>CAJQZP010001459.1:5455000-6900000 GCA_907164705.1 Parnassius apollo | reverse complement strand
TCTATGGCGATTATCGATATAATTGCAAACAGCATTAAATTTTAATAAATGTAATACATTTTGTGTAGCTATACTGTTAGATTCCATCAAGGAAAAGCTTTCGTTTATAATCATAAAATTAAAACTTCCTTAGAGACGTAGTTGACAGTACCTACACGAGCAACCCAGGCTTGATCCCCACTGGAACCAATTATTTTTGAAATTTTAAGTGCTGATTTACCACGTTCTCACGGTGAACCAGCATCTCCCAGAAATTAAGGTGAAAAATATTTCAAAGATATGTGAAGTTTGTCAACACTCATTGAAACAGCGCTGCGGATATTTCTTTTCCTTAAAACTCAGAAATAAGTCTGAGGAATAACTGTAACTTTACGTTTCACATCAAAAGTTTGATTCATTTTTAAACTAATATTGAGAGCGACTTTTCCTGCGACTGACTTTACTCGAGTCTTTAGCGTTGTCGATTTGTTTTTTCTTTCTTATTGAAAGATTACACGCAGATTAAAAAGTAAAACATACATTGCACAAGAATACACATCCAGAGACGAACCTGTGACCATATTTAATATAATATTCGTTTGAAAAGTCGACTGGATAAAGATCGCCTGAATTGAATTTTAGTACCAAAACAAATACTCCCTTTAACAGTCCAGGTTTAAATAAAGTTGAGCAGTTTCAATTTTCTCCAGGGTGAAGGAAAACACCGAGAGTAAGCATATCTTAAAAAATAAAATACTTAATAAAGGACTTGCGATGTCCGAAAACACAGAATTTAAACAATTATAAGCAATAATGAGAGCTTGCTTGCTTAATACTGGGACGTATTTAGTTTTACTTTTTTCATCATCATTACATCCTTTGCACAAGTCCATTGCTGAATATTGGCCTCATCTAAGGCATAGCACAAAACACTGTCCTGAGCGAACTGTATCATTCGACTTCTTGCAAGTCCTACCGGTACGAGGCTGCCACTTAAGTTCCTTTCTTCCTCAACGGTTGTCTGTTATCATACATTAAGCTAACTTGATATCGACTACCTTTTTTGAAACCTATAAAAAATAATCACCACGTGGTTGTCGTAAGTGCGAGACGTCTGGAAATCGGATTGGCGATCGTTTTGCTTGTCAAGCGTGGCGATTATAGCAAACCCTCCATTCTATGAAAGATAGGTAACTAAAAAAAAAGATAAAGGAGCTACTGGAGCTGGTAGAATTCGATGAAAATTATAATAATGTCCTCCAGACCGAATTTCGGTCACGACGCCTGCCTCAACGCAGACCAGCCATCGGCGCAGGGCAGGATTATAGTGCCTAATTGTATGCCCAAGCACAGGTGCACTTTCTATTCCCTTACTCTGATAATCCGATGGGACGATAAACTGACACGACCGGAAAGAGATTAGGCGCAGGAACAACGGTTTTATATGCTTTCCGAGACACGGGAGTGAGATATCGCCAACTTCCTGACTCCGGGCGGCTACTGAGAATTTCTTGACGGAAAAACTCAATAATTGGTTTTTTTGGCCCGACCCGGGATTCGAGCCCAAGACCTCATGATCAGCAGTCGCACTACTACAACCACTAGACTAACGAGGCAGTCAAATTATATAAAATGGATAAATTTCACCAAACACAAAGTACCTAAAAGTAAACGCAACCTCACACGACGTTACAGAACCAACACCCGAGCCGCTTGATACCATCGACCATTAGCTTAATAAGCAATCGATCATGGCTGTGCAAACATCGCGTCGCCCATCAATGATTAGCAAATATTTTGTCGACCAATAGTTACCATCAGGTTTATTACTCATTAAGTTTTTAACGCGCGTTAAATAATTGCATTTTGATCGTTGTCGCTTGCTAAGTTGCTATAAGTGGGATTTAAGTTAGTATAACTGTTGGTGATATGAGGAAATTTAAAGTTGCTTAACGAGCAGTGAAGGAGGTTACCAAGGAATTTGTTAATTTCATTTTTAAGTGTTTATATACCACATGTTCGGCAGTGAAGGAAAACATCGTGAGGAAACCAGCATTTCTGAGAAATTATAAAAAATTTGAGTCCTTTAAAATCCATCAACATCCATTGGGTCAGCGCGGCGAACACTTCGTTGCACTAAAACCTTCTAAGAAATGTGAGGAAATCCGTGCCCAATAGTGGGACCAACATGCATTCAGTGTTATTATTTTTAGCGCTGATTTTTAAATCAGATAAAACCTATTCATAGAATATATAGAAAGTTATACAACATAATCCTTATAGCATACATAAGCTTAACTTGCTTGATGCTTATGTGTAATTTAAGACATAATACATTAAAAATACAGTAATCCATCTGTTTATGTTATGTTCAGGTTAGAATTTATTTGATACACAACTTTTACCTGATAATGTTTTCTTGTTTTAAGGCAATCACTATAGGTACGTAAGAGGCGGTTGAGGGAAATTGAAACAGGTGATGGGCAGAAACATCTTCCTAATAACACCTCAAAATAATTAAAAAAACTGCTGATGAAAACCCGCTCGCCAGGCGTGGCAACTGTGGCAAAATCCCCCCTAAGAAGCAATCTATGGGGGAGGCCTATATTCATATGATGAAGACTACACAATGAAATTATCGTATTAAGAACACCTATTTTTCATTAAGTCTAATTATCATTATTTACATGTGGGAGAGCCATGCTACAGCTATGTGGACTGGGGACGAAGGACCGAAGGACCACGCTCTCAGAGAATACCAGCGTAAAGTAGCAGCTCAATGTTGCTGGGTTTCGTATGATGAGTGTAGAGAACCGGAGTTTGACTGGAAATGAGGTATTTCATCTTAGTGCTCAGGGTTGACAACGCTTTTTGATTCTTAATGGAGGATGGAAGTTGATGTTGACTGTGTCCTTATTCTATACAAAACCTCATCATTATCAGAACCGCAAAATCCATTGCTGAATATATGTAGATTACCTCATAGGTTGGATATTTGCCAAGCTTGGGAAGCATGTTGGCAACAGCAGTTTTTATTGAGATTTGTTATCAGGAAGATGCTGACTGTCTCCTGTTTCCCTTCCCTATGTCGCTTATTACGACACCTACAGGACGATACAGGGTAGGGTAGATCAACCCGAGTTGCACGTGTACTGCGAATTTTGTGGCGAGCTCTTAGCCCTTGAACACATAATTTAATGTTAAATAATTTAATCTAAAAACAGGAATTTACACTACAGGCGTGAATTCTGAAATTTTAGCCTAAAAGCTTTTAATAACTCGCTGTGATCCCTGCATACCGCGGTGTAATCCGAGAACTCACTCCGAGGAACTCAAATCCAGTTACCTCCCCGTCTTTTTGTTAAGAGAGCTTTTACATTTAAGATATTTATTTTCATAATTGATTATAATATGTTAATGCACTTAATATTTATATTGTAAACGGTATTCAACTCGAAGAAAACCAATCTATATCACTGGTCTAATTTTCTTTATAAGTTTAGACCAACTGTCGATGATAATTACCATATACACTAGCCCAGCGTTAGTCTAGTCTAGTGGTTGTAAGCGCAACTGTTGATTATGTGGTCCTGGGTTTGAATTTGATTGTGAATAAGTTCTTAGCAGCAGCCCGGAGTCATAAAGTCGGTGCTGTTTTGGTAACGATGATGGTTTGATCGTAAATTCTTTGGTCCTGTGTCTTTCTCTGTTCGTGTCATTTTGCCGTCCTTCGGATTTAGAAAATAAAATGAGGACTTCGAAAGGTATTGAGATCATCACATTTGATTTAAAAAAAAAAACAGGAAGCAGTGTTAGGAGGTGCTTGCATAAAATATTTATGGCCAAATAATATTTAAACCTCAGAATACGGAATATGTTCTATGTTTCTTTTTTATAGAATAAGGGTGACAAAAGAGTACATATTGCACTTGATGATAAGTGGATGCTGTGTCCTATACGCCGCGTACACTCCTAGCGCACGGGCTCGAGCGGCAGCCTCGGTGTGCGGCTCACGAGCGAAGGCTCGCATGGCAGCCTCGGTGTGCGGCTCACGAGTGAAGGCTCGCGCGGCAACCTCGGTGTGCGGCTCACGAGCGAAGGCTCGCGCGGCAGTTTCGGTGTGCGGCTCACGAGCGAAGGCTCGCGCGGCAGCCTCGGTGTGCGGCTCACTAGCGAAGGCTCGCGCGGCAGCTTCGGTGTGCGGCTCACGAGCGAAGGCTCGCGCGGCAGCCTCGGTGTGCGGCTCACGAGCGAAGGCTCGCGCGGCAGCTGTGTGCGGTCGCGGAGTGTGGAAGGTGTTGAGAAGGCTCGCGCGGCAGCCTCGGTGTGCGGCTCACGAGCGAAGGCTCGCGCGGCAGCCTCGGTGTGTCTCAGGCGCGGCGGCTGAGAAGGCTCGTGGGCGGCTCACGAGCGAAGGCTCGCGAGGCAGCCTCAGTAGTTTTGTCAGATACTCAGAGGCACGCCCCACGAGGCAGGCCGAGCCATTATAAGTCCCCGAACATCCAAAATGTACAGTTGTGTAATTGCAGCTGTAGCTACTTTCTTAGTTGCTTATTGTTCAAAAAAACGAAAACAGTCACGTTTTAAGAAAAGACCTAGACGCTTCTGGATTAGAAAAATTTATGAGCGTCGCAACCAATATGGAAATAAATTACTTAAAGATTTACCATATGTTCATATTTTACATATTTTATCGTATTAAACGAATCGACTCGTTCGATTGCTCACGATATTATTTTATTAAAGTTACTTTCAGTACAACTAAAATAAACTCTATAGTGACGCCTCGCGACGCAAAATACCACCGTACATACTAAACGAACTGCGATCACCGAGGCACTTTTGAGCACGTCTAGTTTACCGAAAACGTATTGGCTCGCGTTCGAACGGCGTTCGGCCGAGGCAACGTGCGCCCGAGGCAGCCCGAGGCACGTCCACACCAGCCGAGGCATTTGGTAGCGAGGCTGCCGCGCGAGCTCGTGCGTTAGGTGTGTAGGCGGCTATAGACGTCTATATCAGCTATCAATTGAGAATAAAAATGTAGAAGCATTATCACCCCTGAGGATTAAGGTAGAATGCCTCGTTTCCAGTAAAAAGAGTTTTCGGTTCTCTACACTCACCATACGAAACACAGAAGCGTTAAGCAGCTATTTTATGCTGGTATTCTGTGAGAACGTGGTCTTTCCCCTATCTAAGTGCGTACATTCATGCTAAAATTATAATATAGCAGCACCATGCATGGCTCTACCACGTAAAAAATTTTACTTATGGTTCTGTGATTGAACTAATAAAGCATGCGAACTGCAAATGAGCTTTAAATTCCTCCTTTACACACTTATTTCTATTTTTCTGTATTTTTAATACTGGTCAATATTTATAACAAGTGAATATAGCAAATACATTTGTTATAATCACCGGCCCGTAAAATCCACTTCCGGACACGGGAATTTCCCGTTGTAGGAATAACTTGCTATAACCGTCATGCTTAAGGTTGCTAGATGATTGGGTTTCGTCTGAATTCTCCCGACATTCCGAATGATTTCCAGACTCCAGATAAAACTCAAAATCTCCAGACAAATAGCTTCTCGGAAAGGTAACGTATGGACTTTGATTTCATAAAAGCTGAGATAGTGATTAGACTGAATTTTGAAGTAAATTGTTTGAATTTTAAATATTTTCTGAATACTACTAAAGGATTCAAATTGGTGGTCTGTAGTAAAGACTTTGAATGAAACAGTATTTGCGGATTTTATCGCGTTTCATTACTACTTTAACTTATTTTTAAATTCCCGACGTTTCGGATGCTTTACAGCACCCGTGACCATGAAAATCATCAAAAAACATCGGCAATTTAAAAATTAAAGTAGTAATTAAACGCGGTAAATATAGTTTCATTTAATGTGTAGTGTTTGCGTAAATTCAAGAAATCATTATAGTAAAGTCTAATGACAAATACATATTATGGTAACCTAGAAATGAAGTGTACTTAAATTAGTTTCCCTTAAAGAACGAGTACTTTTGTGGCCTCTTAATTAAAAAATAAACTCTTTATTTACAATATTTATTTCTTCCGACAACAACCTCAAAATCCCGATATTTTCAAAATTTGTTCAGTTATTTTGGTCTTCCGATCTGGCAAACCTAGTCACGCTTGACAGGTGGGTTGGCAGTAGCAGTACCAGACATCCTGCACCTTTGACGCTGATGCCTTTCGTCAGTCTGGAAATTTTATTTCTGGCGTAGACGGGATGACTATTGTGTCATCTATTCGAACCCATATTATTTTTTCTCGCATTTTCCATTGTATCGCCTCTTATGACTCTCACGGGACGATATGGGGTGATGAATTGATGGAAGGAAATTAAAATAGTAAGTCAACTTGTAAATGAAAGTCAACAGTTTTATACATTGTCATTTATTGAAGTGAAAGATGCTTATTATAATGTAATTTTGTAATAATAATAATGACGTTAGGATTGCACGTGTGTCTTTGGATTGTTCCTTACAACTAACTTTATTCTATACACTATTTACAATGAGTAACATTTCCACTAAATTATTTAAAAATCTCGAGGCGATAAATGCTTATAATAGATCAAATTTTATACATACTTACAAGTAATAGACAATTTAAAACAATATAATTATTTAACTTCAAACAATGGTCGACCAAATAAACAAAATTGATCTACTACGAGTAATAGATAATTCTAAATGATTTGGTGTATACACTGAAAGTGTACGTGGTGCATCTATGTGTAACTTACACTGTATACATTATATTTTTCTTAGATTAAACGTAATTTTATGATTTTATGGCACTTAACATTTATAACGATAAGTGAAAGGGGATTATTTTATTGTAAGCGGTACATATTTGAAATATTTTAACTGTCTGGGTAACGGCATACTAATAACTACTGTGTGATTACATGTGTGATAAATTTTACATCTTCATTTTTAGAAAGTAACTACATTCTTTGGCATTGTGGATTTCACATAGAAAACTAATTAACATGGTATTAAAACAAACTAAACCGCATCTATACCTAAACTATGCGTATCTGAGGTATTTTTCAGATTTTTTTTGGAATCGTGAAAGGATATGCAATATTTTGCACTACTTTGGTATGACCAATTATACACAAAAAATTGTTAAAAAAGTGTGCTTATGTGACGTGTGCAGGAAATTAATATTTATTTTTGTATTTGTGTTAATGGATTTTGTTAAAACCATTGAGTTATATGTACTACTTACTAGAGAAGCTATTCCAAACAAAAAATGTGCACTAATCTGTCTTCGCGCATGTGCGGGAGTCAGTAGAGTCCATGAGTAATAGTGTTACGAGTATGTGGTAGAGTCGCGCATGCACAGTTGATATAAACGCGCGAAAATTGTCATGAGAATGATCAGTATGTAATAATTGTTTATGTAGATTGTATTGTTAATCGAGTACATTTTTTAAAATTTTTGTTTATTTTGCTATGTGCTAATTTAATTTTCTTATCACATGAATTATTACGTATATATTACGCACTGCATGAATATCGAAGCCACAATAACAGGTGTACGGACTGCAGTACAGTTCAGTAGAACATAGTGAATGTTTGGAATGCGAAACCTAGTTCGTAGTATATATATATCTATGGTTAAAACTATAACTGTGAAAAAAAACTATGGAAAGTCCCGAACAAATATGTTCTAATTTGAAACATTCGTTATTTAACACTGATATTTACTAATTAATTTGTACATTATTTTTAAATTTATTTATGGAATGATTATAGATAATGGAATTGTTCATATTTTTAAAACAACATCGTACCTATTTGAAAGTTAACTAATGGAGTGCAGTAATATTTGGAATGACTTCATCAGTCTATTGATATAAAGTTATTTTCTATCCTATAATTTAATTTATTTTATACATGTCCAATGTTCGCTTTATAAAAATATCTGTTTTACTTTTAAAGATAAAGTTATATTTTTATTACCTGCTTACTGAAATCAAACGAAATTTTAAGGTAGGTATTTTGGTTATAAAATGTTTGTACGGCAACACATTAAATGTGTTTGATAATGCAAACACCGGACATGTAACCAAATCTAAAAGTGTAAACAGCCCGTACTTTCACAATGAGATCAAAAATTAAAAGAAAATTAAGCATTTACATTGACCTTTCAACTAATAATATACTTCTTTGCAATGGCGAGTACCTCTTAGGTTTATACAATAGACAAGTGTAATAGTTAATAGTTTTTCAAAAGTCATGTAGACTTATAATTACCTAAGTAAAAGTACGAAATCACGGCATTGGATCGCCGAAGTTGCCACTGTTGCCACAAAACCCAAATCTGTCACGACAGCCGCAGCGGCTTCTGTTAAAAAGTACTATACTGCCTCTTTGTTTGCATTTTATTTATCCCACTCTAATTTACGTAACGGCTTCTCGATAGACATAAAAGGGAAAAATAGTAAAAAATCGACTGTAACCCTATCCGTGTGCATCAACATGGATATGGACCTTTCCCGTTGTAGGAAGGATTTGCTTTAAGAGTGTGATTGACAAACATATTAGCGACCGCATTACTAGTCTATTTTACGCTTAGCGTAATCGATACCGAGAATATCTGCATCTATCGGAAATTAGGAGATCTTTCTGGAATATCCAATAGTCGCCTCTTACGAAGATCACGTAACAAAATGGGGTGATTGATTTTTTACGCGGTCATTACACGGTTAAATTGTCAAACACATCATTAATTAACATATATGATATTTTTAATCATGATAACCATGAAGGAGATATTCTAGCAAAAACATATATGGGAGGTGTTGTGATTATATTCGCGTGTTCAACTCGGTAAATGTGACTCTAGCCTTCTTCTGATCTTATTATAGACATTCTATTGAGATGATGATGAAGAAGAGTAGGTGAGGACAAAGAAGTGCCAAGTAAAATGCGGCACTTTAACAATGTCCCGCGTTCACAGTAACTGTAGGGTCCGGAAGTTTTCGATTTGGCCAAAAACGGTAAATCGAACGATCAAGTCGTAACAGTTTCAAATAAATTAATACAAAATCCTAAAAATATATTATTTTGAAAATTGCCGTAAGAGAAGCATTTATATTTAAGTTTGAGATATTTTTAATTACAAATGTATCTAACAGTTGCAACTATTTAGTAATCACATTTATACGCCGAAAAAATTCTTTGGTACAAAGCTTTTGGTACACGAGCGTCCATTCAAAATTGAACTCTTTTATAATGGTGTGATTGTGAATGCCTCAACGCCAGTCGGGCGGCGCAAAGGCTGTCGAAGTTCAGGAAGGGAGCGCTTGCAACGGTGGTATTGCAGTGCTCATGTGGCTCCTGAAATCCGGATGCTGAGGGCGCATGTCAGGGTGCGGGGGACGAAGATCTGAGAACAAAAATCATTACTCTGATTGACTGACTCGATGACTAATCTCTGTTATAACTCTAAAATGTAACTCACCACGAAATTCGTCACGAATACAGTAAATGGAGTAGGTACTTTCAATGATTTATAACATATAAGGAACTTTTTGATGAATATTCCATGGACGTATTAAGAAAGGCGGACTGAATTTTGTTAGAAATGGACTGATGCACTGTAATGGCGGCGGTGCAAGTACGTTTGCGTACTATAAAGGGTTGTCACTTGAAAGAAAATTTCCTCATTTTTTTAAAATAAATCAATCTGTCAAAATATAAGATAACTTTGACTAAATAATAATTTATTATTACGTAACTAATATAAACAACACATTTGACTATTAAAAAAATCTATGAATTTAAAATATTCCTATTTCGATCGCTAGTGTGTAATACCTAACACTTTTTTATACGTCCATGGAATATCCAAGTAAATTTTTACAAATATTTGAACTTGTTTGACGAATACCACAAAAAGTAAAGCCTCTGTATACTTCGCGAAACTGAGCACAAGCCTCCTGTCGCTCATTTGTTTACAATAGTTAATTTTCTTAACAGCCTGTAAGAGACCACTGCTGGAAACTCTCCTGTTATAAGGAGGATTTGCCAGAATCGTTCCGTTTGGCAGTGGACTTGGCAACTGCAGTACCAGAAGTCTTGCATCATTAACTTTGCCTGCCGTTACCAAGTTGGTTATTTTACATGTGACTTTAATGAAATAAGTACTGCCATTTGTTCGTCTCTCTAACGATTCCCATAGTCTCGATATTCTTATTTTTTTTTTTATTATAAAAAATATTGACGACTGTGGGAGTCGTTAGAGAGACGAACGAATAGCAGTATATATATATATATATATATATATATATATATATATATATATATATATATATACCTAAATATTTTACTTCTAACAGTGATTGGAAATTGTTTTCACGATCAAAATCATTTAAAAAGAAATATTATAAGTAGTGGAGCCACGCTGTAGCTATATTATGGTTGTAGCACCAATAGGTCGGTTCGACCGGGGAAGGACCACGCTCTCACAGAATACCAGCGTAAAATAGCAGCTTAACACTGCTGTATTTCGTATGGTGAGTGTAGAGATCTGGAGACCCTTTTTTATTGGAAACGAGGCATTCCATCTTAGTCCTCAGGATTGACAACGCAACTGCGTTTTGATTCTTTATCGAGGATAAATGTATATGTATTTAGGCCACAGCATCCACTTACCATCAGGTGGACTGTGTGCTCGTTTATCACCCTTATTCCATAAAAAACCCTCTATACACTCATCATAATTAGTGCTTACCTATTCGATGATCAACAGCGTGCATATCCTGCGGGTGCATAGTGTGCACATCTGTATGTGGAGGCAAGTGCGTCTGTGGAGTCCTTAAGTCGGCGTGTTGAGTCTCCCTGTGTCTCCTCAGATCTACCTTTCTCTGGAACGCCCGGCCGCAGAGCTCACACGCAAATGGCTTGAATCCGGTGTGCTTTCGAGAGTGTGTTATCAGATTTGAACTCTGGCTGAACGCTTTGCCACATACTTGACATTTATGCGGCTTCTCTCCTGTAGACAAAAAATTTTTATAAAAACTTATGGAATAAAAAAATTGTTTTTTTTTCACCCGTCGCCAGAACTGAAATTATTAATTGTAATTGTGATTGCTGATTTACCACGTACTCAGCGGATAAATAAAACGACATAAGAAGAAGTCATACTTTCACCAACCATTGGGGCAGCGCGGTGTACTCTTGTATAAATTACCTACTTTCTTAGGAATATGAGAAGAACTAAATAGGCTTTATATTAAACTATTATATTAAAGACAGTTTTATTATTAAGACGCTTGAATTGCGTTAGTGGACTACACAAGGCTTAGTGCGGCAGGTAGAGGTCCGAGTAATCCGTGCCAAAGTCCTACGCGTATCGATCCACGCTGACTCGACGACGTGACGTCGATATGTACTGGCAGGGTTGCCAATTACACAATTTATTGTTTTAGTCGTCTCTTTAAATATTAATTGTAGAGCTTTAAAATTATCATAAAGTCTGATCTTATTCCAGCTTCAATTAATTTTTTTATCAAATTATGTAATAAGCATACGATATAATTCTGCTTCTTAGAGTTTAGAGAACAAAATTTAGACTAGAGTGCTATCAGAAGCGAGTGAACTAAATAAATACGAATCCCTGAGAAAGAGACCATATACCTATTTATATAGTTTTTTTTGTAGACAGTGTCGGGGCGTAAAGAAGCTTTTTAAGAAACCTACGAGTATATCCACGTCTGATCATCGCCACAGTGATAAGAGAGGATGGCTTTCTTTTATTCAAAGTATTTATTCAGTAATGAATTGCACTATTCTGAGAGGAGTAGGCTTATATGATGCTTTTAAGTTTTAGTTCTCTTATGGATGTAAATATTTTTATTTCGCTTTTCTGCCCATTCGTTCCGTTATAATATAATAATTATTATAATAAAATTTTTGATTCCCTATTTTATTTGCCGAAAAGACTATCTTACACAAACTGCATATATTCGCTTCCTGAACATCTTCGTGCCTCCTTATTTAATTTTGGGAGAAGTAGGTACCTAATTTAGTATAAAATTATAATCCGTACGCATCAGTACCTATATCTACTGAAATTTTCATAGTGCTTCATACGGTTACAACTTATTAACAATACTCTGCCCATGATTTGCGAGTAAACAATTATCAAACGTAATAGTAGTGGTCAAAAAACGTCAGTTATAGATTTGATATACTAGTCCTAGACCCTAGTTCCGTACCCGAGTACGAACATTTTGATCTATAGTATACTTTGCGTTCCAGTTTAGTTTCAGTATAATTTCGTATGGAAATTTGAACAGCGCTCCGTGGGCGTATTTGCAACTAAAATTCAGAATCATGAATATCTAATGCAGCGTTATGCATATGTAGGTATCGTATAGTTAAGTGAGCGACAAAACGATAACGATAACGGTAATCGGTTTGCGATAGTATTTATTAACCAGTTTGTATTTAGTATTATTGCTAAAGTAAACTTAATAGCGCCTTTAAAACAATATTTGTGTGCCAATAGTATTGGTTTTCAGAGCCCCAAAATTTTTACCAATGTCGAATGACTATTACTTTAATTATTTTATTAAAATAATTGTAAAGTGAAGTAAGAGGGAGTTGCAAGTCTTAGAGGCAAACCTACATTTCCTTTTTGAAATAATGTTTCGGGCGATAACGTTATCACCCCTCCAAACTTTAAAAAATGAGACAACTTTGGTCTCATTAGATTCAGTACACCGTAATCTAGGCCTATACGTTTTTATTTTTAAGTAATTCGGTTTAGTATAATAAAAATTATAAAAACGTCGTTTTAAGTCAAAAATATAGATGCCATCAAAAACATAACTTGTCAAAAAACCAAGTCTCGCAACTCAGTTCTTCTACCGTAAAAAGTTGTGAGATCTATGTAATACCAAGTTGGTTAATTTATTCAGTCCCTACTTAAGGGTCCTTCTGTCTTAAGTTATTACGTAAATAGTAAAAATCTTTTATGTTTGAAATAAATAAATTTAAAATAGACCTAGTTTTTTTTATTATATCTACAATGTTTCCCAAAATTATGAAAATTAGACTATGTTTACGGGGAAAAAAAGTTATCGATTTTGTAAGAAAATTTACAGCTTCTCAAATCCTCTTAAACAATTATTTATTATGTGTTTCTTTAACGTGACAACCCTAGATGTACCAACTGATAGCGTTCCACATGCCTATATTAATGCACGTTCGCGTAATCTCTGCCAGGTCCGGTCCGCATTAGAGATTCGACTCGCAACGCGCCGCTGCTGGACTTACAAAAATTTATAGCTAAAGCTATATGCGCTATTAGACGTTTATGTATCGTGATTCGAGCGCGAGAGGAATTTAATATCCACAGTTTATTATCAGAGTCTTTTCTTGCTTCGGTGTTTAGTTTTCAATTTTAGTTATTTTATATAAAAAAGCTTACGCGTATTCAGTAAATTTATAAATACAATATAATATATAACCAAAATAATCTGTTTAAATATCACCAAAATCGTATACTATAAAACAAAAACGCAATCAATTTCTTGATCTCACTTTACCGACCCTTAGCAAAGCGGAAGGTTTCGATTGCAGTAATGCGTACCAACATTTAATTCCGAACGAAACTGGAACAAAATTGTCAAAAAATTAATTTGTTGAACTAATTCTTGCTTCACCTGGACCTTGAACCATACACTCGACTATTATATTCGCAATAAGCCACGATTGATATAATTAATTATTAATTTATTAACCAATTTTATCACTGCAACTTAGGGCACAACCAGCTCACATTACCAGGAGCGCATAAATTGCCATGAGTCATCTGATCAGTTACAATAACGATAGGCAGTACGTATTGCGAATGCAAGAGGAAAACGCATCGTACGACCAACAGCGCGTAGTAGGTAATTACCTACACAAATCACAGCACAGCACCGATACCTAACATTTAGGTACAATATTTCAAAAAAGGGCCTTCGAGTCCGTCAATCAAGGGGTCTGGCGACTTCATTAGAGGGAAGGGGAGAGGTGGCCGGTCTTATTTGGTTCTCTCGCTCCCGCATCAGTGTCGCGACGCGAGAGCAATTTATATCCGTCGTGCCATTGGGCCGTGATTGCAGCGGCTCCTCCCCGCGTCGCATAGCAACCGGAAAGGGGGATCCCCCACTCCGCCACCCTAATAGGGTGTGTGGGTTATGGATCGCAATTTTCCTTTGAATTGGAAATCAGAGCGGACGCCGCGTGGCTCGTTAGCCGACCTCCATCTTCGCGGTTCCATACCGAAAACAGATTTCGCGGAAAGATGCTCTCTGTATAGGAAATTGTTGTGTTCGCTTCAGCATTTTAAAATTGCATTTGGAAGAATGGAAAAGTAATACTGGTGAATCTGAAATAAGGAATTACATTGTTTACCCGATAGTACAAAAATCTAAGCGTTTTTGATCATTCTCTTCTATTTCTCGTAATGTTTTTGCAATATTTTATATTATTACATGAAACAGAATTATTAACTATGTAATATGAACCTACATAGTTAAATACCTACGTTTTAGGGAACAGATAATAAAATTTATATATATAAGTCATTATGATTTCATAGCTGACATTTCCTATTATATTATGTCCTCAAAAACTAGTCTTATTATTATACAAAACGTCTACACGCATATTAAAATTTGTGGTTTCTTACAATATTGTATAGACGTATTCAAATATGAAAGCGTTTTCATGCGAATTACGTTAAATTATACCGAGTTGACGCAGTCTACAGGAGGAGTGCGTAAAATCTTCGCCGGGCGTCTCTTTAACAGCGTAATTACGGTACGATATTACTGTGGGGAGTGGGAAGGGGAGGTACTTAATTGTTTCAAGGGTCCCTCTGAGAGTTCCGTCAGTGAGTTGACGACGTTATTGATTATGCCGACGTGAGTTTGATTTATTTGACGTGGCAGATGACTAAAAGTCGTTAGTCTCTCTACTTTCGTATAATAATATAAATAAAATAATTCGAAATTCGAATATTATTCTAATGACGTAAAGAAGTATTCTTCTATCCTATAAAAAAATGAGAGCATTCGAATATTTCAATCATTTATTCAGCATAGGTGTCGTTGACACACTTGGCAACAGCAGGTTTTATCTTGTCTTGTTATAAGGAAGATGTTGCTCACCATCTCCTGTTTCTTTGCCCTCTGTCGCCTCTCTGTCGCGTCTGACGTACGTCATTAGAATATTCATATATTAGAATACTTCTAATAGATAGATAGGGTGACAAACGAACACACAGTCCACCTGATGGTCAGTGGTTGCTGTGGCCCATAGACATCTACATCTATCCTCGATTACGAATCAAAATGCATATGCGTTGTCACCCGTGAGCACTAAGATGGAATGCCTCGTTTCCAGTAAAAAGGGTCTCCGGTTCTCTACACTCACCATACGAAACACAGCAGCATTAAGCTACTATTTGACGCTGGTATACTAATATAACTGCAGCATGGCTCTACCACGTAAAGTATAATTTACAGAGCAGACTCAGACAGAGATTGTATAACAATACAATACAATACAATACAATACAATACTCTTTATTGTACACCAACAAAACATTAATAAATAATAAAAAGAATAATGAGGGATAAACAAAAGGCGGTCTTATTGCTACATAGCAATCTCTTCCAGACAACCCAGAAGAGGAAATAAATAAAAATAAAAATAAAAATAATGGGTAGGGTGCACTAAATTAGACAAAAAAAAATATAACTTATATACTATATAATGACAACATACTTAAGGTATATTAGTGACCATAACTAAGAGGAGAAAGAGAGAGGAGTTAAAGTGACAAATAGTGTTCCTTAATTTGTTTCTTGAACACATTTAAAGACTGAGCACTTTTAATGGACTGGGGTAAGGAGTTCCAGAGTCTTACTCCAAGAACAGCAAAAGATTTATCATAAAATGTCGAGGAGTGTATAGGACATTGGAGCGAAAGGTTTTCTTTGGACCGTAAGGAAAAATCGTGACAAGAGCTAAGAAATTTAAAACGTTCTTTCAGATAGGGAGGACTTGATACATTAAATAAGACACAGTAGAGCGCAGAAAGTATATGAGTATTCCGACGAAGACGGATTGGGAGCCACTTGAGTTTAGTGCGGTATTCAGAGACATGGTCATATTTACGAAGCCCAAATATGAACCGTATACAGAGATTTTGGAGTCGCTCAAGTTTATTAAGTTGCTCCTCGGTGATATCAAGGTAACAAATGTCAGCATAGTCGAGGATAGGGAGTAGCAAAGATTGTGCAAGCGTAATTTTGGTGGAAATGGGTAAAAAGTAGTTAAGCCTTCGGAGTGAAGCATAAGCCGCAAACATTTTTCGGCTCACTGCATTAATTTGGGGTGTCCAAGACAGACTGGAATCCAAAAAGATACCTAAATTTTTAACTACTTCATTATATGGAATAAGAATACCATTAAATACAACGGGTTGAATTTGACATTTTTTAATTTTGGAAATAGTTCTTGAACTCCCAATAATTATAGCTTGCGATTTTGAAGGGTTAACCGTCAACCCATAAGATCGTGTCCAGTCGAGAATAAAAGCCAGATCCTTGTTGATACATTCAACAGCTTTGGCAAGATCTTCGATGGTTGTTTGTAAATATATTTGAAGGTCATCTGCATACAAGTGGTAGAGAGAAGATATTTGGGATGTAATCGTATTAATAAAGATTGCGAATAAAAGAGGAGATAAGACACCACCTTGTGGAACGCCAGCTACGGTATCAAGCCACGAAGAAAGTCTATCTTGGACACGAATACGTTGCCGGCGCCCGTGCAAATAACTATGAAACCAGGAAATTGCAGTTGGAGATATGTTAAGAGAACGCAGAATCCCTAACAGGATATCATGATCAACAGTATTGAAGGCATTGCTGAAATCCAGCAACACCAATACTGTGACTTGATGATTCTCCATACCGTGACGAATGTCGTCGGTGATTTTTAATAACGCCGTAGTCGTACTATGACCAGATCTAAAGCCAGATTGGAGAGGACTAAGGATGCTATTTCTTAAACAAAAGGAATTAATTTGTTGTTGGACAAGGCGTTCTAAAACTTTGGAAAGGAAAGGAAGAATTGAAATAGGACGATATTCAGAAAAACTTGAAGGATTTGTTTTCTTAGGTAAAGGTATGATTTGAGCGTCCTTCCATTGGGAAGGGAAAGAAGATGAGGATATGGAAAAGTTTAAGATATGGGTTATAATAGGTGTTAAAAAGTCCAACAGGGGAATGATCATTTTACGACTGACGTCGTCACTTCCGACAGCGTCGGAATGGATAGAGAGTATGTGTTTCCTAACATCACAATCTGCAAATTGCCTAAACACAAATGGAGAAAAGTCAGGAGTGGGAAACGATGAAAGTTGAGTAAGTGTTGCTGATTTTGCCATATTGTTCAGGCAAGAAACGGAAGAAAAATGCTGATTAAGCAAATTTAAATCCACGTTATTTGGAATAGGACATGAACGAGTTTTCCCAACTCCAATAGACCTTAAGAAGTTCCAAATACGACATGGATCTTCGTTTTGTACTGATTTATGGATGTGGCGGCGTCGTAAATCTCTACACATCTTGTTGCATTGATTTCGTAGGAGTCTGTACTTCTCCCGAATCCTGTCATTCTTAGGATCTGACTTGTAACTCGACTTTGCACTATTCTTCCTGCAGATTAATCTTTTAAGATCTTCGGTCAACCACGGAGCTGGAGGATGACGTATTCGCACTGGGCGGACAGGAGCATGAGCATCATAAAGTTGAACAAGAAGTGAATTAAACAATGCTACCTGTTCGTCAACATCACAAGCCTTCATTATAACGCTCCAGTCCATATTAGCAGCGTCTTTTTGAAGCTTATCCAAATCCATTTTCTCAAAATTACGCTGCAGAAGTATCCTTGATTTGGCTTTGGGTGGTCTTATTTTATAAGATAGAAACAGGAGATCATGATACGAAAAAGCATTTGCAGCACATTGACCAAAACTATCAACATGGTCAAGAGAAGAAACGATAACCAAATCAAGGAGGGATGGGATACAGTTAGGGAAAAAATGAGTTTCAGAGAGAGGAAGGATATTTAAATTGGCTGCTTCTATAAGGGACTTAAGCCGGAGAGATCGGGCATCATTCTTGAGAAGGCAAGTATTAAAGTCGCCCATTAGCACTGTATGTGTATATAATGGAGTTAACTCTTCAAGAAGGTTATCCAAAGTAGTAAAATAGTCCACTGTGGAAGAGGGACTATAAAAAACTCCGAGAAGTAATTTGTTGTGCGAAAGAAGTACTTCAACAAATAAGTATTCTGCTTCGTTCTCAGCTTGAGATGGAGATGATAAACAAACAATAGAAAAAGGAATATGAGCACGAATGTAAATGGCAACACCACCACCACCTCGCGCAGTTCGGTCGTTGCGTATTAACTGGAATCCTGGAATGGAATAGGATATAGAAGGAAGACATGGCTTTAACCATGACTCTGAAACGAGAATTGCGTGAACATTATCACTTTCAAAACTAGCTAACATATCGGGATAATGAGCCGGAATACTCTGTGCATTTATGTGGACTACATTGAAGTTTTTGATAGCTTGAGAAAAATAGGAGTCAAGGGTCTGTTTTAATGGAGGAATGCTCTCAAAACTGTCGTCATTACTTAATACATCAGACGCAGAAAAGAAAGGGGAGGAGCTTTGAATATGATCACTTTCACCAAAAGACATGTTATCCTTACAAAAATATTAAAAAAAAAAAAAAAATTCAAACAACTGTAAATTATTAAAAAAAAATACTAATAACTATAAAAATTATAAACTAAACCTTTTAGTTAAATTTACTACCTACCAGCATTTACAGAATAGAAAATAATGCAAATATTTAAAAAAAAAAAAAAACAATCAAAAAAGGTACTACACATATGCCATTCAGATCATATTTGATTGAACAAAAATATATATATATAACACAAGGTGCTTATGAGAAATAACTGAAACCACAGACACTGATATTAAATAGAAAATTATGTACTGTGAGTAGTACGTTAGGAGTCATTTGTGAGTATATATTAAACATTAAGTCAAAACCACTTTTATGCTTGCAATAATGTTAACAAAGTACACGTCCGACAAGGCCGCATAAGCATGGATACCTTTGCATAAAAAAAATACAAGTAAACAAATCTCCATGTTAGTACACCAAGAGCATTTAATACCTACTCTGTAATGAGAGGATATTTCTCTAAGGTAAATAACCTAGTGATTATATACTCTTTGCATAATTGTAGAAACAAAAATTTATTAATCTGTGGTCGAAACCTAAAATAACAGTTAATTATCAGTATCAATATCAAATACCTACATTGTTAAAATAACCTAACTTAGAACAACAAATTCAGAACAATAGACAAAGTCTAAGTTTCAAAGTGATGTAGATAGATAATACTTCGTATATAATAGGAATCCATAACGACTAATTAACTCACATCTTATTTAACACTCAACATTAGACTGGTATAAAAGAATTTAGGTTATCGAAAGTACAATGCAGAGACTAATTAACTCATATACGAGTATATACAAAACTACTAGACTAATTATATATATATGAAAAAATTAACTCATATCTTAAATAACACTTAACATAAGACTGGTAAAAAAAGAAATAAGGTTAGCAAAAAGCACAATGCAGACATACTGAAATATTGACAGAAATCATAATGTGATAAAAGACAATACATACAGTTTATTGAAGAGAACTAAAGGTCCTATACCACATAACTATCACTTCTTCACTATCCTCCTGGAGCGCTGAACTACTTTGTCAGTAGATCTATTACTTCCAGCGACTGCCTTCTGTGCTTGGGTAGCAGCAGCTGGTGCCACTGGGACGACTTCGAGCTCAGCGAGGGATTCAACTTGATGGCGCGAACCGTCATAAGCGATAATATGAATGTAACCATCCCTAGTCCAGCAATTACTTATGCCAAACTTCTGCCTGGCCACCATGAACATCTTGTGACGATCTTTTGTTAAAAACTCGGACATAGTTATACCCGTGTCTTTCAGTTTTGTTTTTGAGAACCAAACTTGATCACGGACTCGGACATCCCGGAACTTTACAAGAACTGGTCTTGGCTTCTTTTCTATTGGACGTCCAAGGCGATGGCAGCGGCTAAAAGAATCGTTAGAGACATTGGGAATCTTGAGCTTGTCCATAATTAGGTTAGAAGCCATTGAAGATGTATCCTCGGACTTGTCCTCGGGAATCCCATGAAGCAGCAGAATCTTACGACGCCGTCTTATCTCCAAGCGGTCGATCTCTCTCCCAAGAAATTCAACCTGTTTTTGAACAGTTTCAAGAGCGGACAAGATAAACTTTCTGAATGTTGCGAACTCCGTTGAGAGTACAGATATATTTGAGGCCACAGTTGGACTAGTCTTATTTAAGTCCTGCTGAAACTCATTCATACGAGTATTGAAGAGTTCTGACATAGCTGACAGTGATCCTTTGAGGGCTTCCATGGTTTCGTGTAGTGTTAGCAAATTAAGGAAAAAAATATATCAAGGAATCAAGGCTGGTAAACAGATGATTATTACATATATATTTTACACATTAAAATATCCTAATTTCTATTTTTAAAATATAAATTACGCGAGACTGATCACAAACATGTGTTACTTATTTCACTCCTACCCACGAAAAAAAAACTCTCACTCTGGTGATAATCGTGGTAGGCTTCGTTTTGTTGTATGATGTTAGAACTCTTTGTATTCTGCATACTTAAATCTTCAAAAAACAACGCATTTGTGGTGTGATTCCCGCATACAATTATTCCCACTAGACTAAGAGAATCACACTGCTGGGCTATCTCGTTTCACCGTCTGAAAATTTCCACCCGCATTTATTTCCAATCGTTTCATCTCAACTGCGCACTTACTCTGTTATGGGTATATAAACTGAGGCATCTCTATTACGGAGGCGAAAGCGTTCAGAGATTTTTACCGCATCTGTAACTCGTCGCTTTTCAACTTACGACTGTCTTAACAGATGAACACAGTGCTTTGTTGTCGTGAATTTTTTAACATTAATATTATGTGGACATTACTCGTTCAGTGAGAAAGTGTTACTACAAAAGAAGGATAGCATAAGGCCACTAACTGTTAAAGGACAATATGATATATATATATATATATATATATTTTTTTATTTTTTTATATATATATTGTTAAAGAATAATTGTGACAAACGAGCACACAGTCCACCTGTTGGTAAGTGGTTGCTGTGGCTCATAGACATCTACATTTATTCTCGATTAACAATCAAAAAGCAGATGTATTTTCAAGCCCTGACTAAGACGGAATGTCTCATTTTAAGTAAAAACGGTCATCAGTTCTTTAAACTTACCACATGAAACATAGCAGCCTTGAGCGACTATTTTACGCTGGTATTCTGTGAGAGCGTAGTCCTGCCCCGGTCAAGCCGACCCATTCGTACTACAATTAATAATATGCTAATATATTTATAATAGCTGAAGCGTTGCTCTACTACGTATAAATAACGTTATTTACTAATTATATGAGACAATAATTAAGTACCCTGACATAATTCAGTATTTTGTAGATATCTGTCTAATTTAAAAAAAAATAGGACTTAGCTAATGATACAAATAGCACTTCGGTTTTTAGACCTTCCTTATTAGAGGAATTGCTACGAACCCTTAATCGGTTAAGACTAAAGGTGATATTGGGAAATAATCTCGAACTTAAATTCAAACTTCACAACGTCAAATTTTGTGTCTATACATAGATCTTGTTGGGGTAAAAAGTCGAGAAACTCTCTAAATAATGGCCTAAGTATTATAATGTAATAATATATTGTAAGTATAAGAATAAGGAAGAAACTGTCATGTAGAGGTAGCTTAAGAGAATCTTCTACCCTATATCATCCAGTAGGTACCATAAGAGGCGATATAGGGCAACTGAAACAGTAGGAGGACATCTGCATCTTCCTGATTACAATTCAATTATAAAAAATACTGCGATAACTGACCCGCCTGTTAAACGTGGCAACCGGGACAAATCCCTCTCTTAGGTTATCTATTGGTGAGGCATGTGTTGAGCAGAGGATTTGTGTGTGGGCTGTAATGTATGAAAAATGTAATAGATATTTCAATGTAAGACCAAAAATATATGTTTGTTTTACACATATTAAACGTATAAGAGGCGTCGCGGTTGTGATTGAACGTATCCCGGTAAGCAATAACTGTAAATCTCGGGTTTACGGAACCCGAGTATCAGGAAACCAGTACCGTATCGTTACCGTTTTTTTATTTAATATCATTTTTTATTTTAGTATTTTTATTAAATATAACTTTATATTTTAATAATACAATAATATACTATGTGAATACCTTTAACTTTGTTTTATATTTTATTTTATATTATTTGTTTAAAAAATGTTATTAGAATACATATTTCATCCCGTGGGTATTGTAAGAGGCAACAATGAAAACTACCAGAAAAGTCTTATGGCTTCCGATAGATGGCGGTAATAAGATTTTGTTTATACCACAGTCAGTAGAAGTAAAATGCAAAGAATTTTTGATAGAAGCTAAAAACTGAGCAGGAGACATTATAGTGGCACAAGTACCAGCATTAACATACAGACATATTGACTTCCTAACCGAAAAAAACACTTGTTCAAATAATTGTAATAAGATTGGGAGTTGGGACGCAATGTGTCTTAGTTCTAACTCAGATTCAAAATCAGACCTGTAGCGTATTATGAATGCAGGGCGAATTGGTTGGTGGAGCCGGGGGAAGATTACGCTTCCACAGAATACCAGAATAAAATAGCAGCATAATACTGTGTTTTATATGCTAAGGAACAAGATTTAGAGATTTTTACTGGTAACGATCACTCATGCACTTTGAGTCTTAATTGTGAATAGACAGTAGCTTTAGGTTATTGGTATACTAGTTAATTCTAGTATTTAATATAATTATCCCCATAACAAAATATTTCTAATGAAGATTAACAAAAACCAAAAAAGTAGGCAACGAAAATAATATTCGAGTGATTTTGTAAAATGTATTCATATTCTCCGAGCAATCTGTAGAAAACAGACGCCGCGGTGGATCGGCTAAGAAATCATTACGGCCCATTATCGGGGCACTAAACGCGAGATTCGCAATAAAACAGACATTAATACAATTAAATTACCGCCCGCCCAAATCCGTCCCCGTGCTGCTCATCTGCGCAGTATCATACCGCCTGATTTTTATGGAGACGTACTTTAGGAGCTTCTGAATTAAATATACGACGCTCCCAACTTAAAGTGCTTCCGTGGTAAGATTTTAAGAAATATGTTATCGCCGTTTTAGAAGTGGATGGATTTGCCAACTTAGCTCAGAGACGTGTTATTACTTGGAAAGGAACTTTTCTAAGATAAATTCTTATTTATGTATTGAAACTTTTAAGTGAAATATCCACATTTGTTTCCATTTTTTAATTATGTGGGCTAGTCAGTCTAGATGAACATATCTGGTTGGTCTTAGTAAGAAAATATTAAAGTTACATAGGTAGTATCTTATAGCAATTTTAAGTTAAAAAAGTCACAAGACTATACATTTTTATATGCTATTTTTTGTGTGACGAGACCTAGTGTCATTCAACGTAATTGCTTTTCCAAATTATATATTACTTATTTAAATAACAAAGATAAACCCTTACGCTGATAAACGCCATTAAAAGACTAACCATCATATAACACGTGGTTTATTGATAGTCGGTTTTAACTATGCTGTAGGAATTGTCTTTCTTATAAAAGGAGACTCATAGCGGCAACGCCACTTTACTCATGTGGCAACAGTCTTCTTGAAATTTGGCATTCGCAGTCAAATTACATACATACATAGGTACTATAGAGTACCATATATGTATTATAGTATTCTATGGTAGGTATATATACATTTTAGTTCGCATATTTCCGAGGAACTTTTTTCGTGAAACAGATTCAAGTTTTGTATTTATTTTTATTTTATAGGATAGGGTGCCAAACTAGCACATTGTCTAACTGTTAGTAAGTGATTGCTGCGGCCTATAGACATCTACATCTATCCTCGATTACAAATCAAAATGCAGATGCGTTTTCACCCGTGAGGCCTAAGATGGAATGCCTCGTTTCCAGTAAAAAGGGTCGCCGGTTCTCTACACTCACCGTACGAAATACAGCAGCAGTAAACTACTATTTTACGCTTGTATTCTGTGAGAGCGTGGTCCTTCCCCGGTCGAGGCGACCCATTCGTGCTACAACTATACTACTAATATAACTGCAGCATGGCTCTACCAAACCTGAGACTAATTATATAAACTTCTTTTTGTAATAATGCGGTAAGCGTTTTAGAAGTAACTTGTATCATCAAGAAACTTGTAAATGCAGTCAGGACCCACGCCCGCTCCCAAATTTGCTGCGCCATTTTTTATGAGGCTCTGAATTATTAACAGAGCGCGAGTAGTCGTTTAAATTATTGTTATGGCTTCCTTGCCCTCTTTTGTTGTAAGGACGTGTCTTGATTTTGAGGCTTTTTCACTTTATTAAAAAAGAATTCAATGCAAATGTTTGGAGATACACAACTGAATTGAGGAATTATCGCAAAGAATTGTAACTAACATAGTACAAAGTACAAGATTATAGCAGAACTGTAAGTAAGTAGTAAAAATACTTAATATAAGAGAGAGTCCTCTTCTGCCACGGAGTGTCTGGTTAAGTTCTGCCTCTTATACATTCTGCCAACAAATATGTTTGTTATGTTTGATATCAGCAACAGATAAGAAGGTGATACCAACAAAGAAGTACTTTCAGCTTGATAAAGCGCTCTACCACTCAAATTCCGAATGGAATGTCAGAAACACGTAAAACACTTACAACACGTAGACTTACATATTGACATCAGACCTGGTGAAAGTATTTATATATTTAATATTCTTTATTGCACACCTTACAAAAATAACAAATTATATATACAAAAGAAGTACGCAATGGGCAGTCTTATTACTGACAGCAATTTCTTCCAGACAACCAATATAAAAAACAAAAAGAGAAAGACAAAGAGTATCATAAATATTGAATTTTATATTTTTTTTATTTCTCAGACATGCTGGTTTTCTTAAGACGTTTTCGTTCACCGCCGAGAACGTGGTAAACTAGCACTTAAAATTGCAATTAACAATTTCATTGGTGCCAGCGGGAATTGAACCCAGGTTGCTCGCTAACCATCTGAGCTACCACGGCTATCTACATGTAGGTATTTAAAATTAGTGAAATTATCTTTTGGGGCTAAGTAATCGCATGAAACAGAAGGTCTACGAAATATTATATATAAATAAGACATAATATTAAATGAGAAACACTTATACCCTGTTGTCAGTTCGTTTATGTTTGTTATGGAGAAAGCCCCTCCTTGCACTTTACCAAAACCCAGGTGTATTACTTAAAATGCAGCAAGATGGGCACTGTGTTAGGAAGCGTCTAGTGAGCTTAGTTACAACTTTGCACGCTTCGTATAATTAATGAAGGTATGAAAACCTTTTAGAAAATAGATAGTCTAAAAAAGTTTGGGATTTTGGGTTTTGTGATACATCTATTTATTTAGTTTGTAAAACTTATCGGCCTTATCGTATGAGTACCTACGATCTAGGCTTAATATTAATAGAATTAATACAATTAATATAGGAATTATAATAATAAGCAAATAAATATATCGAATGGTTATATGAGATATTCGGTCTGTGGGGTGTTGATTCCACTATAATTTTACCTGCGCCAACCAGCCAACAAACGTGGAAACTACGATAAATATCCCCACTATGAGGTGACCAATGGGGGAAGGCTATGTCGACTTCAGAATTGCACTTGTGAGATGATTAACTTGCAATAATATTTCGGAAGGCGCGATATTTTTCCGACTTCATTTTTTAAGTTATTCTCTTGGATTGAAATTCTTGTATCTACCTACTTGACAACTACCTTATGCTACTGTTATAATTAGAATATAAGATGGGACAATTAGAGGTTAATATTGGAATATTCCTTTATCCCGTTACTAAATGGATATTATTTTCTATCCGTCTATATCAAAATTTCATTAGTAGAAATTTTCATTTTTTGAGCTTAAGTTTGCGGTTTATATTCCCATATTGAAGCATACTGAAGCAATAGACGCGCTGGCTTACGCTCAAGCACTAAAATTCAGATGGGCTGGTCATATAGTCCGATACGATGACAACAGGTGGACTATAATTGTAACCACATGGAAGGGCCAGGCAAACGCCGAGATGGAAACGCCGGCGGATGACATAAAGAAGATCGCAGGAACAAACTGGTTAAGATTAGCAAAAAACAGAGAAAAATGAAAATCCTTGGAGGAGGCCTTTACCTGAGAGGGGTCCATGCTATTTATAATATTTAAAATATTTATATCATTCTAGCATTAAATATTACTTTATTGATTACTCTATTGATTGAATTGTATAAGTACGAGATTATAATTTTATTTTTAATTTTAATTTCAATTTTGATTTTGGTTTTAATTTTGATTTTGATTTTAATTTTTGATTTTAATTTTAATTTTGATTTTGATATTTGTATAATAACAATAATTAAAAAATTCAACATTAAAAAAATCCAAATGTTTTTATGCTAATAGTAAAGCTAAATGTCATATATTTTATTATATGGTTACAAGTGCATGTAAACATAATTAATTAGTATGTTAATTATGTTATCATTTAATTTAGGTAATCTGAACTGAATTGTTGCATAATAATTTCAATGCTCAAAAATCATTGTAATGCATGGAATTAAAAGGCTTTTATTTTATTTTATTTTATTATTCCCATATTAATGGATTGGTTGGATGGATTATGTTATGTATGTATCCGTTAAGCCTTGAAAATGGTAAATTATTATTTGAATAGCTAATAGCATATAAAAAGTGGGTATTCATAATTTATAATTTAAACACAAAATGTAAATTTTTCTAATTTCAGACAAGTATCTAAAGGCTAGTAGAATTACTGACTGCGAAGCATTCCATATTATTTCTCAGGTGTGTGTGTGTGTGTGTGTGTGTGTGTGTGTGTGTGTGTGTGTGTGTGTGTGTGTGTGTGTGTGTGTGTGTGTGTGTGTGTGTGTGTGTGTGTGTGTTTGGCTGTGTGTGTATGGACTGCATAAGCCACACATCATCACAGTATTATCGTTTGTCTCTTCAGTTTTATAAAAAATAAATGTTTTGTTTATATTTGTTACAAAAACTTTTTTGGAGAAATATAAAACATATTTTGCGCAAAATTTACAATATGAAAATTTACGGGTGTTGACTATACATATATTTAAAGAGATCTACACGTCGAGATAAAGGCGTGATTCCCGGGGTCGTTGCGTCGCTAGTGAAATGCGGATTTACCCTGGGAGAATCAGGTTTACGATCCGCATGTCTTGCCCCCTTCTAGGAGAGTGGGTGGGGAGATGACCAGCCCCCCGTACACGTCTAAGCGTATAGATGATTTCTGCTAAATCTTTCTCTATTACGAACTAGTATGGGGAAAATAAATCTCGAATAACTTTTATTTTTGGCGAATAATATTTAGTTTCCATATTTTATTACACTATTTACGTGTATTTTATCAATATACTGCTATTGTGTACGTCTAGAAAAAAAAATATAAGAAAGCACACTGGTTCAAACAACTTATAAAGGCTAGAAAAACTAAAATTAAAACCTAGGTTCCACTGCGGAGTAGAGCCTCCTATTTCTTAATGGGTTGGTGAGAACAAAACCCGAGTTAATCGCGTACTGTACAATTAACTGCCAGTGCAATGTCCCTGAGCTACCTCTTATATTTAAGTCACACAAGTAGCACAATGAAGTACTTGTCACATAAATGGTTTAATAAGGGTTTCACGAACCGTTTCTTGAATATAGGAGTCGGGCATATTATGTTCTAGTATTTCTTTACTACTAATATAGAGGTATATTGTTCGTGTTGTATATTTACTTTAGATGTATACACGTACACTAGAGGTATTTATTTATCCTTTTTATACAATTAAGGGCGACAAACGTGCACATAGTCTCCTGATAGAAAGTGGATGCTGTGGTCCATAGATGTCTACATCTATTTTCATCTCAAACCATAATATGGCTCTACTACGTTAAAATACTTTCAAGTTATGTTGTATTGGTAAAGTTATTTGTAAAATTTTAAACCAATGTTTAATAGACAGTGTGATTACTGATTACTTTTTCGATAGTCGTAAGGCATAAACTTTAGCTTCATAGTATTTTTATGAAAATGTAATTAATATAGGTACATTAAAATTCATAGCTGTGATAAGACGAAAGATATTCATATTTTAAATACTAGGAACAAACACACAAGCTTGTTGCTAATGCTGGATACTAGACTCTACAGAATTAGTAATTCATTTTTAGGGCAATGTATTCGAACAGAATCCCAAAAAATAAAATGAACGTTATTCAATCAACAAGTTTAAAAATGTATGAAAGGGTTTTTATATTATTATGATCGTTAATAATTACTGGAAATGAGGTGGAATAAAATAAACTGTTGCTTGAACATACTCACAAATCCTACAAATGTTTCGTAATGAATTGATGATATTAAATTATTTCGTATTTCAAAGCTTTAAGTGACAATCCCGAGAAATTCTCTTATGCAAACAAACCAGAGGAGAGAAGGCAAACCTACTGAACAATTCAATCTCTCGTTGGCGACTATCACAACAAACCTCCTCTAATGGAAAATTGGCAACGTTCGCGCAATCTTGTCTGGAGAGCTGCTCAAACAAAGTCGCGTTGGAAAACATAAGAAATTGTCTACTGGCTGCTACCGAAACGTAATTTTCTAGAGTCAACACAAAAAAACGGTAACTCTAAAAGCAATGCGTTTGATTTTGTTTTTTTTTTACACATTAAATCGTCATTAATCAGCTGCTATATGTAACATTTCTACTTAAATTCAAAATTTCTAAACATTATTTACAATAATTTATTATATTTTTTAAAATTAATATTAATGTCTGGACATTTCACTGCCCTTTATCCCTCCCAGAAATGAGAGAAAAACTGTGCCCAGCAGTTAGACGTATAAAGGTTCTAAGGTTCTAACTTTACTTTTATATTTATATTATTCGTATTTAAGTCGAAATAATAACGTTATCTTTCATGTAAAACTTGCAGGCATTTTTAGGACTATGCCAAACACACTGTAAACTATAGTAGAAGCATGCTTGTGACCTATAGCTGAAGATGTAAATTTTTTTCCGTTCCTTAGGATTAGTATTTAAAAATAATGACATCGGGTTAATAATTTTAAAGATGTGGCTAAATTAGTTCCTATATTTGCTCTGATTTACGTTACGAATCTGTGTGATATTGGCAGATTTTTATGTAGTGATTTCATATTATTTGGTAGGTCTGGAATATTATTATAATAATGAATATAATGTTAAAACCAGTACAACACTCATAGGGTTAGAGAAAACAAACTAGTTCAACCAAAAATAACAAACTATTATGGTAAGAGAACATCTAAGTATTTGGTAGCTAAAGTGTTTAACAAAATAGATCTATTAAGAGAAAAAGTTAAAATTAGTAAAAGATCACTTAAGAGAAAAGTAAAAAACATAAAGAATGGCTAATAGAACTAAATACGATTCATTTTAGTATATTAATAAACCATAACAATATCATATATAACTATTAGGTATTTAATTTATATAAATAAAGTTAAATATATATATATATATATATATATATATATATATATATATATATATATATATATATATATATATATATATTTTTAATCAAACGTAAAAGTTTGGCGAGTTTAGAATTAAGTAACACTACCGTTTTATAAATTCAATAATAAATAATAAATTAAAAAAAATATCCAACAAATAGGAAAATAGGCCCATTTGTTTGTTATTATCCCATAAAATACTTTCTACTTAATAACTTGCGTATTTTAAAAAATCTTGCAACATAACAACAATGTTTTTATAATCCTCCTTCCTTTTATTAAAAAAAAAAAGTAATTTATAATTAGTCTAAGGTTTCAACCAGAGTCTGTTTCAATAAAAAAGTAAATTATAAAGCATGAAATTTGACAGCAAATATCAAATATTGCGAAGATATTGGCGCCGCTGCTAAAGGCCTTCTTAAATGGCGAAGACTTCCCTTTAAGCCCGATGCTATCAATAAAACACGTTTTGTAATAAGACTGATTGTAATTTTCAGTCAGTTCTGTTTTCTCCCATTAAATCCCATCATCGTATTTCTAAGGGCACGGACGGTCGCAAAACGCTCGGGTCTACACATTTCACGTGACGTTTACGATTTGCTTCTTTCCCGGGTAAGATATGCGTTGTGTGTAAATGCCACTTAGACAGGAGATTTATCACGACCGCTACAACGTGGATGTCCTTTCGGATGTTTAACGAGGTTTTTTAACACAGCAACGAACGGTACCTGGTAAAAGAGGTTACGAATGAAAATATTATGAGGGCTTTGAGGTTGGTATTTCAGTAAAATGTATACGTTATTTAACCATTTCTATGTCCCATGATTCATATAGGAATATTTCGATTGTTAAACTAAGGTACGTGAGGATAATACCGTAACCTTAAGCTTTGCCGCCCTATAAAACCAAAACTAGGAGGAGGATAGATACAAAAACACAAATTCGTATAATATAACTAACATATTATTAAAAAATTGCAAACAAGCTTTGGAATTAATAAGAACACTTCGAAAAATCAACTTAGATAAAAACTAACTACATTACACAATATTTATATAACACTCGTATCATATTTTTTATCTAGTCTTATCTATTACATGAAGAGCTATCGTATCATATAGCTTTCTATGCAAACAAGGCTGTAGTTTTTGAGTTTTTGAGTTACAAGAAAGTGTCCATATTAACCGGATGACCATATTACCCTCACGTATAAATAAATAACAAAATACACAATATAGTTGTGTATTTTTCGAGGACAGAGAGGTTATTACAAGCACAATTTAAAATCTTTCTTTTCTATAACGGCCTCTTTAAATGAACTGCTTGCATTGAAAGATTTGCCCAGCACTGGTCAAGCGGGTTCGTGAGTGCAGAGCCGCAGTGCAATTTTGTGACTCTGGTGGGAACCGTGATGGCTTCGTTTTGAATTTGACAATTGTTGTATTGTGTAAATTAATTATAATATTATAATAGTAATATTATCCTCCAGACCGTATTTCGGAAATGGCGGCCAGTCACAACGGATACTAACCGTCGGAATTATAGTGCAGAAGTGCACTCTCTATTCTCTCACTCTCTTAGCTCGACACGGCAAATGAAAGATGTTTGCAAAGATCAGGTACCGGTTCAACGACTTTACGACCTTTCGAAGCACGAGGTTGGCACCGCTAACTTCCTGACTTGGGGTTACTATTGAGAATTTCTTGACAGTACACTCAAGAACTAATTACGTCTCGACCCGATATTCGAACCCAGGATTATCAGTGGTCTCGCTTCCGACTACTAGATCAACGATTTGTAGCGCACTATTACAAATTGTGTAAATCGTAAGTATCAATTAAAACCCAATTTCTTTTTTTATATTTTAATGAAACTACACGAACAGATACAGAGTAATATCAGGAGTGATCTAGACTATATTTTATTTTAAAAACTTGGATTTGTTTTTGTGAAAGCGAAAAATTAATAAAATAATTGGTCTGTTATTAATCTTAGACCTAAATGACGCCAAATTTATATACCTTACCAATGATATTACATATAAAAAATTTAATAATATCGTCGGCTCCCACCCAGGCGAAGCAAGCAAGCAAAATTGTGACTAATGGATATATTGGTTGACAAATTATAAGAATATGTTTGCGCTCTTTTAAAACGTACTAAGCACCATTTAAAGGAAAACTAGAAAATATGGGGGGATGTGAAATTTTACGAAATTCACCTGGAGACATATATTGTTTATTTTGAACGAGAGGCATGCTGCAACTATATTAGAAGTATAGTTCTAGCATAAATGGGTCGGCTCGTCCGGGAAAGGACCACGCTCTCAGAGAATACCAGGCTAAAATATCAGCTTAACCCTGTTGTGTTCCGTATGGTGAGTGTGGAGAACCGGAGAACCTTTTTATTGGAAACGAGACATTCCATCTTAGTTCTCACCGGTGACAACGCATCTGCATTTTGATTCGTAGATAGTTGAGGACAGAAATGTAGATGTCTAAGGTCCACAGCAACCACTTACCATCAGGTGGATTGTGTGCTTGTATGTCACCCTTATTTTACAAAACAAGTAAGCAACTCAAAAACCCTGTTAATGAAGGAAGGTATTATATAAGAAGAATTTTTACACTAAATTGAGACCTTTAACCTTACAAAATACTTTTGACACGCTACGATGAAATTCACCGCCAATAATACCCCTAGGAAAAACTATTAAGACCCTCACACGTTGACAGTTGACAAATTCGTTAATTCCAGGCCGTCGGCGACGAGATGCCGACGCGGGGAGACGTCGGGAAGTACCAAGTTACAATAATGTTGGTCTTTAGTTGGATTGGATCATAAATTTGTTCATTACTTGTACTGTCCCCGATGACTTGCGTATTATTCAATCAGAATTTTGTGAGCGTCGGAGACGGGGAAATGGGCCTTTATGTCCTTTACGTATTTAAAAAAAGTATTTTATGCCGTAATTCAATATATATTAACTTCGTACTGACAAGTATGTATCTTTTTGTTTGTGTATCTTTTTGTTGACTAAAGGTGACATACGAGTCCTAATTCCACCTGATGATAAGGGGATGCTGTGATCCATAAACATCTATATCTGTTTGAATCTCGAATCTCTGAATGCCTCGTTTCCAGTAAAAGGATCTTCGGTTCTCCTCACTCGCCATACGAAACAACAGCATCATTAAACTGCTGTTTTACACTGGGTTTCTATAAGAGCATGGTCCTTCCCCGGTCGGGCCGATCCATTCGTGCTACAACAATAATATAGCAGCAGCGTGGCACTACCAAGAGTAAACCATGTATGTAGTGACGTATAAATAAAAAAATATAATAAATAAATATATAATATAGTTTAATAAATATAAACTTAAAAATATATTATATAAATACTTAAAACATAACATTTAAGTTTTACTGGCTTCCAAAAGATTGTAAAGTACCAGCATTATTTATACAGATATAAATATAATATTTATTTTTGAAGAAAAGTATTATTGTTATTTTAGTTTTATCAGCTATGTTATGACATTCGCCATTATGGCGTTATAATACTTTATTTTTTTGCTAACATAAACCTTACCCTTACATAAGGATTTTCCCACAGAAATCTAAATAATATTATTTAGATTTTTGTGGATTTTCCCCTGTATCGTAGAGGCAGTTTACAAACATAAATTGAACAAGAAAAAACGTTCAGACCCAGAACAATTATTTTCAGGCCATAAATATTTGTTCCGGGTAGGATCCAAACCCGCTACTCTTAGCGCTTCAACTCAAGGCTAAACCACATCGCCACGGAACCATCAGAGATCTCTTCATAACCTAAAATCTCCCAAAGGTAATTTTCATACTAAGTGCTTTTCCAAGCAAAAGTAAAATGTAGTTTGCTTACAATCCCGAAAGCAATGTATCTTAGTAATCACCACTCTTTGCACCTCGTAATCAACTTAGTAACGAGATACTCACAAATACTCGTAACAATAAACGAAGTAACGCGCAGTCAGCCAGCGGTCAAGGTATGCCGGCAAGATTGCCGCCCCGACGGGATTGTCCGAAACAATTCCAGAATGTTCAAGTCACTTCACTTATTGCGATGTATTTGTGACCGTTATAAGGGCAGGAATTCGGGATTTTCGGCGGACTATTCAGCTAGAGGTAGACATTACCGCGCACTATGTGACATGGAGTACGGTAAAATTCGCAGAAGCGGCATGTCTACGTACTCTGGGTTTTTATTCACATATAAAAGAATTCAAGTAAATCAAGTTATGTTTTTATGCTAATGGTGGTATTAACAATTCTACACATACATAATGTCGGTGGGATCCGATCCCGGGTTAATCAAGTACTTGAAATTTAAAGCGAGTGCTTAGTACTTAGATTACCACGTTCTCGGCGGTAATGAAACTCGCTTGTCTAAAAAATAGATATAAATATTTCGACGACAGTCACAGGCGTAATGGATACGCGTATTAGGCCGCGTAATGGATAATTTTTTTTGCCCCAAAACCCTCTCAGTTACGAGAGAAGGCCAGTATACAGCAACTGTAACCGACATAGTAACTTTATTTACTTTTATGTGTGCATGTGCGCATTGTGATTATTCTTGCGTCTTTAAAAGTTCATATTCATATATGAATTATTTGTTAAAACACTGTCAAAACTTAGGATTATGTGTGCGAAGAATAAGTTATTAACGTAATGGCTTGCTATTTGTTTTGAAATATTCTTCTCTCTGTTTCAATTATTAGCATTAGTAGCGGTAATAATAATTTTAAAGGTTCTTATGCAATTTATATCTATATATAGGTAGTAGACTTAAGTCTATTAACACGTTCTCTGTCCGCATATAAAATCATGATTACACCCACATGTCCACTTTAGATTTTGATTATAATAGTTTAATAAAGATCCCAGAATACAGTTTAGATGTTATTTATTTTTCATTTCATTTGGGTTTCATTTCAGTTGGTTTTTTTAATAGGCCAAAAACCCGATGAGGTCAACCCCAACCTCATGGACGTGTGAGTATGAAATTATGTTATGTTAATATATATAAGTATTTATAGCAAGGGTCGTGAGGTAAGAGTGATCTGATGAACGTGTCAGTAGAAGTCTCCAATGAGGTCAGGGTTTACCTCATGGACAGGGAACGTGTTAAGACAATAAATCCATTTTAAACTTTTTTCTCGTACGTTTCACTTGATAGCTGTGAAGCACTTTTAACTACTTTTTTTACAAGACTTCTACCGACACTATTAAATCTATTCAAAATTTTACGTTCGTACAAGCTACATAGTTACATAACAGATTTAAGAAAATTATTTATTTGTTAAAATCGTGGTTACATTTCTGTTAAAATTATAAAATTATCGCTAGCTTTTTTTTTTGCATTTATTTAGATTATGGAGAAACGAGTATATATTTTGTGATTTTGCTGAACAGTTTACTAGTGTGCTCTTCTATTCCATTCGTACTTTACTAAGGACAGCGCTGTCGGAGAGCAGCGCATGGAATGCAAAAGTCACCTCGCTTATTGCTCTGTGACAATAATTGATGTTTGCAGTGCTGTTTCTATTTTTAAATTTTACCTAGTCGTATAATCACATGGACACTTGTATTTTCTTGTACCTTTTACTATTTTCAGGATTAATCGATTAATTAAATAATTTATAGAAATTAAAAAAAAAGCTATTATAACTAACTCCTCAAATGTGGTTTTTTCACATTTTCTATCATTTTACTTGAAACAGGTTTAATACTAAAAAAATAGAACAAAATTACATGAAGCGTTATGAATAAAATCAAGCAACTTTTAAATCTTCCCAAAAAATACAAATTTTTGCATGAATTGTGACAGCAATTTTGAAATTAAAATTAGTTACAAACTTAAATTTTTTGTTCAATACAGAGTTATAACTATTTAGATTTCTGTGGCAAGCACAGTAAAGCAATTACAAACAAACGATAACAGTTTACGCTACCTCTTTAGTTACACTTATCCACGTATGTACTTGCACATCATTTACGCGCATGACAATTGATTTTGTGACTCACTTCCAAGTAAAAATTAGTTTTACAAACTTATTAAGTGTGTTATACTTATACTATACGGTCGGGCAAAAAGTTTCTCTGTATTGGATATACAAATTCAAGCCATTTTTTTTCAAAGTTTTATTACATTTAATTGTATATGTGTCATTTTGTTGGAAAACTTGTTTCCATCTTGTAGGTTGTGACAAAATTCCGTTGCTGTACAAATCTTGGAATTTTTGATCAACACAAAAACGCGACAAGTAGTTTTCACAGTCCTCTTTTAATGTTAACCCAACACTACCCAAAGAATTTTGAAGACACTGGCACAGGTGAACATCTGAGGGTGCAATGTCAGTACTATATGGTGGACGCATTAACACCTAAGCAAGCTCTCTCAATTTCTGCTGAGTAGCCAAAAATGTATGTGGTCACTCCTTTTCTGTTGATACATTCCGGTCGTTTTCTCTCAATTTCTTGCTTAAGTCTCATTAGTTGTTGACAGGAGAGATTCGAATCGATGATTTTGCCCGGCGGTAAAAGCCCATAATAAAGAATGCCCTCTCAATCCCACCAAACAAACAGCATCACCTTATACCGTGTTGATCTGGGTTTCACTATGGTCTATGGAGCTTAACTACCCTTTGACCATGATCTTTTTTACACGTAGCTGTCGTAGGTGATCCACTTTTCATTGCCAGTAATCAATCTTTTCAAAAATGGTTAGGTTTCATTACGTTTCAATATAGAATCGCAAATGAGTACACGCTTCATTAGGTTTCGTTCAGTGAGCTCGTGTGGTAACAAAATATCGAGCTTTTTTTTGTATAGCCAGACTTTTTCAAATGGGTCAAAATTGTTTTGTGGTTGCTATCATTATAAATGAAATATAGTCTGTTACTAAAACAAATTAAATAAAAACCTAAATATTGTTGCGCGCCTAAGTTCGTAAGACGTCAGGTACCCGGCACTAGCGTCATCTAGTGTTGGGGACCAGAGCGAGGAGGGCTGCCTAGAAAATGTCAATCTTGACTTTCGACCAACAGCGCCATCTAGTATCTAACAGAAGAATTAAGCTTTCTAGAAGCCCCACACTCGAACTTTCTGCGTCTGGTTGTTCGGCGCCCGTATCTACGGGAATATTCTGGATGTTTCGGTGTAAACGTGTATTTAAACCCGCTGCATGCCACGATCGGGGAGTTTTGAATTTGGCGAGACAAGCGAAGCTTCGGAGCGAAATAAAGTGAATCAGTGTGATTAATTATTAGTGCCTTTTAATTTTTAATTGGTGTTCGGTAATAAAAGTGTTAATTTTGGTAATTCAATCGGCAGTTTTTATTGTCACGAACCCTAAGCTCGTAACAATATGTAGGTTACATGCTGTATCAATTAAAAAAAATCTTTTTCACTTAGAGGCAATTTTTCAACTATCATATTATTATTTACTTATTCATAGGATAAAATATAACATAAACAAATAAAAACTTACATTTGTATGAATAATTTTTATCTAACGATTGAAAAATCAACCCTTAAAGTATTCCTTTAAATAGGTATAGCAAAGTATTCTTATAAAATGAGCATCGAAATCATGTAGAAAGATCGTCTTGTGATGGTTTAACTATAATAAGCTTAGAAATTAAAAAATCATAAAAAATGCAATATTAAATTAAATAACATAATAAAATTCATTTGTTTTAGATTGAAAAGAAAGCACGGTAGTAGTGAATAAAATTCACATCTTTGAAACACCGTGAAATTATAATTCACATCTTAGAAGCATCGTAAAATTATCTCGTAAAGTAATTTTACCTCTACTACAAGCCAAATAAAAAAAGAAAAACCAATCGTAATAAAAACCAAATATTAACAACGTTAAAAAATGTATCCTTATTTTAAAGTTATAGGAATCGTAATTTTTAGTGAAATAAACAAAAAATAAATATTTAAAAAACATAAAAGAAAAATGTGAGTAAATATTAGGCACTTATAGATATGAATGTAACTAATATTCAATTTCAATAATCTGACATCCAACACCGTCAGCACACTGCACCGCGCTATTAGGAATCAAATCCAATATAAAACTATAGGCGACAATATAAATTACCACTCAGACAACCGCACTCGAGCAAGGGTTGGCCCATCATTTTGAGGGATTATACATATTAATAGTGTTGGCTTAACGCGTACGATTTTAGGATCGATTCGAATTTGTCAACCGTAATTAACACTGGCCGATTATTGTAATTTTAATAAAGTTTTTTTTTTAAATAATAAGAAGTGTAAAAACGGACAAATTTTTGAATATCAGCGTAAAATAGCAGCTCTATGCTGTTGTGTTTCGTATGGTGAGTGTAGAGAACCGGAGACCCTTTGTACTGGTAATGGCATTCTATCTCAGTACTCAGGGTGACAACGTATTTGAATTTTGATTCTTAATTGAGGATAAATGAAGATGTATATGGGCCACAGTATCCACTTACCATCAGGTGGACTTTGTGCTCGTTAGTTACCCTTATTCTATAAAAAAATTGTTAAGCTTTTTGTGTAAGCTATAATAACATTTACTTTGATCTAAAGTTAAATTATTTTTCATGTCTTTGTTTTTTCATCGTACACCGTAATGTAAGTTACACAGTGACACAGGGGTTATTTCGCGTAAATTCATTATTTAAAAAAAAAACTAGTCATACAATAAACCGCGAGTGCAAACAAGACTGGTGTGTAACCTCTCTTCCCCCTCCTTTTCCCATAACCGCCTTCAGCACTACACCGCTGAACTATACGACGCCATAACCCCGACACTACGAAATCTGTGATGTACATTACTGTCTAATTATAAACGATTATTGGTCCGAATGCGATACATGTCTCGCCTCAAATAGAGGCGTCATCGTCTGCTGATAATGAGTGGAAATATTGTGTAGAAATAGAATAGAATATTCTTTTTCAACACAATATTTACATAGTTGATTATAAATAATACTTGTTGAAAATCATTTTAGCTCTTAGCAACCTCTGCCCTAAACCAACAACAAATCCCTGAGGCTTAAAAAATATTATGGTTTGTAGTATTTGTTTCACATAATTGTAAAAAAAAATCAGTCACAGTTGTCAATCGCAGAAACACTTTTTACGACCTCATTTCTTCGCCAATTCCCTTGCCAGACTAACTACAAAATGAAAAAAATTATATTTTGATCACAAAATTTAATATCCACTTTAAACGTAATTTTATTTCAATACTTAAACTTTTTTACCTAAATTCTAAAAAAAAGGGTGTACTCTGTACTTGTTTGTCGATGACAAGTTACTGGCGAGTGACGAGTGCGAGTGGATTAGTGAAAGAACTAATCAAAGTTATCGAAGTAAGAATAAGTAGCAATTATAATTGAACTGGTAAACTGGAAACTGGATGGTATATTTTTGTAATCCAGCTGATAAAGAAGAAATTAAAAAAAAAACATTTATTTGAAACGTAAAACAATGAAAGTTGAGGCACATTTTCATCTAAACAGGGTGGTATTTAAACGTGAGAGGTCGTCGCACCCTGGCCGAAATGCCTCGGTACGGAGCACGTACGCTACGAATCGGAGTTACGACGCAAAATCCTAAGAAAATCTCTAAATCTCTTATACGTAGATGATATTACTGATGTACTTGGGTTGATTTTTCAATCTGGTTTTCTTTAAAAATACTGAAATGAAAAACGAGCTTTCAGTCCACCTGATGGTGCACCAAGTGTAAGATGGTGGATAGCTACTGTAGGCCATAGATAATAACTGAAGCCCACTTCAAACATAGAAGGCTGTAGACGCGTTGTCACCTTTAAGGACTAAGGTGGAATGCCTAATAGACTGAAAAAATACTGGTTCCATACCTGTCCCATATCATCCCTATCAACGATTCACAGCAATGTAAGCAACAATGCCTGCATTGCCGTGAAGCGTTTGCTTGCTTTTGTCCACGGAAACTGGTAAGTGTAGAAGGAAAGAAAATATAGAAGAAACAACTAGGTCCCACCTAGGAAGTTATCAATCAAATAAGTTGTAACTTGACTGAATACAAAAGTGAAACAATTGAAGTAATTTTATCCAATACAACTGTCATTTTTAATTTGTTTAAGTCTATTCTATGAAAAACTTTTATCTGACGATTCAATAACCAGCTCTTTACGGCGATTATGAAGTTATTTTTGAGAAAAAAAAATAAATGTGAAAGGAAAACCTCACAAATTATACACTTTTTCTATAACATTTTTATATATTATAGTTTTTATTTTTATTTTAACGCAACTTTTTAATTGTGTAATTCAAGTAGACGCCTTCTGCTTTAATTGAAAATGTAACCGAAAGGGGTTTGTGTCGCCTGCACTTGCTTTATTTGTACAGAAAATATGTTTAAATCCAACTGGATTTCAAGTGATTCTAACAAATGTTCTCGCACATTTGCCGCTGTTGTTTTTTGGCTTCAAGTGCGCCATTTTACATCTGACTCGCAGTGGACCCGTGAGGAAATTAATTTAGCTCCGTTCTCTGTAACGCCGCAGTAAAAGCATCCTTAGCAGGAACGATATAAAGGTCATAAAGAACAAAGATAAAACTGAATTCTTTAGACGAGTTTGTGCTAAAACTTTTCAGTCTTAAAGCAATACCATAAGGTTTCAGTTGTAGCGGCTTACCAACAGAGGTATCTAGGTACCAGTAGCGTAAACACTTCCCCAGCTGACTCCATTGTCATGTGCTGGAATCAAAACACTAGAAGTGGTGAACAGTAAGCGCCGGACAATCAAAACATTGTTAATACAATTACGGGATGCGTAGTTTATTTTCATAATAGATGCGAATTATTTGTTTTGCTTGTTAGTTTTGTATATATTCAAAAGTTTGGTATTGGATTTTTTTTATAGAATAAGGGTAAAAACGAGCACAAAGTCCAATTGATGATAAGTGAAAGTTTCAGCTAATAACAATCTATATTTTTCCTCGATGATAAAATCAAAATGCAGATGGATTGTCACCCCTGAGGACTGCCTCGTTTCCAGCAAAAAGGGTCTTCGGTTCTCTGCACGCACCATATGAAACACAGCAGCATTAAGCTGGTATTTTACGATGGTATTCTGTGGTACTCTACAGTAGTATAATATTTTGTAAACGAATACTTTGTTTTCGGTAAGGTGCGTTGGGGTTATACAGGACGATTTTCAACTAGTTAAAAGAGTCGGGCAAAAACTTTATTTTCTCTACATCCATATACATCATTTCTGAAACATGGCGCAAATTGTTAATGGTTACACGTAATTTAGCTATAAGAAGCTTTTTCTTTTCAAAACTCAACAGTTTCTGCTTAAAACGTGTGCGAAGACAAGCCATAATTTTTTATATGCATGATGAAGAATTGGCCATCAAGGGGTAAGACCGAACGTTGCTAAAAATCGCAAATAAAAATGATAGGGAAAGACCGGACGGACGAAAAAAAAATACAAAAATTACCTTGTTTTATAAAATACTGCGCAGCACACGCCCTACTTTTCGGAGCGACTGGCTAAAACTTGGGGTCGGGGCAGAATAAAATGGGTTGTACCATATTGCTAGCTTTCAAAAATATAGCATAATTTATATTACGATAATACAGTTATTGAAATTATTTATATACGTGGTAGAGCCACGCTACTACTACATATTAACGTTGTAGCACGAATAGGTCGGCTCGACCGGGAAAGGACCACGCTCTCACAGAATACCAGCGTAAAATAGCAGCTTAATACTGCTGTGCTACGTATGGTGAGTGTAGAGATCCAGAGACACTTTTTACTAGAAGCGAGGCATTCCATCTTAGTCCTCAGGAATGACAACGCGTTTTGATTATTAATCGAGAATAAATGTCTATGGGCCACAGCATCCACATGCCCTTATTCTATAAAAAAATATTTACGGCTTGCAACTTTTTCATCCATCTCTACGAATTCTGAATCTTAAAATAATTTACTAAATGCATTGTATACATTCAAAAAAAATGAAAAAAAAACTCTTGACACGTTCAGGTCACGTGCACATCATACCGAAGCTGCTACGATCAGTGATTTAGAACTTACAGATTATATTTGTACAATGCGGCATAAAGTTTGAAATAAATATTTTAAAGTCTGTAGTGAGATGAAGTAGTAAAATGGGTCAGACATTCACTTTTGGTCATCCAACCATTTATTCTTCCGAAGCTATCAAATATTCACACACATTGTTGTCATGCAGCATGGCAGACGGGTTGGCAACTGCAGTTCTTTCATTACTTTCGGTTATTATCATGATCCATCTTCGCTTTCAGTTTCCCACTTTGGCCATTACGTCACTTCCTATGGAGCATCTCGCTCTTATAAAACAGTTAGAAGATTTTATAACTTATGCAAAATGTTTCCATTTGAAATTGGTTTAAGCATTTTCTTAACACTTTCCGCGAACTTCATTCAAGCGAATTTCATCTTAGTCATACAAAATGGACGCACGATGTATCATATTCATCATATGTGAACGAATTGTTTCACTTATTAATGGGTCTATTTCTTTTCACTTTTGATATGGAATATTGTAGGTCTATATAAAATGACAATAAAATGAAATCTGTGAAATTCATTTTGCGCTTATTCTCCGGACGGAGGAATTCCGTTTGAAACGTAAGTAGATTAAAGATATTTTGACATTTGTTACACAAAATACAGTGTTACCAAAATTTATGGAAACAAAAAGAATATACCTACGTATATTCCCAAATAATTTAGGTTTTAGAGTTGATTTTTAATCTGGTTATTTAACACAAATTTAGATATTATTTACTAGCGATCCGCCCCGGCTTCTCTCGGGTGATTTCTGGATCTCGACAACAGCGCCACCTACCGAGTCCAATTGAGTTTTTAAACCATCCAGAGACACACTCACACTTTCGAGAATATCGGACAGCATACTTCATTTTTATATTAGAGATAAAAATCATAGAAATATATTTTAACACTTTTGTGGCCGTGGAAGGAAAAGGGGAGATCTCCCGCCGGGCAAGGTGTTCTGCCCGGAGAGAGGCCAACACTCCGTGTAATAGTTCGGAGATGTTCTACATATGCTGTTTATGATTCGGAATGTTGATAGCGTGATTTAAGCTTCCGTGTGTTTCGCTTGCGGTGCGACGACAGCGCCGCCACATCACCCCCTGCTCAGACCGGAGGTCGATAGAGCAGTCCGATTGCCGGTGTGTCCTTTTAATGCCGGTGGGGAATGCATGCTGTGTGCGTAAGGGTAAGTGACACCGGTGCGAATAATATGCCGATGTGTAATGCATGCCGTACTACGCACTGGCAAGTGATGCCGGTGAGAACGATGTGCCGGAGCAAGTGCCAGAAGTCTGCCTTATAAATCTGCGGTGAGTCGAGATGAAGACAAGTTGGACTGGCTTGCAGGAACTGAAGACTGCAGAAGACGATTCTCAATAGTGAATGGTAGGGGTTCTTGAAGATAATGACGAAAGCTTGAAGTTGTAGTTTCCGAAGGTGTTTGGTTGCGTGTTCAGATCACGTCGGTTAGTCACCACTGTGGCCGATGAAGGAAAAGGGGAGATCTCCCGCCGGGCAAGGTGTTCTGCCCGGAGAGCGGCCAACACTCCGTGTAATAGTTCGGAGATGTTCTACATATGCTGTTTATGATTCGGAATGTTGATAGCGTGATTTAAGCTTCCGTGTGTTTCGCTTGCGGCGCGACGACAGCGCCGCCACACTTTTATTTCCATTTTCTATTAACTTAGTTGTATACCGAATAAAATCAATAATGAGTATATTTTTTTATAGAATAGTGTAAAAAAAGAGCACACAGTCCAGCTGTTGGTAAGTGGTTGCTGTGGCCCAGAGACATCTACTTCTATGCTCTTTTACGAAGCACAATGCAGATACGTTGTCACCCGTGAGGACTAAGATGAAATGCCTCGTTTCCAGTAAAAAGGGTCTCCGGTTCTCTACACTACACACATACGAAATACGCTGGTATTATGTGAGAGCGTGGTCCTTCCCCGGTCGAGCAGACCCATACGTATAATTATTTAAAATGACTGCAGCGAAATGAAGTAACATGGACCAGACGTTCACCATTGGTCATCTATCCATTAATTCTTCACAAGCTATCAAATGTGCTGAAAAAAAATGGGCCTACCCCATAGAAGATTTTGCCATTGTTTTCATGCTGCATGAAAACAATGTTAACATGTATATTTAATTTTTTTAAGAGTGCGAGTTTTTTTAGGAGGTGCTAAAAACTATTTATGGACAGATAATGTTCAAAACTCAGAGAATATGTTCTATATTTTTTATAGAATAACAGTGACAAACAAGTACACAGTCCACCTGATGGTAATTCAAGACATCTACATCTATCTTCGATTAAGAATCAAAACGTTTGCACCTCTGAGGACTAAGATGGAATACTTCGTTTACAGTAAAAACGGTCTCCGGCTATCTACACTCACCATACGAAACACAGCAGCATTGAGCTGTTATTTTACGCTGGTATTCTGTGAGAGCGTGATCCTTCCCCGGTCGAGCCGACCCATTCGTGCAACAACCATAATATGGCTGCAGTGTGGCGCTACCACGTAATAAATCCTAACATTACAATAGCTGTTCAGTTAGGTGATTACCTGATGTGATAAAACCACTTGAGTCTGTACTTGTTTTACTGTCATTTCAGACTAGTATAGTACGCTCATAAAATGTTACATTTTAAAATTATTTGCCTAAGCGGATTAAAATATCTGAAAACGATTTATTGCCTGTAATCATCTGATCCGGTCGCGCAACACGCGCATGACACGTGTTGGACAACGCGTCGCGCTAGTGTGTTGGGAAACCTAACACACTACCACCACTATACACTTACATTATTAAAAAAAAAATTAAAAAACGTTTAGGCGTGAGTTGAAATTCATTTGGAACAATCTCGTCATTTTGAATTTTATTCAAAGTCTAGAAGAGTCCTAAAACCTTTTTTTATAACGGGGAAACAGAGAAATATTCTATTGGTGCGGGCTTTTGGGGGGGGGGGGGGGGGGGGGGTAACCCGGCCCAGGAGAATATGCTTTGTTGTTTTGTGTTGTGTGGTTTGGGGGGGCTCTTTTGTTTCTTCTTTTTCTTGGGTGCCCGCGGTGTTTTGTTCGTATTTGGTGTATTGGCCACAACCCCTAACAAGGTTGACTGGGGGCTGTTTGTCTTCTATAAAAAAATCTGTAATCGATGATGTTATCTCACATGATATCATCATGTTATTAGCATGATTGGGTGTTATTGAGTATATACACGGAAACCTATAATATGTTTTTTTTAATATTGTAAGTCCAGTCCATCTAATTTTACTTAAGGTTTTGAAATATCAGAAAACTGTAATGTAATTAGGAGTAAGTAGGGTAAGGCATGATTAACCAATCTCCGACGCTAATCTACATAAGACATAACAGTGTGCAAGAATTCATAGTTTGATCTTAAAAGACTGTCTGTTCTGATTGTCTAAAATGTACGAGTCAATAAAATGCCGTGTCCGGTTTTAGCCTGGCAACCCTAGCAGGACTGATAATAATTCATAATTTCATACAAAGAATATGTATCAATATAGCCATAAAAGTAAAAGTTAATATAGTCTTCATACATGCCACAGATGGGTACAGGCCTCCTCTTAATTATTAGATCCTGTTTCATCATACTATTCACACGTCCTTAAAAATATTTTCTTGCATATTAATTGTTATTATTTATGTTATGATATTTACAAATCAGTTCTTTTCTCAAAAATCGATATAATACATATTAAGATCTTGTCCCAATGGTCTGATTTAACCAATACGTCATCTTCCACGTCTATACAATATGTAAATGTAATGATAATGAAATGAAGGGTCTACTAACATCACCTTGCCCTAAAACATTATTTACAACTTAATACCATTATTAATTAATTAAACAATGTTAATGCTATTCAAAATTAATGATTTAATTACAATTTGCTTGAAATTTGGCAAACTTTTAAAATCTGGCAGCACCGTCGTTGGTGACGGTATCCGTAATAATTGCAAACATGCAGCGTATGCGTTTTTTTAACATTGTTTCTAACGAAAGTACTATAAACTAATAAAAAGTTAAGCCTGAAGTCAACAGAGGTCAAAGTCGCGACCTCTAGATATCGTATACCCGACGGCTGCCTGTCCTGCATTTGTTGCCATGTAAGTTTCCTCATTTAATTAAATTTTATTTTATTTGCGGGATAATTACCTCTCCAAAAAGGAATCTTCTCATAAACAGAATCATATCACGATAACTAAAACTTAAAAGCAATCTCATGGATTGGAGAGAGTTTTATTTACATATGTATACTATGTACCTATTATCAAAATTTTCAAATGCGCAAGGCAAACTTAAGCAAGAGGTAGAATATAAAGCGAGAAACCTGAGATTTTCTAACTTACGTAATATATTCGATAATTCTTTTAGAGCAAAGTCAGACTAAGCTTTATTCTGCTAATTCTACTGACTAAGCTTTAAGCTGATTAGTCATTACATTAAATTTAAGTATTTATTAGATATTAAAAGATGGTCACACATTTTAAAAAGCTTATATTGTTTATTATATCAAAATGTTTCATAAGCTTCCTAGAATTAGTTACAAATAATTATTAATCAACAACAACTGAGGAAACATAGCGAAACGATAATTTGTATGCAACACTGTTTTATGAATAAGCTCATTGTGCATTATATAAATGACCTATTTTGCTTTAAATTTGACAAACGATACCAGCTTTTTTTTAATCCGGCTAAAATTTATTTCATAGGGTTTATATATGTAATTCAACTTTATTCCGACCCTAACGAACCTCTGGTCCGGTCAATTTGAATAAAGTTCTTTGTAATGATTAATATCGCGGAATTGGCCGACGAAATCTGACGTGAGTCCCTTTGGGACCACTTCGGGAGCGCTCGAGTCGTTACGTTCTTTAATTAGCTAGTGGTATTTTCCCTATAGCTATTTTTACAACGCGTACATTGCTTGTTTAAATATTCTATGCGTTACATTACTATGCCACTTTCTATAGTATTTTTTTTGTTATTCCATGCGCTACAATACTACGCTACTTTCTTTCTTTCTTTCTTATCATCGAATACATTCTTCATTATTCCTGAAATATGGAGTTATAAATATTTTTTGCTGTACTTAGTCACCTTAAAGCGAATAAAAAAGATTAGATATTTAAAAAAAATTAAGTCTTGAATAAATATCGGATTTTATTGAAGCTTATATTTCAATTTATATTTTTATTTTTAAGGATTATCCTTAAAGGCGTACGTTTTTGATAAATAATCAGTAAAATTGGATGAATGATCACAGAGATATTGTGTTAAAAATTAAATTAAATTAACATTATAAAATAGAAGTGGTTACAGTCGAATTAATTACCTCGTTAAAGAAAAACCTTATAGAATAACCTCCTTAAAGAAGAAACCTCGGGAATTAAAAATCAAATAAATAAACGCGATAAAATCAGTAAAAGTAGTTTTAACTTTTAATCAATGTGTAGTGTTCGCGTAAATATAAGAAATAACCTCTTTTTGTATAGTCAGCAAAAATGCTCTAAAGACAGTAATGTATGCTAATTTCGAAAACATTTTCGATTAAAGTTTGGGCTATGATTGTAGTTAGGGTCGTTCTAGGCGCGGCAGGGGGCTCACTAGCTAATCGTGATAATGTGTTTATTGAATTAGGCGGCGCGTGCGTCGTCGATGCTACACATGCGTTACTGTGCCGCTCCAGTTAAGTGGTATCACTTGTTAGGGGTGATCGATGCTAACCGGAGGCGTATTGTGTGATTTTTTGATTATGATTTTTGAAGCTGTTTGCTTTGGTGTTACCTTTGACTTTTTAATCAGCCGGGAGCCTAAAAGTATAGTATATCTGATTATAAACTCAATTAAGAATTAATTATTTGTCCCTGTTTGGTCTGGAATTTATAGGTCCCATGTTTGTGTAAGTTTTTGCCAGTGATGACTTACGGATCTGAGACGTGGTCCCTCACTGCTGGCCGTATGAGGACGCTCAAGTTCGCTCAGCGAGCTATGGAGAGGGCTATGCTCGGAGTTTCTCTGCGTGATAGACTCAGAAATGAGGATATCCGCAGTAAAACCAGAGTGACCGACATAGCCCAACGGATTAGTAAACTGAAGTGGCAATGGGCCGGCCATATAGCTTGAAGAACCGATAACCGATGGGGAAGAAAGGTTCTCGAGTGGCAGCCTCGTACCGGTAGACGTAGTGTAGGGCGACCCCCCACTAGATGGAGTGACGACCTGGTGAGACATGCAGGAAGTCGATGGATGCAGGTGGCTCAGGACCGTCCTTTGTGGCATTACTTGGGGGAGGCCTATGTTCAGCAGTGGACTTGTGAAGGGCTGTAATGATGAAATGATGATGATGATTTTTGTGTAAGACTTATCACAAAAGACGTGTCAACTTGTGTTACTTGCCTAGAATTTCGTAAAAGTCGACAAATGAGATATTAGATTTGTGATTTTGTAGGTGATGGGCTAACTTCCTATCACTTATTTCATAATTTTCTCTTTACCCATATTTTTAGCTAAGCGTGGCTTGCTGCCCCTTCGGGATTTGCAGGTTAAACCTATATACGAATTTTTAATATATTACAGATTGATGGCAAAGATAAAATATCTCTTATCATTTTTATAGAATAAGGGTGACACGCGAGCACACAGTCCACTTGATGGTAAGTGGATGCTGTGGCCATAGACATCTACACTTATCCTCAATTATCAAAACGCAGATGTGTTTTCACCTCTGAGGACTAAGATGGAATGCCTCGTTTCCAGTAAAAAAGGGTCTTTGGATCTCTATACTCACCATATGAAACACAGCAGTATTAAGCTGCTATTTTACGCGAGTATTCTGTGAGAGCGTGGTCCTTCCCCGGTTGAGCCGAACCATTCGTGCTACAACCATAATTTAGCTACAGCGTGGCTCTACCATGTATAAACTCCTTCTCATATTATTCCATTAGTTGAGCATTGTTTCAACGAGACTTCCTCTTCTGTTCTTCCCTACTTTTAATCACATTCATGTAATATGAATAACATTTTGTTAATAAAAACCCTACAAATGTTCGTAAATTTTTTATGTCATACTAAATAAAAATGTGTTTCTTATGATAAAACAAAATATTCGACAATTATTTCGTTAAATACATAGAGACAATAATGGCCTTCTAGTATGTTTTAATCACAGCAACTTTTGGAAATCTGAAATTATGAAATGTTAGAACGTGCGTGCGTTAATGCACAAACACAGGGGCACTAACTAGCTCTAGTCTACCTAAAAGATATATTAGCATAACATCAAAACATTGTAACGTACGGAAAAACTACTTACGAGTATATTGGCCCTACTAAATAAAGAAGATGCAATACAACACGGACAGTGCCTTAGTGGAAACAATGCAGGTGTCGGATTACTGGAAACGAACCGAGAGCAAAAGAGGGCTGAGGACATTAATTTAATTATACCTCTCTCTCGGGAGCCTCTAATATTGTGTAGGAGAGAGGCGGACAACTGGCTGGCATACAAATTCGAATGACACTTTTTGCGCGTGAGAAAAAATATCTCAAATCCGATGCCTCTCATCCCCAATGAGTTACACGTATCTCAAAAAATGTATAAAATAAATCTTGTTTGTTTTTTTGCTATAACGTAATATTCGATACTATTTTATAATATTGTATACGAGCATTTCCCAAACTATTGGTTGCGGTCCACCAGTGGCTCGCGAGCGAATATTGAGTGGGCCCTGAAACATAAGACGATATTTCGACCAATCGAGCTTCGGCAATTCCCACTCATTTATCATTCTCAAAAATAACTTTGATGTTTGTTTCGGGGAAGCGATGAAAAAGCTTGACTCGTTGAATTAGATTTGTACTTAACCCATTTCAAGAACAAGTAATATGCCAACAAAATCAAGTAAAGAACTCATTGATTTATCAGAAGATACGTCATGGCTACTAGTTCCAATGGCGAGCAGTTAAAGAAATTCTGGCTCTCAGTTGCTGGGAACTATCCCTGTTTGTTTGACGAAGATCTAAAAGTCCTCCTCCCCTTCAGTAACTCACATTCATGCAAGGACAGATTTTCGGGTACGATTAGCATTAAAACTAAATACCGAAATAATTGGTCGTATCAAACTCATTGCTATTACAAGTAACTAAAATTGAAGTTAATGCTAAAGCTGTAATGAAAAAAAATAGGAAACAAATGGAATAAAAAATTCAAACTTAAAGTTGTTTTTCTTATTTACAAAGTCCTTCATTCATATAGATGACGATTAAATTTCCATAGTGACTATTGGTAATATATATTATATACTTGTTTATTGTATGTATATATTAGTATACTACACTATTATATACATACATACTTATATAATATATATCATATAAAATAAGTATGTAGATACCTATTGTGTAGCTTATACACTGTACATGATGACTTACGGAACCGAGATGTGGTCCTTCACTACTGAATTAGAAAGTTCAAAGCCACTTAGGGTACGATGGAAAGGGCTTTGCTAAGATTTCTCTGCGGGATAAAATCCACAACCAGGATTTCTGCTGAAGGATAATAGTAACTAATGTAACCTAGCGGATCAGTAAGCTGAAGAGGCAAAGAGATTGAGCTATAGCACTTGAGTTATAACTTGAAGAACCGACAACCAATGGGGAAGAAAGGTTCTCCAGTGGCGGCCTCGTACTGAAAAGGGCAGTATTTGACGCCCCTCTCGATGCAACGACGACCTGATGGAACATGCATTTAGTGAATGGACGCAGGTGGCTCAAGCCCGTACTTTGTGCCAATCTATGACGGAGACTATGTCCAGCTGTAGAATTGTGAAGTGTGTAAAGTCAAAATAACAGCTTGTGAAACTATATACGTTACCTATACACAAAACACAATTATTTAAATTTTTATCTGTCTGTCTGTTTGTTCCGACTAATCTCCAAAACGGCTGAACCGATTTTGACGGGACTTTCACTGGTAGATAGCTAATGTTACATGAAGTCACTTAGACTACTTTTATTTAAAAGAAAAGAATTCAATCGTATTAAATTCCGCGCGGACAAAGTCGCGGGCACAGCTAGTCGTTAGAATAAATTTATTTAATATTGATTGTTGCTTTTAGGTACCCATAATATTATAATAAAATAATTGCTAGGTATTTTTATATTAACAAAGCTATCTGAATAATCATTTAGTATGTTTTGTAATGATATTCATAATTTGTAAGCTGAATTTCGATATTGGAAAGATAAACATTTGATGTTATTCCGTAAAATATCTACTTTCACATCGATGTGATAAGTGGCGGCCCTAGCAAACTTTAGGTGGTGCGAGAACTCATAAGCCACTATGAGATTGCCCGCCCCTCTAAGTACAAAACCTTAAGGGGAAATATAATGTCAAATGGCTTAGCAAGATCCTTCGTTATGCCGAAAATATTGCAGCATTAATTTTGAAATAAATATATGGTAAAGTTAAGGATTAATGTTAATGATTATGTTAGACGAAAACACAATTTCGTAAAATTTTCTCGACAGAAAAAAAATCCAAAGTTACCTCCAAAATAAACAATAAACCGCTGTTATTCATAAAATACTTTAAATAAGATCATGAAACTTTGCATACTAACTGAACTAACTACAAAACAGTGCTTATGTTATTTACTTTTTTTAAAATACCATTATTTTCACTGTAAAAAGAAATTACCTAATCTATCGACGTCTTGAGCTTGATTCTTGTCGCCCCGTTAGTATCGCTTAGGCTTTTGAAGGGAGAAGTTGTGTCGCTTACGATCAGAATATACATTACGCAACAGTATGACGTAAAATTAAAATGGGAAATAACCGTGATAAAAATAAGAAGCGGCTGGCTTGGCGTTAAGAAACAGGCATAAATATGACAAACCTAATGAAATAAGTGTCTAACGACCTTTCTACTTACAGTATTAGTGATTACAAACATATCGGTACATAGCATACGGCGCGCGGGGAAGTGGGAGCGAAATTAGAATTTGAGCTGACTTACTATATCCTCTTAAGTGTTCTTATACTATGCATTTGCTTATTCGTGATTTTAAATAGTATTAGACCTATCAAATATCTACAAGTATATTTGCAGGGCAAGTACAGTTGTGTCTGTCGCTCTTGACATAGCAGTAGTTCAGCTTATTCGCGTTAAAGAAATGTTGTCCATTCCGCTCGCACTACTCGGTTGCGCTCGACAATGCCACCATGCTTGCCTTGCTGCGGTGGCTGGTTGTACGGATTATTTCTCATAATAAGAGTAAGTAATCTTGTTTGACAACTATTATTTAAACCGTTGTTCTACAGACAGTGTTAAAAATATAAAAGAACTACCAACAACAAACTTAATGAAAAGTCTAGATGACCACCTTTCTGGCTTATGCGCTTGCAATTTTTTCATTAATTCGGAATAACTTAACTTCTGGACAATAGAATTTTCTACGGAGAATTTTCCAAGATATGACAGTGTTTCTTAATACGTAGTAGAAACATAGGTAAATTTTTAAATGTTTTAATGTATTAAAACATCGTGTCCGTTTAGTGACAGTTATAGTAACAGGTATAAGTATACGTCAGCAAGATACGAAGTGCTATCTAAACATTCGGAAAAAATATCCTGCCAATCATTATTTTTAATAAGTATGAAACCTTTATGTGGCTTTGCTGATTAAAAATATTTAAATATTGAGTTCAAACTCAAAAGTTCCTGAACCAATTTACAACTAGACAAATCAAATTATACCCATCTGTTCAACTGATTTGCAAATCAACACAGGTTTTTTGACCTGTCAGGAATTATTTTCATGTTGCATAAAAATGACCACGTTCATAGAATTTCAAAAGTTTAAGTCGAATAACCAATGCACTTTTAATTGTATCAGTCATGGGGTAAACAACGTTAATTTGAAAAAACCTACGGCCTACACAAATAATATTTTCTTTCATCGGGATCGGGCTGGCTTAAAAATTGGATCTATCTGTTATTAGAACAGATGAAAACGCTCGGTACTGTTTCAAAAATCGCGGCGTCTCACGAGCGATGCTACTATACGCGTACAAAATTTGTTTCCCATGTGTGAGAATGCCCTAAATAACGTTGTTATATTTGATGTTTTAGAACTCTTTATAATTTTAAATAACGTAATGTGAAACATAGTTGGAAGTATAGCGTAAAAAATTAAAAGAAAATGCCACTAAAATCGAAGTATCTCAAGACACTTCAGTCCTTAATTAAACTCAGAGCACGTAGCACTCCTTGATTCAGTTCCCAGGGGCGAGTGACACCCTACCCCCACTACTTCCTTGTGGACTTCCCCCTTCCTTATGGACCGCTTAGATTTCCACCCTCTAAGGTTATGTGTACGGAATACTTTTAGCCGAGAATCTTGTACGAAGAATTGGTTTTGAGAGATTCGAACGTTAGTTTTATAGCTGTTTTTTCGTTGTTAGTTCTATTGGTACCATTTCTATTTCTGTCAGCGAGACGAGGTTAAATGAACAAAACTATATTTAGAACTCAATTGCTTGGTTCGCGAAGCGTTTCAATTATTAGGTTTGCTTGAACTAATAGGAGTGCTATTGCATATGTCTTACGCATAAATACTATTTATAGCATCTTTGATATATGTATAAAGTCGTATCATTGGTGAAACTGGGTTAAAGTAAACTTACGAATGCCAAATATTTAATTTTCAATACAAAAAAAAATACAAAGAATTTAAAATTAAAGGCCACTTTGCATATTACTCTCATTTTGAAGGAAATTAAGTCTTATATTTGCAATTACACAATTTAAAGTAGCCTTTTAGAAGTCTCGGGTTGTCTCTACGCTATTTCTAAGTTGGAAAAAGGCTTTAAAAAGTAATCACAGGGGCTGTAAATGTAAAGTTGAAAACATTTCGCTCGTAGAAGGCAATTATTAGGAGTTTTATACTTGTAATTTTGTTCTTCACAATCTTATCGAATGAAAATCCTTGATGGGGAATAATTGCGTTTTTATCTTTAATGTGTATATAATGATTGTTAATGGCTAAAAAGTCCACCAACTCAGCATAATGCTACAGTGACAGAGTTACCGCAGCGCTGATATTCTGTCGGAGTCAAAGTCGACTCGCGAGCTATCGTTAGACATAATATTTTATCTATTTCATAATTAGTAATCACTATCTCTGCGTGATAGACTCAGAAATGAGGATATCCGCAGTAAAACCAGAGTGACCGACATAGCCCAATGGATTAGTAAGCTGAAGTGGCAATGGGCCGGCCATATAGCTCGAAGAACCGATAACCGATGGGAAAGAAAGGTTCTCGAGTGGCAGCCTCGTACCGGTAGGCGTAGTGTAGGGCGATCCCCCACTAGATGGAGTGACGACCTGGTAAGATATGCAGGAAGTCGATGGATGCAGGTGGCTCAGGACCGTGCTTTGTGGCATTACTTGGGGGAGGCCTGTTCAGCAGTGAACTTGTGAAGGGCTGTAATGATGATGATGATGATGAAGTTTTCAATGCTTGTATCCTGCCATGCCAAATATACGAATGCCAAACCTTAACCAAAGCACAACAAAATAAAATTAATATGTCAGAATCAAATAGAGAGAAGCGTATTAGGAGTAAGCAGAAGGGTTAAAATACAGTTAAAAGAATAAAAGGAAAGGCTTGGAAAAGTACGCAAAAATTATGAAATTAATTAATATTTATTCTTAAAATAGTTATTATCTTTAATATAATAGAGATACATATAGGTACATTGAGTTCGAATATATAAATAATTTAATTTTAAAACAAGCACAAACTAATTTCCTAAATGCTTTTATAATTCTTCACCGCAAACCGCAGCCGAAATAATGCAAAAAAAGTTATAATAAACAAAGAGCGGTAGGAATACAGCCGCCGCGTAATTATTCAGAAAGCTAATGTGCCACTTGTTTATTCCCTGACTAATTAAGAGAAGGAAGAGTTTAAAAAAATACCTTAAAACAATGTTGGATGAATCAAACATTCATTATGCAAGATGGAGGCACGTCTGCGGAAATTTTTCTCGAAATTTAATGAATTTTTATTTGTTATAAGGGGAAATCCCCCAAAATGTATTTTTAATTTCTTAAGTTCAGCAGCGGTAGATTATTAAAAAAACAGGACAGACACCTTTGTTTGACCACAATTTTACATGTACCTATTTTGGTTTATAGAAAATATATAAGTAAGTAAGATTGACAAATGTACACTGTCCATATGTTGGCAGGGAGACGCTATTGCCTATAGAAAAACATCTACTACAATTAAAGGTGAAATTGCAGATGCGTTGTCAGGGGTGACAACGCATCTACTAATATGTTTGACTTAGAGTTATCTCATACGGCCAGTAGTTCACGTTTCAGTCCTGTAAGTTTTCACACGCTAAGGTTTGGAAAATGAAGATTCCCCACGAATGATTAAGTTCTGTCGCTTTTGCTAAATAGTGACATTAAAAACGAATGATTTTTAAATTCCATCTTGTGAACCGATGAGTCAAAGTTTTCGAAAGAAGAAATTACCAACTTTCATAGCCTCCATCGATGGGCTGGCAAGAACAGAAATCCACACTCATCCTGTGTGCAAAGCAAGTGTGTCGAACGTCACCACTTTCCACCCGATAATTTAAATGGAGACAATTACCTGGAATTCCTGATACGGATATACGGATGAAGCTCTGGGAGACCATCCCAGAGCTTCTGGACGAGGCCGAAATGCCAAAATATATGTTTTAATTATTGTAAATTTAACATATATAATATAAATGAAAGATTACAGCGCAAATTGTGCTGCAGCACCATATAATTGGCCACAAATGAATAATTCAGCGTGCCAACTAATATTAATTACCGCAATTGCTTCCAAATTAGTTGTAGTGACTGCTAAGTTGAAAATTGCCGTACTAACAGCAGGTACGTTAAAGTTCGGGGGTAACAAACTTCCTGGCTCAATTAGCGTCGAATTAAACAGGTTCGGGAGAGGTGACAAATCGCGGGACGCGGTCCTACTGTCTTGACGTTGACTAATAGCCGAGTATTTAATTTAGGTAGAGTAATTATAAATAAAATTTCAACGATAAATTGTCTAGGCGCGCATTAATCAAGAAGTTGGGACACTGATTAAAATACTGTTCGAGCAACTATTCTCAAAGTTGATATCGTTAATAATTTACACGTCGGGGAAGCGGTTAGGGTGCGATCAGGTGCGGTGTTCGCCTACAGATATAATATGTAACTACATTGAACATAGGTACTGATTTTATTAGACATAGTGTTAAGAAGGCAAAACAGATTGTAAAGAATAATTTTTATTTATATTAATTTTATATTAATATCTATCTAAGAGTGCCCATATGACGTGGATATTTTTATTATAAATTTCTAGGGTTTACTACAAAAATTATATACTAAAAAGATTATATTAAGTATGACCTACTCTTCTAAATAGCTATATTAAAATCTCCGCTATTGTTCCACTCTTGAAGATGGAATTCTTGTAGTTTATTTACCAAAAAATTATTTAAATCGGTCAGCCGTTTGTGAGAAATCTAAATAGTAACACGAAAATACACTAAGGCAATATACGAAGATAGAACCTTCGCAATTTTTTTTAACACAAAAACTTATTATAATATTGTTATTAAAGTAAATATAATTAAAATTGTATTTATAGTAAACCCTGAATTGAATTAGGGCTTCATCTCTACTTGCCACCAGGTAGCATTGCAAACTGGCACTGGCTTATATCTAATAAATAAATAAAATATATGCTAAGGAACGTTGCGTGTCACCTTATTCCTGAATTATTTTTTTTTACTTTCACCATTTTTATACATCAAGATACCTACTTTACTCCCCAGTTCATTTAAGACGAGGGTGGAGGCTCTATCGTCCGTGATTCAGGCATAGATTCGCCGTTTTCACTCCTTGAAACAGTGAGTAGGAGTGAAAGGGATTGCTTTTTAACGATAAGTGTGACCGAGAAGATAAATCCAAGGGTCGGGTTAGTTATTGGGGCACATGTTTCTGAAGCTGTGGGTTGATTTATAGGTGGGCGACGTAATAGAGATGAAAATCATTTCCATTGTCTTTAATAGTCTACATAACATTATAACTGTAAAAGATCAAAAAGGAGTGCTAATATTCGGTTATTTTTTTTTAGTTTATTTTTTAAATACTAGCAATGTTATTTACATTACTAATATTTCCTGTAAACACTCCTAATAATCTTAAAATGCTTCTGTTAGAAGTGGTTCACGACAGTAATCGAATGGCAGATTCGAACCCACGATCTTTAGAATTCGCGGTCCGTTCCCTACCATTAGGCTACCGTACCTTAAGAAGCTTTAGAAAAAAAATGTACAATTGATTTATTAAGATAAAAGTCAGTATCTGAGAAGTCCGATGTAGTCCATTGCCAATCCAATTTATTGACAGTAATTATCATGTTCACAAATAATGACAGAATATATACTAGTAATACGTAACGCAGCACGTCAACTGAGACGGCTATTATAAATCAATACCCATATCATGAAGATGTTATGTTACATACATTATTTTATAGAGTTAAGGACAAACTAGCACACAATACACCCGTTGGTGTTGGTGTAATGTGTGCTAATTGAGTTGACTTGATTAAGAAACAAAATACATTCGTTGTCACCCATGAGGACTAAGATGAATGCCTTCTGAAAAGGGTCTCCGATTCTCTGCACTCACCACACGAAACACAGCAGTAGTAAGCTACTATTTCACGCTGGTATTCTGTGAGAGCGTTGAACGAGCTCGCCCGGTTGAACGAGCCCATTCGAACAGCTTCTTTTACGTTTCTAAAGATACTCAATTTATAACAAAGTATTCCCATGTAATATGTAACCAAAATTTTTGTAGTCAATATGTACAAATTTTTAAGAATCGGAGCCCATTTTTGAAAGGCCTTCTTAAATATGGCAAGGGGACGTAGCCAGGTGAGGTAGTTTTTTAATTATAAACCTATGAAAGTACTTTTAATATTATTTACATCTATAAAGATGTAACAAACCTTCTCGAAAAGAATACTCGCGTTGGAAGAAATCTTCGGTTCCAATCAGTAAAATTAATAAATTTAGGAAGAGTAATTAAAAAATCAAACTCACTGTCATAGATTGTTAAAAAAACTTATACATATATAAACACCAAGCGTAATATTCTGTTTTCTAATAAAAATTATTCACATTACGAAAACGCAAAATGGACGAGGAGTGTTAAAGTGCCTAGGGTTAAACAGCAATTGTCGCGATACTGACGAATCTTCACTAAGTTTAGTGTAAGTGAGACAACGCAATACAGACCGCAACATCTTATATTCATGAAGGGACCGGATATATCAGTTACACACGGTCGTAGCGATCGGAAATCCTACATTGGGAAATAATGTAGTAATTCTATTACATAATACAAATATTATTATGTAATAGAATATGATGATGCTATCATTTAAAGAAGAATCTGTCTTCTTTCTCTCTTTATTACAGCCCATCACAAGGCTACGTCTGAACATAAACCTCTCACGTAGATTGTGAGGATATTTACCATTTAAAATTTAAGGTGCCGCTTATTTCTTTCTCAGCTTCCTACTGTAACTTGTTGCGAAACCCACGGATTGATATGGGGTAGTGGTAACTTAGGTGTGTTATTTCTTATTGTAAACAATTGCCCATGTACCTAGTACCTACTTACCACCAGGTGGACTATAAATTCTTTTGTCACTTCAACATATTATATAAAAAAAGATAATTTTTGTGTATTTTAGAATGGTTCGTGGCACTTATATTAATTCATATGATAAAAGTTGAAATTTTTAATGAAACGGAAGCACCTTAAATATAAAGAGTTAACGACTCCGTGGCGCAGTGACTTAGCAATGAGTAGCTGCGCTGGGGGTCGCGGGTTCGAATCCCGCACGGAACAAGTATTTGTATGGCCTACATATTATTGTTCCGGGTCTGGATGTTTGTCCTTGTGCAATTTATGTTTGTAAACTGCCTCCACGATACAAGAGAAAATCTTAGTGTAGGGGTAACGTTAATAAAAAAGATAAAAAAAAGAGTGGACGTTACACGAAGCGAACGGGCTACTTAAAGACATCATCTACTGTCCACTATATATTGCGTTCGTTGCTATGTCACAGTAGCTCGCGATTTGTTTGCCTCTATAGATTAATGTTTTAAACAAGGTGTATTACATTTCAAATATAAACACAGTAGATTATACTTATAACTACTATTCAGATTATATTTATAAACTTAATAGGAGGATAAAAGAAACAAGAAACGTGAAAATAAATGTCCCATATTGGTTTGGGATTTAGAGGTCGCATTTTATGTGGAAATTGTAGTAAAAAGAAAGTGTCAATTGTGTTACTAGCTAGCATTTCTAATTAGCAAGTAAAACCTCCGGTTCTCTACACTCACTATACAAAACATAGCAGCATTATGCTGCTATTTGACGCTAGTATTCTACAAGAGCGCGGTCCCTACCCGGTCTAGACGACCTATTCGTGCTACAATCGTAATATAGTTGCAACGTGGCTCTACCACGTAAAAGAAATTTTCAAGTTTCTAGATGTCGGTTGAAGAAGAAAATTGTACGCAGTTAATTTCCTAATACAGAAATTCTAATGTTTTAAGCGTCACATTTAAAATTCACGAAGCGAGGAAAGGTTTGCCATTACTGTTGTCTATGAAATACGAGTACAATCAACCCCAAAACGTGTTGTTAACATTTACATCGCCGTCTCACTTCCCTTTAGGCGAATGTTATAAAACAAGCATCTAACTTATCTTAGGTGTTAATGTACATTAATTATGTGGTAAGGGGAGGTTAGGGATAAGATGTTTTGACAGAGTCTCAACTTTGAATTACGGTGAGTGTGTTAATTGATTTGCTGAAAGAGTTAATTTTGAATTATTGTTATCTCTGTTACACTAATGGTTAAGATTTTTTACTATACATTCAGTTTCAGTTTTTACTACTTTCATACCATTTCAAAATATTTTTTTAATTTAACTATGGTATTTTACCTGTATATACTGGCGAATAGGACGAATGCATGTTTTCAAACGTAGTGATTTACACTCTATGCATTTTTCAAAATATTACTTGGCCTTGGCCTCTACGTGTATTGACGTAGTGTCCGGAAGGTGGCGCGCGTTTCACTCCGATTTTACTTCGGACTTTTTAATTAATGGGCGATTCGCCCCAGCTTCGCACCAATGATTATAGTGTACACTAGTGTATCTACAGGGCCCAATTGTACACACACACTGTATACACACACACACGCACAAGATTTCATAAAAATCGGCCCAGCTGTTTAGAAGAAATTACAGCGGATTTCTAATACGAAAATTTCGAAAAAAATAAAAGAAAACGTTTATAGTAGGTATTAAAATGAATTACCTGTGTGAATATAGGTATGTTTTTTCATGTCGGACTTCTGATGGAACCTTTTGCCGCAGTACTGGCAGGGGTAGGGCCTGGTGTCGGAGTGAATCAGCAGGTGTGTCGATAGGGTACTAGAACGCTTGAACGTTTTCCCACATTGCTTGCATTCGAATACCTTTTCCACGCTGTGCACAGCCCTGAAAAGGGATATGAATTAGTAAAAGAAAAACTTATGACATCTTAGTACATATAATTTGTACAAAAAATATCTATGTAGGATTTAAGTGTAATGAAGTATTTAATAGAGATGCGAATAGTAGAATAACTCGCCATTAATATTCGATATAAAAAGGAATACAAAAAATAATATATTTGTTATTAAATAATAATATCACCCGTGTAGTAATCATGAAATTACCAATAACTTACTGTTACCGTAATCTTAATTTTTTCTATGATTATGAGAAAAAAAACAATGAATTTAAAGAAATCAGACTCATATTATACGGATTTTGCATTTTAAATGCTGGCAACCTTTTTCTTGCACCTATTTTGCGGGGAATGCCTCGTTTTGTCAATCGCCCAATCGATTTCGCTTTAGGTTGAGCAGCACGAATTTGTTTTACACTTCCTTCAGAGCGTTGCTTCATACATACTCTCCAGCTCCGAAGTAGAAACAGTCCTCCAATAACAGACATTCTGACTAGTGCCCGCCGCATTGTGATACATTTAAATCATTCGGGATATACAAAACTTGAAAATATTCAATCTGAACTCGGGCTACTCAAACATAAACTGATTTAAGTTATTCAAACCCGCTGGAACTCAACATATTACCTAAGAATACTTTTCCTATCCTATCCTGTCTTGGCCGTAAGTGGTAATTAAAGTTCGATTAAGTATATTATTGTGACGATATAAATAAAATTGCGTACCAAAATTAAGTATTTCAAAATAGAATGCATAAATATATATTTACGTTTGCGCCAAGACTATTCCCTTTTAATGTATTATATGAGGGATTTATATTCACAAATATTATTTTGCCTCATTAGAGTGCAAAAAGTTTTAAGTTTTATGATGGATGAAGAAATGATGTTCTATAGCATGATTTTCTATAACAACAAACATCAAGCGCTAAGTATAGAGGGTGAGCTTTAATTATTAGTTTTTTTATTATGACAAAATATTGTTTACTAGCTGTTACCCGCGGCTTCGCCCGCATGGTCACTGGGAAATGAACTATCTATTGCGATTATCCATTTTGAATTGAAAGAAAACTGAGTTTTATAGATTTATCAGAGACGCAGCCATTAAAAGGAAACTGAGCATAATTGATTCGTCAGCCTATTTAAATGTTTTGAAACGCAGCGTATAGGAAAGCATGAAAATAGCCTGTTTATTCCAAATGGAAATGGGATATTTTTTTAATTAAAGGAAACTGAGCATAATTATCCGCCAGGGATGCAGACTTTTGAAAAGAAACTGAGCTAAATTGATTCGTCAGAGATGCAGTTTTCTGAATTGAAAGGAAACTGAGCCAATAAAAGATCCGTCAGAGATGCAGCCTTTTGAGTTGAAAGGAAACTGAGCTTAATAGGTCCATCAGAGGTGCAGCATTTGGAATTGAAACGAAACTGAGCTAAATAGGAAATTTTGAATTGAAAGGGAAGATCTGTGGGAATTCTAAATAATTGATTGTGGGAATTTTGGAAAAAAAACTAACTGAACACTATTTTAAGACGCTACTGTACACATTGTTATATGTTTTTCCATTCGGGGAAAGAATGTTGAGATTCTGGGTATTTTACACACGCCAACATGCTACATACAGCTGACCATGAGAGAAGCACGGTTTTTCTAAGTTGACCCCCGCTACCTGTAACGTTTGCCCTTGCGCTTTATTAATTGTCATTGCAAAACTGAGCTTAATATGGAACTGCAACCTTTTGAATTGAAAAGGAAGATCTGTGGGAATTATAGGGATCCGTCGTATAATAACATTTTCACCTTTTCCTACGCCTGTCAAAATTGTAGCACCGATTATGTTCCGTCCAAGATGTGTCACACGCAGCCTTGTCCCGTAACATAACCGAGGAGCATCTAAATTTCGCATTAGCATGACTGGGACGCCTAATTTCAATTGAAGCTTATGTGAGGGCACACCTGACAACTCTAGAGAATTTAGAAACTCTACGGGATATGAACTGCTCTGTTCTGTGTCCATAACTGTGTCTACTGACAAATACTCTGTTATTTCTCCTGCTACTTCGCTTAATATATCTGAATTTATTTTGTTAATGCTCTCATTTTTTGGTGCAAGAATCGCCCTTTCACATAGCCATTTGTCTTCATGCATGTTGTGTAGTTTTATGCTACTTACATATCATTTTATACTATTTTAAATTTATTTTTCCATTCTGTTTTTGATTTTCTGCATTAGCCTCAAAACTGGATATTTTGCATCACCTTTATTTTCATAGGATCCTGTAACGTTTTTAAACCATAAGAACACAATAACAAATCAATGGAGTCTACCTTTTTCGGTATTTTATTTAGTTCTCCGTAACTCTGCAATTTCGGGCTTCGTGCGCACTGTTGCGCTACCTTTTTTCCTATATCAATAATATCTCATTTTTCACTTAAATCTTGCCGTTTCTCTATTACGAGCCTAAAACCAAAATTTGACATGTTTTGACATCGTTGTTTATCTGGTTGTCATGGCAATTTTTATTCAAATATCGTTACCGGCCTAATGTTTTTACTTCAAAAATACTCTTTTCTTCTTGGCCATTTACAAAAATTTGCTTTTAATTTAAATAATTTCAAATAATTTCTCGTTCTTATCCCAGATCCGTCAAAAAGTATAAAAGCCGAAGAATCGGCGAATAGAGGTTCTCACTTCAGCTTTGATACGAGAAGCACCTCTTAAAGGCTTTATCCGCACTGCCTCGGGATCTTGCAAGCCTCTGCCTTCTCCTGAAGTCGTCGCCTAGCCACGCCTACGCCTCCACCTATTAGTGCCCGCGCTATCTTCGGCCGCTGAGCGTGCTTGTCTCAAGCGCTGCGTGTTCCTACTCCAGACGCTGCGTGTCTCCGGTGCTCCGGGCGCTGTGTGTGTCTACTCCGGGCACTGTGTGTGTCTACTCCGGGCGTTGTGTGTGCTTACTCCGAGCTGTGTGTGTGTGCCTACTCTAAGTGCTGCGTGTACCTGCTCAATACGCTGTGTGTACCTACTCCAGACGCTGCGTGGACCTACTCCAGACGCTGCGTGTCTACTCCAGGCGCTGTATGTGTCTACTCCGGGTGTTGTGTGTGCTCATTCTGGTCGCTGTGTGTGCCTACTTCAAGCGCTGCGTGTACCTAGATTAGGCGCTGTGCATCTACCACAGGCATAGCCTGTACATACATTGTTTCCGTACTCATTTATCTTTATTAACTTTTATTTTTTTTAAAAATTGTAATTCACTATCATCACTACAGCCCATCATCACCCTCATACCTTTTTTTTATAAAAAAAAGCTGTAAATATCTTTACAATTTTTTAAATAAATTATTTTCTTTTTGATTGTTTCGTTGTTAGGTTAGGTTCTATAGTTTTTAATTGTGGGTTTACATTTTATAAAAGAAACTGTAAATATCTTTACAAATTTTAAATAAATTATTTTCTTTTTGGTTGTTTCGTTGTTAGGTTAGGTTCTTTAGTTTTTAACTGTCGCTTCACGACAGTTGTTCGTGAAATCTGAATAAACGCTCGCAATTAATTCGGAATGACTCTGTACTGAATTACAAAAATCTCTCGTCAATTTAACGCAGCCCTCAGCATCCGTTTCCAACCGCCCATCGCCAATTTTTAATAGTGTGTCAGCATAGTTTCCAGCATTGATATTATACAAATGCACTCTCATATTAGTAGTTAAACTGAATTTTGTCACCTTGTTCCATAATATAGACAACTTGAGGCATGCTTTAATTTCATCTGCAGGTGTGCTCTTTTGAATGACAGGTAAAGTTTGGCGAAAGTCACCAGCCAGTAAAACCACCACTCCTCCCATTACATCGGTATTGCTGCGCAAATCCTGGAGCGTTCAATTTAGTGCTTCTACAGCTTTTTTATGCGACATTGTACTTTTGTACCACACTAAAAGTTTGCATTGTCGTAGCATTATACCTTGTGCACTGTTTTTGCTAAAGTTGCAGATCGGCGATTCTTCCTGGGCTAGATTTAGAGGGAGTTTTAAAACAGAATGTGCAGTGCGGCCACCGCTTCGCAGCGTGGCGGCTATACCGGAGGAAGCTACGGCCACAGCAATGTTTTTATCTTTCCATGAATTTATTATGAATCCGAAAACGATAGCCAAAAAAAATCGAATCAACTTAAACCAAATCACAAAACAAATCGCAGAAAACCGAAATCGAAAACAGTAGTCAATATAAATATAACCAACGAAAATAGAAGTAAGTGTATAGGTACCGTATACGCTATCTATACTATTAATATTCCTTTGAAATATTGTTAAACAACCAAAAAAAACGAAAACCAATTCACGATTCTAAATAAATAAAATCCAAAATCAAAGCCAGAGTCTAAATATGTATAAAGGAATACCAACCAAATCAACAAAACCGATCCAAGAAAATACACAAATCCGAAAATGAAAGCCAATATAAATCCATTCAACCTTAACCAAATCACAAAGCAAATAAAAAACAACCGAAATCGAAAGCAGGTAGTCGAATAAGCTACGAAATAGAAACAATTTAAGCGTATAGGTACCGTATGCACTATAAGTTAACGCGCGGCTCAACAGCGGGAGTTAAGTACATGTCAGGAAACATTTCGTTACCGCGTTTAAAAAACCTAGTAACGACATCTAGCGGAATCAATTTAAACTATGTATACTTTAGTTAATAAAAACTCTCAAAAATATTTTTCTTATAATTTTGCACAATTTTTCTTATTGTAATACCGATTCATTCATAACCACATATAAGAACTGTATTCATTTCCGTTCAATAAGTATTACTAAGGCTTATTAATAAGGCTTACTAAGAACTGTTTCTACCACAGTTAAGTAATAGTTAAGGCTAAAAGCGTGACAGGTGGTGATAGTATTTCTGATCCATACTTATAATCACGCCAGTAACCCTTGCGGGGTAGGCAGAGCATCAACGGATTACTTAATATCGTCTGCGAGGCTATCGCCTATTCTGTGAATTACAATGCACCAAAACGTTTGAAGAAAATCAGCTGGTGAATTTTATGTTTTTATCGCTCTCTTCCCGGTCTTGCGTGAAAAAAAGTAGCCTATGTCACTCTACAGCCACCGAACTATCCCCATACAAAAAATCATGCCATGCCGACGCTTTGTTGCGACGTGAAAGAAGGACAAACAAACAAACAAACACACTTTCGCATTTATAATATTAGTATGTATTAAATTTCATTTCACTCGTGATTTAAATTCATATTATAAACAACCGATTCAATCTCTTGCATCGCCAATCAAATTACTGGTTGCGTTTTTAAATTCTGTTTTACCATGTGTTTGGCGTTGAAGGTAAACATCGTGAGTAAATCTGCATGTCTAAATAATTAAAAAATCAAGGATATATAAAATGACCTACGGACTGATGTAGTCACAAATGTCTGGCAACTCAAACTATTCTACCCTTTATTAAAAAATGACAATCTGAAAAATATAGGTTTGGCGATTTTTAAAATGGTTATTGCGTCATATACCAAATTTCACTTTTATATAAAATAAGTTATATAACCTATCTATTAATAATGAAATAATAATCCGAAAAACAAAGTTATCAGCTTCCTGCTGATAGATGAATTATGCTCTGGAGATCATTATACCTATTGATGTCGGATAATGTATCTAGATCGAACCTACCTAGTTAAGTTGAAAGAACGAACAAAATTTCCTAAAAATGCAATTGCGCGACATTAAAAATATCTTTCTTTCGCGATGCACTAAAAAAGCTGGAACTTTATGATGCGATATGATGCCTCAATGTAGGGTTAGGTTATTTATTGAATATTATTTATTAAAACTAAAGCATTTTCAATGACACCCACCTGTGCTGACTAAGGCTAATTTCGTGCCCAAACGTTTTACTGCATAACTCGCAAGCGAAAGGTCTTTTTCCATTGTGAGATCTTCGAGCGTGTACTTCGAGTCCATGCGGTGTGCTAAACATTTTTTCACATTTCACGCACGAGTACACGTCACCAATAGGCAACGGTCTGGACAAAGGGCTTGGAGCTCCCAATACCGCTGCTCGTAACCGAAGTAGCTCTGGTCCAGCTGCTTGTACAGCGTGAAGATATAAGTTGCTGTAACCACCCCAGCCTGGGAGACCGAGGCTTCCAGCGTCTCTTAGAAATTCCGCAAATGGTAGTGGTGGATATAGGAATGGTCTTTGAGGTTGTACTCTTGGAGCATCTGGTCTTAGGAGTGCGCTGACAGAAAAGGCTTCGGATCTTTTTAACGGAGGTGAAGAATCGGGTGGTCTTCTCGGGGAGGAAGGAGGAGAATCTACTTCTAGTTCTGGTGAGCTGGAGCGAATTGATCGAGGAGATTGTGGGGACCCAGCCCAACAAGGGCTACCGCAGCGAGAACTTGGAGAATTATTCTCTGGTCTTGTTTCGTTGTTGTGTGGTTCATCTTCCTCTTCATCATTCCGATCGCCTACCAGTCGGTTGATACCGAATTTAATTTCTTCTGCAAAGAAAAATAATAACTATTAATAGAAAAATTAACAATCGTTTTTGTGTAGAATAAGTTAATTACGTGGTAGAGCCACGTTGAGCCAGCTATGGATGCAGCATTGTCGGACGAATTCTCAAAGAATTCTAACGTAAACTATCAAAACAATGCTGAAGTGTTTGTTATTATGGGAGATGAAAACCGAAGACCCCATTTTACTGTTAACGAGGCATTGCATCTTAGTAATTGAGTCTGTGGGCCACGCGTAGTCATATCATAGACATAGATCAGGTGGTCTGTGTTCCGGTGTATCATAAAAAGTCATGAGTATAGATTAAAAATTAGGATTTAAGTTTGCTTTCGTTGAAGATTTTTAAAGAACAATTATTTTCATGTTGAGATTACGAAATAATACAGAAAAACTCGTAATAAGTACGAGTATAAAATAATATTGTTGAATATTAATCGTGGTAATTGATAAAACGTTTAAATTTTGCCCAATCTTCAATAAGGTAAGCTAAAAGAGTCCATTGAAGTAAATCTTATAATAACAGGAAAGGAAAACATATGTCTTAAATTTAAACAAAAATGGAGCATTATTCCGATATTACCCTTTACATTGCATCTCACAAATGTTTGTTGAAAGAGCACAAAGGGCACCCAAACGCCCCCGGGCCAGTGAAAACGCGCAGGTGCCACACTTGTAGCAACCGACGAAATGAGCCGTATCATGTCGCAGCAGCAAATTGACTTTCATCTGTTCCGTAGCCCTCGTTCAGCCCAACCCTAGTAATTAACACGTCGGGTCGGGCGGACCCCAATCTTTTTTTACAATTCACTAATCCGCGGGCGCGACTAAACGAAACTACTGCGTGCGATGTTCAATTCGTTTTGTTTGGCTCGGTGCTTGACGCTTTGTTAACTTTGTTCTATTGGGGTAATATTTACTTATGAAGTTTGGTTGTTAGAAATTAATTCGTGTTATGAATTAAGAAAGTGTCAAAGAATTTAAAATTATAATAAAATTAGTATGATCGATTCTACTTTTTTACGTTAGGACTATTTCGCAAGTCCCGAGTTGGAGAAGAAATTTGTGCAGAAACATTATGTTCCTATATTATTAGTTTTTAGATATTATTATTTTATGATCCTTCCCATGTCTCCAACAGTGCATTTTTATCTAATAGCAACATAAGATCATTATCGAATGACAAGCATCGTTCGATAATGATCTTATGTTGCTATTAGAAAATGACATCGGGAACGGTAGATGAAGTTAGATTAAGATGAGTGAGTCATCAACTTAATCCTACTCATGCTTAAAATGCTATGCGTAAAATAATATAGGTTGATCGATTCTGATTACAAAATTTTCTCCATAATCAAAATTCCTCCTGCTTGATTTTGCGAACGAATGAAGCAGGTATAATCGTACGTAAGTTTAATTATTCAAAACTAGAGACACTTTATATTTATAAAATATTGAGAATCTTGCGTTATTAAAGAAGCCGTATTATACCTTATTTAAAAATATGAGTATTATCATATCAAAAAGAGTTTTATCAAAAAAATAATACATATAATATGTTTCTGAAAAATCGTGTCCCTTATTGATATATAAAATTCATACATCATCGTGTTACCATCAGCACGAACTCACGCTGACCAAAAACAAACATCCATCTCGAGATGAGACAAGTTACTCTAATGAAGAGCAGCCCCTATATCTGAAATGCAGCAGCTGTTCATTCAGAGCGGAACCAATCGGACAGCTTCGACAAAATTCGGAGCAAAACATAAAGCGAGAGAAGCATCGACGAAATTTGCGATAGCTTTAAACATCGGTCTTTCACGCCCGGACCTCGGCGTGTAGGGGTTGACATTGCACTTGTTTATTTGTTCCCTTTGCGACACGGTTTTATTACCCCATAGTATTTATTACATATTAATGGTTATTTAGATTCATTGTTCGGCCCCAACAGTGTGCTCGAATTCATGGCCTTGCAAAATATTGAATAGGAACCCTATTCAGATCAATGGAGTGTAATATAAAGACAGGCATTATTGCTTTCTATTGTAAGAATTATTCTGTAATTAGAAATAATTTAAGAGCTCCGAGTCACGGAAAAATATTGTTATTTCCCTTTTGTAATATTATTATGCTAAATACAGTTCAGTTTATGTATGAAGAAAGCCTTCATGATTAGAGAAATAGTTAGAAATTAGTGTAGAAATCTTAATAAAACTACTTTTTCATTTTGATCTAGAATCACCACTTTATCTTATAATTTGTAGTAAAAATTAAAATGTTTTATAATATTTTAATTCTTTCTTTATTGTTATAATTGTTATTGCGTTACTGTATATTTTAATTTTTACTACGGCTACGCACGGGTGATTTTGGTGAATTTTAACATGCCAAAAAGAATATTCTGGCCAAGTTTTATACACAACGGGTGAGGCAAAAGTATTCACCATATTGGAAGACGCTATAATTTTAGCAAATGGCGTCAAATTTCAAATTGGTTTTGACATATTTGAAGTGAACAGATGTAAAATACATGTCGACAAGATCCGTAGATCGCTATACTCCTCAAGAACGCGAAACAATTGTTTCCATATTTTTGCGCAATAGTTCGTCTGTGGTGTTCGCACAGCGTGAATTTCGTCGCAGATTTCCTGGCCGTACGACACCAACTGGACAAACACTGCTGCATTTGGTCACCCACCTTGAATAGACTGTAAAAACACGAGATTATCCTCACCGTAGCCAGCCTCGGACTAGCCGTTCTGCTGAGAATACGCCGCGGTAGCCAAAGATGTCGAAATGGACTCCAGAACATTACCCATATGACGTGTCACGAAATTGGGCCTTAGGACGCGTTCCCTGCGGCGAATTATTGTGAAAGACCTGAAGATGTTCCCTTACAACTTTCAGACAGGGCATAATACGTTAACTGTTGACCACCAAACGCGACTAACCTACGCTCAAGTCATTCTAAATCTCTACCAAGAAGATGACGATTTTTCATTGAAATTCATCATGAGCAATGAAGCTCACCTCAACGGCTACGTGAATCGCCAACATTATCGCTTCTGGGGGACTGAAAATCTACGTGTGATCCACGAACAGCCATTATAACAACTCTAGGTTACGGCATGATGCACTGTTTACGCTGGGGGAATCATAGGGCATTTTTTTGGACGCCGCAGGCCACACGGTTACTCTGAACGGCGACCGCTACAGAGCCATAATCAACCAGTTTCTTCTTCCTCAATTAGATGAACTAAGACTGAAGGATATGTGGTTCTAACAGGACGATGCAACGGCGCACACTGCCGAAGCCACAACCGGCATTTTGAAGCAGGCATTTCCGGTTCGCATATTCTCTCGTTCTGACGATTTGCACTGGCCGCCAATATAGCTCGATTTGACCGTACCGGACATCTTTTTGAGCGAGTTTTTGAAGTTTCATGTTAAAGTTAACAAGCCTCACAATCTGGAAGTCCTCGAGGACAACGTCCAACACGAATGCGCGAACCTATCGCCTGAAGTTCTGGCAAAAGTGATGCAAAATGCCACAATAAGGGCCCGTATGTTCATCAATGCTGGCGGCGAGCACTTGTACGATATCATCTTATCAACTTGATAGAAAAAATTCTAATGAATGAACCATAAATAATCTACAAATAGAACCAAAGTTATTTATTTGTAAAAAAATTGCAGCCAAAGAACATCGGATGATTACGAGTACTTTTGCCTCAACCTGTATAAGATCTACAATTTAAAAATGTGATTTTTTTTAAATTGACGATCCCGTAACCCCCCTTGCGGGCGGAATTTCATAAAAAACATTTCATGCTGTCTTCCACTTGGCAAAAGGTATATTCCTACCAAATTTCAAGTCTCAAGACCTTATGGTTCCAGAGATATCGTGATGAGTCAGTACATACGTGGATATATATTAAAATATATTTGGGTAATCAACTAAGCACCGTGTACTTTAACAATAACATTTATCATTATTGAAATAATACTAGTTTTTACGGAATTTATCGCGTATATTTTAACTTTTTAAATACCCGATGTTTCGAACGCTTTACAGCACTCATGGTCACGGGCAGGACTGAGATGTTCAACGTCCATATGTCATAGTTAACCGCGGTTACCATAGATTAAAATTTAACTTTTTTTCCGATCTATGCAGTATGAACTTATGGTATCTTGAAGTCTTGCAGTTGTATGCTTGGGTTGGGATTTAATTTTATTTATTATAGGATCCCAAGCAGATGGCAGCACCCAGCCATCTTCTCTATTGAAATTAGGATGTTTCTTGATTTCAATAGCCTCGCGAATCATCCTTGGAAGGAATCGGTGTTCTTTAGCGAGGATCTGCGGTCTATCAAATCTGATGTAGTGACGGGGGCGATCCTGTACGTGTTCACAGACTGCAGACTTCCCGGAGCGTCGATTCTTCACATCAGCTATATGTTCTTTAACGCGGGTTTTTATTGATCTTTTAGTTTGTCCTATGTAGGAGAGACCACATTCACAATCAAGCTTGTACACTCCTGCGTCTTGCAGAGGGACATTACACTTGACCGATGGTAAAAACTGACCAATCTTCTTCAGCGGCTTGAAGTATGTTTTGATGGAAGCGCGCTTCAAGATGTAGCCAATCTTGTCAGTGACTCCTCTAACATATGGCAGTACAGCAGGTACACGCTCGACTGTGGCCGGCTTCACTCGTTCACTGTGACGTAGGCGCGGGACTCGAAGCTTGTTGTCATGCAAAACTTGCTTGACATGGTGGAGCTCTGCAGCCAGGTGTTTACTGTCACAGATCCCTCGTGCTCTCTGTAACAAAGATTTACCCACGGTAGCTAACTGTGAAGGATGGTGGTGAGAATCACCGTTTAAATATCTATCTGTATGGGTCTTTTTTCTATACACAGTATGGCTCAAGGTGTTATCAGGATTCCGAATTACTAACACATCTAGAAAAGCTAAGGAATTGTTTGCCTCTAACTCCATTGTGAACTGAATTTTAGAATTTATAGAGTTAAGATGGTCTAAAAATGCAGTTACTTTATCTAAAGGTAGAATTGTGAAAGTGTCGTCTACGTACCGCTTGTAGAAACTTGGATTTATGGGAGAACTAAGCAGGGCTTTCTCCTCAAAGTCTTCCATGAATATGTCGGCGACAATGGGAGATACAGGTGAGCCCATCGCCACACCATCTACTTGCTTGTAGAACTCCTCCTTCCACAATAGGTAGCCAGATGTAAGGCAGTGTCTGAGTAATACTGCATATTCTACGGGCATGTTGTTTTCTTCCAGCCTGCTAGTTACAATTGAGATTCAGTCTTAATCAGGTAAGGATGTATACAATGACTGCACATCAAAACTGACCATAGTTTCATTGTCTGCCAGATGTAGGTCTTTAATCTCGCTGACAAAATGGTAGGAATCCTTTATGTGTGCTCTTGTATGTCCCCTGAGTGGTGAGAGTATTTTCGCTAAGTGTTGAGCCAATCTGTAAGTTGGTGAATCGATTTGGCTCACTATGGGACGTAATGGAGCATTGGGCTTGTGTATTTTTGGTAACCCATACAATTTTGGTGATTTGGCGCACGTAGGTATTATCCATTTTACGTCCAGATTTAATTTAACATGAATCCATTATTGGCTTTTTCTATCAAGCATTTCTCAATAGCAGCCCGGAGTTTGAGAAAGTTGACAGTGTTTCACCCGTGCACGTAAGGCACGTAAGGCCGTCCTGCGCCTAATCTCTCTCAGCTCTGAAAGAGAATAGAGAAAGCACCTGCGTTTGCGTACACTTTCGTGCACCTTGTGTTTCGCAGATGGCTAGTTTTCGCTGAGACGTGTCGTGATCGAATTTTGGTATGGAGGACATTATGTATAAAACGTTTCTTCGCTTAAAACTTCTGGTGTTTATGATTTCTATGTCGCCCGTTTAACTTTAACTATAAATTCAATGTAATCAAATCACTAAACAAAATTAAAAATTCCATAGTATTTCAGAGTACTAAATTTCCCATCCTTTTCTATGCCTACCGGGGCCTATGAAATTGTTCTTTGCAATTTTAAGTTCGGCGGTGAATGAAAGAGGAAAGTACTTTTTGCCAAAAGCTAATTAGACTACCGAGCGACAGACCGGTGCATATTTTTATCCAAACAGTGCAATATTACCATTTGCGCCTATTTGCCGGCCTAATGCAATTTTAATTATAAGAGGCGCGGCGCAACGCAAATTGCGTTCGCAATGCATTCAGATTGCTATTTTTCCGAGTGCTTTTAACAAATTAAAAATACGCTTTTGCGGTCTCGGATGGCGTTATTTACCTGAAGCGCCATTTGCATTCGGAATTCGTTTGGATATAGAGGTGGAACTGCGCCGGCCAAAATTACCAATGTGACGATTTGTTCGTGATTTTATATTAATTGGGTGTTATAGACTTAATATAAATTCGAGTTTTCAATTTGTTTGACTTTTATATACAGAACGATCATATTATCATCTATTGCAAACCATGGGAACTTTCTGGCATATCACATAGACAAACATTTAACAAAGAAAAGTGATATTCAGAGACGCTGTTCCTGAAGAGAACTAAACCCTGATAACTAAAATTAAATAATGAAATGCTTCTTGTCTGTTATTATTGTCTCCCTTAACCCTTTACTCTGGAATACAGCAGTGATACCCCAGATGGACGTGAAACGTGAATATATATATATATTTATATATATGTATCACCGAAAAGTAATTTTTGCCTAATGATCCTTTTTACTAGCTTGTAATATTTTGCATAATAACTTCCTGATAGAGTTTGGTTATTTATCGATTTTATTGTATTAGCTGTCTGTGTAGTAGATATTAACACTAATGACCGACGCCGGGAACAAGATAAGAGGTGTTAGAAAAATTCAGATAGCCGAATGTCAGGAGTTTGGGAAATTCGTAATAAAAATTTTATAAAAAACAAACATTCCGTGCTCGATTAACTTAGTTTTTCACTCTACAGTTTTGTATAAATCTTGACACTACCTTAAACTTAATTATAGTAAAAAAAATATTTTCTCTTTGAAGAATATTGTTTTCTTCTAATAATCAGATTTAATTCACAGTTCATTTCATTCAACTCATACTATATACCTATTCGTTGTTCTTAGATATCCTAATGATGCCGTAAATCGAAACCGGTTGGTTTTTCTAGTTAATAAATTATTTAAAATAAGCATTGTGGAACATCATCATCACGAGCCTGTTAAAGTCTACTGCTAAACACAGGCCACCCCCAAAGATTCCCTCATAGGGTGAATTTGCCATAGTTGCCACGCTTGGCGAGCGGATAGTCAACCGCAGTGGTTTTTTTAAGGAAGATGCTGCTGCCCATCTCCTGTTTCAGCTTCCCTCTGTCACATCTTACGACACCCACGGGACGATATGGGGTAGTGGATATTCTTAACCGCCACTACACGGTTTTTCTAGTTAATGAATTAAAATAAGTATTGTGAAACAAGTACAAGTGTATATATAAATCACAAAAAAAAAATTAATTACTCATGAACCCATCTCACACCTTTGATTCTGCACCCAGTCCCGGTATAGCTTTTAAATGTAGCGATTATAATAATATCTCTTTTATCACCTTTCATCGGTGGTCATGAGAATTTGCTGGTCTTATATTCTTGAGATAAAGTATAGTGATAAATTCTCTTATTTGCTGATATAAAAATTGAATATACTATATTTTAAAAAAATGCCCCTAGTTCTTCGGCTTCGTAATAAAGTCAATAAAATATCAATTAATGTTAGATCCGTTTCGAGATTATAGTTTTGAAGACGAAATATGGAAAGTCACGCATTAACCGTTAATCAAGATTAGAGATTCCAATAAAATATTTAATCATGAACCGAGTTATATGGGGACCGTGACAAATTCCGTTTTTAATAAACTGAACTCTTGGGGTACATTTGACCTGAGAATTCAGTGTTGAATATTTATTGGGTGAATTTTTATTACATTCGCACTATTTAAAATAGTACTTTAGAAATTTGTAGTGTAGTGATAAAGGTATTTGCAATAGATTTTTGCATGTGCATATTTTCTTCCAAGTTGATCAGCATTTTTCTAAGTAAAAGTTATTTTATATTCTTGGTGTGTCAAATGTTTTATAACACTCAAACGAGGTCTGCAATATGTCAACTAAAATATTTTTTAAGCTATCCTAAACTATGATATGATTGATTAATATTCTAGCAGATGCAGCCGTCGCCACAAACAAGAGCCTATTCACTCTTGCCATAAAGACATCCACATTTTAATTAAATGGAAGGACGAATGTTGGCAACTTATTCTTTTGCTGTACGCATGAAGAACTGTGAAGCGAACAGTTTAGTTCAAATGCGTATTGTCAGTGAAGTAGGTGGAGACAGTCCGAACGGCTGGTTGTCTAATTACTAAAATTAGGTACTAATGCGCATCGGTGTCGTCGGACTCAGGTATCTGCGTTTAGTGTGAGAATTTGTAAATGAACGAATTTGAAAATGAGTTTCAAACGCAAGTGTTAATTGAATCAGTGATTATAATATTTCTGATATGAGTAACAAAATCCGTCAAAATTATAAATCAAATGTTATCATTCGTTTTTAATACATTTTATCGTTCGCAATAATGTTCTTAATTCCTCTTATCATCAAGGATTACTCAAATCTAGGATTGTAAAAGACGGCAACGAGTCCGAAATTATTATCCGATTTAATGCACACGCACACACAAATCCGAGGTTTATGATTGGCTGCCGGATATTTTGGCACTTACCCGCACCCACACAACTTCATCCGCCGTTACTTTTAAAATGCTAAAATTCACCATTTTTATCGTAAACCTCGGGTGTAATCATGTAGGATTTGTATAAAAATAATCCGTTTACTCTTAGAAATTAGAGTAATCAAAGCCATATTTTGAAGGTCTACAGAACGCGATTATATTCGATTTAAGTACATCGATAAACTGAATTTTTTTTATCCTTTTTATCTTTATAGTTTCCGTCACTTTAGTTAAGGAAGTTGGCGAATGAATATTAAACCATAGTTATAAGTAGGTATTGTCGTTATGTAATAAACTATTTTTTAAATAATTACTAGTTAATTTAAGCTTTGATATTTGATCATTAAGTTTTATACAAGAGAAACACGTGGACCTAATAGCCAGTGAAGGCTGTCACATAGACGCTTAGATTTTTCAATGATTAAGAATCAACATGCAGATGCTTTATCACCCCTGAGGGCTAAGATAAGATGCTTAGTACTACTAAAAAAAGGAAAATGCAACAGGCTGAAATTTAATTATACTGGCTCTCTATCCTTTTCAGATAGAAACTCAGCTGTCAATGCAAGTTGGCATTTGGCGATATATTGTTGCGCGCCTAAGTTGACGTCTGGCACTAGCGCCATCTAGTGTCGGATAACATTAACAATATATATAAGTAAGATAGTGGTACCACCCAGACGAAATACAAAGGGACTACACTCAAAAGGAGTCAGTCCTACTACGTTTTACATGTAGCACGTTGGAGTACGAGTGGGGCGTGGTCCTTCCCGGTCGTACTGAGCGATTTGTGCTACGTCTGCTCTACTACGAGACTCTACCACTTAAAATTTTGTTGGTACATTATAATCTTAAAATTATGTTATATTTTTGCATTTTTTTATAGAATAAGGGTGACGAACTCAGAAAGAATCAAAACGCAGAGTCGTTGTCAATGTTAAACTAAGATGGAATGCCTCGTTTCTAGCAAAAAAGAGTCTCTGGATCTCTACACTCACCATACGAAACATAGCAGTATTAAACTGCTGTTTTACGCTGGCATTCTTTGAGAGCGTGGTCCTTCCTCGGTCGAGCCATTGGTGTTACTAATATAATGCAGCTGCAGTCTGGCTCTACTACGAACAACGCCTCCATTGCATTCTTATGATTGAAAACAAAATTGTAAAAAATATTGTGTTGATTTGATTTAGAAATGTTCGAACCGAACGAAGCTATTTTAAATAATAAAAACTGTGAATAAATTTTTTGTATTGAAATTATATGAGAGGTCAATCGACGGATTCAACTCGGCTGGGCAGCGTTCGGGAAATTACGGCATATCTTTTCGTCAGGTATACCTCAATCTCTAAAAACTAGATTATACAACCAGTGCGTGTTGCCAGTGATGACTTACGGATCTGAGACGTGGTCCTTCACTGCTGGCCGTATGAGGACGCTTAAGGTCGCTCAGCGAGCTATGGAGAGGGCTATGCTCGGAGTTTCTCTGCGTGATAGACTCAGAAATGAGGATATCCGCAGTAAAACCAGAGTGACCGACATAGCCCAACGGATTAGTAAGCTGAAGTGGCAATGGGCCGGCCATATAGCTCGAAGAACCGATAACCGATGGGGAAGAAAGGTTCTCGAGTGGCAGCCTCGTACCGGTAGGCGTAGTGTAGGGCGACCCCCCACTAGATGGAGTGACGACCTGGTAAGACATGCAGGAGGTCGATGGATGCAGGTGGCTCAGGACCGTGCTTTGTGGCATTACTTGGGGGAGGCCTATGTTCAGCAGTGGACTTGTGAAGGGCTGTAATGATGATGATGATGATTGAAATTAGAAAAATGGCAAAAAAATTACATCAATTTAATGACCTACATAAAAATTTACTATCTGTGAGTTGAGTATTGAATTTTTCTTGTAAAAATCACCATTACCTAAATATCTGACGTAACTTGAACCACTTGTAACTGCGGAATGCTTGGGACATCTTATGACATAAATGAGATACTAATGAGATAAGTTATATAATAATTGAGTATCGTAAAAACAAGGTGATCACATGTGTGCTCGTATATAAGTCTAAATCCATCATCGATAAATAATCAATACCTGTGTAGATGCGTTTATACCACTACGGACTAATATGGAATGTCAGTAAAAAGTGTTACCGGTTCTCTACACTCACCATACAAAACACAGCAGCATCTTTCTGCTGTTTCACGCTGGTATTCAGTGAGAATCTGGTTCTACTGCGGTCGAGCTGACCCTTTCATGCTGCAGATATGTATAACTAGCATAGCTATAGCGTGGCTCTAATACGAAAAATGTGTTGTAAAAGTTTTCTACCGACTTCAAAAACGATGAGTTACTCAATTCGACTGTATGTTTCATTTCATATGTGTTACCTCAGAATTCTTTTCTGAGAGAACCGATTTTGATGATTCTTTTTTATTTGAAAGATAGTGCTTCTAGTGTGGTCCCAAATAAATTTGATCAAGATCTAACCGGCAGTTTTTGTGTTATGCGTAAAAATGGGTATTTAATTGACTTACAATAAATTGATGATGTTCTCATTTTATTTACAACGAAGTCGGTTGTACAAAATTTTTAATTTTACCACTTGTATACGACATAATTTTTTTTTTATAGGATAGGGTGACAAACGAGCACACAGTCTACCTGATGGTGAAGTAGTTACTACGGCCCATAGAAATCTACATCTATCCTCGATTACGAATCAAAATGCAGATGCGTTGTCACCCGTAAGGACTAAGATGGAATGCCTCGTTTCCTGTAAAAAAGGTCTCCGGTCTCTACACTCACCGTACGAAACACAGCAGTTAAGCTACTATTTCACGCTGGTATTCTGTGAGAGCGTGGTCCTTTCCCGGTCGAGCCGACCCATTCGTGCTACAACTATACTACTAATATAATTGCAGCATGACTCTACCACGTGTCAATGGTTATTGATAAGTGACACGATGTAACCAATGTAGGTAAAATAACGTCACATCCGTCTCAAGCGCGCAGTCTTAGCATTGACAGTGCGTTTCTTAGATAAGTATGATAAATCAGGGCTTACAGCGGCGAGATCTGACGGATTTTGAGTGTTATCGTACTCGAAAACGGTCCGAGTGCGCGGATTATTGTGACCACGCCTTGCACTCGATTGCGGACAGCTTCGTTACGTCACGAGATGTTACTATGGAGGTTTAAATCGTTTCAGTTTTACCAACAGATTAGTTTTCAAGTGGTTTTGAGTTTTGCTTTGTAGATAAGGATACCAATGCTGAATGTTTTGAACCTTAGAATGAAAATCCCACTACCTAATTTCCTATTAAATAACTAACAATTTTACACTGATTCTAGGGCGAGTGGAATCTGGATATCCTTGAAGCGACAGTATGGTATTAGCTTTGATTATAATATAGACAAGTATATAATCAACAAATGTACGAACTACGAAACTAAAATGTTGATGTGTACTTTTAAGCGTAAGTGATTACCGATATTAGTTAGTATTGACGATATTAGTCGGTAAAAAAGATTTTCTTTTTCAGCCAGAGAAAATCCACTGTTGGACATAAGCCTTACAGTATATATATAGCCATTGTAAGGAAGACCTGCTTGAATCGTCCCGTAATCACCAGTCTTTGTATCCACTTTTTTATATTAGGCCTGACGTATTTCATGTTGGTTATACCGCCATCTAATTCTATTGAGAGCCAAAAGATTTGTATGACGTTCGCTTCTTAGGAATCCTTGGGACAAAATGAGATAATAGATTATCCTACGCGAACCACCACTCAACGAAATAAAGGATCTGTAACCGGAATTTATTGTAAAATCCCGAAGTTCTTACACCGAAAAACCATATAAGTAAAACCTCATCAGACCTGTGTAACTCAAAGTATGTAATTAAAATATTTTTCTTAAAATTTTCTTTGAAAAATACGCTTATCACTAGGGTAATTAGTATAGATAAATGTAATTAGGTCGTTTCATTATGTTAAGCTAGAGTAATATTCGTTATGTAATAGGAAGAAAGAGACATAATTAATTTATCAACTTTTTTAAAATTAAAATTAAGATGCAAAATTATTTAAAAATAATTACGTATAAATTATTAAGTATTGCAAGTTGCAAGGTAAATGATCAAGACGATTAACACCAAGCTAAGTGAATCAATTTAGAACTTATAAGAGTTACCCTATTGTAATACATTCTTATATTTAGATAAAAAGTAAAGTAAATTAATAAGACTCAGGGCCGGTTTTTCAATCGTCAGATATAAGTTTCCATCAAATTAATTATAACCTGACAGAATATAACAGTCAAACAATTAAACTGTTTCATTAATAATAACAGTAATTTTTAATTTGTTTATGTGGCATTTTATCATATCAATATACAATAACAAATAACCTTTATCGGACAATTGAAAAATCGACTCTAAAAACTAAATATTTTTCAGAAATGTGAATTATTACATACTTAAACTAAAACTACGTCGCGTTTATTGCTGCATATTAGGAAATAGTTTCTATTATTGTCTTTTCTTTTACTCAAAATTATTAAAATAGTAAGAAAGCCGTAAAAAAATGTCAAAGAAGTGAATATTCGGCATTTCATGATTTATTTTTGTAGAATTTCGTTTTCCACGGATACAAATGGTGTAATTCTAAATCTAATCCCAGGCGACGTTCTTGTGTACGCGTCCCGATTTCTCTCCTCAATGTTTCCACGAAATATTTGCTGAAACAATAGTACGCTTCATGTTTGTGTCATAAACCAATTTACGTGTACTCCTAAAAAATTAAAATTCATTACTTATCAACTTTATTACCAAACGATAAAGTCGAAAATATCGCTATAAGATCTCAAAGCGACACATTTTAAGTTTGTAGTCTTGTAAACATTGACGAAATGTCACTAGCGGTACCTTTGAGATTAAATTCTGCTTTGATAATAATTGCTATTTAACGTGCGTCTAGATTTGTGATTATGGCCAAGTTTACGAGGCCTCTTCCTTAATGAGTTTTCTTATTGTAACTGTGGATTATACTTTGCGTCACTATAAGACATTCATGAAGCAATTTTGCTTATTTTGCCTGATTGTACAATAATTATTGTGAATGACTAAAAAACACTTGGATAAATACACGCTTGGATCTCTCTAACACTAACTTTTGAATTTGACACTTAATCGAATTCAAAAGTTCTTGTTAGAGATGCAGTATTATGTTTTAATCTAAAAGTGGTAAAATACAAAACTTTGTACAACCGACTTATAAATAAAATGAGAATATCATCATTGTAAGTTGAAGTCAATTAAATATGCATTATTAAGGATAACTCAAGGTCTTGATTAAATTTATATGAAATCACACGAGAATCGATGACTCTTTTTTTATTTGAAAGCTGACGCAGCTTTCAAATAAAAAAAATAATCATCAAAATCAATTAACCCAGAAAAAAGTTTTGATATAACAGACATGAAAAAACATACACTCGAATTGAATACCTCTTCTTTTTTTAAGTCGGTTAAAAACGGTGCCTAATAAATACATATTCCTTTTTTCCTTCATTTATTCATTGCAACCGATCCAAAAACCACTGTTGAATATAGACCTCCTCCACGGGATATTTGAGATATTTCTCGTGCTAAGCCGGCGGGTTGTCAACCGCAGTTTCTATTACTTTAGTTGTTATTAGAAAGACGATGCCCATCTCCTGTTTCCTGATAACATTTGCCTCTCTTATCTATCGCGTGGATTCGCTTACACGGCCTCAACACGGCATACAATACAATAACATATCCTTTTACAATTACTAATTGATTCAGTGTTCAACAGTAAAAAATGTTATTCAATGGTCACGACGCAATGTCACGCGAACTTTAAACAGCGAGCTTATAGAGTGGCTTGGCCGTACTTGGTCAAACAAAGACGTGAATAATAGGGTAAACATGAGTCCATCGGGCGATATCGTGCCCGCGTGGCCCCTTGGCAAATATTGACGTTCAGACCTGGCGTGCACGAATGTTACCTTTGATTGATTGAACATTGTGGTCACCTTAGTCTTTGTGTGACTGCTGCGTGTTACACGTTTGACTCAGTGAATAACACAACTACGAAAATAAACTCAAATAAATCAATGAATCAACGAATGTTTCATGTCGTAGCGATTTCTTCTAAAGTTGATGGCAGTTTCGTTCGTAAGTGAAGTATGAGGCGACCCCAATAGATGAAATAGCGACCTGGTAAGGGACGCATGAATTCGACGGATGTAGGTAGCTTAGAACTGTGCTTGGTGGCACTTGAGGATGTCTATGTTGAAGAGTGAACTATAGCTGTGTTATAGATGTAGTCCTGTAGTTCTAATGAGTAGCTCGGACAGAAGAGAACCACACTCTAACAGCATGCCATCGTAAAATAACAGCAATATGCAGTTATTTACAAGTAAATAAAGAAGTATCAAAATTCCACCACCAGGCAATCAATCCCAGAGCAGAACCTACTGCCGCTGCTTCATATGAGTTAGCTGAGATGTGGGAGAACCGCTCTCTGACAGTATACCATCGTAAATTGTGCTGTATAATAATTATTATTATACAAGGGAATAAGTAATTATCACGCAAGGTCGTTCAACGCTGAGTGTGTGGTCGAGGGCCAAGCATTTAGGCTTTGAAGGTAGCAACTTAATCTGGTATTTATTTCATATATATATATATATATATATATATATATATATATATATATATATATATATATATATATCTTATATTTGTTGTTGTCTTATCTTTAATTATTCGGTGAATGGTTTACTTGTTAGAAACAAGCTAGAACCGAGTCCGAAGGAATGGTCACCCCTGTCCAACAATCCATACATTTCAAATACATGGGCTACAAAACGTTATCTTGTAAAACTTATGTTTGCTTACAAGGGTAAACATATCCAAATCGGATTTGCATCGTATACACAAGAGGACAAAAGAGAGATAGCAAAAAAATAAAATTTAATGTCCAATCTGCAATATTCTAATTTTTTAAAGCAATCTACTTACTATGAAACATAGGTCTCAATTTTTGGCGAGAACCTGACCACAGGCGGATTGCTGCTCCTGTTTTATCATTTAAATCATGTTTTCAAGTGGATTTTGATTGATATATAAAAGTGGTGCGATTTATTCTATTAAGTGTGCATGTGAACTACTAATGGAAACATGTGTTTCGATGGTGAATCTCAAGATGACGTGTCTGCTTTTGTACTTTCAAAATTTCTCAATGTGTCGCATTAATATATTGTAAAGGAATTTTAAAACAAATTATTATAATATAGATCTTAAATTTTGAAACATATTATGAGTCCCTTAGACACAAAGACACTACTTTTATTGTAGGAAGTAGGCAGGATTTGCCATTATTGCCTCGCATGCCAGGCGGATTAACGATTGCAATATTAGATGTATCGCAACTTGGACACTGTTCCTGTTCGCTGGTCCAGAAATTTCACTTGGAGATTGTTATAGCGTGCCATCTATAGAAGGCCATGAAAAATTAATTCATCTACATAATAGGTCGGCGAAAAAGTTTCTTTATATTTTTATTGTGTAAAATTGAAGAAAAATCTCTTTGATTGTACTGGTATCTAGCTGCATTAAGAAAACGAAAAATAAAGGGTAAAAAAAAACACTCCCGCCATTTTTCGATTGTTTTTCTGTCCGCCAAAATGAAGTGAATCTAACGAAGAAAATTCAAAACATTCTAAAGGTATATTATAAAAAAGGGAAAATTGCGACTCAAGGCGCGAAAAAAATCAGTAAGAGTAATACAAAGTTGGTTTAAGTGTTCTCAGTTCAAGAATTTTGATGTCAAAGTGGTCTAGTCACCTTCATACGGAAAAAGTCGATGCCATTTTTTGAAAAACTAGAACAAGTTCGGCATATTAATAGTTGCAACATAGCCGAGGAATTGAGGATTGACCACAAAATAGTTTTGACCCATTTGAATGATGGCCTTCCAATCACACCGAGCACATGTATGTAGAAGCGAGAAATTGAGAAAAAACGGCCGGATTTGCTCAACAGAATAGGAGTGATATTTCATCATGATAACGCGACCACTCACATATATGACCACTTAGTAAAACTTGAAAGAGCTTGGTTGGGAAGTGTTAATGCACCCCCAAATTTTCACCTGTTTCGGTCTCTTCAGAATTCTTTGGGTAGTGTTAGGTTAACATCAAGAGAAATCCTCTCTCAAAACTACTTGTCTCATTGTTTTAACAAAAATCCCAAGATTTCTACAGCAACGGGATTATGTCACTACCTACAAGATGGCAACAAGTTATCGAACAAAATGGCACATATTTATTATAATTAAATTTAATTAAACATTGAAAAAGAATGTCTTGAATTTGTATATAAAATACGAAGAAACTTAATTCCCGAAATATTATTTATTTGCAAAAACGTAGAGAGTCTATAATATTTTATGAGTTTACTACTGCAGTTAACTCCAAATCGAGATACCTATTTATGATGATTTTTAATCTTTACTTTTATATTGCGAACTAAAGTAAATAAAATAATTGTCGCATAATTCAATTGATTATGAACCTTTAATAGTCTGTCCTTCTTCGATACACTATGTCTTATCACTGTCCTTTTAGTTACGTTAAAAGTTCCATCCCCTATTTTCCAACCCATTGAAGAATAGTTTAGAAGTTTTCTTGAAATTTAATAGGGAGGAACCGTTAAAATCGGTACACAATTCGTAGAGATGTCGCGTAACATACATACAAAAATAAAACAGCTGAATCAGAAACCTCTCCTTTTTTGAAGACGGCTGAAAAAACGTGTGGTATTTGCTTTTTATTTTTCTATAAAAAAAACTGTCAGTCGTAGGACTGCGCGTCAGAAGTGAAAACGTGTTAGCTTCATAAATTTAACATTATTTTTGGATTGTTAAGAAATATTTTTAGGAAGTATTTTGATTTCAAAGTATTTTTATCAAGGTTTTAATATAGTTATAAAATGTTCATTTATTGCACTCTTTTACATGAAAAAGAATGCATATTTACTTCTTTTTGAACAAATGAGCCCACAGTCCACCTAATGGTAAGTGGATACTGTGGCCTTGAGATGTTTATATCTACATTTATCCTCGATAACGAAATAAAACGCAGATGCGTTGTCAACCCTGCGGACTAAGTTGGAATGCCTCGTATCCAGTAAAAAGGGTTTTCGGTTCTCTACACTAACCACACGAAACAAAGCAGCATCAAGCTGCTATTTTATGCTGGTATTCTGTGAGAGCGTGGTCCTTCCCTGGTCGAGCCAACTCATTCGTGCTACAACCATAATGTAGCTGCAATGTGGCTCTACCACGTATAAAATCTATATAATACAAACAAACTATAAATCTGAGCGTGACGGTCACGCAAGTTCAGTGCTTTTTCCTATCTCAAAAGTGAAATTCAAAAATTTTCACTTCTAAAATATTTTCTTTTGATCATATATAAGTATTAACTACAGATGAATGCTCTAACGCTACCGCGTTATCATCGATATCGAAATTTGTGTTCGACATATGAATTACAACCATCATAACACGGAGCGAACGTTTAAACTGTCGATATACATGATAGCTAGCGATACGCGCTTTGTCGCTGCCGCCGGCAAATCAGAGTCATAAAACAAACGTAATTTCGCCAGCGATACGCGCTGTCGGGCCCGCGATAAGATATGTCAAGCCGAAATCTGAAGCCGTGGGATTTGATGAAGCCCAGTGTTATTGAAATTTGTGCAGCTAAAGCGGCGACAAGAGGCTTATGGCGATCTAATAAGTTTTCGCCATATTTCGTTCATTTTGTAGGCTTTAATTCATCATTTTACAATTATAGTTATTAGAAATTTGTAGGTATAGCAATAATAAACTGGAATACCAACGTAAAATAGCAGCATTATGCTACTGTGTTTCATATAGTTGGTTACGGGAATCGGAGATCCTTTTTGATAGTCATTTATACTATTGCAATTCATTTTTGATTGATATTTGTGTACGCACATTGTCCACAGCATGCATTTTGTTAACAGGTTGGCAAATTTTTAGAGAAATTTTTGCAACATTTCTTTTTGGTGTTGTATATAAAATCCTTATTATTAGTTTCTTGAAAATTAAAATACATTTAGTAAAATATATGTATGTATAACTATCCACACTATTTGTCAAATATAACTTAAGTCAGTTTTAAGTTACTGTGTAATTGCGTGGCAAGAGAATTGATCATCCCATTTCGTTCCGTTGATGTTGTTAGAGGCGATGGTAATTGCCAGATAAATCTTGTGACCTTCGATGTTTTTTAAGTATACCGTTTTGTTGACGCCATACAACGTCTAGCATCGTCAATACTCCTATCAAGCGTGACGTTTAAGGCTATCCTCCCTACATCGGAGAGGTCCGTGCTCAGTGGATTTTTACGGGGTGATAAAAAAATAATAAAAAAATATATAACAACTGTTACATTCATAATCATGATCAACAGCATTAAAGCCATTACAAGTTCACAAGTCCAAAGGTTTTCCCTAAACAATGCTACAAAACGTGCCCCTAAGACACATTCATTCATCGACTTCATGCATGCTTACGAGTTACAAGTCGTCACTTCATCTTGTATTGCACTAAATATTATGAAAATAAAAATAAGATTCTCACCTCTAATGGGATAGGAGTCATGACTCTGCGATCGTGGTGGCGACCCAAGCCTTGGTTCTGGACGAGAGACAGTAGAGCCCCACAGTGACTGGCAGATACCATTGCGAAGCGCTTCGCTGGCTGATATGCCTAAAACAAATTAAGAAATAAAGGTGAATATTTAGGTAAATTTTATGAAACTTAAGCTAGAGTCATTAACCCATGTCCAGTCCCCTAGTTGATCCGTCCTTCAACTGTACACGGACCTGTCATAGCCTGTCACCAATGTGAACTAGATATGTGAATTAATAGAATAAGGGTTCCGTTTTTTTAAGGTACGGAACCCTCAAAACAGAAAAATTAAATTTAGAAATGTGTCAATTTCTTTAAAATATTAAAATCAAAGTATTTGAAAACAAAATGTTCAGTTATTATTGTCTATAAACTCAAATATATATTAAATTTTATTTTACTTAATGTTGATAATCAATAAGCTGTCGGTTTTGATTTTACTTGGACCAATTATATCGAATTAATCAACTTAAACAACAAAAAATTACTTTATGTTTAACCATCATCATCATTGTCATTATAGTCCTTCCCAAGTCCACCGTTAAACCCTAATTAATGCAACGAAAAGATGGTGTAGAGCCAGCTGCATTCATTTACTTTCTGCATGTCCGAACAGGTCGTCACTCTATCTAATGAGGGGCGTCCTACACTCCACTTGCTCGTACGTATGTATATTCAATAATTTAATATAGGTATCTATACCAGCTGTAAATACATATATTTTAAATGTTTATTTCTTCTCATTTTATTCGACACTATCCCGTGATAGTGTTTGAATTTAAATTATTACGTACGTTCCATTTTAAGGTGGGAGGATTATTGGTGCTCATGGTATTGGAAATCTAAGATGTTGCCAGATCTGACATTACCAGATCACGTGGTGAAGTAGTCGGAGTCAAAACTAAAAGAACTCTGACTTCTTATTACACCTAGAATTAACATTTGTGCAAAAAATACAATAAGTAGGTATAGTTTTAGGGCGTTGTTCTGTTGTCACTGACTCCGTTTATCTGTCATGTATGCCTGTATACTTTGTGATTTAGTGCATCTATTTTTGCGCGTATTCATCTCATCATCAATAAAATGGCCTGCGCCATCTCCGATACTGCGAACTATTAGCTACGAGAATATCATTATAATTACTTTGACTTTTAAATATAAGAAGTTTTTTTATGGATTTTATCGCGTATATTAACTTTTTTATATTCTCGACGTTTCGAGCACTTTACAGCACCCATGCGCACGGAGCGCGGGGGGGGGGACTGAGCTGTTCGACGTCCCGATTTCATAGTTAACCGCGTTACCCACAGAGCAAAATTATTAATTTTTGTTCCTATCCACAGTATGAACCTATAGCATCTTGAAGACTTGCAATTGTGTGCATGGGTTGGTATTTAATCTTATTTTAATTATAGGATCCCAAGTAGATGGTAGCGACCAGCCATATTCTCTATTGAAATTATAATGTTTTTTGATTTCAATAGCCTCGCGAATCATCCTTGGAAGGAATCAGTGTTCTTTAGCGAAGATTTGTGGTCTGTAAAATCTGATGTAGTGTAGTGGCGAATATAAAAGTTAATATACGCGATAAAATCAGTAAAAACTAGTTTTATTTAAATGTGTAGTGTTCGCGTAAATATAAGAAATCATTAATTTGACTTTTGTTTAGTTAATGATATTAAGCTACATAATATTCTAATCAAAAACTAAACTGAGATAAATTAATATTTAAATAATGTTGATGACTTACGGATCGGAGACGTGGTCCTTCACTGCTGGCCGTATGAGGACGCTCAAGGTCGCTCAGCGAGCTATGGAGAGGGCTATGCTCGGAGTTTCTCTGCGTGATAGACTCAGAAATGAGGACATCCGCAGTAAAACCAGAGTGACCGACATAGCCCAACGGATTAGTAAGCTGTAGTGGCAATGGGTCGGCCATATAGCTCGAAGAACCGATAACCGATGGGGAAGAAAGGTTCTCGAGTGGCAGTCTCGTACCGGTAGGCGTAGTGTAGGGCGACCCCCCACTAAATGGAGTAACGACCTGGTAAGATATGCAGGAGGTCGGTGGATGCAGGTGGCTCAGGACCGTGCTTGTGTGGCGTTACTTGGGGGAGGCCTATGTTCATCAGAGGACTTGTGAAGGGCTGTAATGATGATGATGAATGTTGAAGGGTCTGTTTGTAATACTGACATAACCGTGTTCTATTAAGTTCAGAGAGTTATTGCCATGCTTTCTTCAAATATAAGGGTGACCAACAAACACACAGTCCATAAGATGGTAAGTGAATATTGTGTCCCATATACATCTACATTTATCCTTAATTAAGAATCAAAATTCAAATGCGTTGTCACACCTGATGACTGAGATAGAATGCCTCGTTTTCAGTAAAATGGGTCTCCGGTACTCTACACACACCATACGAAACACAGCAGCATTAAGCTGCTACCCCGCTCAAGTCCTACCCCGATCAAACCGACCCCTTCCTGCTACAATCATAATATAGCTGCAGATTGGCTCTACTATGTTAAAATAAAAGATAAATAACCATGGTTTAACCAATTGTGATGAAACTTTATCAATGAGTAAAGAACAATGCCAAGAGGGATCTAGTCTATATTTTGTACGACAGTACTTGAATTTTTTTTTTGAGAAAACGTAAAATTGAGTAAATAAATAGTTTTGACTATCATAAGTCTTTGACTATCATAATACCACATTAATAGATCCTATGCGAGGCAAAACGGAGCGGGTTCCTCGTTTTAGAAAAAATCTTATTTACGTAACGCACTATAATCACGAGTAGCTCTCTATCTTGATAGGATTATTGGGTTGATACTCTGGTCAATTTAGTTAATGCGCAAATTGTTCAAGTGTAAAATAATTGAAATGAGGACCTTTGACTGAGCATGGCATAAAGTGAAATGAGAATACGCAATTAATTCAAAAGCAGTTTAATAAAACACTCTACTGCTAATGGTCGACTGCTGATTACGATTGAGATATCCAACAAAAAATTGAGTTCAAATCATACGTATTACATAAATTGTACAATGAAAATTAACTAACTTATGGCCAAATACTCAAACGCTACTCAATTATAAATTTCGTTAATTTTTTTGGTGTCACATTCACTTTAACACGAAGTGATAGAGACGGCACGAGATTTAATGGAATCTTAAAATTGTGTTTTTGAATATTTCGGCAATAGTCTTGCAAAATGTGTGATGCTTATAAATTATTTATCTATTAAAGACGGCTGAGTATAATATACATTATGCTGATAACTGAGTATGAGGAGTGTAAGATTTAGCATAGTTAAAGTTTATATGAAGAAGGAATGCGTGAAGCTAAATTTTATATATTTTGTGATACAAAACATTAAATTAAATTAAATAAAACATGCATTATTAACGTTTATATTGCCAATTTCAAAGACATAATCTGTCGTTTCTTTACCTCCCTACTGCCAGTGTCAAACATATAATAGTCTGTGGTCAAACAAGTAAGTCGCGCATAATAGAGATTGTCACCCACTGTCGCCAAAGAATTTTAAAATGATGCGAACAAATAATTACTAACGGTTGATTGAATGAGCGTGAATTTTATGTGATTTCAATATTTAATTTCCTGTGGAGTCAAGGCAAAAGGAGTATATTTCATATGATGTATATAAGATTAGATTTATATTTTGCATAAGTATTAGAGATGACTGCTGGCTTAAAATACAAACTTATAAATTTTAATGAATTACGGCCGCATTTTGACCACTGAGCGACCCTGGTTGTCCCCAGGTATAGTATAAGACATTACTATGGTGACGGTTTTTCTATTTCTCATATTTTTTTAAGTTACAAAGTTTAAGAACCAAATTTTTGGTATATAAGTTTTGAATATATGCCCTTGGATTGGATAAGAGGAAAACACGATAACATGTAATTTCTTGATAGAAAAATGTGTAAAGTAGGCTCTTATTAGTTATATTTCGCCATGCCACTACAATAGTTTCAAGAATAAGTCTATGGAATTCCTTTTAAAGCATAGTAAATAATTATATCTAAGTTTACATAAACTAAACTATAACTAAAATAAAAAATTAAATTGTTGTTTGGCGTTTACGTACCTAGTTTATTACCTAGCGCGTATTCGGTATAGCTATCTGAAAATTTACGTAAATGAGATAATTACGAGCAGTTCAACTTGAGCTTAGTATTATAGAATGTTGTATAGACAATATTTTAGCAAACAAAAATCATGTTCAGGTTTTATGAAGCAAGGCAACATCGTTACTTACAGTGCAATAAACAGTTCATACAGAACTTACCTGTTACATTTGTATCTTGAGTCATTTTACTCCATCAGAACATTACATATAGAAACCTTATGTTTGCAGAAGCGAATAAACAAAAATTAGATCAATCAACTCAGTGACTCACACTTTAAATAACTGTTCTAAATAAAGTTAACAGGTCCACTGAAACTGTTAAAGATCCACCGCTTGCTCAAAATTTTGTCGATATCATGTTATCGCGGCAGGTGCTTGGCTAATGAAAGTCACAGATACACGATAACTTGCTGATAATTACATTTATCGCTTGTAATTACATGTAATACCGTGTATATGATTGAACGCTGTCCAAATTTTGTTAAAATAATGAAAATCATTTGATTAATTCTTCATATTTTGACAAAAACTATTCATTAAAACAACAAATTTATTGATAGCTGAAAACTAAAGAACTGAGAGTTGCCTAAATTAAGCATACAGTTAGAAGAAATAGTTGAAACAAACATTTTGCTATTTATAATAAATCTAATCTAAATCTAATCGAATGTTAGATTGAAAAGAAAATACCTTTAATGGAAAGTGTGAGCATAAAATATCTCAATACTTTGCATTTCTGAAATTATATATTTATTTAATTTTAAATAATAATATATTCATTGAAATGACAGAATCGTGCTGAAATAGTTTATAATAAAGTTCTTTATTGTTAAGAGATTATTACTTTATTGCAACCTAAAAGAGTTGAAAAATGCATTCCTGATACCTGAAACGTTTTAAATGTAAGAAACTATTTATGAACAATTAAAGTTAATTTGGAAAATATAATTTTAATCCAATGTCAAAGAGTAACAAAAGAAATTAAATATTCCAAATTCAGAATTCAAGTTCAACGTTTTTTTTTAAATCGTACATCCAGCCAAACGGACATTTTATAACAGGATAAGACCGATAAGAGGCAAGGACAATCTGTGCATCCCGAAGGAAGAGAGCGATTCGGTGGCGCCAGACTCCCGACGCCCGGCCAGTGTCAGCCGTAATGTTGATATATGCGCCCGCGCTTAATCTCAACAGATTTCCTTCGCTTATTGATGCTGTTTGATTATTAAATTATGGTCAATGTTGACTTCATGAACTTTCTGTGGATAAAATTCTTTGTCCAGTTTTTTTTATTAATATTACATGAATATCGTTTACTTACATGTTTAAAATTTCCCATATATTCATATTTTCTTTCTTTAATTAATTAAAAAAAATTAAATAGTTAAATCAAATCAACATTGTCAAGCAATTAATATTTTAAGTGACCACCATATTATTTGTATGTATTTGTAAAATTCGAGATTTCAATGTGTTCGATTAGAGATGTTTTTCGTTTAAAAATGTTAAAATATAGGCTTCTTTGAATTCAGGGCGTTACCCTAAGCGAACGTCCTTGAGCGTTGAGTCCTATACAATCCACGCGCTTCCGCTACAATTCCGCTAAATCTAAAACAACAAATATCGCGTAAGAAATACGCCCAAGTTTTGGAATTATCTCAACATAAAAGAAAAGCGAACTTAAGATATTAAATAAAACGTGAATAATAGCCGTCTGTTACTACGACCACCAATGCGCTTATTAAACATGACAAATATGGCAAATAGGGTAGACTGGGTACGGTTCAAACATTTCAGCGTTTATGGTCCATTGCATCGGGATTAGTTAAGCAAACGATGAAGGAAATATATTAAATAAAAGACCATGTATCTGTTTACTAATAGGCAATGTTATTTGAGATCACTGTATTGTATTTTATCTGTAAAACCAAATTTTAAAAAAAGTGTAATTTGTTTCAACTGTCCCAATGCCAAGGTCAGCTGAACCAATGCCTGGGGTCAATTGAAACATATGCATATAATATAAAATACAATAAATGAACATGTTTTATTAATCGTCTAATAACATTTTACGCGTCATAATGGCACGGTTACACATCATAAATATTTTTTATTAATATTGAAGACTTTCACAATACTTATAATCTAACATTATTTTTATCCAGCCTTCAAAAATGTATGTTAAGTACAACTTAAATTAATTAATCAGATGTTGGTGACGATTTTTTTGTGATTTTTGTATACTACTCTATTTTTTTTCTCTGTTTGTATACGTCTCATCAGCATTATATATATTTTGGGATTCAAATTTGTAACGGTCCATGACAGTAGCTAAATTGTCGTAGAAAGCATCTACGTTATTTCTATTAAAGCTAGTCGCCTTAGAAAGACTTGTAGATTGTGTTTTACGCACTGACAGTTCCGGATTTCTTCTCATAATCATGCGAAACCATTCTTCGTCAGCCATTTTGTTGTCACCCCAAGTCCGAAGTCGTGATAAGTCGTACTTGACGGTTAGTTCGTATGCCAATTTCATAACATCCTTTTTAGTTAGGCCAAAATATATGTCTGTTCAGTCAATTCTTTTCCGCCGCTGTTCTTAATGAAGATCCGGCTTTTACATCTTCATAGGCTTGTTTATACTTTGATAAGTCAGCCTGACTTTTCGTCGTCTTCCTTTGGCTTACCCTTGGTATCTAAGAAACAATAAAATTAAATAAATACACTATTTCAACTGTCCCCAACCCCCTTCTAGGTATAAATGATTCACAGTAAGAACGATGAGGCCTCTATATATAAACACAGCGCGTGAAGAGCGACGCAACGTTTTCAACTTGTCGCCCGCTTTGTTCTCCACTTGTATCCCTCACCTCATCACGCACGGTGTCGAGATATACGTACGCTTTGTTTCAATCACAGAAATGTGCCTTATTATTTAGATTTCTGCGGTTTCAATCGTACCCCGTTTCAACCGTACCCAGTCTACCCTACTCGTAACAAAAGGAAAGGCTCATATCCACCAGATTGTTAACGAAGAAATTGTATATCTGATTACAGCCTTTAAGAGACCTCCATAGAATGTTCAATGGGTGATTTTGCTATAGTTGCCTCGGTTGACAAGCGGGTTACCAACCGCAATTTTTTTTATTTTGAGGTATTACTAGGAAAACGCTGCTGGCTATCTCCTGTTTCAATTTCCCTCAGTCGCGTCTTACGACGCATACATACTCGTATAGGATAGTGGATATTCTTACATGATTATAGCGTTAATGTAAATTCTAAAAATAAATTGTTGAAACATAAATTATCTAGCCATCACATGAGTGAAGATGAAACACTCAATATAATAACTAAAATTGAAAAACAAAAGGCGGCCGCGATGGCGCCAGCGGCATTCAAGAATCAATGACCGTCGTCCGGCGCGGGCGCAGCTAATTCGTCGCTGACAGCGGCAATTGTATTATCACTTCCTGTGTTACAGATCTGTGTCTTAAGTGATAAAAGATGAAATATTCTAATAACAACTCATGGCCATTTGATTTGACGACGGATTGGAAGGACGTCAGGTTCCCACTTGTAAGAGTCGATAAAAAATAGGTAGCAGAAGTATTTACTTCCTCCAAAATATAGTACTGTATTCATTATGCTAATGCCCTTGTCCAGCTGTAGACAGACACGCTGATGAAGATATAGAAATTGTCATTATTTTGATCATTGTATATGCTATGCTTACCTATACACCGTAAACACTAAATATTGTTTCATTCTTTCGATCACTATGGATACTATAGGTACCTACATACAGTAAGCACTAAATATTGTGTCATTATTCTGATCACTATATATATTATACCTGTACACAGTAGACTATTGAGATACTATAGCTATACAAATTAAACACTAAATATTGTGTCATTATTCTAATCACTATAGATACTATACACACAGTAAACTACTAAATATTACTACACACTATATACACTATACTTATACAAAGTAAACACTAAACTTTTCTTTATATATGTCATCATTCATTAGACACAATCTATATACTTCTCACTGTTGGGCGTAAGCCTCTTTTCTGAGAGGGTTTTAGGGCAATAAAATGTCCATGAGATCTCGATGAAATGAATGTGAGACCATTCTGAACGTATACTCTTTCAATATAAATTAGCAAAATCGCTTAACCAAGCTCGGGATCGTGTTACATAAAGTGAACTGACAAGCTTTTTCTTTTTTTTAAATCGGTCTTGAAAAATAATAAATGTCAAATTTTAATGACACCAATACCCAACATGTCGATAGTAAGATTCTATATAAGTAATAAATACATTGATTACCTAGCATATAATCAATGTCACTGTAATTTCATATCTACAACACATAACATAATTAACGCGCTTTGAGAAAATAGTTCGTTCAGAATCGTTTACTGAATCGATTCCTATCATTTTTAATATAGGTAATTTTTTATCCTAAAAGTAATTAAAACTACGTAAATTACAGTCACACTAAATCTGTACAGTCAAAACAAACTGAAATGGACCGTAACTTAAGGCAATAAGACTTTTAAGAGTGCAGTTTTATTTGTGTTATTACTAATTCTGTCATTCAATAAAAATAAAGAAAAATGAACTTTATTTCAAGCACGTTAAAGTCTTTGCGTTCGTGGATTTGTACTGTGACCACAACATTCTTCCGGAATTAGTATAACTAATTTGATAAATAATCAGTGCATAAAAATGTTTAACTAAAAATTCAGTGTATGCACTATGATTATAACATAATATATAATTGGGGTGTCTGAGGGTGTGCGTTAATTACGTTACATATTGTATATATTATGTATACAAGCGTATCGCCCCGGCTTCGCGTGGGTGATTTCTGGATCTTGACAACAGCGCCACTTACTAGATCCAATTACGAATCGTTTAGAACCTCCAGGGCACTCAAACTCGAACACACACAAATCCGGCCATTTTCGAGTTTTTGCGAGACTAACGGACAATAATTGATTTTTTTTATATAGAAAAAGAAAGAAGACCACTGACTGACTGAATCATTATGATATTTCTAAAATTATACACCCGATTGATTTAAAATTTATTATAGTTACTTATTTCGCAATATTTCTCACTAAGAATGGATTTTACGATAGTCCCATCAAAACAAAAATTCTTGATATTTTACATCTAGGTTCCGCAGTTAAATATTGTACCCACAGCGTACCGAAAGTGTATCAGCTGGTTATGTATATTCAACAAAATAGAGTTTTCATATTACTTATTTTATATATACATAATTGTATCAACTTAAACCCAATTGTATTTGATTATCCTAAACGTAAACGCTACTATTCGCTTGTTGTACCAAAGACCGTAAATGTCACGTGCTAATTCTTGACCTAAAACTATAGCTGGATGTGCAAGTGACCGTGAGTGTTGACCGTGACATACTCGACAAAGTAAAAAATAAAATATTTTATTTTATACACGTATCTAAATAAGAATTTACGTTAGAAAAATATAATGCGGAACTGGAAACTGTACGTGGTGCACGGAAGATGAGTCATTACACAAACACACTTCACCTTTCTAGAGGGATGTTTTTCCTAGTCGAGGAAGTCGTATGCTCGTATTTTTTGCATTAGCATAGTTTGTAAATAGCAGCTTAATACTGCTGGGTTTCGTATGGTGGGTGTAGTGACCCGGAGACCCTTTTTTACTGGAGACGAGGCATTCCATCTTAGTTCTTAGGGGTGACAACATATCTGCGTTTTGATTATTAATCGAGGATAAATGTAGATGTCTATGGGCCACAGTATCCACTTACCATCAGGTGGATTGTGTCCTCGTTTGTCACGCTTATTCTATAAAAAAAATTATGTATCTCAGTCTTATTTAAAATCAAGGTTGCTTTTTTAATACAGCATAATATATAAGTCCATTGCAGAACAAAGGCATTCCCCATAGATTGCCTTATAAGGAGAAATTTTGCTATAATTGTTACACTGTTATTAGAAAGATGCTGCTGCCCATCTCCTGGTTCAGTTTTGCTCTATAATCTCTTATAACACCCTCGGGATGATATGGGGTAGTGAATATTCTCATGCCGCCATCACACGGTTAAACCTTGCTTTGAGTTACAAATATATTGTGTGAATCTATTATATGTATGAGTATATAGTACCCGTGTTATATTAAAAAGCTGAAACAAGGGCGCTTGTCAGACGCCCCGGGGGCCCGTGGCGCCCGCTCGAATGACCAACGTCCGCCGCTCCCCGCGAGCGAGCCTCACGCGGCGATCATTCAATTACCATCGCCTTTATTACACTCGATACGGATCATTACGCCTAATATTCTATTACATGTACGTATGTAAACAAGTACAAATCTTTCGTCGTAAACAAAGCCAACATTATCTATTAAAATCTATGAATTTAAAAAAAGATATTGCCCTTTCTAATACTGTATATTTATTTAGAAAGTAATTTTGAAAAACGAGTACGACGAAACGAAACACAGTACACCTGAAAAAAGTAAATAATGGGACTCATGAGTTCCTAAATACATCGATCCTTGATTAATAATCAGTATGCAGATGCGTGAGCCGTGGTATCTCAGATAGTCAACGCTCGCTGTAAATTTCACAGTAGTATATTTATTCAGAAAGTAATTTTGAAAAACGAGTACGACGAAACGAAACACAGTACACCTGAAAAAAGTAAATGATGGGACTCATGAGCACCTAAATACATCGATCCTTGATTAATAATCAGTATGCAGATGCGTGAGCCGTGGTATCTCAGATAGTCAACGCTCGCTGTAAATTTCACAGTACGCGAGCAACTCGGATTCGATCCCCGCTGGCACGAATGAAATTGTTAATTGCAATTCTAAGTCCTAAATTATAACGTACTTGACGGTGAAGGAAAAAATCGTGGGGAAAGCTGCATGTCTGAGAAATAAGAAAAAAATATTTCGATTACATGTGAAGTTCGTCAACACGCACTGTGGTAGCGCGGCCGATATTTCTTTGCCTAAAACTTTTTTAGAAATTGCAGCGGCATAGTAGCATGTATATAGGCTGAAATTATAACTTTTTTTAATGCAGATGCGTTGTCATCACTGAGGCTTTTTATAGATCGCGCTGACTCTTTTGTGCAGCCATAATATAGCTGCAGCGTGAGCGATTAGCCATACTGATATTTAACTTAAAATTAAATTAACAGCTCATAAACGTCTCGCCGCTGGACTTCCTCTCTTTGTAAGTGACAGAATGAATGCTGCGTAATGACGACGTGAGAATCCACTACCTACACCATATCATCCTGTGGATGTCATAACAGGTGTCGGACAAAAATGAAACAAAAGATGGGCAGCTGTACCTTCTTGATAAGAACTGAAACTTAGATTACTAATGACAGTCCTGTCAATTCAAAAAAAAATCTATGAACTCAAAATAATAAAAAAAAACTGCAGTTGCTTATCTGTCTACCGAGCGTGGAAACTATGGCAAATATAAAATTATGAGTCAATCTACGGAGGAAGCCAATTTCCGGCAGTGGATTTTCATCAGGCTACAATAAATGATGAATAATATAACGGATGAGGATGCCAAACAGCCATTCAGCCAAACTGCTTGCACTGTTTGACACCTTAAGTATACCCGAAATATATTTTATTACGAACTCAAAAGAAATTGCGATCAACAAAAATTCATTGTAGGAGCTATCAAGAATCGAACAGAGATTACTTTTAGAGTTATAAAGTAAAGAGCTTTAAGTTTCATTTACTTATTCGCACTAAAGATCTTTTTTTATAAGATAAGGGTGACAAACAGGTCCACCAGATAGGAAGTGATTACGAATCAAAATGCAGATGCGTTGTCACCCGTGAGGACTAAGATGGAATGCCTCCTTTGCAATAAGAAGGGTCTCCGGTTCTATACACTCACTATACGAAAGACAGCGGCGTTAAACTGCTATTTTACGCTGGTATTCTGTGAGAGCGTAGCGCTACTCCGGTCGAGCCGACCCATTCATGCTACAACTATACTACTAAGATAGCTGCAGCATGTCTCTACCACCAATTGATCTTTATTTTACTTATTTATAACTAAAAAAAGTAAAAGCCAACTTCAAAAACTAAACGGAATTTAACAAATCCACATAATTTAATGGCTTCTGAAGTCGAGGCTTTATTTATAGTACTAAAGTTTTTAAATCATGTTTTTGTTATATAATAAGGGTGACAAACGAGCACACAGTCCACCTAGTTGATAAGTGGATGCCGTGGCTCATAAGCATTTACATTTATGTTCGTTTAAGATTTAAATTGAAGATGTGTTGTCACATCTAAGGACTAGAATGGAATGCCTTGTATCCAGTAAAAAGGTTCTCCGGTTCTCTACATTCACCATACGAAATACAGCAGTACCAAATTACTATTTTACGCTTGTTTACCGTGAGAGAATAGTCCTACCCTGGTGAACCCGACCCATTCATGCTACAACCGTAATATAGAAGCGTGGTTCAACCAAGTATAAATATGTTAATTATTTGAATATCGGAACCATAAAATAAATAGAAAGTCGTTTAAATAGATGAAAGTTTCAGTTCCCCTACTTTTCACTCATTGGAATTTTATTCAATTTTATGCACTAATTATACATAACCTACTTTTAACAAAGAATCATCACAGTGGTACATACACATTTAGCGAAAATATCGCGTAACATAACATACCTACAAAAATACAATTGAATTGAAAACCTACTTCAAAATTAGCAACAAAATACACTTCGGCTAAAATTAGAATTTATGAAAAAAATTATTCATTACTTTATAAAATTTTGACTAATACTAAACTAAATGGGCTTGATTTGTTAATAATAACAAATCATGCCCATTAAGTTTGGTAGCTATAAGAAATATTACTGTATCTATAGATAACGTTTTAAACTCTAGTTCTCCAATAGATAACAGATTTCCTATGAAATCGTATATTCTAAGAAAATATTGAGTGATAAACTTGTTACTGCGGTAATAAAAAACAATCATGTAAATTTATGCGTGTATTTTTTTAAATTAGAATCACTTATGACTTTATTACCAATTATAAAGAGATTATCAATTGGTAATAATGGTGACAACATTACACTTGGAACAAAGCACCAGGTAAAAACGATTAATGAACGGAAGTCTCTTATTAAGACTCTTATTAAATTATATCTTTGACACCGTCATACCTTACGAGGGTTGTGTTCGCAATTTAGGTCTCCTCATGGATGAGAATTTAAAATTTGAGCAACATGTTCAGACTAAAATCGGCAAATGCTATGGTTCGTTAAAAACTTTGTATAAAATTCGCTCATTTCTAAAACGTGACATAAGACTGCTGCTTTTTTTTTTATAGGATAGGGTGACAAACGGAGCACACAGTCCACCTGATGGTAAGTGGTTGCTGTGGTCCGTAGACATCTACATCTATCCTCGATTACGAATCAAAATGCAGATGCGTTGTCACCCGTGAGGACTAAGATGGAATGCCTCGTATCCAGTAAAAAGGGTCTCCGGTTCTCTACACTCACCATACGAAATACAGCAGCATTAAGCTACTATTTCACGCTGGTATTCTGTGAGAGCGTGGTCCTTCCCCGGTCGAGCCGACCCATTCGTGCTACAACTATACTACTAATATAACTGCAGAATGGCTCTACCACGTATGAATCTACCACGTAACTGCTCTGTAACAGTTTAGTACTATCCCACCTTCATTATTGTGGTATTGTTTATGGTCCATGCTTATTTAAAAAAAACTGTGAAGAACGTGCAGAGAGTGCAGAACGCATGTATGCGTTTTTGTTTTAATATGCCGAAAAGGGATAGGATTTCACCTTATTTAATGGCATTTTCAGTCAGTCAGTAATGGCATTTTAAATATGTGCAATAGTACTAAGTTAAAATATGCCTGCTTTCTGCACGCTCTGCATCACGCAAAGTCTTCAAGATATCTGAATGAAAAGATAGATATTGAAAAAAAAAAGTTTGCTTTCAGTGAGAGAAAATAGTCATCGGCTTCCACTACCCAGGATTAGACTCGCTGGAGCCAGGTAGTGTTTTAAAATTTCCGCTGCTAAAATTTGGAACGATTTGCCACCACCAGTCCGGTGTACTCCTATTTTCGTCTACCTTCCGACAAAGATGCCGCAAGTGGCTTATTCAAAAACAGTCCCTGGCTCTATGCGGCTTTGATACCCCCTCAAATTAGACAACTTTTTTTATGTATTTAGCAACTATAATTTATTAATAGTTTTATTTATATTTTTATTTTCACTTTTTACTTTTTTATTGTTGATACGTGTGTTTCATCAATTGCCTAAGACCCTGTATGAATTATGCGCAAAGGCTGTGGCAGAATAGCAGGAGTAATGGGTTTCCTGTTACAACTGAGTAACAGACCGTTTTGTCACAACTAATTATTAAGCTGTCTATTTAAATTTTAATATTGTATTTTGTATGGAAAATAAATACTTTTAATTTATTTATAAGTGGTTAGAGTAGCCTATTAGTTTCTGCGATGAACTTCAAACAAAGATGGCTTCCGATTGTTTAATTGCATTGACACGCACTGAAGCAGCGTGGCGAACGATTCTTCGCCCTAAAACTCTCTCATTAATAATATCCAACTCTTAGACTTGTGGTAACAGTATGTAAACTGATTATGCGTCGCCACTTAACATCAGGGGGATAGTAGTAAAGTGCAGGCTCAGAATAGTACAAAAAATGATGCATTTTACATTAATTTGCAATCACTAATTACATCAAATGCAAAGTGATAATTAAAAGTTTTTATTTTGATTTCTTTACTTTTAAATATATTATTACACCTACAAAATCAATATTTAGTCACTGAACACAAGAAAATAATCATTTGCATGCGACCAAGGCGCAGTTTATCACGGTCAAAGCGAGCCGCACGACGTCAATTAGCCGCGGATGTCGCAAGACAATCGCTCGTTGAGCCATCAATGGGAGCGGGACCTCCATTCATCAGCTAGAATTTATTATTAGCCAGTGATGTACAAATCGTTCGATACAGAATGAACGTACAATGGATGCGTAGAGCTGTCGATGATAAACATTTCATTGAGATGTAACCTTTTTATTTTATAACTACGACTCTACGTAATAAGTTTGTAGATTATAGGATGCAGTAAATATTTTAGATATGCCATTACAGCTTGCTTAAAACTATTGGTACCTTTTATCTATAAACCTATTTTATTTTATACGACTTTATCTGATAACTTTATTCATTAAAATATTCATAAAATATTTGTAAACGTGCGTTTACCGTTTGTTTAGAACTGTTAGTATATCTGTGCAAAACTGGTTATCTCTCAAACTGCAATACTCCATGGTGTACTACCGTCAAAGGTCCTGCTGGGTGGACTATTTACTAGAATAATCTACCAATCCAGCTTGATAAATTTATACATATCGTATCATAGACATATCAGCTAGGGCATCCTTAATAAGCCTAATAAGCAATAAACAACGGTAATGTAGGTATGACTTGTTTTATCTGTTCGCCGTGATTTGAACGTTTAATCAAATTTTAAGAACGAGTCATTACTCAAGGACATTGCCATCATTATCATCACCATCGAACTCCTAAACTGTTCTCTTCTTCTAAATAGGGTAGGTTTTAGGCCCTTAGAAGACGGCACGATGAACGCTGACACCTGTCTAAATGTAAGTTTAAGTGTTCTTAATGCTGATGTACAATATAAAAATAAACTTACACGTAGTAAGTTTATTTTTATATTGTACAATGGGAGATTATTTTTATTTTGCAAAAATCTTACGTGGTATAGCCAAATTGCAATAATATTACGGTTGCAGAACGAATGCTTGACTTGACCGGGGAAGGACCACGCTTTTACAGAATGCCAGCGTTAAAAAGCATCTTAATACTGCTGTTTTACGAAACGCAGCAGTATTGATATGTATATGATATATATATGATACGTATGGTGAGTGTAGAGAACCGGAGATTAGAACAGTTTTTTTTCTACACAAAAACTGAATTAGTAATTGATAATTGTATATTACCACTAATATGCGTTTGTAGTTCATAAGTTTTCCGTTATAGTTACCACTATGTTTATATACAATAAAGAGTTATCTATCTATTTAAGGACTAATTTCAATCAATACATAAAGTGCTGATTCATTATAAGCTTGTTAATAAGCGACTCAAATTAAATCTTTCATAAACCTCTCTATGGGTTTCAGTGGTAATCCGGGTGTCAAGTTACGCGGAGTCTGGGTGGTCACCGGCTGTGTAGTGCATTATTATGGACGACCACAATCGACTCTCTGAGAGTGGACAATCTAGAGAATGCAAGCGGAAACCAATAAATAACAGATCGCTTGTTCGATAAGTTGATGCACCGGCTACAGCTGTGTGTTTTGTGATAATTTATCATTTCATTTAAAGGTTTTAAATAATTTGTAGAATAAGGCGTTACTTATTATTATATTAAAGTTGTTAAAATTAATTTGCTTATACCCGCGTAATAAAACAAAATGATGTGTCTTACCTAGTTTGAAGGGCACCTCGCGCCCTCCCTCAATCGCTTGCACTGTTCCCGTCACTACCAATCCTAGAACCACTACTCCCAACATCAACAATAATTTTATTTCATTACGCGGATATAAGCAAATTCATCTAAAAATCTAATTTTATATTTCATCATGGTCATAACCTGCTGACGTACTAGCGTGGCTAGGCAAAGCTAATAAACATTTTTCATCGTGCTGTAGCAGCGCGAGAGAGTCCACTACCCCATATCAGCCCGTTGGTGGCATAAGAGACAACCGAGGGAAATGAATGATCGCCATCAGCATACTTCTGGTGACAGCTGACCGTTATAAAAACTGTGCTTGCCAACTCACCGGCCAAGCGCGGTAACTCTAATATCTTGCAGAATACTTGCGTAGAACTATTGATGCTATTTAGTATGGTAAGTGAAGAGAATCGGCGATCCTATTCACTCATAACGAGGCGTACTTTGTGATTGCATAGGGTCCACAATGCATATCCGATTTGTTTTATTAATGGATGATAGATGTAGGTGTCCACGGGCCACAGTATCCGCTTCCCATCTGGTAGCGGAGTGCTCGTTTTTCACCACTTGTTTTATACAAAGATGTGTTAAATACTTCCCCTATGTGACAATATATGGAAGAGACGTTGAATTTTCGGTATACTACTAATTTATTTAGAAATCAGAGAGCAGCCGCAAACCAGCTTATGCTAAAAGAATTATTGTGTCCAGCAGTAGTTTTAAAAAGTATGCGTGAAATGTTTCTTCCTCGTGAAGCATACAAAGTTTGAATTAATTCTTAAATTTCAATTGCATGTGTAAGTAACTTTAATTACTGTTTGATCCAAAATGGACATTAACACATTTTCACAAGGATGATAATGAGCTGACTTCCTTAAATAAACTGTTGATGAGGATGCACTCTTATCAACTTGGTGACATGCAGTCTACCGAGTATACTTTATCTTTTCAAAACAGTGGTTTGTTATATAGCGTTATAATGCTTCTTTCATTTTTATTTGCAAAACATGCGGTATCCGAGGGTCACGAGAGGTCGCTCCTTCCTGGCTTCAGATTATACAAAACACTTTTTTTTTTCAAATAACAAAGTCGTTTACTGGTTTTAATGAGCTTTGTACCTAATCTCTTCTGTGAACGGTAATCGCGTTAATGGAGGAAGTAGTACTTCGTTTTGTTTAATTATTTTTCTTGCTAGCCATATAAACAAAAATAGACGCGAAAGTGAAAACTTCAAATATTATGGTATGAAATCTAATTTCTATTATAACAATTATGGATCGTGATGTGATATGAAGTTAGAGAAGAGAACAAGCTGTAATTTACAGCTGCGATTGTTGTCACTTGGTAAAACTTCATGTTTATTTGCGACTAGCTGTTCCCGCTACTTCGTCCGCTCAGAATTTATTACGATTGGTTGGAAGTTTTATTTTTAGCGCAAAACCGTAAATATTTTTCTATAATAACGTAGCCTAAGTAACTTCTTATAACATCAGCTATCTACCAGAGAAAGTCCTGTCAAAATAGGTCCAGCCATTTCGCTGGTACTAAGAGACAGACAGACAAAATTTTTATAATTTGTTTTTTTTTTTGTTGTATGTACCGTATATACTTTCAAATACATTTAGGAAAAAGCTGTTATTTGGACATTACAAATAGACACTTAAAAATACAGAAGCACAATACCCGTTTTGCCGGCCTAGTCTCATATATAAAAGTAAATGTTTGTTTGTTTATATTTTATTCCCTGCCATATTGCGCGAAGGTTGTAGACATAGTATAATTAACTTACAGTACCACATACTGTACGCGCATCGTACCGACAAATTTATTTGAAAGTTATATATAATTCAACTTCAATGAATGTATTATGATTTCTAATTTAACAATATAACTGTTCCACATGTAAAACGATATTTGCACAATTATTTCTTCTGCGACAGCTAGCCGAGTGCCAGCCAGTAATTAATAAACTATCTTATTAGCTTCACGTCCTTTTCAAAACAAATCTCCTATTTTTAAAGTCACTGGCGAAGTCAGTTTAAAATTTCTTTATTACTGCTTGATTAGATTAAAGCGCCGCGCTATAAAACGTACCGTTTAGTAGTTTCTCACGTCGAGCACTCCACCCACTCGCATCTCCGTTTTCAGTTCCCTGAATAATTTTAACGTCCGTTCATTTCAATCAAATTTCCTTGCTTTACTGCCACTTATCCATATGCTAGTTTGATATCTATTAAACCATTTTCTCAAATTCATAATTTGGTTTTGAGTTTGAAAAGTAAATTTTTAATGAGTTAAAAGGGTTAAAAAGGGTTACATAAATACATAAACACTCACGCCTGTCACCCAGAGGGGTAGGCAGAGACTACAGACTTCCATTTAGCACGATCCTGACATACCTTTCTCGCCTCTTCCACATCCATATACCTACGCATACATGCTCGTCGGTTAAGGGTACTCTTAATTTGGCCCATTTTTAGTATATCGCCAATTTGGTCGACAAACTTCCGCCTAGGACGTCCCTTTCCGACTCTTCCATTCACTTCTGCAACATATATTTGCTTTGTCAGTCTTTCCGCATTCATTCTTTCTACATGACCAAACCACCGAAGCATTCCTTTCTTAATCCTGGTCACCGCATCATCTTGCAAACCACACTCTTCTTTTATCACCCTTTTAAAAAGGGTTATTATAATATTAAGGAATTTATGGATGATAATAACCTCTGGGAAGGTCGCTACCAAGCTATTTCTAATTTGTCTTGAGTTGTTAATTGTAAACATTATTATTTGAAAAAAAAAAGCTATTATTTGAAAAAAAAAATTGTCACACTGGGTTGCTTACTGGTTCTTCCCAGAACAGAGGTTTTTTGCGAACCAGTGGTAAATGAAAAAAGTGACTTTCAATAAGTAGGTATTGTTTATAATCCACATTGAATGAAAAAGTTCCTGTTTCTGTTTCAGTATTTTACAATGTTTCCTCTAGTCATTCAGAAATAAGTTATTTTCTTCTTATAAATAGTAAAGATTTATAAGAAAGAAAAAAACTTTTAACAAAAAGCTTTTGATTTTTGTTATAAGTTTTTTTTTAAATATTCTGAGTGAACTAGGAAATATTACAATCTCAATATGTATTGTCTTAACAGTTCCTATAAAAATTTTATCCGCTATTTTATCACGACCAATTCATCCATCCATATGATACCATCTGGATAACTGGCAGTCCACCGTTGTGCGATTTAAAAAAGTTTTCTTCATCGCACAATATCCTTGTGGAATCGACTGCCATACCGATACGACCAATACGACCATATAACAAGAATCGTTTAAATCAGTTCACAATTGACATAGAAATTGGTGTATATAAATAAAAAATAGAAAGAAAGAAAGATTTATTGCAGCACGCCACAAACATCAGTAGGCACTTAAATTTTAACATTTGTGGACACGTCAATTATTTAAACATTATAACAAACAAAAACAAAAATAGGAAACAAAACAACAATTTGACGGATAAAACAATTTAAAAGTATGTATACTTATAGATTTTAATTAAAAATGAAATAAAATAGAAAGCCAAAAAAAATCGTTTCTCATATTGTACGAGTATGTTGTGGAGCGTCATACAAACGGACCTCACTCAGCTTATGCTGTCGCCGGAGCAACAGCGCTGGTTTTCAGTGGGCCCGAACGGATAGTAACGTAGTATAAACATACCGACAGTATACCGACAGTCGAATTTAAAAACACTTCCTTTTTTAAAGTCGGTTGAAAAAGGGAAAAATCAGCTTCTTCACACCAGACACAAGCTTTTGGATTTCGACATCATCATTCGTCAGCGACACTAATATTTATTGTAAGTTAGATCAAGGTCTAACGGGTGACGTTCGTCTAGTCCACGTCTAATCAGGGCCAAGTCACGGCGTTCCGCTGCGGTACAATTCCCACGGACCCACGCCGCCTACGCACGCTGTTAGTCATAGCCCGCGATGCTTGTCATCTGCTGGTCTAATTGATCCACACATCTAGTGGTAAATTAAATCGTGGTTCATCAATGTCTTACGTTGTGTGAATATTTTTTATCACATGTCAAATACTAAGCACTAATTAGTATGGCATGATATGTATTTGTATAAAGATTGTTATTTACAATACAAAAATTTACGTGGTAGAGCCATGCTGCAAGTATATTAGTAGTATAGTGGAAGCACAAATGGGTCGGTTCGACCGGGGAAGGACCACGTTCACACAGAATACCAGCGTAAAATAGTAGTTTAATGCTGCTGTGTTTCGTATGGTGAGTGTAGAGAACCGGACACCCTTTTTACTGGATAAGAGGCATTTTATCTTAATTAACGGGTGACAACGCATCTGCATTTTGATTCGAAATCGACGACAGATGTAAATGTCTATGGGCCACAGCAACCAATTACCATCAGCTGGGCTGTATACTTGTTTGTCACCTTTATCGTATAAAAATGAAAAGTTTATGTATTTTTTAAAACCTTTGAAATCATATTTTGGTTGTGTATAAGCAACTATCCAAAAAATATAACAATGGTACCTAAGATTGGAATTAAGTTTCGTTACATATTTGTCACCTTTTTTAACCGAGTCCTTAAAATAGTTTTTATATTAACCCCTGTAAGAGGGAGGCCGACACTCAGCAGTGGACTTTCGATACGCTGCAAGGGTATTGGAAATACATATTAATATAATCGTAGGTTCTATTGGTGATCGTGTAACTTCTAAACGACATGGCCAAACGAGATTATATTCACAAAATATTTTTTTTTTGTTTTTGCAAGCCGATGGTTCACACCTATGCGAGGAGTTTAGCTACGATAAGTGGTGCCGTAGTTAAGTTATTAACTAATTTAATAATGTACCAAAATTACTCATATTCGCAATTTGTTTTAGTTTAGTGCAAAAACAAAACGCAAAATCTGGACTCAGAGGTTGACGCTGTAGTCGATATTAATAAATGTTATAGTTATTTACACTGTAAATAGTCTCGAGTGCATTATAAGTTTAACTTATTGCGTCGACTACCGGAAACGGTAGAGCAACGTTTTAGTTCTTATTTTTCATTAAATTATTTAAAATTTAGCTATGGAGCTATGGATTTGTTTGTTTGAAAACACTTGTTAAAATCCTTAAACAGTTGAAAAATTCTAAAGAAGTTTGAGAAATACAACGATTAAATTGTGCTACAGCAGTGGGTTGATTGTCGTGCGAACACTGGATCGGGTTAAGAGGTGTTAATTGTGCGAGATTGAATGTTTTCCCAGGGCAGAATTTCAATTGGACGCAATTGTTTGTCTGGTGTTTTAGTTGGAAATTATTTTATATATAGGTAATTCATATATTTAATCATTTGTACCAATTTCATTTGATGACCATTCTAACTGAACTGAAATACAGGGAGATAATTTTCGTAGCGGGGTAGTCTCGCAACCCTGTGTTAGTTGTTTTAACCCTGTGATAGTTCATAACTGCCTCCTTTCGGGTTGATCGTTAAGCCAATTCCTAAAAGGTTGGGTTTGGGGTAAGTTCGCTTATGGGGGTTGCCCTATTGTCGGAATAGTTCATAATAACCCACGCAGTACTGTTACCGACACCAAAGCTTTAGTAAATATTATGGGTATAACACTTTTTGCTTATTAAGAGTCATTTAACGTTTCTAATTTCTGCTTTATTTATTAAATTATAAGTTCTGTTTAAGCAACAAAAAAATAATTAATTGAAATTTACTTGAAATGCAACTTAGTATCTCAATAAAAAATTATGAGGCAGTCATTCCATAAATGTATGCTAAGTTATTGCACATTAATTATATTTAACCAAACTGACATTTATTTGTCGGTCGTCAAAAATCATAATATGTAGGCAATAAATTCATAACTGATTTAAATCCCGTGGGAGCGCTAGCTGCGAACAAATTAAGGTCAATGTCATGGAGCAAAAACCATTATTCGAATCCAATTGATGAAACAAACATTACGCACAGTGCTTGAGAAATATAAGGAATCCTAAGATTTGAAGATTGCATGAGAAATACACTAGAAAAGGATTTGATATAAATTATATGCAACAATAATTATATTTAATTCAATAGTTTTAATAGAACAACATAAACTAATGCTGCTTTGAATGATTTAGGGAAATTTTAGATGTTAGTATACTTAATTAAAAGAAAAGATAGAGCTTGTGTTAGTTATTGTAAGGAAACGTACACTAACATCACTACACCTTTTCCTGTCTTGGATTTGGTTGTATGTTGAATTGAAAATTAATTATAATTAATAACTGGAATATTATAAAAATAAATATTATATATTAATATTATTATATTATAACATGTAGTGTTATGCTACTTACATACCATTTTACACTATTTTGAATTTATTTTTCCATTTTGTTTTTGATTTTCTGCATTAGCCTCAAAACTGGATATTTTGCATCACTTTTATTTTCATAGGATCCTGTAACGTTTTTAAACCATAAGAACACAATAACAAATCATTTTCACTTCGTATTTTCACGTTATCAGCACTTTTTAAATCGGTGTCAATGGAGTCTACCTTTTTCGATCATTTATTTAGTTCTCCGTAACTCTGCAATTTCGGGCTTCGTGCGCACTGTTGCGCTACCTTTTTTCCTATATAAATAATATCTCATTTTTCACTTAAATCTTGCCGTTTCTCTATTACGAGCCTAAAACCAAAATTTGACATGTTTTGACATCGTTGTTTATCTGGTTGTCATGGCAATTTTTATTCAAATATCGTTACCGGCCTGATGTTTTTACTTCAAAAAATACTCTTTTCTTCTTGGCCATTTACAAAAATTTGCTTTTAATTTAAATAATTTCAAATAATTTCTCGTTCTTATCCCAGATCCGTCAAAAAGTATAAAAGCCAAAGAATCGGCCAATAGAGGTCCTCACTTCAGCTTTGATACGAGAAGCACCTCTTAAAGGCTTTATCCGCACTGCCTCGGGATCTTGCAAGCCTTCTCCTGAAGTCGTCGCCTAGCCACGCCTACGCCTCCACCTATTAGTGCCCGCGCTATCTTCGGCCGCTGAGCGTGTTTGTCTCAAGCGCTGCGTGTTCCTACTCCAGACGCTGCGTGTCTACTCCGGACGCTGTGTGTGTCTACTCCGGACGTTGTGTTTGCCTACTTCAAGCGCCACGTGTACCTACTCCAGACGCTGCGTGTCTACTCCGGGTGCTGCGTGTATCTGCTCCGGGCGTTGCGTGTGCCTACTCCAAGCGCTGCGTGTACCTTCTCCAGACGCTGCATGTGCTTTCTCCAGATTCTGCGTGTACCTAGAGCAGGCGCTGTGCACCTATCATAGGCATAGCCTGTGCATACTTCGTTGCAGTATCTTTATTTTTGTTATTTTTTTTTAATAATATTGTAAATCACTATCATCATTACAGCCCATCATCACCTTCATACCTTTTTTTATAAAAGAAACTGTAAATCTTTTCAAATTTTTAAATAATTTATTTTATTTTTGGTTGTTTTGTTGTAGTTAGGTTAGGTTATTTAGTTTTTAATTGTCGCTTTACGACAATTTGGCGCCCGACGTAAAAGTTCTTCTTTTCTTCACCTTAGCTACGCCTTATCCATTTCCTTTTGATTGAATTGCTTTCTCTTTCATTCTTAACTCTTTATTTACTCATCCTTATCATATCTTCCAAATTCTAAAACAAAACTTCATCTAGTTTTTCAACTTATCTGGATTATATTTAGACCTACATATAACACTTACATTCATCACCTTAATATTTTTATTCTAGAGAACTTAAAGAGGTACTATCTTCCAAATTCTAAAACAAAACTTCATCTAGTTTTTCAACTTATCTGGATTATATTTAGACCTACATATAACACTTCACTTACATTCATCACTTTAATATTTTTATTCTAGAGGTACAATTTTTTATTAAATTTTTATTTCTTAAACTTAACACTTAATTATAACGATGAAACGGGTTATTAAGTACGAATTCCTTAACAAGGCCGAACTCGAATACGAAGTGAAGATTAGATGTGAGGAACCAGCTAATACTGTTTTGCTTCTAAAAAAACAGGTTTTGCGTTTAGTTGAGAATTCTCACCCTGAAGATATTCTGACTTCTCCAATTCCGATCGAGGATGACTTGTCTCAAATTGGTTCTACTTTGACTTACCTGGACTGTAAAATTAAAAAATTTTTACAAGGTGAAACCAAATACTTACGATTAATAGAAACTTTTATTAATCATGTTTTTTACAGATTGGAGCGAATAGATACTGACTTATATCCAGACTTTAAAGCTATTTTCGATACTTTGAAGATGAAATTTGACGCTATTACTAAACAATTCGAATCCTTGACTCCACCTCCAACTGAAAATGACTCTCCATCACTTGACCCTCCTGTTGACCCGATTGTCATGGAACCTCCTCTTGTTTCTCAAACATCTGTTACGATCCATACCCCGTATCCTTCACCACTACCTCAATCTTTTTCTCCAACTAACGTCTTCAAAGATCTGAAAAGACACACGTTCAATGGTAAAAGCTGTCCAAGATCCTTTCTTCAAAAACTTGAAGAATACTGCTTAGCTCGCGGCTTATCCAAAGACTTGTTGATCTCTCAAGCATTTGAAATTTTCACCGACAATGCTCTTCATTGGTTCAGATTTAAATATAATCAGAATCCAAACTTAACTTGGAACGAACTTTCCTCTTTATTAATCAAAGACTTTGGTGGTTTTGATTATGATTATAAACTTCTAGAAGCGATTAGGAACCGAACTCAAGGCCGTGATGAACCTATCGTCATCTATATTTCCATCATGTCTGGAATGTTCGCTCGTCTTTCGAAGAAACTTTCTGAAACAGAACAATTGGAGATTATTTTGAGGAATATTCGCCCATGTTATTCAGTCTTCGTAGCTCTAAAAGACATTGACTCTATCGACTCTCTTCTGGCTACTTGCCAAAACTATGAAAAGTTCCTTGACAGAGACAAACAATTTAAAGAACCAAATGTACAACAAAGTCCTCTTATTTCTGAATTCAACTACAAGCATTCCACTTCAAGTTCAGTTGGCTCTTCAAATTCTTCTAATAACTCACAACCTTCTCCTCCCTTTATGAATAAATTCACTTCATCCTACAAATACCCTTCTAGACAAGTTAATAGTCTCTCTCAAACTAAAGCTCCTCAAGAAAGCTCTTTTTGTGTTCGCTGTCGTAAACAAGGTCATACTTTGAACACTTGTACTCAACCACGATTCGTGATTTGTTTCAAATGTGGTCTTAAAGGTTTTAAAACTGCAGATTGCCCTACTTGTTCTCCCAAACCACATACTAGTTCAAAAAACTAACTGCTGACTTGAAAAGTAACTTAAACTTTGATAGTGACGATTGGGCTAGTTGGATTAAAACAATTCAAAACTTCTTTTCTTGTTACAAAATCTCTTCTACACTCTACTCCAAAGAACAAGATCTTAATCGTCCATTCGTTAATGTCAAAATTTATGACTTAACTTTATCTGGTTTACTAGATTCTGGCAGCTCAGTAACTATTCTGGGTAATAATTCTCATTTGGAAATTCTTAAACTGGGCTGTAAACTTTTCAAGTCAGATCTTATTAGTGTCTCTACTGCTAATAATCAAAAAGTTAATTCCTTGGGTTATTTTGACTTACCTGTTCATTTCAATAATCAAACTCATTTGATTAAAGCTTATGTTTTTCCGGAAATATTTCCTTCGCTAATACTAGGTATTGACTTTTGGAGAAAATTTAATCTGTTACCTAGTGTTTTATCTTCTCTTAACTTTACAGAATCTAAATGCTCTGCTATCGAAATTAAAGATATTAAAGTTTTACCTTATGAGCATTTAACTCCTAACCAAAAGGACATCGCTAACGACATCATCCAACGCTTCAAGACAATTTCTTTTGAAGAAAAAGGTATCCTGGGAAGCACACACTTAATCACCCACAAGATTGATACTGGTAATTCTCTTCCAATCAAACAAAGATGTTACAGACTGTCTCCTGAAAAACAAAAGGCGTTAATTAATGAAGTTGACAAGATGCTGGGATGGAACGTCATTGAACAATGCGAAAGTCCTTGGCTATCTCCAGTTCTCATCACTCCGAAGAAGAATGGTGAATGGCGTTTCTGCGTAGACAGCAGGAAGCTTAACTCAGTTACACGTCGTGATGCTTATAGTCTGCCACTAATAAGCGAAATTTTGGACAACCTGAAGAATGCCAAATTCTTATCAAGCATCGACATTGCGAAAGCATTTTGGGAGATTCCCTTGAATCCTGCTGATAAAGATAAAACTGCATTTTATGTACCTGGAAGAGGCATGTTTAGATTCAAGGTAATGCCTTTTGGTCTCTCTAACTCACCTGCAACTCTACAAAGATTAATGGATATGCTTTTTACTCCTGAATTTGAGAACAAGGTATTTTGCTATCTGGATGACATCGTTATTATTAGCGAGACTTTTGATGAACACATATCGCTTCTCATGAAAGTTCATGAAAAACTTTCATATGCTAATCTGACTATTAACTTTGAGAAGAGTCAATTCTTCAAGAAAGAACTGAAATACCTTGGTTTTCTAGTGGACGAGTATGGTCTACGTGCTGATCCAGATAAAATAAAAGCTATTTTAGAATATCCTGTACCTACTTGCAGAAAAGAAGTACGAAGATTCATAGGCACCTGCAGCTGGTTCAGAAGATTCATTCCAAACTTTAGCACCATTGCCTCTCCACTCAACCAACTAACCTGTTCCGGGAAGAACGCTCCTAAATTTTTATGGAATTCACAAGCTGCAGCTGCTTTCCAGAAACTTAAAGAAGCTTTGGTAACTGCTCCTGTCCTTGCTTGCCCTAACTTCAAACTACCCTTCTCTGTACATTGTGATGCATCAAATTATGGCATAGGAGCAATGCTTACTCAACATCAAGATGACAAAGAAGTCGTGATTGCTTACATGAGTAAAGCACTAAACAAAAATCAACAGAACTACTCAACTACTGAAAGAGAAACATTGGCTGTAATAACTGCGTTAGAACATTGGCGATGTTACCTAGACAATGGTAAAGAATTTACAATATATACTGACCATGCTGCACTTAAATGGTTTCAGAACTTATCGAATCCATCAGGAAGACTTGCTCGCTGGACTTTACGCTTATCATGCTTTAACTTTGTCCTGAAACATAAAAAAGGAAAGGATAACGTTGTTCCAGATTTATTATCAAGACATAAGAATCAAGAACGTCCTGATACACGAGAAACTTCACCTCAAGGCGTACATCCTATTACGATTGAAGAACCACCTAATCGTGAACTTGAGCACTACAACAAGATTTTTCTCGGATGCTCCAACAACCCAGACGCATATCCCAACTACACTATCAGGGATAACAAACTTTACCGCTGCATCCATTCTCCCGATCGTCTAAACGATGACTTTATTTGGAAAGAAGTTCCACTACCTCGAGATAGGCATACACTTATTGAAGTTAACCATGGTTCCCCTTCAGAACTCCATCTTGGTATCTTCAAGACATTCAAGAAAATATCTTTAAAATACTATTGGCCTGGTATGTTTAAGGACATTGCCAAATTAATCTCGTCTTGTGAAACCTGCTTAACCTACAAACACCCTAATCATTCTCCCTATGGTCTTATGGGTAAACCCAAACTTTGCTCCAGACCTTTTCAAACTATATCCTTAGATCTTATGGGTCCATTACCTATGACTCGAAGACGAAACCAATATATTCTAGTAATTAACTGCAATTTTACTAAATATACTATGATTTTTCCCCTTAAACGTGCTACTTCAGCTAATATTATTAATGTTTTGGAAAATTCAGTTTTTCTAGTTCATGGCATTCCTCAAACTATTATAATGGACAACGCGGTTCAATTTCAGTCGCGAGAATTCCACTCATTCTTAAATTCTTATAACGTTCCTTGTATTTTTCACACAGCTTTATATTGTCCTCAGGTTAATCCTACGGAGAAGTTTAATAGTACAATTATTACAGCTCTAGCATCTCTAGTAGGAGACGATCATAGATCCTGGGACAACCATCTTGCTAAGATTCAGTACGCAATGAACAGCGCTACAAATGTAGCTACTGGCTTTACTCCAAACTTTTTAGTCTTTGGTAGGGAAACAATACCTTGTGGTTCCTTCTATACTCCAACTCATAACCTCGAGGAATTGATATTTATGCCTCGGGATATTTACGCGTCTAATGCTGGTCTCCTCTCATCTATTTTTCACAAAGTTCAAACTAAACTTCACATAGCTCACGCTAAAAATAGCGCTCGCTATGATCTTCGCCGGTCTTTTAAAGAATTTAATGTGGGAGACACTGTTTGGCGTAAAAACCATGTTTTAAGCAATGCCGGCGCATACTTTAATGCTAAACTTGCCCCTAAGTTCATCAAGTGCAAAGTGATAGCTAAACTGTCACCACTAGTCTATGTGCTTGAAGACCCTAATGGAGTTAGAGGCAAGTGGCACATCAAAGATGTAAAATCATAATTTTTTTTTATTAACTGTTAATTTGTATATATGTATAAATATCACCATCATTCTCACCTTATTATTTTGTTTGATGATCCAGTGTTCTTCAACACATCTTGCTTTAGGACCTCGAACTTTCGTTGGTTAATCTTCACTTTTTATTTTTATTTCAGACACATCTCGTTAGTGATGTTGCTGATCTCTGGCTTTGAGCCCTACCGCTCTGGCCGTTCTTAATCTTTACTTAAGTCATAGCGACTAAAGCTTGCTTAAGATTAATTTCTTTAACTTTATCTTCACTCAGGAGCGGATGACAACTCCTTAAATAAGCCTGGATGTCCTTTCGAATTTTTTTTCCACGCAGGAGCGGATGACAACTCCTTAAATAAGCCTGAATGTCCTTTCGAAAACACACTTTTAGAGTGGTAGTCATTGAATGTGAACTCCACCCTTACCTGAATGCAGATGATGAATGTAAGAGATTGTATATCTGATTTTGCCTGGTGATGTCTGTTACTGCAAAGCTGTGTTTTTATGGTTTATTTTGGAATGTACATCTCAAAATTTTTGCTGAGTCAAAAATTTTCCAGGGTCGGGGGGAAAATGTAGTGTTATGCTACTTACATACCATTTTACACTATTTTGAATTTATTTTTCCATTTTGTTTTTGATTTTCTGCATTAGCCTCAAAACTGGATATTTTGCATCACTTTTATTTTCATAGGATCCTGTAACGTTTTTAAACCATAAGAACACAATAACAAATCATTTTCACTTCGTATTTTCACGTTATCAGCACTTTTTAAATCGGTGTCAATGGAGTCTACCTTTTTCGATCATTTATTTAGTTCTCCGTAACTCTGCAATTTCGGGCTTCGTGCGCACTGTTGCGCTACCTTTTTTTCCTATATAAATAATATCTCATTTTTCACTTAAATCTTGCCGTTTCTCTATTACGAGCCTAAAACCAAAATTTGACATGTTTTGACATCGTTGTTTATCTGGTTGTCATGGCAATTTTTATTCAAATATCGTTACCGGCCTGATGTTTTTACTTCAAAAATACTCTTTTCTTCTTGGCCATTTACAAAAATTTGCTTTTAATTTAAATAATTTCAAATAATTTCTCGTTCTTATCCCAGATCCGTCAAAAAGTATAAAAGCCAAAGAATCGGCCAATAGAGGTCCTCACTTCAGCTTTGATACGAGAAGCACCTCTTAAAGGCTTTATCCGCACTGCCTCGGGATCTTGCAAGCCTTCTCCTGAAGTCGTCGCCTAGCCACGCCTACGCCTCCACCTATTAGTGCCCGCGCTATCTTCGGCCGCTGAGCGTGTTTGTCTCAAGCGCTGCGTGTTCCTACTCCAGACGCTGCGTGTCTACTCCGGACGCTGTGTGTGTCTACTCCGGACGTTGTGTTTGCCTACTTCAAGCGCCACGTGTACCTACTCCAGACGCTGCGTGTCTACTCCGGGTGCTGCGTGTATCTGCTCCGGGCGTTGCGTGTGCCTACTCCAAGCGCTGCGTGTACCTTCTCCAGACGCTGCATGTGCTTTCTCCAGATTCTGCGTGTACCTAGAGCAGGCGCTGTGCACCTATCATAGGCATAGCCTGTGCATACTTCGTTGCAGTATCTTTATTTTTGTTATTTTTTTTAATAATATTGTAAATCACTATCATCATTACAGCCCATCATCACCTTCATACCTTTTTTTATAAAAGAAACTGTAAATCTTTTCAAATTTTTAAATAATTTATTTTATTTTTTGGTTGTTTTGTTGTAGTTAGGTTAGGTTATTTAGTTTTTAATTGTCGCTTTACGACAAACAGATGCTCGATTGAACATGATATAGTTAAGTTAAATAAGTTTTTAAAGCTCAACCGTGAAACTAATCAACATGTTAAATCTATTTAAAATTTATTTTATTAATTTATTTTAAAAAATGCAGTAAAAAGTCATGGTGAAGAAATTGCTTCATAACTTTGCAAGAGGAAAGGATACCTATTCATTGTAAGATTAAATCATTTACTACCGCATTGACCAAAATCTATAAAAAGCGAATCATCTTAGACAATTTCAATCAATTCCATCGCGAGTTGTGAATTATTCGTCAAGGCGCAGCGAGTCATTGGTCAGAAGCGCGCCGACTTTTGATGTGGACCGCTCGTTTCACAACGCGGCCTGTCGCCGGGAAGATTCTAATAGGGTTAAGATTTGAAGTCGTCAGGTCAAGGAGAACGTTGCTAGTTTTACTTGCCGCATTGTAATGTTACTTTGAACGTTGTGCCAGTAATCAAGTATTTTGATTTTGTTTATCTTAAAATACATTGTACTTTAAAATATTTATCAGATAACATTTCATCTCACTTCGGTTATATAACGTATAAAGTACCGGGGCTATTGTTATAATGTTTATGTTAAGTTAGAATATCTTGTCTTATATAAACATCAATTTATTTTTAAAGGTCATCAGATAGTTAAAAGACGAATTATATGCCGTCTACGATCGTGTTGATCTAATTACATACAAAATATTGGTATCAACACTACTATCATGTACCCATTTTAGTTTAATTACGAAAATATAGAATGTAAATCTATGTCGCTTTAAAGTCGCCTCCGAAAAATCCCATTCGTAATCAACTAATCATCTCCTTGTTGCCGCAACCGCGGCTTCAAAGGGACCATTAATAATGAATTTGGGCAGTAAATCGCCTTTTATACGAAGAAGGGATTTAGCAAATTCGCCGCATACGGCCACGTGTGCGCCATTAGGCTAATGGGGGACACTGGAATCTTTCTCCTCCTGTTGAACTGCGCTTCAGTACGTAGAGAATTAATGTTCGTGTAGCGGTCGAATTTTCTGCTAGGTTTTAGATTTAGGCGTACATTATATTAATTTGAGTCATGTATTTATATATTACAATGAAACTGTAAACTTTGTTTGTCTGCACACTGCATGTAACATTGTGTTTGAGAAAATACATTTAATAGTGAAATAAAAAACCAAGTCGCGTCCTTCACATGTATCGCAATTAGCTTCTTATCAATTTTCGCTGCAAAGTAGCGTTGCATCCAACACGCAATTCCGCTCTGAAGTAAGGGAGCTAGTATAATAACTAACTCTTAATCCTCAAGAATGACAACAAATCTTTTTTGTTTGAAGTGGGTTTTCTAGACTTCAGTAGGTCATTAGATGGGCTATTGGTCCGTATAAAAGTTAAAAGTAAAGTTACAGCCTATATACGTCCCACTGCTGGGCTCAGGCCTCCCCTCATTTCTGAGAGGGTTTAGGGCAAGGAAGTGTCCGCCGCGCTGCCCAAATGCGTGTTGACGAACTTCACATGTCTTCGAAATATTTTTTTTCTTATTCCTCAGACATGCAGGTTTCCTCACGATGTTTTACTTCACCGCCGAGCACGTGGTAAATCAGCACTTAAAATTGCAATTAACAATTTCATTGGTGCCGGCGGGGATCGAACCCGGGTTACTCGCGTTCTGTTATATTTACAGCGAGCGTTAACTACTGAGCTACCACGGCTCTTGGTCCGTTTGTACATCGTTTATTATAATAGAACTTTAAAGTGGTAGAGCCACGCCGCAGCCATGTTATACCTGGTTGTAGCACGAATGGGTCGGCTCGACTGGGAGAGAACACTCTCACATAATACCAGCGGAAAATAGGAGCTTAATTCTGCTGTACTTCGTATGGTGAGTGTAGAGAACTGGAGACCATTTTTATTGGATAAGAAGCATTCCATCTTAATCCTCAGGAGTGACAAAGCATCTGCATCGAAGATAAATGTAGATGTCTATTGACCACAGCATCCATTTACTATCAGGTGGACTGTGTGCTCTTTTGTCACTCTTAGTCTTTAATTCTATAAAAAAAAACGACAACTTTATTGGTATCTAAAGAAAACTGCTTACATTTTCTTTCTTAAAAAAAACGACAGGTTTCCCTTGTGCACTAAAAATACAGATATTGAAGAGTGTGAAGTTTGCCTACAAGTGGTAAAAATAAATGTTCCTTTTGCGTTTCTAATTGCTATAATATTTATCATAATGTTAAGATGAAAATTGGGTGCGTTATTGTTCGCGCCCACGCGAAGCCGCTAACTAAGAACTTAATATTTTTTGTTTGTTTTCTACCTGCACCATACATCTGATTACAATGAAACTATGGTGATTTGTGCTTGTTAGTTGGTTATAAACAACTTTTGATATATTGTAAGTCATACATAATTCTTAATGCATACCTATTATTTAGTAGTTTAATTTTTTGGCAAGGAAATGTCCGCCGCCGTGTTGGCGGACTTCACATGTCTTCGAAATATTTTTATTTTTTATTTTATGAAGGTTTCCTCACGATTTTTTCCTGCGTCACAGAGCAGGTAGTAGTAAATTGGCACCTAAAATTGCAATTAACAATTTCATTGGTGCCGCCGGGGATCGAACCCGGGTTGCTTGCGTACTGTGAATATTTTCGACGTATTTCCATTCAAATACGGATTTCAAAGAATTCGCTTAGTTAAAGATTTAAACTCTGGCGATAACCTATAATTCCAAGAATTCCGTGCATACGAAATTGTTAATACAGTTAGTTAATATTTTTGTCATATACTTACTAGGTAAAATAAACATCTTATGTTTCATTTAAAATTAATAAAATATTATATTTTAGTTAAATGATGTTTATACACGACTTATAAATAAACTAAACTAATAGTGCATCGGCTCCAAGTTTACTTGAACGAATGATACAAAATTTTATAAGACATTAAGATTTACAAAAATAATTAAAGTTACTTCGGTGTGATCGACGCCTTCATCAAGCTTAATTCTTATTACAGAAGTCAAGATTTAATGCGTCGCTGGCGCTGAGTGTGAGAAGCGGATGTAGGATGTTACCAAGGACGTGCGATTATACTCTCGTTGTTTTGTCACGAGCTCACAACATGTGCTTCAGTCACATGAGTGAATACTTTAGCCGTTACTTCGCCACGTTCGCAGTTTTTATTCGTGTCGGTGTGATACAGTACTAGCTGGAGTCTTAGTAATGGCAAATGACGTGCTGAGATTTTCCAAACTCTTTTTCAATTTAAATGTACTTGATGCAATTGAATGGAATATTATTCATATACATTTAATGTTGTCTCCGTTAGTATCAGCACTTTAACTAACCTCCGCAAAATTTTACCTTACGAAAATGAAAAGAATCTTTATTGCATAAGAAAGGTAGCATTATATTATTAAAATTTGAAACACCTCAACAGCATGTTTGCAATATATTAGCCACTCCTAAAATATAATTATTATATTTAATAGTTAACATAAAAAAAACGAATTTATGTACGCGTAGTGCCTTTAACTAACCCTTTAAACTATAAGTCAGAATTAGAAGGCACTCAAAGAGGTTCGAGGATTTTTAATTAATTTTATATCTATAACTGGACGACTGTTAAAACTATATTATCTGTTAGGAGGATCAAATTTTACAAGAACCTTTACTAAATAATAGAACTTGTTTAATTACTTACAGTTATTTGCACTTAATTTTTGAAAACCAGGACCAGTTATTTATTTGATCAATTCAAAGAATCCATGACTATCTAAAAATTTGCGGAAAAATCTGCCCCTGTCAAATGTTCTTGAACAGTTGCGCAAAATACAGCCGACGGTAAAAATAAATCGGTTAGACCAATAATAGTGGCAGCGCGTGTCGCCGTTAATTCATTTAGGGGCGACGTCTAGTTGCCGAATGCGGCGAAATTAGATTTCCATCGCTGATGATGGATCGACGGAGATGTGGTGCCGACTCGCTTCAAATCAGTGGCCACCATAGAGAATATAATAATGGTTGCGTACACATGGATGCAAAAACATGCTTATCAAACTTTTTTGTTAAGCTACTAATAATACGTCGTTCTTATGAATAAATAAAACAAAATTAGCATTGATATATATTGTTTTATTTTTACTCGTTGTTTTTTTTTATATAATATCGGTGACAAACGAGCACACAGTGGGTTTGAGTATGTGGATGCTTGGGCCTATAAACATCTACATCTATTCTCAATTAAGAATCAAAATTCAGATGCGTTGTTACCCCTGAGAATTAAGATGGAATACCTCGTTTCCAGTAAAAATGGTCTCCGGTTCTCAACATTCACCATACGAAACAGAGCAGCAGTAAGAGTAGGTCTTCTTTTTTTGCCTACAAGTTTGTCTGTGTAGATACCACCATAATATTACCTATTCATATCGCCACTGTAACACTCCTCACACTGTTGAATTATATTTGTGGTTATATAGTCTTTGGTGGCCACGGAGCCCAACGTCAACTCTCGTAAAACGCTGTTCCAATATATTATACGGACATTGAGTTAAAGACTACAACCTGGTTTATTGAATTTATCGTCCGTAATGCATAAAAAATTGGAAAAATATTTGTTTTGTTCCAATATATTTAATAAAATAGTTATAGTAGGCGATAGGGAAGATAGGTATTACCAAGAGGAATAAAACCTATCTTTCCTAAAGCTTAATGTAAAAAAATTACTAATTTACGAATGTGGGTACACTAACAAACAAACATTCTCTTGAAAAGTAACAAAACCTATGTAACAAGTTTTACGCGAGGATATATTAAAATTTGGGCTTTCAAACATCGAACTCATTTCTACGAAGCCTAAATAAGATGTAGGTAAATCAATCAAAGCTTTTACAAGATGTTTTGATAGCTTAGTGTTAAAAACGTGCTGCTAACTATATCACACACTGTGCTCCATTTTATCATTTGAATTTTATCACACTTCATCTTCTTAGAAATCATCAAATAAATTACATAAATCGAAGTTAGCTGAATTAACACAGGGGTCACACTTTATCAAGAGATTTTTTATTTTTCTTGACCTATTCTAGTGCTGAAAATAAGGTGTAAAAGGGAATATGCAAAAAATTTTCCAACTGCATCGTGCTAATTGATGGGTGAGGCTCTGAACAACCGGTGAATTTAGATTGTTTTAAGCTTAAATTCAGCTTAAAACCGTGAGACTTAAAACCGTCTCAATTTCAAACCAAATACAAAAGACTGGCAATGGGTCATTCACAATGTGACCAAAGGCGTTTGGCATGCAGGAAACTTTTTAGTGGGGCGGCACTGAAAATTTCGGAACTCAAGGAAGTGACACAACATTACTATTTAAAAATGTATTTATTGCTTTTCGAAGTATTCTCCGCGAAATTTGACACATTTTTCCATATGATGGAACCAATCATTGAAGCAACCATTACATTCGGAATTTGGGGTCTCCAAAATGGCCGTTTCGTAGGCGTCCACAGCTTCTTCATTGATGAAAATCTCTGTCCACGCAATTTATTCTTTATTTTAGGGAAAGTATAGAAATCATTAGGGCTTAGGTCGGGGCTGTACGGGGGATGGTCTAATAATTCTATGTTTTCTTGCTCTAAAAACTCTTTTGTTCTGTGTGCGGTGTGAGAACTCGCATTGTCGTGATGGAGGATGATGCGGCGGTTGCAGTTCTCTTTACGGAGTACAGAAACGACCTGTGGCAAACAAATGCTAACATACCATTCTGCATTAACCATTCTTTGTCCTTCAAGATGAACGGTCGTAACATGGCCGGTTTTGGAGACAAACGTGGCCACCATTTGTTTTTGCAACACTCCGTGAACGAACAATTTTTGTTGGCTTTAACTCATTTTCGAACACCCAAACTCGTGACTGGTTTTTTGTTTCTGGTTCGTACGCGTATATCCAGGATTCGTCACCTGATACAATGTTGTATACAGCATTTGAGGATCCTGCGTGGAATCTTTCGAGAGTTCTGACACACCAAGTAACGCGAGCCGCTTTTTGCTCTTTACAGAGCGAATGCAGTATTAATCGGGAAAACAACTTTTTTACACCTAATTGTTCATGCAAGATTATTTGTATTTGACTCATGCCAATGTCTAAAGTTGCCTGAATTTCGCGGTATGTCACATGTCGATCTTGCTCAATTAGCTTACGCACAGCATCAACGTTTTCTTGGGTGACTGCAGTTTTTGGACGACCTTGACGGGGATCATCACTGAGCGTGACACGTCCACGTTGAAATTCAGCAAATGAGCAATAAATTGTGGTTTCGGATGGGGCTTCATGACCAAAGCAGAAATCATCCGGTCAACACACTGTTTTTGTGTAAAACCACTTTTCATTGATTCATAATAAATCATCGCTCTTGAATTTTCTCGAGTCAATTCCATTTTTTCAACGACTAAACAAGTTTGACAAAACCTTGCGACAAGACCGAGATTCTTTTTTTTAAATAAATAAATGGTATTCGATTTTTAAAACCAAGGAGTTTTCAATTAAAAAGATTTTAATATGACAGGAACAGTGGAAATATTCCATTCCCGATACTTTTAGTGCAGCCTATGTATTTCAAAGAGTAATTTCCAATTGCCAACTTCAGTTCTAGGGATCGTTGTCAATTAGCTGTCCTAAAGCTATATCTTAAAACAGTAATAGGAATTCAACATTACCAAGGCAAGGGAACACCTCTGTCCAACTTGGTCCGTATGAGAAAACCTTTCAAGTTCCGTTGGGGCAAACATGACAAGATTGATGTGTAGAATAACTTAAAGTAATGATTAAATAGTTTCCGTCACCCAAACATCAATATAAATTTATAATATATTGTATTTTTACGGTGGCAACTCTGAGTGTACCTTTTCTTACATTTCTGAAAATGGAAAAAAAGTTACAAATGTGAATAAAGTGACTGAAACATGTTTTCAATCAAATCTTGACAAGAATCTAGCGAACAATCCACTGCGGTGCGGCGGTGGGTTTGCGAAACCTTAGAAGTTTACAGGTAGAAGGAAAGACGTACGACCATTAGACTATAGCCATTAGAAACTGTCTATTCTATTTTCTGATGACACATCGTTTCCTATTCTGTACGTTGTACTATTGATAATGTTATGCAGAATATCAAAACAGACGATAAGAAAGATATCGTTTTGATAATGAAAGTTACATAAGTAAAACATGAATTGGTAAACAAATTTTTTGTAGTGATACCGACTCGTACATTGTACATTTGATATTGAAATAATCCTTTGTTTATCTCAAATTCCTTAAGACTAAGCAATGGTTGTATACAAAAATAGTATATCATGATATCGAAAAGATGGCTTTTTGGTCAATATTTACATATTACACCGTTTTCGCAAGGGTTTTGCAGCATTCATATGCTTGCAGAGTGAATGGGTCGGCTGGACCGAAATTTTCGTATGGAGAGTGTAGAGAACCGGGAATTCTTTTCACCGGTAACGACGCATTTCATCTTAGTCCTCAAGGTGACAACACATCTGCGTTTTGATTCTTAATCGGAGATAAATGTGTAAAAGGTGGACTGTGGACTGCTCGAGCCTGACCCCTGTTCTATAAATAAAACATTGTTTCAATTTTGTTACTGGACGCAAGTTGCCTCACGTTTCTCTTTTTCAATGTCCAACACGTGGTTAGAGTAATTTTTAATTCCAATTAGTAATTCCAATTTATGTATTAGTTACTACTGCTCATAGACTCAGATCTGGACACGGTCTATGTAAGAAATTTATTTTCTTGGTGAGAAAAACAACGCCGCCCAATTGTGAAGACTGTGGAGTTATAGAAGACATACATCATTTATTGATGGAATTTGTTAGATTTGAGTCTGTTAGAAGTAATTTAATAAGGGTCTTGAATTTGAACAGAACTGACGTAGGTGCATATCATAATATTTTATCCCAAGCAAATGGCGACGATGCGAAAGTTCTGTTCGAATCAACGGCCCACATAGTATAATAATTATCGTTATATGAGTTGTGATATATTTTATGGTATGATGGGACTGACATACGCTAAGCGGTAATTCTCTCTTAAATGATAGTAGAATAAAAAAAAACACGTGGTAAGACAGCTCTTCATGTCCATAGACATCAGTTAATCGGTAGCTATTTCGCTTCTATACTATACATATTTATATTGCACCAACTTGTATCTATAGCTTTATTTTCTATGCTACTGATTGTCTGGAAGAGATTGTAATGCAGCGATAAGGCAGCCAAATTGTATTTTCTACTTGACTTGCATTTCTACTGTTTTCAATTTTTTTTGTTTTGTGGTGTACGGAAGTAAAATCATTCACACTTCATGCTCAACTTCTTAACGTACGTTCACGCACACATCTTTCTTCCTTCTTTCGTGAACAACCCGTAACGGTTTACTGATTATCGCACCCATATACACAGGAAAACATTTTGTTGGCCGCATATTATTTTAGGTGCATATGTGTGCTTGTTCTTACGATAGAGTGGGCATGGGTTTGGCTTTGTTTGTAATTGAAATAAGTACACAGCGCTCTGTCTAAACTTATTTTTTGGTAATATAATAATCGCACACGACAAAACGCCAAACCTTGGTTGTAGGACTTGTTTGGGTGTACTTCTTTCGTGCGAAATACGAAAGCAGTGCCGCAGAAAAATGCTCAGCGGCTGTCTGTCTCTTAAAATAATGTAACTTAATATTCCCACTATATTCAGTTAACATTTTATATTAAACTTTAACACACACACATTAGATATTAAACTCTCCTTAATTACAGTCTTATTTAGAGACGTAACGATCCCCATAAAGCCCTTGAGACTTATAACAAAAGAAACAAAACAAAATCACAAAGATACCGATTATAGAGGGCAATTAATACCGCAGCAGTACGGACGTAATCCAGGTTGCCAATAATTTCTCCGGACGAAGCCGAGACATCTGATCCCGGGAGGTAATCGGATTTCCCTGATCGAGTAGCGGCTGTTATTGAATTTGCCATTATTTCGCTGCCTACACGACGCTCATCGACATTGATTTTTAATGGAATTGCATATGGAGCTATGTTGTTAGTATTTTTTGTCTCCCATCATAGCTATTTAAAATTTCGTTCTTAGCTAGCAAGCTAGAAGTATTACCTTCCAGTCTTTCAGATTGAAATAGCAACACTTGTTTAAAATTTTCATTTACAATCAAGTAAGGCAGCGGGTTATTTTTGTATTACTTATTATAAGCTAGTGACTGAATACAAAATGGTAAGCGGTGATAATGCCCTAGATGATAAATCACATCACATTGACTTAGCAGAACAATTTGCCTTATTGATTATAGTAATACAGTCGATTATAGCTTATTTCATATACAATAGTAAACTGCGTCTCACAACTTTGCAATACAAAAACAAATGGTAAAGTCAAAGAAATTATCTATATATTGTATACTATGTAGTAGTAGTTGTTTAAATTAGTGTTTTACAAGTACTGGTACAAATATCTTAATACTCAAATGGAGATCCCTACACTCCTATATTTGCATTGTAAACCTAAAGTTAAAAGAAGTTAAATTTACAGCTCATATACGTGCCACTGCTGGGCACAGGCCCACTCTCTTTTCTGAAATGATTTTAGGGCAAGGATGTGTCCGCCGCGCTGTCCCAATGAGTGTTGGCAAACTTCACATGTTTTTCAAATATTTTTTCTTAGTTCTCAGATATGCAGGTTTCCTCACGCTGTGTCCCTTCACCGTCGAGCACGTAGTAAATCAGCACTTAAAATTGCAGTTAACAATTTCATTAGTGCCGGCGGGGATCGAACACGGTTTGCTCGCGTACTGTGAAATTTACAGCGAGCGATAACCATCTGAGGTTCCATGGCTCTATTGTTAACCTATTGTTAATGAATAAACATTTTTTTTATTTAATTTAGGATATTGATTTTAATGTCCTTGTTTCAGTAAATAGTTCATCGGGAAATGTAAAACATTTGTACTTCTGCTTTTCATCCAATAAATAATAAAATTAAACGAAGTTTATACGGAGTAGGGCCATGCTGCAGTTATATTAGTACTATAGTTGTAGCACGAATGGGTCGGCTCGACCGGGGAAGCACCACGCTCTCACAGAATACCAGCGTGAAATAGTAGCTTAATGCTGCTGTGTTTCGTATGGTGAGTGTAGAGAACCGGAGACCCTTTTTACTGGAAATGAGGCATTCCATCTCAGTCCTCACGGGTGACAACGCATCTGCATTTTGATTTGTAATGGAAGATAGATGTAGATGTCTATGGGCCGCAGCAACCACTTACCATCAGGTGGACTGTGTGCTCGTTTGTCACCCTATCCTATAAAAAAAAAAGTACGATGTAAATGAACTTTGAATACAAAATACTCATGAAAGTTTCTTTAAAAATTATAATTTCTTACCGTGACCATGGGTGCTGGAAAGTACCCAAAACGTCGGGTATTAAAAATAACATAAATAAACGCGATAAAATCCGTAAAAGAAGTTTTAATCAATAAAAATAATTAATTTATACCTAAAAAAGTAAAAAATAAATAATATTATAAACTTCACGAAAACATAACTGCTACCTAATTAATTTGCAAATCTAAGTTATAACAAAGGCATTTATTAAAAACTATTTTTACTCGTAACAGGAGAAAACACGTTTAAATAAAATTTGGTTTTAACTATAACATAGGAATACATTTTATAAATAAATAGGTACCTACGCAATTCCTTGACTGACCATTCGTTTTTTAGTTTGCGATGAAAGTTTTACAGTTTCAACTAACTTGTCAAACTCAGCACACTCTTCGGCGTTTAAGGTGGCTCTTTAAAGCGGTAGTTGTGCAGCCTATTCCCGAGTATATTTTGTCACATAATTTACATCTGGCTGCTTAATCATCAATCTCAAAATAATAGTTCCAAACAGGACTTGTTTTTGGTTGCAATTAAATTACACACACGACTTAAATTTCTAATTAACTAAAAATACAATAAATCTATTTATGTGAAGTGTTTGTGCAGTAGGGCTACGATGGCTATCCGAGTACAGAACCAGAGTTCGAAACCTATCCAACTGCAGAGAGGTGTAAGACAGGGTAATATTATATCCCCGAAACTCTTCACTGCTGCGTTGGAAGACGTTTTCAAGCTACTGGACTGTAAAGGTTACGGTATTAACATCAATGGCGAGTACATCACTCACCTTCGATTTGCCGACGATATAGTCCTTATGGCAGAATCGCTGGAGGACCTTATCACTATGCTCAATGACCTCAATGGTGTCTCCCAACGGATAGGTCTTAATATGAACATGGACAAAACAAAGATCATGTGTAATGGCCACACACACCTATGCCGGTAGTTGTTGGGAGCACTATGCTCGAAGTTGTTGACGAGTACGTTTACCTGGGACAAATAGTCCGACTAGGTAAGTCCAACTTCGACCGAGAGGTCATCGACGGATTCAACTCGGCTGGGCAGCGTTCGGGAAATTACGACACATCTTCTCGTCAGGTATATCAATCAACAATCTCTGAAAACTAAAGAGTACAACCAGTGCGTGTTGCCAGTGATGACTTACGGGTCTGAGACGTGGTCCTTCACTGCTGGCCGTATGAGGACGTTCAAGGTCACTCAGCGAGCTATGGAGAGGGCTATGCTCGGAGTTTTTCTGCGTGATAGACTAAGAAATGAGGATATCCGCAGTAAAACCAGAGTGACCGACATAGCCCAACTGATTAGTAAGCTGAAGTGGCAATGGGCCGGCCATATAGCTCGAAGAACCGATAACCGATGGGGAAGAAAGGTTTCTCGAGTGGCAGCCTCGTACCGGTAGGCGTAGTGTAGTGCGACCCCCACTAGATGGAGTGACGACCTGGTAAGACATGCAGGAAGTCGATGGATGCAGGTGGCTCAGGACCGTGATTTGTGGCATTGCTTGGTGGAGGCCTACGTTCAGCAGTGGACTTGTGAAGGGCTGTAATGATGATGATTTATGTGGACGCGTCGCTGAGTTCCGTTCAGAATTCCGTTATAAAACTTGCGGAAACAGAAGCAGAAACGGATGTTAAAAACCATGCAGAACTTCCGCATTTGCGGAAACAGAAACAGAGTTCTGTTGCATCACTACAATACAATTACACAACATAGTACAATTAACTACTGTAGGTGGCGCGCGTTTGTATAGAAAATTTTATTTGAAAGTTATAAAGAATTCAATGTCAATGAATGTATTATCATTGCTAATTAAACAATAGAACTCTTTCAAATGTATAACGATATTTCCAGAATTATTTCTTTTTTGGCAGCTTTAATAAATATCCAAATTAACATAATATTTAAAAGCCTTAGTATTGGTAAATGAAGAGTTGAGAAGATATGCGAGTACCCAAGATTTAACTTAATGAACATATTACTTCAATTAAATTAAACGCAAGCACTAAATTTAAAAATAATGTTTAGTAACAATATTTTCACAGCTCTAAACAAAGTTTAAAATTTCAATTTTCTTAATCCACTGGTAAAACGGTGTAAATCAACAATCAGATGGAGGTCGAGTGTTCTCAAAGGGCGTTAGGGCGTACGCGTGCCGAGTCGAAGGGTCCGCGAGTGCCACTAGGGCCCACAAGAGCCCGGATGGGATCGCGGCGGATTAGTGTTATGATGTTATTGTCTCTGCCTGGTATTGTGTGGGGTGGTGTTTTGCCCTTTTTACGTTACGCCGTTTGATAATTGGGCGCACTGCTCCCGAGTCTTTTGTTGATTAGTCGGGGAATTTTTGATTGTACGATTTCCGTTTCCATTTGTATTAGTAATTAAAGATTTTATTTGTTTCTCTTTAAATTATAAGGTCCACATTTATATTTACACTGTTAGTTTCACAGTATGCGTGCAACCTTGTTTGATCACCATTGGCACCAATGAAATTGTTAATTACTCTTTATAGTGTTACCACGTGCTCGGCAGTGAAGGATAACACCGTGAGAAGAATATTTTTTAAATTTTTTAAACACACTGGTTATTGTCGGAAGCCAAAATTTCTCAAAAAAGGCCACACACATTCACAATGCTGTGTTAGTCTCTGTTTTACTGTACGGTAGTGAAAGAAATTTGAGTGTGGAAAAAAAGTACGAGAGTAAAATAAATGCTGTAGAAATGCGATCATTAAGTAGTACATTAGGGATGAATCTGAAATACAGGGTGAGAGTGAAATAGTGTGAACAGCAACATGTCATATACTCATATAATATGACATGAAGTCACTGAAAATAAGCTGTTAAACTCACATTAGTTGTTATAATTTGGTTAAGTGCTAACACTTGTATATTTTATTTAAATTTAACTTGGTCATATTTAATGATAAGACTCAAATAAGTGCATAAATTTCTTCTATTTTTCTACAGCTATTAACCCGCTAGCTCAGAAAGAACAGCAAACAGGTAATTTACGGTAAAAGGCACAGAAAGTCGATAATATATTTCCTAGATCCATATAATATACTGTTATTTTGCAATAATTGTCCAAATTTGCAGAGAAGGTTCAGAGTAAGTAATATTTGCTACGCCTTTTTATCTTTTAAATTCTAAATGCGTGGTAATGCATTATTTTGATTTTACTGTACAAGCGCACATTCTATATCGGTAGGCAAAAACGTTGTTGCCCATAAAACACATTCGATTTGGGATAATTTACCAAATAAAAGTAGAAAACCTTATTTAATCGTACTTTCAAAAATTGCAATAAAGGTATATCATTATTTAGAGATTTGAACTTAAATTTAAAATTTGGCTACTCTTTGAAAAATAATCCTGAAGGTATATTCGATAGTTTATTTTATATTAGTAATATTTTCAAGGAATTTATAATATAACTATATTATAAAGATTTATTATGTATAGTACAATTTTTGTAATCTGAGGTACTATAGTTACTAACATAAACTATACATAACAACTTATGTTAATAACGCAGTCAAATTGTTAAAAATCCCTTTTAAAGAATTTGGTAACAGAAACAACACTTGCTTCATCGACTCGCGTGGAGCAAATTGAGAACTAATATTTCAACTGCATATCGATACAGCTTCCTTTGTTGGCTAATGCAGATGCAAAATAAGGAAGCCTTTGATCAATCAGAAGTCACTTTGGCGAAATTTCACTGCTTGGGTTCGTTTTAGAAAATCAATGGACGTTTTCGCGTACGTATGCTAGTTTTTATTTTTGATATCATAATGTTTATGTTTATCTAATTATTTATTTAAATTTTATTTAACCTTACATCAGTACATGTTCAAAAGACGGACTTAATGCTAAAAGTATTCTCAACCTCAGTCAACTTCAGGGCAGTGTTAGAACTACGAAGGCGATTACAAAGAAATTAAATATATGTAGGTACACATACATATAAAAATATACACAAATATATAGATATATATAATAATAAAATATAATATAATATAAGATACTTACATAAAGATACATAATATACCGATGAAACTAATATACCTACAGAGATTAAACTATAATGATGACGGAGTTTTGCAGTTATGAAGAAATTTTAGAAAATAGGCCCGAACATTCGTCAGGTAATTCAGATTTGGACAGCAAACGACGAAAAGGTTACTAAACCGTATTTTACTCTGTTCGTTTGCAATCAAATAAAGTATTATTCTTATAAAATTCAAATCAAATATAAACCATCAACATTCAATATCAATAAAAACGTTAAGAGGCAGTATAAGATCATCCACTGACCCATATCTTTCTTTCGGTGTCGTTCGCCTACAAAGGGAAAAGCAAGCGATGGGCGGCTGCGCCTTCATAATAACTACAAAAAAGCCGTGCGGTTGGCAACACTCCTGGTACGCGTGGTAACTCTGACAAATAGGTATCCCCTTCATAAGACAGTCTGCTGGGCAAGACTTTGTTCAGCGCTGGACTTTTGATAAGCTGTAACGGTAATAACGTAAAATATATCATGTTGGAACTAGAAAATATACAAATTGATGAATGCGTATAAGATAATTAATAGAATCAGACGTTACTTTGCGGAAACAACTATAATTTTTGATTTGCGGAAATCCGTCATGTCTTGTCTAGTTTTTAGAGCTCTTCAAACTAATTTAAGTTAATTCTTACCAACTTGAATACAAACAAACAAAATGGATATAAACTTAATGAGAGTAAAGATCTTTTATACTACACCAAAATTAGCCACGAATTAGATAATTAATGAACAAAACTTTTCCAAAATGTCTCACCACGGTCTCTCTCTTTCTTTAAGGGTACTTATCAAAGGATCAATACAGGTATAATGTATCACGTCTTTCACGTGATATAGTGCCACCCTGCAGCTATATTGTATCAGGAATGGGTCGGCTGCACCGGTGAAGGACCACATCCTCACAGAATACCAGCTTAAAATAGCAGCATGATGCTGCTATGCTTCGTATGGTAAGCGTAAAGAACCGGAGACCCTTTTTACTGAAAACGTATCATTTCATCTTAATCCTCACGGGTGACAAAGCATCTACATTTTGATCCTTAATCGAGAATAGATGAAGATATCTGTGGGCCACATCATTCACTTACGATTAGGTAGACTGTGTGCACGTTTCTCACTCTTATACTATAAAAAAATTAACAAACAATCTAGTAGCTGGACTAGCATATTATATAACATACTAGTCCATAGAGTTGATGTTGTCAATTTCATCTATCTGTTGGTATGCAAAAAGTCTAGGAGCTTAGGTTTTAATCTCGTTAATGCAAATATTATTCCTTCTATTATATTTTGTGAAACTAAAAATGACATTTAATAAATGTTATTTACAGTTCCACGGTTCAAGATTATAACAAATTTCACAGTGCCCAAGCGATTATTTATGCAATAATTTCTTACTGAGTTTTCGGCACTGACTAGGTTTAAGAAAACTTGACCAAAAAGAATAACGATTACTCATTGACTTGACTGCTAGAACAAGCTACAAAGCTAGACAATTTAGCCTACTACGAGGTCAACTGTCAACTGTGACTTGTTTTCAGTCTTATTAAATAAATATAGCACCAACAAAATATAAAACAACTAATAGTACATAATTAACAAAGCTAATCTCTACTACCTAATAAAAAATAAAAGGAATAATTTCAGCAGCCATTACTGGTTGCAATATAATTATGTTTATACGCATTTAGTTGTAAATATCACATTACTATAGAATCTGACACTGAAATATTTTCTTTGACGTAGATCAATGTTGGCAAAACTATTAAAAGGTTTTTGTACATTTTTCTATTTGTACAATAACATACAAAAACGTTAATAAGGTGGCAATGGTGATAGCAGTAAGTTATTTTATTTAACATTTTATTCAACTGATAAATAAAGTTTAATTTCCAATTGATATTACCAATTTCAAATTGAAGTGTCGCGTCAGTAAGCTTATGTGAATTGAATTGCTTTTACACCTTTTCATACATTTTATAATAGGCATATTCTGTAAATAAATTATTCAATCGCAAGTTATACAGTAAATTCAGCGACAAACTAATATTTAACGGTTTAGTGACGAATTCATTATTTCAACAATCATTCAGATTTATTTTCAAATAGGTATGGGTGAAGTACGTGTTACAACTACTACACTAATTTCAGTGTGATGACGATATTTGTAACGATTACGCCCTTTTAAAATTAAAAACACACATATAAATTTTCTATTTCTTAATACCGGCTAGTTAGAGATTCATGCATTCAACTTTAATCCATATAATACATCCGTTGTTTATTTTCTACTGTTAGACAAAGGTTTTCTAAAAGTTACTCATAATGAACAGTTTGACGTGTGGGATAGCATAGCTAAATTCGTCCCCTATTTCGTCCCTATTTCGTCAGAGGCGGCTACTGGCAAATCTAGATCAATAGACTGCGTTATACCATATCTTCTAAGAAAAATGTAAAATACGAGACGAGGATCAAACAAAAGTGAAAAAATATCTGTAGTATCCAATTTTCAGAACCGTTAATTGGTAGGGTACTTAGTCGGGTAGTAGTTCGCAGTATGGTGGCGGCGCAAGAGATTCCACTACCCTATATAATGCCGTTGGTGTCGTAGGAGGCAATGAGGGAATTTAAAACAGGAGATAGGCCGCAATAAGTTCCTGATAACAACATAAAATAAAAAAACCGCAGTTACAAACCAGCCTGCCAAACTTGGCAACAATGACAAATAATCTTTAAGAGGCAGTCTATTAGGGCAGTCTTGTTCAACAGTGGTTTTTTACTGGCTTTTACTGGTTTTGGTTTTTTACTTACAATGACGAATAAAAGTAAAGTAAAGTAAAGTTACAGCCTATATACGTCCCACTGCTGGGCTCAGGCCTCCCCTCATTTCTGAGAGGGTTTAGGGCAAGGAAGTGTCCGCCGCACTGCCCAAATGCGTGTTGACGAACTTCACATGTCTTCGAAATATTTTTTTTTCTTATTCCTCAGACATGCAGGTTTCCTCACGATGTTTTCCTTCACCGCCGAGCACGTGGTAAATCAGCACTTAAAATTGCAATTAACAATTTCATTGGTGCCGGCGGGGATCGAACCCGGGTTACTCGCGTTCTGTTATATTTACGGCGAGCGTTAACCACTGAGCTACCACGGCTCATCTCATCAATGACGTTTAAATACATTTTATTACCCTATCAATAAAAGACCAATAAAACACAATTATTATATAATTTTTTTTAGATAAGGTAGTATTTACCAAAATGTATAGTAATAGTCATAAATAAAATAAATACTTAATATTTAGTATATACCTATAAAGATATGAGCCGTGGTCCCGTTGTAGATAGAAGTAAGATAGTAAAACCTCGCTTAAAAATTTCATATAACATAAGAAAACCGATTTCAATCCCCATAGCCCATAGGCACCAATGAAATTGTTGGTGGAGATATTCACGTGCTCAGCGATAATGAAAACATCTTTAGGAAAACAAAAATTAATAATATTTCAGCCATGTAAAGTCCATATACGTGAAGACCCAACACGGCGGCTCTTCATTGCATTCATCCAAACCCCTCTCTAAAGTCTATGGAGGCTTGTGCCCAGTCGTGGGACGAAACAGGTTGTTACTTGCCTTTTGATAGGTACTTATTTTATTTTTACATAGAAATATTTCAGTTAACGTAGTTTGATCTTGAAATGATACATTGTTACTAATTTGAAGCAATCATTTTTTGATGTTTTAATAATTGATAGGGTGCATAGTACCTGGGTACTTATTAAATCAAAAAAATATTATTAACATAAATTATATACCTAATATAGCATAGCCCTTTCCATCGCATCTTGTGTGGCGATATAGTAGGTAGGGTTTTTTCTGCTCCTTTGTTGATGAAAAGGTTGTTTAGTTATATTAACTTGTTATGTTAATATTGATTATATAATAACTTTCGAAGCTTTAACAGTACTAAGGTACTATTCGTACTTAACGGGTTTTAAAAATATTTTTCCACTTAGGTAGGTTAGGGTATAGTTAGGGTATAGTTGAGATACCTACCTACTTGTTTTATATTTTAAAAATCATAATTTAGGTTTTTACTTCCTTTAAAGTTCTTACTAAGTAGATATATTACTTATTCGTAGATATACGACATCTCACTTTAAAAAGCTTTGAAAGTTGTAATATTTTGGTTTTGAAATAAATATGTAGAACGTATAAGTACAAAAATTAAATAATATTGTTTAAGTAAAACTTTATAAAAATGTGTCAAAACTATCATAGATATATATAGACTACAATATATATAGACTATACGTAGATAATGAAATTTAAAATATAATGTAATTACAATTCTAATAGGTACTTTTTATGAAACCGAATCACAATAAGTACAATCCAAAGTTACCTGTTGTAATTGCTTTCAAAAGAAAAGTAATTTCAAACAAACTCTTTTTACTCATTATAAGTCAGTAGTACTTGCCACCGTTTGGTAAGTGGGATAGTAATTAAAATAATAAACATAATGTATTTTTATCGAAACTTAGTAAACGACCAACTTACCTTTAGGTGTTACAACTCTAAAAGCGCTATTGGACACCGGTCTGGGTGAACCTTCCCGCAAACCGCCTCCAGGTGGGCTACTGCCGTTCCGTACCATAGAAAAGTCCAAAGGCATTGGCGGCATCGCACTTACTTCCATTGTCAGTGATTTAAAAAAATATATATATTAAAAAATAAAAACAGCATCTGTCACTTTTGGAATGTACGATTTACGCGTCCGAATTCGTATAAGGGCGCAGTGCGTGCGACCGTCGCGGACCGCGGGTGTGTATTAAGGTTTAAGGCGAGTATCACACTCAGCTACCGTCCATTCGCCTTTCTGGTCGCTAAAGCCGAAAATCTCTAGGATCTTCATAGTGATTTGGACCTTATCGAAGTGAGTGTGGGCGTGGTACAACAGGCCCCGCCTCAAGCGTCCCTCGCCGCCATGTGCACACCGACGGGTGACAATCACTTTGTATAGGTAACAGAATAATACGATTCTTGATAGATTTTATTGTTCCGCCGATGCATTTGTTCGCGAGCAATTTCAGTAAAACCGTTGTATTGGGCTTTTCTTCGTGTTGGGTGCGCCGTTGTTAGATTGTATTGGATTATGTTTTGTTATTAAGTGTAGGATAATGATATAATGAAATTGTTTCTGTGTTTAAGACATTTTAACAAAATATATTACGAGATTATCTTTGAACCTTAATGTTATTATGTTTTGTCAACAATTACTTTTAAAAACATAGAATATAAATAAAACAGTATTTATAAAATAGTTTGCATGCATTAAAATTCAGAAATGTTGAAATTTTAAAGGAAGGAAATTATTATTTGTAATGAAATCAATAAATTAAATTTTAATAAAGATTTGGTAATACCTAATTATCTAGAAGGTACCCATCTAATAACCTCCACAAGGTTTTGTTTTTCTTAAATTTTATTTCTTTTAGAAAATAATATTGAATTCGGGGACCGTTCTAACTATTAGAACCTGTTTGTTAATTTTCATTGTTTGTAGATACTGTTATTTCTGATATATTGAATTATTTCAAATAATTAATAATAAATAATTTTAGTAATTCACGAGGGTCAAGAATAAGGGTTCAAACATCTCTCTATAGAGATGTTTGAATTAAACCCTTATTATTGAAATTTAATAGTAAAGCAAAGATTGAATAAAAATAATTATTATACCTACATGATGATAACCAGGATCCAGGATATCGGCAGACCAAATGACGTAGTTCAGTGGATCAGTAGACAAAAGTAGTAATAGGTCGGCCACTTAGCTCGAAGAAGCGAAAATCGATGTCATAAGAAAGTTTTCGAGTGACAACTACGTACCTAATTGGCAGTGTTGGCGGCCTAGTCCTTAGAATGAGTGACGACCTGATGAAACATGTATTGAGTTAATAGACCATGAGCTCAGGACCATGCTTTATAGCATAAGACCTTGTAAATGACGACAGAGTAGGAAAACGAACTAGAATTTGGCAGCGGCGTCTTTCTAACAACAAAAAACTGCGGTTTAACTATGGCAGATATGGTTTATCTATGGCAGATATCCCCCTAAAGGCAGGCCTATGTTAAGCAGTGCTATAGCGTTTGTTCTATATTTAATAAATAACTTGATTAATTTAAAACTTAAAACCTTCCAAGAATTGAAATAGTTTAAATTGATATTGAATGACCATAACGCAAGTTTTACACAAGTAAAGTAATTAGGTACAGTAGGGCCTCGTTAATCCGGAGAAGCAAAAACAAGGCCCTTTCCGAATTATCGAGGCATCCGGATTTAATTTATATGCCATATTTAGTGGTAATAAAACACATGTTTAACCTAACTTTGTTTAATCAATTTTCAAATTAAAACATAAAGACAAAAATGTACATGTAATTCTTCTTTAATTCACCGGGACCATGTTCTTCTTCACATGACAAACTTCAAGACTTTGTCTTTGTTTTTCTTCATGTCGCCTACGGTTGACCTGCCTATACTCGTACCAAACTTACGAGCAATTACAGGGTAGCTGTCACCTTTACCTAACATTTCTATAATCCGCGATTTGTCTTTAATTGTTACGAGGTTGGCACTGAGAATTTCGGGAATCAAGGAAGTGACACAACATTACTATTTAAAAATGGATTTATTGCTTTTCGAAGTATTCTCCGCGAAATTTGACACATTTTTCCATACGATGGAACCAATCATTGAAGCAACCATTCCATTCGGAAGTTGGGGTCTCCAAAATGGCCGTTTTGTAGGCGTCCACAGCTTCTTCAGTTGATGAAAATCTCTGTCCACGCAATTTATTCTTTATTTTAGGGAAAGTATAGAAATCATTAGGGCTTAGATCGGGACTGTACGGCGGATGGTCTAATAATTCTATGTTTTCTTGCTCTAAAAACTCTTTTGTTCTGTTTGCGGTGTGAGAATTCGCATTGTCGTGATGGAGGATGGTGCGGCGGTTGCAGTTCTCCTTACGGAGTTCAGAAACGACCTGTGGCAAACAAATGCTAGCATACCATTCTGCATTAACCGTTCTTTGTCCCTCAAGAGGAATAGTCGTAACATGGCCGGTTTTGGAGACAAATGTGGCTACCATTTTTTTTTGCAACACTCCGTAAACGAACAATTTTTGTTGGCTTTAACTCATTTTCGAACACCCGAACTCGTGACTGGTTTTTTGTTTCGGGTTCGTACGTTACCTATATCCAGGATTCATCACCTGATACGATGTTGTATACAACATTTGAGGATCCTGCATGGAATCTTTCGAGAGTTCTGACGCACCAAGTAACGCGAGCCGCTTTTTGCTCTTCACAGAGCGAATGCGGTATCCATCGGGAAAACAACTTTTTTATGCCTAATTGTTCATGCAAGATTATTTGTATTTGACTCATGCCAATGTCTAAAGTTGCCTGAATTTCGCGGTATGTCACATGTCGATCTTCCTCAATAGCTTACGCACAACATTAACGTTTTCTTGGGTGACTGCAGTTTTTGGACGACCTTGACGGGGATCATCACTGAGCTTGACACGTCCACGTTGAAATTCAGCAAACCTCACCAAATGCTTGGGGCTTCATCACCAAATGCAGAAATCATCCGGTCTACACACCGTTTTTGTATTAAACCACTTCGAAAGTCATAATAAATCATCGCTCTTGAATTTTCTCGAGTCAATTCCATTTTCTCAACGAATAAACAAGTTTGACAAAACTTAGTGACAAGACCGAGAATCTTTTTTTTAAATAGATAAATGGTATTCGATTTTTAAAACCAAGGAGTTTTCAATTAAAAAGATTTTAATATGACAGGAACAGTGGAAATATTCCATTCCCGATACTTTTAGTGCAGCCTGTGTAATTGTTGAATGTTTACGTGGCGGCGCCATGATGTTAGCCAATTGAACGCACTAAATTGACACTGTACGTACTACACGAAAGGCGATAAACAAAAGACTGACGACGCCTAATAAACAGAAGAAGAAAACTGATTGACTCATGGCAACCCGCACCTAAACCCGCCCGCCTCCCACGGAGCCCATTGCCCGGCCGGATTACAGCGATCACCGAACAAGCGAGAGTCCGGATTACCGAGGCCCTACTGTATTTTCGTTAAGTAACAGTTTGTTCAAGGTCTCTCACTTCTGAGAATCTTATGGATCAGTGTAATGAATTCAAATTAAATGTTATAATAAATTTAAAACAGCTGTGACAACCAGTCAACCGTTTTTTTTTAATGTTGGTACGGTCAATTATTTTCACAATGTTTTCTCTATAAAATTAAGGTAACCAACGAGCACACATTTCACCTGATTCTTAATGGATGCTGATGCTAAAAATAGAACCGGCAGATACATAATTAAGAATCAAAATATACTGGCGTTGTTATCTCTAAGGACTAAGATGTAAGTAGGTATATAGTCTCCGCGGTTCTCTTCAATCACCTTAAGAAATACTGCATCGTGATAGCTATATCACTTAAAAATCCTTGCATTTATTTACATTTGGCTCATTGTAATTAAATATAAAGGTCTAAGCGAAACATTTTATGTTGTAACTATTAATTTATTTATCATAAGTATTAATTTATTACAAATATAAAAAAATTATAAAAGTATAAGATACCAATGACAATTTTACGAAGAAAATTTAAATGAGATTCGATGAGTTTACACTCAGGATGATGTCCAAGGAATTAAGCGCCACCCCCTCAGCCCCCGCACCTCACCCCTCGTCAGCCAGCGTCACGTACAGACATTTAAAACAATGAACGCCTCAATTTTTCACCGGCGGCCCCCGAAATATGGCACGCTAATCCGACCGACGGACTTATTCTGGACTATATGATATATTATGTTCATATTTAAGTCGAATTTAAAAATAAACTTCTATAATGTATTTAATTATCAATTATCAAATGTTGGTATTTATTAAAAGTGATACTTATACGAAAAATAAAGCAGCTATTATGTTCTCCTTGTCAAGATGTTATATTTCACTAGTTAAACATTGTATAAAATCTATAAAATGTAAATAGATACACGCTTAAGTGTTTCCCTTTTTATATTTGATTTACATTATCTTAGAAAAAAAAATCTGGAGAAACTGTCTACGGCTACAAGTAATTTTTTCTAAAGACTCGAAAATACAACTTTTCGATCTGATTTTTGGTGTAAATTGTTTAAGTTTATCGGTAAACTCACCTCTTTGGAGATTATTGGTCTTTTGTACATTATTATTTAAAATCCAATAATACGCAGGTAATTGCAGCTTATTCCCGGGAACATGCTATTTGAATATATTTCAATTATTTTAGTATATCATGGTGAAAATTCAGTAAATTTTTGAAGTTGTTCAGTTTTGTGCACTAAACAATTTTTTTTATATTTTACCGCTTCCTTTACAATAATTTTTCGATAGTCCTTGTAAGTAAAATGTACATCACTAGCTAACGCACACAAATGACAAACCAAAATCCATCACGCGTTTTCGGGCTGTTAGGTCATCTATACTACTACTACTACTACTATAATCGACGGATTCAACTCGGATGGGCAGCGTTCGGGAAATTACGACATATCTTCTCGTCAGGTATACCTCAATCTCTAAAAACTAAATTGTACAACCAGTGCGTGTTGCCAGTGATGACTTACGGATCTGAGAACGTGGTCCTTCACTGCTGGCCGTATGAGGACGCTCAAGGTCGCTCAGCGAGCTATGGAGAGGGCTATGCTCGGAGTTTCTCTGCGTGATAGACTAAGAAATGTGGATATCCGCAGTAAAACCAGAGTGACCGACATAGCCCAACGGATTAGTAAGCTGAAGTGGCAATGGGCCGGCCATATAGCTCGAAGAACCGATAACCGATGGGGAAGAAAGGTTCTCGAGTGGCAGCCTCATACCGGTAGGCGTAGTGTAGGGCGACCCCCCACTAGATGGAGTGACGACCTGGTAAGATATGCAGGAAGTCGATGGATGCAGGTGGCTCAGGACCGTGCTTTGTGGCATTACTTGGGGGAGGCCTATGTTCAGCAGTGGACTTGTGAAGGGCTGTAATGATGATGATGATGATGAGGTCATCTATACGCCAGTATAACCTAAGTATGGTGCCTACGCATGGACGAAATCGGTCAGCTGCAGGCCCTTTGGGTTTCGTTGCCCTATCCCGAATTTTTCCTACCTTCAAATCCCCGTTTTTTCTTGTGCTTAGTTTTGCGTTTAAGTCTTCAATTAACACCGTATATTGCGTTTAAGAGGAATGCATTGCACTAGTGATATTCTCATACATATGCTACGCCTCTTCATCGGGATGTGCCGAGGTTGGTGCGTAAACCTGTATGGCCTTCAACGAATACCGTTTGGTGATTTTGAGTATAAGGTACGCAACCCTCGTCGACACACTTCCAGACATCCAGACGGAATCCTAGGCAGAAAATAAGTCCTACCACCAAGTAATCAGTAGCTTTGAGAACAAAGTAAATGGATATATTCTGGTAAACAAATTCAAATAATCTACTACTTGCCTTTTAATTAATTTGGCCTTTTTACTGGTCAATAGTAGTAGTCAATACATTTCTCCTTCAAGTTGAGTTGAAAAACCGACACAGATGAGTAGGTACATTTCATTAAAGCTTATGTACTAACTACGCTCTTGACACGAAACATAAGCACGACATAGTCAATCAAAGCCATTAAAATTTATATAATCTTCTTGTGAAGACACTTTTCAATCGCGTCTTTTCCGGTGAGGTATATTATTCTCTGGTGTTGCATTTGCTCATGGGCATGGGTCGATACATACCATCAGGAGAGCCACATGATTTTTTTGTTTGCCCCCTCTTCTATAAAAAAACCATAATTCTTATAAATGTGTACTGGTAGGCATTTATCTAGAAAGTGTGACTGAAGAGATTATGGACATGACTACGATTGTTGATACTTAGTGATATCCAGTAAATTAAGTTTTATGCAATTATAATATTTACATTACGTAAAAAATGAATACAATATTGCATAAGAAAAATATATTTTTTAATAACGCGACTCCAACGCGTCTTTATTTCAGAATAAGTGTGTCGGCTTGCTTTGGGAAAACTAATTACACCTCCGCTACGCAATGATAAAGCAAAGCCGTCGTATAGGATATTTTTATTCGGGACAAAATGAAATTCTCGTCCAAATAACACACAATTCATTTTCAACTTTACTGTCTCTAAAATAAAGCATACTATTGCAGTTACCATACAATATTCAAACAAAATTATGGAAATTTTTTAGTATGTACTCAGCATAAAATAATCCTAGCATAATCTCGCCGGGCGAATCCCATTATTTTGATCATACCCTCAATTGCAGCGGCCCCTTAACGGCGAGGTGAAATTCGAACGAATCGTATGGAAATCCTTTTCGTAATTTTCGATTCGGACGTTTGATTTTTTGGGATTTTTCCCTCTCATCTCAAATGATTATAATAACTACAGTTTCGTAAATCACGTCATTTGTTTTGTATAAGCAATGTTTAATTAGTTTTCTACGTGTTAGAGGCTCGCTGCAGCTATATTATGGTAGTAGCACAAATGGGTCGGCTCGACCGGGGAAGGACCACGCTGTCACAGAATTTCAACCTAAAATAGCAGCTTAATACAGCTGCAGTGTGGCTCTGCCACGTACAAATTTTATATTTCAATATTTAATAAAAAACAATTCAGTTATATCCCTAATTGTATTATTCACTAGAAAATTGTTAATGTCGAACCTTCTCGTAGGTCTTCAACAATACTACACTAGTGAAAAAATAAAATTTGAAATATTTTATGTAAATTAAATATTAGGTTTAATTCAGCAAATTGCTATCCTCGCATTTTCCTAAATTTCAAACAGCTCAATATAAAATAATCACCGCCAACGTAGCACTTCAGCGCTCGGCTCTCGTGAAATCCTTCATTCAGTATAACCCTTTAAATACTCGAGATCAAAGGTCATTTGTGTGCAAACAGCCACTCAAAAGTGAGTGTCAGAAACACGGAGCAATATCATTTCGTAGCTATAAACACAAAAACCTTATTAACCCGACGAAATTGTTGATCAAGGAAAGGGTTTTCCAACTACGTCGCTCTGATGGCACACTTTTATGAAAGGAAAAACTATTATAAAAAGATTTGTTAATTCATTCATTTATTACAGATCGTCAAAGCTCTACTGCTGAGCCTCCCCCATAGATTGCTTCTGGGGGTTATTTGTAATAGTTGCCAAGCCTGGCAGTTGTGTTGGCAACCCTAATTTTTATATTTTTGAGTTGCTATCAGTGTTGGTGCTCATCTCCCGATTTATTTCCCTCTGTCGCCTCTTACGACACCCTCGGGATATAGGGCAGTGAATATCCTTACACCATTTAACCAACTACCAGGGTAGACCGTGTAGGAGTTGGTTAATAGGGTAACTGAAATATTATAAGTTCATCAATTTGTAATATATCAGTTTTTTTTTAAATATAGAATAAGATGACAAACGAGCACACAGTCTTCGTAATGGTAGGCGGATGCTGTGGCCGATAGACATCTACATTTATTTTATCCTCGATTAAGAATCAAAACGCAGATACGTTGTCACCCCTGAGGACTAAGATAGAATACCCAGTTTCCAGTAAGAAAAGGTCTCTGGATCTCGGCACTTACCATACGAAACAGAGTATTAAACTGCCATTTTACGCTGGCATTCTGTGAGAGCGTGTTCCTTCCCCCGGTCGAGCCGATCCAGTCGTGCTACAAACATAATATGCAGCTACAGCGTTGCTCTACCACGTATAAACGTTCAGTTTTCCTCGACAACCTCTTACGGCACCCACCGGACCATATCGGGTATTTATTCGTAGATATTCTTCCACCGCCACTACACGGTTAGTTACTTGTATATTCAATAGAATTATAATTATAATATAATTATAATCACTGGGTATTTTACTAGATAAATATAAGGTTTGCATTTGGAATTGAACGTCAAACACATAAGAACATATTTTAAAAGTCAATTACAGTCCGCTGACATAATGCCTCAAGTAAATTTAACTGCCTAATTATAAGCGACAGTAGCCTAATGGCAGGGCGCGGACCGCGAACTCAAAAAGGTCGTGGGTTCGAAGCCGCCATTCGACTACTGGCGTGAAACACCCGTAACATAAGCAATTTAAGATTACCACGAGTGTGTAAGGGGAATATTAGTAATGTTTATAGCATTGTTAATGTTCTTTAATTTAAAAAAAATCAGGTAAAGTAAAATTTTCCTTTCGAGACACTATGTCGGACACAATATTCTGTGACTGAGTGCTAAATAAAGGAACGTTTGGGAGATGGGAACCCGAGCCAGCATTTTGCGCACCACCTTAATTATACCGAGTTAATTAATACAAAACATTAAGTTTTTGGCCATGAAGTGAGCGGAAGAACGATAATCTGACGATAATATTCCACCTATAATATTTAAATATTAGTTTAGTTTTATAGTATCATGGAGTTCTTCCAGCCAAGTTAACCACAGGAGTGACAAGTAAATGACAATGATATTGAGAGTTCACGGAGTAGTGGCAATGTAATATTTCGACCATATCGTCCCGTGGGTTTCGTAAGAGGTAACAGAGGGAAAAATCCCAGGATATTAATTGTAAATGTTGTAAAATAAAATATATGATGAATTTCAAAATTATATATTTAATTAGATCACAAGAGATAAGTAAAGGAAAAATTGTAGACATAATTTTGGCCTGTGGTTTGTTCATATTATTTTTCGTAAAAAAAATCCCTTATTTTATTGGTTCCAAGACGATGCTTTAATCATAACTGAAAATCAGCGTTGAGGATCCACTACAATTCATGCTGAGTGAGAGCCATTTTAGCATTCCTTTCGATGTATAAAGTTTAACTATTAATTCTACGTAATTTTAAGTTAAAAATGTGTATACGTATTAACGTGTACATCAATGGTCTGTGCTTCAATAAAATTGTTTCTTTCTTACTATAAATATGCCGAATTCAAGTGCTGGCAGCTTTACCAATAGTGCGGGGATGCAGACTCTGTGATCATCAACTCTTCTATCCAGCATGGTCACTATGAGAAGTTTTTTTAAGTAATGCTTGTCAGTTAGTGCATACTTGAATAAGTCTATACCTAGCAATGGATTGAAAAGTCTGGAAAAAAATGGCGTGAATAAGTACAACAATGACGTTCCTATTAATTTTCTTTCATTCATTACAGTGTAACAAAGTTCACTGCTATATACCCTCTGCCTCTTTTATAATTTGCCTATAGAAATCATGCGGATATTTGCAATAGTTGCCACGCGTGGAATTGACAGTACAAAGTTGCTGTGCTGCCCATCTCCTGTTTTAGTGTTCCTCTGTCTTCTGTACTTAAAATGAACTTATTTAATGTAATGTACTTATTTATCACGTGTTCATCGGTGAAGGAAACATTGTGTGAAAAACTACTTTTCAGAGAAATTAAAAATTAAAATATTTCGAGGTTACGAGGAAATTCGACAGTACGCAATGCGTCTAACTCAACCTGTCACATAAATGAGTGGATGCAAATGCCCAGCAGTGGCACATATTAAATTATAATACGAAACTAATCTTTTTATTAGTCCATTGCTGAATATGGTTCCATGTCTCTTTGGGCTCTCTGTGAACACCAGCACGCTTGACAAGATGTCAACCACATCATCAACGTCGTCGCGTCGCCATAAGTGCACGTGTTGCCATCTGTTGAGACCATGAGGTCTATCTAGCCTTTATCATAGTAACCTCTTACGACATTTACTCAACAGATCTACCGTTATCAGGTCACCAGACTTCAATAGTTTTAGTATGGTAAAATATTCAAAGACATTTGTATCTCTTGAGTTTTTCAAAATCGCTATTTTTAATGCCCCACTGTTATCCTAAAAGCTTAACAACAACCGGGTATTTCGCGATCAAAAATCATTTGGAGTTCGCCTACGAGAGCCGCTTCACAAAATTACCTCGCGCTGAATATTTACTTTTAATTCAAAATTTTATTTCAAACACCTTTAACGTTTCAGACCGAGAGCGTTTCGCAACGCTATTTGTTGAATTTTATTTATTTAACTTTACTGTTTCCTTTACGTAAATTATTCTTCAAGGTATAAATTGAATTTATATTATTTGCCATAAGTCACATTGGTCGTCTTATTATTTCTACTGAAAAAAAAATCTAAAATATACTCATATAGCCAACATCATTCATATTTTTTTTTTCGTTCCTTAATTCCAGATGGCAGAACCGGCGACGGGCAGCGACGTTCAAAGTTTGAGACATCTGGAACTGCGATCGGCAATCCGCTTGCCAACTATTACAATTAAGGCAAATGTTCCCTTCAAAGGTCGAGGGCCATGTTCTGCGGTGAATAAGGGTTGAAGAAGAATTCGCTTCATAGGTACTTGTGAACAGGTATTGCTTGTAGGAGCGGGTTTGCTATGCACTTACTGTTTTAGCTTCGCCTATTAAAAATATGCTTATAGTTGCTAATGGTCTACTAATCTTTATTTTTATAACCTGTATTTATTATTTACAATAAAAAAATAAAAATAATCGTGAAAAAACACATGTCGAATATTTTAGAAAGATTATTTTATTTTTAAAAAATTACCGCGAATCGTTAGTCATGAAGTACGTACAGAGTACGAAGTAAATACACACAGAAAAAAATTCAAAAGATTTTTTATATCAAATAAGGGTGACAAACGAGCACACAGTTTACCCGATGGTAAGTAGATACTGTGTCCCATAGACATCTACATTTATCTTCGATTAAAAATCAAAATTTAGATGCGTTGTTACCCCTGAGGACTAAGATGGAATGCCTCGTTTCCAATAAAAAAGGGTCTCCGGATCTCTACACTCACCATACGAAACACTGCAGTATCAAGCTGATATTTTACGCTGATATTCTGTGAGAGCGTGGTCCTTTCCCGGTCGAGCCGACCCATTCGTGATACAACCATAATATATATAGCTGCAGCGTGGCCCTACCACGTATGAAAATATACTTTTATATACTCGTACCTACGATTCATCTTACTCTTTGAATACTTGACAGTTAAAAATGCTAATTATTTTATATTTTAACGACGCTAGTGAAAGTCTTTCGCAGCCCTTGCGGTGTTTACTGAGGCGAATTACTGTTAAAATAAATACGGGCCCCGAAACAATTTGCATCTAGATGTGACATTAGCCCGGGCTGGTTATCTTTTTGTTGAATAAAACGACGCTGACCGACGGTCAAATTACAGACAATCGTATTATACGGGGCGAAAAAGCACTCTTTATTGTTTTAACGTGTTATATACGAATGAGTTTAATTTAGGTTTATGGAAGTTAGGAAATTAGCACCCTTACAGAGGTGCGACGGTACTTCAAGCCAGGACAGTATTGTTACCTTAAACATAACGCAAGTCTGGTTGTTTTGGAGTATTGCTACCAAAGCTAGCGGTTTGGTTTAATGTAGAGACTAATTGGTGATTTTAATTTGACATAATAATTTCTTAAATTTACGCGAACACTGCATTATGCATGATTTTATCGCGTTTAATTGACTTATTATACCTTATTTTTAATTCCCTCAAAAGAAAATCAATTGCTACCAAGGATGATACGCGAGGCTATTGAAATTATAAAAACATCCTAATTTCAAAAGAGAAGATGGATGGGTGCTACCATCTGCTTGGGATCCTAAAATCAACAAAATTAAACCCAAACACAAGCGTACCACTGCAAGACTTCAAGATACAGTAAGCTCGGACTGCGTAGATCGGACCAAAAATTAATATTCAAAAACTGAAGGTAGCCGGACTAACTATGACATTGAGACATCAAACATCTCATTTCCCCTGGTGACTATGTGTGCTGTAAAGCACCCGAAACGTCGGGAATTAAAAATAGGTTAAAATAAATTAATTAAACGCTATAAAATCCGTATATATTTTATAGAATTAAAATTATCAATTCTTATTGTTCTTGAATTCGTTATAATGCCCAGTTTTAGACGTATTTTCAATTATTGATTTTAAAATTACTAAAGATAACAGTTATCGCCAGATATTTATCGAAAAATCGGAATTTAATTTGGTTTATTAAAACCAATCTTATCGGTCTCCAGCGCAGACACCAGCCGTGGAGTATTTTGTCTGTAATTGTTGAGTTCAAAGGCCATAAATAGAACATTTTGTGATCTAAACTGACGAAAATTATTGACATGCTTGAAATCACCATAATCACGTTTTTGCGTGATACAGTCACACTTTAGCTATATTATATTTGCAACACGAATGGGTCGGCTTAACCGGGAAGTATCAAACTCTCATCACCAACAAAATCGTCATCATTTCATACAAAAATATTTTTTATACTTTATTTTTTCTTTATGTATTTTAATGGATTAAAATTATCCGAATTTGGGATTTTATAAGCTTTTAAAATTTATAACTCAGAAAATATTAACTTTATCTTATAAAGTCATGGAACCTTTTTAATTTCGTAGAAAAATTACGGTGGTATAGTTTTCGGTACCCATGCGCACATTCCTCCTTTTAAAATTCCCAACTACTTTGAGTACCAGAATGACGTGGTATCTTCACAAGTGTAGCATCAGAAGAGTTAGAGAAATCACCATTTCCTATGGTGAGTGATGAGAATTAGAGAAACTTCTTGGTAACTAGGCATTCCATCTTAGTCCTCTGGAATGACAACGTATCTACATCTGGATACTTATTCGAGAATATATATTAGGTATCTATGGGTCTCAGCATCCACTTACCATGAGTTGAACTGTTTGCCCGTTTTTCAACCTTATATCACAATAAAAATTGCCTTATATCAACGTTTTACCATGATAATATTCAATATGACAATTAACTGAAAGCCTTCTTTAAAACATTAGTAGCGTTGTTTAATTCACCCATTTAATTATAATAAAAATCTAGATAGCTTAGTGCTCCCACTTGGTGGGGGTCAATGACTTAGCCATAAGCGCGACACATGAGAGACTTCCTGTCCCTACGCCTAGCCAGCTACGCCTTTAGATCTGCAGACATGTGGTGAAAGATATAAATATTTTTCGAAATATATTATGACCATAAACAGTTTGTTCTGTTTTAGTAAATTATTAACAAAAGGCAAATGACTATTATAAATTCAACAACTTCACAGTACGATCAAAAATAATAACTTAATAATAAACATAAAAAGAGGATATAAATACAAAAAGTTAACTGACTACAAGTTATATGATGCTCGCTTATCAGTTGCTATCATTTTTGGTATCGCGTCAGCCATACCATTACCACTTCAGAAGTCCACTACTGAACATAGGCCTCCCGCAAATAATGCCACAAAGCACGGTCCTGAGCTACCTGCATCCATCGACTTCCTGTATGTCTTACCAGGTCGTCACTCCATCTTGTGGAGGTCGCCCTACACTACGCATGCCGGCATAAGGCTGCCACTCGAGAACCTTTTTTCCCCATCGGTTATCGGTTCTTCGAGCTATATGGCTGGCCCATTGCCACTTCAGCTTACTAATCCGTTGGGCTATGTCGGTCACTCTGGTTTTACTGCAGATATGCTCATTTCTGAGTCTATCACGCAGGGAAACTCCGAGCATAGCCCTCTCCATAGCTCGCTGAGCGACCTTGAGCGTCCTTATAGGGCCAGCACGCGTCAGCATTTACTGAAAACTGCCTAAAATTAATTATAACGGCATTCTAAAGTGCGCAAGTATAAAAAATAAAATAAACGGCTGCAGCACGAATCAGTAGGCTCAACAGGGAAAGGACTACCCTCACCCCAAAATAGCGTAAAATAGCAGCATACATCACGCACAAAGAACGAAAGAAAACGCCTCAGCATTTTGGATTATTAAACAAGGATAGATATATAGATGTCGCTGAATTCACTTAGTGTGCGGTGGACCGGATGCTGATCGATCCTTACTTATATTAAAAAATAACAGGATGTTATGTGTTAAAGAACATGAGATGATAAATAAATAATCGTTGTAATGATAATTTCGAAAAAATATATTAAAATTAAAAAAAATATTAATTTATTTTTATCATTATTTTTATAACTGAAAATAAATTAATTTGCAGTTCATAGTATTTATTACATGATTAATCATTGAAAATGGACGTGAAACCTGCAAATAATGATGTAATAAAAAGAACCAGCACAAAACATCATCGGACGGAAGTCAACGATTGCGTCGCATCTGCGCAGCCAGCGCGTCTCACACGCGAATTAATATTATGATTTCATTCACATAGTTTATTACGAACATTAGCTGTAATTATCTCGCCACTAGTTTATTTGTGAATGAGTTCAATTTTTAAAACGTTCTTTTACAACCAGTCAGTCGTAGCTTGTTTTTTTTTTTTAATAAATGTTATTACTTCACAATTTTCAATTTATTTGTCACAAATTCATTTAGGGCTGAACCTTTTTTACAAGATGCAAAAAGAAAGAAATTGTGGTTTACAAGATGCAATAAAAAAGAATGAAATGAAAGAAGAACGAAAGCTTCGGTATTTTGGTCAGGAAAAGGAAGATTATCATTAAAAGTTTCTCCACCAAATTGGTGATATGTTGAAGATGGGCCAAATTAAGAGTACCCTTAACTGACGAGCATGTATGGATATAAAGAAGGAGAGAGAGGTGTGTCAGGATCATACGAAATGTAAGTCCGTAGTCTCTGCCTACCCCTCTGGGTGACAGGCGTGAGTGTTTATGTATGTATTTATTCATTGATTGCAGGTTAGTCAGTTTGTTATTTATATTATTTATATAGCCTAATGATGTCGTAAGGCGAAACCAATTGGTTTAATAGTGAACAAATTAAAAACAAGTACATGTGTCAATCTAAATCACAAAATTTATACTTAGAAAAGAGATTTGTAAGATACAGTTATTAAATTGACGACACATTTTCAGTCCGAAAACCGATTCCAAATTCAGCATTCTCTAATCATAGTCATGATTGGCTGGCACCGTTTCAAAGTTGCTTAATGTATAAAGAATTGGATACTTGTTAGAGCTACGCTATCTATTACGAGTATGTGGCCATAGCACGAACGGTAAACATTTAAAAAATATTCTGTTTTAGTGGTGAGTGAGATGGACCTGATACCATTTTTATTGATACCGAGCCATTTCATGTTAGACCCTACTGCATTTTGATGATGCTGCTATGTTTCATATGGTGAGTATAAAGACCTGGATACCCTTTTTACTGATGACAAGACATTACATTTTAGTCCTCTGGGGTGACTACGAATCTACATTTTGATACCTAATGGAGAATAGATTTAGATGTTTATGGACCATAGTATTCATTTACCATTTAGGGTAAGCGCAGACCGAACTGCAAAATACTCGCGCATGCTCGAGAAAAATTTTGACTACTCCACCATGCAGGCGGCATCCGCGCGCCTCCGTGAGCAAGATCCATTGAAAGTGCTCTAGGTTGCTAGGGGGGCATGACCAATTTGATGCCAAAATCCGACATTGATAGACGTGTTCAATACGATCGATTAAGACTTGGTGATTATCGCCCTTTTGGCAGAGGAAGATGATTTGGAAGATGAAGAATATATTAATGGATTTCATTAAGACTTCAGAAAATTAAAAGAACAGTATGGTTAGAAGAAACGTGGAGATTCTTCCCCAAGCATTGCCATTTAACATACGATCGCTGTATGTTGGACTTGATAATGTTGTACAGACACTCAAAATGCTGCACCAAACTTATCAACTTTTCTTCGTCCATGATTCCGACTTATGTGACGCGCTTATAGGTATAAACTAAACACACGTGCAAACAGTTTTTACAGTTTTTTCGCTGCGGCAATACTGAGCGCGGGCGGCGGTGCGAACGCGCTCGCGCATGCTCGAACATCCATCCTGCAAGCTCGAGCATGGTCGAGCATCAAGTTTGGACGTGTATATAATTTTGCACTGTCTGTCAATAGTCATAAAATTAATATTTTAGTGTTCTCAGAGAATGCTCTGCTCTGCTCTGCTCTTGGTGTGCGCTGACCCTTAGGTGGATTTTGCGCTCGTTTGTGAACAGAAACAAAAGTTTTTAAGATTTCCGAAATGTAGACTACTTACTGTACTGTGCGAAAGTATTTTTTTAACTATCCAATAGCACCCATTTTCGATAAATTTGTTGCCGTTTCAAGGACAAAACTGTAATATGTCTCCTTATCATACATTGCATTTTCGGTGTTAATGACACTTATTAAATGAAAACACAGATTATTTTGAAGAGAGTGGTCCATAACTGGTCGAATTCGTCCGGGTATATATATATATATATATATATATATATATATTATATATATATATATATATATATATATATATATATATTCCTTTCTTATATGAATTATTTACAAATAAGTGTCAATAACAGATGGGCAGCAGCGTCTTCTTAATAATGACTAGAAATCGGCAACCCGTCTGCCATAAGTGGCATTGAGTAACGATGGCAAACTTTCCCCTTATGAGGCAATCTCTGCGAGAGGCATATTACACCTGAGGACATTTGACAGACTGCAATGAATAAATGACGTTTTTCCTTGAAATGGCATTTTTACGTGGTTGGGCTAATGACCGGAGTAGGACCGCGCTATCACAGAATACCATGTAAGGTGCATGGAGGCAATAGCAACTAAAAAAATAAGCACAAAAATTTGAAATGAACCCACTTTTGAATGAGCCTGAAAAAAAACATTGTTTTTACTAAGTGTGTGTGTATGTATCACTGAAAGCTACTAATATGATGATTCGGTTTATTAGTTTATAAAAAAAACCTTTCCATTTCTGCGATAAGAACGCAAAAAGTCGCATTTACCCCTCACCTAAGTAATTGCAACTTATAGCTGTGAGTATGCTAACATTATGACTATACATTTTTAAACGAGTGTAAGTTGTAAACCGAATTGTCTTCTTTCCGGTAATGGCTTTTAAATCAGCGCGAGACGGTTTAAATTACCGTAAACTTATGTCAAAAATGTTAAGGAGCAAATGCAACTATTTTTTCGAGATTAGTGATGGGATACGACATATTATCATAGTTTATCGATTAGGTCTCTCGTCACATTTTTTTAACAGAAAATGTAAGTGAAGAACTTAGTGATTACTTTGTAAAAACTAAGTTATATTCTACTAAATATACTTTATATATGTTTAATTCATTTATTTAAATTACATAATAGATCCAACTCGTGCAATAAATTAAAGGTTTTGCACTAGTTGAAGACTATATAATATAATAATGTTCTCACCATTGTGCGAAATTTTGTGTGTGTGTGTGTGTGTGTGTGTGTGTGTGTGTGTGTGTGTGTGTGTGTGTGTGTGTGGGGGGGCCACCATGTTGTTTGCGGATAAAACCCGTAGGGCCCAGCTTATAATAGTTAAAAGTAGGAAAAAAACATTGAAAAACGGTGTTTTATAATCTGTTTTTATTGGATAGAGCTCAAAATGTAAGAGTTATTTATACCAAATTTCATCAAAGTCAGTTAAGTCGTTTTAGCGTGACAAGGACAACAAGGAGTAACAAACATACGTACACAAACTTTTGCCTTCATACTATTCGTGACTCAACAGTAAAATATGTATTACTACTTCGTACGTCCTAAGCTAAAACAACAGAGCCTTATTAAAAATATCGACATTGGAACATCTCTAGTTCTCTCTCGCTCTCGTCAATTTCATACAAATTTGGTGGGGTAATTGCAAAAACCTAAAACTAATTTAAAAGTCACAATTTCCCCTCAACGCGATTTCAAGGGGCTATTGTAGCTCGTACCACCGAATAAATATTACAAAAAACCTTACCGTATACAAAACCGTTTTCTGTTAAAAACTCCAGTGGTTTTAGACGAAATTGGATATTTTTTTCTCAAAAAATGCACACGCCGACTCCTCTGTAAAGATCAACCAAAATTGCCGAAATTTAAATGTTACTGTAGCTAGGACAGGGTAAATAAAATCAGTGCCATCTTTTGTATCTAGAAGGAGTTTTTGTTCCTGCATACTTTTAAAGGTAGCATTATTCATAAAAATTGAATGGCGAGAAATTATTTAAATTAGTTGCATTTTCCAGGTAGTTGCATATACCATACGTAAATGTTTCGTATAGTGAGTGAAGAGAACCGGTGAACCTTTTTACTAGAAACGAGGCATTACATCTCAGTCCTCAAGGGTGACAACGCATCTGCATTTTGATTCTTAATTTAATATAAATGAAGATGTCTATGGGTTACAGCATCCACTTACCATCATTACCATCAGGTGGACTGTGTGCTCGTTTGTCACCCATATTCTATAAAAAAATGAATAGATGACTAGTGCTAAGCTAATGTGCTTCCAATTGTCTTTGTGATTTAATAAAATAAAAATGAACATAAATGTGTACATATCCAATCTAAAACTTATCGTACCAGTAAATTTTATTTGATTCTTTTCTGTATTAAAAAGTCATGAAACGAACCAAAAATACAGATATAAACGCAGCATACAGTTTAGCCGGCAGACGGACGGGAATTCTCAACAGATGTTATCCCGGCAAACTTTTGTCTCATTTCATTCATGCCGTTCAACAACAACCGGGGATTATAATAAGAGACTGCTAAGAATTTATAAAACGTTCAGGAATGGATTATTGTCGTAAAGAGAGGTGTAACGGCGCGTTGTGACGCTTTCCAACGATAAAGTTGGCGTTTATCGCGGTTCTTGAACGCGCCACAGCTCGATGCTTTCGGAGTTTGTTTTATTTGAAATTTACTTTTCTTTTTAATAAAATAAATATATTTACGTTTGATGCATGAAGTAATTGTAAGTCGATGGATATATTAGTGGTTTAGGACGATAGTAGGGCCTAAGGGGTGGAGAAGACCTATATTCTGCGGGGGATTTTGTAAGAGGTCCAGATTTGTGTGCCTCAAAATTTAATGAGATCAGATCCTTCTAATTGCAATTAAAACAACTCAGGAAATGCTTACCAGCTGGCGCATTCTTTTTTATAGAAGAATGGGGAAACAAGCATGCGGCTCACCTGATAGAAAGTTTTTACCGCCGCCTATGAACAACTTTACCACCAGGGAAATTGCAAATGCGTTTCCGGCCTTTTAAAAAGGAGTAAGTTATTTTATTGAAGGTTGATAAGTCGTATCGTTTCGGAATAATCGCCGGTTCAACAAATAGGTCATACGAGGAAGAAAACTCCTAGTAAAATGCATAGTGGTCCACTGCCAGGCATTCAGATAATGTAGATGGTATAGTTAGTTATTATTATTTTTAATATTAGTGCAGTCTTGAAAAGGTTTGAATTCAGCAGAGGTTTTAAGGGTTGTTAATATCTATTAGTACTTAACGCTTGACACTTCATTTTCTTTTTAATATTTCACCACATATAAAATCGAAATATGTTATGCTATAAATAACTATAATAAATTATTACTGGCTTTTATAATGTACATGGATCACCTTAGAAGGTCAAAAGGTTATAAAATCAATCAATAAATTCAACAAAAAATCATCGATGTGTTTCATATAGTGAGTGTAGAGTGTAGAACCGGAGACCCTTTTTACTGAAAATGAGGCATTTCATCTTCACGGATAACAACACATCTGCATTTTGATTAGTAATCGATGATAGATGTAGATATCTATGGGCCACAGCAACCACTTACCATCAATTGGATTGTGTGCTCGTTTGTCACCTTATTCTATAAAAAAATCAATCTACACGCTAGATATAACTAAAAACTTCCGCAAAACAAAATGTCATATTTACGTGCGATTTGTACGGCGCTCTAACCATCGAAAATCAAGTAAACTAAAGAGCAAATCCTTATACCGATTTCAGTACAACAGACATCAAAAGCGGCAATAACAAAGGAACCCTAAAAACATAATGAGACGGCAATGGGTGCGCAAGTGCTCCCGTTCGCATGGACCCGTAGCAATTTTTGGGATCTCATAAATATGTATAAGGCGGTAGTCTTCTTTTCCTTTACTTATCAATTATGGGGTCGTTTAAGCGACACGCTGGGGTCTCGCTGGAAGTATTCCGCAGCAACGCAAGGGTTAACGGGTTTATATACCGAATAAATGCTTTGAAGATTTGCTTCGCTGAAATTTTAGTCAATACGGTAACTTGTAAATGATAATATTACATAAAGGTTTAAAGAAATTATGCTGTTTTGTTAATACTTGAATTTATTTTCGTTTTTATACCATATTAATTAAAAATCGATTTTAACATTGTGGATTTCAAGTTTACCTTACCAAACTTGTTAAATTTATGTATGTTAATTGCACCCACGATACAGGAGAAAACCTCAATGTGAAGGTAAAGTTTTTTTAAAAAAAGAAAAAGGAGAAAAGAGAAAGTGCACGAAATATACAATATTGTCCATATCCTTGGCATTAAGTGTAATTATTAAAATATCAGACTTTGACATAATTCCTGTTCTCGATTTGGCATACGCCTCAGGAACCAATAAAAGTGTTGTGACTGTATTGACAAATTAAAACCCGCAAATTTACGTGATCGTCTACAAAACATAATTTAATAGACGTAATATAACCTCACTATTTATCTTTCCGGTTAATTATACCCAGGTTAAGAGCATAGGCTGTTAAAATAATACTAGGATTTTTGTTAATTCAATAACATCAAAGATAAATTAAAAGTATATTTTAATTGACGACGGAATCCTATTTGATTCATGTTATTTTCAATGAACGAGAGTTGTGTTACATTTGTAGTGCATATTTCTTCATTACTTTCGCGGAACTGATAATTATTATTCCTGGTATCGTGATAAGTAGAATACGCCACGCCACGCTCAGATGTGTACATACAATGACTGTTATTACAGACAATGTAAAGAAAACTATCAATCAACATTTTATTAATAATGAACTTTGTAATAAAGTAAGAAATATGTTAGATTATGTACCTTCTTTTTTTTAAATTCCACAAAGAGCACCTTGTCGTGCGCAACCTATGAGTCCCGGGGCGCAAAAGACCCCATATTTTAAACCCGGGGTGAATTTTATGGCAAAAAATACTCGGGAATTTTACGCAGTGTTCAAAACAGTCCCCGATGTCCCCGAGGTAGTTTCGATTCAGACTCGATTATGTTTAGGGTTAAACGTCATTGATATCGCCGATCAATGCCCACTGGAGGGTTATTGAATATATTTTTTTTTCTCTAATTTGTACGGTCCATGTGGCTAGGGTTGGATACAGATCGTATCATTGTTTATTGATGGCAGTGTAATTTAATTGAACTAATTTAAACACAATATACGTTTTTGTATCGTAGTCTGTAATTATGTTTTTGGGTTATATTAGATTGCTCAATAATCTGTGTATTTGTTATAATGCTATTCATGTATTATCTTAAAAAAACTCAAGGGAAATGGTGTGAGTGTCAGCGGTCTCAGTCACACGGAAACACCATTCAGTTTTAGTCCACTTACTATATGAAGTACTATTGGCTCTTTTGTTAAGATAATTTACACATCTAAGAATTGAGGAACAATTTCCACTTCTTTAAAGTTGGTTGCAGATCACAGCAATAACCACTTACTATCGGAAGTACTATTGGCTCTTTTGTTACGATAATTATTATTTACATATCTAAAAATTGAGGAACATTTTACACATCTTTAAAGTTGGTTGCAGATCACAGCAATAGCCACTTACTATCGGAAGTACTATTGGCTCTTTTGTTACGATAATTATTATTTACACATCTAAAAATTGAGGAACATTTTACACATCTTTAAAGTTGGTTGCAGATCACAGCAATAGCCACTTACTATCGGAAGTACTATTGGCTCTTTTGTTACGATAATTATTATTTACACATCTAAAAATTGAGGAACATTTTACACATCTTTAAAGTTGGTTGCAGATCACAGCAATAGCCACTTACTATCGGAAGTACTATTGGCTCTTTTGTTACGATAATTATTATTTACATATCTAAAAATTGAGGAACATTTTACACATCTTTAAAGTTGGTTGCAGATCACAGCAATAGCCACTTACTATCGGAAGTACTATTGGCTCTTTTGTTACGATAATTATTATTTACACATCTAAAAATTGAGGAACATTTTACACATCTTTAAAGTTGGTTGCAGATCACAGCAATAGCCACTTACTATCGGAAGTACTATTGGCTCTTTTGTTACGATAATTATTATTTACACATCTAAAAATTGAGGAACATTTTACACATCTTTAAAGTTGGTTGCAGATCACAGCAATAGCCACTTACTATCGGAAGTACTATTGGCTCTTTTGTTACGATAATTATTATTTACACATCTAAAAATTGAGGAACATTTTACACATCTTTAAAGTTGGTTGCAGATCACAGCAATAGCCACTTACTATCGGAAGTACTATTGGCTCTTTTGTTACGATAATTATTATTTACATATCTAAAAATTTGCTATAGTTTTTTTTTTAATTTTTGGTTATTGTTAGGAAGAGGATGACATGGGGTGGTAGAAATTCTTGCACCGACACTGCACGGTCTATCGGGCTGCGATAATGTTATAAAAATACTTTCTTTTACAAAATCATTACCGCCGATCAAAAGTTCACTAAAAACATGTCTCCCCTATAGATTTCCTATATAGGAGATATTTTCCATAGTTGCCACGCTTGGCAGGCAGGTTGACAACCACAGTTTTCTTTATTATTTTGTATTGTTATAGACAAGGTGCTGAAGCCCATATTCTGTTTCATTTTCCTCTGGCGTCTCTTATGACACCCACGGGAAGATGTAGGATCATGACGTCCCTTACGCCGCCACTACAAGCGAGATATAATTACTGTCGCGCGAAGCGATAGCGAAGTATAAAATGTCCCTCCGCAACAAGCGAATATATAAGGTCTGTATACGACCCGTTATGACCTACGCGGCCCTCATTTTTGCTCATGCCAAACCTCGATTTTTAAATGAACGTTAGAACGTGTTTGAAAACCTCTTCAGCCGTCGGGCTACGAATGCACCCTATTACGTCCGTAACACCGTCCTCCACAGATATTCAGCCTTAGCGGCTACTCGCCACCGGCGTCCCCCTTTCATTCAAGGGGGATCGCGTTCGATACGGCTGTAAAGTTCTCTCACCAGGTTAAAGCCAATCTCACAGGTGGTGTTTAGTGGGTAAAAGTTTCCACATAATCACGCAGCGGGCATGCATTCACCACCTCTCTCCCCCATTTACCAGAGGGTAGCCCTTATTTGCTTCTGGGTCAAAAAAAAGCAAAAAAATAAAAATAATGAATTGAAATCCTTTATCCGGTTGTATGTCGTAAAACAAAACTTATTTTAGAGATGGGATTCTAATACTTCTAAGAATACTTTGTACATTAGATTAGATTTATTAAAAGTATCAACTTCAAAAACGTGTCAATTTTAAAGAAACGTGTATATAGACAAACGCTTAAAAATCCGACAGCCCGCATTCCTAAAAAGAGCAATCTTTAAACAAAATCTTTTAACGTCCACCGAATCAAATACTGTTTTAGCAATTTACGGTAAATTTACTGTCGGGGGCCGTTTTTACCAATTGTCCGTCGACAGGAGATCGTAGCAGATAAACTGTTGTGGGACCCGCATGTGCGCGCACGCAATGTGCGTCATAGATCAACGTAGACTAATGTAGAAGAGACTGAGTACGCGTGAAAAGGCAAAAAATTTTGAAAATGCTAAATGAATAGATAACTCCCCAGTAACAGTAAAAAATAAAAAAGTAACATGAAATAGTTATTTGACGGTTAGGTGGCGCAGTGGCTGCGGGATTGGAACTCACGGATCGAGAACACCCTTGAGATGAGATCAAAGGTTTTGCATTACCTAAAAGTAATTGTTACCGCTCGGGATTGGTTCGGTTTACGTGCTATTTTGAAAAAGAAACCAAGTTAAAAATAGCAAAATACATTCTTTATCTTACGTCAATTACTTAGTATATTTGTAGAATAGGGGGTGACCAGCGACCGCACAGTCCACCTGATGGTAAGTGGATTCTATGGCCCGTAGACCTATACATCTATTCTTGATTAAGAATCAACATGCAAAATGCGTTGCCAAACTTAAAGTCTCCGGTTCTCTATACTCACCATACTAAACACAACAACATTATTCTGCTATTTCACTTTGGTATTCTGTGAGAGCATGATCTATTTGTACCACATCCATAATATAGCTACAGCGTGGCTCTAGCAGGTAAAATACCACCAGGGCGTTGAGGACTTGTTGATGAGCGAAGAGCGGTTATTACAATTCCAGTAATAATAATACTTCCCATTTTACTTGTGTTATTTAGTTTCGGGACACTTGGATAGTGCCGAACTAGTTCAGAGGCTAAACGCTCATCGTAAAATTCGCAGCATGCGATCAACCTGGGTTTAATCCCCGCCGGAACCAATGTCATCGTTAAATGCAATATTAACTGCTGATTTGCCCAGTGCTCGGTGGAGAAAGAAAATAACATCGTGGGGGAGAATACCTACACATCTGAGTAATAAGCCATTTAGGGAAAAGTGAACATCAACAACATTCACTGGAGCAATTATTGCAATAATAATTGCGCTAGTGAATGTTGGAAACGAAAGGCCTCTCTCTCTCTCTCTCTCTCTCTATATATATATATATATATATATATATATATATATATATATATATATATATATATATATTTTTTATATTTATTTTTTTTGTATTTATCTCTATTTCACTTACATTTAAGTTTATAAGATTTTTTTACCTTTCTATATCCGACTTCTGCTTTATCATTGCCCGTTATGGGATGCATTGGACTTGATGTATAGTAATTAATAAATCGTTAATGTTTCGCCTCGTCACTTCATGATTGTATTTATTTTTATGATAAACTTCTGGCTTTTCTAACAACGAGTTCAATGACAACAGGAATAATTTTACTTAATTTCTTTGCATTATTGTAAGTAAAAGCTAAACTTATTCTACCCAGATAGTTACGAGACGGTGTTCTTAAGGTTAATAAGAAAATACATTTTCTAGACGAAGTTAGTAACTTAATATTGTGGACAGTGTCAATAATTTATTCTTCTTTTTCTTAAAGTGCTCTCTTCTGTCGAAGGTCGGCGATCATTAAGGCAACTTGAATCTTTGATGCCGCGGCTCTGAATAAGGGATGGGTGCTCTTTCCAAACCATTGGCGTAGGTTTTTCAGCCAAGATGTTCTTCTTCAACCCACACTACACAATTTATATCAGGTGAAATTTTTATCAGGTGGAATTTTAGTCAAACATTAGCCAAACATCTGACCATATTCGTTCATTAGACATGTTTCTTTCCCATTGCACGATTGATTTGCCATAATTGGGGTTTGACAATCTCAGTAAGAACCAGATCTTGCTACCTTCGAAGTTGCTGGTGTAATCTTTTATTCATTCATTCATTCATTACTATTACAAGTCCTCTGCTAAACATGGGTCTCTCATAGAATGCCCCATAAAGACATTATTGCTATAGTTGCCACACTTGGCAAGCTGGATCACAACCGCAGTTTTATTTTCTACTTGTTATTAGTAAGTAAGTTTTTACGTGGTAGAGCCAAGCTGCAGTTATATTAGTAGTATAGTTGTAGCACGAATAAGTCGGCTCGACCGGGGAAGGACCACGCTCTGACAGAATACCAGCGCAAAATGGTAGCTTGATGCTGCTGTGTTTCGTATGGTGAGTGTAGAGAACCGGAGACCCTTTTTACTAGAAATGAGGCATTCCATCTTAGTCCTCACGGGTGTGAATACTAAGATGCACGTAATCGGGGATATATGTAGATGTCTATGGGCCACAGCAATCACTTACCATCAGGTGGACTGGGTGCTCGTTTGTCACCCTATCCTATATAAAAAGACGCTGCTGCCGATCTCTTGGTTTTTCTCTGTCGCCTTTCGCTACACCCACTATACGTTATGGTGTAGAGTATACTCTTATAATGCCACTAGATTTATAACCGTCATTTTTCAGCAATTATATAGGTTTAAAGAAATTTATTTTCAAAAAGACAGGTAGGTAATGCCTCTTACATGAAAATAATATTAATATTTTAGTAAAATGGTCGCCGAACACTCGATCTATAGCTTCACAGCCCCAATTGAATGGAAAATGTTCGAGACTAGTGAGAGTTAAAACAACTAATTGAGCTTAATTTTTTATATCAGAATGCAGTTTAATATAAATCTGTGGTCCTTCAAAGGCAATGCTTTTTTATTTAATTTTTACATTGGGTGACAAACGAGCACACAGTCCACCTGATGGTAAGTGGATGCTGTGGCCCATAGAGATCAACATTTATCCCCAATTAAGGATAAAAATGCTGATGGGTTGTCACTCCTGAGGACTAAGATGGAATGCCTCAATTCCAATAAAAAGAATCTCCAGTTAGGTGGGTCACAAACGACGTTTGTCACATCTTATATTAGGGTAGAGGCCCCACCATACGAAACACAGCAGCAGGACGCTGCTATTTTACGCTGGTATTCTGTGAGAGCGTGGTCCTGCCCCGGTCGAGCCGACCCATTCGTGTCATAACTATAATATAGCTGCAGTGTGGCTCTACCACGTAAAATATTTATAAAAAAATTTGCGTAATACCAACGGTACTAACAAACTGTGAAGGTGAAGGAAAACATCGTGAGGAAACCTGCGTGTGTGATAAATAAGAAAAAAATATTTCGAAGATATGTGAAGTTCGCCAACACGCAATGGGGCAGCGTAGCGGACATTTCCTTACCCTAAAACCCTCTCAGAAATTAAGGGAAAGCCTTCGCCCAGCAGTGGGACGTATATAGGCTGTAACTTTAACTTTATTCACATGATTCAGAGATTTTTCAAAAGTAAAGGTCCTTGTCAAAACCTTGTCAAGCTAGGCCTTGGTACCATAAGTAGTTCGCCAGAGCGTCTGCAAGTCCGTAGAGTGCATATTGTGCAGGTTAATGAATGCATGTAGAAAAATAAGTCTTAAGTCTAATTATCGCTTACGCCTTAAAGTATAACAGTAAACACAATTCAATTACCCCACGCGCCCCTACTGACAACGCGTGAATCCATAATAAGTGCCTTAATTAAAATCATCTCGAAAGCGACACACAAACAAAGATTGCTCCATCACGTGATCGTTAATAAGCAATCTGACGCGTCGGAATAATTAACGTTATAATCAGTTAAGTGATGGTAATGACATGCGGGCGACCGTCCTACGTCTATATTCAACGATGTTTGCTTTTTTATTCAACGTGCATTCACCCTTTTGTTTCACGAGGCTACAGTTTCATTTCTATTACTTTGTTGATTGAAGAATATGCAACAAGTTCGCTTTCGTCGAACAGACGGCCAGTTCTCAATGAGTAATTTTTAAGCCGCAGTTGGATAGTTTGCTACAATCGTGATCCGAGAACAAGATTGTGAGGAACAATGTATATGAAGAAAATATGAAAATCCATATAAGAATAATGATTTCTTATTTTTACGCACAAACTACACATTGAATAAAACATTGGCTGTGTTTGGCAGAAAAAAGCGCTAGGAAGCGCTTGTAAGCAAAATGGCCAAACTATACAGTTTTCGGCCAGGACACGTTTGCTAACTTCAGTAGCGCTGGCACAATCCGCCATTTTGCTTATTTATTTTGTTTGTTTTGAAGCAGAGTTCATAAGTTGTTTTGTGCAATTAGTTTCTAGTAATATAATGACATGAATAAACATATTATACATGTTATTAAAAATTTAAAAGGTTAAAGCTAACTTAGTGTCCTAGAGGAAAATAGCTATTTACCATTTGCCAGCTGCTTACCGCTTACGATCGCCATTTTGCTTACAAGCGCTTCCTAGCGTTTTTTTCTGCCAAACGCAGCCAATGTTTACGGATTTTATCGCGTTTAATAGATGAAGGGCAAACAAAAAGATCTACTAAAACCCACGTAAAAGAACATGAAGCTGACGTGAAACATCAACGCTCCGAGAAGTCAGCAATCTGTGATCATATCCTAGAGAGTGTCTGAGTACTAAATACCACCTGCTTGGGATCCTATAATTAGTAAAATAAAAATTTTACCCAAGCATACCTACCACTGCAAGACTTTAAAATACATTAAGCTTATTCTGCATAGATCAGACCAAAATTAATTATTAAAAAACTTAAGATACTCCGGGTTAACTCTGACATCGGGATATCAAAACCACCCGTGACCTTAGCTGCTGCAAAGCACGCCAAAAGTCGGTAATTAAAAATAAATAAAATTAAAAGCGATAAAATCCGTAAAAATAGCTGTATTCAATGACCATATATGTATAAGAAATCACATCCATAAGAAGAGAGGTGGCGCTGAGCTGGTGTCAAGTTGATGAGCTGACAACGACTTTATAAGAATGGAATATAATAAATCATCAATCAGGTCTTTCCGATAAAATACGAAGAGAACACATTCGTTTTTCTTTAAAGCTCTCATATTATACACTCATACAGTGAAATCAATCGTTCAAAAAGTATCTGCAAGTTAAATTTATTGTGAATGGTACAGTCAAATGCAAATAAATTAAAGTGAGAGTAGCTTAATAATTAAGTAAATTGCGCATTTTTTATGTTGTGAGTTTGATTTACGTGGTAGAGCCACGATGCAGCGGATGGCTGCTGTACAAGGGGGGGGGGGGGGGGTATATCGGGACTGTTCCACGCTCGCACAGTAAACTAACGCTGAATAGCAGCATAATACGATATTTCGCATGTTGACTTACGAGAACCGCAGAGCCTTTATACTAGGAACAAGGCATCTTAGTCCTCAGGGCAACAATGCTCTACAATTTGTTTCTTATAAAACAGATTGTTATAGAATAACTTTTCTGATAGAATAGATGTAGATTTTATGGTCTTTCACTTACCATCAAGTGGACTTTGCGCCTATTTGAAAAAAGGCAGATATAATTCGCTCGTAGCACAAGCATTTTTAGCTTAGTTGTAGTGAGTAAGCTTGGGTTATTTTTACAAAAACCGAATAAGTGCAAGTAAGACTCTTGCTCTGAAAGTTCCGTATAAACTTTATTATATATGTAGACGGTTCATACTTGTAAATTTAAATTTTTTTAATTTTACTACTAGTTTCTTGCATATTTGATGTGTTGTAGCATAGACCATTTTCAGGATAGACCAGATTTAATGTTGTAGAACACTCTTACTAACTCATACTAATCTTTAATACGTCATATTGTGCTGTGTTCAACATCTTACATACATCAAATACTAATACGCAATTACGTCCTTAACCGCATCTCCGGTCACTCATTCAGTTATACGTTCGTTCGGTCAACTAGTCAAAGAGCGACCGCCGGGAAAGTTGAGTCAACTCGGCTCTAGATCAACTAATTACATGTTATTCTTACTGATTAAAGCTCAGCTTGGGTCTAATGAGTGACTCAGACGAATATCGGTTGTGTGGGACATTTACATCGCACGTTTTACATAATTTTTTTTCATGAAGTTTATTAGTTGATTAAATTTACCGTTAAAACGTCATCAAAATCATGGGTTTGTTTATTAAATGTTTGAGTATTGGTATATTCTTACAACGCCACTAAATGGTCAGAATAGATATACTGCGTGATTTTATATCGTCTGGAAAAAAAAGGTGTAGCAGGTGAACGGAATAGAACTCTATAGTACTGATATTTTACATTTTTTATTTTACATTATCATCATCATCATCATTACAGCTCTTCACAAGTCCACTGCTGAACATAGGCCTCCCCCAAGGTATGCCACAGAGCACGGTCCTGAGCCACCTGCATCCATCGACTTTCTACATGTCTTGCCAGGTCGTCACTCCATCTAGCGAGGGGTCGCCCTACACTTCGCCTACCGGTACGACGCTGCCACTCGAGAACCTTTTTTTCCCAACGGTTATCGGTTCTTCGAGCTATATGGCCGGCCTATTGCCACTTCAGCTTACTAATCCGTTGGGCTATGTCGATCACTCTGGTTCTACTGCGGATATCCTCATTTCTAAGTTTATCACGCAGAGAAACTCCGAGCATAGCCCTCTCCATAGCTCGCTGAGCGACTTTGAGCGTCCTCATACGGCCAGCAGTGAAGGATCACGTCTCGGTTCCGTAGGTCATCACTGGCAACACGCACTGGTTTTTATTTTTATTTTACATTAAAATATTATGAAATTGATCTATAAATAAATACTACTAATTTGTAATAAATTTTCGATACTAAAAAACAACATTTTTGAACTAAATAAATTAATTAATTAAAATAATACGTACCCTATTAGTTGTATTTATTGATAGATCAATATCATTGAGCTATTATGTACTGTACGAAGTACATATTACTTCGGTGATCAATATCAATATGTTAATGTAAAATAAAAACAAAAATTGTAAAAATCAATGTCATTCTATTCCATTCATATGTTGCACCCTATTTTTTTCCAGACGGTAAAAGAATAGCCAGTATTTGTACAAAAAAATAGCATACATAAAATACACCTATGGTATATTTCTACAAAATGTAATTAGTGAGTGTACAGCTTATGAAAAGTCCAATGTTAATCATGTACGATATTTGACATAGTTTTCACACTTGGCAAGCCGGTTGGTAACCACAGGTACTTTATTTTTTGAACTGTTATCGGATAAAGGGTTATATTGGACAGTGCATTCTTCTACGCCGTCACTAAGGAGTATTATAATTTGAAAGGCGAAATAGAGCAAAAACTTTAAGGTATACAACACCGTCGGACTCGAACACGCGGCTCCGCAGAGTCTGCACTGCATTCGCTACCGAGGCTTACTCTATACAAAATAATATATAATGAAGCAAATGTAGACAACAGGCTTTTAAAATACACTATTCACCTTATGGTCAAAATACGCGTATCCAAAAAGACATTATTATTCTAAAATCTTAATATTACTAACACGTTGTTATAAAATACCATACAATAATATACATCATCACCACCTTCATCTTCAAAATCTGACTGTGAAAGTCAAGGAAGGATTGACTGTAATCACCACATTTGGCAGAGGGTATGGTGATCGCAATAACGCGTCTCGCAGCGCTTCGTCACCACTCCGGATATTTTAGGTTTGGTATAAAACTGGATAGCCATATCGCTATCATTTGAAAGCCAGGGATTGTTTATAACATTTTCCATAGTGGTCTCTTATTATGGCACAAAATGGGGCCCAACACATATTGTTACTAATGTACCTATAGCTACTGAAACTCTACCCTTATAGCTTGTAATTTTACTCTGGTAGTACTTTGGTAAAAGAGATAAAAATAATAATGTTTTAAATAAATAGATTGACTTGGCAATCGCTTAGCACTTAGCAATCGAATTTAATATAATATGTATTACTTGTGAAATACATTGTGTTTTCATGCGATCGCCCAAGTCAATCTATTTATTTAAAACATAAAAGATTTTTAATATTGATGTGGTCACAATAATATTGTTATGAGCTTGAGGTTCGCGACAGTAAAAATTGCCGATAAAATTACCTAAATTAACACTTTAATTTACTTTACACAAATTAAAACTTAAAACACTAATAATTCACACTAATTCACTTTATTCCGCTCCGAAGCTTCGCTTGTCTCGCCAAATCAACACTACTACGATCGCATCTTGCAGTGCCTATTTATTTAAATTAGCAAAAATATCCAGAATGTTCAAGTAAACACGCGCAAGGTACCGAGCGTTCGAGTTTCGACTAGGCGCTGTCGGTTGAAAGATTTGTGATGTCATTTTCTCAATGCGCCCCTCGCTCTCGTTCCTGACACTAGATGGCGCTAGTTGACTTATTCACGCAACACTGCCCCCTCCTAAGACATGCTCGTCCCGAGCATTATCGGTCCCATAATAACGCGCCAAGCGATCCACATGGACGATCTTAGGAGTCCCTCTTCCGCCTTTCTGTATCCGGTAGGTCACATCGTTGATCCTGGTTACAATCCGGTACGGGCCGTCCCATTTAGCTTGAAGCTTAGGAGATTTCCCTTTGCTGCGGACTGTATTGTGCAACCACACTAATGAACCTTCGTTGAACCCTTTATTGTTCATTTTGCGGTCGTACCGGGTTTTCATTTTCTCAGACATTTGCTGGCCCGATTGTCTGACGTGCTCATAAATGTCGTTCATTTTGTTCCGCAAGTCATTTGCATAATCGGTTATACTGCGTGGGGCATCAGGTGGTATCCCGGTGATCAGGTCTGCAGGCAGCCGTAATTCTCTTCCAAAGTTTGCGAAAGCTGGTGTCACTGCTGTACTTTCGTGAACAGAACTTCGATATGACAACAAAAACGGTTGTATGTGCTTGTCCCAATCTCGTTGCCGATTGTCTACAACTTTTGCTAGGTACCTCTCCAATGTCTGATTAAATCGTTCTACCATTCCATCAGATTGCGGGTGATAAGAAGTCGTTCTTGTTTTATGAGTACCCTTAACTCGGCAAGTTTCCTGGAATATTTGAGACTCGAAATTCCTTCCTTGATCGCTGTGAATCTCTAAAGGTACACAAAACGACAGAAGACTTCATGAACTAGTTTATCAGCAACTGTTAAAGCTTCTTGATTTGGAATGGCGAAGACTTCTGGCCACTTAGTGAAGTAATCCATCACAACCATGAAATACTTGTTACCGCTTTCACTCTCCGGAAACGGTCCCGCCACGTCAATGGCTATTCTCTCCCATGGTGCACCAACATTGTACAACTTCAATGCACCTCTACTACGAGTCTGAGGTCCCTTTACAGCCGCACAACTTGTACATTTGCGACACCAGTCCTCGACATCGTTTCGACAGTGGACCCAGTAAAACCGTTCTCGGATCTTCAGTAGATTCGTTTAACTCCCAGATGGCCTCCTGAACAATCATTATGGTACAGCTGTAGAACATCCGGTACTTTAGCTTTAGGGACAACCATTTGCAAATGACAGCTGTCTCCCCGAACGTTTTCCCATTTACGACACAGAACTCCATCCTGAAGCAGCAAGCTGTCCCACTGGGCCCAATAGCTTTTAGTGGTCGAACTCATCGCTGAGACGTCACTCCACTTGGGCTTGGGAGCACTGGCCTTTATCCATTCCAGAATCGGCTTGATGTCCGGATCTTCCTGCTGTGCATGTAGTAAGCTGTCCTTCCACTCGTTGCTGAGGTGGTCTGCCCTGAGCATCCTCACGGATACCACTTCCTTACTCTCTTGCCTAGTACAATGCTTGCAATCTTTAGGACAAGGTCTTCTTGACAATGCATCTGCGTTTCCATGAGATTTCCCGCTGCGATGTTCGATCTCAAAGTCGTATTTCTGCAATAGTTCAATCCACCTCGCAACTTGTCCTTCTGGGTTTTTAAACTGCAATAGCCATTTTAGTGCGGCATGGTCAGTTCGTAAGTGAAATTTTCGTCCCAGAAGATATTTGCTAAAATGTTGTAACGACTTTACCACAGCTAGCAATTCGCGTCTTGTGACACAGTAGTTCCTTTCCGGTTTTGACAACGACTTGCTGAAGTATGCTATCACGACCTCTTGGTCACCATTACGTTGAGACAACACACCGCCAAGTCCTATATCACTTGCGTCTGTGTCAACTATAAATTCTTTGCTTGCATCAGGGTATCCAAAATAGGTGTTTTGCACAGACGGTCCTTGAGCTCCTGGAATGCGATGTTACAACTTTCATCCCAGCAGAAATGTCGCTTCTCCTCGGTTAGCTTATGCAGAGGTTTGGCTATATCTGCAAAGTTCTTCACAAAACGTCGGTAATAGGAGCACAAACCCAAAAATGCTCTAACCTGCGTCTTGTCTTTTGGAACCGGCCAATCCTTTACAGCTGCGATTTTCTCTGGATCCGTGCGGATACCTTCTTCCGACACTACATACCCCAAAAAGTTGACTTGCCGTTTGAATAGTGAACATTTCTTCGGACTCAACTTGAGGTTGGCACTCTTAATCTTCATGAGCACGCGTTCCAGGTTTTGAAGGTGTTCCTCAAAAGTACGGCCCACGATGATGATGTCATCCAAGTAGACCAGACAGGCGTCGCCAATTAGCCCGGTAAGTACAAGTTCCATCAGCCTTTCAAACGTTGCTGGAGCATTGCACAACCCAAACGGCATTACTTTAAATTGCCACAGACCCTTTCCCGTCGAGAACGCAGTTTTCTCCTTGTCCTTAGGGTCAATTTCAACTTGTCAGTAGCCACTTTTTAGGTCCAGCGTGTTAAACCACTTTACTCCTGTAAGCATGTCCAGCGTGTCGTCAATTCTCGGCAAGGGATAGCTATCCTTCTTAGTAACGTCGTTCAGACGGCGGTAGTCAACACAAAACCGCAAGCTACCATCCTTCTTCTTTACCAGTACCACGGGAGAACACCATGGACTAGATGAAGGTTCAATAACGCCATCCCTCACCATTCCCTCAATCATGGTTTTCACTTCCTTTTCACGTGCTACCGGCAATCGTCTTGGCCGCTGACGGATAGGCAACTCTTCACCTGTGTTTATTTTGTGTTGAACTAAACCAGTCTTTCCTATGTCAGCATCGTTTGATGAGAATACATCGGCGTACTCGAGTAACAACTTCTTCGCCTTGACCAATTCGTTCGGGGACAGAACACTGCGACAGTCTTCCAAAAGTGTGGTCACTCTCGTTTCTGAATCCTTGCTGGGGGTCCCACTCGATATATATTGGCACTGACGTAACCAATCTACTTCCTCACAAGTACCAACCAGTGTGCCTTTTTCTATAATCTGTTCCCGGTCGCGAAGGTTCAGCACACGTACTCCTGAGATGTCAGTGGTCCTGACCAAGGTTCGAGCTACTTTCCATGGAAGGTCATTGTTTACCCTTTCCACAAGTACACAACGGTGAGCTTGCCCAGCGTTTCGAGGAAGACTAACCGGAACAATCGTTTCCGATCTCGGCGGAAGAACAATCTTCTTGATGCTGTACACGTTCCCTGGTAACGCACCTTCCATAAAAAGTTCCTCCTGTCCACATTTCAAAACACCTTGCTTAACGTCGATCTCGCAACAATTATTCCTCATAAAGTCTAAGCCTAGGATGCAGTCGTCCATTATATCAGCCACGATTACATTATGCAGGTAGATCACGTTGCCTAGCTTCAACTCCATCTCCTTCTCTCCACGGACGGGTATACGCTGACCGGTGGCTGTTACCAAATTAATGCGTTCTCGGTTGTATGCGGAGTCCCCAAGGGACTGACTTATAAGTTGGGAACTAACAACCGTACGAGAGGCTCCAGTGTCTATGGTCAGCTTACACGGCATTCCGTTGATCTCGCCCTTTATGATTAGGCTGTTCCCATCATGGGTTTGTGAGATCGAGATCGTCGGGGCTCTTTTAACATCAGCCAGCACCCGCCCCGCAGTTCTGGTTTTTACTCGTTTCCCTGCTGCTGCTGGGCGGTGCTGTTGGCCGCACTACCCTCCTGAGATCGTTCACTTTCCCTTTCTAGGGTTCGCTTAGGGCAGCTGGATCGAAGATGGCCCTTTTTCCCACAGCCATAGCACCTAGGGCTGTATCCTTTGTTGCGGTCGCGTACTGTAGCTGCTGCAACCTCCCTGATGCGATGGGAACGATGATCCTGCCGCACGGCTTCCACCTCCAGTGCATGGGCCAAGGCGTCCTTAAGCGTGCCGTGGTGCCCGAGTCTCACAGCAGCTCTGACTTCAAGGTCGCGGATGCCGTCGATGAATGTCTGAACCAGGTTCCCTTCAATGAGTGCAGGTACAGACTGGTATGCTTTTCGCACCAGCTTCTCCACCTCTAGAGCCCACTGCTGCAGGTTTTCGTTGCTGCGTTGCACGCGATCTTTAAGCTGCGCGCGAAAGACGTGTTCCAGGTGAGCGTCACCATATCTCGCCTCCAATGCCTCAAGGAGCTGCTCGTAGGTCACTTTCTTACCGAGAGCTTCCAACACAGTTAAGGCTTGGTCGCGCAGGCCTAAGGTGAGTGCAGTCATGGCCTGTCTTTTATTCCAGCCGTTTGCCTCCATGACGGCCTCGAACTGGATTTTGTAGGCCGACCAGGAAGAAGTCCCGTCGAACGGTGGTACCTTGAACCCACGTAGCGAAGGTGTAGTAGCTACTGCGGGGGCTGCAATTCCATCTCCAAGTTTGAGTTCATCCAGCGTTTTCTTAACTTGGTTGATTTGGGTCTCAGCTTCCGACAGGCGGTTATCATGTTGAGCAACCTTATCCTTCACCTCCCTTATCTCTTTCCCGAAGGTAGCGTGAAGGTCCTTCATGAGAAGCATCTGCTCTTCCCTATCGCGTTTGAGCTGCTCTTCTAAGCGACGAGCCTGTTCCTCCTGCCGGCGGGCCTGTTCCTCCTGTCCGCCTCGCAGCTGCTCTTCCAAACGACGGACCTGTTCCTCCTGTCGGCGGGCCTGTTCCTCTCGTCGGCGCTGCAGCTGCTCCTATAGCATCGCCATCAGAGCACCTAAGTCAGGTGCTGCAGATGTAGGAGCTAATGACGGGCCCGCAGCCTCCGTGGCTGGCAGTTGGCCCTCCGAACGTCTGCGCCGTTGCACCACCAAATCTCCGCTGGTCCGTCTCATGCTGGCGTTGACTGCGGGTACGGACACCCTCCGTTTCCTCCTTAGGTAAAATCGGCATGATTTTATCCCACTTCTGACACCAATTGTTACGAGCTTGAGGTTCGTGACAATAAAAATTGCCGATAAAATTACCTAAATTAACACTTTAATTTACTTTACACAAATTAAAACTTAAAACACTAATAATTAGACACACTAATTCACTTTATTCCGCTCCGAAGCTTCGCTTGTCTCGCCAAATCAACACTACTACGATCGCATCTTGCAGTGCCTATTTATTTAAATTAGCAAAGAAATATCCAGAATGTTCAAGTAAACACGCGCAAGGTACCGAGCGTTCGAGTTTCGACTAGGCGCTGTCGGTTGAAAGATTTGTGATGTCATTTTCTCAATGCGCCCCTCGCTCTCGTTTCTGACACTAGATGGCGCTAGTTGACTTATTCACAAGTTGTGTAGCTAATTACGTAATAACTAGACAGAGCCTTTGGGACTGAATAAATTAACCGACTTGGTATTACATGGATCTCACAAATTTTTACGATAAAAGAACTGAGTTGCGAGACTTGGTTTTATTAAAAAGTTATGTTTTTGATAGCATATATTTTACATTAAGACTTTAAAAAATCTGGCACTTATTTATAAAATTGTTAATACATAAAAATGAATACGGAGCTGCTTTTCTGATTAACAATATTGTTTAATTCCATATAAAATATACAGAAAAGCCCGTTAACACTATAGCTTTAGTAATTTATACCAGTCACTAAGCCTGTACAAAAACGACACTATATATTTAGTACAAAGCACTTATCAAATATTAAAAATAAATCAGTGTTTTTTACGTTTACTCATTAAAAATTGCATTCGATAATAAACCGTCGTAAAGTCGAAAGCGCCCTCATAATCTGGCGTAGAAAACGTTCTCACAGCCGGCACTCATCTTTCTCAATCAGCAAATCCATCGGGGGTATACGATTTTTATTGTTTTCAAACCAATTGCTACGGGCGTCAACAGTAAACGAAGTTTTTTTAACTAATTTCTTTCGAAAAAGCCACGATTGGATAATTAATTTTACAGCCACTTTATTAAAGTTAACGGTCTCTTCTAAAAATCGTAGTAAAGCGCCTTTTGTATTGCGTTAACTCGCTTTTATTTTTACTATTGTCGTCCGGTTTTTTATAGCGAATAGATTGTGGTTTGTGGCTATTTTAGTTTTATCCAGACGTAAAGACTCGTAAAACGTAATCAACTCGATAAATATTCTTTTGAGCCAATTTAAATCACAAAAGTTATTACAGTTGGTATTAAAATTAAACTTTCAAATTATACATATAATTTAATTCGGAACATTATACTGAATGTACACTGTACACACTATTGCCTAATTCATTGAAGTCAAAAAATCGGATTATGGTTTTGTCAATGTCTTTGTACCATTTTATTTAAAGTGAAATCTAATTATCCAACCGACAGACTCTTATTTAATCTTTGTCATGTCTTAAACATATTTAATCAGATAGCTGGATGTATATAATTATTTTATTAATCGCCCTATTTGTATTTATTTAAAAAAAATTACAAGATTTGGCATGCTAAAGTAATGTCACAAAGCACGGCCACTTTGGTTTTTTGATTGGTTAAACTTAGGTACTTATTTTTATATATATATATATATATATATATATATATATATATATATATATATATATATATATATATTGTTAATTCGGTAAATTTTTATTTTGCTAATATTGGCAAACAATTACTCATCATACCAAACACAACAGCACTAAGCTGCTATTTGACGCTGGTATTCTGTGAAAGCGTGTTCCTTCCCCGGTCGAGTCGACCCATTCTTTTGTTTTAATTTGTGAGCTCCCAGAGCAGCCATGATTTGATTTGTGTGTATTCGGCACTAGAATTAAAAAAAAAACTGAAAATGCTACAGCACATTAGGTATTTACTTATATGAGTAGAGTACGTATTACTAATGGTTTCTACAACAGTTTGCCCGCTATTCCCATGCGTGTAGACGGACTTTAGATGTCCTAGAAATATTTCCAGGTTTCCTCACGATGGTTTTCTTTACCATTCGAGCACTTTATACTATTACCATAACCAGTACAGCCTACCAAAAGACCACAACACTATAGGAAGCGTATTTGCCATAGTTGAAAAACAGGTTGGAAACTGCATTTTTTTATTTTTTTTTATTGTTATCTACTGCTGCCTATTTTCTTTTCCTTGCCTCATACCACAACCGCGGTATGACGTGTGGATTCTCTTACGCTTGTATGCGGCAAGTGCTCTCCTTGATAAACTTCTAAGGGGCCGCCAATCATTGAGATGCCATGGCAATACCTATTAAAATAAATAATAAAATAAGCAGAGAGCCAAAAATGATGCCATCGTGACTAGAAAGAGATATAACCAAGTAATAAATTAAATTAACACAAAAGTTCCATTAATAACAACATACTTGACAACAATATTACTGTCATACTGGATGACCTTTTTTACCGTCCGGAAAAAATAAGGTGTAACACGTGAACGAAGTAGAAGCATATGGCACTGATATTTTACAAAAAATAAAAACAATAACTTGGAATTAAATAAATTAATTAATTAAAATCTGTCGAAATTCAAATTATATCCACCCTACTGTACGAACGGCAATAAAACAATAAATTTAGTAGACATCTTTGACCTTGTCACTTCGCAGGGTCACAGGCTCAAAGGCAAAGGGCAAAGTAATTGTTAAAAAAAATTCAAACGTTTAATTCAATGGATAATACCTACGTGCGCCAAATCACCAAAGTTGTATGGGTTACCAAAAATACACAAGCCCAATGCTTCATTACGTCCCACAGTGAGCCAAATCGATTCACCAACTTACAGATTGGCTAAACACTTAGCGAAAATACTCTCACCGCTCAGGGGATTTACAAGAGCATACATAAAGGATTCCTACCATTTTGTCAGCGAGATTAAAGACCTATGTCTGGCAGACAATGAAACTATGGTCAGTTTTAATGTGCAGTCATTGTTCACATGCTTACCTGTTGAAGACTGCATCTCAATTGTAACTAGAAGGCAACAACATGCCCGTAGAATATGCAGAATACTCAGACACTGCCTTACATCTGGCTACCTATTGTGGAAGGAGGAGTTCTAAAAGCAAGTAGATGGTGTGGCGATGGGCTCACCTGTATCTCCCATTGTCGCCAACATATTCATGGAAGACTTTGAGGAGGAAAGCCCGCTTACTTCTCCCATAAATCCAACATTCTACAAGCTTTACGTAGACGACACTTTCACAATTCTACCTTTAGATAAAGTAACTGCATTTTTAGACCACCTTAACTCTATAAATTCTAAAATTCAGTTCACAATGGAGTTAGAGGCAAACAATTCCTTAGCTTTTATAGATGTGTTAGTAATTCGGAATCCTGATAACACCTTGAGCCATACTGTGTATAAAAAAAAGACCCATACAGATAGATATTTAAACGGTGATTCTCACCACCATCCTTCACAGTTAGCTACCGTGGGTAAATCTTTGTTTCAGAGAGCACGAGGTATCTGTGACAGTAAACACCTGGCTGCCGAGCTCCAACACGTCACTGATATTATATTAGTAGTAGATTTATAGTATTTTTTGTAAAATATCAAAATATCATGCCCGATATGAGAAAGTGACAGGGGCTGATCAATGCAATTCTGAAAAATCTACGTCCAGTAGTCTCTGAGACTTCAAAAAATATAACGTGAGAAATAAACAAGAACAAACATGACAAATTATAAAGAAGTTATCTAACTTTGCTGATTTTGGTAGTAATACTTAGTAATACGCGATAAATTCCGTAAAAACTAGTATTATTTCAATGTGTAGTGTTCGCGTAATATAAGAAATCATTACGTTTAATTCAATTTTTTATTTATTTTTTGTAAAATATCAGTGCCATACACTTCTACCACGTTTACATGTTACACCCTAATTTTTCCAGAGGAGAAAAAAGGTCAACAGTATAGTGATCTATTTCTTTAAAAGTAAATCATAGAACGTAAAAATAATAGTAACACGTGAAACATGCAAACCATCGACATTCATGCCGCGTACTGTACATAAGTCCCGCAGGTCTGTCCCCGTGCTCGTTTTGTACCGTTTACTTCTCTTTTAATATACGATATTGTTTTTTTAACTTCGCGTTTTCGAATTCCCATTAGAGCCGCTAATGAAGGCACGTACATTGTTGCGTCGAGTGACAACCGACAGTTGACGTTTGAATAATTGTTCCTTTCTTTTTTTTTCGGGGCGCAGCCCCTGAACGCTCCGTGAAATCATCGCTGCTGGTGCACTTTAACTACAATGAATTTCATTAATAAATCACACGTGTTATTAAATACTAATATAGTTGACACGTATGCGTGTACACTAGCTGCTAACTCAATGATAAAAATTCCTGAATAACCTACATGTATTGTAAGATATTAAAAATATTTTAAACAATATTAACTTCTCGTTTATTCAATAAGAGAAAAAAATTGTTTTCTTATCGGTCACCATGCTCAAAAAGTGTACTTGATTTAATATCAAAGACTTAACTGCATAAATAAAATAAATAAATAAATAACGTGTGGCACTCGGTGACTGCCGCGGTAAAGCTATTGCATAGCATTTTTATCAACATATGCAATTATAATTATTTATTTATTTTATTTATGCAGTTAAGTTTTTGATATTAAATCAAGTTACACTTTTTGAGCGTGGTGACCGATAAGAAAACAATTTTTTTTCTCTTATTGAATAAATGAGAAGTTAATATTGTTTAAAATGTTTTTAATATCTTACAATACATGTAGGTTATTCAGGAATTTTTATCATTGAGTTAGCAGCTAGTGTACACGCACACAAACACCGTGCCGAAGCCTGCCGAGTGCCGAAGTCTGCCGAACTAAAACGACGTTAGACGATGCACGGCTTTCAACGCCACACCTCAGTGCCCGTCGGAGTGGGGAGCGGGAGGTTTTTTCGTTACGGAATTTCTGGATTCGGTCCCCGCGCTCAAGGCCCGCGATAGAAGCTATGCAATAGCTTAATAACATATTTCGAAGACTAGGAAATTCGCCAATACGCATTGGGGCAGCGCGGCGAACATTTTGTGGCCGTAAAACCATCTCAGAAGTGAGAGCAAGCCTGTATCTAGCTGTGGGACATACATATGCTATCACTTTTACTAACTTTATGATATCTTAGTAGCATCTAATACCCGTATATCGTCATGTGCTAATGTAGGTTGTTATAAATTTGAAACGAGTAAGTTGTTCGTTTTTCTACAAAAACATTTTTATTTCTTTTGGTTGCACAATACATATGGTTTCATAGAACTGTTTTATATGTATTATGATCATCGTACAGACCGTAATATTAACTATATTAACAATACAATATTACATATATTAAGAATACAAAGCTATTAAGGTTTTTTAACAACTACAGACTTTTTAAAATACCTATTACGTATATGTACATAATTTCACGACAATTTAGACTTGAAGTATAATAAGAAATTATTGTAAATTAAAAAAAACTGTATAACCAAATTATTTAAGCTTTTATATTTACTGTAATAATTCAAAAGAAGCTTGATATATTTTGTAGTAATTAATTTAATTTTTATAAAGTTTAAAACCCCTCTAATGATGATTAATGATTTTATTGTTTAATTAAGGTGATAAATTTTTTGTACACTTCACTAGTTGCTTTACCTACTTTGACATAAATTAATGATTTAGCAGTTGCCAACCCGACTGTCAAGCGTGGCAGCTATGGCAAATATCTTCCCTGTGAGGCAATCTGTGGGGGAGGCCTATGTGCAGCAGTGGAGCTTTGATAGGTTTTATGGTAAGTAAAGTAACTTCAGTAATGTCATCGCATTGTAAATTCTTCCTTATTTAATAATTTTTTTTCTTCATAAATAATGTCTTATTAAAACCTTTCAAGATCCTCTTTACAGTTAATGGGTAGTTTTGATATAAAACATTACTATTTTATACTTATTTATATACTAGCTATTTACCCGCGACTTCGCTCGCGTGGGCTTCAATTGCGGAACACCATTTATACTGCTCCCTACCAAAATCAGCAAAGTTAGATAACTTCTTTATAATTTGTCACGTTTGTTCTTGCTTATTTCTCACGTTATATTTTTTGAAGTCTCAGAGACTACTGGACGTAGATTTTTCAGAATTGCATTGATCAGCCCCTGTCACTTTCTCGTATCGGGCATGACTTTCGATGTATCTTTAAGCATGGTGAATTGTCTTGAATTCAAATTTGCGTTGTTTACTTTTTACTCTTTACATTTATTCATAATTTAAGGTAATTTCATTTTAACCAAATAATGTCGAATTTCATGGTATTTTATTAATGTATGGCTTAATGTTTGTTCGCAATATTTGTTTTATATCGTTGGCCTATTGAATATTGATTGGCAATATAAAATAGTTGCTTATATTTTTTACGTTCGAGTAGACTGAAATTTCATAGAAATAAGTAGAAACTTTGAATAAAACTAAATTTACGGATTTTATCGCGTTTATTTCACTACTTTTACTTATTTTTACTTCCCGACGTTTCGGGTGCTTTACAGCAACCATGGTCACGGGGGGGACTGAGATGTTTGACGTCCCAATGTCATAGTTAGTCCGGCTACCTTCAGTTTTTGAATATTAATTTTTGGTCCGATTTACGCAAAACGATAAAATCCGTAAATTTAGTGTTATTCAATGTGTAGTGTTCGCGTAAATTTAAGAAATCATTAAGTAGAAACTTTTTTTATTCAATATAGATTCTAAATAGTACTATTTGAAAGCCACTATTATGTTTAATTTACCACTGGCTTGCACACGTCCATGACTTTCTTAGTATTATTATAACCCCCTTTATACAATCTTTGTTTAATAAAGTTTTTAAACTTGCCATAAGTGAGATCATAAAAGTATTTCTATCCATGGTGAACGTGTTTAGAACTGCATTCACGAACGAGAACAGAAACAATGAATATATTTTTGTTCTCGTTCATTAATTCTTGTAGTGACGGCGAAAAAGAAACCACTACCTCATATCTTCTCGTGGGTCTTGTAAGAAGCGACAGAATTAAACTGAAACAGGAAATCTTGACAATAGCAGCCCACAATAATAAAGAGCTGTGGATGCCAACCCGCCTGCAAAACGTAATAACTACGGCAAATACCCAGCCTATAAGGACAAGCAGTGACTTTTGACAGACTAATGATGACGATGATGAATTTTACTCATCTTCGCTACTCTTAATATTAACGGCACAATGAAAACAAACATGTGAAATTTTCAAAAACATGAATGAAATAAAAACTGCATATACATATAACATATGAATGAAATAAACACTGCAATAGCCTTTTGACCTAGCATTACAGTATGTATGGCTAAGCGATGCGTGCTTACCGCCCTCTATAGCAAAAATGGTTGAGCGCATAAAAAATTGTTTCAATTAAAATTCGTAGCAAATTTTACGCTTTACAAATTTCATAATGAATGCTAACATAATTGGAGCAAGAGGAACCGAGATAATCGCGCAAACTGTTTTTTTTTAAACGTCAAAACTTTGATGAACAACTTATAGAACGCTGAAATATATACCTACTTTATATACGAAAATTCTGCTTAATATCTATGAGAGATATCCGAGGTTGGTTGCTAAATTAACTGGACTATGGTGTTTTATGGACAGAAAAAAGTCCGCCACTATGTTAAAAAATGCGCAATCAGCACCGCACCGCTAGCTAGATAGTAAAACTATTTTACGATATAATTAGAATGCATAAAATAGTAAATGTGTTTAGTTATTAATTTCTTGAAACAATGTCTATTGAGTGATTTGGTCAAACTTTGTTATGATATGGTCAACAGATAGTGTTAAATTTCACGAAATGCCACCATTTCACAAAATGATGGACTATTCATAATATAATCAATACTACGATCTGGCCACGACGTATTTAAAAATATCTTTAAATTAAGTATAAGTGTAATGAGAGTTTTGCAATAATCGCAGGCAGATCAATTTTAACAGTTAATTTATAGATTAGTAATTAAACTTAAAACCATCATAATTTCGTAGATGTTACTATTATCTATTTAAATTATTAAGTTTTAAAATTTTATAATGAAAAGACTTAAAATATATCTTAGAATTTCAGATCATTTAATAAATATAATTATTAAAACATATAAATTTAAGTTATTTATGTTATTTAATTTATTAGTAACTGAATGCAAAATATACAACCTTTTACTTTTATATGACAGATCAGGCTATTTCGGAAACGTACAACGTAACATACATAACAGTTAAAGTTAAAACTTTATTTATAAATATTGCATTAAATTTAAAACAAACGTTACGTTATCCCGTTTATAACTAATAGAATAACTGTACCGTAATCGGATAAAATGTAGCCTATAAGGTTCCCCAGGTCACTAACTACCTACATACACAACTGGAGATCTGATGAAGCAGAAATTTAGACAGACAAGAATTCTAAAAACCATTAATTTGCACTCAGTATCCTTTATTTAGTTCCATAAACTAGTTTTTTCTAGGATATATCAAAATTACAGACACGACTTTTCTACTAATTTATTATATTATGTAAGTATAGATTTATTAAAACTTTCTTGCACAAAAATGTACAAAGTTGTTCTCTACCATAAGCTATCACGCTAGCCAACGTTCGCTATTTGCATATTTAAAGCTCATGCTTACTGGAAATGACAAATAAAAGTTTAGCTACGACAGTGGACGAGCAAACAGGGGTTATTACAACTCCTACAGTATTTTGATATATTACCCGTAATAACAGACACAAGGCGAGCCAGGCGACGGTTCGCTGTTAAAAATCGGACTCGAATGTATTTGCTTTGGTAAGTAAACGTCCATTAAAGCGTAGCTTGAAAATATGGCGCCGTTAGTTTAACTACTGGAACTCGATTGTGATTGCAACAGCTTATAACTATACATTTTTTTCAAGTATAAGGGTGATAAACAAGCACACAGTCCACCTGACAGTAACTGGTTAAGCTGTAAGAATACCACTACCCAATATCCACCCGTGGTTGTCGTAAGATGTTAAGTTAATTAGTTACAGCCTATATACGTCCCACTGCTGGGCACAGGCCTCCCCCTCATTTCTGAGAGGGTTTCAGGGCAAGGAAGTGTCCGCCGCGGTGCCACAATGCGTGTTGGCGAACTTCACATGTCTTCGAAATATTTTATCATCTTATTCCTCAGACATGCAGGTTTCCTCACGATGTTTGCCTTCACCGCCGAGCACGTGGTAAATCAGCACTTAAATTGCAAATAACAAGTTCATTGGTGCCGGCGGGGATCGAACCCGTGTTGCTCGCGTTCTGTTATATTTACAGCGAGCGTTAACCAAGTCGTAAGATTCGAGGCTCTTATAATGGCTCAAAATAAAAAAAACTGCGGCTGCCAACTCGCTCATGAACGTCTATTCCGGTGAAGACCGAATAGCACGATTGTTTTTTTTTTAAATTAATATCAAATAAAAATTGTTATAAATTTGATATGCGGCACAGCGAAAAACCACGCAGGTTTGTGTTGTAGGTTTATTTAGTACTTATATAAAAAAAACATTGTTAATTGGTATATTTATTATATAAAAAACTATTTTTGTTTGTTTGAATTTTATGCGCTACAAAACCGTTCATCCGATTGCGGTAAAACTTTATCAATATATTGCTTGCACTACCGCGATGGTTATAAGACCCGGTAGGTGGCGCTATTGTAGAATCCAGACATCACCCGTGCGAAGGGGCAGATCGCTAGCTATTAATAAAAAGGAATAATTGAAAAAACGTTCATAGTTGATCATTTGATATAGTTTCAAGTATTCTCAAGAAATAATTTATATAGAGATGATAACTTGCGTCTGAAATTTTGATATGATTCATTAAAAACATCAGTTTCAGTAAAATGTTACTGATACAAATCATATTTACTTTACATTTAGTTATATTAGTTTTATGTTTGCCTTGCTGCAGCTATTTTATAGTTGTAACACAATCAGTTTCATTCGACCATACGTCGTCGTTTCATGGACCACATTAACCATGCTCTCACAAAATAGCAATATGAAATTCCTAATGGTACCGCTCATCAAAATCGTAGTCCGTGGCGGTGACAACGCATCAAAATTTTCATTTTATTCGAGGGTAGTTGTAGGTTACCACAGCATCCATTTAACGTAATATGGTCTGTGTGCTAGTTTGTCACCCTTATTTTATATATAAAAAGCAAAGCAGAATATGAAACCAATTTTGGCATCTAAATCGTGACGAGTTATAAAAAAATTATTCGAGTATGGTTTAGTAGTAACGCGGCGTAATGTTTGTGTTTAGATTTTTTAATGAGCGTCCATTACGTACTCGTTGCGGTGATCGTAAATAATGAAATGAATGGCCGGTCCGTTTCGCGACACGCGCTCGTTTTATGGGTTTGATGCCTGATTGGTTTTTGTTTGTCTTTCGCCTTTACAAAATGCTATACATCTATTGTAATGTTGTATTAAACTAGTGACGTCATTTTATTTCCTAAATATAAATCAAAATGTACTCTTTTTATTGAAACTAGAAGTAGCAAGCGAATTTATAGACACCTGATAGTCAGTGGCTATTGCCTTCCATAGACACCTGCTGCCAACTTCAAACAAAGCGCTACAATTTCTATGTCACCTCCGAGGACCAAGGTGGAATGTCTCGTCGTCCGTAATTACACTGACTCCCTATCCGGACCAATATACAGCAAGCTGCTGCGATTTGCTGGCAGATATATAGAAATAACATACTCAACAAAAAAAAAACAAAAAACTTCTAATATATATCTTTTTGTCACTTTCTAAATTCATGTTCATTTTACTAACGGCAAAATCTTTACTTTTTTAACTTCCCGTTAAGAAAATTGAAAATTTTCAAAAATAGGGAAGCTATTGGTTTCACCCCGATTTTCTATGTTTTTTCTTGCGTTTTGAAATGAAGCTATTCTGACTAATTTCACGTGGTGTGTGTGTGTGTGTGTGTGTGTGTGTGTGTGTGTGTGTGTGTGTGTGTGTGTGTGTGTGTGTGTGTGTGTGTGTGTGTGTGTGTGTGTGTGTTTGTGTGTATCTATGTACGTAAACCTTTCATAACTTTTGAACGTCTTGATCGATTGAGATGCGGTTTGCCGCGTTCTAAAGATCTCAATGTGGAATAGATTTGATGATAATATGAACTCATTCGGAGAGTAGATTTTGAGAAATCTCAAAAATAAAAATTTTGAAACTGTTTTTTGGTATAACTTTTAAACGACTTTACCGATCGATTTCAAAAACTAATCAGCTCTTAACCTCAAAAAATGACGTCGAATGCCGTTTGGAAATTAAAAATTCGTGAGATTTCGATTAGATTACTACGAGATTTTGCAACATAATTTGATGAAATTGAAGCGCTTTGCATTTTAAATTAGCGGGAAGTTCCAGGGATGGCCTGCAGGGTTAACCAATTTGTTTAAACAATAAGGGTGACGAACGAGCACACAGTCCACCTGATTGTAAATGGATGCTGTGGCCCATATATATCTACATCTACCCTCGAATAAGAATCAAAATGTAAAGGCGTTGCCAACCCTGCGGACTAAGATGAAATGCTTCGTTTCCAGTAAAAAGGGTCTCCGGTTCTCTACACTCACCATACGAAACACAGCAGCATTGAATTGCCATTTTACGCTGGTATTCTGTGAGAGCATAGTCCTACTCTGGTTGAACCGACCCATTCATGCCATAACCATAATATACCAGCAGTATGGCTCAACCACGTACAACATTATTAATTTCAAGCCCTGCCTGCCATGTGTAGCAGAAAGAACAGATACGATAACATCTGCCTGTTATTTTATTTAAATAGTGTTAACTTTTAGATTATGAGTACTTGCAGAATTTTTGGCTGATTCATTGTAGATATTGTTATGTTTCCTTAATCCTGAATAATTAGTATTGTATATAAAAATAAATTATTTTAATCTTAAGGTGACACCGCGAAAAAATGCACCTTCTTTCATCGAATAGTATAGGACTATGACACCACTAACGAAAGTGGAATTTTTATATAGGTAAATTCATGTCTTTATCTGGAATTTGCTTGTTCAAAAACACTATTGTATAATTTTGACTCGATCATAATTATTTGCGAAAACACCTCTAAAAAGTCACTATAGTTGAAATTACAACGAAATTATTTAATCTATATGCTTGGGAATTACTCAAATACATTCATAATATCAATATTCGTAACTTACTTGCTCATTATTTTGATTACTTAAATCAATATTTTTTTATATATTTTAAGATCTGACAATTCCTAAGTGGTCTTAATGGTCGCGGGCGCTACGCAAGTTTAGACCTTATAACCGCGTTTTTTAAGTTTTTATAGAAATTATGTATTCACTCCGATCAGTATAGCGATAGCCCGGAGCCATTTTTTCGATGTGTCGTCTTAAGTGCCGTGAAGTTGCGGCATAATAGACTCCACTAACCCATATAATGCCTATGGTAGATAATATTACCGTGCCTATGGTATCGAAGGAGGTGACAGAGGGAACTGAAACGGGAGATTATTGAAACTGTCGTGTCATGTGTAATATATTTATATATATTTATATTGCAAAGTTCTGTGTATGAAGCGAATTCATTTCGACTGTTGACTGCGTGTTTAATTGAGTTACGATGGCAAGGGTTAATAATTTGGAGAGGAATGAAACTTAGAGTCTAGTCAAACACAAGGTCTATTCACAATGGCCTTACGCTAACACGTTATTGCGTGTTATTTCAGTTAGGAGGCTTAGGGAGGACTGGCGTGACTATGGGCAATCGTTGTGGGTGACCCAAGAATGTGATGTCAGCAAAATGCGTTGCAATGTTTCATCTACAATAACAGTTCAAAATAATTAAAATATCACAAGCCAGACCCATAGTTGATGGGTCCGAGTAGCCTTTTTTAGGGGTATCGGGTAGGTTGAACTATAAAACCTTCCATAAATTCCTATTTCCATAAGTGTCAGATAGGTATGAAGGATCTGAAATGTTGAACATCATAATTTAAAGTTAAAAGCCATAAATTTGTATTTTTAAATAAATTTAAGGGTGACAGAGAAGCCCAAAGTTGGTTCTTGGTTTGCCCACCCATTTATGCTGAGTCGATAATACAGCTGGAACGTGGCACATTTTAACTAAGTTTAAAATTTTCGGTGTGACTGTAGCCTACTTTTGTAAGAAAATATGTTAAGAGTGCTTTGCATGACTTAATTTAGTTAATTTGCATCGGTTTTAATTTAAAATACATACATCATCATCACCATCATCATCATCAGCCTGCGGCATTCCACTGCTGGACATAGGCCTCTCCCAAGGCGCGCCACTTAGCCCGATCTTCGGCTACACGCATCCAGTTTCTACCAGCCACCTTGCGCAGATCGTCTCTCTATCTGGTCAGAGGGCGTCTCACACTACGTTTGCCTAGACGCGGTCTCCACTCCATAACACGTCTACTCCACTGGTTGTCACCTCTGCGACAGACATGACCAGCCCATTGCCACTTCAGCTTACAAAGCCTGCTACAAATTACATTTACATTTACATTACAAATTAGGCTATACATACATGTATAGCCTAATGCTGCTGTATTCCGTACAGTGAGTTTGGAGAACCAGAGATCCTTTGAACTGCTAATGAGGCATTCTATACTAAGGGTGACAACGCATCTACATTTTGATTCTTAATCGAGGATAGATGTAGACACCTACATCTATCCTCGATATAGGCCATAGCATTTACTTATTATCAAATGAACTATGTGCTCGTATGTCACCCTTAATTCTATTAAAAATATAAAACATTAAGAAAATCCCAAATTATCAGTATAAATAAAGAAGCAGATTATGTTACCAAAATAGGACTGATAAAACTTCATAACTAACAAGAACTTTTTAAAGCAAAATATATCATTTATTACATTAAAAAATTTGACCATGATTTTAAAATAGTGAATGTCAAATCATGTGGATCCAAACTGTCATAACTAAAAAAAATCTTACTATTCTAACATATTTTTTATTCTTTTGTTTTACCCGTGTAACAGGTTTTTTTCGGATACTACTTCCACATCCTTTAATACATATAATATAGGATTGAATGTTAATTTATATGTAATAAAAAAATAAACTATTTATTATTCTTTGCTGCAAAAATATGACATAAATATGTATTATTACATAATAAAGCATGTCACGATAATCACTGACACGAAAGGAATCTAGTGACACAAAATTGTATGCCTCGACGCTCCCACCCCTTAAATTACACTTAATAACCGAGATGACTCTATTAACCCCCTAAATTTTGTTTACCTAATAGAATAACGACCTATCGTATAATAAATTGGGAGATTTCCATACTCGATAGCGGCTGCCGTTTATCATTTTAATACTCGAAAGTGCCTCAAGGGTACTCAATGACGTCATTAGGTAGCACGTTTGTTTACTTTGAACAAGCTTTGATGCAACTCTCAGGAAATTTCTCGACATAGTAATTTAAACTTTATAGCTCGTACTAATAGGGGCGTAGTATTTGAGGGTATTGGTGGCAAAGTTAGTTTGTTTTGTATTGAAAGTAAAAAGGGAGCCATCAGAAGATTGACTGACGAGACCAGTTATTATATTGTGATACAAATAACACGCGGGCAGGCGATGATTAGAATTTTTATTATGTTGTTAGTTCTGAATGGTGTTTTATGACTTAATAATGTAAACGATACGACCATTGGCCAATATAACATCTTGATGTCCTACAAGAAAAAGTCAGGGTCTCAAATAAATCCTCAAACAATAATTTATACTTAATATCTCTATCTTAAAATATCAGCTGATGATTAGCTGATATTGCTATAGATGCTAATGCTCATATTTTTAAGGACTATTTTGCTTATTTAAATCTTGGACCGCATAAATGGTCCAGAGCCACATCCATCGACTTTCTGCGTGTTTCGCGAGGTTGTCACTGCATTTATTGGGGGCCGCCCTTCACTCCACTTACAAAAAAGAGACTACCACTAGAAATCTATATTTTTATGGGATAAAGGTGACATGCGAGCACACAGTCCACCTGATGCAGTAAGTGGTTGCTGTGGCCCATAGACATCTACATCTATCCTCGTTTGCGAATCGAAATGCAGATGCGTTGTCATCCCTGAGGACTAAGATGGAATGCCTCTTTTTCAATAAAAAGGGTCTCTGATCCTCCTACTTATTCTTATCTTCCTCATCGGTTGCCGGTTCTTCAAGCTATATCGGTATATAGGTGGACCCATAGCCACTTGAGTACATTTCAGTTCTTGATGTACATATACATTTATTAAATGCATTCTAGCTGGCGTATTGTCAAAAAAGATTATGTCCAACAGTGGGATTAAATTTTTTTTATGTCGCGCTTGACCGTGAAGTGACGGTATAAGAATATCAACTAACCCATGTGGTCCCATATACCATAAAAGGAAACGGAGGAAACAAACCAGGACATAAGATCGTTTGTCGCCCTTATTCTGTAAAAAAACGTCTTCCTAATAGGAACTAAAAAATTTTTTTATGTCGAGATGTGCGCTTGACCGTGAAGTGACGGTATAAGAATATCAACTAACCCATGTGGTCCCATATACCATAAAAGGAAACAGAGGAAACAAACCAGGACATAAGATCGTTTGTCGCTCTTATTCTGTAAAAAAACGTCTTCCTAATAGGAACTAAAAAAAATTTTTTATGTCGAGATGTGCGCTTGACCGTGAAGTGACGGTATAAGAATATCAACTAACCCATGTGGTCCCATATACCATAAAAGGAAACAGAGGAAACAAACCAGGACATAAGATCGTTTGTCGCCCTTATTCTGTAAAAAAAACGTCTTCCTAATAGGAACTAAAAAAATTTTTTATGTCGAGATGTGCGCTTGACCGTGAAGTGACGGTATAAGAATATCAACTAACCCATGTGGTCCCATATACCATAAAAGGAAACAGAGGAAACAAACCAGGACATAAGATCGTTTGTCGCCCTTATTCTGTAAAAAAAACGTCTTCCTAATAGGAACTAAAAAATTTTTTTTATGTCGAGATGTGCGCTTGACCGTGAAGTGACGGTATAAGAATATCAACTAACCCATGTGGTCCCATATACCATAAAAGGAAACAGAGGAAACAAACCAGGACATAAGATCGTTTGTCGCTCTTATTCTGTAAAAAAACGTCTTCCTAATAGGAACTAAAAAAAATTTTTATGTCGAGATGTGCGCTTGACCGTGAAGTAACGGTATAAGAATATCAACTAACCCATGTGTTCCCATATACCATAAAAGGAAACGGAGGAAACAAATTAGGACATAAGATCGTTTGTCGCCCTTATTCTGTAAAAAATAATGTAAAAAATATATATATTAAGTCTTCCTAATAGGAACTAAAAAAATTCGGCTGTACAAGCGTAGTAAAAATAGCAAGTATCATACATTTTGTACGTGGTAGTGCCACGCTACAGCTATATTATGGTTGTAGCACGAATGGGTCGGCTCGACTGGGGAAGGACCACGCTCTCACAGAATAATAGCGTAAGATAGCAATTTAATATTGATGTATTTTTTACTGGAAACGAGGCATTCCACTACTAAGAACTAAGAAGTCCTCAGGGGTGACAACGCATCTTCGTTTTGATTCTTTGATTATCCACTTACCATCAGGTGGACTGCATGCTCGTTATTGTCACCCTTATTCTATAAAAAAATCAATATGAGGTAAATTATGGAGTAGACCTGTGTTCAGCAGTGGACTTTCGATTTGCTGCAACGGTAATGGTGATAATGTGTATATAACTTCTTATCGCTACTTGAAGCAAGGGGTTTATCTGTGGCAGCTATAAGTTGCTCCCTATTAACGGGCTAAATATTCCCGGCTCTCTCTAAAAAGATGTAAATTTTTCATTTATATTTTAATTTACAAATTGTAAAGCCTACTGGTTGCGCATCTAGAGATTATTAAGATATATTAAATTTTTACTTAAATTAAGTAAAGAAATGCATGTCCCAATACAAATCACAAAAATTAAGATCAAGTCTTATCAAGTGACAACAGTCGCAAGTAAAAATTCTATATTATTTATTTAAATTTCTAAGTTTTTTTTTTAATTTATAACTGACGCTTGGTTAGACATTTTTAGATTAATTTCAAAACAAAAAACATAATTGTTAGCAATGAACGTTTACATCGCTTCTGAGCATTCCAAGTAAAACAATTTCCCGAAATACAACTTAATTTTAAACCTGACCACTCAGTATTTTAGGTAAACTCGTGTGAACATACGGCAGTCCGTCCGAATGTAACTCCAGTCCAAATATACAGAGAACATCATTTGAGAATACTAAAATATCTTACAGTACAATTTTAACGAAATTGTAACTATTTATTAAAGCTTTTGATAATTAATTCCCTTTTAATATCATTATCATCATCGTCATCACCATTATTATTGCAGCTATTTACAACTGCTGAACATAGACCACCAAGGAATTCCACATAGCACGGTCTTGAGTCACCTGCATCTTACTGACTTCCTGCATGTCTTACTTGGTCATCTCTCCATCAAGTAGGAGACCGCCCTCCGCTTTACAATACGGAATATAATAAAGATATTAATAGTTATTTTGAAACCATCCGCTAAATTAAATAAAATGATGTGTATTCCCTAGTTTGAAGAGCACCTCCCGCTCTCCCTCAATTGCGTGCACTAATCCCGTCACCACCAATCCCAGCACCAGTACTCCCAACACCACTATTCTAGGAAAGAGACACCATCGACGATAATAAGACACTTGTTTCGCCTCTACACGAGGCATCTTCAGGTGATGTTGGCTATACGGCGGCTGACCGCTAAGTCCTACAGAATATGTAAAAGAATTAAATGTGTTTAACCAATGAAAATAATGTACGCCAACTTCGGACAACTATAAAACCAAATCGTTCTACACATGTTCTACATTATGTTGCATATTTTTGACAAATGTATTCAACTTCCCCGACACCACAGTACACTGCAACTTAGCGACAGAAGAATACAAAAGTCCTTTCAGTCTTACTCCTAAGCATAAAGTAATATTTCTGACGAGGGAGTGAATCAGAAAAAAAACCCTAACATCTAAAGATCTATGAGTCATTCCTTATTCTATAAGTTCTCTTTGCAAAATATACATTAATCCCTTACAAACAATAGCAGTCCACTACTGATCATAGGCCTCTTCCTACGGATAGGCTTAAATCCCCTCTGTTTTTTTTTCATAGTTGCCACGCTTGGCAAGTGGATTAGCAAACACTGTTTTTATAGTATTTTGAGTTGTAATCGGGTCATATTCTGATGCCCTATGTCGGTTTCTCTCTGTCATCTCTTACGACAACCACGGGCGATATGGTTTGTGGGTATTTCACGCCACTACAACACGGTTGTCAACCATGTAATATAAAATAAATATACGTTACGAGGGGCACACTGAAATGACCGGGAACAAGAAAAATCACATGCACGGTATAGCTAAATTGTATTTTATTGTTTTTCGAAGTATTCTCCGTTCAACTTAATGCACTTTTCCATTCGTGAAAACCAATCATTAAAACAGTAATTCCAGCCTGAAGTTGATGTTGACAAAATGGCTGATTTGTACGCTTCCACAGCTGCTTCGGGGTCTTCAAACCGTTGACCGAGTAATAAATATTTCATTCTAGGGAACGTAAAGAAATCGTTTGAGCTCAGGTCAGGACTGTACGGAGAATGGCTCATCAGCTCAACGTTTTCCTGCTTCAAAAAATCATTTCTCTTCCGAGCCGTATGGGAGCTCGCATTATTGTGATGTAAGATGATGCGACGTTTCGGGTTATTTTTTCGTAGTACGGCTATTATTTCTGGCAAACAAACCGTGATATACCACTCAGCGGGAACCGTTCTTCGTTCCTGTAAAGGAATTGTAGCAACATGCCCCTTTTTCGAGACAAACGTAGCGACCATTTTCTTTGCCACACTGCGGGAGCGAACCACTTTCGTTGGTTTGACCTCGTCTTCGAAGACCCAAACTGCTGACTGATGTTTTCTTTCAGGTTCGTATGAATAAATCCACGACTCGTCACCTGAGACGATGTTATAAACGGCATTTGACTTCCCTCCGTTGAAGCGTTGCAGAGTATTCCGGCACCAATCTACACGAGCCGCCTTTTGCTTTTTGCTTTTTTGCACACAGCTCATTATGTAATATCGACTGAATTGCAGTCATTCCGATACTAATAACAGACCGAATCTGCTCGTATGTCACATGACGGTAATCTAATATAATAGTTCGCACAGCTGCGATGTTTTTAGGCGTGACCGCTGTTCTTGGTCGACCTGCAGAAGAAACAGTGCTGAGCGACACACTCGGCTCGGAGGAACTCGGCATACCAGCGGTATATTATCGTTTGACTCGGTGCTTCAACATCATAAATCGAAACAAGTTACTAACTAAGTAACGCTGAGACATTTATCTTGAGATAAGCCGCAACGAAAATTGTGATAAATTAAGGCACGGACATGTTCACGCGTGAGCTCCATTTCTGTTAACGACGTGTCAACTTTAAACCAACATAGTTTTTGTTTTTAAACATTTTTTTAAATATTTGAATGTCATTAGGATTCTAAGAGGCCAGTATTCATATTCTAAAAAAGGTTTTATTGTAACTCAATCCGAAATATTCTATTCCCGATCATTTCTGTGAGCCCTTCGTATTTTACTAAGAAACCATAGTACCTAAACGTACATAATATTAAAAAATATTCTTAAATTATTTAAATAAATATACATGTTTGAGATTGTTAGATCCGTGGTAGCTCAGATGGTTAACGCTCTCTGTAAATATAACAGAACGCGAGTAACCCGGGTTCGATCCCCGGCGGCACCAATGAAATAATTGTTAATTGCAATTTTAAGTGCAGATTTTTACCACGTTCTCGGCGGTGAAGGAAAATATCGTGAGGAAACCTGCATGTCTTAGGAATAAGAAAAAAAATATTTAGAAGGCATGTGAAGTTCGCCAACACGCATTTGGGCAGCGCGGTGGACACTTCCTTGCCCTAAAACCCTCTCAGAAATGAGGGAAGGCCTGTGCCCGGCAGTGGGACGTATATAGGCTGTAACTTTACTTTACTTTACTTTATACATGTTTGATTTCATATATTTACGCGCATAAAAATTAAAACTTTAAATAAGAATAATTTGTACGGATTTTCTTATGACATCGGAACGTCAAACACCTCAGTTCCCTTCGTGACCATGAGTGCTACAAAGCACCAGAAACGTCGGGAATTAAAAAATAAGTAAATAATTAAACACGATAAAATCCGTAAAAACAGTTATATTCAATATTTTTTTCTTTTTCTTTAAAAACCAATACCTAATATACGACCGTATGTTTCAGCCTTGGTGCAAACGTAATTCAATTTAAAAAGAGCTTATTTGCTGCAACCGCAACGTAGTTCCGTATCATTTTAGGTTTAGTTAGATGTGCTGCTAGTCTAATTGAGTTAATAGCAATCCTGGTGGTATACGACGAGCCAAAGTTAAAGCTTTGAAATAGTTGCATTTAATAGCAGCAATTATATACCAATGACTACAAATTTACCGTGTAGTTGCTGTGTGAGAATATCCACTACCCCATATCATCCCGTGGATGACGTAATAGGTGACAGAGGGCAACAAATCAGGAGATGGACAGCAGGGTCTTCCTAATAACGACTAAATATATAAAAACTGCGTTTGCCAACCCGCTTGCCAAGCATGGCAACTGAAAAAAATATTAAATATATAAATAATATTAAAAATAGGGAGATCCCTATGAGGCAATTTATGGGGGAGGTCTATATTCATCCTGTTTCCAATGAAGATGAGGAGATAAAGTTAATGATTAATCTCAAAGACATGGATTCCGCGTTTTTTGGTTTAACTCGAGATGAGTTTAAGAATTTAGCGTATACACACCAAAAAATAATAATTTGAGTTATTCAAAAAATTAGGACAAGTATGAAGAAGATAGAGATGATTAGCCACAATCATTTCCGTCACTTCACCATGAAATTATGCTCAGGACTGCAGAGGCATCATCGGGTGCGAAAGCGACAGGATTCAACAGACGCGAAGTAGAACGTTTCTACGATTATCTTAAATCTTTGATTGATAAACACGATATTGATGCATCAAAATTCTATACGTTCTCTTATACTTGGTAGAGCCATGCTGCAGTTATATTAGTAGTATAGTTGTAGAACGAATGGGTCGGCTCGACCGGGGAAGGACCACGCTCTTACGGAATACCAGCGTAAAATAGCAGCATAATGCTGCTGTGTTTCTGGGGCGGAGATCCTTTTTGCTGGAAACGAGGCATTCCATCTTAGTCCTCACGGGTGACAACGCATCTGCATTTTGATTCGTAATCGAGGATAGATCTAGATGTCTATGGGTCGCAGCAACCACTTACCATCAGGTAGACTGTGTGCTCGTTCGTCACCCTATCCTATAAAAAAATTTATAATATGGAAGATATTGATTATATATGTGATAACTGCCAGTCTTAATATTTAATTTTTTATTTAAAACGCGAATTTAAGTTTTTCAGTTTATTGAATTTAGTTATTAAGTGTACTTTGAGTTTTGTATAATACGAAGGTTAGTTATTCATTTTATGCGGAGTCTGTGCAAAGTGAATACTACTTCACCTTTTTGAATTTTAGTGTTCGTTACTAGTAGTTTTACATTTAAAGTTAAATGATTACAATATATTATGTAAAAATAATTAATAAAGACTTATTTGAGATATTTGTTTTGTTCCCTTCTATCATACGTTTCTCATAATGCCTTGAACATCTTAAAGTATTCACTTTGCCCGGACTTCCCTGTAAAACTATATACCTACTAGGAAAATACAATCTTTACTAATAAAATGAAGGGCGGCATTAAATTGCGTTTCATACAATCCCAAACAACGATAGCGTCGTCTAACGCACCTGCCGACACTTAACTCGAACTAAGAAATTGCTTCCTCGCGACGTGATCACTTAACCCCGACTCATTGATTAACGAAAATCAGAAGATAACATCTCCCCGGCACCTGTGGCTCCGTACTTTTGTGAATAGCAACAAAATCAATAAAAACTATAGTGAATTTTTGTTTTATTCTGTAAGGAATGGACATTATTTACTAAATCTACCCTACCAAATATAGGTGTGGAAAAGGTATCAAGTATCAAGGTATCAAGTATATACGATGTTTGGGGTAAAGGCTTCACCGATAAAAAATTTGTGATCTAAACTGATGCCAAGCTTCATGTATAACGTAAAAAGGTTTATAATTATTATTAATTTTAATAGATACATATGTTTTAACGTTTTTTCTTGTGTTTGAGCTTCATCCATTAATTACAGCTTATAAAAATCCACCGCTGAATATAAGATATAAGCCTCCGCCATAGATTACCTTATTCAGTCATTTACTATAGTTGCCACGCTTAACAGGCGGGTTTGCAACCGCAACATTTATTATTATGAATGTGCTGCTGCCTAACACATGTTTCAGTTTCCCTCCATAGCCTCTTACGGCACCCTCCGGATGATATGGGGTAGTGGATGTTTTTGCACCATCACCACACGGTTAGTTAAGGCTTGTTTTTTACAGGATAGGGTGACAAACAAGCGCACAGTCCACCTGATGGTAAGCGGTTGCTGCGGCCCATAGACATCTACATCTGTCCTCAAATACGAATCAAAATGCAGATGCGTTGTCACCCGTGAGGACTAAGATGGAATACCTCGTTTCCAGCAAAAAGGATCTCCGGAAACACAGCAGCGTTAAGCTGTTATTTTACGCTGGTATTCCGTAAAAGCGTGGTCCTTCTCCGGTCGAGCTGAACCATTCGTGCTACAGCTATACTACTAATATAACTGCAGCATGGCTCTATCAAGTATAAACTTTACTGTTTCTTTTTTAAATTAATACTAGCCATTAATATCGACAAAGTTATTGGTAATATTTGTTTCAAGCATCTGCTGGCAACCTATGGACCCGCACCTGACCTATCAAAAAACTCCTAAAACTCCTAGAACTAAAACTCTTTTTATTTTTTATTTTATGGAATTTAAAGGTTCCAATAAACTCTTGTTACAAATGGTCGTATCCATAGGAAAAAACAGGGAAAAAATATGCGGACATCCACATTTTTTCAAAACAAGAAAAGCTGATATACGAGCAAATAAACATAACATTAAGAATCACAATAGAGATGAGTTATCACCCCTGGGGACTAAGATGAAATACCACGTTACCAGTAAAACGGGACTTCGGTTATCCTTACTCACCACTCGAGACACAGCAAATATATTCAGCTTTTTTTGCTGGTTTTCTGCTGGTTTAGTTACTCCATTCATAGTGTAGCCATAGTACGCTCTTCCATGTAACACAATCTGTTTCTTGCAGTGGCGTAATACTGTAGTAAGGATTTTTCAATATAAATATTATGTTAAAACATATTAGCATAAATAGGTTCTTATATTATATAAATGACTTTCAGCCAGGTCGAACGTATCAGCAGCGTGACGTCACCAGCGCCCAATCGCCCGCTAATGAGGAAGGAACGAACCTCGACCGGGATGCGAGCAATTAGCGCGGTCATAACAAATCCCCGGGAAACGGGCATAATCAGGACGCGAGGACAAACCGACAGCAATTATAATTAGTGGTACAGCGATACACTGATGTAATCGAACGCGTAAGCCGAACTCAACTGTTAGCGACAAACACTAACAATAAAAGGCAATCCATTTTCAACTTCTTTATACACTTGTTTTGGATTTAAATAATCGATTTCATTAAAAATTAATTTAAATTATATAACTACATACTCCGCGGTGAAGGAAAACATCGTGAGGAAACCTGCATGTTTAAGAAATAAAATTTAAATAAAAATACTTCCAAGATTTCTGAACTTATGAAGTTTTTCCAATACGAATTGAATGCTGCCCATTTGCCCTAAAAAGCCTCTTAGAAGTGAGAGGAGGCCTGTGCCCAGCAGTTGGACGTATAAAGGCTGTAACTTTAATCGAGTTCAAAAAAAAGATAAGATTATATTACATTAAACGTGTTATAAGTAAGTATTTTCACCAATCTTTTGAAACCAGCTGAGCTGTTTAAAATGATGCTATTTAAATGAAATACCTACGTATTTCGACCCCTAACTGTGGAAAATTATATAAAATATATATAATATTTTAATGTACCTATTCCAGTTGTTTCCTTGAATTAGTTTTTACCTTGAAGTAGTACCATAGTTTTTACGTGGTAAAGCCACGCTGCAGCTATATTGTGGTTGTATCACGAATGAATCGGCTCGACCGGGGAAGGACCACGCTCTCACAGAATATCAGCGTAAAATAGCAGCTCAATGCTGCTGTGTTTCGTATAGTGAGTGTTGAGAACTGGAAGCCCTTTTTACTGGAAACGAGGCATTCTATCTTAACCCTCAGGGGTGCCAACGTATCTGCATTTTGATTCTTAATCGAGGATAGATGTAAATGTCTATGGGACACACACAGCATCAACTTATCATAAGGTGCTCGTTTGTCACTCTTATTCTATAAAAAACAAATAGAACTTTTCTTATTCCTTAGACCACTCAAAAGGGTAAAAAAATAAAATAAAAAGAAGAATCGACTTCAAAAACTAAAAAAAAAATAATTTTCACCTAACAGCTCCTGGAGCCGAGACTTTACTTTCTTCGTTACACCGTTTCAGCACCGACTTTAGAAGCTTTTTACGTTTTTTTTATTCGAACTCGACTATACTTTTTATTAAAAGTTTAATTATTTCATTTTAATCGAGTTTCTTTGTAAAACACGTGGTTAACGACCATCTTTATTAAATCTACCTAAAATGCTCTCCTTTACAAAGTAAAGGTTTACATTTGATTTATGTTATTGAATCAACAGGCATTTTTGCGATTCTGTTTTTTGTTTAAAAACGTGATACGGATCATAAAACTTAAAGTTTTTGAAATATCTGAAGGATTTAAGACCAGAGCTAACAATAATGTAAAATACAAATATTCGCTAATAAATAGAAATATTCGATATTATTACTATATTGTTTCGCAATCACAGTGCACAGATGTGTCAAACACCTGACGATGCTTTCCTTCGCCTGTCTAGATTATTTTAATCACCACGCTTTTTAACTAAGCTGTGGAACCCAAATGATTTCAAAAATTCACACAAAACGCAATTCCAGGGCGAGGATATTCACCAGCACAGCGCGATGAGTATAGACAAATCTTACAAGGCTAGCGTTTTCTTGGCAATGTCAATATACAGTCGTGGATTTGGAACGGCAGATAATGTTTGTAATGTATAATTTAATTAATTAAATTTAATTAAAAACAATTTAAAACTAATAGACCTTCAAGAAAAGTGACTACCATCTCCTTTTTAAAAAGGCCGGCAATGCAGCTGCAATTCGCCTAATATTACAGTTGTTCCGGGGTTGCGGTTTTTTTTTGCGCCCGAAGCAAATAAGGGCAACCCTCCGGTAACGGGGGAGGGAGGTGGTGAATGCTCATAGCATACCACGCAGCCGGCTGCGTGGCTATGTGGTTGCGGTATTCACTTATCATTATAGGTGAGCTATATGCTTGTTTGTCCACACTTATATAAATCCTTTACTCCGTTACAGCCTATTGAAGTCCACTGTTGGACATAGGATTTCCCTATATATTGCCTCATAGGGAGGATATTTATTTAGTTATTCGTTATGAGCACTTAAAACTGCCCAACAGACGAGAGGTAACCGATAAAAGACGCAAAGATAAAGTAAACTCCTAAATTTCCCTTCCTTCAGAACTAAGTACTATTCTCATTCTTTTACAGTACATGTAGTTAGGTTATGGAATTCTCTTCCTGCTGCAATTCATGAGGCTCAAACAGTTTCAGTGTTTAAAAGGCGAGTTAAAGAGCACTATCTTTCTTTGTCGTCCCAATGATCAAATGTATGACTTGTAAATATATGTGTATCTACATGTATTTTATTTTATATATGTATATAGTATAGTAAGCCGTGGTAGCTCAGTGGTTAACGCTCGCTGTAAATATAACAGAACGCGAGTAACCCGGGTTTGATCCCCGCCGGCACCAATGAAGTTGTTAATTGCAATTTTAAGTGCTGATTTACCACGTGTTCGGCGTTGAAGGAAAACATCGTGAGGAAACCTCACGACGTCACGGGACCCGAAGCTTGTTGTCGTGCAGAACTTGCTTGACGTGCTGAAGCTCGGCGGCCAGGTGTTTGCTGTCACAGATCCCTCGTGCTCTCTGTAACAATCTGGACATCTGGAGGGATCTGTGACAGCAAACACCTGGCCGCCGAGCTTCAGCACGTCAAGCAAGTTCTGCACGACAACAAGCTTCGGGTCCCGCGCCTACGTCACAGTGACCGAGTGAAGCCGGCCACAGTCGAGCGTGTGCCTGCTGTACTACCATATGTCAGAGGTGTCACAGTCAAGATTGGCTATATCTTGAAGCGAGCTTCTATTAGAACATTCTACAAGCCGCCGAAGAAGATTAGTCAGTTCCTACCATCCGTCAAGTGTCATATTCCTCTACAAGATGCAGGAGTGTACAAGCTTGATTGTGAATGTGGTCTCTCTTATATAGGACAAACAAAAAGATCAATTAGAACCCGCGTAAAAGAACATATAGCTGATGTGAAGCATCAACGTTCCGGGAAGTCTGCAGTTTGTGATCATATCCTAGACGGACCCAACCATTACATCAGATTTGATAGACCACAAATCCTCGCGAAAGAACACCGATTCCTACCAAGGATGATACGTGAGGCTATTGAAATTAAAAAACATCCTAATTTCAATAGAGAAGGAGGCTGGGTACTACCACCTGCTTGGGATCCTATAATCAATAAAATTAAAACTAAACCCAAGCATACCACTGCAAGACCTCAGGACATAGTCGTTCATTTTGCATAGATCGGACCATAAACAATAATTAAAAAAGCTGAAGGTACTCCGGGTTTAACAATGACATCGGGACGTCAGTCATCTCAGTCCCCCGTGACTATGGGTGCTGGAAAGCGCCCGAAACGTCAGGAATTAAAAATAAAAGTAAATAAAAAGTAAAAATAAACGCGATAAAATTCGTAAAAGTAGTTTTAATCATGTATAGTGTTCGCGTAAATATAAGAAATCATTAAAAGAAAATATTTTTAATTTATCTACTAGCACATACAGCTGAGATACAGGTTTATCCTAATTCAGGTGATTGTTATTATTAATGATTTCTTATATTTACGCGAACACTACACATTGAAATAATACAAATTTTTACGGAATTTATAGCGTATATTTAACTTTTTTACCCGACGTTTCGACGACGTGACCATGGGTGCTGTAAAGCTCTCGAAACGTCGGGTAAAAAAGTTAAATATACGCGATAAATTCCGTAAAAATTAGTATTATTTCAATTGTTATTATTATTTGCCATAGTTGCCATGCTTGGCCACCGGGTTTGAAACCATATGCCTATCCACCGGTATCTCCGCCATGGATTTTTTTTCTATACCTATGTAATATCAAACATAAAAGATACCTTTCATTTTTACTTGTACCACACTAAAAGGCCAGAGGCGATCCGATATTAAATTTCGAAATCTTTGAGATTCAAATCAGCACATGAATATTGTTATAAACGGCAGCCGGTTGGATTTAAAAGGCAACATAAAACAGTTTATTTTCAAGTATTATAATCATTTCATTATAAAATTTATTTAAAGAAAAAAAATATGTAAAGAAATAATGAGAAAAATTCATTTCCTCGAAATACTTTTATGATCTTTTTCAACCGACTTCCAAACGGAGGAGGTATTCAATTCAACTGTATGTTTTTTTATGTGTGTTACTTTAGAATTTTTTCTGGATGAACCGGTTTTGATGATTTTTTTTTATTTGAAAGCTGGTGATTCTCGTGTCTCTGTTCTGGTCATATAAATTTAATCCAAATCTGATCAGTAGTTTTTTAGTTATCCTTAATAATGCGTATTTAATTGACTTGCAATACACTGATGATGTTCTCATTTTATTTATATCGAAGTCGGTTGTACAATTTTTATTTAATTTTACCACTTGTTCTCAACAATCGTTACCTTTTTTATATAGGGAAATGCCGAAGCATATCAGCCATGCTGGGATTAATTGAGAGCCCATGGTGTTCCACCTTACACCGCACATATGCAGCGTCACAGGAACATTTTCGCACACATCTGCGGGTCCATCATCGGCCCCGGCACTAGCTGTACGCCAGCAGTTAAAACGAGAACTCGGAAGCATCAGCTTTCTTGACCCCAGCGGCGGATCTGGTTTGTGGCTTCACCGCCAACAAAGTTTCTGCCGCGGGCTACTAAGCCCCACCGCCAAGACAAGGCGGAAACCTGTTCGGGAGAGTAACAATAGTTACCCAACCGTACCTATCTACATCTGAACGTTGGCCTCTATCACTAGGTAGCATTTATTGAAATCACATCGCTTGGCTTGATCCCCATTTAGATATTTTAGATCTGAAATACCAATACGAGATGGCTATAACGACTATTATAGGATCCATTAAGCCACCCATGGTCACGCGGGGGATACTAAGAACTAAGAAGAAACTTAACGTCCCGTAGTTAGCCCTGCTACCTTCAGTTTTTCAATATTAATTTTTGGTCCGATCTATGCTGAACGAACTTAGAGTATCTTGAAATCTTGCGGTGGTATGCTTGAGTTTGAATTTTTATAATCATAGGATCCCAAGCAGATGGTATTATGATGTTTTTTAAATTCAATAGCTTCGCTAATCAGTGGTAGGAATCGGTGTACTTTTGCGAGGATTTGTGTTTATCAAATCTGATTTAATGGTGGGGACGATCTTGAACATGGTATGCAGTATTACTCAAACACTGCCTCATCTATTGTGGAAGGAGGAGTTCTACAAGCGAGTAGACACAGTTCACAGGCAAGCAGAGATGTACGATGATCAGCCGTTACCACGTGGTAATGTATCAATAAGTAGGTTAATAGCGAAGACTAACTACGAGATTAAAAGATATGGGCTTGAATCCGCTACTCGCTTGTACTTGCCTTATCTTTAATTAAAAAAGCCCTAAAGAACTGTAAGGGATTTACGCCACGCAGTGGCGGCGAAAAAGAATCTAGCACCCTATTCCATCCTGCATATGTTGTAAAAGGTGACTACTAGATTTTTTTTAAAAAAAATTTTGCTGTGGCCCATAGACATCTACATTCTATCCCGATTAATAATCAAAATGCAGATGCGTTGTCACTCCTGAGGACTAAGATGGAATGCCTCGTTTCCAGTAAAAAGGGTCTCCGGTTTTCTACACAGACAATACGATACACAGCAGCATTAAGCTACTATTTTACGCTGGTATTCTATGAAAGCATGGTGTGCTACCCTGTCGAGCTGATCCATTCGTGCTACAACCATATTATAGCAACAGCGTGGCGCAAACCTGTGCATCAGTATATTACAAAAAATCGCCAACGATCTACACTCCTTCTCCATGTCCATATCTTCTTTCAAATTAACTGTAACCCAGTAACCCTAGTACTAAAAGGGTGAAAATTAAAGAACAAAAAAATATTTAGAAGTCAGTGCTTCAATTTTTCTACTACTGTCTTCGCACCGACTTGAAAAGCAGAAAAGTGGAAAATATTTTTATTTTTTTAGTTATTTAAAGGCAACTATTACCTTTATACGCTTATTCCGATTAAAACTTCCATTTTAACAGTAGCCCTGCTGTAGCTGGCGTTATTAGTCTACAGATAATATGCTAAGGCAATATGGGGAATACATGTACGTAAGAAGCATTCATGAAGATAAACACTTAGGTAATGGAAATCGCATGGAGCGTTGCCGGGGTACGGAATAATGTGAAAAAGTAAAGCGGGACGGAACGACCCCCGCGGGGCCCCGGATCGGTTTTTCGGCGTGGATTGTTTTGAATACGGTATTTTCTATGTTCCGGGGAATGTCTAGATTGGACAGGGTTTTGGAATTGAGAAATGACCCTCTGAAATAATTTCCTTTACGCTACCTTTGTATGATGGAATTGCTTTAGTTTCCTTTACGTTTTAGCAAGTTAATTTGGTACAGGTATTGTTTGTATATGAAAGCCTTAAAAAATTTCTTTTGAATGACAAACTATATTCATTGGGGGGTATTTGCCATAGTTGCCACGCTTGGCGAGCGGGTTGGCAACCGCAGTTTTTTATTACGTCACAGTTGTTATCAGGAAGATGCTGCTGCCCATCTCCTGCCGTTGTCAGAATAAATAATAAATATGTCAGAATGTGTCCTGGATATTCTCAACCGCCACTACACGGCAAACTAGATTGTACAACCAGTGCGTGTTGCCAGTGATGACTTACGGATCTGAGACGTGGTCCTTCACTGCTGGCCGTATGAGGACGCTTAAGGTCGCTCAGCGAGCTATGGAGAGGGCTATGCTTGGAGTTTCTCTGCGTGATAGACTCAGAAATGAGGATATCCGCAGTAAAACCAGAGTGACCGACATAGCCCAACGGATTAGTAAGCTGAAGTGGCAATGGGCCGGCCATATAGCTCGAAGAACCGATAACCGATGGGGAAGAAAGGTTCTCGAGTGGCAGCCTCGTACCGGTAGGCGTAGTGTAGGGCGACCCCCCACTAGATGGAGTGACGACCTGGTAAGACATGCAGGAAGTCGATGGATGCAGGTGGCTCAGGACCGTGCTTTGTAGCATTACTTGGGGGAGGCCTATGTTCAGCAGTGGACTTGTGAAGGGCTGTAATGATGATGATGATGATGACAAACTATACTTAGTGGCAGATTACCACTATACAGAAGGGTATAGGCAGTCAGTATAAATAATAACAAGTTGTGAGGTTTTCCATCTTAGTTCTAAGCGGATGATCTCTAGACCATAAACATCACGAGGTCCCGGGTTCGAATCCCGAGTCGGGTCAAAAATTGAGTTTTTCTGTCAAGATATTGTCAGTAGGAGCCTGGAATCAGAGAAAGTTGGCGGTGTTTCATCCCCAATGCTCAGAAAGCACGTAAAGGCGCTGGCCCTGCGCTTGATCTCTCTCTGGTCGTGTCGGATTGCGGTTTCATTTGACTGTAAAAATGAGGGAATAAAGGCTTCAAGGAGCATGGATTATGGCTGATCTAGTCTAGTATTGACAAAGATACAATTGAGAAACTCCTACATAAAGTTAAATTTAAAATCACAGCTTAGATAAGTTCTAGGCACAGGCCTCCTCCGATTTCTGGGACGGTTTTAGGGCAAGGAAATGTCCACCGTGCTGCCCGATGCGTGTTGGCGAACTTCACATCTCTGCGAAATATTTTTTTTCTTATTTCTCAAACATGCAGGTTTTCTCACGATATTTTCCTTCATCGTCGAGCACGTGGTAAATCAGCACTTAAAATTGCAACTAACAATTTCATTTGGTTCCGGTGGGGATCGACATGGGTTCCTCGCGTACTCTACTCCTACCTACTACCTTCTACATAATTAATTTTATTGTTTTCAAAAGAATTTATTATTATACTTAAATACATAAGTTAAATCTTTTACACGTCTCTCTAGCCATTTTCTTTTATTTCATAACAACACGCAATCGGCGCGTAATGGGCATCTTTAATTCATACATACGAGTAAATTTATTCGCGTTAGCTTCGTCTTATATGCTTCATTTAAAATAAAATCGGACAAAGAAACTTTTGTTCTGTTTTTAATATCTAACTCATAAGTAAACAAGCATACGGCTCACCTGATGGTAAGTGATTACCGCCGCCCATGAGCAACTGCAATACCAGGGGGATGCGTTGCCGGCCATTTTTTTAACATGGGGAAATGCCTACGCATACCCCCCTTGCGAGGGCAAAGACGGGCTATATCGGACTCGCACCGACTAAAACCCCATGGTGCTCCACCTTCGTCGCATATTGGCAGGGCCACGCGAACGCTTTTGCACACATCCGGCCCCACCAGCGCCGGCCACCCCAAGGCGGCACCTCCTCGGGAGAGGACTACTCTTCTACGTTCTCCTTCCCAGGTAAGCCGCACCAGCCAACACATGGCGTACATTCATCCACGTTCTCCAACTAAACCTGCGCAATGGACGCCGCCGTGTCCGATGCGCGAAGGCCGTGGGGCCAGGAAAAACGAGCACTCAGAAGCACTGTCCTTCCCGACCTCAGCAGTGGTTCTGGTCTATGGCTCCGCCGCCAACCAAGATTCGGCTGCGGAAGGTAGGGAGAGCGGCGCCTTGCAATACCGACCCTCCTCTCCCCCCACAGGCCCACCACCACCACATCAATGGTGCGGTCCCGTTTGAGTCGCGAAGGATAGGGCGAAGAGTGGCGCATTGCCATACCAAAACTCCTCTTCCTCCGCGACTCTACCTCGGCTGCAGCGGTAGGGCGAGAGGACACTCCCGTGTGTACTGCAGGTACACATACTGCTGATTGGCGGCCGAAATTGGTAAATGGGTGGTGACCCACACAGACTCCCACGCAGCAAAGGAGTTTTACCACCTAGTAAGAGCTTGATGTTGGTTACAGGTTTTACGTGGGTGGGATTTACCCACTCTTTTATAAAAAGAGGGGTGGCGAACGAGCACGCAGTCCACTTGATATTTTCCATAGACATAAACACGCTAATCGATAGTTAGTTGGATTTAAGAGGAATAACATTGTAGCGACGGATTGATAGGAAAATCTCTATTCTAACACGGGCTTACATCTCAGGCTGATAATGTGCAAGAGCGGTATCAGTGCCAGGGTAACGATACTGCACCCACTTTTCTTAGCCAGCGTATTGAAAATAGGTTAACCTTGTAATGATAATATTTGCTGCTAGTAAAGAAAGAATAGAACATGTTTTATACAACGTTATATGTTAAAAGGTGAATCAAGTGTTATTAGAAACAGAAAACTTTTTTGTTCAGTATAGATTATAAACAATATTTATTGAAAGTCTCTTTTTTCATTTACCACTGGTTCGCAAAAAAATCTCTGTCCTGGGAAGAACCAGCAAGAAATCCTAGTGAGACTATTATTTTTTTTTCAAATAATAGCTTATAATCATGTAGGTCTAACTTGACAATAGTTCTGTATCATGTCATTAGAGTTATATTTTACATTCACGAATTTATAATACTTCGTTGTCATTAGATGCTATGAGAATATAACTATTGCTACCTGTGGTATAATTATATTGTTACTAATAAATATATTATAATTATATATGTTGTTCAACTTTTGAAACAATGTAGTTTAACGTTATTGTAACTGGTATACTTAAAACTTGAAATCATTGTGGTATACTTAAGATTCGCTGGCTAAACTTAAATTTAGTTTTGAGCGTAGACTAATGTTATCTTTTTTGTGCTAATATTCTCAAGTGTCTACTAGGTGTGGAAAAATATTCAGGGTTTTAAGATAACCCAAGAGCCACTCTAGCCACACTTTCACCCACTGCACTGGCGACCGGTAATACCTAGTTTTAGCTTTGAATGAATCGAATACATCTTTTAAACGTGGTAGAGCCATGTTGCAGCTATATTGTGGTTGTGACACGAATGGGTCGGCTCGAGCGGGGAAGGACCACGCTCTCACAGAATACCAGCGTAAAATAGCAGCTTAATGCTGTTTGTTTCGTATGTGAGTGAAGAGAACTGGAGACCGTTTTTACTTAATACGAGGCATTGCATCTTAGTCCTCAGGGGAGACAACGCATCTGCATTGTGATTCTTAATCGAGGATAGATGTAGATGTCTATGGGCCACAGTATGCACCACCAAAGTATGTCACCATTAATCTATAAAAAAAATCAATATGAGGTAAACTATGGGGAGACCTATACTCAGCAGTGGACTTACAATAACGCTAACGGCGATGGTATATGTATAACTTCTTATCGCTACTTAAAGCAAGGGGTTTAGTCACCGCAGCTTAAAAAGCCCCAAGTTACAGGCTGCTCCCCATTAACGGGCTAGATATTTCCGTCTCTCTCTAAAAAGATGTAATTTTTCGATTATATTTTAATTTATAAACTCAAAAAACCTACTGGTTACGGTATTATGAAGTTATATTTAATTATTACTTAAATGAAGTAAACAAATGCATGTGCCAATACAAATATCAAAAATTAAGATCAACTCTTATCAAGTGACAACAGTCGCAAGTAAAAATTCAATATATATTTATTTAAATGTCTAAGTTTTTTTTTTAATTTGTAACTGATGTTTTTAGATTTATTTCAAAACAATAACCTCAGGTAAACTGTGTGCTCGCTTTTCATCCTTATTCTATAAAATATTCCATAAACATCTAAGTTTAACCAAGGAGTCTGTTTTAAGTTTTTGTAAAACTGGATGTCATGAGTCGCCAGAAGGTAATGGTGAACACCGAAAACCATACATTTTTATATAACAAGGAGATTACAACAGCTAAAAACTAAACCTAAACTTAGCCAGCTAATCTTAAGTTTATACACTAAGATTAGCCTAGTATAACATATATATTATGTAGTAGAGTCGGATGCCATAAATTATTGTAACACGGGTTGTTAGATCTCCGCTAGATCTAATTAAATTGTGAACTGCAATTTTAACTGCTGATTTTTCACGTGGTCAGCCTTTAAAGACGTGAAAAAAACACGTGGGATTCCTTTACATATTTCGAGTTCTATCTTTTTTAGATTTTATAAATATTTGATCAGAAACGGAAAAATTCATAATACCGTATGATAAAAGACGAATGCCTATAAACGTACTCGTATATTCGAATAAAATAACCATAAATGTACAATAAATATGTCAGAATATGATTTCAATGCGAAGATTAAATTTGGTCTATGTACGAAAGTAGAGACTACAGTCTCAGTCTCAAAGCTATTACAGTTTTTCGCTAGGTAAGCAAGAATTTGAGTTACATAACTCATATTTTAACCGACGAGCGTGTATGCGTAGATAAATATATGGATGTAAAGGAGGCGAGAAAGGTGTGTCAGCAACGTGCCAAATGGAAGTCCGTAGTCTCTGCCTACCGCTCTGGGTGACAGGCGTGAGTGTTTATGATTATGATATGGTAACTCATATTTTACCACTGTTTTTTATATCGAAATATTGAAATGTTTTGAATTTTCAAAAAGTTTCATTAAATGGGCTGGCGGTCATTTAGTGCAGGGTAAGGGAATCCTCTACCCCAGATTGGGGTCTTAAGAGGTAGTAGAGCCAAAAGAAGCAGGAGATGGGTTTGACTTTCCATACTGTTAATGTTAAGTCTTGCAGCAACAGTTCGTATGCTTGTTGTAGGTTCCTAATCAAAAGTTTGAAGAGTCATTTAATCTACGGCCACATTATGTTGCACGGCACTCCCTAGAGGTTCTTGATGATGTAGGTTTCCTGTCTCTCTCAAACGTGGATAGGTTGTAGAGGTTTCGTGATGTGGTATACATCGATCAGGATATCGTCCCTGATAAATTCTTCGCGAATGTCGTAATAATTAATATATACATTACACATACATTTGTATTTCACCCAGTATATATGTACTAATTTATTATGTATTTACTCACTATGGATTTAGATAGCTCAGAAACGTGCTTTGTGGCATTCCGTTGGGGAGGACTATGTTCGGCAGTTGACTTGTGAACGGTTGTCATGAATGAATTAGTGAATCGGAAAAGTTATTTATTTCTAGAAGGTTTTTATTCTCCAAATTTTATAGATATATTTAATTACATTTGTCATTAATTTTCTATTCTTTCTCTTTTAAATTCTTAATTACAGTTGTAATAGCAACATAAGGTCAGCTTAACCAGGATAGGACCACACTCACGTAGTTTCCAGCATATAATAGCAGCATAACGCTGTTGTGTTTCGTAAATGAGTTACGCAAACTGTAAATCTTTATTACTAGTAACCATAGATTTAGTAAATACTAGTAACAAAGCATATCACCTCAGCCCTCAGGAGCGACAATAATCTACAGTTCTTAATTGAGGATAGATGTAAGCGTCTATAGGCCACTTACCATCGGGCAGACTGTGTTCTCGTTTGTCAACATTACTTGTATAGGTTTCATCATCATCGTTACAGCCTATCACTAGTCCACTTCTCAACATAGGCCTTCTACATCTATCGACTTCCTGCATCTCTTGCGCGATCGCCATTCCATCTCTGCCAAACGAGCACACAGTCCACCTGATGGTAGTTAGATGCTGTGGTCCATAGACATCAACATCTACCCTCGTCTATGAATCGAAATTCAGATGCGTTGTTATTCCTGAGGAATAAAATAGAATGTCTTAATGATTTCTTATATTTACGCGAACACTATACATGATTAAAACTACTTTTACGGATTTTATCGCGTTTATTTTTACTTTTTACTTACTTTTATTTTTAATTCCCGACGTTTCGGGCGCTTTCCAGCACCCATGGTCACGGGGGACTGAGATGACTGACGTCCCGATGTCATTGTTAAACCCGGAGTACATTCAGCTTTTTTAATTATTGTTTATGAGTAGTTACGTTGTACCAGTTCTGGCGCACTAGTAGTTACGTTGTACCAGTTCTGGCGCACTGATTCAGAAGTGGTACAAGTACGACGTTCGTCGACTCACGATCCTAAAAAAAAAAAGGTTTTGGCATGCTCTGATCACGAATCTGCGGTCCATTTTTGCGTAGGATGCACGGTTCCGGAGATGTGCAAATCAATTAACTCTTATCTAATAGATATCCGGTGTAGGCCTCAACCGTCATTAGCGCTCCATTGTCCTTATCTACTTATCTATTGTTCGTTCAATACCGTCATTATCTAATATTCGTCAGCGTGTGGGTCGGCTTATGCTACTATATTATACTCCTTGGTTCCTATCTACAACGGTAATCTGAATCATCAATAAAATACATTACCTAATTTTGTTACAATTTTTATTTACGAAATACAAAATCTTATTACTTATTATCTATAAAATAGGAGCGAAACATCTCATCCACTAAAATATCGTTGTACAATGTGTTCCCTGTAAATATACTCGTAAAACTATGCATTGAACATCCCTGAAATTTATATAGCAAATACATTAAGCAATATTCGCCACAAACTGAAGTCCACTCATTCTGAATCCTATCAACATTCCAGTTCCATCTTTTACAATTTCTTTTTAAAAACTCTAGATGATATCGTACAGGTGTCCGTCCATATGAATCAAAATATTGACCGACGTCATTCGTATCGATATATAAAGCTACCCAATGTGACCCTGGTTTATCATCTGTACCCAAATTGCATATTACCTAGTCAGGTCATAAATTCTATCACATGTTTAATATAAAATTATTGAAACAAGTTTATTCATTATGTAACCATTTATATACCAAAATGAACTTAACAAAACATAGATTCTTATGACACTATAGTTTATTTAAAATGACCTCCGTGATTTTTAATACAGGCCTTCAATCTGCGCGGCCAGTCGTCTATAGCAGCCCGAACGAGGTCCATGTCAATATCGGCGGCTGCCTTAATCAAGGATGTCTTGAGTGACTCCAAATTGGGATGAGGCTTTGAGCACGCCAATTTCTCCTCCAAGTGTTGCCATATCTTGTAATCTAACGGATTCAAATCTGGACTGGAGGAGGGCCAGTGTTCATGCCGGATGAAGTCGATTTCACGCGCCGTCAGCCAGTCTTGTGTGCTCTTCGCTCTATGAGCTGACGCCGAATCTTGTTGGAATACCCAGTGCCTGTTATTGAACATGGTATGAGAAACAGGTTACACAAGGTTCGTCAGGACTGTATTTTGATACACAACTACATTCGTTTTTACACCTTTCTCACAAAAATGTACCTTTGTTAAGCCCCAATAAGAAACTCCCAACCATACCATGAGCGAGGATGGAAAATGACCTCGTTGGACACGCGGAATACGGTTGCTCGCTTCTTCACTACTGTGTGCGTACACCTTATCATTTTGTTTGTTGTAGCTCTCTTCTACGGTAAAAATTTTTTCATCCGACAAAAGAATTTCCCGATATTTTTTCCCGCGTACCGCTTCGACAAAGCGCGGCATCTCTTCAGTCTCAGGTCCATTAGACGAGCATTCAAACGATGTCCTGTTTTTTTTCGATATGCCCGAAGCCCTAAGTCTTCATTTAACACCCTTTTACACCTTATCATTTTGTTTGTTGTAGCTCTCTTCTACGGTAAAAATGTTTTCATCCGAAAAAAAGAATTTCCCGATATTTTTTCCCGCGTACCGCTTCGACAAAGCGCGACATCTCTTCAGTCTCAGGTCCATTAGACGAGCATTCAAACGATGTCCTGTTTTTTTTCGATATGCCCGAAGCCCTAAGTCTTCATTTAACACCCTTTTACACCTTATCATTTTGTTTGTTGTAGCTCTCTTCTACGGTAAAAATTTTTTCATCCGAAAAAAGAATTTCCCGATATTTTTTTCCCGCGTACCGCTTCAACAAAGCGCGACATCTCTTCAGTCTAAGGTCCATTAGACGAGCATTCAAACGATGTCCTGTTTTTCTTCGATATGCTCGAAGCCCTAAGTCTTCATTTAACACCCTTTTCATCGTGGTTCTGCTTAACCTCATCTGAAGGGCCAACAGTTTCTGCTTACGTTTGGGGTTTCTTTGAATTCGCGCCTTCACAGCTTTTATCATTGCTGGAGTCCTAACAGACCGAGGGCGACCACTTCTTGACCCGTCATCTACACTAGAGTCTTCATTGTATCGTTTGATGGTACGATAAACGAATCTTTTGGTTATATTCAAATTTTTCAGTATGTCAAAAATTTGAATTGGCGCGGAACCGCAACGATGCAACGCAATAACTGCAACACGGTCTTCTTTAAACGTCCACTCCATATTAAAAAATTAGTAAAATTCTAAAAAGTATACAGTTTTATTTTCATGAACAATTCGAAATTCGAATTCATTTTGTGGTTGGCATTATAAAAAAAAAAATTTTTTTTTGTGTTACTATTTCTATTTATATTTTTGGTTTTGGCATAAACATTATTTTCATGGGGTGAATCTTTTTCAGATGTTGTTGTAAATCTAGTGTTCATGATATTACTGCTATTAGTAGAATATTACAGTACAATCTACTCAATGACTGACATAGGAATGATCAATTATGTGATTTCTAAATATTAAATTGAATTTTTTTGTATTATTTTTGTACGTATTTGAGTCATCGATACACTGAATAAGACGCAACACGAAGTAATGATGAGATAAGCAACAGATTGTGAGATAAGCTTGTTGACGCATAAAGTTATTATCAATTCCACTGTAGAAATTATTTAGATTAGAATTATTACTTACTGGTACTATATAAGACTAAGCAACTGCAGTCATGGAGTTAGTGTACGGTCGTTTAACCGCAGTGGATCTATCAATACTATATTTGTGTTACTTCGAGGCATCAAAGGCCATAGATGTAAGTGTTTATTCTATTACCAAACTTACTTTTCTTTCTGTTATTTTCTTACGTGTGTATGATTTAGTGTTAACAAATTATATTTAAATATTGTGTGTGTATATGATTAAGCCGTGGTAGCTCAGATAGTTAGCGCAAGCTGTAAATTTCACAGTACGCGACCCGGGTTCGAACCCCCGCCGGCACCACTTAAATTGTGGAATTGCAATTTTAAGTGCTGGTTTACCACGTGCCCGGCGGTGAAGGAAAATATCGTGAGGAAACCTGCATGTCTGAGAAAATTTCGAAGGCATGTGAAGTTCGCCAACACGCATTGAGACCGCGCCGCGGATATTTCCTAGCCATAAATACAAAGACAATAGTAGAAAGTAAAAAGTTAAAAAATACTTTTTTAACAATGACAGTCATTAGTGATCACTAGTGAATGTGATTCTGATTACTTAAATTACAGGAAGAAAAGAGCAGAAGGAAGAAATGGGATGATGGGAAGTAATAAAGAATGAATTGTTATGTGAAGTTTGTTGGAACAAACATATTTTAGTCACGTGTAAATACTTTTAACATTTTCGGTTCAAAATTACACAAAATCTAAAAAATATTAGATACATCATCGACATGGACGGATTTTACATTACATATCCTCAGAAACATTTTCAATGTAGAGAAATGGCTATTCTAGACGTAAAACTATCCAATAAAAATGATGCGTTTATCGATCATTATTTGTTTCGGCCAAGTTATCCTTTCAATTATTTGTCGCCAAAAGACAAAAAAACTGTTCGTTATTGTGAAACACACGTGCACGGCATTCCATATTTTGATGTGACCGAAGAATTAAAATGTGCCTACAAACAAGAGAACATCATTCGCATATTAAATTGGTATATTAGAAATTTGTGCAAAGACGAAGTGATCGCATACAAAGGTGGTTCAACAGAAAAACAATTTTTAAAAATGTTGACGACGAATGATAGAATTTTTAATATTGAAGAATACAAATGTCCAAAATACAATGATTTGGTAAATGTCATAAATTTAAACAAACGTTATGTGTATAATAATCATATATTTGCAAAAAATAATCACAAAATTTTACATTGTTCTTGTGACGAAGTGTGGGTTTTGTACAAGTGGTTATTGCTTGAAAATAAAATTTTAAATTAATCATAAATTTTGTTTGATTTCCCAAAAACATTAGTTATAGTATACTATATAATACAAAGGTGGTTCAACAGAAAAACAATTTTTAAAAATGTTGACGACGAATGATAGAATTTTTAATATTGAAGAATACAAATGTCCAAAATACAATGATTTGGTAAATGTCATAAATTTAAACAAACGTTATGTGTGTAATAATCATGTATTTGCAAAAAATAATCACAAAATTTTACATTGTTCTTGTGACGAAGTGTGGGTTTTTTACAAGTGGTTATTGCTTGAAAATAAAATTTTAAATTAATCATAAATTTTGTTTGATTTCCCAAAAACATTAGTTATAGTATACTATATAATACAAAGGTGGTTCAACAGAAAAACAATTTTTAAAAATGTTGACGACGAATGATAGAATTTTTAATATTGAAGAATACAAATGTCCAAAATACAATGATTTGGTAAATGTCATAAATTTAAACAAAGGTTATATGTGTAATAATCATATATTTGCAAAAAATAAAAACAAAATTTTACATTGTTCTTGTGCCGAAGTGTGGGTTTTTTACAAGTGGTTTTTGCTTGAAAATAAAATTTTAAATTAATCATACATTTTGTTTGATTTCCCAAAAACATTAGTTATAGTATACTATATAATACAAAGGTGGTTCAACAGTAAAACAATTTTTAAAAATATGACGACGAATGATAGAATTTTTAATATTGAAGAATACAAATGTCCAAAATACAATGATTTGGTAAATGTCATAAATTTAAACAAACGTTATGTGTGTAATAATCATATATTTGCAAAAAATAATCACAAAATTTTACATTGTTCTTGTGTCGAAGTGTGGGTTTTTTACAAGTGGTTATTGCTTGAAAATAAAATTTTAAATTAATCATACATTTTGTTTGATTTCCCAAAAACATTAATTATAGTATACTATATAATACAAAAGTTGGTTCAACAGAAAAACAAATTTTTAAAAATGTTGACGACGAATGATAGAATTTTTAATATTGAAGAATACAAATGTCCAAAATACAATGATTTGGTAAATGTCATAAATTTAAACAAACGTTATGTGTGTAATAATCATGTATTTGCAAAAAATAATCACAAAATTTTACTTTTTTTAATTGTTCTTGTGACGAAGTGTGGGTTTTTTACAAGTGGTTATTGCTTGCAAATAAAATTTTAAATTAATCATAAATTTTGTTTGATTTCCAAAAAACATTAGACAAAATTGGTTCAACAGAAAAACAATTTTTAAAAATGTTGACGACGAATGATAGAATTTTTAATATTGAAGAATACAAATATCCAAAATACAATGATTTGGTAAATGTCAAAAATTTAAACAAACGTTATGTGTGTAATAATCATATATTTGCAAAAAATAATCACAAAATTTTACATTGTTCTTGTGACGAAGAGTGGGTTTTTTACAAGTGGTTATTGCTTGAAAATAAAATTTTAAATTAATCATAAATTTTGTTTGATTTCCCAAAAACATTAGTTATAGTATACTATATAATACAAAATTGGTTCAACAGAAAAACAATTTTTAAAAATGTTGACTACGAATGATAGAATTTTTAATATTGAAGAATACAAATGTCCAAAATACAATGATTTGGTAAATGTCATAAATTTAAACAAACGTTATGTGTGTAATAATCATATATTTGCAAAAAAATAATCCCAAAATTTTACATTGTTCTTGTGACGAAGTGTGGGTTTTTTACAAGTGGTTATTGCTTGAAAATAAAATTTTAAATTAATCATACATTTTGTTTGATTTCCCAAAAACATTAGTTATAGTATACTATATAATACACAGGTGGTTCAACAGAAAAACAATTTTTAAAAATGTTGACGACGAATGATAGAATTTTTAATATTGAAGAATACAAATGTCCAAAATACAATGATTTGGTAAATGTCATAAATTTAAACAAACGTTATGTGTGTAATAATCATGTATTTGCAAAAAATAATCACAAAAATTCACATTGTTCTTGTGACGAAGTGTGGGTTTCTTACAAGTGGTTATTGCTTGAAAATAAAATTTTAAATTAATCATAAATTTTGTTTGATTTCCCAAAAACATTAGTTATAGTATACTATATAATACAAAGGTAGTTCAACAGAAAAACAATTTTTAAACATGTTGACGACGAATGATAGAATTTTTAATATTGAAGAATACAAATATCCAAAATACAATGATTTGGTAAATGTCATAAATTTAAACAAACGTTATGTGTGTAATAATCATGTATTTGCAAAAAATAATCACAAAAATTCACATTGTTCTTGTGACGAAGTGTGGGTTTCTTACAAGTGGTTATTGCTTGAAAATAAAATTTTAAATTAATCATAAATTTTGTTTGATTTCCCAAAAACATTAGTTATAGTATACTATATAATACAAAGGTGGTTCAACAGAAAAACAATTTTTAAAAATGTTGACGACGAATGATAGAATTTTTAATATTGAAGAATACAAATGTCCAAAATACAATGATTTGGTAAATGTCATAAATTTAAACAAACGTTATGTGTTGTAAACGTTATGTGTAATTGTTGTTTGTAGTTGTAAAATCATGTATTTTTTTTAGATTTAGATTTCCTTGATGATAGTTTATATTTGGTAAATTATATAAAGGTTGCATTTCATCAAAGCGCCATGTGATCTGATTAAAATCACAATTACATATTTCTGTAACTGATTTCATGAAATTTGTTAAGAAATTTGACTTCCTACATCCACTTGGTCCTGCCACAATAGCAGTAAACGGATGTATAAAGTGAAACATTACACACGTCTAAAGTTCTAAGGTGTGAAATAAAAAATGAAAGTGTTGGTGTAAACAATTCAAACAAAATTTATGATTAATTTAAAATTTTATTTTCAAGCAATAACCACTTGTAAGAAACCCACACTTCGTCACAAGAACAATGTAAAATTTTGTGATTATTGTTTGCAAATACATGATTATTACACACATAACGTTTGTTTAAATTTATGACATTTACCAAATCATTGTATTTTGGACATTTGTATCCTTCAATATTAAAAACTCTTTCATTCGTCGTCAACATTTTTAAAAATTGTTTTTCTGTTGAACCAATTTTGTATTATATAGTATACTATAACTAATGTTTTTGGGAAATCAAACAAAATTTATGATTAATTTAAATTTTTATTTTCAAGCAATAACCACTTGTAAAAAACCCACACTTCGTCACAAGAACAATTAAAAAAGTAAAATTTTGTGATTATTTTTTGCAAATACATGATTATTACACACATAACGTTTGTTTAAATTTATGACATTTACCAAATCATTGTATTTTGGACATTTGTATTCTTCAATATTAAAAATTCTATCATTCGTCGTCAACATTTTTAAAAATTGTTTTTCTGTTGAACCACCTTTGTATTATATAGTATACTATAACTAATGTTTTTGGGAAATCAAACAAAATGTATGATTAATTTAAAATTTTATTTTCAAGCAATAACCACTTGTAAAAAACCCACACTTCGTCACAAGAACAATGTAAAATTTTGTGATTATTTTTTGCAAATATATGATTATTACACACATAACGTTTGTTTAAATTTATGACATTTACCAAATCATTGTATTTTGGACATTTGTATTCTTCAATATTAAAAATTCTATCATTCGTCGCCAACATTTTTAAAAATTGTTTTTCTGTTGAACCACCTTTGTATTATATAGTATACTATAACTAATGTTTTTGGGAAATCAACAAAATTTATGATTAATTTAAAATTTTATTTTCAAGCAATAACCACTTGTAAAAAACCCACACTTCGTCACAAGAACAATGTAAAATTTTGTGATTATTTTTTTGCAAATATATGATTATTACACACATAACGTTTGTTTAAATTTATGACATTTACCAAATCATTGTATTTTGGACATTTGTATTCTTCAATATTAAAAATTCTATCATTCGTCGTCAACATTTTTAAAAATTGTTTTTCTGTTGAACCACCTTTGTATGCGATCACTTCGTCTTTGCACAAATTTCTAATATACCAATTTAATATGCGAATGATGTTCTCTTGTTTGTAGGCACATTTTAATTCTTCGGTCACATCAAAATATGGAATGCCGTGCACGTGTGTTTCACAATAACGAACAGTTTTTTTGTCTTTTGGCGACAAATAATTGAAAGGATAACTTGGCCTAAACAAATAATGATCGATAAACGCATCATTTTTATTGGATAGTTTTACGTCTAGAATAGCCATTTCTCTACATTGAAAATGTTTCTGAGGATATGTAATGTAAAATCCGTCCATGTCGATGATGTATCTAATATTTTTTAGATTTTGTGTCATTTTGAACCAAAATGTTAAAAGTATTTACACGTGACTAAAATATGTTTGTTCCAACAAACTTCACATAACAATTCATTCTTCATTACTTCCCATCATCCCATTTCTTCCTTCTGCTCTTGTCTTCCTGTAATTTAAGTAAACAGAATCACATTCACTAATGATCACTAATGACTGTCATTGTTAAAAAAGTATTTTTTAACTTTTTACTTTCTACTATTGTCTTTGTATTTATGGCTAGGAAATATCCGCGGCGCGGTCTCAATGCGTGTTGGCGAACTTCACACGCCTTCGAAATTTTCTCAGACGTGCAGGTTTCCTCACGATGTTTTCCTTAACCGCTGAGCACGTGGTAAATCAGCACTTAAAATTGCAATTAACAATTTAAGTGGTGCCGGCGGGGGTCGAACCCGGGTCGCGTACTGTGAAATTTACAGCTTGCGCTAACCATCTGAGCTACCACGGCTTAATCATATACACACACAATATTTAAATATAATTTGTTAACACTAAATCATACACACGTAAGAAAATAACAGAAAGAAAAGTAAGTTTGTCAATAGAATAAACACTTAAAATTGCAATTAACAATTTAAGTGGTGCCGGCGGGGGTCGAACCCGGGTCGCGTACTGTGAAATTTACAGCTTGCGCTAACTATCTGAGCTACCACGGCTTAATCATATACACACACAATATTTCAATATAATTTGTTAACACTAAATCATACACACGTAAGAAAATAACAAAAAGAAAAGTAAGTTTGTCAATAGAATAAACACTTAAAATTGCAATTAACAATTTAATTGGTGTCGGTGGGGGATCGAACCCGCGTCGCGTACTGTAAAATTTACAGCTTGCGCTAACCCCATCTGAGCTACCACGGCTTAATCATATACACACACAATATTTAAATATAATTTGTTAACACTAAATCATACACACGTAAGAAAATAACAGAAAGAAAAGTAAGTTTGGTAATAGAATAAACACTTACATCTATGGCCTTTGATGCCTTGAAGTAACACAAATATAGTATTGATAGATCCACTGCGGTTAAACGACCATACACTAACTCCATGACTGCAGTTGCTTGCTCTTATATAGTACCAGTAAGTAATAATTCTAATCTAAAGAATTTCTACAGTGGAATTGATAATAACTTTATGCGTCAACAAGCTTATCTCACATTCTGTTGCTTATCTCATCATTACTTCGTGTTGCGTCTTATTCAGTGTATCGATAACTCAAATACGTACAAAAATAATACAAAAAAATTCAATTTAATATTTAGAAATCACATAATTGATCATTCCTATGTTAGTCATTGAGTAGATTGTACTGTAATAATCTACTAATAGCAGTAATATCATGGATACACTATATGTACAACAACATCTGAAAAAGATTCACCCCAGTCTAGAAAATAATGTTTATGCTGCTAATAGACCTATAATAGTACATATAATAGTAGATATATACCTAGTCGAGTCATAAGTATTGTCACACAGTAAAAACTTTTCTTTTAGAATGCTGGCCACAAAAAAGTTTATTGAATTCGAATTTCGAATTGTTCATGAAAATAAAACTGTATACTTTTTAGAATTTTACAAATTTTTTAATATGGAGTGGACGTTTAAAGAAGACCGTGTTGCAGTTATTGCGTTGCATCGTTGCGGTTCCGCGCCAATTCAAATTTTTGACATACTGAAAAATTTGAATATAACCAAAAGATTCGTTTATCGTACCATCAAACGATACAATGAAGACTCTAGTGTAGATGACGGGTCAAGAAGTGGTCGCCCTCGGTCTTTTAGGACTCCAGCAGTGATAAAAGCTGTGAAGGCGCGAATTCAAAGAAACCCCAAACGTAAGCAGAAACTGTTGGCCCTTCAGATGAGGTTAAGCAGAACCACGGTGAAAAGGGTGTTAAATGAAGACTTAGGGCTTCGAGCATATCGAAGCAAAACAGGACATCGTTTGAATGCTCGTCTAATGGACCTGAGACTGAAGAGATGTCGCGCTTTGTTGAAGCGGTACGCGGGAAAAAAATATCGGGAAATTCTTTTTTCGGATGAAAACATTTTTAACGTAGAAGAGAGCTACAACAAACAAAATGATAAGGTGTAAAAGGGTGTTAAATGAAGACTTAGGGCTTCGGGCATATCGAAGAAAAACAGGACATCGTTTGAATGTTCGTCTAATGGACCTGAGACTGAAGAGATGCCGCGCTTTGTCGAAGCGGTACGCGGGAAAAAATATCGGGAAATTCTTTTGTCGGACGAAAAAATTTTTACCGTAGAAGAGAGCTACAACAAACAAAATGATAAGGTGTACGCACACAGTAGTGAAGAAGCGAGCAACCGTATTCCGCGTGTCCAACGAGGTCATTTTCCATCCTCGCTCATGGTATGGTTGGGAGTTTCTTATTGGGGCTTAACAAAGGTACATTTTTGTGAGAAAGGTGTAAAAACGAATGTAGTTGTGTATCAAAATACAGTCCTGACGAACCTTGTGTAACCTGTTTCTCATACCATGTTCAATAACAGGCACTGGGTATTCCAATAAGATTCGGCGTCAGCTCATAGAGCGAAGAGCACACAAGACTGGCTGGCGGCGCGTGAAATCGACTTCATCCGGCATGAACACTGGCCCTCCTCCAGTCCAGATTTGAATCAGTTAGATTACAAGATATGGCAACACTTGGAGGAGAAGGCTTGGTGGCGTGCTCAAAGCCTCATCCCAATTTGGAGTCACTCAAGACATCCTTGATTAAGGCAGCCGCCGATATTGACATGGACCTCGTTCGGGCTGCGATAGACTACTGGCCGCGCAGATTGAAGGCCTGTATTAAAAATCACGGAGGTCATTTTAAATAAACTATAGTGTCATAAGAATCTATGTTTTGTTAAGTTCATTTTGGTATATAAATGGTTACATTATGAATAAACTTGTTTCAATTATTTTATATTAAACATGTGATAGAATTTATGACCTGACTAGGTAATATGCAATTTGGGTACAGATGATAAACCAGGGTCACATTGGGTAGCTTTATATATCGATACGAATGACGTCGGTCAATATTTTGATTCATATGGACGGACACCTGTACGATATCATCTAGAGTTTTTAAAAAGAAATTGTAAAAGATGGAACTGGAATGTTGATAGGATTCAGATTGAGTGGATTTCGGTTTGTGGCGAATATTGCTTAATGTATTTGCTATATAAGTTTCAGGGATGTTCAATGCATAGTTTTACGAGTATATTTACAGGGAACACATTGTACATCGACATTTTAGTGGATGAGATGTTTCGCTCCTATTTTATAGATAATAAGTAATAAGATTTTGTATTTCGTAAATAAAAATTGTAACAAAATTAGGTAATGTATTTTATTGATGATTCAGATTACCGTTGTAGATAGGAACCAAGGAGTATAATATAATAGCATAAGCCGACCCACACGCTGACGAATATTAGATAATGACGGTATTGAACGAACAATAGATAAGTAGATAAGGACAATGGAGCGCTAATGACGGTTGAGGCCTACACCGAATATCTATTAGATAAGAGTTAATTGATTTGCACATCTCCGGAACCGTGCATCCTACGCAAAAATGGACCGCAGATTCGTGATCAGAGCATGTCAAAACCTTTTTTCTTTTTTTTAGGATCGTGAGTCGACGAACGTCGTACTTGTACCACTTCTGACTCAGTGCGCCAGAACTGGTACAACGTAACTACTAGTGCGCCAGAACTGGTACAACGTAACTACTTTTCTGGTCCGATCTATGCAAAATGAACTGACTATGTCCTGAGGTCTTGCAGTGGTATGCTTGGGTTTAGTTTTAATTTTATTGATTATAGGATCCCAAGCAGGTGGTAGTTCCCAGCCTCCTTCTCTATTGAAATTAGTATGTTTTTTAATTTCAATAGCCTCACGTATCATCCTTGGTAGGAATCGGTGTTCTTTCTTTGTGGTCTATCAAATCTGATGTAATGGCTGGGTCCGTCTAGGATATGATCACAAACTGCAGACTTCCCTTGTGATCATACCTTGTGTACTTGTGATCATATCCTAGACGGACCCAACCATTACATCAGATTTATCAAAAATTAAAATCAAAATTAAAAGTAAATAAAAAGTAAAAATAAACGCGATAAAATCCGTAAAAGTAGTTTTAATCATTGAATGTCTTGTTTCCAGTTATAGGGTTTCTGGTTCTGTAAATTCACCATACAAAACACAGCAGCATTAAAATGCTTGTTACCTTGGTACACTGTGAGAGTGTGGTACATTCCCAATGTAGTTGACCATTAATTTAAGATAAGCGATAAGTGCAATTTTTTTCATTTTTTCACATACATGCCGTCATTCGAAGAGGTAGGCAGAGTCCATAGAGCAGCTACCTAAATCAATATCCAATTATTCGGCTTTTACAACATGCTAGGTAAGGTTTAAAGTTGGTATGTTTTTTGTTATACTTAAGTACAATAAAAATAGTAGCTATAAGTCCCAGACTGAGATGGAATCATCACTAATGTAGTCTACTCTGTATTTCGAAATATATATATATGTTTTAGAACCAGAAAAAAGCTCTCAAAGCTCTAATAGAATTATCAAAAGTAAAAACCGGAGTATTTTTTTTTTTCAATAAGTAAATTGAATAAGTTATATAGACAAGTAGTATGACAAGTTGGCTTAATAGACGTGCAATAAGCATTTAACAAAGTAGGTCGTCCAAAAAATGCTAAGTATGAAACCGACGGACGGGTGGTCAGTTTTCCTTATGGTTTTAATTAAGCCGGACCCGCCACAAACTAACCTGCCGCCATTTTTGCAGTCCCGCACCGCTCGTGCAGATTGATTAAAAGTCTATGGTCCATGCTTTATAGCATGTTTCCATTGTAAAACGACACGAAATATATTTTGAACGTCAATTAAACAAAATGATGTTCAAAATTTTAAATTATTCAAAAAAAATAATTTTCTATTAATCATAACACTAGTCCAATGAGACGCAGAAACTGCAACTAAACTTACTAAACAGAAAGACTACTAAGCTTTTGAAACAAAGTTGTTTAAGGCTCATAAATGATGAAAACTATACTTCATAAGATAATTATTAGCTAATGTTAAGATAAATATGTAATGGTTATCATTAATTATTTATTTGTCACCGTATATAGTATGATAGTGGTATTCGTACCGTGTACTCGTAACAGACTTTGCGGGAACTACCAATATAAATGAAACATTTTGACTTCCAATTTATGGTGGTTTAAGCATTTAAAGAAAAAGGCCCGAGACGGGATGCAGCATCAAAATTGCGAGGCGTATGGTTCTGCGTTCGTGCAGTGGATTTTACAGGCAGATGATAATCAACTAGAATAACCTTTAATTCTCACTGTGGTCATCTCATTCTAACGATATTGACAACGAAACAAAGGACCGGTGACTCCTAGGCTATACGCGTATGTTCCACTGGGTAAGTAAGTACCATACTCTATTGTGGGCGACGTTAACGCGTAAGCCAGGAGTTTGCTTGCGTCAGCATCTGATACATGATTATGCTTTCGGTTAGTTCCGATAGTTAGAAAAAATTAGAAGCGTTCTTCCCCCTAAGGACTAAAAAGTAACATACGAAACACAGTATTATTCGTATATTTTTCGCTAATATGATGGTTCTCCCCCAGTTAAGTTGATCAATTTTATTCTACAGCGTGGCTTAGAACGTATAAAAATTATTTTTAAATTTCATAAATTTTAAAGTACATAACTTTATGTTAAATCTTAATTTTCCATAATGATGCAATGGAAACGCACTTAACCCTTGTACCGCTCAAGCAGCTTCTAATTTATGGTTGAGGTGGGCGCCCCGGCCGATAGTTAAAGCCGGACGCTAATTCTGACCAACATGGCGAAAGTTGCTCTTATGTCGCCTCTACACGTTGGCCAACACAGTGGCGAATGGAGTGGCGAATATATTGGCCGAGAGTTGGTGACGGCGTCCACACGTTGGAAGGTCGTTCAGTTTACTTCGGTTCGGGCCAATATGCGGACGAATTTATAAGCACCGTGGCGCAGTGGCTCAGGAATGAGTGGCTGCGCCGGGCGCCGCGGGTTTGATCCCGCACGGAACAAGTATTTGTATGTCCTACAAACAATGTTTCGGATCTGGATGTGTGTCCTTGTGCAATTTATGTTTGTAAGCTGCCTGCGCGGTACGGGAGAAAATCCTAGTGTGGGGTTAATGTTTTTATAAAAGAATTATAAAATAATAGTGGTTATTAATGGGGCTGTAAATAGATATACGATATACGATTAGCTTTATTTATTCTTTACATGCATCATAAACTGGAATAAATACCATTAATAAGAACTTAACTTATTTTAAAGTTAAAGGAGTTATAATCGATTAGTCTATGTTTTAAAATTGGGTTTTGATTTTAAAGTTTAGCAAAATATGTACTTGCATTTCTATCAGACATTTGATGTATATAAAAACACCTTATAATTTATTTGGTAATTTAATTGTTTTTTGAGAAAGAAAACAATATCAATAAATATAACTAACACTGCCTTAATAATAGGTACTAATTATAACTTAGAACGTAAATGAAAAACTCATGACGAGCAAAGTGGCTCAGGACCATGCTTTGCGGCAGTCTGTGGAGGAGGATGTTCAGTAGTGGACTTGTGAACAGCTGTAATGATGATGATGATTCGAAATCTTGCACGATTAAATTATAAGAAATCGACGTTTTTTTTTTTATAGGATAGTGTTACAAACGAGCACACAGTGCACCTGATGGTGGTTACTGTGGCCCAAAGACATCTACATCTATCCTCGATTACGAATCAAAATGCAGATGCGTTGTCACCCGTGAGGGCTAAGATGAAATGCCTCGTTTCCTTTAAAAAGGGTCTCTGGTTCTCTACACTCACTATACGAAACACAGCATCATTAAGCTACTATTTTACGCTGATATTCTGTGAGAGCGTGGTCCTTCCCCGGTCGAGCCGACCTTCGTGCTGCAACTATACTTCTAATATAATTGCATGGTTCTACCACGTATAAACGACATGCTTCATTTTTTTTTTCATTTTAAAATTGTTCTCGTAATAATCTGATTGTAAAAATACGTTAATTATTTTTTATAAATAGCTTATTGATGAAAACAAATGTTCAATAATAATTAAATCGCGCTAATTAAAGTAGTAGAAATGTTTAAAGTTGAAATTGGCACTAAAAGGCTGGTAATTGGGGCATCCACCCTACAAAGCTTGAATATAAAATTTAAATCAGATGCGTGTAATCACTCTGGGAGCTTGTAGCAAACTAAACGCGCGGCCAACGTGTGGACGCGGCGACCAAACTCCGCCAACAATCCTTTGATCTTTTGTAAAAAACCGACACCACACGGATCTCGCGCCAACTTGCGGGCCATCGTTCCAATACATACTAATGAAGCCCAAACACCCCGTCTACACGTTGGCCAATGCTATTGGCCACTACATTTGCCACTGTGTTGGCCAACGTGTAGAGGCGACATTACACACATCTAGTATTGTTTAGTTTATTTAGCTGAGAGCGGACAATATGTTCTGCTATGCGCAAAATTAAAAAAGCGAGAAATTAATTCTCTTAAACAAAATTGTTATGTGCTTCATGGTGTTTTTTATTCATTTAATAAACATCAAAAGGTTTATTGTAATTGTTGTAATTGTATTGTAATCTAGACTACTAAGTTTTTTTATTGCGCCCCTCAATCAAATTTTACTTCATCGACAGGATGACAGGAAACATTGTTATTTATTCTGTTTACTGTATAATACAGAAATAATGTATACAGATAAAATAAAATTGAAGTGTTTGTTTGTAATGTCCAAATAATAGCTTTTTTGGCTTTTTACTAAATTCATGTGAATTTATTATTACTATTATATATACTAATTGTACTTATAACCAAAAAATAAAACACTTTTTTACAGTTTATTTTTGGCTGTATGTCTTTGAAGCAAATGGACAGTTTTTGACGGGATTTTTAGTGCTAGACTAGATAGCAGATATTTTAAGGAGAAAATTAGGCTAATTTTATTCAAAAAAAAAAGAATTAGCGTTCCGCGCCAAAAAAACGCATGAAATTCAGTCGTTATAACTTCCACGCGGACGAAGTTGCAGGAAACAGCTAGTACAAAATATTGTTTTATTATTCATTTCATAAGTTCACTGCTGAACATAAGCCTCCCCCAAGGAGTGCCACAAAGCACGGTCGTGTCGGATATTTATTAATAATTTTACTCTTATAAGATGTAGAACTTAGTAGCATAAAATAGATGAAGACGTCGTTAAAATCTACTTCAAAAGTAATATATCACACATTAATCTAAACCCGAGGTGACAATGTTACGAGGACTGCACATTCTCCCGCAACAAGGATTGTCCATGACATATAGCCGGGTAACCACCGCTAATACAAGTGTTCTTCAACATCTTTCGCGAGCACGCATTTCTTTTGAGCGGGCCACAAAAATCGCGTGAAAAATTGTATAGGAGTTTTCATAGCTAAGGCTGCAAATTTTAAATTGCTGATTTTAATATTTCGTATAATTTTCCAGAAGCATATTTCATATAATATTCCAGAAGCATGTAAAATCTGTGTGTATTATTTTACCGTGTTGTGGCGGCATTCACCTTATTTCGTTCCATGAATGGGGAGAGGTCTTGTGATTTAGAATAGATGGCGGTACAACTACCTCGCTTACATGGCACCCATGACTTACCCAGACTGATGACGTACAGCATCGTTACAGATGCGAGATGTCTGGTACTATAATGGTCGTTTCGCCTGCCGAATGTTATATGTATAAATCATAGTTTTTTATATAAAATAGGGGTGATAAACGAGCACACAGTCCACCTGATTGTAAGTGGATGCTGTCGTCGATAGACTTCTACATTTATTCTCAATTAAGTATCAAAATTCAGACGCGTTATCACACCTGATTGCTAAGATGGAATGCCTTATTTTCATTAAAAAGGGACTACGGTTCTATAGACTCGTCATACGAAACACAGCAGCATTAAGCTGCCATTTAACGATGGTATTCTGTGAGAGCGTGTTCCTACCCCGGTTGAACCAACTCATTCATGCTGCAACCATAATATAGCTGCAGCGTGACTCTACCACGTACAAAATATTTATATAGATGTATCTTAGTTACAACAATTATTAAATGAAATTCCATCAGTAATCCTTAGAGTCGCTAACGCACCTGTAGCCAAACCACTGAAGGCTTTAAGTTACCTTCTGGTGTTCAAAGTTATAGAGGCAACAGTTCATTTTTAAGGACATATGAAACATTATCAACACGCAGTGAGGCAATGTGGCATTTGCTCTCTCTGAAACGGTGATCATTTGCCTTACAGTAAGACGTGTCGTGTGTAGCGTCACTAAGCATTTCGAAGCATTTTATTTTATAAAGAAATTTTAATTCGTTCATCATCGTTCCATACATTTCGGAGTTATCTAATTTCGTTATTGTTAATGAAAATGTGACTTTGTCTATGCCTCCTGTATTCGTTTCTGGTATATCAATATTTTCAAATTTATTTCTAATTCTGTGGCCAAACCTTAAGGTCCACTACAATGGACTATTAAGATGTGTCCATTTGTCATACGTCAGCGGATCATTTAGGTGATACTTTACAGATGTCGCGGACGCTTCTCGTGTGATTATAACGACCAGTCCAATCGCGTAAGTAGACGTGGACACAGGACTAAACATTTCTCACTTACTGACGAAATAGAACATTAATTTCGTTGAGTTTTTTTTTGCCAGCTTAATGCCTAATCCTATTAGTAATATTACCATACACCGTAACCTTAGTAGTTTTCCAGATGATATTATTATCTTTTTTTTAATTGTTTTGTATATATTGCAAATAAGTAATAATAATTCATATGACTGTTTAATAATATTTATTTAGATTATTTCTTTTCTATGTTTGGAATTATAATCATATGGGATGTTGCAAGAATTCTTCTTTCTGATTTATAAAGGAATATATTTGTGATGCATAAGCGGTTATTTTGTCGTAAGATTTTGCTACAAAAATTTTTATTACTCAATTCGACCAAGTGTACTAGAAAAGGCGAAATCTGCCCATTGTAAACCATTGTTTGATGATAACTATTAAAGGATAAATAAATAAAATATTCTTAATGATTTCTTATATTTACGAGGATACTACACTAAAACTACTACTACAATTAGACTAGTTTTTACGGATTTAATCGCGTGCAGACGCTCCGGGAAGACTGCAGTCTGTGAACACGTACACGATCGCACCCGTCACTACATTATGCCTGCAATTCACTATCGGCGATGATCGTTGATCGTGTGATCGTTTAGAATCGGCACGATCATCGTGCAAACATACACACAATCGCCCGTAGTAGTTTGTCAAACAGCAAGCGAGATCGAGATGGACGTGGAGTGTGTTGCTGCTGCAACAATCCTATACTTTAAACTATTTTGTATATATATATATATATATATATATATATGTATATGTATATATATATATATATATATATAATCGAAATCTCGGAAACGGCTAGACGATTTTCATAAAATTTTGTGTGCAGGGAGTGTCGGGGGCAATAAATCGATCTAGCTAGGACTTATTTTTAGAAAATGTCTTTTTGTCCGTGTTTTTAGACAATGAAAAACTGCTACAATATCGTTAGAATAAGAAGGTAAATTTTGACAGTTTATTAAAGATTACAAATAGCTTAATTGGTACATTGGGCGGTCACAAAATCGTAATACCCTCAGATCATATAAACAACAGGAGATATGGCAAGGAGGCGTGGCACTTGCGAACGCATCTGGCCGCAAAGCGGCCTGATGCCAGTTTCGGTAATTAGTCGAATGTCAACTTGTGACGTCTTCACTGCTCGTGATTTTTGACAATATGCCGCGTTGTTCAGTGATTGTTTGCAAAAATAGTAGCTGTATTGTGAATTACAAGAAAGATGGCATCTCATTTCACACGTAAGTACTAAAATATTAATGTTTTTCTTATTCAATTTATTAAAACATTACTTCGTGGTACTAGAAACACGATGAAAAACCAAATCAAATGTTTTCATTAGGAACAAAAACCATTGCTTGCTTAGTACAAATCGACCTGTGAATCAGCTGGTCTAATAGCGCAATGGATAAGTGTTTTACTGATACTCTCACTCACACGATAGTTTCGTGAAGCAGCCCCTGCCGGCTTTTGTGAGTTAGAGACACATGTTTTTGTGTGAATAAGTTTTGTACGGTGCATGGTAAATGCACGCTGCGTATGATGAGATAAGGTTTATAATTGGTTGTGTAGATCGTTCTGATTTATTAAATGCGTGTGTGTGCGCTACTGCGTATCTATCAATTTAATGAACTGCTTTGACAAACTGGCGACAACAGGTTCCGATACATTTTAATTACCGGGCATATCTCCTGTTGTTTATATGATCTGAGGCAATACCCATGGTTCGAGCCCCGACCGACCGACTTTTTTAATTTTTTTTCAAGTTTCTTTCTTTTTTGAGAAAATCTATTTTTTCGAGCCCTTTTTTTGGTATTTTTTAAAAAGACGAAAATTTAAATTAAACTAATTGCACTCATGATTTTTTATTCAAATAACCAGTTCAGTTTTTTCTATTATGTCGCTAAGATCAAAAAATATTATTCGTATTTCATCAGTATGTAATTTGTATCTAAACATAATTTCCAAAACACGCGAATAAAAAAAACCGAGCGAAAAATACCGAGTAAAGCTCGGTCAACCGGGTACTTTATTTAATAGCGGTATACAACCATTATGTCAATGTGGTGACATTTGTGTCTCGGATACCAAAATTCGGGACAGGTCTGATAAACTTCAATGAACTTGAGTATCTCTTCACTTGACCACCCAAACCATTTGTATGTACTGAGTTAACTAGTGCACGCCGTGTGCAACGCTTCACTGTCCGACGGCGAATGAATGATCGGCGATAGCGCGATAGTGTGGGCACATCAACGCAACCACCTGGCGATTCCCTTTGATGCTGATTGCCCAAAATAAAGTTGTTCAAAACGACTATAAATCAATAGCACGCTATAGACTATAATCTATAAATATATAGCGCGCTATTGAATATGCTATGTTATAGCGCGCCATTTATAACAAAGTGTCTTAGCGGCCGGCAAACGCGTTAAGTTTTGCAGCACGCTATATCTCGTAGCACGTTACATTACGTGTCGTTTTTAGGATAGACCGCGTGCTTTATAGGAAAATTATTTCGTAATAAGTCGCATTTTAGGCTAAATGGAATTAAAGCTGTAAATAAAAAACAATTAACACTCTTTCATACTTTTCAGGTTTCAGGAATTGCAATGTCGGGTTGGTGTGGCTTACTATATGAAATTTTACCTAAAACACGCAATAAAAATGAGTTTTTTTAAGCTGCAGTTAATTGTTTTTATATTAAAAAGTATATTTTATTTTAAAATCTTTATTGCGTCCCCTAGAAAAAAAGAAGTAAACCGCAGTAGTAGAAGTAAAAATAATGATGAAATAAAACATATTTTTATAAGTGTTTTTATTGTACTAATAAATCAAACAATATAAAATAGGTAATAAAATATAATTTGTATAAGATTTATAAAAAAATATAATTTATATAAAATTATTAATATTTATAAACTAAGTAGGTAATAAAATATATTTAATAGATAAATCATGAATAAACTAAAATAAGAATGATTAATCATTTTGTATGAAAGTTAAAACCTAGTTTTTATTATAATTACCAAAATATTTAAAATCAGAGATAACAAATTAACTTACTCCATTAATTATATAGTCTCCCATTAATGTGGGATAATCACAAATGCGGAAAAGTGGCGACATTGAACCTAAATGGCAATATTCCATAATTTTATTCAATTATTTGAGGTTTTTTACGTTTATATGAAAACAAGAACTAAAAATTATGCGTTGAAAGTGATTCCGCTTGATTTATTACGTTTTTGTGACCTTGAATAGCATTCTTTCACTACGCATTTACCCATTTTTTGTCGCGGCTCCACTCGGTTGGCGTCACATTGAACACTGAACTAACGTTAGCTAGGCATATGGCTGTGGCCATATGTGCACTGTGCAGTGGCAAAGCTATGGTGCGGTTATTACTGATCTAGTATAATATATAAATCAATGGCTCAAAACGTCAGGAATATAAAAAAAGTTAATATATGCGATAAAATCCGTAAAAACTAGTTTTATTTTAAAATATTCTCAGTTTTAATAATGTCGCTAAACCGATACAAACGTGAATAAAAAATAAGAATAACATGTAAAACAATTCTGATTGAAGTTACAGTTTTTACGTGGTAGAGCCATGCTGCAGTTATATTAGTAGTATAGTTGTAGCACGAATGGGTCGGCTCGACCGGGGAAGGACCACGCTCTCACAGAATACCATACGACACTCACCATACGACACTCACCATACGAAATACAGCAGCTGTATTTCGTATGGTGAGTGTAGAGAACCGGAGACCCTTTTTAATGGAAACGAGGCATTCCATCTCAGTCCTCACGGGTGACAACGCATCTGCATTTTGATTTTTAATGGAGGATAGATGTAGATGTCTATGGGCCGCAGCAACCACTTACCATCAGGTGGACTGTGTGCTCCTTTGTCACCCTATTCTATAAAAAAAAAAGTTACGTAATTTATTTTCCCATCGCCACATAGTAATTATATAGTATAGCTTAACCAGATAAATAACATCCTTAAAACTCTATTGTTTGTTTACATTATATGAAATGTAAGGATTTACTTGTCAAAACAGGATTATTTTGCAATAACCGACCAAATTTACAGAGAAGGTTCAGAATAAGTTATCAAATCAAATGGTGAAGAAAAGTTAATTTAAAAAAATTTGAAACATTCTGTCCTTTTTATCCTTCAAATTCAAAATGTGTAGCAATGCATTATTTTAATTGATTTTACTGCGAACGCACACATTCATAAGGGTAGATCGGTAGGCACAAACGTTGTTGCCCATTAAATTACATTCAATTTGGAATAATTTCAAATAAAATTTGAAGCATTATATACTCGTATTTTCAAAAACTGCAATAACAGTATATAATTTTTTAATATATTTCAACATAATTAAAATAACTACGTATACGGATATTATCACGTTTTTTAATTAAGAATTTAATTAAATTTATTAAAATTTTTAAAAACATATTTCAGAAAATTAATAAATTTATTTAATTAAAAATTGAATATTAGATTTCTGATATTATAAGCGTTCATTTATTTTTAAAACTTCACTTTTTTAAATATTGCATAAGTATTTAATAGAGCTAGAAAAATTATATTCTAATTATTTCCACATAATATTTAAAAAACCTATAATAAAGAATAATTAAAACTAAAAATTTAAATTGTCATAAAGTCCTACTCCTCCTGGTATAGTGCCAAGAACGCTGGCTGCGTTTCCTCCCTGAATAGCTATACTTATCCTTTGAGCAAGAAAAGAACCAGTCCCCTAATCACCAGCAGCGACGACCAGTCGCGGATGCAGTTCCTTTAGGAACTTTATTGCACGTGGACCCCACGGATCACGGATTTTACATTTCTCAAACACTCATATTTACGCCATTTACTTAATTCAGCTGCCTCTGATGCCGCCCCGTCTCTAGAATAGGTACCCTTGAGATGAGAGGCCGCCAAAGTATCTACGCAAGTAACATCCCACTTTACCTCTCTCCTAAGGGACCAAAGGCATACCGTCGGGTCTCTTGCCATCGTCTCTAAATATCCCGCATGGCTCTAAAACCGAGGGAACAAGAGCCCTGCGGATGACTTCGTTTAAAGAACCGTGACGGGAGAACCTTCCTGCACTTTTCATACGTGGAAAGTCCGTGGAGCCCAAACTCGTCGACGCTGCTACCACAGGGCACTGGTGTGATTGACAAATTAAAAATTAAATTTAAGGAATCATTGTTTGAACTTAAGTTTAAAATTCGGCTACTCTTTGAAAAATAACTCTGTATAATTTAATTAATCTTTATATTAATTATAATAAGGATTTATAAAATTTTCTAGCTGACGCATTTCACTTTCTCTTCTTTTTTGGAAACTTTTCACAAAAGATTCACAAGCTGCTTTTTCGTTTCCACTTATATTTTTGCAGTATTTTTCAAAGTTGTTTGTTGTTGTTCGATCATTGTTGATCGGAGTAGTTACAGCTTTATTTATTTCTTCTAATTTTGATATACAGTTTTCTCTCTTTATAATATTCAATTCACCTTTGTTAACTAAACAATTACAAACAACTATGCTAACATATAATCAAAAAGATAAATCTTTTTCTTGCTTTCATTTTATCTATATTTTATATTTTATATTTAACTGGTTCTGTAGTTATGATTATTTTTGTCTCATTATGTTAGTGTTTATATAGAAAACTTACATATTCTATGAATTTTTACAAACAAAAATTTATGATATTCTTTAATCACTTCGACAAAATATTTTGATAGTACAACGTTTATCACCTGTTTTATAGCAGCAACAATAAAACAAATTCTTTCGTTCTTAGTAAGACTTATGACTTATTAAGGAATATTATATGTCGACGATGTCATGTAATCACTACTGATTTATAGGTATACCTACAAATTAATTCTATAATTTTACCTGATAAATTATACGTTGTACAATGGACAAATCATAAATTTTTGTTCTACAAAACTATAACTTAATGTTTGTTTTCAAGTTCCAGTCGTTTTATGTTTACTTTGTATGGTACGGAGTTACCCGAAACGTAAAAGGAGCCGTATTAATGTAAATCTGCGTGTCTGTCTGTCTGCCTGACCGACTGTTGGTTCGTATGTCACGGATCTCTAGCTAGTAGAAGGATTGCGTTACAGGACCAAAAGATTAATTTGGTGTATAATATTAAATTAGAAATTCAATTAAATTTTAGGGGGTGTGATAAGAGAAGAGCGTGGTTTGCAAGATGATGTTGTGACCAGGATTAAGAAAGGAATGCTTCGGTGGTTTGGTCATGTGGAAAGAATGAATGAGGAAAGAGTGACAAAACAAATTTATGTTGCAGAAGTGAATGGCAGGGTCAGAAAGGGACGTCCTAGGCGAAAATTTATCGACCAAATTAGCGATTTATTGAAAACGGGCCAAATTAGGAGTACCCTTAACCGACGAGCATGTACGCGTAGGTCTACGAGCACTTATAGTGCTCGTAGGCGTAGGTGTATGGATGTGAAGGAGGCGAGAGAGGTGTGTCAGAATCGTGCCAAATGGAAGTCTGTAGTCTCTGCCTACCCCTCTGGGTGACATGCGTGAGTGTTTATGTAATATGTATGTATTATGTCCTGTCCGTGCATGGAAAAATAGACATGTGGGGTGTCATTTATTAATTACTCAATAATTGTCATTTTATTAATATTTGTACAAAAAAAATACAGTAAATAAATAACTATACTAAGGAATTTGAAATAAATATTGTTATAACAATGAAACTGATTTTAAACAAAATATAAATAAATATAAATATATAAAAAATCTCCGGTGGAGAGAATCTCCTGAGGACTGACGAGAAGATACTGGAGCTGGAAGAAGAGATAGACAAGTTGCGCTGGCATATTATTGGATTATCTGAGGTCCGAAGAGAGGGGGAGGACACGGTAATCTTCGAGTCCGGCAACTTGTTCTATCGCCGGGAGGGCGACCATCTGTTCCAAGGAGGTGTCGGATTTATCGTCCACAAGTCTCTCGTCAACAACGTTGTAAAGATTGGGAGTGTGTCGACGAGGGTCGCGTACCTGATACTCAGAATCACCAAACGGTATTCGCTGAAGGTCATACAGGTCTACGCACCAACCTTGGCACATCCCGATGAGGAGGTGGAGGAAATGTATAAGGATATTTCTAGAGCCATGCATTCCTTCAAAACCCACTACACGGTGTTGATCGGAGACTTCAACGCAAAACTAGGCATAAGAGAAGGCGGTGAGCTAAAGTTAGGGAAATTTGGAGTAGGGCAACGGAACCGTAGGGGTACTCCGTACCTACTAAACTACTAATACGTTACGAAAATGCATTTTGATCTCTCCTCAGAACCTCAGAATAATTTCTAAAGGCGAATTAGGCCGTTTGTCGTTTATGTATATTACCTATATGCCATGATCGTCTTCATTAAAATTATTGCCGTTGTGTTTGTTTTGTAACTTAGTTATTTAATGTGTCTCTTTGGCCAATACAGTGGCGAATGTAGTGGCGAATATATTGGCCGAGAGTTGGTGACGGCGTCCACACGTTGGAAGGTCGTTCAGCTTACTTTGGTTCGGGCCAATGTGCGGACGAATTTATAAGCACCGAGTGCTTATAAATTTATAAGCAATGAGTGGCTGCGCCGGGCGCCGCGGGTTTGATCCCGCACGAAACAAGTATTTGTATGTCCTACAAATAATTGTTTCGGGTCTGGATGTGTGTCCTTGTGCAATTTATGTTTGTAAGCTGCCTGCGCGATACGGGAGAAAATCCTAGTGTGGGGTTAACGTTTTTATAAAAGAATTATAAAATAATAGTGTATATTAATGGGGTTGTAAATAGATATACGATATACGATTAGCTTTATTTATTCTTTACATGCATCATAAACTGGAATAAATACCATTAATAAGAACTTAACTTATTTTAAAGTTAAAGGAGTTATAATCGATTAGTCTATGTTTTAAAATTGGGTTTTGATTTTAAAGTTTAGCAAAATATGTACTTGCATTTCTATCAGACATTTGATGTATATAAAAACACCTTATAATTTATTTGGTAATTTAATTATTTTTTGAGAAAGACAAAAACAATAGCAATAAATATAATTAACACTGACTTAATAATAGGTACTAATTATAACTTAGAACATAAATGAAAAACTCATGACAAGCAAAGTAGCTCAGGACCATGCTTTGCGGCAGTCTGTGGAGGAGGATGTTCAGTAGTGGACTTGTGAAGAGCTGTAATGATGATGATGATTCGAAAACTTGCACGATTAAATTATAAGAAATCGACGCTTTTTTATATAGGATAGGGTGACAAACGAGCACACAGTTCACCTGATGGTAAGTGGTTGCTGTGGCCCACAGACATCTACATCTATCCTCGATTACGAATCAAAATGCAGACGCGTTGTCACTCGTGAGGACTAAGATGAAATGCCTCGTTTCCTTTAAAAAAGTGTCTCTGATTCTCTACACTCTCTATACGAAACACGGCATCATTAAGCTACTATTTTACATTGATATTCTGTGAGAGCGTGGGCCTTCCCCGGTCGAACCGACCCATTCGTGCTACAACTATACTTCTAATATAACTGCATGGTTCTACCACGTATAAACGACGTGCTTCATTTTTTTTTTCATTTTAAAATTGTTCTCGTAATAATCTGATTGTAAATAAATGTTATTTTTTTTATAAATAGCTTATTGATTAAAACAAATGTTTAAAAATAATTAAATCGCGCTAATTAAAGTAGTAGGAATGTTTAAAGTTGAAATTGGCACTAAAAGGCTGGTAATTGGGTCATCCACCCTACAAAGCGTGAATATAAAATTTTAATCAGATGCGTGTAATCACTCTGGGAGCTTGTAGCAAACTAAACTCGCGGCCAACGTGTGGACGCGGCGACCAAACTCTGCCAACAATCTCTTGATCTTTAGTAAAAAAACCGACACCACACGGATCTCGCTTTCCCTTCTGAGCCGCGTCTACGTACTGTTTTTGAGAGTCGTTACGTATCGTCTCTCACGATACTATCCGAGTCCAGAATCAGAGTACGAAACCTATCCAACTGCAGAGAGGTGTAAGACATGGTGACGTTATATCCCCAAAACTCTTCACCGCTGCATTGGAAGACGTTTTCAAGCTACTGGACTGGAAAGGATACGGTATTACCATCAATGGCGAGTACATCACTCACCTTCGATTTTGCGATGATATAGTCCTTATGGCAGAACTGCTGAAAGACCTCTAAGCACTATGCTCAATGACCTCAATAGTCTCTCCCAACTGATAGGTCTTAAGATGAACATGGACGAAACAGTCACACCTATGTTGGTAGTTGTCGGGAGTACTAAGCTCGAAATTTTTGACGAATATGTTTCCTGGGACAAATAATCCGACTAGGTAAGTCCAACTTCGACCGAGAGGTCAATCGACTGATTCAACGACGGACGGAAGCGTTCGGGGACACATCTTCTCGTCAGTTATACCTTAAAACCAGAAAACTAGATTGTATGTACAACCAGATTGTGTTGCCAGTGATGACTTACAGATCTGAGACGTGGTCCTTCACTGCTGGCCGTATGAGGTCGTTGAAGGTCGCTCAGCGAACTATGGAGAGGGCTATGATTGGGGTTTCCCTGCGTATTATTTCAATTTCGCTAGTTTTTAATTGATTTATTTATTTAGTTCAATAATTTTGTTGTTATTTTTTTTAGTACCGAAATTTTATTTCAAATTATTTATTGATAGATCAATTTCATAATATGTTAATGTAAAACAAAAAAATTGTAAAATATCAGTGCTGTAGGCTTCTATTCCGTTCACATGTTACACATTTGGCAAACGGATTGGCAACCGCAGTTATTATTTATTATTATTAGTATTTTGTTGTATATTTGCTCTTGTCAGGATGCTGCTGCCCATCTCCTGCCTGTCCCCCTCTCTCGCCTCTTACGACACCCACGGGAAGATATGGGGTAGTGGATATTCTCACCCGCCACTAAACGGCGGTACTACCACTTGGCTGGAATCCTGTGAAGAATAAAATTAAAACTTAACCCAAGCAAACCACTGCAAGACTTCAAGACACAGTAAGTTCATTCGACGTAGATCGGACCATAAGTGTAATGAAAAATCTGAAGGTACTTCGGGTGGACACCGACTTCGAGACGTTAAACACCTCAGTCCCCCATGATCATGGATGTTGGAAAGTACCCGAAACGTCGGGAATTAAAATCAAGTAAATTAAACGTGATAAAATTCGTAAAAGTAGTTTTATTCAATGTGTAGTTTTCGCGTAAATATGAGAAATCGTGGTATGCTACTGCGTTTCAGGTGTATTACAATGATTTTAAATTCATATACGAGTATGTTATTCTCGTAACAGTCTATAATGCCCTGAAGACGATGTCGAAATGTGGTAATGAATTCTTTCATGCTGCCACCACAACATGGCTAAAGTTCAAATTCATGACTTTCTTCAAATTTTATCTGCCATTTATGTATATTCAAGCTTTTACCGTTACTTTCTAAATGTTGTTCGTAAAGTGATAATAAATATTTTGCGTTTTTTCTAAATTATGACACATTCTAATGTATTTTTAAGGACCTTTTCCAAATAAGTAAATCGCCTAGAGGTTAACCTTCATATTCAAATGAATTGTTTATTCATCGACTTCATTTTTCCTAACCCATTTGTAAATGTAAATATGCGCAGGCGATGGGGTTGACAGTCGCCGGTTATACCGATGTTTTCTCTGTAAACGGAGCATCGTTTTGCTGAGTATAAAAGGCTATACTTTCCGAACGTTGATTGTGTTTTGAAACCATTTCGTCAAGATCAAAGATGCGCGTATAATTGTAATTGCATGATTTCACTATGGTGAAATTTTTTCAATATCTAAATTAATAGCTGTGATATATCCTACTGCTAGAGGTTGATTTCCTTGAGATGGGAAATGAAATCAGTAAAGTAACGACATGCCATGCTTGTTTGAATGTAGCTTCGATTTTTTATAAAAATTTTATTGTTTATGGTTATTGATGGATTGTTATTTTTGTTTTCTTTATTGGTGACCTTAAAATAGTAGTAAACGTGCTTCGTAAGCTAAAATATAACAACAAGTCAATTCTTGGTGCGTACCCCGTGGATGTCGTAAGAGGTGCCAGAGGGAAATTAAAACAAGAGATGAGCACCAGCGTCTTCCTCATAACCCGCTCGCCAAGCATGTCAATAGCATCCCCTCTATGAGGAAATCTCTGGGGGAGGTCTATGTTCAGCAGTGGACTTATAAAGGATGTAATGGAGGGATGGATTGGGAACGTAACAGGAATTGTGTAATCCGATATTGCGTTACTTTTATAATTAACAATAATTTCGGCCATTCTATTTCGTAACTTGTCGAGCAAATTGGTATAAACATGCGCACCACAAGGTTTAACAGTTAGCTCGCTTGTCATTCTGATTTAAAATAAAATACATATACAGACGGTGCACTCTGCTTTTCAGTAAACGATAAATTGAGATATCGATAAAAATAGTTCCACTCCCATAATAAGTCCTAGGATGTGGTTTTTAAGCCTTTGAGGAAAGTGCCACAAAATATGTTTTCTTAAGAGCGATGCTACTTTCAAGTACATTTTTAAATTAATTAATGGGGGACTTCTTCTCCAAATGCAGTGTCCGTATTCCAGCTAAGAGCACCATTAGTAATTCTAGCGTATATAGTAATTGCGTATGGCCTAGCTAAGGGATATTCGCAAAAAAAAGGTGAGAAATATCTAATTTAGTTTACAGATTTTAATAAAATCATTGGCGCAGTACAGTTTTTATAAAGTATGAACAAAAAATTGTAACATTTGCCATAAACAAAAACAAAATTATACATTTCTAAAATACTTGCTATTAGGCCTTATTTTACTATGTTAGAGTTGTGGCCGTGGAATGAAAAGGGGAGATTTCCCCGCTGGGCAAGGTGTTGTGCCCGGAGAACGGCCAACGCTCCAAGTGATAGTTCGGAGCTGTTCTATGTATACCATGTATGATTCGGAACTTTTAATAGCACGATTTAGGCGGTGTGTTTCGCTTGAGGCGCGACGACAGCGACGCCACATCACCCCCCTGATCAGACCGGAGGTCGATAGTGCAGTCCGATTGCCTGTGCGTCCTTAATGCCGGTGGAGAATGCATGCTGTGTGCGTAAGGGCAAGTGACACCGGTGCGAATGATATGCCCATGTGATATGCCCACCCCATAGCACTGTCCATCATATTAGGACTTGGCCAGGTCCTCCAATTAGCTCCACACCACGCTGATTAGCTCTAGACAAACTCAAGGTAGCAAAACAAGAGTTCGAATCTATGATTAAAAACGGAATAGCACGCCCATCTGAAAGTGCCTGGTCGTCTCCATTGCACCTCGCCCTAAAAAAGGAAAATGGTTGGCGTCCATGAGGCGACTACCGGATAAGACACAGAGTAATAAGACCTACTGCTTTAACGAACTCAAATAATCAAACTATACGTAATATATTTAATATTTATGATCAAAAATCATATGACTGCAGCAATTCAGACTTTAAGTTAAAAAAAAATATAAATTTCCTCACCTAACAGCACTGAAAATCATTAGTATAATGATGAACAAACTGACAATCAAACGCAATCCTCGTAATTATCATCGGTGCGTCGGTTGTGTCTCGAGTTGAGATGAGTGTTAGGTTGAGTTTAGAGATGGGTTGATTGTCGGATTGAGTGTCCACTTAACCGAATTTTCCTCACAACGGCCGGTCTCCACGGCCTATCTGCACGGTACAGAATTATAGTGTCCGAATGTATGCACAAGCATGCACTCGGACACAAGCACAGGTGCACTCATCCCTCACACTCACAATCATCAAATCGCAATCCGACACGGTCCGATAGAGCTTAGACGCAGGAATAATACATAACATACATAATAAATATACTTAATTTAATATCTTCTTATGTCAAAGCCTTAATTCTTCGACACACTTGGTATTTGCACTGTCTGGACAACTGAAACCAGGTCGTTTTCTGACAGCGACATTAGTTTAGTAATAAAAGCGTTCGATTTATTTGCATACATAACATTTTAAAAGTGCTATTAAATATATTATTAAACAATATAAAATACATATTAAACAAAAACACTACACACGAAGAGGGAGTTTAATAAAGCATATGGTGAAATTTAGTTAGCTTTAGTAACCGCCGATCAGGTATTTAAGAAAAACCAAATTTAAAAAAATTGACGACAATACGTTATTCAAATCTTCAAGATCAACAAAGCATTTATTCACAAAGATAAAGATTACGATTTTAGATATTACAAAACACACGCTAGATTTATTTGGACTGATTTTTATTATTGGTGTAGTGCGGTTATATATTATGAATGATAGATGATGCAACGCTGGTGTCAGGACGCGGTGTAGCGAGTCTGCAAACTTGTAGAGACATTATCATGTAATAGGTGTCTGCTATTATATCTTTGAGGGAGAGCAGTTATTATACACCTATACGATTTTTGTTACTTAGGCCTTATTAGCCATCAGGCCTTGTTACCCGCATTTATCTTAAAAGCTTATCTCACTTGCATGTAATCCGCCCTATTAATGACAGAAAGGGATTATGGGGATAAGGTGACAGTAGGTACCTACAATTATTCCAAAATGTTGAATGCAAATTACGCTTTTATTTTAATAATCGGTTGAAGCATTATCAGTGCGAGGATGTCGACTTGTCACAATGCCACACGTAATTTGGTACATTATTAAAACCACTTGGTACATATTTGAAATGGCCAACAGCCAGCAATAAGTGAAAAAACCTGGTAAAAGAGAATTTTCATTCAAACATGCTGGACATAGGCCTCACCTCACAGCATGCCTCACAAGGGGATTTCACTATAGTTTTCACATTTGTCAGACAGGTTGACAATCGTAGTTTTTCATTATTTTCTTTTTTATCAGACAGATGGTGCTGCCCACGCCATGTTTCGGTTTCCCTCTGTCACGCCTTATGACACCCACGAATTGATGTGGGGTAGAGGGTTTTCTTACGTTTCCACTGCAAACTGCTTAGGAATTTTAATAACATTTCATTCAGTGAGCAAAAGAATAACACTAAGGTCTCTAGTCTAGTCCTAACATGTAACAAAAACCCTGTGGTTCCCGTTAAGTGCGTTATTAGAATCAGTATCCAAACGTATAGAATTTTGTTCCAAAAAACAATTTAAAAAATTCAAAAAGAAATTAATCTTAATAAAAAAAAAATTGAAAATTGTATGTGGTTTTATTATCTTTGCATCGGCCGAGGAGTAAGAGGATTGTCAAAGACCCCGCATTACCGATACTCGTGTGAGTTAGAAGAAATAAAACCACATACAAATTGCAAATTTTTTTTTCAATAAAATTAATTTTTTTAGTGTTTTTTTATGAAAAAAAAATCTATACGCTTGGATACTGATTCTGCTAACGCAGTTAACGGGAACCACAGGGTTTTATTAAGCATGGAGTATAGAGGTAATACTTAGAAATAAAATGTTGTGTATCGCCATCTTTACGCGTTATAGTACAACAAATAACATTTTGAATCAGTTATCCTGACATTTTAGATAGGGTTCGTAGTTACAGAATTCATCGCTAGGTAGCGATTAAATAATATATATTTTAATCAGTTCCCGCAGATTTTGATCAAAGATTTTGATTAATTTTTTTGGGTATTTGGGGGGGGGGGGCCTTGATGGTTCAGATTCACAATCTTCTTGTGCATAGATTGATAGTCTTATTTATACTATCATCCAAAATACATTGTTTTAGTTTATCTGACTAAATAAAGGTGGCGCTTTTACTATTTTATTGACAAAAGCAGACACGTGGGCCTAGTTCAGCAGTGGACAGCTGTAATGAAGTATGACGATAAGACATAATTCTTTTCTAGGTATCTTTTATTATAATATCTTATATTAATACTAGCAATCCACCCCGGTTTCGCTCAGGTGTTTTCTGGATCTCGACAACAGCTACATCTACCGGGTCTAATTGTGAATCTAAACCAGGGGACAATTCGCTTGTTGTTATTTAAAGTACCGTGCGCAACTAATGCAAAACAAAAAAATTATTTTAGATTTTAGGGCTACTGAGCAGTTTAGCAGCACACTTCAAACCGTCGACAACTGCTAAGTTCATTTCATCCCAGTAGCTACTCCAGCGCTGTTGTGGAGAGTTTTTGAACTGTTATTTACTGCTTACAGATGGCCACTTTTTCAACAATTTTATTATGGGAGTTGGTACTCCTTACTTCTACACTCCATACAGTAATCTATGCATTAAGGATACTTAGCATGAAGTATAGAGGTAATACTTAGAAATAAAGTGTTGTGTTACGCCATGTTTACGCATTAAAGTACAAAAAATTACATTTTTAACAAGTTATCCTGACATTTTAGATAAGGTTCGTAGTTATAGAATTCAACGTTAGGTGGCGCTGAAATAATTTTGGTTGACATTGTTTTGGTTTATAATAATAAATAAAGATAGCGCTTTTATTATTTTATTGACAAAACCAGGCACTTGATAATTTTATTTCTATAATGTATAGGTGGACCTTGTTCAGCAGAGGACTTGTGAAGAGTTGTAATAAGTTGTCTGTATGCAAAAGTGTCCGTTAAAAAAAAGTTAAATAAAGGTGGCGCCACTGTAGCTAGAGGGTATAGTTTAAAGAATATTTATAACATTTTATTGCACAGATTTTCACCATAATTCTCTATAAAATAATTATTTAATTGCTTTCAAAATATTTATTTTCATAATTACTCTCAATGTCTTTACGGCGATTTTTTCTAGGTTATATTTACTAGATTATTTTAGATAACGTGAGTAATTGAGATTTTAAATACTGCAGTTTCATCAACCACCTTAGTCTAACATAAATATAAAATTCCTCAACTCAGCACATTTCACTCCGTCGACATCCGCTAAGTTCATTTCATACCCTCTAGCTACTCCAGCTCTGTTGTGGAGAGTTTTTGAATTGTTATTTACTGCTTACAGATGGACACTTTTTCAACTATATTCTCCTTTGTGAGTTGGTTCTCCTGACCTCTACACTCCAATGTGGTAATATTATTTAGAAGTGGCACCTCGGAACCATATACATCTTCAGAACTTAGAGTATAAATAAGCAAGGCATAGAGCGCGCATATCGCTCATTGCCCATTATGCCACGCCTATACAGATGTTCTATAGATATTTATTATAGGTGTAAAGCAGAGTTCCCCAAACTTTTTTGTGTCGTAGACCCCTTTCCATGTTTTTCCGTATTGGGTAAACCCCCTACTTACCTGATATTGATTTCCTGTAAATTTCTAACTGTAGTGAAGTTTAGTGTTAAAAACTTAAAGTAAAAACACATGTTAATTTATACATTTATTAATTGAATTTGAATTAAAACTACTCAAAATAAAATTTTGTATCTGTTATGTAAAATATACGTAGCATTAAATAAACATAAAATAAACTATAAATAAAATAACATAAGCAATAATTCAATATTTTTAGTGAGAAGGATGAACCTGATGCTTTAATATCAATTATCAACATTTGGCGTCAATTTTGTTAGGGTTCTCTCTTAAATCTCCTCGGCTAATGATGTCCAGTCTGTTTCTTTTTTTCGTTAGGAGATCGGTAACAGCGTTGAACCCCCTTTCCACTAGGTATGACGATGGAAAGGAAATTAAAAATTTCCTCGCTATATTCCATAATACGGGATAAGTAACGGGTATGTTGTTTTGCAGCCAGAATTGCTGATATCCGTTTTTAAACTGAACCTCAAGTTCTTCGTTTGTACTTAGTTCAGTCAGTTCCTCTTGTATTATGACATTCGTTTCTTCTATGTCACCATATGGATTAATTATCCACGGTGGTATTACCATAGTCAAAATATCCTCAAACCTAGATTCAAAATCTGAATAGAGGGCATTTAAATGTTGAACGTAAGTTGAAACGTCGTCTTCCTGGCAGCTTGTCTGTGACAAATTGGGGAACTGAGAAAATTCGCCCCGTCCAATATTTTGCTTCATTAGTTTAACTCTGGCAAGAAACGCTGATAAGATGGACTTTGTTTTAATCAAATTTAAATTGTCACCTTGTAATTGCAAATTAACCATATTAAATTTTGTAAACAAATCTGTTAAATAGGCGATATCTGTTTTCCTCTTCATTAAATTTTCTTTTAAAATTTTATCTTTAGTATCCAGAAATTCTAAGATAGTCTCAAAAAGTGCAAAAAATCTTGTCAAACAGAAAGCCTTTCGACAGCCAGCGTACTTCAGTGTGGAGGAGTAATTGATGAAAGTGTTCGTCATTTTCTTCACACAACTGCGCAAATAACCGCGTATTCAACGCGTTACTTCGGATTCGGTTTACTGCATCAATGACTAAATGAAGTGATTCGTGCAATCTAACACTCAAATTTTTAGCAACTAAATGTTGTCGATGGATGACACAACACCCCTGACACATTTTGTTTTAAATAGCTTATAAATCTACGATAACGTCAGTGGTCAGTGGCAGGTGCTCCATCTGTAGCTACTGATATTATATTTGATAAAGGAATTGCTTTTTCAATGAAGTAATCCTTCAAAACATGAAAAATTGATTCACCTTTAGTGTCGGTTATCAAAGTTCTTGAGAAGAGCAGTTCTTCGTAGATTTCTTGATTCATAATAAAACGCACATATGCCAATAATAATGCTGCATTATAAGGTAAAGTTGAATCGATAGTCCAGTTGTATAAAGAAATGGGTCGTTTGCAAATAATTACATAAGAAGCTTTCAATATCAGAACTCATTTCATCAATACATCTTTCAACAGTATTGTTGCTTAAGGGAATTCTTTTAATGATATCAGATGCAGGATTGCTTGATTACAATGCTAATGAGGGCGTTGGCTGTGTGATAAAATTGTTATACTAATTATTTGTGAGATTAATATTTTATAAAAATTAATACCTACCTAAGATGATCAGCTCCAATTATTATTTATACAATTTAAGAATCGTATTTACATACTTTACCTACTTAGGTTGATTGTTATAGATATTGGTAATTAATCTAAAATAAGAGTTCGACTTAAACGAAAAAAATATTTATTAAAATAAAAAAAAAGTGGCCCAGTGCGAGTCGGACTCGCAAGCCCATGAAGAGTTCAGTAGTAACAAGCATAATTCTACATCGAGTCAAAATACCGCTATCATTATTTCATTATTGTCAGCATCAAATTACTTTGTTTTTTAGAGCTTGTATAAATGACAAAGTTTTATTTGCGGTTCTTGAAAATGTGCTACTTTTGTTTCAAAAAAAAGGTCTATTATTTATTATAGGCTTTCTGTGGTTTATTCATTACCAAAGAGAAAAAAGTTATTGCACGAAAAAATATTATTATTCATTTCAAGCCATCAAAAGCGATTGTCAACCATTGAAAACGAAAAAGTTTAATTTGGAGATAATATTAAATTAGAAATTAAGTGAAATTTTAGAAGGATTTTTATCCTGTTCGTACATAAAAAATAACCAAAAAATGTTTTACTTAGCATGTGGGATGTCATTTATTAATTACTCAATAATGTCATTTCTCAAAATTTTATCATTTAGAGTTGTACATAGAAAAATAACCAAAAAATGTTTTACCTAGCATGTGGGATGTCATTTATTAATTACTCAATAACTGTCATTTCTCAAAAAATAATTGTTACATCTCAAAAATTAACTATAGTAAGGAATTTAAAATAGATATTGTTATATTCAACGACACACTGAATTTAAACAACAATAACTGAAAATATAGATTCATAATACATATTGATGCAACGAATACGAATACGCATATTCGTATTCGCCAAATAGTAGATATTTACCGAATATTCGTATTCGGTGAATACTAATCATGAATATTTAAAACTAATATTTTTGTACGCAACTCGACGTTTGTAGGTATAGGCCAGTGATTCCCAAAGTGGTCTATATCGACCCCTAGGAGTCTATGACAACCTGCAAGGGGTCTACGTCAGCGAAAAAAAATTTGGGGGTCCATGAAATGAAAATGGGGGTCCACGATAGTGGATCTCGACACATACACTGATAGTACCTATTTACTTACATCATACTATCTTATAATATCAAAACATATACATTATTTATAAAAGTACCTATGAAGTAAAAAAATTATTATATATGTTTATAAAATTGTGTAAGTTGTAGGATGTTGGTATTCACTTTGTGGTCGCAATACATTTTGAACTTGTAAAAACCTGAGAGTCGCAGTCTCAGAGCTTCACTACCTTGAACTGACTTGTTCAATTCGTCACTCTGTAAGTACGAATGTGGGACAAATACGTTTATTCGTTTCCTGAATCTTGAAAAGGAAAGTGCTAAGAAAATATTTTAAAAAATATAAACAGATAGTATATCACATAAATTATAGTGAGTCAGTGTTATTTTGTTTGAGAGTGCTGGAGAAAAGTAAGTACATTATTTTTAGTTTTGTACTCGTAGTTAGCAAAGATAGATAAATAACGCCAATCATGACTATAGTTATTAGTAGTTTAATATTCAATCATGCAAAATTACACGAGTACTCCTCAATAGTTTTTTTTTTGAAAGTTTTAGCAATCGGTATTATAATTACAGTGCAATCTCCGTAATTCGAGCTAATTGTAATTTAAGCTAGATTTATTTTAGCTAAATTGAAATGTAGACAGTACAGTGTCGATTATTTTAAATTTGGCTTCATTCCATCATTGCCGGACAAACAATTGCCTATGTGCCTTTTATGCAACAAAGTTTTGGGCAATGACGCTATGAAACCATCTAAACTGCAAGATCATCTGAGAAAATACCACCTTTTCTATAAGATTTTGCCGTTGAAGAGGTTTTGAAAACTGTTTTACACAAACCTGCATCTGATCATTCATCATCATTAAAAGAATTCCCTTAAGCAACAATACTGTTGTAAGACGTATTGATGAAATGAGTTCTGATATTGAAAGCTTCTTATGTAATTATTTGCAAACGACCCATTTATCTATACAACTGGACGAGTCAACTTTACCTGATAATGCAGCATTATTATTGGCATATGTTCGTTTTATTATGAATCAAGAAATCTACGAAGAACTGCTCTTCGCAAGAACTTTGATAACCGACACTAAAGGTGAATCAATATTTCATGTTTTGAAGGATTACTTCATTGAAAAAGCAATTCCTTTATCAAATATAATATCAGTAGCTACAGATGGAGCACCTGCCACTGACCACTGACGTTATCGTAGATTTATAAGCTATATAAAACAAAATGTGTCAGGGGTGTTAGCATTACATTGCGTCATCCATCGACAACATTTCGTTGCAAAAAAATTGAGTGTTAGATTGCATGAATCACTTCATTTAGTAATTGATGCAGTAAATCAAATCCGAAACAACGCGTTGAATACGCGGTTATTTGCGCAGTTGTGTGAAGAAAATGGCGAACACTTTCATTAATTACTCCTTCACACTGAAGTACGCTGGCTGTCGAAAGGATTATGTTTGACAAGATTTTTTGCACTTTTTGAGACTATTTTAGAATTTCTGGATACTAAAGATAAAATTTTAAAAGAAAATTCTAGAAGAGGAAAACAGACATCGCCTATTTAACAGAATTGTTTACAAAATTTAATATGGTTAATTTGCAATTACAAGGCGACAGTTTAAATTTGATTAAAACAAAGTCCATCTTATCAGCGTTTCTTGCCAGAGTTAAACTAATGAAGCAAAATATTGGACGGGGCGAATTTTCTCAGTTCCCCAATTTGTCACAGACAAGCTGCCAGGAAGACGACGTTTCAACTTACGTTCAACATTTAAATGCCCTCTATTCAGATTTTGAATCTAGGTTTGAGGATATTTTGACTATGGTAATACCACCGTGGATAATTAATCCATATGGTGACATAGAAGAAACGAATGTCATAATACAAGAGGAACTGACTGAACTAAGTACAAACGAAGAACTTAAGGTTCAGTTTAAAAACGGATATCAGCAATTCTGGCTGCAAAACAACATACCCGTTACTTATCCCTTTATGGATTATACAGGAAATTTTTAAAAAAGAAACAGGCTGGACATCATTAGCCGAGGAGATTTAAGATTAACCCTTACAAAATTGACGCTAAATATTGATAATTTATTATTAAAGCATCAGGTTCATCCTTCTCACTAAAAATATTGACTTATTGCTTATGTTATTTTATTTATAGTTTATTTTATGTTTATTTAATGCTACGTATATTTTACATAACAGATACAAAATTTTATTTTGAGTAGTTTTAATTTAAATTCAATTAATAAATGTATAAATTAAAATGTGTTTTTACTTTAAGTTTTTAACACTACACTTCATTCACTACAGTTAGAAATTTACAGGAAATCAATATCAGGTAAGTAGGGGGTCTACCCAACACGGAAAAACATGGCAAGGGGTCTACGACACAAAAAAGTTTGGGGAACTCTGGTATAGACCCTTAGCCGCAACGACGGCTACACAAGGGCAGGGGAGATATTACTCGTTTTAGAAACTTATATACTTTTACCCGTTTGAAAGATTCTCAACAAGCTAACAATATGCCTAAACGTGTTTTGTTTCAAGATGTTGAAACTAGATAAGACTCAACATATCAGATGTTGAAGAGATTACACGAACAACGCATAGCATGTTTTACCATCTTTACCAATTTGTTGTCATGAAATCACAGCAAGGCAATGGGCTCTTATGAGCCAAATTATTGATATTCCGGTCAATTTTGAAGAAGCTACTAAAGAGCTAAACAAATAATCAACGACCTTATCTCAAACAACCCCAATAATACTTAGTCTTTAATCTTACCTCTGATACATTGGCCTTTTATTTGGTGAGAAGATCTCCATTTTTCAAGGCTGAAAAAATCGCATAAAAATATTTTTCACTGAAACTATGTACAGTAGTCTCGCAAAGGCTTTTTAACTGCTGGGAACATCCAAACTGACAAAAAAACACACCTAACACCAGAAAATCTACATATTTTATGTTTTTTAAATAAAAATTTGCCTGTTGTAAGTTTTAATTATCAGAAATTTTAAATATTGGAACATCATCAAATAAATTAGTAGTAAAAAATAATTTTTTCAGTACCATGATGAGATATTAGGATTGACATTCGTATTCGTAAAATTAGTATTCGATGCATCACTGATAATTTAGTTTGTAAGCTGTAACAAAAATATTCGAACATTTTTTTTAAGAATTTATTTCCTTTTACGGGTTATAAAAACGCATTACCTAATTAAATATCTATTTAAAAAGTAAAGTGGTACAAATATAATAAAAATAATGTCCTCCAGAACGAAATTCGGTCACGGCGGTCAGCATTTGGAGACTAGCCATCTGCGTAGAACAGGATCATGGTGCCCAAGTGCTTGCGCAAGCACAGGTGCACTCTTTATTCACACAGTCACATGGTATGATAATTCGACATGACCGGACAGAGATCAGGCGCAGGACCAACGACTTAGCGTGCTTTCTGTGGCACGTGGATGAATGAAACACCGCCAAATTTCTACTCTGGGCGTCTACTGAGAATTTCTTGACCGAAAAACCCAAAAACTGATTTTGGCACGACCTGGGATCCGAACCCGGGACGTCATAATCAGCAATCGCGTTACTACCACTACACCAACCAGGCAGGCTGGTATACACTGTAATAATGATTATGAAAATTATATAAATAACATCTTCATCTTCTGATAACGTAAATTATAAATAATTTCACGTAGCTTCTTTTACCCCAACATTATTTTTTATATAATAAGAGTTACAAACGACCAAACGAGCACACAGTCCACCTGATGGTAAGTGGATGCTGTGGCCCATAGACATCTACATCTTACCCTGATGCAGATGCATTGTCACCCCTGAGGACTAAGATGGAATGCCTCGTGTCAAGTAAACAAGGGTCTCTGGATCTCTACACTCACCATACGAAACACAGCAGTATCAAGCTGCTATTTTACGCTGATATTCTGTTAAAGCGTGGTCCTTCCCCGGTCGAGCCATCCCATTCGTGCTACAACCATATTATAGCTGCAGCGCGGCTCTACCACGTTTAAAAACATTCTCCGTACGAATTTTCGATAATCCAGTTCAGAACACCATTCCCTGTAAACATAAAAAATATACTTTTATTTGATACTACTATTAGTTGACAAAAATTAAACCCAGCTTATGCTAATTCAAAAGAAGTTAATAGAAGTTTTGGCTCGACGTCTTTACAGAAGTGGGACAGTCCACTTTATGTAGGGAACTAGATTTTGTGGGCCATAGACAATGTAACAAAATACTCCCCAGTTCTTGAAAAACTTAATGTTATTATATACTAGCGATCTGCCCGGCTTCGCACGGGTGATATCTGGATTCTACAACAGCGCCACCTACCGGGTCCAGCTATGCGTATAACCTTTGCGGAAATGCAAGTAATATATTGACAAAGTTTTATTGAAATCTGATGAACGGCATGGCAGCGGATAAAATACGAACAAACACATATAAATTTTTATATATTAGACTTTTATAATCTCCGTACCTACTAAACTACTAATACGTTACGTAAATGCATTTTGATCTCTCCTCAGAACCTCAGAATAATTTCTAAAGGCGAATTAGGTCGTTTGTCGTTTATGTATATTACCTATATTATGCCGTGATCGTCTTCATTAAAATTATTGCCGTTGTGTTTGTTTTGTAACTTAGTTATTTAATGTGTCTCTAAGAAAGAAAGAAAGTGCTAATTATTGGATAATAACAATTAAAATTAAATGAAAGGGAATGAAAATAAGGGATGAAAACATGCACACATCAGTTGAAGACTGATTATGCATTATCAAATAAAAAGTCGTGTAGTGGTGGTTAAGAATATCCTGCCAGATGTGATTATCAATGGCACATCAATTACCTATACTGAATCTGTGAAGAACTTGGGCTTAATTATTGACAATAGGTTGTCATGGGGTCCTCACATAACGGACTTAGGTAGAAAAGTTTATTATGCTTTCAACTCATTAAAACGTCAAAGTTTTTTACCCTTATCAACGAAAATTTCTCTTGTTCAAACACTCATTTTTCCTATCTTAGATTACGCTGATGTCTGTTTTTTGGATGCCACAGAGGAGCAATTAAACAAACTTGAGCGATTACAAAACCTTTGCATTCGGTATATTTTCGGACTCAAGAAGTTTAACCACGTCTCTAAATATAGAAAGCAGCTCAAGTGGCTCCCGATCCGATTTCGCAGGAACACTCGTATCCTTTGTCTCCTTTTTAACATCCTACATAGCCCAAATTTCCCTACATACCTCCGAAATCGATTTACCTTTCTTAAATCCCCAGATACAGTTTGTAGATCTCACCTTAAAACTCTCTTAAAATTCCCATCCTTTAATACTCATTCATATTCCCGTTCATTCTCCGTACAAGCAGTAAGACTCTGGAATTCGCTTCCTACTCACATTCGAGAAATCAAAACAGTGATATTGTTCAAAAAACGAGTGAAAGAACATTATTTATCGCTGTCTTCTGTGTAAGTCTCAAATCTCTGATATTTACTATACTGTTACAAATATATGCATGTACATATATGTATGTATGTGTGTGTATATATGTTTATATATTGAATTATTACTTTATATTATATTAAGTATTTATGTATGTATTAATGTTTGTTTAAATATGAATATATTAATGTATATATATATATATATATATATATATATATATATATATATATATATATATATATATATATATATATATATATATATATATATATATATATATATAAGTATTTGAGCTGACGTATATAGACGCTGTTAGACGGGAGATGAGGCTGCAATCGTCAACAGATTTGACAGCATACAGGCAACTGAACAGACAGATCTCCAAATGCATGCGGCGAGACTTACGCAACTTTAATACTTCTCGTATTAAAGAAGCGATCGAGCGGAACCAGGGCTCCAAAGTCTTTGCCAGAGATCTGTCTGCCAGAAAGAGCCAACTGTCAAAGCTGAAGACTGAGTGTGGCAACATCGTTTCCGGGACACCTGAGATTTTGAGTGAGATTGAGAGGTTCTATGGGCAGCTGTACACATCATCGTTGGAGCCACACGCAAGTGTGAGTAACGATCCAAGAGCAAGTCTTATCCGACACTATTCCGATGATATCCCGGACGTCAGTCTGAGCGAGATTAGAATGGCTCTCCACCACCTTAAAAACGGCAAGGCCCCGGGCGAGGATGGAATTACAGCGGAGCTTCTGAAAGCGGGTGGAAAACCGGTACTTGAAGTCCTTCGGAAGCTCTTCAATTCCGTCCTCCATGGTGGCACTACTCCGGAGGCGTGGAGCAGAAGCGCGGTGGTTTTGTTCTTTAAGAAAGGCGACAACGCTCTCTTGAAGAACTACAGACCGATTTCCCTTCTGAGCCGCGTCTACATGCTATTTTCGAGAGTCATTACGAATCGTCTCGCACGCAGACTCGACGACTTCCAGCCTCCCGAACAAGCCGGTTTCCGAAAAGGCTTCAGTACCATAGACCACATACATACCCTGCGGCAGATTGTACAGAAGACCGAAGAGTACAATCTGCCACTTTGCCTGGCATATGTGGACTATGAGAAAGCCTTTGATTCCGTCGAAATTTGGGCGGTGCTACAGTCCCTTCAGCGGTGCCAAGTTGACTGTCGGTACATCGAAGTGCTGAAGTGTTTGTACAGTAAGGCTACGATGGCTATCCGAGTACAGAACCAGAGTTCGAAACCTATCCAACTGCAGAGAGGTGTAAGACAGGGTGATGTTATATCCCCGAAACTCTTCACCGCTGCGTTGGAAGACGTTTTCAAGCTACTGGACTGGAAAGGATACGGTATTAACATCAATGGCGAGTACATCACTCACCTTCGATTTGCCGACGATATAGTCATTATGGCAGAATCGCTGGAGGACTTAAGCATTATGCTCAATGACCTCAATAGTGCCTCCCAACGGATAGGTCTTAAGATGAACATGGACAAAACAAAGATCATGTTTAATGTCCATGTCACACCTATGCCGGTAGTTGTTGGGAGCACTATGCTCGAAGTTGTTGACGAGTACGTTTACTTGGGACAAATAGTCCGACTAGGTAAGTCCAACTTCGACCGAGAGGTCAATCGACGGATTCAACTCGGCTGGGCAGCGTTCGGGAAATTACGACATATCTTTTCGTCAGGTATACCTCAATCTCTAAAAACTAGATTGTACAACCAGTGCGTGTTGCCAGTGATGACTTACGGATCTGAGACGTGGTCCTTCACTGCTGGCCGTATGAGGACGCTTAAGGTCGCTCAGCGAGCTATGGAGAGGGCTATGCTTGGAGTTTCTCTGCGTGATAGACTCAGAAATGAGGATATCCGCAGTAAAACCAGAGTGATCGACATAGCCCAACGGATTAGTAAGCTGAAGTGGCAATGGGCCGGCCATATAGCTCGAAGAACCGATAACCGATGGGGAAGAAAGGTTCTCGAGTGGCAGCCTCGTACCGGTAGGCGTAGTGTAGGGCGACCCCCCACTAGATGGAGTGACGACCTGGTAAGACATGCAGGAAGTCGATGGATGCAGGTGGCTCAGGACCGTGCTTTGTGGCATTACTTGGGGGAGGCCTATGTTCAGCAGTGGACTTGTGAAGGGCTGTAATGATGATGATGATGATGATATATTTATTTTATACCCATATGTGTTGTATAATAACAAAGTGCACACCCTATAATCATTTATTAATCATATCTGTTTGAAACTGGCCTACTGGAAGAAATTTCATTGTGAGATAAGTAGAGCCTTTGTACAAACTTTTTATCATGTGTCTTCTCCCTAACTTGTGTGTACATAAATTGTGAAATAAATAAATAAATATCCACTACCCCATATCTTCAGCGCATCCTGAAGACTGATGAGAAGATCCTGGGGCTGGAAGAAGAGATAATCAAGTTGCGCTGGAATATTATAGGATTATCCAAGGTCCGAAGAGAGGGAGGGGACACGGTGATACTCGAACCCGGCAACTCGTTCTATAACCGAGAGGGCGACCATCTGTCCCAACTATAATATAAACGTTGAACTATAATATAAGCACAGTAATTTTATCTATAAAAATTACCGTGATATAAGTGTTGAAGTGAGTGTGTAAACGAGGGTTGCGTACCTTATACTCAGAATCACTAAACGGTATTCGCTGAAGGTCATACAAGTTTACGCACCAACATCGGCACATCCCGATGAGGAGGTGGAGGAAATGTTTGACGATATTTCTAGAGTCATTCATTCCTCCTAACCCACTATACGGTGTTAATGGGAGATTTCAACACAAAGCTAGGCACAAGAAAAAGGTCGGGAAATTTGGGATAGGGCAACGGAACCCAAGGGGCCAGCTGCTGGCCGACTTCATGGAGAAAGAGGGACTCTTTATAATAAACTCTTTCTTCCAGAAGCGGCCACACAGAAAGTGAACCTGGTCGAGCCCCGACGGTTCGACAAAAAATGAGATCGACTTTATTATGACGATTAGAAAGCAACTGTTCAGTGGTATCTCAATGATCGCAAGGGTGAAAACTGGTAACGATCATCGAATGTTTAGAAGCACACTGAACCTAAACTTTAAATTGGAGAGGTCTCGTCTAATGAAATCAACGCTCCGTCACCCGCGTGCTCTAATCCATAGTCCCAAAACTATTCAGCTCGAATTATAAAACCGTTTACAGTGCCCAGAAGATTGCAATGCAGTGGACGATATGAATGACAAGCTCGTGGAAACTGTCCATGCGGTCGGAGCTAAGTTCTGCAAGACCCGCCGCAGAAGAACACAAAAACTCTTCGATCACACTCTTAATCTTATGGTGTTAGACGGGAAATGAAGCTGCTGTCTTCAACAGATTTGACAGCATACAGGTAACTGAACAGACATCGTATCTCCAAACACATGCGGCGGGACTTACGCAACTTAAAAACTGCTCGTATTGAATAAGCGATCGAGCGGAAACAGGGCTCCAAAGTGTTTGCCAGAGATCTGTCTGCCAGAAAAAGCCAACTGTCAAATCTGAAGACTAGTGTGGCAGCATCGTTTCCGGTACACCTGAAATTTTGAGTGAGATTGAGAGGTTCTATGGGCAGCGGTACACATCATCGTTGGAGCCTCACGGAAGTGTGAGTATCGATCCAAGAGCAAGTCTTATTCGACACTATTCCGATGATATCCCGGACCAGTCTGAGCGAGATAAAAACGGCTCTCCAGCACCTTAAAATGGCAAGGTCTCAGGCGAGGATGGAATTACAGCGGAGCTTCTGAAAGTGGGTGGAACACCGGTACTTAAAGTCCTTCAGAAGCTCTTTAATTCCGTCCTCCATGGTAGCACTACTCCGAAAGCGTGGTGAAGAAGCGCGGTAGTCTTGTTCTTCAAGAAAAGCAACACCGCTCTCTTGAAGAATTACAAACGGATTTACCTTCTGAGCCGCGTCTACGTGCTGTTTTTGAGAGTCATTACGAATCGTCTCGCATGCAGACTCGATGACTTTCAGCCTTAACAACAAGCTGGTTTCCGAAAGGGCCAGCACAGTACCATAGACCACATACATACCCTGCGGCACATTGTTCAGAAGACCGAAGAGTACAATCTGCCACTTTTCCTGGCATATGTGGACTATGAGAAAGCCTGTGATTCCGTCAAAATTTGGGCGGTGCTACAGTCCCTTCAGCGATGTCAAGTAGACTGTCGGTATATCAAAGTGCTGAAGTGTTTGCACAGTAGGGCTACGGTGGCCATCCGAGTACAGAACCAGAGTAAGAAACTTATCCAACTGTCCATCATCACATCCAACTGCAGAAAGTTGTAACACAGGGTGACGTTATATCCCCAAAACTCTTCACCGCTGCATTGGAAGACGTTTTCAAGCTACTGGACTGAAAAGGATACGCTATTAACATCAATGGCGAGTACATCACTCACCTACGATTTGCCGATGAAATGATCCTTATGGCAGAATCGCTTAAAGACCTAAGCACTATGCTCAATGACTTCAATATTGTCTCCCAACGGATAGGTCTTAAGATGAACACAGACAAAACAAAGATCATGTTTAATGTCCCTGTCACACCTATGCTGGTAGTTGTTGGGAACACTAAGCTCGAAGTGACCGATAGGTCAATCGACGGATTCAACTCGGAAGCGTTCGGGGACACATCTTCTCGTCAGGTATACCTTAAAACCTGAAAACTAGATTGTAACCAGCCAACCAGTGATATGGATCGGATTACGGATCTGAGACGTAGTCCATCTCTGCTGACCCTATGAGGTCGCTCAAGGTCGCTCAGCGAACTATGGAGAGGGTTATGTGATAGTTTATCACGCAGAGAAACCCCGAGTTTTCTGCGTGATAAACTTAGAAATGAGGATACCCGCAGCAGAACCAGACTGATCAACATAGGCCAACAGATCAGTATGCTGAAGTGGCAATTTTCCGGCCATATAGCTCGAATGCTGCTGCCCATCTCCTGCCTGTCTCCCTGTCACTCTGAACACGGGAAGATATGGGGTAGTGGATATTCTCACAGTAACAGTAAGTTCATTCTCAAGGTTTAACACTTACATCGAGACGTCAAACACCTCAGTCCCCTGTGATCATGGATGCTGGATAGCACCTGAAACGTCGGGAATTAAAATCAAGTAAATTAAACGTGATAAAATCCGTATAAGTAATTTTATTCAATGTGTAATTTTCGCGTAAGAATTGGTATGCTACTGCGTTTCAGGTGTATTACAATGATTTTAAATTATATATGTTATTCTCGTAACAGTCTATAATGCCCTGAAGACGATGTCGAAATGTGGTAATGAATTCTTTCACGCTGCCACCACAACATGGCTAGAGTTCAAATTCATGACTTTTTTCAAATTTTATCTGCCATTTATCGGATTCTTCAAGCTTTTACCGTTACTTTTTAAATGTTGTTCGTAGAGTGATAATAAATATTTTGCATTTTTTTTTTCTAAATTATGAAACATTCTAACGTATTTTAAGGGCCTTTTCCAAATAAGTAAATCGCCTAGAGGTTAACCTTCGTATTCAAATGAATTGTTTATTCATTGACTTCATTTTTCCTAACCCCTTTGTAAATGTAAATATACGCAGGCGATAGGGTTGACAGTCGCCGGTTGTACCGATGTTTTCTCTGTAAACGGATGCTCCGTTTTGTTGGGGATAAAAGGCTATACTTTCCGTTCGTTCATCGTGTTTTGAAACCATTTCGTCAGGATCAAAGATGCGCGTATAATTGTAATTGCATGATTTCACTATGGTGAAATTTTTTCAATATCTAAATTAATAGCTGTGATATATCCTACTGCTAGAGGTTGACTTCCTTGAGACGGGAAATGAAATCAGTAAAGTAACGACATGCCATGATGCTTGAATGTAGCTTCAATTTTTTATAAAATTTGACTGTTTATGATTATTGATGGACGGTTATCTTTGTTTTGATTATTGATTACCTTAAAATAATAGTACATTTGCTTCGTAAAAGCTAAAATATAACAACAAGTCAGTCCTTGGTGCGTATCCCGTGGTTGTCGTAAGAGGTGGTAGAAGGAAATTAAAACAAGTGAAGAGCAGCAGCATCTTCCCGATAATGTCAACTATAGTAAGATCCCCCTATGAGGCAATCTATGGGGGAAGTCTATGTTCAGCATTGGACTTATAAATGATGTATATTATAGGATGTAATGGAGGGATCGATAATGGAATTACCTATTTAAACTTACAACTATCATAACAGGAATTGTCTAATGCGACATTGCAGTTCTTTTATAATTAACAATAATTTCGGCCATTTTATTTCGTAACGTGTCGAGCAAATTGGTAAAGATGCGCCACGGACAGCAACCACGACCATATTCACCACAAGGTGAACAGTTAGCTCGTTTGTCATTCTGATTTAAAAAAAAACATATACAGACGGTGCACTCTGATTTTCTGATGATGTAAAAATAGGCCAACTCCCATTATAAGTCCTAGTATGTCGCTTCTTAAGCCATTGAGGAAAGTGCCACAAAATATGTTTTTCTTAAAAGCGATGCTACTTTCATGTACATTTTTAAATTAATTAAAGGGGGACTTCTTCTCCAAATGCAGTGTCCGTATTCCAGCTAAGAGCATCATTAGTAGGTAATGCTAACGTATATATATATAGTAACTGCGTGTAATAAGGCCTAGCTTAGGGATATTCAAAAAAATTGAGAAATATCCAATTTAGTTTACAGATTTTAATAAAAATTATTGGCGTAGTACAGTTTTTAGAAAGTATGAACGAAAAATTGTAACATTTGCCATAAAGAAAAATAAAATTATACATTTCTAAAAACCTTGCTAGTAGGCCTTATTTTACTATGATAGGGTAAAAGACCTACTGCTTTAACGAACTCTAATAATTAAACTATACATAATATGTTTAATATTTATGATCAAAAACCATATGACTGCAGCAATTCAGACTTAAAGTTCTAAAAATAATATAAATTTCCTCACCTAACAGCATTTAAAGTCATTAGTATAATGATGAACAAACTGACAATCAAACGCACTCCTCATCATTATCATCAGTGTGTCGGTTGTGTCTCGAGTTGAGATGGGTTTGGATGTTGATTCTTGGATTGATCTCAGTCTCCACGGAGACTAGCCTACTGCACGGTACAGAATTAGTTTCTGAATGTATGCACAAGCACAGGTGCACTCCTTATCTCTATTCGCTTACACTCACAGTCATCAAATCGCAATCCGACGCTGTCCGAGAGAGTGTACAATTTATTTACATTTATAGATAGATAGGTAGGGAGATAACTCTTTATTGCATTTGAACAAAGTTATTATAATATCGGAAAACTTATGAACTACGAACGGTGGTCATATCGCTTTAAACGATTTCTACCTGACAAACCGAACATAAAAGGACATTGTAATTATATAAGTATTTATAATTTTTAAAACTAATTTTTTGTTTGATAAAATACATTATTAACAAAACCACTATACACACTAAGTGTGAGTATAATAAGGCCTATGGTGAAATTTTGTAGGCCTTAATAACCCCCGATCAAGTATTAAATAAAAACCAAATTTAAAAAAAAATGTTATTCAAATCTTCAAGATCAACAAGGCATTTATTCACAAAGATAAAGATTACGATTTTAGATAGCTAAGTGTAATATTACAATTTACAAAAAATATTCAAGATTTATTTAGGGTTATTTTTATTATTGGTGTAGTGCGGTTTTATATCTTATGACAGATGATGCAACTCCGGTAGCAGGACGCGGGGTAGCGAGTCTTTGAAGGTGTAGGAGCGTGTTGTTACGTATCTGTTAACCGTGAGAGCGGTTATTAAAAGTACGGTTTTTGTTACTTAGGCCTTATTAGCCAACAGGCCTTATTACTCGTAGGTATACTTATATGCTTATCCCATTTGCACGTAATTCGCCTTTTGATAACAGAAAGGGATCATGGTGATAAGGTAAGGTAATTTTGATTTTCGCTTTGATTATAATAATCGATTGATTGAAGCATTATTAGTGCGAGGATGTCGAATTGTCACACTGCCTGGTGTCACACGTAATTTGGTACATTATTAAAACCACTTGGTATATTTTTGAAACGGCCAACAGCCAGCAATAAGTGAAAAAACCTGGTAAAAGAGAATTTTCATTCAAACATTAATTAAAGACCATTGCTGGACATAGGCATGGGTTTTGTGTTGTTGGGGGGGTGGGGTTTAAAAGGCATTGCAACACAGCATGCCTCATAACGGGATTTCACCATAGTTTTCACATTTGTCAGACAGGCTGGCAATCGTAGTTTTTAATTATTTTCTTTTTTTATCAGGAAGATGGTGCTGCCCATGCCCTGTTTCGGTTTCCCTCTGTCATGCCTTATGACACCCACGAAATGATATGGGGTAGAGGGTTTTCTTACGTCACCACTACAAATTGCTTAGGAATTATAATAACATTTCATACGGTGAGCAAGAGAATAATACTAATGATACTTAGAAATCAAGTGTTATGTAGCGCCATTTTCACGCATTATGCATTATATATTAATTTGTTGTATAATATTATATGATATTATACAACAAATTAATAACGTTTTGAACACGTTATCCTGAGATTTTAGATAGGGTTCGTAGTTACAGAGTTTATCGCTAGGTGGCGCTTAAATAATATATATTTTAATCAGTTCCCGCAGATTTTGATCAAAGATTTTGATTAATTTTTTTGGGTATTTGGGGGGGGGGCCTTGATGATTTAGATTCACAATCTTCTTGTGCATAGATTGATAGTCTTATTTAATACTACTCGTATCATCCAAAATACATTGTTTTAGTTTATCTGACTAAATAAAGGTGGCGCTTTTATTATTTTATTGACAAAAGCAGACACGTGGGCCTAGTTCAGCAGTGGACAGCTGTAATGAAGTATGACGATAAGACATAATTCTTTTCTAGGTATCTTTTATTATACTGTCCTATATTAATACTAGCAATCCACCCCGGTTTCGCTCAGGTGTTTTCTGGATCTCGACAGCAGCTACATCTACCGGGTCTAATTGTGAATCTAAACCATAATGGGGCAATTCGCTTGTTGTTATTTAAAGTACCGTGCGCAACTAATGCAAAACAAAAAAAAATATTTTAGATATATATTTTAAAGTATTCAAATCTTCTTGTGCATAGATTGATAGTCTTATTTAATACTATCGTATCATCCAAAATATAAGGTGACGCTTTTATTATTTTATTGCCAAAAGCAGACACGTTTGATAATTTTACTGAGGTGGGCTTTGTTCAGCAGTGGACAACTTTAATGAAGTATGACGATAAGATATAATTCTTTTCTATGTACATTTTATAATACTGTCCTATATTAATACTAGCAATCCACCCCGGTTTCGCTCAGGTGTTTTCTGGATCTCGACAGCAGCTACATCTACCGGATCTATTTGTGAATCTAAGCCATAAGGGGAAAATTCGCTGTTAGTTATTTAAAAAATTACACATAAAGTTTAATAATAGTATAAATATATTATTTCGCACACAACTAAATAAGTGGAATAAGTGTTTGACTGTACCCACGAAGTACTTTTTGTATACCTGAAAACTTTGGATGTACCGAAGGGACCTTTATTCCAAATTTCTAGACCCCACCAAAGAGTATAGTAATTGTAGAGTGTAGACGTAAGGAGTACAGACTCTGAAAAAAAGTGTCCATAGGAAACTTTTAAGGGTGGCGCCACTGTAGCTACAGTCTAAATTTTAAAGAACATTTTATAATTTTTTTTTTATTGCACAGACTTTCACTATAATTCTTTTAACAATAATTGTTTTATTGCTTTTAAAATTTTTATTTTCATAATTACTCTCAACATATTTTACGGCGATTTAACATACCCCGTAGCTACTCGAGCGCTGTAGTGGAGAGTTTTTGAACTGTTATTTACTGCTTACACATGGACACTTTCAATTATTCTCCTATGCGAGTTCGTACTCCTTACTTCTACACTCCATAATGTTATTATTTAGAATTGGCACCTCCAAACCATAGATAACAGTTAAGAGTACTCCGAACTTAGAGTATAAATAAACAAGGTATAGAGCGCGCATATCTGCGCCCTCCTTTCTGCCTGCGCTCTCCTTACTGCCAAGTAGGGTCACGTCCGTATACGGCTTAGAGATCTCTCGTCAGATCGGTAAGCCAATCCATAAAGGCGGTGTTTAGTGGGTAAAAGTCTCCACATAACCACGCAGCCGGCTGCGTGGTATGCTATGAGCATTCACCGCCTCCCTCCCCCGCTTTCCGGAGGGTTGCCCATATTTGCTTCGGGCGCAAAAAAAAAGCGCGCATATCGCTCATTGCCCATTATTCCCAGCCAACCAGATGTTCTATAGATACATATTATAGGTGTAAAGCAACCGTTGACAATGGATATTTATTTATCTAAAGCAGCCGATACGCAACCGTTGTCAATCAGTTGTTTATCCAACTACGGACTAAAAAGAATGGTTATATATTTACTGTATGTGCGGGCGACTAAGCTGAATCGCTTTTCGCAATGGTGCTTAAAAACTACTTGACCGACTTAAAAAATTCTTTCACCATTAGAATTCTGTTATGACTGTGAAACGTAGGATGCATATAGAGGGCGCATATATATCAACGAATATGTTTTTTTAGCTAAATTCGTAAAGTAATTGACCGATTTTGAAAATTCTTTCACAACTAGAATGTTATGTATAATTTATACATGTCTAATGTAGAATACATTTTATTACAGAGGGCGCTACTTTTTATGAATATGGTTTTTTGGTTAATCTCAAAAAGTAATTGACCAATTTTGAAAATTCTTTAACCGTTACATTGCTAGCTAGGCGTTAGTTATGTGATGAAATTATATTGTTATAATAATTATTTGTGAGATTAATATTTTCCAAATAAATAAAAGTAAATACCTACCTAAGATGATCAACTCCAATTGTTATTTTTACAATTTAAGAATCATATTTACACACTTTACCTACTTAGGTTGATTATTATAGATATTGGTAATTATTCTAAAATAAAAGAGCTCTGCTTAAACGAAAAAATAATTTATTAAAATAAAAATAAAGTTGAAAATAAAGTGGCCCAGTGCGAGTCGGACTCGCAGGCCCATGAAGAATTCCGTAGTAACAAGCGTAGATTCTACATCAAGGTAAAATACCACTATTATTATCGTGAGCAACAAATTACTTTGTTTTTCATAGTGTTTGTATAAATTACAAAGTTTTATTTGCGGTTCTTGAAAATGTGCTACTTGTATCTCAAAAAAAAAAAGATCTATTATTCATTGTACTGTGTTACTGGGCTGTCTGTGGTTTATTAATTACCAAAGATAAAAAAGTTATTGCACAAGAAAAAAGTTGTTATCAGTTTCAAGCCATCAAAAGCGGTTGTCAACCGTTGAAAACGAAAACAACCGTTGTTATCGGCTCGGTTTAAATCGTTGACAACCGCCTTCACATCTATAATACTGATACATAGTTAGAGCGGTTGAATAGTAATGCGCCGAGATTGATGCCCATGCGTTATTATACTAGTTATTAAAGTATGTAAGTTTTTTGTAAATATTAAGGATACGAATAATAATAATAAACATTTCTTTCTTCCATATTTTACACAGATACATTTATTTCATAAATAGTTTAAGTATTTTTAGTGGTTGTCGGAGACAGGATCCAAAACCGGTGTGCTATTGGTGTCCTAACTCCTCCTCTTGGCTTTATTACAATTCGGTGATAATATACATAAACATGAAGTGAGCGTTGCATGTGAAGATTGAATATAATGTTTCTAAAATGTAAATAACGATAAAACTCACATTGATTATATGTATCATGCAATATGATAAATCTATATCGAAATAATATACAAAATCATAAATTTATACACATATATGTATATATATTTGTAAGGGTTCTAGCTCAATAAAACACAGGTACGAATTTATGAAACGATGTTTATTAATAAAACACAAAAATTTAATTAATTTATTACCTCTTAATAAGGTTTATCATATTTCAATGTACGGTTTTGATTGCTTGATCGCAGTTTTGCGCACAATATATTTCAATATAATGACGTGATATTGTTTAATGACATCCATTAGTTCGAAAAATCGTGAACATTTATTTACTCGTAATTGCATTATATTATATACACATAAAATTCCATTTTCGATTAAGGAAAGTTCATTTCAGTTAAGAGATAATAATATAATTATATTCGTTGACGAGTCCTCTGTGTTTGTATACTATGTAGTCATGAATTGACGTATCGAATCACACGAGTTTTAACCTTCGGGGGGAAAAATAATATTTTTACTGGTAGCCCAACCTATATGAACTCCCACTGGCAACACTATACACCTCATGTCAATGTGAATTTTTCGTGCCGAATCAGCGAGTCACATCTACAAATTAAAAAGTTTAAAATTGGTTTTTAAGTGAAAGTTCTTAATTTTATTATTAGCAACATGTGAAAACTTACTTACTTAACACTCATAAACGTTTTGGACGATTGTAATGTATGTAATTTTTGCGTTTAAATAACTTGTAGGGTAGATTAACTATAACGTGAAATGTGAAAACTATATTTGAAACTGAACAAGCTTCTATAAAAAAAAAACATAATTTTTCAATAAACTTAATTTGTATATTGTATTTATGTATAAAATGCGTATATTTCATAGGTATTTAAAAAAAAACCTGTAGGGCAGATTAATAAAATAGCAATATAAAATCAATGTATAAGACACAGCAAAAGTCACACATATTATCTGTCTTGCGGCGCCACGATTCATTGAATTGATACGAGACATTGCGATAGCCTGAACATGTAGGTACCAGGTTAGTTTTACGTGTTGTTCATAAAGAAATATAAATCATTCTTATGGTACAAAACAAAAGAATAAATTATTTAATGTTTTAATGAGCATGAAATCACTTATTTCTATTAAAACTTATTCATATCCGCTCAATATAAGACGATTGAAAATCTCATTAAATTAGCAATATATAATAATACTATATTTTATTTGTTGTTTCAGGATCGGATAATGTTATATTACATATATTTCCAAACCCAAGCAAACAAGCTGATCGATTTCGTTCTTGGGTGTATGCCATTGGTGGAGACATTTTAGCAATGAACGATGACAATATATTTAAGTACCGCAGAGTATGTCATCTCCACTTTGAGTCGAAGTATTACACATGGAGTAAAAGACTTGCACCCAATGCAGTACCAACTTTACATTTGCCAGGTAAATGATGTTTGATTCAATGTGTGATCAAGCTCAATAATTTTTGGTATTATGTAAATATGATTCTTAATATTTCTTAAAAATATAATATTGAAATTTTATTCTATACCGATTATAATAAGTTATAAACACATGCAATTGTAATTAGATTTTTACCTTAGAATATATAATACAAAACAGTTAATTACACATTTTTAATTTCTGTATTTTTTCAGGCTGTTATATAAATGTTGGTTTTGATCACCAGCCATCAACAAGCACTGCAAAGCCTAGCATCTCACTAGCACCTGTTGAAGGTAATTTCAAATAGACAACTTTTATTCAATATTGTTGAAGTGTAATATTTTCTTTCTATGAGACTAGCAGACTGTACCTTTGCATTGACAACTTAAATATGTAAACTAAAAATTAATGTACATATAAACCTTTGTCATGAAATATTCTTATCTGAATGATGGTGAAAATTGCATTTTATTTTTATTTTGAATATAATATTCAAAATTTTTCATTCAATCTGATTTTAGTTATGAATATGATATTTATAATTATCATATGAGTCAAACATTACAGAAGAAATCATTCTTGTATTATCGTCATTTGCAAATCTACAAACTGGGTTTGTAAATTGTTAGTGTCTCAACTCTTAACTAACCAACAAATTTTACATTCATTCTTGCAAATGAATAGAAGCGATGTAGTGGTATAAAAATCTTCATTATCCCATATCTTTCTGTGGGTGCCATAAAAGGTGATAGAGGGAAATAATGTAATAATAAATAAAAATAACAAAAAATCCTGTGGTTGCCAACGAAGCATGGCAACTATTGTAAATGTACTGCCTATGAGGTAATTTATGTAAGAGATACATTAGCCAAATAAATAAATAAATATATTTTGTAAAGGTAGTTTAATTAATAACTTAACCATTTAATAAATTTATCGTTAATTTTTTTCCAGATAAAATAATTCTATCCAATGACTGCAAGGATACTGCCGACACATTATTATTTTTTGATAAACTCTTCGACTCTTTAAATGGGAGCTATGAAAATAATAAGAAAAGATGTGGTAAATCTCTTTTACGTGCTTTAACCCCAACATCATCTCATCAATTAGTGTGGTATAATGCTACACCAGTTTTTAATTATTGCTTACAAAAATAAACTTCTAAACAAATACATATATGTAATTTTATTGCGGTTTAAATTTTATTCATGCTAAATATCATTACATAATGTTTTAAGTACAATTCAGACTTAAAACATAATGTTTATAATGAAATAAATTAAAGTAGACCTCTATATATCCAACTCATGTTATTATACGTAGTTATATGTATATTCAATATATTTTAGTTCCGACACAGAACTGTAGTAGGCGCTGGAGTCGCATTACTTAACTGCCAACTCTATTTCGGATTATTCAATGTACTCTGTGCGGAAAACTGTCAGTATACAGTAATCTATGACTGTCAGTTTGCACGAGTCTAACTAACAACAGCTGATTTTGTTAAAGCGGCGGCAAACTAACCTATAAAATTGTTAAACCCGTTCAGTGATTCGATTATTGTGAGTGTTAAGTGAAAATGATATAAATTTCGTAATATTATTTTAGTACAACGTAAATTTGTATGCTGGTTACAATATTTTCACTCAAATAAGTGGTTGTGTACGGAAATAGTATTTTGGACCTACGTTTTTGATGTAAACAATCTGCGCTGTTAGTAAATTTTCAAATTAACACCTTTTTTATCAATTGCTAAAAATATTTTATAACATCATTGCGTAAATACAACACTAAGTTAAGTTTTATATTAGATTTTTTATATTATCGGCTATTTTAGTTATTGTTTACATCTTTGTATAACATAACCTCAACTGCTATTGGTATTATTGCGAAAGCATTAATTTATTAGTAATATTTCTGGTCCGTATGATCAGATATATTTGTAGATTCGTAGCAAAAACAAAAAGAATAACAGATCTCAAAAAAATGGAGGGTTCTAATTCAAAAATAAAAAGTGACCACTTAGAAGATGTTCCATCGAAAAAGTTTAAATTCAGTGATGATGAGCTTCCGCAAAAAAGAACAGTGGCTACTATGTGTGGTGCTTGGAGACCAGAGGAGGAGGATGGTGGCTTTATTTTGGTTTTTAAAACTCGAAAACCGTGTCTAAGTCCGGATCCAGAAAGGGAGTGTGACTATCCAGAGAATATCGAAGACTTCTGGGAGGCAACTTTCCAGAGCGACGTTGATAATCAGGTGAGCGTTCAAATTAATTTGTTGTATGTGTATTCTATTTCTATCAAGCATGGAGTATAGAGGCAATCAAGAATTCTTGAATAACTGACATTTAAAGTAAATCCTAGCGCCATCTATTAGACTGTATGTAGAGTAGTACTTGGCAAACGTAGTATTGGGTTGAAGAGTTGCACATACAATTGTATAGATGGCACTTTTTATACTCCATGAATGCACAGTGCAAACATTCTTCATCTTCTAAACTAACACTATAACAATGTATATACGAGGGCACACTTAGGGGAGGGAGGAAGGTACAGTTCCATAATAAGGCATTTGGACATAGAAAGTACCGCCATCAATTGTATGGTACGGGTTATAATTTCCTCGGTTTATGTAATATTAGTTAGTTAAACACTCAATAGATAGCAGAATTTAAGAAGGGAGCAGTGATCCATGTTACGCATTATATTTCCATTGCAGTTTAAGAACTTTGATATTTTCATTTTAATATCTTTGCAATTTTCTCATTAAAATTATTTTTATTTATGTATTAAATTACAAACTATAAATTTTGTAATATAAGATCACATTATAATTGTTTAATACATAATATTATTGTTAAGTGTTAATTGTATTGTTAATTATTGTTAAATTACATAAGTGTGGTGTTATGTACTAGCCAGTAAATATTCAGTTTATGGTGCTTTATTAGTCGGTTTACTTAATCGGATGATGTCTAATGTGTTAGTGTTGCTGAAAATGGTGTCTAAGATGCCTCCATAATTATCTCAAATTGAGTGTCCACATCATAGACTTGTTATACTACTGCGTATATGTATATTATTATTTCTGTGCATCATCTGTCAATAATATAATTAAATCTCTATGAAAATAATTGTTTTATTTCTAAACTATTTAAAGTATTTCTGTGTTCCATTCGTATCAATGCTTATTAATGTTCATTTATTACTATATCCATTCTAATTTTCTACATTCAGATGTAGAAAGTTGAAATGGAAATAGTATATAAATGAATATAATATGTAATATTGAAGGTGGGGGTGAGCAATGAGCAATATACGTATACACACGCACACATTCACAGAGCATTATCGTGAGACTGAATTAGAATATATATACACACTCACATATGCATATTATAGTTAGCTAGCGTAACAATCATCAGGTGGCGCTTTTTCCAAGGGGCACCAGTTTTACTCGCAAGAGGGCTCTCTTTTTCCTTATATATTTACTATACTCTTTGGGCACACTGTGATCAGGAATAAGAAAAACCACATGTATGGTATAGCTAAATTGTATTTTATTGTTTTTCGAAGTATTCTCCGTTCAACTTAATGCACTTTACATTCGAACAAACCAATCATTTAAACAGTAATTCCATTTTGAAGTTGATGTTGACAAAATGGCTGAATTGTATGCTTCCACAGCTGCTTCGGGGTCTTCAAACCGATAACCGCGTAATAAATCGTTCATTCCAGGGAATGTAAAGAAATAGTTTGGGCTCAGGTCAGGACTGTACGGAAGATGGCTCATCAGCTCAACGTTTTCCTGCTTCAAAAAATCATTTGTCTTCCAAGCTGTATGGGAGCTATATGTGATGTAAGATGAGGAGTAGATTTTTGTTATTTTGGAGGATATTTGGCATGTGATATACCACTCAGCGGTAACCGTTCTGCGTTCCTGTAAGGGAATTGTAGCAACATGCCCCTTTTTCGAGACAAATGTAGCGACCATTTTCTTTGACACGCTGCGGGAGCGAACCACTTTCGTTGGTTTGACCTCGTCTTCGAAGACCCAAACTGCTGACTGATGTTTTCTTTCAGGTTCGTATGAAATAATCCATGATTCGTCTCCTGAGACGATATTATAAACGGCATTTGACTTCCCTCCGTTGAAGCGTTGCAGAGTATTCCGGCACCAATCTACACGAGCCGCCTTTTGCTCTTCGGACAAATTGTGGGGAAGCCAGCGGGAAACTAGCTTTCTTACACACAGCTCATTATGTAATATCGACTGAATTGCGGTCATTCTGATACTGATAACAGCCCGAATCTGCTCGTATGTCACATGACGGTCATCTAATATAATAGTGCGCGCAGCTGCGATGTTTTGAGGCGTGACCGCTGTTCTTGGTCGACCTGCAGAAGAAACAGTGCTGCAAACACACGACCGCAACGGAACTCGGCATACCAGCCATGGAGGTTAGAGAACAGGAGAACAATCGCCGTAGAAAATAGTGTCCCAGAAATATGGAAACCATTAGTAAGGCGCTGCGATCGTTAAGTTCACTCAATAAAAGTCATTTTCAGTCTATTTTTCCGATCAGATGCTAAAGCACTTGCACATACACGCATCATAAAATATTTCTCCATGTTTTAATGTTTCTTTTTCCACGCATAATAAAATATTTCTCCATTTTTAAATGTTTCTTTTTGTCAAAAAATAAAAAATTACGAAGCATGAAAATTTTCTCACCAATGCCGCGAAGAAAATTTGTGCATTATTCAACTAACTTCATCTATTTGTACTCATAAACAGCTAACTTCGCAGCCACTACTCACCGACGGCAGCGCCGCTATAAATTCTACAGATTGGAAGGACAGGCGGGCTATGCTTGAGTACGTAGCGATCGTTCTCCTGTTCTCTAACCTCTATGATACCAGCGGTACCTAGGTGGATTGAAAAGTACTCGGCCTAACACAGATCCATTCAATTCTAAAAATCAAATCTACCCACATTATTTAGTTCAGTTCAGACTAGTTCATTGTGTGAAGTTCGAAACGTGTGCGATAATTAGTTGTGATTTTATAAATTTATTAACAAAGTAATCGGACATAATTTCCGCGAATGGAGCAAATCGAGCAGCGTGCCGTCATTAAGTACCTCCATAAGAAGGGGCTATCATCAAAAGCCATCCATGATGACATGGTCAGTACATTAGGCGATTGTGCTCTGTCGTATTCATCCGTCAAAAAATGGATAGCAGAATTTAAGCGTGGTAGAGAGAGTGTGAAAGATGAACCCCGCTCTGGAAGGCCTTCGACGTCAACTACTGACGAAAATATTAAAAAAAGTACTTGATTTAATAATGGGAGACCGCAGATTAAAAATTAGAGAGATAGCCGAGATTATAGGCATCTCTTATGAATGAACTCAAAACATCATTGTCAACGAGTTGGGTTTCCACAAGGTGTCTGCGAGGTGGGTTCCGCGACTGCTTTCAGTTGAACAAAAAAGGACGCGATTGACTATTTCACGCGACTGTTTGGAGTTATTTGAAGCCGATGCAGATGATTTTTTGAATCGTTTTGTTACTATGGACGAAACATGGGTTCATTACTGTACACCGGAAACAAAACAACAATCAAAACAGTGGAGAAGACCTGGTTCACCACCCCCTAAAAAGGCTAAGTCGATTTTGTCGGCAAATAAGGTGATGGCTTCAGTATTCTGGGACTCGAAAGGTGTGATTATGATTGATTATCTTGAAAGGGGTCAGACTATAAACTCTGATTACTACTGCACCTTACTACGTCGTTTACGAGAGGAAATAAAAGAAAAACGTCGAGGAATGCTCAGAAGAAAAGTCCTGTTTCATCAAGATAACGCCCGTGTTCACACGTCAGTACAGTCAATGGCTGAAATTCACAACTGTGGCTTTGAACTGTTACCGCATCCGCCGTATTCACCTGATCTGGCACCATCAGACTTCTTTCTGTTCCCTAACCTAAAAAAGCACTTGGGAGGTCAAAGATTTTCGACAAACGACGAGGTCAAAGCAGCTGTAGACGCATATTTTGACTCTAAGGAAGAATCATTTTTTTTTTCAACGGTCTAAATGCTTGGAAGGGGAGGTGGCAAAAGTGTATTGAACTTGATGGTGATTATGTAGAAAAATAAAAATATAACTGATTTAGTATGTGTTTATTTTCTTGGTTAGGCCGAGTACTTTTCAATCCACCCTCGTATATTGTCGTTTGACTCGGTGTTTCAACATCATAAATCGAAACAAGTTCGCTGATACATTTATCTTGAGATGAGCGGCAACGAAAATTGTGATAAATTATGGCACGGAAATGTTCACGCGTGAGCTCCATTTCTGTTAACGACGTGTCAACTTTAAACCAACAATGATTTTGTTTTTAAACATTTTTTTTAAATTGTTTGAATGTCATTAAGATTCTAAGAGGCCAGTATTCAAATTCTAAAAAAGGTTTTATTGTAACTCAATCCGAAACATTATATTCCCGATCATTTCAGTGTGCCCCTCGTATAGGCTTAAAGTGCTCGAGTATATGCGCAAACATACCTAGTTACACTCCATTCCCTCACTCTCATAGTTCAGGCGCAGGACCAACGGCTTTATGACCTTTCCAAGGTACGAGGGTGTAACACCGTCAACTTTCTGACTTCGGGCTGCTACTGAGAATTCATTGACAGAAAATCCCAATAACTGATTTTGGCTCGACCCGGGATATGAAAGTGAGACCTCGTGATCAGCAATCATGTTTAGTGTAGTGGTCGTACCACTAACAAGGCGCTCAATATTTTAACAGGCTATAGGATTTTGATTCTAGGATAATGTTTTTTTGTTGGTGTTCGTGGGATAATTCCTCATAAATTCACTTAATGGTTCTTGGTTGATTTATTTAAATTGTATCGGTTTCAGGTTGGTTAATATGTTTGTGCAAGAATTTTGTCTGAATTCTCGTTAAACCTGATATTGGATTTCATAATTTAACTAATAAATAAAATAAAAAAAAAACACTTTAAATCTAAGTTTTCTTTGTTTGACTTTCATTTACAAACAAAGGCTTTCCCTCAATGTTAAGTAAGAGTATGTATTATATTTCTGTTCTCTACACTACACTCTAATGGAGTTACCTACTGCTGTGAATTGTAACTGATAAGTAGAGACGTATTAACGAAAATTCAATTACAAAAATGAAGTTGTAAGTGTAATAGAATTCGTTGAATTATAAATTTTCTGTTTCCTATGTAACAAAGCAAAGTTGCTAATTGCAATAATTGTATACAATATTTATTGAAAAGAAATAAAAACTGCGGCATGGTACTAAGAATGCTGGTTGCGTTTTGTCGCTGAATGGCTCAGCTAGTTAGTTCTACATTTTTTGGGATGCGGATAGCGGATACAGTTCCTTTAGAAACACCGACGCGCGTGAGTATCTCCTCTGAGAGGGTTTCTACTCTAATTTGCGCTATTTAAACATCGACCGTTTATGATGTTGCTCCGTTCCTAAACCAGCAACCTCTGAAATGAGAGGATGTAGAGGATGAGGAGAATAAAAGGGCTTTGCATATCGTTTAAGCGACAAGTCATGCTGTCAGTTCTCTTGTCATTGTTTAGAAATATTTCACAAGGTTCTAAAACCAAAAGAAAATTTTTATTTAAAGAGACAAGAATCTTTTAGATAACGTCGCTTGTAGAGAACCGTGATGGGAGAACCTACCCTCACTTTTTCCACACGAAAGTCTGTGAAAAACAAGTTATGGCCACTGCCCCATAAACACAGATAAGGTAACGCTTCTAGTCAGATTCCAAGGCTGTGCACAGCCTTTTACCTTCATGTAATAAGCCGAGATGACTTGATTGCAAATTGTGACCATGAATCTTTAGTCGAAACCACATATATAATAATGAAGGTGATATGCCTAGTAGTTGAAAATGTATCCGAACCGGGTGTCTCCAGTTGGCCCCTATCACGTGCCAACCACTACACAAACAGATCAGTAAAAGCAAAAGATATTAGATACGCAGTCACGCATACACTCGCATTTAATAAATCATAACGTACTACACAATTAATTATAAACCATATCTCTAAAACCACAACGTCCATTTACCATTCACCGTACTACTTACTCACACAAAAATATCGGGCACTATCGTTGTGCTGTAAAAAAGCCATTTATTTTTACATATGCGTTAGTGATTGACTAAATTGGAAACTTATCGATTGTTTCATTTAAACCAAAATTGTACTAAAATTTTTGGGCCCTTATTATAAAATAAATAAAAATAGTAAGAAATCCGATTATGTTGGTTTAGGCTATCATAGCAGATTGAAGTAGTAGGTATTTTGGAACCACGCTATGGTGCTTACTCACTGACCTGTAAAGTGAAGGTATTTGTGCAGCGCTTGACGTTTTTATATTTCTGGAGTGGCATTTTTGTCAAATAGTGTAATCTTAAATTAATGTATTTTTCCATGACTGCTTTTATAAGAAATATAATGTGATTATTCATCGGGGACTGCTCAAATTGGTAAAACTTAACATTAAAAAAATTAAATTTGGCAAAGCCTTTGCCATGAGTTCCTGTTTGACATTTTTAGTTTTAATTGCTTATTTATCATTGGCGAGACAAGCTGTTTTTATGATAATTTTCATTCGCATACAAATTACGCAATATTTCCGCGTAAATAAAGTATTGTTTTGTGATATTTACATTGCTTGTTGAGTCACTTGGCGTCATACTTAGGTAGTGGTTATGGAGCAATGTATTTACTGCAAAAATATTACAGTGGCTGTGATATTTGGAAACAAAAATAACGTAGTAAGAGAAAGAAATATTTTACGATGAGTGTTTAATATGACTTCAAAGATAAATATAGTGAAATACTTGTACTTAGGTATGGTATGTGATTCCATGATTAACAAAGTTTTTGTTTTGGCTTCGGTTTTTACAAGAAACTACTGAACAACATGGGATTCTGATAGATCTATCCATTCGTATAGAAGCTGAGCATTTGATTATAGCGCGCGGACACAGACACGCCACCTTGCCACTTCTCCTGTTTTTAATATTTCTATGGTCGAAACAGTTTAAGCCAGAAGGCGGGCTTGATCATTATTATCATCAATCCCGCTTTCTAGGTATCATTAGTAATTTTAAATCTTTGAAAAATCTTTGCACATTCAGTCCCAACGGAATGTCCCACTGTTTCTATTATTAATCTGCCGGTGGAACATTCTCGCTTGGACACAATGTTTGGCATATATGCCTACAGCAAATGACGGTTTTGCCTTATTATTAGAATATTGGGTATCAATTTTTTATACTTGTAAATAAAGTAGTATAGGGTGCAAATTTTAATATTTTTTCATAAAATCATAGAAGATACCGCAATTTAGAATTCTTGTCTGTCGTACCGTCTGACGTTTGCACCAAATCGCGCACCCGATTTTCATGAAATTGTCGTTATTTTAGTGTTTATCGATTCACATAAAACAATTTTACTCTTGCTCTCCTTGCTGTTCCATATAAAGCGGGGGGAAATATTTACTGTCGATAGTATGTATGGTAAATAGCACACTTGTGTGTAAATATTAAGCATGTATGGAAATAAATAGCATGATTATATGATGAAGGGTTGCTATATAGTTCAGGCATTTCTCGTGTAAATACGTATCCACTAAACATCGCATCGTGGTGATTAGTAGAAAGTCAAAGAATAGCTGAGAAAAAGATAAAATTATGATTGACTGAATTCGTGTTACATTCTAATTCAATAGTAGTATTGTGCCTTGATCAAAATATACCTTTTTAATAGGTTAGGGCAACGGTCCTCAACCCTGGGGTTGCGAAAGATATTTATGGGGTCGCCAAAAAAGTCAAAAAAGGTCCTGTATTTATCGAATTTTATTAAGGTTTATGCATAAAATATAACCTCTCTTTACATACACAATTACACAATGTCCTTAAAACGGAGAGAATCGAAAATAATTACGACTGTACGACCTGTCCAGTCCCGCCGGTCACAATCTCACCGCTCCCGCGCTCGCGCCCCTACCCCGATCGCTCTTTCTTCGTTCAGTCTGTCTGTTCAGTCAGTTCTATCCGCAAATATTGCAAATACATACTAAATTGATGTCAAAACACGGAAGATTACTTCTGTAGAAAGTTTTTATAGAAGATTAGTGTTCTCGTGGATAACCACGCACACGGTAAGTAACTGTGCACTCATACTTAGAAAATAAAGTGAGGCGTCATCGCAGCGCGGCCATGTTGGACGCGTGGGTTCAATAATAAAACCAGCGCGAAATATTTTTTTACGCTTCACTTATGTATTTTTAGGGTTCCGTTTGAGAAACAAGGAACCCTTATATTTTCGTCAAGTCATCTTTGTCATTCATACAAACACTATGAAAAACAAAGTTACAACTAACATCCAGTCATATCATTACTTGCTACAACGGAACCCTTCATGGGCGAGTACGACTCGCACTTGGCCACTTTTTTGCTTGTCTATTTGTGCTTCGTTGAAAATAAATTTGAAGTAAATCCTGTTACCACGCGAGCATATGACGAAAAATCTAATCTTTTGGAATACATTTTTTGTTTATTAATACGTATTTATTATTGCAGTTAACAATGGATAAGTGGCTAATAAAACGCACATCTACAGATGCAGGTAGCGGAAGTCCTAATAAAGCATCACAAATCAAAAGAATTAAACACGTAGTTCTTGACAGCAGTGTTGCCTCAGATTCTACAATGACAACTACTGTTACGAGTAATATAAGTCGTGAGACCAATGCCACCACTTCAAGTACTAGTAGTGTTATTACTATCGATGAAAGCAGAGAAACATCTAGTTCCACTACTATAACTATTAGTCATAAGAGCGATGATTGTAGTTCAACAGCCACATCTACCTTACACATCTATACAGAGAGTGACGCTTCAACTTCAACTAAACAAGCAACAGCTACATCGGAGACAAGTGGGAAGCGTCAACGCATCTTTAAAGAATCGTACATCCAGTTTGGTTTTAAATGTACAGTGTTGAATTTTGAATAACGTCCACAGTGCGTTGTTTGTTCGGAGGTTTTGGCAAATGAGAGCATGAAGCCGGCCAAACTGAAAAGGCACCTAGAAACTAAGCATCCACAGTTAAAAAATAAAGATGAATCTTATTTTAAACGACTTGCCACCAAACTAAAGTCACAGCAGGTTGATTTCCAAAAATACACAACAGTTAACCAAAAAGCCTTACAAGCATCTCTCGAAGTTTCCTTTTTGATTGCCAAAACTAAAAAACCTCACAACATTGGCGAGACGCTCATTTTGCCAGCTGCAATGAAAATGGTTTTGATCATGCAAGGAGAAAAGTATGCAATTTACTGAAAACAATTCCACTATCAAGTGACAATTCCACTATCGTCGTATCAATCTACTTGCTGATGATATCAAAATACAACTTATAGATCGCGTGAAAGGGAGTCCCTATTATGCTATTCAGCTGGATGAAAGCACTGATGTAGCTAATGTAGCTCAACTTCTGATATTTATCCGATACCGATATGAAAACGACATATGCGAAGATTTCTTATTTTGTCAGGGATTAGAAGGAAGAACAACCGGTGAAGCAATTTTTAATGCAGTTAATACCTTTTTTTGAACTCCATGACATAAAGTGGGAATATTGTGTATCTGTGTGTACAGACGGCGCAGCTGCATTGACCGGCTCCAAAACAGGATTCAAAGCAAAAGTAACTGAGATTGCACCTCACGTAGGCTTTGTTCACTGTATGATTCACCGTGAAGCCCTTGCAGCAAAACATTTGCAACCAGATGTAAATAAAGTGTTGGAACAAGTCGTAACAATAATAAATTTTATTAAGGCTCGCGCATTAAACAGTCGCCTTTTCAAAATAATGTGTCTTGAAATGGGATCAGAATACGAAAATCTACTGTTACATACGGAGGTCAGGTGGTTATCGCGAGGAAAAACACTCCGACGTGTATTTGATCTCAAAGATGAAATCAGAATATTTCTACTTGAACGGGAACCAAAGCTAGCGGAATATTTTTGAATGAAAATTGGTTGGCAACAGTTGGCTATTTTTCGGATATTTTTGAAAAACTTAACGATTTAAATCAATCGTTGCAAGGGAAGAGTACAAATGTATTGATTTTAGCTAACAAAATAAAAGCTTTTTTGTAGGAAAATAAGTTTGTGGATAGACGAAATCAGTGCTGAAAACTACGAGATGTTTGCATGTTTGGAAAAATTTTCTGAAGAAAACAATATAAAGCTCGAAGAAGAAATTAAAACCAAAATCATGATGCATCTTACAAACCTTAAGCAAGACTTGGAAATAAGATTCCCAGATACGTCACACGGCGACCAATGGATAATTAATCCACTCAATTGTGATCTTAACACTGTGAAGATGAACTTAAAAGAAAAGGAGCAGCTGATCGATTTAATGTCCGATGAAAGCCTTCGATCTATTTTCAAAACCACGGATCTATCCAAGTTCTGGATAATGACGGAAAAGGAATATCCACTGTTATTCAAAACGTCTCTGCTGAAATTGCTGCCATTCGCATCTACATACCTTTGCGAGACAGCTTTCTCCACATTAACTGCTATAAAAACAAAATATCGCTCCAGACTTAACGTAGAACCTGATTTGAGGGTGTCTGTTTCTGATAATATATCACCAAGAATTAATATACTGACTGCAAGTGTGCAAGCACAAGGTTCACATTAGATTGTAAGGTTACGTATATGTACCTTCTTTTTTAAATAAAATATTAAAATAATTGCTTGTCTCATTTAATGCCATCATAAATATTACTCGTATGTTAAATGCATATTTTCTAGTTTGCTCTAATATTACTTTCCAAAATAAATAAACTCTTCAATATAAATAATTTACGAAATAAAAACAGCTAACTTCGTTATCTGAACCTGTTAACCTGTTGCACTTGTTAACTTAGTGATTTTTTTTCTGGGGTCGCTCATAACACTTTTTTGAATTTTGGGGTCGCAATATCAAAAAGGTTGCGGACCGCTGGGATAGGGGGTGGGCGCAAACGAGCATACGGCTCACCTGATGGTAAGTGGTTACCGCCGCCCATGAGCAGCTGCAACACCAGGGGGATTGCAGATGCGTTGCCGGCCTTTTAAAAAGGAGTAGGCTCTTTTCTCTTTTTGTATTACCTTTGTTTACCCATAATCTTTGTTTCTATTCATTTCTAATTAAATGAGTACTATACGCCAGTAAAAATCCCGGAAACTAGCTACATTAAAAAAAAATACTTTAAAGAATATAACTCTTTTTTATAAAAATAATTATTCTTAAACGAAATTTATTTTATCACGTCTAATTTTAATCTCCTTTGAGGTAATTTCTCATATAGCCATATTAAATTCTCCTTGTTCATATTGCAGTGACAACAAAATCCAATTATTTTATGCAGTTTAATTGAATCTCGAGGCAGTCCATTCATTAATATGATAAATATTAATTCAGTCTCTTTAATTAATTTCCATTGTTTTGGACTGTGTACAGACACAAAGACTCTTGATTAACTATTGGTTTCACTTTAAGCAACTAACCTTACTGCGTTGTGTGGGTTACACAACTCTTCTAAAAGAAACAGCATTTAGAAAAAAAAAATCTCTATAGACTCTTGAGCTAGCATTGTACTATTACATTTTATTGTGCGGCCTTGACTACTATCCCACTGGATAGTAAGAGATGATGCAGCTGGAGAGGATAAAGCGTACTAACTTAGCTTAACAAAAGTTTACACACTACTGCCTTGAAGACGTCTGCACTGAAATCAGATAGTAAGACAGATGATAGCATATTATTCTTTTTTTTCTGTCTTTTTTTACAACATTACCTCCACACCAGGAATTTCTCTCACAAGGACAAACACACACTTGAATGAACAATTACTTGTAGGCCATACAAATTTTTGTTCCGTGCGGGATGCGAACACGCGACCCTTAGCGCTGTAACTCATTGCTAAGCCACTGCGCCACGGAGCCGTCAATTATCTCACTCCTTTGCGCATTATGAATCGCGGTCTTATGAGCAATAAATAAATTAACCATGGAGGTAACGATAAATAAGAATAGTAAATACTTAAAGAGTAGAACTTTTTAACGTGGTAGAGCCATGCTGCAATTATATTAGTAGTATAGTTGTGGCACGAATGGGTCGGCTCGACCGGGGAGGGACCACGCTCTCACAGAATACCAGCGTGAAATGGTAGCTTGATGCTGCTGTGTTTCGTATGGTGAGTGTAGAGAACCGGAGACCCTTTTTACTGGAAATGAGGCATTCCATCTCGGTCCTCACGGGTGACAACGCATCTGCATTTTGATTTGTAATGGAAGATAGATGTAGATGTCTATGGGCCGCAGCAACCACTTACCATCAGGTGGACTGTGTGCTCGTTTGTCACCCTATCCTATAAAAAAAAAAGGATTCAATGCGATTGTATGTCCTTTTATATGCGATAACATCGTCGATTGTGAACCGATTTTGATGATGATGTTTTTATTAAACTGTTTACACTTCGAGGGTGATCGTATATATAAATTTGGAAAATTCCAAGCCTAAGGGTGGAAAGCAGGGATATTGTCTTAGTCAATCAGGGCAATGTCAACTATGACGTAGATTTCCACACAGTGTTTTCCTTAACTTCCGTCATCACGACGTAAAATTGCAATTTACTATTTCAGTGGTACCGGCACAGAAATTGAAACTAGGGTTGTTCACATTCATATAGTTTCTAAGCGGCTCCGATCAAATGTAAACATTGGTTGGTCACACGGTCTGTGAGTCTCGAGACCTTTTGGTGCTTTACGACCTTCGACGTATTTGGTCGTTGCATTTCGAATTATGCATTACCGACGTGACCTCTGCCTACTGTCTAACCTCAGGATATTAACTTTTAATAGACCGATTTCAATTTAACTCAAGCAATGACCAAATAGAGAAAAATCAATTTAAAAGGTATCTCACGGTACGCTCAGAATGTAGAGAACAAAATAAACATCCGTAACTCGTTTCTCGATCGCTTATTAACGTAGCGAATTGGTCTATTACATGCACAATCTCAAATATATACCGTATCAACTTTCTGAATGCGATGGAATAGAATAGAATATTTTTTTATTCAATATAGATTACAAGTAAAACGAAAAAAAACCTTTGTCCTGGGAAGAACCAGCAAGAAACCCAGCGGGACTCTTTTTTATCTCAATGGTCACAAACTATTTACAAAATTTATTTTACGACCACCACATTCCCAGGGGTTATTATCAACCATGTATTCATTTATATCATAATAACCCTTTTTATATAGCTTTTGTTTAAATAAATATTTAAACATGGTAATAGTTGTATATTGTCTAAACTTTGTATATTTTCTGGGACTTTGTTGTAATAGCGTATACATTGCCCCAGGAATGAATTACTGACTCTGTGGAGCCGAAAAACTGGTATCATTAGCTTGTGTTTGTTCCTAGTGTTTACAGATTGTATATCACTTTTTTTTACTAAAACATCAAATTTTCATAAATATACTCTGAGAGGCCAAAGTTAATACTTATATTTATTTCTTTAAATTTTTCTCTAAGAGACTTTCGGTTTAAGGTTGTAAATAGCTCTAGATAATATTTATGTCACTGTAAATTAAATTTAATTCAAGACGTTCTAGTAAAAATTTAGAAGTTTTCGTAAGAGAAAACGTCTCGCAGCACCGAGGTTCTTTACGGTTAAACTTTGGCTGGGGGGGGGGGGGGTTCGGACGATAGCAACACCGCCTACCTGTCTTCGTTTATGTACGGTATATAAAAACAATGTATAATTTTCCTATGTTATTATCATCTATTGCGAGTTGTTAGTGTGTTTTTCGTTCGTGTGTGACTTAATACTACGAGTACTACGAAGTAATGGCAGATACAGCAGTAGCGTCCGAAACTCCCGCTCCGGCGACCCCGGCTAAAAAACCGAAGGCCGCCGCTACTGCAGTAGGCGGTGCAAAGAAGCCTAAGGCGAAACTCATCCATCCGAAGACGTCCGAAATGGTCACCAGCGCAATTAAAGAGCTGAAGGAGCGCAGTGGATCATCTCTGCAAGCGATATAAAAGTATATTTCCGCTCAATATAAAGTCGATGCCGAAAAACTCGCTCCGATCATCAGAAAGTACCTGAAGAATGCAGTCGAATCGGGTGCTCTTATACAGACATGGTATATTTATTAAATGTTATTTTGTTTTATTTGAAAGAAAATAAAAAATCTTAACAATGTTTGTGATTTCTTAAAGTTGTAAATATATTGTCTGATTACATTCTGTTTACTAACACACACAGTTAACTCACCGTCCATTTAATTAGTGACCGACTGTATTTAGTATGCACGCGGATTTAAATTAGTCTGGCGTGATATTAATGAGGGTTCCCCGACTTAATTATTTTCAACGCCTCCATTTCCACCGGTGCGGCTGCTGCCTAAATTTGCGGGCCCGCTTTTGATTAACCGAACGTTAATAATAACAGTCTTTTGAAGTCTGCGCTGTAGGCAACGCTGTTACGTAGATTAAGAGGTTACATAAATCTGTTTCATCAAAAGTAAATAAGGATATGATAAGGGCTTTAAGAAATAAATATAGTCGGAAATATTATGAGCTTGTAAACAAAAACTAATTGGAAACTAAAAAAAATTATTACTAACGAAAAGTAAAAGTCGACTTCAAATTATAAAGAGGTTTTATTGCCACTTTTACGGATGGAATTTATTCTCTTAAATTATATGGCGACACCCCTGATTAAATTCTGTGAAGTCAGTTAAAAATTAAATAGAAATTCAAATTTCGTTTGTCAAACGTCGCTTTATTTTTTAATCTACTTCCGTCTCTCTCACATTTCTCTGCCCAGCGAAAGAACTAAAAAACTTTTTGATGCAATGGCATCGCTTTCTTGTTTTACAAAAAGTGATTTGTGTCGGTCAATTTTGAATAATAATGTTTTTTAACTTTGACTTAATACAAGGAACTCTTTAAAATTCGTTCTAATTATAACTTTCAAGCTTTTGACTTGAGTGATTAAAATTCAGGTCTAACATACTTTTCGGTATATGTATTAATTTAAAACAAGAAAAATATAACCCTTAATGCACTTGTATTTCGCGTTCGTGTAAAACGTGTGTCTTTTCGAGTGTAGTTGTGTTTAGTGGTGGCAGTAATATATGTACACTATTACATCGTGTTAGTTCAGTGACTAAAAACTCGCCGTAAATTTCACAGTTCGCCAGCAACACGGGTTTGATCCCGTCGGTATCAATGAAATTGTTAATTGTAATTTCTATTATATAGTATCAAGGTGGCAAACGAGCACACAGTCCATCTGATGGTAAGTGGATGCTGCGGCCCATAGACATCTACATTAAGAATCAAAATGCAGATGCGTTATTACCGCTAACGAATATTATGGAATGCCTCGTTTCCACTAAAAAGGGTTTCCGGCTCTCCGGAATATCGGTTTTTTTTAAATAACATTTTTGTTTTATAAATTTTAAAAAAAAAATTTGAGAAGAGATGAATCGGAGCGGTTTTGCTGGAAACAGATTTCTTGAAGAATATAATAAGGGTGACAAATGAGCACATGGTCCACCTGTACATAAGTGGATGCTGTGGCCTATAGACATCTAAATTTATTCTCGATTAAGAATGAAAATGCAAATAAAAAGGTCTCCGCTTCTTTACACTCACCATACGAAACATATCAGCATTAAGCTACAATTTTAAGCTGGTATTCTGTGAGAGTGTGGTAGGACCCCGGTCGAGCCGACGTATTCGTGCTACAACCATAGTATAGCTGCAAAGTGGCTCTACCGCATTTTAATTGTATTGATAAGTGATTTAATATTTGCCTGGCAGGGAAAACATCGTTAGGAAACCTGCAAGTCTATAGCTATGTGGCATTCCTTGGGACAGGCCTAGGTTTAGCAATGGACTTGTGAAGGGCTGTAATGATCATGACTATGATAATGATTCATGTGAACCTGCAAATATGCACTGTAGCAGCGTGGCGGACTTATTGCTCCATAACCCTATTAGGATTAGGGAAGGCCTGTGCCCAGCTGTGGGACGTAAGGCGATAATTTTAGCACAGTAGCTTTTGAGGACTCCGTGGCGCAGAGGCTTAGCAATGACTTGCAGCGTTGCGAGTCGTGTGTTCAAATCCCGCACTGAACAAGTATTTGTATGATCTACAAATAATAATTGTTTCTTGTCTGGATTTTTGTCCTTATGAAATTTATGTATGTAAACTGCCCCCACGATACAGGTGTAAATCCTCGTATGGAGGTAACGATTATTTTAAAAAGATAAGAAAAAAGAGACGCAGATAAAATACTGTTTTATGTTACAACATTAAAAACGTGTCTGTCATGTCATGCATTTATTTTATCTACATCGATAACAAAGGAAGCTGCGTGATTATACAATTCTGTGGGAAAGAATTTCTCGGAGCAATTCGTTTGGAGAACATTGATTATATTCTGCGTTATTTGTGGAGTTTGATAAGAATTCTATGCAATTCCTAATATGAAAACGAAATACGCTATGGGAGGTAGACATAATATCCAAGTTTCCTTTTATAACATTTTTGTTTTATAATTTTATTTAAAAAAATGAGATTATTGAGAAGCGATTGAATCTGAGTGATTTTACCGGATACTGATTCTTTCTTAATATAGAATATGGGTGACAAATGAGCACACGGTGTACCTGTGGTTAAATGGATTCTGTGGTCCGTAGACGTCTGCATTTATTCTCGATTAAGTATTAAAATGCAGATGCGTTGACACTCCTGAGGAGTAAGATGGTATGCTTGGTTTCCAGTGAAAAGGGTCTCCTGTTCTATACGCTCACCATACAAAACATAACAGCATTAAGCTGCTATTTTGCGTTGGTTTTGAACGTGGCTTGTGACCGATTCGTGCTACAACCGTAATGTATGTAATGTCTGCAGCTTTTTTTTTGCGCCCGAAGCAAATATGGGCAACCCTCCGGAAAGCGGGGGAAGGAGGTTGGGAATGCTCATAGCATACCACGCAGCCGGTTGCGTGGTTATGTGGTGACTTTTACCCACTAAACCCAACCTTTTAGGAACTGGCTTAACGATCTGACTAGAGATCACTAAGCCGTATACGAACGCGACTAGGGTTGCCACCTTTTCTTTTTGCAATTAAAGTACATTGGTTATTAAAGGTAAGAAAAAAAAGTAGATAGATTCAAAATAAAGTACAATTTATTTTTCTTTATTATTATATTTAAAAACATATTTTTTATTGCTTTTTGCAGTTTGTATCAAATTACTATCTTCACTAAAAAATTGCACAGCATTTTTACAATCTAAGTTTAAATTAAAGTAAATAAGTAATTAATTTTTTTATCAAATTTAGAGACGTTTTCTTTCTTTCGTCTCGCCATTTGCTGTTCATCACAGAAAAAACTCTTTCTGTGAATGCTGACGTGGCGGGAATAGACAATAAAAATGAAATTACTTTATACAAGTTTAAAAAATTATCATCACTCTTAAATACTTGCTGCCATTTTTGTGCAGTAGATAGTTCTGCAAAACTCTTAGAAGTACTTATCTGATTATAAACTTGGTTTAGTAAAGCAATTTCTCCATATAGATCATCTATATCTACATTAAGTTTTTGAAGATTTAAATTTTCAATTATGTTAACAATATTATTAAATTCAATTTTGCTCTTTAAATTTATATATCCAAGTGTAAATAGTTTGTGTTATTGAAATCAAACCATTTATTCAGATACTCTAAGGCTTTGTCAACAAATAATAAAAAAATCGTGTGAATTTTTCTAGTCAGTTCCGGTGAAGTCAGTTTAATTTTTTTTGCCTGTTTCATAGCCAAAGAAAAGATCTTGTTTTCTTTGTGTTAATCCGTTTCTAAGATTATCCATAATCCCATAAATGTCTAAAATTGTTATGCTGTTGCCTTCTAGACATTTAACAGCTTTATTAAATAAATTTAATAAGTGACTACAAAAATGCAAATAAATTTCAATCACATCATTCTCAGTTTCATTGAGCATCAATAAATTTTGTAAAACCATTGGACAGTAGTCTAAACTTAAAAAGTAGCTTCTTATAGCTGACCAATTTAATAATAAAGTATCAATACATGGCAAAAGAGAGAGCCATCTTGTTCCCACATGGCGTTTGATTTCGTGAAAGTCTCCATCTACTGATGCTACAATTTTTTTTAGCTCCTCTTTTCTTACAGCAGAATGTGAAAAATTTTAAAATTACATTTTCTATGTCATGTGATAAAAAGCTCATGGCATGTCTGACGCAATTATGCACTATATGTGCGTGACAATTTCCTTTAATCAAACCTGGTACCAAATTATTCATATTGGTGAATAAAGAATGATTAACACCAAAATTTGCATTTGTATTATCTGCACTTAACCCAGATACATTATGAAAAGATAATTTGTATTGCTCTAATGACTTTTGAATTGCTTCAAACATACCATCAGCAGATTCATTACTATTTTCATAAAAATCTATTAATTTGTTTTCAATGCCATTTTTGGCTGTAAAATATTGTATCACTAATGGAAAGAGTTTTATATTTTTCTTGTTAGAAGCATCTGTTTGTAAACAGTAAAACAAATTATCTATATTAACAGCATCTATTAAATTTTGTAAAGAATATGGGCCCAACACTTCTGTAACTAGTGCTTCCATTTTTGTTCTAGCTAGATGAATTGCATTAGCTGTAGGTGAATTGGCATAAATAATTTTATTCAATTTTATAGTACAATCCATGCTATTGTAAGACAAATTATGTTTTACTGTGTGATATGTCAGGGCTAACTCAGATGCAACAACATTTTCTTTATCACTGCATCTAGACGATGTGGAAGCAGAAGAAGAGTCAAGGAATTTCTCAAGTAGTCCAGATGTTCTCCTAGTTTCATATTTTGATTTGTGTTGTTTTGTTTGCAGATGTTCCCATCACCTCCAGTCACCATAAAATAATTATACTTTCAAAGTTATTGGGAAAAAGTGCACATTTATCTTAAATAAAATCTAATCATTTTATAGCATAGTACCTATAGTTTGCATATTTAATGCAACCATACCAACACACACACACACACTGAAAAATAAGTTTTTTTTCTTACTTGTCCTATACCTGCTGAAGCAATTGTAAATGTAATTCCACACAATTTGCATTTTCCATTATATTCGTTTTGTGGATCATTAATTAACCAATCACCATGTTCGATTTCCCACTGACTTTTATACTTCTGCATTCGTTTATTTTTCTGTTTTGTCGTATCTTTTGTTTTTAAACATTTTTTTGGTGTAACATATTCACTATCTATTTGATCCGTTTCACTATTAAAATTACGTTTTATAGGTGTATGTGGAGTATTCATGATGTACTACTATAACATGAATCTGTAAAACTTTAAATCGTATTCTTAATGCACTAAACCGCTTCGCACAAAACGATTCACAAAAAAAAAAAACATTATGACAATGACACTGACATTGTTGACATTTGAGGTTAGGTTGCGTTCAGAAATTGTTAAAAACGAGTGGTTAAGTGATGTGGCGCTGTCGAGTGGCGAAATCCATTCAACACCAATCGAAAAATTTCGTTTAACGAAAAAGCACTTTCTCTTCATACGAAATAAAGTATTTTCGTGTACTTTATTGTTCTCATAAAGTATAGAGTACAATTACCTGAAATAACGTACAATACTTTATTATAAAGTACGGGTGGCAACCCTAAACGCGACCCTCCTTGGCAGAAAGGAGGGCGCATGCGTAGTGTCTGCGGCTGTGGCTCTACCACTTATATAGTCGGCAAGGAAACTTGAAAATCAAAGCAAGTTGTGACCAATATAGAACATCTGTATATTAGAGATGTACATTTGTTTGTTTAGGTTTACTAGTGTTTGCGTTAGTATGATTGTCAATTGTTTTTTTTTTTTTTAGTGTCACTTTTAGATTTTATTGAAGTTTACTCCTTAATAATTAATTTTCATGTGTAGCCCGTGGTGAAAGTGACACAAAAAGTGAAGTCGATAATAATATTATGTTGCTTCTCCGCTTACCACATTAGCGCGTCTTATACTAAGCGTGTGTTAAGTAATAACGCCATCTACCTCATTTCATTGGACATTTTATCGAACAAATTGGTTGACTGGACTCTCCAGATGACGTACAAAGACGCTAGATGGCCTAAACACGACTAATTTGATATGAGAACGTTCAGCAGCAAACTAAAGTATCGTGACGGAGCTGACACGCACTTTTTTAATTAAAATAAATTGGCAAACGAACTTATAGTCCATCTGATGGTAAGCCACTGCAGTCAACTTAAAACAAAGTAGGACACATATGCGTTGCATTCTGGAACTAATAATGGAATTACTCATAGCCTGCAATTATACTTACTCTATTTTTCAGAATGGAAGATAGTAATGCGAGAATGGCTATTTGGCGGCAGACGTATGGACTAGGGCCCTTCATAATAATGTATTAAGGCGCTTTCCACATGGAGCAACTTTAGTTGAGGCAACTATCAACTTTTCGAAAGGTTTCTTTACAAATTGCTAGTTGCTACAACCAAATAGACTGGTTTACAGTTGCAGCAATTTTATGGCAATCTGTGAGATACGTTCGTAGCTGAGTTCCTCAATCTACGCAGCAATCAGCATCGTCTGTGACGATGGATACTGAAGAAGCAGCATTTTCTCATATCGACGGCGTTAACAAAGACAAAAAAATCGGTATATATTTATCAGTTGCTAGTTGCGGCAATTAGAAAGTAACTTAGTCATCGATTACAGCAACAAAACTGTTGACGATCACCGGACGTCGAAACTTGAGTTGATATGTGTGCGCAATCCCATTTGATAATATGTAAACAGTTAGTTGCCAGTTGCCAGTTGCTACAATAGTTGCTCCATGTGCAAAGCACCTAATGGAGACTAGCCATCGACGTTGGGCAGGATTATAGTGACCAAGTGTATGCGTAAGCATAATTGTACTCTCTATTCCCTCATTCTCATAATCCGATGGGACGGTAAACCGACACGAACGGAGAGAGATCAGGCGCAGGACCAACGGCTTTACGTTCTTTCCGAGGCACGAAGTTGAGACACCGCCAATTTCCTGTCTCCGGGCAGCTGCTAATAATTTTTTGACGGAAAAGTCAATAATTGATTTTTTTGGCCCAACCCGGGATCGAACATAGGAACTCATGGTCAGCGGTCGCACTGCTACAACCACTAGACCAACGAGGCAAGCTACATAATTACATAGTGACTTTATGTACGTATGTAAGATTATTAGTACGTAAAACTTAAAAGTCACGAGCTGTATTCAGCAATGTTTTCTGTCGATTTCAGCCGAAAACCATGGAACAATACATAACTGCCGGAGCTCATCATCACGCTATGGTTTTTGGATAAAATAAATTATAAATTATTGGGTGGTGCAGATCACCTTAGTTCTGAGTACCATAGTAGTTTCTGTTTACGCGCGCCGCCCAGTTCCCAGATTAAAACGATTTAGCACGCGTAGGATATCTTCAACGTAAGGCCTAATATTACGAAATTTTCCTTAAAATGTGATGGAAGAAAGCGAATTTTTCATACATCTTTATCGTATCTGAAACCTTATCCCACAAAGAGGTATTCATAAGTACGAGTACATATTTAGTGTGAATAATCGTAGCAGATGCGTTAATGACATCCGAGGTGCTTTAACTGATTATCTAATAATTTTTTTTTTAAAAGATTGAATTGTTAATTTATATAAGTTTGTTTGTTTCTTGTTACGTGTGTGAGATATGATACGATATGTCCACTATCCCATTTCGTCGCGTGGGTGTCGTAAGAGGAGACAGAGGGAAGTTAAACCAGAAGATGGGCAGTTGCGTCTTTCTGATGAGAACAACGTAAAATATTAAAACTGCGGTTGCCAACTCTTGCGTTGACACCATGGCGAAATCCTCTCGATGAGGCTAAACTGCCCCCACGATACAGGGGTAAATCCTCGTATGGAGGTAACGATTATTTTAAAAAGAGAAGAAAAAATAGACGCAGATAAAATACTGTCTTATGTTACAACATTAAAAACGTGTCTGTCATGTCATGCATTTATTTTATCTACATCGATAACAAAGGGAGCTGCGTGATTATACAATTCTGTGGGAAAAAATTTCTCGGAGCGATTCGTTTGAAGAACATTGATTATATTCTGCGTTATTTGTGGAGTTTGATAAGAATTCTATAGGATTTCTTAATATGAAAACGAAATACGCTATTGGAGGTAGACGGAATATCCAAGATTCCTTTTAAAATATTTTTGTTTTATAATTTTATTTAAAAAAATTGAGTGATTTTGCCGAATACTGATTTTTTCTTAATATAGAATATGGGTGACAAACGAGCACACGGTGTACCTGTTGTTAAATGGATTCTGTGACTCGTTGACATCTGCATTTATTCTCGATTAAGTATCAAAATGCAGATGCGTCGACACTCCTGAGGAGTATGATGGAATGCTTCGTTTCCAGTGGAAAGGGTCTCCTGTTCTCTGCGCTCACCATACATAACATGCAGCATTGAGCTGCTATTTTGCGCTGGTATTAAAACTTAAAATAATAAAAACTGCGGTTGCGGGGGTCCTTGATGAGGAGGGGGTTCGCAGTGGATTTTTGGGAGATGGATTGTTGGTTCCTTTTTGGTTCTCTATAAGTAAAAGTATTTTTTTTTGAGGAGGTGGTCCTTCCCGGGAGCAGCGTCTTCCTAGTAAAAACTAACAAATAAAAAACAGAACATATAGCTGATGTGAAGAATCGACGCTCCGGGAAGTCTGCAGTCTGTGAACACGTACAGGATCGCCCCCGTCACTACATCAGATTTGATAGACTACAAATCCTCGCTAAAGAACACCGATTCCTTCCAAGGATGATTCGCGAGGCGATTGAAATCAAAAAACATCCTAATTTCAATAGAGAAGATGGCTGGGTTCTACCATCTGCTTGGGATCCTATAATAAATAAAATTAAATCCCAACCCAAGCATACAACTGCAAGACTTCATGATACTATAAGTTCATACTGTGTAGATCGGAACAAAAGTTAAATTTTAAGCTATGGTAACCGCGGTTAACTATGACATCTGGACGTTGAACATCTAAGGCCCGCCCGTGACCATGAGTGCTGTAAAGCGTTCGAAACGTCGGGTATTTAAAAAGTTAAATATACGCGATAAATTCCGTAAAAACTAGTATTATTTCAAACTGCAATTGCCCACCCGCGCGATAAAAAAATACTAAATTATTCGTAGATTGTATTTATGTGTTCCCTATTACAAAAAACATTCCTTCCTTTTGTTGAATAAAAAAAAATATTTGCTTAAACATTACACAAAATGTTTACAAAAAGAACATTGTAGGTAATTTGTCGTAAATTTCTTTCTTCGCCCCCATAATTTCTTTTGAATGTATTTTCCTTTGATGTTAAAATTTTTCTATCATTTTACTTTCTTAAAATAATTTACACGAAAACAACTATGGTAAAGTATAGTTTTTCGTGAAGTGTTAAAAGATAATTTTGTTACAATAAATTTCTTTATAACCGACTTCAAAAAAGGAGGACGTGGTCGATTCAACTCTAGTCTGTTTAGTTTTGTTGTCATGTACCACGATAACTTCTAGCTTTATGCACTGATTAGATTTTTTTATATATCGATTGCGTATACTCACAGTCGTCTTACATAAATTATTAGGTGACTATATAAATGTAACAAATAAATTACTAAAAAATACATTTATAATAATAATTTATACATATTTATTAAATATAAATAATTACTTTGCTAACTAGGCCAATATGGCTCCGCTTTACCCTTTAGGTACGGGACCCTAAAAACTACGGGTGCCACCCCTCCTGTTATACGTTTAACTAGATACTTTGGCAAATAAATCCCTCCCCTCCTATGAGGCAATCTCTAGTTGAGGCCTATGTTTAGCAGTTGAGATTTGATAGAATGCAATGGATGAATGAATTTTAAGGGTAGTTTACCCATGTGCTCACCGGTGAAGCAAAACATCGTGGGGAAACTTTCATGTCTAACAAATTAACAATATTTCGAGTATGTGCAGCCCGCAGCATGAGTCAGAGTAGTGCAGCGAACTCATTTCTGCTGATAAAACCTCTCAGAAATCTAAGGAAAGAATCAGATCCTAAGATCAGAATCTAAGTCCTGTGCCCGGCTGTGGGAGGCCTTTAAGCTCTTAATTTTCTTTTTACTACTTTAGCAGTGAATATAAAATAGATTATTAGTTACCTTTTGTTATCTGGGGGCATGGCAGTGCCCCGCCAAGTTGAGCAAAAAAGCGGCACGGCCGTAGCATACTTTTCTCGAAGCAATTCAGGCCATTTTCGACCCCCTAAAACTTCGTAGTGGATAAAACTAGAATTCTGAATTTTCAGTAACTTAAATAAATTTCATTCAATTTGTACCAGTAGTTTCAGAATTATAACTAGTCAAAGTTTCTTAATTTTGTCACTCACTGACTGACCGATCATCAAAACTCTAAGGCACTTCTAGCAGACATAGAAGCTTCTAATTTAGAATACAATTAGTATTTAGTGTATAAATCAAGGAAAAACTAAAATATTTTTCAATTTCGGTCCAGTTTTCTAGGTACCGCAACTGCATAAATATCTTTCTAATCCCATATAAATATATAGAATTACAAAGTTACACTTGCAGTGAATGAATCAGTATACTTGTATATTATGTATAATAGGTGTAGATAGGTACGTTGTTGGTATTCAAGAAGTAGAAGGTACCGGAAAAGAATAAAAATTAGGACTATCTTATCTACAAAAAGAAATAAGATGCCATCAAAAACATAACTTGTAAAAAAACCAAGTCTCGCCACTCAGTTTTTCTACCGTAAAAAGTTGTAAGATCCATGTAATACCAAGTCGGTTAATTTATTCAGTCCCTACAAGGGTCTTTCTGTTTTAAGTTATTACGTAATTAGCTAACCTAACAACATTTTATAGTGACCATATCAATGTTAAAACTCTTTTATGTTTTAAATATATAGATTGACTTGGCAATCGCACTAAGCAATCTAATTTAATAAAATATGTATTACTTGCAAGATACATTGTGTTTTCATGCGCTATAATCTTTATATATATAAATTACGTGTCACGTTGTTTGTCCGCGATGGACTCCTAAACTACTTAACCGATTTTGATCAAATTTGCACACCGTGTGCAGTTTGCTCCAACTTTAGAGATAGGATATTTTTTTTTGCCCATGATGACCCACAATTTTTTTTCCGATTTTAAGGATTTTTAGTAGGATGTGACAAAGGGTCGTCGAAAAAGGTCTGCCTGGCAAGCCAGTATATTATAAAATTTAAATAAGTGGTTATTTTTAATCTATGTTTTTAATTTCTATTCTTAGAGACAATGCCAACTCCTTGTCTTTTAATAAAAAGAAATCTAAGACTATACAACCATTTTATAATCTGAGAAACAAATAAAGAAAACATGGATATATGGTTGTCCTTACAAATTTCTATTTAATTATAAAATTTAAATGAAAATTGTAAACAAAACCTTCGTAGTAAACCCATTAAGATTTATAAATTTAAACTTAGTGTTATAGACGTAGGTGGGATTCATGACTTACCGTGTAGGTATAAGTAAAAAAAAAGTACAATTTTTTTCGCTTCGCACTAAAGCTCTCAAATTCGTGCTAACCACGTCTAAAAGTGCTAGATCTAGCGCCTAAAGCACATTTAATGGCAGCACGGAAACCGCATCGTGCTTCGTTTGGTTTTGAATGACGTATGCAATAGAGCAACGTTAATGAGATGTTGACGAGGTACTTCACGTACATACTGAAAGTCAAAGCACAGAGTTCACATTTGCTTAGCATTTGGAAATTACTAAAATTTAAGTGTTTATACCAAAATTTTAGTTGTTATAAAACTCTATCGTCTGCCTTGTTCGTCTAGTGATCGTAAGTGCAACTGTGTAGTGCATACATGAGGTCCCGGGTTCGAACACTTGTCGGGACAAGTAATTGTGTCTGGGAGTCAGGAAGATGACGGTGTTTCAACTTCGTGTCCCGGAAAGCACGTAAAAGTTGCACGATGGTCTTTTTTTAATTTTTTTATAGAAAAGGCACCCTTCTCTTACGAGCACACAGTCCACCTGATGGTAAGTGGTTGCTGTGGCCCATAGACATCTACATCTATCCTCGATTACGAATGAAAATGAAAATGCGCTGTCACCCGTGAGGACTAAGATAGAATGCCTCCTTTTCAGTAAAAAGGGTCTCCGGTTCTCTACACTCAACATACGAAACACAGCAGCGTTAAGCTGCTATTTTACGCTGGTATTCTGTGAGAGCGTGGTCCTTCCCCGGTCGAGCCGACCCATTCGTGCTACAACTATACTACTAATATAGCTGCAGTATGGCTCTACCACGTAAATTCGCGCGCGCCTGATCTCTGTCCAATCGTGTGTCTGCCCTCCCATCGGGCTTGAGTGTGAGGGAATAGAATGTACACTTGTGCTTGCGCATACGCTCATACACTGGAATCCTGTTCCGTGCAGATTGTTACTTTTACTCTCCGTTGAGATATTCAGTCCCGAGGACAATATTATTGTATAAAAATACAAAAAAATCTTTATTACATAGTAATACTTACTTTCATACGTGGTAGAGCCACGCTGCAGTAAAATTATGGATGTAGCACGAATGGGTCGGCTCGACCAAGGAAGGACCACGATCTCACAGAATACCAGCGTAAAATAGCAGCTTAATACTGCTGTTTCGTATAGTGAGTGTAGAGATCCGGAGACCCCTTTTTACTGGAAACGAGGCATTCCATCTTAGTCCCCAGGGGCGACAACGCATCTGCATTTTTATTTTTAATCGAAGATAAATGTAGATGTCTATGGGCCACAGCATCCTCTCACCATTAAGTGAACTGTGTACTAGTTTGTCACCCTTATTCTATTAAAAAAAAAACAAATCACAGAAAAAAAATAATGGGTTGGCTGTGTCGTCAACATGGTCCCGAGTGATGAGCATGACAAATTTTAGGTAGGAACAAATAAAATGCATTTTCATATGAGATTATTGCTTTTTAGATGTTTTTCATTGTAGTATTTCGTTTAGTTAGATAAAGCTTCATAATAATGCAATTGAAGTCCTAGGACCTGGAACCACAAGGATCTGAAGTCGTAGTATCAAGAAACTTTTTGTATATAACTGCGGCTCAATGTGGCAGTGATTCGTTTTTACGTAAATAAAATCTGTTATTTTTATAACTATTTTAAAAGTTGTAAAACCTCTTTTCATTTTATGAGTGCGAGGTCTGGTCTGTGTGCGCGATAGGTCACGAACTACACCTCATCAAAAGCCAAAAATAACTTGGAAGGTTGTCATGGTGCTATAGGATGCAACTTTTTGATTGTTTTTCGCTAACTTTTTTAAAGATATTGGGTAAACAAATGGTGGTGTACTCATCAGAGTTCACTGTCTTTTGCTCGTCAGCTCGTCAAGTGGGATCGTGCAGACAGACTCGTCTAGGAGAAAAAACTCTCTCTCTCTCTCTCTTTCTATATATCTAGCGCGAGATTGTAGAATATCTATAAACGAAATAGGTAATTTTTTGTGTGAAGTGTCTAGGAAGCGTACAATAATAAACTGGCCCTTTTATGGTTGTTGCGTGATGTGCTTAAAGAAGAATCACGGAAATTACTGAGTGGGACGTAATTTTTTATTTTCTCTTCATTGTATTAGATATTCTTTTGAAGATATCATTTTTATGGTTGTTTTTAAAAAGCTAATTTTTTAAATAAAATTAGTTTTTTCAATAATTAATAATTAAGAAAGGGAAAGAGACTCGGTCTGTCTCCTTAGCTTCACTTCCTTTCCCTAAAACCCTCTTAGAAATGAGAGGAGGCCAGTGCCCAGCATTGGGACGTATATAGACTGTAACTTTATATAACATAAACTTACAACAAAGGTAACCAAATGATAAAATTGACCATACTAACTAACGTATTCGGCGTACTCCAATGGTTTGGGCACGTTGAGCGAATGAGTGAAGACCGAATGGTGAAGAAAATATATAGAGCGAAAGTAAATATTAAAAGGTGTCGAGGTAGACCGAGACTAACTTTCGAAGACCATGTGAGCAAATTGCTCGAAGAGGGGAAGGTCAAGAGTACTCGGATACCTAGACGTGCATGTATGAAAAAGTTAATGAACCTGAAAGAAGCGAAAGAGGTATGTAAGGATCGTGACACTTGGCGATCTGTTCTCTCTGGCTACCCCGTTAGGGATTGTGCGTGAAGATAAGTAATACTAACTAACGTCTGATGTCATTAAAAAGAATTCACGTAATAATCTTTTAAAATTAGCCATATTAAGTGTTTTTCTAACGCTAAGGTAAGGGTTCAAGCCATAGAAATATAAAAAAACATATCTATGGTTCAAGCGATCGCTGTAAATTTCGGAGTACGCGAGCAACCCGCGTCCCATCTCCGGCGAATTGAATCAAATTGTTAATTGAAATTTTAAGTGCTGATTTACCACGTGCTTGGCGGTGGAAGAAGAAATTTTGAGGAACCTTGCATATCTGGGAAATTAAAAATATTTCAAAGACATGACGTAAAGTCCGCCAACATTATTTTTAGATGAAATTAGGTACAGCCATTTGTCTGTCGCAATTACTTTGAAACGAAATTGCTTCAATATGTTGCTTACGTTTTTAGAAAGAATGGAATAGTTTTTTAATTATAATAACACAATGTTTGATAATTTACCACGTGCTTGGCGATAAAGGAAAACATCGTGAGGAAACCTGCATGTCTCAGAAATAAGAAAAAAAATATTTCGTAGACATATGAAGTCAGACATTTCTTTGCCCAAAAATCCTCTCAGAAATGAGAAGAGGCCTGTGCCCAGCTCTGGGACGTATGTAGACTGTAATATGATTAAATATAAGAAATCATTATGTAGACTGTAATAATTAACTTTATAAATTACTTAATTTTACACCATTTTACAACAAAACTATGAGTTCTGAAGGTGATAAGACCTCTTTTACTTGAAAATAATGTCTTCAGTTTTTATTTTAACAATTTTCCCGTGTTGCACACAGTTTTCGAAATAATAATCGAAGTCGCGAGTAAAAGCTAGTTGATAATAAATGTAAGCATCTAATGGACCACAGCATTTTATTCATCAGGTGGCCTATATGCTTGTTTGTTACATTTATTGCTGTTTAAAGAAAAGAGGCCAATCAAAATTGGTATTAATCGAGTCACATGAACGCACGTACCGTTAGGTTATTTCAGTTATAGTTTCTTGTGTAAGTGGGTTATTCATTTTATTTAATTTTAATTTTAGTTGATTGCCGTCTATGGTTAATATTGTACATAGACATTTTACTATTTACAAAGCCTCATGTTTAAACTTTATAGCAATGAGTGCACTTTCAGTACACGTTATTGATCTGTGACCTGGCTGATTGTTTCCTGTGTGCAGTGACGTGACTTGCAACTTGTATCAACACACACAGTACGACTAGATTGCTGAATTGTTCCATCGCGCCTCACTTCGTTTGAAATGGTTCAAATGGAAATAGTGTTCGATTTTTTTTGCATGTACTGTCTATCTCTTATTCGAATGCGAAGCAATATTAAAGTTTAGAACAAAAAAATGTCTATACATTGCAATAAAAGTTTCTAGTGGTTCATAACGTTAACTATCATCAATCAATCATTATATTCTTTATTGTACACCAATACACATTCAAACAAAAATAAAATGAAATAAATTATATACAAGGTATAATCGGCGGTTTTATCGCCCTAGATGCGATATCTTCCGGGCAACCCAGAACGAATGATAATTTGTGAAGTTACATAAATTAAACAATTAAGTACAACTAAAAAAATATACAAACACGAGATGATGATATTTGAGGATAGGTATGATAGTAACATCATTTATAATATAAAATCCTTTATAATATAAAATATAAAAATTCTTATGAATAGGATATATGGAGCGGGCAAAAAAAGGCTTTTGTTTGCATTTCGTACATAGAAATAGTCGACTGTTAAAAGCATGCTGTTAACTGTTTGATTTTAATTGAGGATCAAATTTCATTGAAATCAGTTCAGTAGTTTAGGAGTTCATCAAGGGCAAGAAATGTGACACGTAATTTATATATATATAAAGATTTAAGTCTGGCAATTTTTGTAAATGTTTTTTTTAATAATAAAAATAATCCTTTATTTCGGACCATGATCTATATGTGGAACCATATATGAAACTTTTAAACTATTTTGTTGTAACTTTCTTGTTATCCTTCGGTTGCCATATTGCATGCCTTAAGCGGAAGGCGCGAAGGTATGTTCTACTAGCGCCTAAAAATCAAGAATCTAACGTTTTGTCGCATGAAATCGTATCTAACAATCATATTGAAAATATTAATGATATAAAAACACATTGTTAGAAAGATGTTGAACTTATGATAACTTACTTATTAAAGATTTCGTTTTTTCTTAACATCCATTACCCAATATCTGCTCTTAGATGTCGTTGAAGGTGACTTCGTGATAGCTAGAAGATCTTATGGCCTCTGATATAACCCTTTTATTTATACCATACGCTTTTCTCTGGCTATGCATCTCGCTACAATCTAACAACCAAAAAGCTATGAGATAAAAACACCCTCTTTTACTGGAAAAGAGGCATTCCATCTTAGTCCGCAGGAATGACATTTCAATCTGCACTTTGATTCTTAATCCAGAACAGATGTAGATGTCTATTGGCCAAAGCATATTCTTACCATCAGGTGGACTGTGTGCTTGTTGTCACTCTTATTCTACGAGAACTACTAATCATACATATAAACATGGTAATATGTGAATGTCCAGTAAATATGAAGATGTTTTAAAGATTGGTTTGGACCATGGAGATGTAAGCTTGTAAGTAAAATACGGTGGTAGAGCTACTTTTAAGCTTAAAAGTACGTCTGGGTTAGTTCCTTTTTCGTTAAGTATCCGTGGTCGGGCTCAAATGGTAAGAGAACCAGTGTCATTGCAGGGTGTGAGGCATTTCATCTTAGTACTTCTCGAATGAAACACATATATGGCATTATTTCATTGAAGTTCGTTGCAGGTAGCCATTTACTATCAGGTGTACTCTTAGTTCGTTAATATTTATTATCTAATATAAACTTCGTCATACTGTAAGAAGCTTTCAACTGTACATAAAATAGTTAATTTAAGTGATATGCAAATGTACGTGCTAAAACAGGGGCATTTGCACATCCTACGTCTTGCTATGCCCTTCTCGACATAACGCTTAAATTCCTATATTATAAAATAGAAAACCAAAAATTTAAGTTTTTGCTATGTTCTAAACTTAGGACGTACTCGTTAGGTACTCTGATCACAAGGCTGACCATTATCACCATTATCATTCTCTTTCTCCCTCATATTTAAAATCGTTATAAGTGATCATTTGTAGTGATCACTTTTCGCTATTTCTGCAAAATCATTTTTGGAATTTTTAAAGTAAGAATTCATTCGATTACCTGAGATTTTCAGACTCGTTAGTTCAATCGAGCATTAGGTGATTTGCTCGCGCGAACACTCGCTGCCACCGGCTGAATATTTGAATTCACTTTTCAGTAATTTAAAAAATCCTTTAAGCGCAATTTTCCGTCTTTACTCGTGGAATAACTGACTTTCGTAATATCGATTTGTGAAGCAAAGATTTTTATATTAAGTTATCCTTCCTTTTTAGATTCGTTATATGTTTTTTTAAATAAATTTAATCTCTTTTATACCAGTTACTCGACTTCACATAGCCAGTAATTCATTCATGGAACAAGTATACGCTATTAGGCAGGACAAAGTCTCATAAAATGTACAAGGGCTCCCTTAACACAAAGTTGTTTTATTCTGAACCAGTGGTCAAGTGAAAATTGATTTTCAATAAGAATTATTTTTCAATCTATATTGAATACAAATTATTCCATTCTATTGCACACCTTAAAACGCGAAGCATTTGAGGTAGTGCTTTACTCCCGACACGTCAAGGTCAAGCAATTTAGTAGTCTTAAAATGCCTCTATCATAACCGTATCCGATAATATGAGTAGCTGTATATCAAGAAAACTCTAATTAATCCATCTTATATTTGCCCAAAAATAATTTTATGTTGCTTCTTTAAAAAAAAAAAACGGTTTGGAAAAAATTTAAAAGTCGCAGCATGTAAAGGAAAAGAAATGAGATAAAGACACGCCGAATACTTTTGCAGAGTACTTGCTTAATGCTTTTGTTGGAAGCACTCAAAAATCTCCTGTAAATTGACAGGAAACGGCTGCCGTTACTGTTTTTGGGCGTTGGTTCTTTGGCTTTTTAATTGAGGTACAGCCAGTCTGTCGCAATTACTTTCAAGCGAAATTGCTTTATTAAAGCATCGCATATTAAATATGTTGCTTAAATTTTTAGTAAGGATGGAACAATATTCTTTCAATTATAATAACAATATGAGCAACGCCGCAGCTGTATTGTGGCTGCATCATACCTAAATGTATCGGCTCGGACGGGGAAGAACCACGCCATCATAATGCTATCAGCATTAACAACAGGAACCACGGTTCCATAATGCTGGTATTCTTTTGTACGAGTAACTACGTGGTAGTAAAAAAATACGTGTGGCACTCGGGGACTGCCGCCGTAAAGCTATTGCATAGCATTTTTATCAACTTATGCAATTATAATTTTTTATTTATTTTATTTATGCAGTATTTTTTCTTTGTTAATTCAAGTTTTTTCTTTGATATTAATTCAAGGTTTTTCTTTGATATTAATTCAAGTTACACTTTTTGAGCGTGGTGACCGATAAGAAAACAAATTTTTTCTTTTATTGAATAAACGAGAAGTTATATTTTTATTATCTTACAATAGATGTAGGTTATTCATGAATTTTTATCATTGAAACTATAGGTTTATGGTAATTAACAAGTTCTTCCGACAAACGATAATTTTCTATAAAGTCTGTGTTTATTAAATACTCTAAATTCACGAAAGTTGCAAGCATGACGATGACTCATATAAATCCAAAGAATATGCTTCTTGCAATAAACTATATTAGGTATTGTTTAAAATATTTTGATTATCTTACAATACATGCAACTAGTCTACACGCATACGTCTAGTAGCACGCACACAAACATCGTGCCGAAATTAAACGACGTTAGACTATGTTAGGTTTTCGGGTCTTAAGTTTTTTTCGTTACGGAATTTCTTGATTCGGTCGCCGCGTTCAAAGCCCGCGATAAAAGCTATGCAATAGCTTAAAAATATTGGTGTGTATAGGCCATCCACTAACCATCAGGTACTTATATTCTGCTTGGTGATTGTAGAGATCCGGAGACTTCTACGAGAAGTGGGGCATTTCAACTTATTGTTTAAAGATCACAAGTCACAACGCATCTGTGTCTGACTGCATTCGTTCGTCGCTCTTAGTTACTTTTAGAAGATGGTCACTGAGAACAAGATGACATATATATCTATGGTGAAGGTCCAAGTAGAAGTTAACGGTAGAGCCACGCTGCAGTTATGTTATGGTTGCAGCACGAATGGATCGGCTCGACCGGGAAGGACTTCACTCTCACAGAATACCAGCGTAAAAGAGCAGCTTAATGCTGCTGTACGTATATTTCGTGTGGTGAGTTAGAGAAACGGAGACCCTTTTTACTGGACTCATTCCATCTTAGTCCTCAGGGGTGACAACGCATCTGTATTTTGATTCTTAAATAGGGATAAATGTAGATATGTAAGAACAACAGCATCCACTTACTATCAGGTAGACTGTGTGCTCATTTGTCACCTTTATTTTATCTTAAAAATATATATATATACATATATATATATATATATATATATATATATATATATATATATATATATATATATTGTACATAATTATAGTAAGTAAAACGTTCTCAAACGTTTTACTTACTATAATTATGCATTAAATACTCATTCAATTATCCTGCACTAGTGTGAAATGTCTGCAAATGGGTCTAATTAAATGATAAATGATTGTAAATTACTTACTAATTAATGTTAAATTAATTAGTTAGTCATTATCCGAATTGATCAAGACTGATAATAGTAATCGGTTGCTTGCTTTGGGTGGGTACAAATGTTTACATGGTCAAAGTAGTTGTGATATTATATTAGTTTTTTTTTTTAAATAAAGGTATTTAATACTATTTTAATTTAAAGTATCTTTCGCCTCACAAAGCTTAACATATTTTTAATTTCCGACGTTTCGTATGCTTTACAGCACCCATGGTCACGGCTGGGACTGAGATGTTTGACGTCTCAATGTCATTATTAGCCCGGCTACCTTCAGTTTTTGAATATTAATTTTTGATCCGATTTACGCAAAACGAGCTTACAGTATCTTGAAGTCTTGCAGTTGTATGCTTGGGTTTGGGTTTAATTTTGTTAATTATAGGATCCCAAGCAGATGGCAGCACCCAACCATCTTCTCTATTGAAATTAGGATATTTTTTAATTTCAATAGCCTCGCGTATCATCCTTAGTAGGAATCGGTGTTCTTTTGCGAGGGTTTGTGGTTTATCAAATCTGATGTAATGGTGGGGACGATCTTGAACATGTTCACAGACTGCAGACTTCCCGGAGCGTCGGTGCTTCACGTCAGCTATATGTTCTTTCACGAGGGTTTTTATGGATCTTTTTATTTGACCTATGTAGGAGAGACCACATTCACAATCTAACTTGTACACTCCTGCATCTTGAGAGGGATATTACACTTGACGGATGGTAAAAATTGACTAATCTTCTTCGGCGGCTTGTAGTATGTTTTAATGGAAGCTCGCTTCAAGAAGTAGCCAACCTTGTCTGTGACTCCTCTGACATATGGTAGTACAGCAGGCACACGCTCGACTGTGGCCGGCTTCACTCGGTCACTGTGAGGTAGGCGCGGGATCCGAAGCTTGTTGTCTTGCAACACTTGCTTGACATGCTGCCAGCATCGGCTCGGCGGCCAGATGTTTTCTGTCGCAGATCTCTCGTGCTCTCTGAAACAAAGATTTACCCACGGTAGCTAACTGTGAAGGATGATGGTGAGATTCACCATTTAAATATCGGTTGGTATGGGTCTTTTTTCCATACACAGTGTGACCAATAGTGTTATTAGGATTTCGAATGACTAAAACATCTAGGAAAGCTAAAGAATTATTTGCCTCTAACTCCATTGTGAATTGTATTTTAGAGTTTATAGAGTTAAGGTGGTCTAAAAATGCAGTTACTTTGTCAGATGGTAAAATTGTGAAAGTGTCGTTTACGTACCGCTTGTAGAATCTTGGATTTACAGGAGCAGTAAGAAGGGCTTTCTCCTCAAAGTCCTCCATTAATATGTCGGCGACTATGGGAGATACAAGTGAGCCCATCGCCACACCATCTACTTGCTTGTAGAACTCTTCCTTCCACAATAGATAGCCAGATGTGAGACAATATTTGAGTAATACTGCATATTCAGCAGGCATGTTGTTATCTTCTAGTTTCATAGTTACAATTGAGATGCAGTCTTCAATAGGTATAGTAACTGAACATCAAAACTGACCATAGTTTCATTGTCAGCGAGATGTAGGTCTTTTATCTCACTAACAAAATGGTATGAATCCTTTGTGTGTGCTCTGGTATGTCCTCTCAGTGGTGACAGTATTTTTGCCAAGTCTTGTGCCAGCTTATAAGTTGGTGAATCGATCTGGCTCACTATAGGACGTAGTGGAGCGTTTGGTTTGTGCATCTTCGGTAACCCATACAACCTCGGTGGTTTGGTACATGATGGTATTAGCGAATTCACATCGAGATTTAATTTTTCGAGTATCGAGTATTTCTTTATCAAATCGCTAGTTGCTTTAAGCGTGTTAGTTGTGGGGTCTGTTTTGACCTTTTTGCTAATTTTTCCTAATTTCAATAGAGAAGATGGTTGGGTGCTGCCATCTGCTTGGGATCCTATAATTAACAAAATTAAACCCAAACCCAAGCATACTACTGCAAGAATTCAAGATACTGTAAGCTCGTTTTGCGTTAATCGGACCAAAAATTAATATTCAAAAACTGAAGGTAACCGGGCTAACAATGACACTGGGACGTCAAACTTCTCAGTCCCCCCCCCCGTGACCATGGGTGCCATAAAGCACCCGAAACGTCGGGAATTAAAAAAAATAAGTGAAAGTAATTAATTAAACGCGATAGAATCCGTAAATTTAGTTTTATTCAATGTGTAGTGTTCGCGTAAATTTAAGAAATCATTAAAGCTTAACTGATTGCGTTATGTTTATAATAGAACAAAATTCCTTTAAAGCTTAAAACCGTTATACTTAAAATTTAAATAAAATTACTTGAGAAAACTTAACGAGGGAATGATGGTTTTTTTAGTTAAGTTACTTTCAGTACCATTAAAATAAATTACCTTAGAATATTCAACAGAAACGGTGTTTCTTTAAAAGGAAGTCTTATGATATTTCTATTTTTAACGAAGAGTAATTTTCCGTTCAATAGAAATCTGTAAAAGTCACCTAACGAAAATTCCAGGAAAGCTATGTGGTCTATGGGACAGGTCTAGCAACTGGACTTTTTTTGGGTTTTGACGGGGCCATGAAGACGATATTTTATATGTTTTTCATTAATGTTAAATTATGCAATATTTCATTCTAGTCTAAGATGATCATTGGATGGTAGGGCTTGTTTTCTGCTTCGAAGTCTGTCACGGCGGTGATTACTATTTCTGGCAAGAATCAGTGCACCCTCTGGTTTGTTCGTTTATAAGATTAACATAATAACAGAATGACCTCACAAAGAGTGTCAACGTATCTCTGAACATCTTTGACTGACGTTTTTTGTGATATCAGTGGGCTGTAGTAACTATTTGTCGCTATATATATATATATATATATATATATATATATATATATATATATATATATATATATATATCAATTGCTGTCCGGTGGTCTCGTAAAAACTCGAAAATGCGTGTTTGAATTCCTAGACATGGATGATCTACGTTTCACTATTGGATCCAGAAATCATCGGATTAGCGGATCGCTAGTATAGAATAAGTTTGACAGAAAATTTCAATAGCTTCATTATTTTAACTGGATTTTAAATTGAACGTGAATGTTACTAGACATAACTTAGGATGGCTATCATACCGATATATATTATAATTGAATATACTGAATCTCTTCAATAACTATTTCGATAGAGTAAGTAGAAGTATAGAAAATATTTCACTGTCTCTCTAATGAGGTATGTGTTTGGCTTATGTCGCCACAGGTATCGTGAACTCGCTTCGTCTTGGCTCAGTAGAGTTGTCTAGACACATAAATTATGTTTATTCGGCCCCAAAGATCAATGTCTCCTTTATGTTTTTTTTACGAACATCTTTGATTATAACTAAATTTTCTATATTACAAGCCAAATATTTAAATAGAAATTGATAAACTCGTAATGTCGATTGTCGTTCCGCTAACCAAGTGTGACGATTATAGCAAATTCTCCCTACCACAGGAGAGGCCTAAGGCCAGCATTTGACTTTTACTCTCTGATGATGAAGAAGAAGAATATACATTCTTAAAGTTCTTCGGACTGATGAAGAAAAAGAATTATTTGCATTAGATTTACCCTTGGACATAGGTGATGCAACACTACATATGAAATTGCGAAGCAATTTCGTTTGAAGGTAACTGCGACGGACGAACGGCCGTACTTATATTCATCTTAATCAAAAAATTATTTTGATTTCCCAGATGAGCAGGTTTCCTCACGATTGCTCCACCACCAACGTGTAACGCACGTGGTAAATCAGCACTTAAAAAATTATACTAGTTTTTACGGATTTTATCGCGTATATTATTTTTTTATATTTTCGACGTTTCGAGCACTTTAAAGCACTGCGTATGTGTGTGTGTGGGGGGGAGGGCTGAGGTGTTCGATGTCTCGATGTCATAGTTAACCGCGGTTACCCACAGATTAAAATAGATAAAATAGAATATAAATATACTACACAGATAAAATTTTTATTAGTGCTGGCGCTGATCTAACCTTGGCCCCTGAGCTACACTCAGTAACTATAGTCTGTCGATGTTGCTAAGCAGTAAGCGTATTCTTTAAGAGGCTAGCACGCCAATGAGGCAAAATAAGTTATATTTTATATTTTTTATATTAGAGGAGTACATTGCATTGAGAAAATATAACAATGAAATAAAATGTATAAATCTAGTTTTTATACGTTGTGTATGTTCTATACGTGGGTGCTGTAAGAGGCGAAAGAAGGAAACAATTTCAGGAGATCGGCTGCAGTATCCTTTTGGTAACGAAATAATGGTAAACCAACCCACCTGTCAAGCGTGGCAAACATGGCAAATAACGTGAGATAAGCCGGTTATGGTCCAACCGCGAATTGATTTGATGGTTGCAAAGCGCTGGAAAATAAAAATAGGTACTTACCTATTAAAGTCAAGCAGCAAACAAGTTAGCCAAGTAGCAGTGCACCTACTTCTGTGATCCAGTTTAAAATATAAGATAGAAGCGTTTTCATTGGTTATCACTGCTGCGATTGATGTGAACAGCCTATCACACACAGTCAGTTTGCAAACATGAAAGACTATATCGATGACCTGCAAACCTTTTTCTATTGCCTTCTGTAGTTCTTTCCATTAAGGTGCGTGTTGCCGCGGTAGTCGTTATTTGTGAGGTTTTTAGGAGCTATCTACTTGTTATTAAAACGAATATATATATATATATATATATATATATATATATATATATATATATATATATATATATATATATATATATATATCAATTGATAAAAAGTTTGTTACGAGGGTGGATTGAAAAGTACTCGGCCTATCCAAGAAAATAAACACATACTAAATCAGTTATATTTTATTTTTCTACATAATCACCATCAAGTTCAATACACTTTTGCCACCTCCCCTTCCAAGCATTTAGACCGTTGAAAAAAAATGATTCTTCCTTAGAGTCAAAATATGCGTCTACAGCTGCTTTGACCTCATTGTTTGTCGAAAATTTTTGACCTCCCATGTGCTTTTTTAGGTTAGGGAACAGAAAGAAGTCTGATGGTGCCAGATCAGGTGAATACGGCGGATGCGGTAACAGTTCAAAGCCACAGTTGTGAATTTCAGCCATTGACTGTACTGACGTGTGAACACGGGCGTTATCTTGATGAAACAGGACTTTTCTTCTGAGCATTCCTCGACGTTTTTCTCTTATTTCCTCTCGTAAACGACGTAGTAAGGTGCAGTAGTAATCAGAGTTTATAGTCTGACCCCTTTCAAGATAATCAATCATAATCACACCTTTCGAGTCCCAGAATACTGAAGCCATCACCTTATTTGCCGACAAAATCGACTTAGCCTTTTTAGGGGGTGGTGAACCAGGTCTTCTCCACTGTTTTGATTGTTGTTTTGTTTGCGGTGTACAGTAATGAACCCATGTTTCGTCCATAGTAACAACGATTCAAAAAATCATCTGCATCGGCTTCAAATAACTCCAAACAGTCGCGTGAAATAGTCAATCGCGTCCTCTTTTGTTCAACTGAAAGCAGTCGCGGAACCCACCTCGCAGACACCTTGTGGAAACCCAACTCGTTGACAATGATGTTTTGAGTTCGTTCATAAGAGATGCCTATAATCTCGGCTATCTCTCTAATTTTTAATCTGCGGTCTCCCATTATTAAATCAAGTACTTTTTTTAATATTTTCGTCAGTAGTTGACGTCGAAGGCCTTCCAGAGCGGGGTTCATCTTTCACACTCTCTCTACCACGCTTAAATTCTGCTATCCATTTTTTGACGGATGAATATGACAGAGCACAATCGACTAATGTACTGACCATGTCATCACGGATGGCTTTTGATGATAGCCCCTTCTTATGGAGGTACTTAATGACGGCACGCTGCTCGATTTGCTCCATTCGCGGAAATTATGTCCGATTACTTTGTTAATAAATTTATAAAATCACAACTAATTATCGCACACGTTTCGAACTTCACACAATGAACTAGTCTGAACTGAACTAAATAATGTGGGTAGATTTGATTTTTTAGAATTGAATGGATCTGTGTTATGCCGAGTACTTTTCAATCCACCTAGGTAATTTTCTACATTGTTTTGATTCCATAATGGCCAATTCCAATTTTTTTAAAAGGAGTAAATACTTGATGAATCTTCCTACAAATAAACCACAGAAATGCGAAATAATTATTGATAACATGCATCTCCTTATAAAGTAAGCATTATTTTATTTTGCGATTGACACTAATGGATAGGCGATTTATTAATGAACATTTTGATCTATTTAATTTTTTCAAAGGACTAAAATTTGAAATTATAAAAAAATTATTTTAAAATTTGGGCGTTTTTCTTACGCAATATATTGTATCGAACGCTCAAGGTCGTTCGCTAGGAGTAGGGCCTTAATGGCTGATGATTTCGAGCTTGTGAAGTATTCGTATTCTACGTGTCTTTTTGACTTACTAATATCCTAATTAAAAACAAAATTAGAGTACACGAAACAAAGTTGATGTTTACACTTAATTAATTCTGTTGCATGAACATGCATTTCAATTCGTTCTTCATCCCTTTATTAATTCACGAGGGCTTTGTTGAGTTGCCAATTAGATGGCAAGACTAAAATGAAACGTCGACATCGAGGCTGAATTAATGGACTCAAAAAGTCTATTTAAAAAACCAAGCTGATTCCGCTGGGCTACTAATTAGTTACGTCATGGACTACCGTGTTGCTTCCATTTCATATATAAATTCTTTTTTATTAGCGTTGGTGGGTCATATTCTCCGGCACTCCGATTTTGATAGACGCTGACATTATTGAAATCGTTATTAGGCATCTAGATTTTCTCATTTCTAATACGATGATAACGTAGTTACTGTTGTTTAGAAGTTGAGCCCCCCTCCCAAATATTGATGGAAACATAAGCAGGAAAAAGTATGGTTTTAAAAGAAGTGCGTTACCACTTCCTGCAATCCTTCAAAATATTATGGCAGCGCACCGAGACTGATTATATATCAGATTATGTACACTTATACAATTTATCCAAACAAGAAATGTTGGTGGAGATATATCATCATCAACATCAAATCTCATTGCAAGTCTACTGCTTAACACAAATCTCCCCTAGCCCGATCCTGAGCCACCGGCATCTCTTACAAAGGTCGTCACTCAATCGAATGAGGGGGCAGTGTACATTTCGCAAAGGCAAGGGTGCAAAGATAGTTTAAGAAGATTTGCTGCACTTTCTGCAATCTTATAACATATAGCGGCAGTGCACTGTAAAAGTGTATTTCAGGTTACTTACACCAACAAACTTTATGGCCCGAGTCTGCCCGTGACTTTGTGAAAGCACTTAACTTCTTGGTTAAAAAGCGGTAGATAAGCATCGTTGTCCAGAAACAAGTTAGTAGGCAAGATACATATACATAAACACTCACGCCTGTCACCCAGAGGGGTAGGCAGAGACTACAGACTTCCATTTGGCACGATCCTGACACACCTCTCTCGCCTCCTTCACACATCCATACACCTCCGCATACATGCTCGTCGGTTAAGGGTACTCCTAATTTGGCCCGTTTTCAATAAATCGCCAATTTGGTCGATAAATTTTCGCCTAGGACGTCCCTTTCCGACTCTGCCATTCACTTCTGCAACATAAATTTTCTTTGTCACTCTTTCCTCATTCATTCTTTCCACATGACCAAACCACCGAAGCATTCCTTTCTTAATCCTGGTCACAACATCATCTTGCAAACCACACTCTTCTCTTATTACACAATTTCTTACCCTGTCATTAAGATTCAGCCCTAACATACTCCTTAACGACCGCATTTGTACTGCGTTCATTCTACTCTCGTGCTTCTTCTGCCACACCCAACTTTCACTACCATACGTTAAAGTAGGTTTTTTGAATTGCCATACGTGCCTTTTTCGACACATTTTGACTCTTCACAATAGAGTGCAGGGCCCCATTTACTCTATTTCCTGCATTCACTCGTTCTATATCCTTATCATATCTCCCATCCCTGCTAAATACGCAGCCCAAATATACAAACTCATCTAGTTGCTCGATCAACTCACCTTCTATTCTTATTTCACAAATCGTTTTACTTTCTTCTCTTTCAAAAACCACAACCTTCGTCTTACTTGCGTTCACTTTCATACCCCTTTCTTTTAATGATCTGTTCATTAATGTAACCATCATTTGCAACTCGGCCGCCGACGACGCAAGGATAACTTGATCATCGGCGTACAAAAGGCATTTGACGGTTAACTTACCCATTCTTAATCCGCATTCTTCAACTTTCAAATTTTGCAAACAACTGTCCATAAATAGGTTGAACAGCCACGGAGAAGCCAAACCAGGATGTCAAACCAGTCCGAGTAGACCCCGTTGATCCTAATACAAGCACTAGAGTCCCTATAAAGAGACTCCAATGCCTGTATCAAGCCAGCGCCCAACCCAAATGAGTTCAGTGTTTGCCATAGCACATCCCTATTCATTCTGTCATAGGCCTTTTCCAAGTCCATGAACGCACAAAAAACGTTTTGGTTTTTGGCCAAAAAACTTCTCCGCAATCATGCGCATGGAAAAGACTTGATCTGTACATTCTATTCCCTTTCTAAATCCCGCTTGCACATCCCAAATTTTTCCATCAGTTTCTTTCATGACCCTTTCAATCAGTACCTTAGCATACAGTTTTCCCACAATGCTAAGAAGGCTGATGCCACGGTAGTTTTTACAGTCCTGCTGCGACCCTCTTCCTTTATATACTGGGACTATCACGGCTTTGCACCAGTCTACCGGTACCCGCTTCGGTTCCCAGCATAAATTAAACACGGTGTGCAGCAGGCCTGCCACCACTTCCTCTCCAGCCCTTAGCATTTCGAGTGAAACTCTATCATATCCGGCAGCCTTACCTGCTTTCATGCTTTTCATTGCTTTCATTATTTCAAACTTATCTGACCTTATCCTCTTTTTGGTGTTTAATAGTTCTCTTTAAACTCAAAACTTCATCATTCAGAATATAGCCATTCTCGTCTCTTATAGCATTCATCATAGGCTGTTTCGAATGTCCCCTGGCAGTTCTTACAAGTTTCCAGAACATTTTAATATTTGCCTGGAAATTATCCGATATTCTTCTATCATTATTATCCGTTCTTTCTTGCTTTTTTCTTTCAACTACTTCTTTTACTCTCTTATTAAGATGTCTAAAGACTGCCCTTTTTCTTTCAATATCATCATTTGTACCGCTAGAATTACCAGCCTTTGTTACTAGTAAATCTAGCCATGCTCTCTTCTTTGCTTCAACTTCCATACGTACCTCATCATCCACCACCACCATAACGTATTATTTTTCCTTTCAATTCTTTCTCTTACTAACACCACATACTTCGGTAGCTGCAGCCACAAAACCTTTCTTTACATTTTGCCATACATTCTCCAAGTCTAACTCCTTCATACATAATTCATCCAAACCACTTATATTTTATTTCAGTCTACATTTGAACTTGTTTTTCTCACCTTCATCTTGTAACCTTTCTGTTCTAATACGCTGTAACGCAGTGGTGTACACAGATGATCGATGGCGCCAACGCCTGAATAGACCATTAATTCGGCATAAAACCAAATAATGATCCGTTCCTACGTTAGAACCCCGGTAAACCCTTGTATCCACCACTGCGCCCCTCAATATTTCATCCACAATTATTAAATCTATCATGCTTCTATCGTCACCTCTTTCCCAAGTATACATGTGAATCCTCTTGTGGCGAAAGCAAGTGTTCGTCACAAAAATATTCTTTTCCATACATACGGTGAGAAGACTTTCACAATTCTCATTTATACTTTCATCACCAAACGTTCCCAATTTTCTTTCATAACCAAGCCCCCTCACCCCAACCCTTCCATTAAAATCTCCTAGCATAATAATATTTTCATTTCCCTTACACTTCATTAACACCATCCTTACCATTTTCCAAAACTGCTCTCGGATATAAGTGGGCTTAGACATGTCTGGGGCGTAGATCCCTAACACAAACAACTTCTTTAAGCCCACTTTCATTCGTATCCATAGCAGTCTTGGACTTACACATTCATACTCTTTCACACATTTGCCCATTCTTTCTGAAAGGATGATACCTACTCCCTGGCATGCCCGCTCGATCTCGTCTACACCAGACCAGTATGCGGTATACATGCCATGTGTAGTGACATCCTTCCCCTTCCTTTTCGACTCATTTACACGTAACACATCTATTCCTCTATCATACATCATATCGCATACTTCATCCATTTTATCATTCATTGCCCCACATACATTCAACGTAGCCAGACGGGCCTCTGCAATCCACTTTTCGCCTCTCCGGGAGACAGAACGTGACGGGTGGCGAACCTCGTCGCCGGTTTTCCTCCCGGAGATTCTTCGCACCTCTGCCCCATTAAAGGGGCGCCGGGAACTCGGGGCCATTTCTTTTATATGGTTCCTCATGGTGCGGATAAAGGGTAGTATATTTTACGCCTCTACCACGGCGTGGAGCCAAGTCTGTGGTATCGGCTTGTCGCTCATTTAGCACCACCCGGGGGACACGTGTAGGGTGGGCCTAGGAATAGGTGGTTAAAGCCTAAGGACGCGAGCGACTTATCCCCCAAGATATTTAAATTTTAACACACTTTTTGAAATGTATATCAAAATAAGTTGAATTATAATATACGAGAACTAGTATTGCATTATATATTAATTTCAAAAAACCTAAAAAATAAAAATATAAAAATAATCTTAAATCACCAGAAAAGCCGCTAAACGGGTTTTAAATTTGTTATTTACCACGTGTTCTGTGAAAGGAAACATCATGTCTAAGAAATTAAAAATACTTCGAGAAAATGTCCTTTGACGCGAATTGGGGCAGTGCGGCGGATTTTTCTCTCATGACCGTATTTGCGATTGGTGGTGCTGTAGTATATGAGGCTGTAACTGATTTTACTTTTTTATGAAAAAGAACTTAGAACTTTTAGAATATAAACATATCTTTATTTAAAATATAAGTAAGTCGACATGAATATTTTTGTATAACCATATTTTTTAATGTTTAACGAAAAGAATCGCTTACTAGATGTACTAGTAATCGTGTAATTTCAATATATTTTTGTTGAGCTAAAGTTGAGTAAAAGTTTTTGGCAAATTAAATATTTATGAATCCTAATGTCATGAACATTATATACATATGTGTGATATGTACATGTTTTTTACATATATTAAGTATTGGCTCTACACTAAATACAAAATTCTGACCCAACAGATAGAACTGTGAGCTGAGCTGAGCTGGTCGAGTTATTAATATCAATGATTGTCAGTTATTAAAATCCCCTTGTTAGGCTTTCTATGAGAAGGGCCTTTTTTTCGGAAAGCGTATGCTGTTGGCTCTGCGGCTCTACTTCATCTAAATAGACTCGTAGACGAAGACCTACGAGCTATCGAGTGCAACGATTTTGCCGGCGGCGAAGCGTGGTAACATAATCAAGTTGCTGTAGAAATCTTGGAAATTTTGATCAAAAAATGCGACAAATAGTTTTGACAGCCCTCTCTTGATGTTAACCTAACACTCCCAAAGAATTCTGAAGAAACTGAAACAGGTGAAAATTTGAGGATCCAACCAGGCTCTCAATTTTAGCTGAGTGGTAAAAGATGTGTGTGGTTTGGCGTTATCATGATGAAAGACCACTCCTTTTCTGTGATCAATTTCAGCCGTTTTTCTCAATTTCTTGCTTAAGTTCTTAACTGCGAATCGACGTTTGTGCCTTATAACATACTGTCAGGATCACTATCGAAATGTGGGAAAATGGATCAAAAAGCTAGAAATGCCCCGTGTCGCGGGTAATTGTACCACGTGTACGGGGTGTCTCTGATGAGGGAGGCCCATATTCAGTAGCGGACTTTTAAACGATGTAATGTATGGATGAATGGACCGCAATTTTCGTGGAATGCAAGTATTTCTATTAAGATGTATGACCTTGTGATGGAAGTATATATATCTCTGGTGTATGTAAGTGTAGCCTTTTAGAGAAAAACGTCGCTCACTGTAAGAAAGTGGAAAAGGATTAAGTTAAATCTTGCTGCGACGTCTAATAGGTTTATATACAACGTGTCATAAGTTTCTTTATACGCTCAGTGTACGAAATACGTCTTTATTTGTCTACAACTCTTACGTTAGAGGTTAGTTAAGTAACTTAACTGTACATATACAGCCTATACGGTAAGTCCGGAGAAGTTCCGGAGAAGTGTTTTAAGAAGCCAGTAAAATTAAAACTACAAAAATTAATTAACAAAAATCAACTTTCAATTAAACTTTCGACATAAAACGCTTAGAATATCACAAAATTATTGAACTTCAACATAATCATTCTCATGATTTACTTTTTTCCAAATTACGATTAGCCATCTCTCCCGTAGTGCCCGGTAGAGATGTTTATAGTAGCAAGGGATAGATTGCCAGTTTATTAATCAGCATTTCATCCACTCTTTTCCTATAGGTTTTTGAGTCTTAGCTTTTTCTTCTTTTCTGTCCACATAATGAACGCTTATCATCAAACTCGGTTCAATTTTTATGGAGCTACAATTGGCATAAAACGCATTTAAGCCAGTCTTTGATAAGATGCGTTTCATAATAATATTCTCCACTGCCTGCACAGTTGTCAACTTCTCTGTTTCCACCTTCCTCATCAGACAAGTCACATAATATTGGTTCTTCCACCTCATCACTGCTTTCAGATAACTTAATTATTTTGTTACATGTGATTGGCGAGTAGCGAGTTTCTTCTCATTTTCTTCGCTGAATAGAGATGATCTTGAGTCTTTGTCATTATTTTACTTGTATCGTCTTTCTATACCTACTCCATAAAAAAGCTATGTAGATAGTAATTTTATCTTCAAACAGCATCCTTGGTTGCGTTAAATGTTTCTTCAATCCATTTTCTTAGTGAGCTGATTGCTTTTCTTTAGCTTTCATTTGAATTTTAAAAATAAAATACTATAATTTTTTTTAAAAGTCAAATGAAAGCTAAAGAATTACTAAAACATAATCGGCATAAATAACCATAAATAAAGAAAATATTGCAAGGTATTATAATACAACTTTTAATATTACACATTAGTTATATATGCCACCTCATACCGACCATGTCTCCTAATCTTCCGGAATAGATGGTTATACATTATTTGTAAAAAAATATAAACATTCTACGCGCTATTTGCCTGTTGTATTAAAGTTTGGTGCATAAACTGAACATTTAACTTAAAAAAATACTTATTTTGTATGTATCCTTACTACCAAAACGGTGTAACGCAAACTCTTTGAAAACTTTAAGCTCCATACAAATTTATATAGGTACATTTTCCTTGATTTTTGTTTTTTTTTTCGCCGAAGCTCTAGCGTAATGTCGTTCACACTCGAACACACGAATTATACTAACGAGGAAGTAGTGAACTGTAGAAAGTGCATCTATGATTTATTTTTAGTGGCCATCTCTACCTTACAAGTAGGTGCAAAGGTAACACTACTGGGCACGGATCTAATCTTATCTCTGAGAGGGTTTTGGGCAAGAAAATATCTGCCGCGCTGCCTCAGTGCGTATTTGGCGAACTTTATATGTCTCCGAAAATTTTTTTTCAGGTTTTCTCGCGATATTTTCCTTCACCGTAGAGCACGTGGTAAATCAGCACTTAATATTGTAATTAACATTTCATTGATGCCGACGGGGATCGAACCCGGAATGGGCGAGTACTGTGAAATTTACAGCGTGCGCTCAGCCCCTGAGCTACCACGATTCTGGAACAACCTTTCTGGTTCCATATAGATTTGGAAAAAGCTCACCCAAGGGTGGCAAAATAGGGGATGAATTTTTAATGTTTCTTACGTAACCTACGTAAATTCAGACGATATTGATTTGTGATTTTCCTTATTCAGTAGTTAGTAAAATGTTAAAGCCGATTTCAAAGAACAAATAAAGCCACGACTTCAGAATGTGAAATTATTTAATTCTTTTTATGTTATGTTCCGAGACCAAGTTTTCTACAACTACATACTACTATGTGTGACTTTGAATTATCTCAAGTTTCATGGTTCAATTTTGGTACAGTTGCTCCGCGTTTTAAGTCTATTAATGCTAATTTGGCCCTTAATAAAACATAACGTCGAACAAGTTTGTAACTCCAATTTAATGCCGGTTACTCGTATTTGACGCGTTCAAACGTACATAGGTATAAAGATAATACTACGTGTTATCTTGATATTGTTTAGAATATCAAAATTACGTTTTAGGTTATTTATGTGACCGCTCTAAATTGAAATTAATTAAAAACATGCGACGATTGTCAGTATCTACCGTACTGGACGACTAGCAGAAGCCAAAGGGCTTAGTCATTGTCAACGTAAATCCTTTTTATACAGACAGCTAACCTTTCGGCTACTGTGTGATAATGTGAAATATTTTAACGTCTGTCACTGTTCAGCTATAACGCTATTAAATAAAATATTTATTATAATTTAAAAATATTACTTTCTATAGATACCACAAAGGAGATATCAACTACCCCACATTGAGGAGATAAGTGGTTGCCAATTCTACTACCGTGCCATAGTTGCCACGGCCAATCTATCTGGGCCTATGTACAGTGAACTTTTGGTAGGCAGTAAGATAGTATGCGAGATGGCTGACGTCCTTCTGTCGAGGGCTGTAAGGTCTTTCTGTCCTTTCGTATAGACCCCTTGTAGGTGTTAAACTTACAGACTGCATGTCTAAGAAATAAAAAAAATGTTTCAAAGACATGTAAAGTCCGCCAACACGAATTGAGGAAGGTACGGCGGATATTTTCTTGCCCTAAACACTTTTAGAAGTGAGAGGATGCCTTAAGCCCAGCGGTGGGACGTATATAGGCTGTTCCTTTTTGTACCTTTGCACCTACTTGTAATATTTTCTCCGCTAAACCCATGCTCAACCTAACGGTTTACTGGTATTGAATATCTTTTGGCGTTTTGAACATTTATTCCACATACAAATAAAAGAAAGCATCCTAAAAAAATAAAATAGTAATTAAACTCGACTTCAATATGACCGAATCAATGTATTCGATGTCAAATACGTATTATATAGATATTGATCAAATTTATATGGGATCACACGAAAAGCACCAGCTTTCAAATAAAATGGAATCATCAAAATCGGTTCTCCCAGAAATTTCTCTGCATACTTTTCTTTTTTTTTTTTTTTGTTTTTTCTGGGTAATCTTCCTTCTTGAGTTGGGTGGCCCACCTTTAATCCACACTGCGATTTACTTAGTAGGGATGGCAAATCTTTGGCTGCGTTCTTGGCATGGAAGGCAACGATGTAGAAGCTAGGTATCTTAAAGAAAAAAAGCCCACTCTTTTCTAAGCATATTAAAATTTATAAAAAAATAATGATTACTAAATGTTTAGATATACCATTGTTACTTGATAAAAATGCGTAGTTAGGTAACTTTGATATTGGCCGTTAATTACTGTAAAAAAGATTTAAGAATCAAAATTAAAATGAAAATGATTTCAAGAATATTACACGTCTTGTATTCAATGCTTAATTTCACTCATTTTATTTACAGAACTAACAACCGTGATTAGGAGAGACTCGATGTTTCATTACGTTTAATAAGACACAAGTATTTCCTTTAGCACTCAACACGTATTTCTATTAAGATGTTTGGTTTTGTCAGAGAACAACGCTACATTTGTCTTAATTTCATTGTCTCCTTGGAATTGTGTCGCCGCAGTTAATCCCGAGCTGATTCCGAGAATTAAAACATTATGTGGCTTTATGATACCGTAGAATGTTCCCTGTGGATAAAATAGGAAACACGCGTATTTGATGAGCAAGAAACTTTACTGAGCTCGAATATATCTATACTATACAAATGCAAAATTAAATTCGTGTATCTACAATATGTTCAGTGAATTAATTTCATTAAGAAATAAACACTTAGAAGCTATATAAACGTAAATTCATTAAATGATTTTTTTACTATTAATACTTATATGCCTTTACTACCTTAATAACTTTTTGAAATAAAAACAATCTTTATTATTAATAATAATTTACATGGCGTATATAGCTCAGGTACCTCTCATTAATGAGTGTTTTAAGGCAAGAAGGAGTCCGCTGTAGTGCCCAAATTATGGTGGTTTCTTTATATTTTGGAAAAACATTTTTTTTATTCAGAACCGCATACATCCCTCATTCGTCAGTTCGTCACCCATGGGAAGATATTATAGTCAACCAAATCTAAGAAATACATTTTGACAGCTGTCAGACTTATTGCACGAAGCATGCCAACCAAAAAATGGGAACGTACAATATTCGATTCTTAAAAAAATCGATATCGATTATTTATAGTTGGTAAACATTTACAGTTTGGTTTGAATAATACCAGAATAAATTAAAAACGGATAATTTACAACACAAGATTTATCAGTTTCTTCGTATTTGTTGTTACTGCTTATTTCTAGAGGCACAGTTATAAAAATATAAGATTGAAACTAGATTAAAAATAAATTTATTCAATCACTTTCAGTACAACTAGTAGGGATGTCATTGTTTATATTAATTATTATTTGATTTTCAATAATGTAGTCAAAATTAATGTCTCTTTCAATGTCATCCATAATCATTTTTTGTTTTTTCTACCACTTTTGCCCAATCATCCTTTGTGACATGGGTATATGCTTCAACGAATTTTTTTTTATAGCATTGGGTGACAAACGATCGGTGGCTAAGTTAGAGCTCCAAACTAGGGCAAGCCCAAGATATAAATTGATAAAAGTATAGATTGTTGTTTTTAGCAGTTTTTAAAAAATACACAAGTCTTGATCTGTCACCACTCTTCAGTTTCATATTCATTGCTGTCAAGGACGTGTTTAACAAAGCACACAGAAGGCATACTACTGCTAGATATATTGTATTACATATCAACAATTGTATAGCTTCGGTGGCTTTGATGCCAGGCAAAGCCAGGAAAAGTGGTAGATTGTACTCTTCGGTCTTCTGTACAATCTGCCGCAGGGTATGTATGTGGTCTATGGCACTGAAGCCTTATCGGAAACCAGCTTGTTCGGGAGGCTGGAAGTCGTCGAGTCTGCGTGCGAGACAATTCGTAATGACTCTCGAAAATAGCATGTAGACGCGGCTCAGAAGGGAAATCGGTCTGTAGTTCTTTAAGAGAGCGTTGTCGCCTTTATTAAAGAACAAAACCACCGCGCTTCTGCTCCACGTCTCCGGAGTAGTGCCGCCATGGAGGACGGGATTGCAGAGCTTCTGAAGGACTTCAAGTACCGGTGTTCCACCCGCTTTTAGAAGCTCCGCTGTAATTCCATCCTCGCCCGGGGCCTTGCCGTTTTTAAGGTGTTGGAGAGCCATTCTAATCTCGCTCAGACTGACGTCCGGGATATCATCGGAATAGTGTCGGATAAGACTTTGCCTGGCATATGTGGACTATGAGAAAGCCTTTGATTCCGTCGAAATTTGGGCGGTGCTATAGTCCCTTCAGCGGTGCCAAGTTGACTGTCGGTATATCGAGGTGCTGAAGTGTTTGTACAGTAGGGCTACGATGGCTATCCGGGTATAGAACCAGAGTTCGAAACCTATCCAACTGCAGAGAGGTGTAAGACAGGGTGATGTTATATCCCCGAAACTGTTCACCGCTGCGTTGGAAGACGTTTTCAAGCTACTGGACTGGAAAGGATACGGTATTAACATCAATGGCGAGTACATCACTCACCTTCGATTTGTGCCGACGATATAGTCCTTATGGCAGAATCGCTGGAGGACCTTAGCACTATGCTCAATGACCTCAATGGTGTCTCCCAACGCATAGGTCTTAAGATGAACATGGACAAAACAAAGATCATGTTTAATGTCCATGTCACACTTATGCCGGTAGTTGTTGGGAGCACTATGCTCGAAGTTGTTGACGAGTACGTTTACCTGGGACAAATAGTCCGACTAGGTAAGTCCAACTTCGACCGAGAGGTCAATCGACGGATTCAACTCGGCTGGGCAGCGTTCGGGAAATTACGACACATCTTCTCGTCAGGTATACCTCAATCTCTGAAAACTAAAGTGTATAACCAGTGCGTGTTGCCAGTGATGACTTACGGATCTGAGACGTGGTCCTTCACTGCTGGCCGTATGAAGACGCTCAAGGTCGCTTAGCGAGCTATGGAGAGGGCTATGCTCGGAGTTTCTCTGCGTGATAGGCTCAGAAATGAGGATATCCGCAGTATAACCAGAATGACCGACATAGCCCAACGGATTAGTAAGCTGAAGTGGCAATGGGCCGGCCATATAGCTCGAAGAACCGATAACCGATGGGGAAGAAAGGTTCTCGGGTGGCAGCCTCGTACCGGTAGGCGTAGTGTAGGGCGACCCCCCACTAGATGGAGTGACGACCTGGTAAGACATGCAGGAAGTCGATGGATGCAGGTGGCTCAGGACCGTGCTTTGTGGGGTTACTTGGGGGAGGCCTATGTTCAGCAGTGGACTTGTGAAGGGCTGTAATGATGATGAAATGATGATGATGGTGGCTTTGATGAAAGCCGTTTGGGTTTGTTTGAGCGAAAGAAAAAGATATTGACATACAATACATGAACAAAAGTAAAACATGAACAAAGTACAAACTATGTACAAAAAAAAAATTATTTACATTCTAAATGGAATCGTCTCTCTTTCTTAAGGAAAGATTTAATTACGTCCACGTAAAATGTTGCTGAACGTTTTAATTGTACCAATAACTGTTTTTTTAATTGCGATAATTTATAAGTCTAAAATACACTCTTGACCTTGTCTTGTCTCAACAAAGTTTAAAGATTTTCCCTTTTCCTCTCCGATTAGCACTTTAACACACTTCAATTCATCACAAGGAACACTATTATCCTCCATTTTCACTAAAAACCTTTAAAAAAGCATAAATTTTCAACTCGCAATATTACATCACTTAAGCTAAACACACAGAGTAAATAAACATTGAAATGTGAACTGATCTTGCAAACTATTGCCCGCGAGCCTCCGCTTTTGACAACTTTATTCCTAAAGCCTGGCTTTAAATCCTTTTTTTATAGGATAGGGTGACAAACGAGCACACAGTCCACCTGATGGTAAGTGGGGATTTGGTTTTTTTTTTTTTTTTTTTTTTGTGGGTTTTTTTAATTTTTTTTATGCTCTGGCCCACAGACATACACATTTATCCTCAATTAAGAATCAAAATGCAAATGCGTTGTCACCCCTGAGGACTAAGATGGAATGCCTCGATTCCAGTAAAAAAGGTCTCTGGTTCTCTACACTCACCATATAAAACAAATGAGCATTACGCTGCTATTTTACGTTCGTATTTTGTGAGAGCGTGGTCCTGCCCTGTTTGAGCCGACCCATTAGTGCTACAACTATAATATAGATGTAGCGTGGCTCTACCACGTACAAAAAGTTATTATAAAAGAAACAGTCCAAAAAGTTAAAGCCGATTCACAAAATAAGAAAAAATTACAAAATTACGCACAGTAAGCTCTCGAAACAGAAACTTTTTTATTCAATATAGATTATGAATAATACTTATTAAAAGTCACTTTTTTATTTGATACTGGGTCGCAAAAAAAACTCTGTCCTGAGAATAACCAGCAAGAAACCCAACGGTAGTCCCGTTGGGTTTAAAAAAAGAGCTTACGATCATGCGTGTTACAGTTAACAACACAAAACCAAATAGAAATAGCTTGGTAGCGATCACCCTTACCAGGGGTTGATATCATCTGTAAATTCCTCAAAATTAAAATAACCCTTTTTATACAAACTTAGTTTAATAAAGTTTTTGAACTTTGTGTACACTTACGTCAAATTTTGTATATTTTCTGGCATTTTGTTATAAAAGCGTATACATCGCCTCTAAAATTAATTACTGATTCTGTGGAGTCCAGTAACTGGTACCGAAATGGCGGGATATTGAAATTATGTAGTGGTTATTTTAGCGCAGCCTTGTATATGAGTTTTGTTCCTACAAAAATTTACTTTGACAAAGTGAAAAAAATAAACTTGTTTTATTCATGATTCATGTGATTTAAGGAATTTTGAAAATAAAAATTAAATTAAATAAATAATACATTAAAACATTAATGATTCGATTATTTGAATACTTTTACCGATTATTTGAATATTTTTGCCGATTATTCGCATAACAATAAATTTTAATCATCCAAACACTACAACGACGTCAAGTAAAAAAAGTTAATACTGGTTATTTTTTAATATTTTGCTTTATTTGAAAAATTCAAATTTAAATAAGTGATAAAAAACTATACACGTTGTAATGAAATATAGATAACTTCATAATTCTTCGGATTGTTATTTTAAATCGTGTGAGTACGCTTGTGCAAAGTTATTGCGGATCAATGTGAAACGTCAAAAGGTATTTCTTAGATTTGGTTGACTATAATGAGTATTACATTAATTAATAATTAATTTTGGAGGTTTAGAACCAAGTGGGCGATGCTATTGTAAATGATAATATAATATGTTGCGTGAGACTGAGACGTATAGCTGAATGTATGTAATGTATGTAATGTAATGTAAATAACCGCCCTATATAAATATTGCTTACTGGTACGATGCTGCCTCGAGAACTTTTCTTTTCTGTATCTTGTCGATTATTCGAGTTTTACAGTCTTGATTATTATTTTCATCAGTGGTAGAGCCATGCTGCAGTTATATTAGTAGTATAGTTGTAGCACGAATGGGTTGGCTTGACCGGGGAAGGACCACGCTCTCACAGAATACCAGCGTCAAATAGTAGATTAATGCTGCTGTGTTTCGTATGGTGAGTGTATTCAACCGGCATAACGGTAACGAGGCATTCCACCTAAGTCCTCACGGATGTCAACGCATCTGCATTTTGATTTGTAATCGAGGATAAATGTAGATGTCTATGGGTCACAACAACCACTTACCATCAGGTGGACTGTGTGCTCGTTTTTCACCCTATCCTATATAAAAAAATAATATTATTATTACTACTATCAAATTGAACAATATTATAATAATAAAAAAATATCTACTTATGTGCTTGTTTCTAGAAGAAATAAGCTTGGAATACTTAATTAAAGATTTAAATACCCAGTTTTTATAAGCATTCCATTTCGTTAGTGTTTACAGTATGACAATGATCGGTTAGTATTTTAGATTAATAGTAGTAAAATTAATATTCCCTTAATGTACTGCTTCCCGTAATTAACTTTAAAAATTATCATCATCATCATTACTGCAGCCTATAAAAGTCCAGTGCTAAACATAGGCGTCCCCCATAGATTTCTCATAGAGGGATTTTGTCAAGTTTTCTAAGCTTGGTAATCGCGGTATTTTATTATTTTGAGTAGTTATTAGAAAGATGATGCTGCACATCTCTTGTTTCCGTTTCCCTGTGTGGTCTCTCACGAAACTCACGGTTCGATTTGGGTATTGGATGTTCTACCACACCGCCACTACACGTTACGTATGGAATATATAAAAGTTTATAGTTATCGGCCCTTATTACGTTTCATACTGAACACTACAGGATGCATTTTTTCTTGGTCCTCTTTTTTTTTTTTGTCTACCTGCTTTTAGCGGCAAAAATGTCTAAGATATATGTCTTACATATATGGTATCAGACATGTGATAATTCAAAACACTTCGTACCGAATTCTCGGTGGTGGTCCTGTAAACTAAAAATGTTTAAAAAAGTGCAGTACAACGTATTGGGTAAAATGGGTATTATCAATTTTAGTGGTACTATTGGGAACGCCTTTTGGATGAGTGTGTCGTGTGGTTGCGATATTTCTTCCCATTTCGTCGTAAGAGGTAATTATGGGAAATGCCAGAAAGACCTTATGGCGCCCAATAGTTGGCGATTTACTATAACATTTGCGCCAGACGTAAAACATTTAGATCATAGACGGTCATGCAATGTTGCATGTTGAAAAAGCACAATAGTAAAAATAAAACAAAGAAAGCTGAACATTGTTAGCCAGTGATTGTGTCTGACTTCGTAGCGCAGTGGCTTAGCAATGAGTTGCTGCGCTGGGGGCCGTGGGTTCGAATCCCGCACGGACCGAGTATTTGTATGGCCTACAAATAATTGTTCCGGGTCTGGATGTTTGTCCTTGTGCAATTTATGTATGTAAACTACCTCCACGATACAAGAGAAAATCTTAGTATGGGGTTAACGATTTAAAAAAAAAAAACAAGATTACACAAGGTGAGGAGCCGTGGTAGCTCAGATGGTTAGCGCTCGCTGTAAATTTCACAGTACGCGAGCAAACCGGGTTCGATCCCCGCCGGCAGCAATGAAATTGTTAATTGCAATTTTAAGTGCTGATTTACCACGTGCTCGGCGGTGAAGGAAAATATCGTGAGGAAACCTGCACGTCAGAGAAATAAATAAAAAATATATTTCGAAGACATGTAAAGTTCGCCAACACGCATTGGGGTAGCGCGGCGGACAATTCCTTGCCCTAAAACCCTCTCAGAAATGAGCGGAAGCCTGTGCCAAGCAGTGGGACGTATATAGGCTGTAACTTTACTTTTTACTTTACTTTACACATGATGATAAGTCGTGATGCAAGAGGTAGTAAAGCACCTTGACTTTCCCTAATAAAATCATATCTACCCTTGCCTTTAAGACACTCACATTGTGTTTGGATTGAATGATGCCTCAAGTAAAAGGATAAAGTCGAGCACAAGGATAGAGACTGGCTGAGCGTCTTGTTGTCCGATGGTGGAGGGAAAAGGTAAGAATAAAGTATTGTGATTCAAGCGCACACTCGCCGAATTTTCCTTTAGAACACAAACAGGCTGGATATTTTGTGTTTGTGCTCGTGACTGCTAAGATTGGCTTCAATCAGATTGAGGGCATCAATAAGCCTTTTAGCATTCCTCTCCATTGAATACAATGTTGCTACGTGGCATTTCGCGGCACCAGCCTATCTATGGTAGCATAACCCCATGTAAGACGGGACTTGTGCTTTACGTAGTAGTAGTCCTGGCGTGAAGTACCACCGCATTTTTACAAGAATACCTAAATTCTGAACCTTTAACCATTAACCTCGTGAAGTTTCGAGCAAATTTTAAACTCCGACTGAAAACGGTCGGTGTATTTTCTTATGACATAATTGATACTGTTATCTCGTTCTGCGTAGATTGGACCAAAAAATTATAATTAAAAGTTGAAGGTTGAGGTTGACCATGGGCGCTGTAAAGGGCCCGAAACGTGGGGAATTAAAAAGTTATGCAATCCGCAAAATTAGGTTTATTCCATGACTTAGTTCTATTAATAAAGAAGACCTGCCGCTGGAGGCATTGGAGGTAAAATATACTGTTTATTCACTATATATTTTAGGAATTTCTTTATTCCTTCATGACGGTTAAACTTATATATTTAAAATTACCATCACGTGAACATAGAAAGTTCTCCAAAAGGTAATAAATTAAGTATTTATTTACTTTACTTTTAGTTATCTAACGAAGCTATCGAAAAATAAAGAAATTTTGCCATTTACTCTTTATCCTTTTCATCTCTTGATTTGCACAGTTCGTGACTAAGCTGTGATCTCGATTCTCAATGTAGGTCTTTAGAGGAAATAATATGTTTACGTTATTTATTACAGGATTATTTTATTTCAGTTATCTCTTGCAAGACAAAATGTTTTGATTTATTAATTCAAAATTAAAATATTATTTTATATTTAAAATTAATAATGAAATTGAGATTAAGTGTTAATAAATTATTATTTTCAAAATTATGAGACAAAAGTACGAAATTCTTCATTAATATTCAATTGATAATTTGGCTTTTTAAGTTGCTATTAATTCACCATAAAATACACCATAAAATGAGGGTATTAAGTTTGAAAATTGCATGTCCAATAAACGTTAGTTGAAAACACACTGATAATTTTAGTGACAAAAATTATAACTTTCTAATATCAATTTTCTTCGCTACATTAGTTACTTGCTAAATTGAAACTACAAGCTCAACCTTACATTTAGTTTTTTCAGAGCATTTCCAATATAAATCTATTTTATCTATTATAGCCTATAAAGTCCACTGTTGAACAAAAACTTCCCCCATAGATTGCTTCACAGGGGCGATTTTGCCATAGTTGCCACGCTTGGCTGCCGGGTTGGCAACCGCAGTATTTTTTTTAGTCGTGGTATTTTTAGAGCCGTGATAGTTCAGATGGTAAGCGCTCGCTGTAAACACAGTACCGGGTTCGATCCACGCAATACCAATGACATTGTTAATTGCCACTTTAAGTGCTGATTTACTACGTGCTCAGCGTTGAAGAAAAATATCGTGAGGAAACCTGCATGTCTGCGAAAAAAGAAAAAATATTTCGAAGACATATGAAGTTCGCCAACACGCATTGGGGCAGCGCGGCGGACACTTCCTTGCTCTTAAACCCTCTCAGAAATGACGGGAGGCCTGTGTCCAGCAGTGGGACGTATATAGGCTGTAACTTTAATTATCTCATCCTAGATTTTTTATCTTTTGGATATTCCATCTTAGTCCGCAAGGCTGCATTTTGATTCTTAATCGAGGATAGATGTAGATGTCTATGAGTCACAACATCGACTTGCCGTCAGCGTCAGGTAGTCCGTGTACTCGTTTGGCATCATTATTCTAAAAAGAATAAGTCTAATATTCTGCTATTACGCCGAGCACAGCCAAGGATATTTTTGGTAAAAATTACCTATTAAACCTGGTAGAAATGAAAAACTGTGACAGGTGCTTGAAGTTATTTGTTAAAGTAAACCTTAATTTTGAGTTTAAGTTAATATTGGGCATACATCGAAGACCATGAGGATCCTAAGAAAGATGGGAAAAGCAATTTCGTTAATTTAGTTATAAAAGTAACCTTTGGAAGTGCGCTATAAAAACATCAACAAGCGTTATACCGGTGTTCGATACGACCCGTAAAATGTTTTAGAGTTTTCATGAACATTAAATTAGTAATTTCGCAATCAAATAAATAAAAAGTATACAGTCGTAGACTTTCAAATATTATCTATTTTTTAACTTTGTTGAAGTATATACGTTTGGAATAACATTAGAATTTTATAAATACTTTGAAACCAAGGCTCTATATTTTAGGAGGAATATTTCCTTGGAATATATATTGTTATAAACTACTTCAAATATTTTAAAAAATAACCCAATTTTATTAAAAAACAATATTTTAAATAAAATTGCGTCTGCTAATTTGCTAATATAAACGCAATTTTATTTAAAAGAAAAATATTTTACTGAAATTATCGGTATAGGTAGGTAAAATATTTTTTCTCTCATCTCGTTGGTTCCGGATAAATCGGTTTCGGAAAATACCACAAGAATGGCTTCCGACAGATGGCGGTGTTATCTTTTCATTACACCTAAAAAAATAAAAATGATGCCTGATGCCTATCCTTTTCTTAATAAATCATCATCATCATCGTTGTTACAGTCCATCACAACTTTACTGCTGAACACAACCCACACAAATTGCCACATGCGAATATTTTTAATTACCACGCATGAAATATTTATGGCGCATATGTTTGTACAGAAAGATAGTCCTTATATATTTATTGTTTTTATTTTTTTCTACCCATATAATTATTTTCGTATACTAAAAACTAAAACACATATGAGTATTTCGTGACACAGTTATCAATAAATACGTTTAGTTTGCTCTGTTTATATCACTTTTCGATCAAAAGAGTACGTGATTCACTTGCCCATCTCGAGGTTTAAGAATGTGTTAGCTGTAATTTTGTGTGGTCGGTTTTAGATTTCCATGTTTGCCTGATTATATTTGTATGAAGAAATCCCTTTCTACTACAAATAAAATCATTTTCCAGATCAATTGATTGGAAAATATTCCTGATAGATTTAGTAATTCAATTATTATATACGCGATTCGTTTCTTAAAAGTTTAAAACTCAAATGATGAAGTACATCATATATACGTCCCACCGCTGGGCACAGGCCTCCATTAATTTCTGAGAAGATTTAACGGCAATTAAGTTTCCGTTTAATGGCGGACTTCACATCATGTCTTCGAAATTCATTTTTTTCATTTCCCAGACGTACAGGTTTCCTTACGATGTTCTTCACGCTTCACTTAGCGCTGAAAATTGCAATTATAATTTCATTGGCGCTGGCGAGAATCGAACCCGGGTAGCTCGGTACACGGCTCCCGTATATTTATTTGAAGATTCTAATTGAGACTAACTGATTCCTGATTACCGTTTCTTGATCTATTCTTAATCACCGTTACTAACACTATAAATTAATCCAAAACAAATTTTGTTTCCTTGTTTTTATTTCGTAAAACACTAGCCATTTTCAATTAAAATCAATAATAATAACATTTTAAAAATAAAAATCGGTTTAGATGGGAGTAAACAGGTCACATCAATTTAACCCTTTATGATATAAATCTGATAAAACATGCAGATAGTCAAAGTTGCTTGATATTTTTTTTGACAGATAAGTCTTGCATATTTTGAAGCAGAAACATTTGTACACTTATTTGTAACGCTTATGAGTTTAAGACAGCTTTAGAGTACCGATGTCACAGCAACAAGTTCAGTAGAAGCAGACAGAAAATGTTGCGTGGCTTTAACGGAGCTTGCGGGATTTGTACTCAGAAAACTCACGTATAAGAATCCGCCGTTCCATTTCAGTTGACTAATAAGGAAAATGCTTCTAAGGTCGCGAGGTATCCGGCAGAAGATGTAAATGTATTTTCTGTATTGTAGTGTAGTTGTATTGTAGATTTTAGATTTGGCATAGATCTAAAATGGGCAACGGAGAGCATCAAAGGTGCAGGACGTCTGATACTGCATTTCCTAATCTAATGTATCCTAATGTTCAATAATGCATAATTTACAAGTTGATGACTAATACTCTGTGGATATTCTATTAATGCACGAACGAAACGTGACACAAAGCGATACAGTACTGTCAATCAAGCTGACCATTTGAAACCGTTGCTGTCCAACGACATTGTATATTTTTGGTAAAGATTTCGTATCAGATTACAAGGAAGCCCCACATAAATGAATCTCGTTTCGTCATGCTCTAGAATCCAGATGCTAATGAACTGTTCAGATGATGTATTCTATTCTCGTAACAAATATTGTGCGACGTTTGCTTAAAAGTAGGTTTTAGAGTTGAACCCGTTTAGATATTTTTGCCGCATCAGTGCAGACATTGTGATATGTGCGGTTTTGAAAGGTAAAACCCTGTACAATTGCAGGCAATAAAGACAATCACCTTAGTAGTTTGGAACGAAAACGCATCTGCGGCCTCTGTTTGAATTCGATTGTAAGTGTCCGTGGGCTGTAGGAGCCATTTAACACCAGGTGGGCTGGGAGCTCGTTCATAAGTACATTAGAATTGGACGCTCATTTTTTACTAAATTATATTTTAATTTCTGGAGGCATACATAGGTGGTAAGACTAGGCCGATGTCTGGCCTAGGTGACCGTTTGAGAAGGATCTCTTACCTATTTATGCCGATAGGAAGCAGCACTTGTACTGATGTGTTCCGATCCGAAGGGTATTATAGAAAGATAGTACAGTTATTGTTGAGAAATTTTCCACATAATCCTTCAGAAGTGATAACGTATCTCTCTCTCTCTACTTCTTTGCTTGACGTTGGTTGCAAGTGTCCATAGCCTAGCCTCTTACCAAATGGACTGATATTTCTTTTGTAACTTCAATTTTATAAAATAATAGAATCCTGCCGTAGATATCGTAAGAGGCGACCATATTTGACGGGATCGACCAAAAGATCTGGTGATCAGAGCTCAGTGATTGGCTTTCTTATGAAGCAAAGAAGAACGTCACTAAATACCAGATTCCGATAACGGAATAAAAATTGTTTTGTTTTAATTTCTTATTTATTGTTCTAATTTTTTATCTTCGTTAGTAGCAAAAGCAGAATTATGAACACTGTCGTATTAAATCAAACTGTTTGTATTCCATGTTGGATATGGATATTGTCCATATTTTCAACCCTTTCTCCAATATTGTCACCTAACTGCTACTCCCGATATAGAAAAGTATGGAATTATATTCTGCGTAGTTTATAGTTCCTGTTGAACTACTACCTCTACAAAAACTATTATCATCATACTAGATAAATACTTATTCGTGATTATTGTTTTATAATGTTCCTACTTGAATTATCTTAAAGACAAAATTGAAGTTACTGTAGTCTGTCGATGTTTGAACATTTCGTTTTTAATAAATACTCACCTCAAAGGTGATATTGATATAATAAAATCAGAATCTCACACCCTAACGACGCATTTCTCGTATTCTTTGAAGTCTAATAATAAAAATGAACTCTTGATTTTTCAACTTCGCTCCCCATACCTGGCGCTCGTGTTCCGTGTTCAAACATCGTTTCATATTATGATCGCTCGTTTAAATGCGGAATAGCTTTTCAAGTTTGCGTAAGTGTTATTTGACTTGGAACTTTTTCATTTATTTTCTTCGTAGCTTATTGATAACGGTTTTGTATTTCTATCATCTTTATTGGTTAACGATTTGGCAGCACTACATCACAACTAACCATAGCCAGCTTTGACAACGAAACGGACGATAAACACGTTGTTTCAGGCAAAACTTTGGGTTAATACAAGCACCGTACTCGTATCTTCAAGAAAATACTATACAAATTGTTTAAGCGTTACACTAAAGAAGACATAATCCACTACATCCATGTATGTGTACTCTGTGTACTCTTGCGTCTCTGTTATTCGTTACTCTGTATAATTACCGCCACAATTACTCATATTAAAGTATCCAAGTAAATTTCTATTACGAGTAAATCAGGCTTGATTTTAATACATATCAAATGTAACGTGGGCTTCGCTCACGCAAAGCAGCTAATCATATTTTGCTACGTAACCTGTTTCACCGTGTAATGTTATAACACGTAATTTGTTCTTCATTGCGTAGTGTAATTTCACTCCGAGCGGCTGCTAACTTCGCATTACTGCTGCGACTAAATGTAACAAATTGAATCCAGTTGCGAGCAGTAATGTAGTTGCAGAAGCTCTATTTGGTTAACTGGTCGCCATTTATCATTTCTCGTACAGTTTTAGGTTTTGCTGAATTGTTCTATTCGTGTTGCTATAAAACTTTCAATTAATCATCACACTTAGTTAATGTTTTAAACATAGATCTCAAGTTATGGTATAAAACAGTTACGATATAAAACATGGGGCCCGAAGATTTCTTTAAATTTTGGCTTAAAGCTACACAAGAAGCAAGAAATGGAATTTCTATTTCGGCATTTTCCGGTTTTTGTTCAAAATCCTCGGCTTATGATCAAAATCCTAGTTTTATCAAAATCCTGCGACATATTATGTTCTTTCCTTCTCTAAACCCAACACCTGTCACCATTATAAATGTTTTAATGGGTGTATGTGGTGGTGTTGAGTGTTATAATGTCTGTGATAATGCACGCGATTGTGGTAGAAAGGAAGATGTTTGTCAAAAAAGGTAAAACACACCATTTTTTATTTTTGCACGTGGATGCTTGCAAATTAATTTTGTCATTTTTTTGTCCTGTATTCGTAATAAGAGTACAGTGCCATCAGCTCCCCCCCCCCACCCCTACGTAACTTTTTAAATTAGTTTAAACAAATAAAAGCTATAGAATTTTTAATCCAGATAACTTTCGCTACGTCTAGTTATTTGACAATAACCACTAATATTAATTTTGTTCCGATCTACGAACTAAAATTATTAAAATACGTCATTCACTTACTACTGCATTAAGCTTTTGTGTGGCACCTTCGCGATGTTTTAGAAGAAAATTTAATCTGTGTAGATGGACACACACGAAATTAACCCAGTAAATGTTCGATTATGAATTAAATAACTCAAAGTCGTCAATGGATGAACTGCTTTTTTTCAACATAAAGAGTTAAGGGAAAAAAGCCGCAGCGTGCAGTTTGACTGTTTTTCTTGAAAGCAGCGTTGAGAGGTTAGAAAGGAGGTCTAAAAAACTAATTATTTCTTTTTAGCACATGATGTTTCCGGTTTAGGTTTGAACGTAGAACCCTACATAGAAGTCCGGTACTTTAACTACTTTGTCTCGCAGTCTTAGGAAACTACCTACAAATATTTTTATATACCTCCGTGATATGAAAGTGTTATCACGCGTATCACTAAAATTTATATGTATCATTTAAAATTTCATAAAAAAGAATATCGCTTCAGCTGGTTTTTTGCACCGAATATATTCCGGATGTGTGATAACCGGATTGCCTCAAGCTTAACGGATTAAATATAAATCCTCTCACAATGAAGAAAGTTTTGAATAGTCAGCGCCATAATGAACTAAAATTATAATTTCACATGCCTCAAGTACTAAATATTATTTATTTATCTATTCTTCATCCCATTCCCTAACGAAAACGAATACAAATGGCGGACTTAATGTCATGAGGCAGTCTTTTACTCTATGGATTGAGTGGTGAACATTTGTATTTCTATCACACAAATGAAGGAAAGTGAATGTATAAAGAAAAAAAAAACTGAAGTTAACTATGAAAAATCACTGATAGACACAGGCGACCATTCTAATGTGCCATATTGTAGAGGCTTTACAATATCTGCTCCCCCATATCGTCCTGTGGGTGTCGTAAAAGGTGACAGAGTGAAACTGAAATAGGAGATGAGTAACAGCGTCTTAGTGGTAATGAAACATTAAAAAACTATGGAAAAATCCTTATTCAGTCTAGAACTTTTGATGATGATGATGAATTAAAGGAAGAAGGTTTAAGAAGTAAATTCATCTTCAAATTTTAACCAAATAAAGCTAACGATTTGACAAACTATGATTAGCGGTGTATATATATATATATATATATATATATATATATATATATATATATATTCATACTACTAGATATTTGTTTACAACCTTACCAAATTATATTTAAACAAATTTCTGGTGATGATTTTGTCACATCAAGAAAAGCAGAAAGGAATAATTTCAGTAGAAGAAAATCAAATAAATACATACAAATTAATAAATATGTTAGGAAAGTGCAAAAGTTAATTAAATCGAAAATAAAAAAAAAATTATAAAAGTATCTGTAAGGAAAAGCAAGAATTAATTAATAAAATAAAATTAGGTATATTCAATTGAGGTGGAAAATATAAAAACTGAATATGAGACTGAAATAAAGTGTCTCAATTCAGAGGTTTTATTACATAAAAATTCCCTACAAATAATATCAAATAAATATGCATCGGCTCAGGATGACATAAAAGAACACGTATTGGCCATGAATGTTCTGGTAAATTAATCTACATATAGTATGACGACTCCGTGGCGCAGTGGCTTAGCAATGAGTGGCTGCGCTGGGGGTCGCGGGTTCGAATCCCGCACGGAACAAGTATTTGTATGGCCTACATATAGTTGTTCCGGGTCTGGATGTTTGTCCTTGTGCAATTTATGTTTGTAAACTGCCCCCACGATACAAGAGAAAATCTTAGTGTAGGGGTAACGTTTAAAAAAAATATAGTGAGGAGCGCTTTGACTCCTAAACTATCAGATTGAGTATCAGCGCTCATCATCAGCTGTCATGACAAAGAATATAAATTTAAAAAGAAATTTAATTTTTTTATACGATACGGTGACAAACGAGCCCACGGTCACCTGACGGCAAGTGGTTGCTTTAGCCCATACACATCTACATCTATCCTCGATTACGAGTCAAAATGCAGATGCGTTGTCACCCGTGAGGACTAAGATGGAATGCCTCGTTTCCAGTAAAAAGGGTCTCCGGTTTTCTACACTCACCATATGAAACACAGCAGCTTTATGCTACTATTTTACGCTGGTGTTCTGTGAGAGCGTAGTCCTTCCCCGGTCGAGCATGGCTATGGCTTACTTCTTAGCTGCAGCATGGCTCTATCTATAAAAAACAATAAAAATTACGTCATTAATACAAATATTAAAAAACATAAATTTATTACGTATTGTAATGACATAAAAATTGACACAAAAGTTTGGCCATGATGTTAAATAACCATTTTAAAGGACCGCTGATCAGTTGTTATTGCAAGCCTGGAGCATCCTTTAGTCATATATAAATAAAGTTTTAACTAGTAAGTTTTGTCCTAATAGCAAATGAATAATACTTGTTGGGAGAAGAGGCAATGTAGACCAAAATCAATTATTAAAATATATTGATTACCTAAATACCTTAAATGTATATAAAATCCCATACACACACAGAACGAAAGAAAGGGGTATGAAAGTGAACGCCCACCCAGTAAGCACCACAGTAAGACACCCACAGGACGAAAGAAAGGGGTATGAAAGTGAACGCAAGTAAGACGAAGGTTATGGTTTTTGAAAGAGAAGAAAGTAAAACGATTTGTGAAATAAGAATAGAAGGGGAGTTGATCGAGCAAGTCGATGAGTTTGTATATTTGGGCTGCGTATTTAGCAGGGATGGGAGATATGATAGGGATATAGAACGACGAGTGAATGCGGGAAATAGAGTAAATGGGGCCTTGCACTCTATTCTGAAGAGTCAAAATGTGTCGAAAAAGGCACGTATGGCAATTCACAATGCTGTGTTGGTCCCTACTTTAACGTATGGTAAAGTGAAAGTTGGGTGTGGCAGAAGAAGCACGAGAGTAGAATAAACGCAGTAGAAATGCGGTCGTTAAGGAGTATGTTAGGGCTGAATCTGAATGACAGGGTAAGAAATTGTGTAATAAGAGAAGAGTGTGGTTTGCAAGATGATGTTGTGACCAGGATTAAGAAAGGAATGCTTCGGTGGTTTGGTCATGTGGAAAGAATGAATGAGGAAAGAGTGACAAAGAAAATTTATGTTGCAAAAGTGAATGGCAGAGTCGGAAAGGGACGTCCTAGGCGAAAATTTATCGACCAAATTGGCGATTTATTGAAAACGGGCCAAATTAGGAGTACCCTTAACCGACGAGCATGTATGCGTAGGTGTATGGATGTGAAGGAGGCGAGAGAGGTGTGTCAGGATCGTGCCAAATGGAAATCTGTAGTCTCTGTCTACCCCTCTGGGTGACAGGCTTGAGTGTTTATGGTATGGTACATAAAATTATCTTGTTTACATGACCTTATATACCACAGGTTGGCCACAGGAAAATAAAATAACTTTTGGTAAATCCAAATGTGCATGCCTTAAGCGCTCATTTTATACGTCAATTTTTTGGGGTATTTTAAATAGACACAAGTTTACAGAAATAACCTTATTACCATCCTGCTAAATTTCCGATAGTTTTATGTCAAACGACAATAAAAAAAGTTTGGAAAATCCAGAAGTGCACGACACGTAATGCTAATATTTTAGTTTTATTATACTATGTTATTATTACTGAGATTCAAAAAAAAAAACATTCTTAATTGAAAAAAAAATCTTAAGGAATTATCCTAAAATGCTCAGAAAACAACTATGATTACTACTATACTACTTTAATTTTTAGGTCTTTATATTCGGGCATTATCGTAAAAACTAGTTTTTTTACCTTTACCTTTTTACCTGTACTGTACAGTAAGTTATTATTTAAAAAAAGTCCCGATGCTTTTTTCCGAACCAGTGGTAAATTTAAAAAGAAAATGACGTTCTATAAGTATTATTTAAAATCTATATTTATTAAAAAGGTTTCTTTTTCTTAGAAATGAGAGGAGGTCTGTACCCAGCAGTGGGACGTATATAAGGCTGTAACTTTATCTTTTAACTTTCGCCTGCAACTTTACAAGGCTAAGGTTCGGCCTCAAGTGAAATATTTGTTGTTCCCATCTCTGGGCCGGGGCTCTCCAATGACAGCTACTTCCATTTGATCTCATTCAGCGCTGAACGGTTCGAATCGTTGGCGACCGAGGTCTTTCTGATCGGCTTGACTCACTGGCAATGCGAAGAGATGTGATCATTTCTTTGCGTATTTTATCACATCTACCACGGGGAGTGCTCTGAAGAATTGTTCGGACTAATTCCAGCCGCTCAATTTCACCATCACACATCGCGACAAAACTCGCAAAACCATCCATACCATCTGTATGATTGGCGGTCCCACCACTGTGCGATTTACTAGAAGTTTTATTCCTCGCACAACTTCCTTTTGGAATCGACTACCACCAGAAATTATTCCGGACTGATACGACTTCTGGACCTTCAAGAAAAGAGCCCGCTCTTTTTTAGTCTTCCTTCCTTTTTTTCGGTTGTTCATTGGCGGCGGTCGACACTTACCATCAGGTGAGCCGCATGCTCGTATGCCCCCTTTTCTATAAAAAAAACCGATGGTTTAATTAGCCGGTTATAACAGAATGGTCAGATCGTTATTAAAACTTAGCGTTCATATACAAGAAGAGGCAAATAAGCATATGGATCACGTAATAGTATGGGATCGATGAGTGCATAGAGTACATATACATAGTACACACAGCTTTTATAGATCAATTTAGCCTTCCCTTCCAAGTGACTACGGAACAGAACGTCACTCGATATGTCGACGTAAGGCTAGCCTTGCCCTTGAAAACGAGATTTTATAAAAGAATATATCTTTTCTTACAAATCCGTGTCTTTTGAGGACTAAATTAAACTGGATTTGATCGCTCCCAGTCCTAGACTTTGTTCAAAGAAAATAATCAACTACCTATACTGTCTATGTTGGATACATATAGGCGTTAGCACCAATATTGCAAATTACACATGGAAATGAAACACGGCGAATAAAAAAAAAAACGATATAAATTAGATAGAGTTCGTATCTGTTACGTTGCTGCACTCGTATTGCATGTTCAAACATCATTTGATATTGTAATCTTGGGTCGTTCAACCACGGAATAGCTCCATTTAGACTTCAAAGGTTATGTAGGTATACTTGGCAAAGCTTGGTGTGTCACGTATTTCAACGTATGCAGATTTGTACGATACGAAATACATACAAAGCTCCGATGATGGATTTAACGTTATTGGCTAGAATAACGTGGCTTTTACGTTTCGGGTCTTGGGTTTAATCCCAACCACATCTGACATATGTGTTATTTCAAAACTCAACAGTTTCTGCTTAAAACGTGTGCGAAGACAAGGCATAATTTTTATTATGCATGATCAAGAATTGGCCATCAAGGGGTAAGACCGGACGTCGCTAAAAATCGCAAATAAAAGTGATAGGGAAAGATCGGACGGACGAAAAAAAAATACCTTGTTTTATAAAATACTCCGCAGCACACGCCCTACTTTTTGGAGGGTCTGGCTGAAACTTGGGGTCGGGGCAGAATAAAATGGAGTCTTGTACCATATTGCTAGCTTTCAAAAATAAAACATAATTCACCGGGAATTTGAATTTTACGGTCTTACCCCGTCACCGATCTTACCCCAATGCACTATATATAAAAAATTGGTTGACTATGCAGGCCATCCCTGGAACTTCCCGCTAATTTCAAATGCAAAGCGCTCCAAATTTTACCAAATTATGTTGCGAAACCTCAAAGTTATGTTAAAAAAAAAACGTATTTTTCGAATTCTTTCTCCTTCGATATCTCACGAACGAATCAACCGATTTTTATTTCCCAATCGGCATTCGACGGGGACAGCATTGAAATCGGTCGGTAAAGCCGTTCAAAAGTTATTCCAAAAAAAACAGGCACACGCACACGCACACACACACTCACACGCACAAGCACACGCACACGCACACGCACACGCACACGCATATGCACACGCACACGTACACGCACACGAACACGCACACGTACAAGCACATGCACACGCACACGCACACGCACACGCACACACACACACACACACACACACACACACACACATACATCCGTACGGACGTCCAAAATAGCTTCCTGGGATCTCAAAACGTCGTATAACATGCAATACGAGTGCAGCAAGATCTGATTAAAACTCGATTTTCGAAAATCGGGTTGAAACTAATAATTTCCCTATTTTTGAAATTTTTCAATTTTCTTAGCGGGAACATAAAAATTCCGATCGAGTTAGTCAAGAATGGTTTCGCTCACACTCAACCTTACTTGTGATATTAACGTTAGCTACATCTAGCGCTGGTAGATTAAGACGAGTTATTGTAAATTAAATAAAATTAAACTGGAAGATTATATAAAAGAAGAATGCATTGAAATAACGAACTTTCTTCGATTGTCCTGACTTGTGTGTTATATCAACCGTGTCGTGGCGGTGTAAGATTATCCACTACCCCATATCGTTCCGTGGGAGTCATAAGAGGCGACAGAGGGAAATGAACCGAGATGGGCATCAGTATCTTTCTAGTAATGACTCAAAATGATAAAAACTGGCCTACTGTTGAACAGTGAACTTTGATACTCGTAGGTTGTTACAAAATTCTAAGAGGTTAAATTAAAACTGTTGACAGAAAAATAATCTATGTACTTGTGACTTGTGCTTCTTCTCACAAGGTACCGCGCGGCATTGACTTGTCAAAGCGATGACGTAGTGATCATGGTTTTCAAAAAGTGCTTTGAAAGGGCCAATTTTGAATAAAAAACATTTTCATTTTCGAGTGTTTTCGTGATAACGTGTATCGTGTGGCATGTAGTTACCCCTAGTTAGTCTATAAATACTTATAGTCATTTAGTTCTTGTTAAAATCCCCTATTAAATATCTTAATATGTATAAATTACGTGTCACGTTGTTTGTCCGTGATGGAATTCTAAACTACTTAACCGATTTTAAGCAAATTTGCACACCGTGTGCAGTTTGGTCCAACTTGAGAGATAGGATAGTTGTTTTGCCTATACGTGAGCCACAACTTTTTTTTTGCGAATTTAAGAATTTTTAATAGGACATGACAAAGGGTCGTCGAAAAGGGCAGAATAACGTCTGCCTGGCAAGCTAGTTAAATATAAATTAACAATCACTGTCCTAAAAGTGAATCCAAATTATTCCACATTAAGAGCCTTTCCAAACAAATGAACGTTATGGAGAAATAAATTAATTGCGCACTCCACTTGCCACAAACCACTTCCACATTTAGTACAGAGCGCACCACTCGTGACATTTTGTGAAAATGTCAAATTAATTGCACTAGGTAAAAATAGAATACAATTTTAAATGTTATATGCTCGTTCTGTACGCTTTTGTAATTTGTTCGACGTTCCATGTTTATGAGCTGCATGTATATAGTGTTATCTTGATTTATGTAAAATTAAAGTGATCTACGAGTTATAAGTTCACCGGTGGTAAGTAACTACTGCAGTCCTACATACACGCTGTCTGCGTTATCCTTAAGCACTTGGATTGCCTCAGCACATTGGTTCTACGTATCCTGCTTTTTTGTTTAATGCCGGTTGCAGTTGTACATAGGCTATAGTAGCTCATTTTTGTACATAGGCTATAGTAGCTCATTTTTGTACATAGGCTATAGTAGCTCATTTTTGTACATAGGCTATAGTAGTTCAATTTTGTACATAGGCTATAGTAGCTCAATTTTGTACATAGGCTATAGTAGCTCATTTTTGTACATGGGGTACAGCAGCTCATTTTTGTACATAGGCTATAGTAGCTCAATTTTGTACATAGGCTATAGTAGCTCATTTTTGTACATGGGCTATAGCAGCTCATTTTTGTACATAGGCTATAGTAGCTCAATTTTGTACATAGGCTATAGTAGCTCAATTTTGTACATAGGCTATAGTAGCTCATTTTTGTACATGGCGTATAGCAGCTCATTTTTGTACATAGGCTATAGTAGCTCAATTTTGTACATAGGCTATAGTAGTTCAATTTTGTACATAGGCTATAGTAGCTCAATTTTGTACATAGGCTATAGTAGCTCATTTTTGTACATGGGGTATAGCAGCTCATTTTTGTACATAGGCTATAGTAGCTCAATTTTGTACATAGGCTATAGTAGCTCATTTTTGTACTTGGGGTATAGTAGCTCAATTTTGTACATAGGCTATAGTAGCTCAATTTTGTACATAGGCTATAGTAGCTCATTTTTGTACATGGCGTATAGCAGCTCATTTTTGTACATAGGCTATAGTAGCTCAATTTTGTACATAGGGTATAGTAGTTCATTTTTGTACATAGGCTATAGTAGCTCAATTTTGTACATAGGCTATAGTAGCTCATTTTTGTACATGGGGTATAGCAGCTCATTTTTGTACATAGGCTATAGTAGCTCAATTTTGTACATAGGCTATAGTAGCTCAATTTTGTACATAGGCTATAGTAGCTCATTTTTGTACATGGCGTATAGCAGCTCATTTTTTGTACATAGGCTATAGTAGCTCAATTTTGTACATAGGCTATAGTAGTTCAATTTTGTACATAGGCTATAGTAGCTCAATTTTGTACATAGGCTATAGTAGCTCATTTTTGTACATGGGGTATAGCAGCTCATTTTTGTACATAGGCTATAGTAGCTCAATTTTGTACATAGGCTATAGTAGCTCATTTTTGTACATGGGCTATAGTAGCTCATTTTTGTACATGGCGTATAGCAGCTCATTTTTGTACATAGGCTATAGTAGCTCAATTTTGTACATAGGCTATAGTAGTTCAATTTTGTACATAGGCTATAGTAGCTCAATTTTGTACATAGGCTATAGTAGCTCATTTTTGTATATGGGGTATAGCAGCTCATTTTTGTACATAGGCTATAGTAGCTCAATTTTGTACATAGGCTATAGTAGCTCATTTTTGTACATGGGCTATAGCAGCTTATTTTTGTACATAGGCTATAGTAGCTCAATTTTGTACATAGGCTATAGTAGCTCATTTTTGTACATGGGGTATAGCAGCTCATTTTTGTACATAGGCTATAGTAGCTCAATTTTGTACATAGGCTATAGTAGCTCATTTTTGTACATGGGCTATAGCAGCTCATTTTTGTACATAGGCTATAGTAGTTCAATTTTGTACATAGGCTATAGTAGCTCATTTTTGTACATAGGCTATAGTAGCTCATTTTTGTACATAGGCTATAGTAGCTCATTTTTGTACATGGGGTATAGCAGCTCATTTTTGTACATAGGCTATAGTAGCTCAATTTTGTAATAGGCTAGTAGCTCAATTTTGTACATAGGCTATAGTAGCTCATTTTTGTACATGGCGTATAGCAGCTCATTTTTGTACATAGGCTATAGTAGCTCAATTTTGTACATAGGCTATAGTAGTTCAATTTTGTACATAGGCTACAGTAGCTCAATTTTGTACATAGGCTATAGTAGCTCATTTTTTGTACATGGGCTATAGCAGCTCATTTTTTACATAGGCTCTTAATAGGCTCTTAATAGCTCATTTGTCACTTAAATTAATTAAATATTATAAAATATTAGAATTCATTATTATAAACGACATACGCGTCGAATATCTAACATTCTCATTTTTGGAACTCGGTTAAAAAGTACATAATGTTACCTTGTGTGTTCTGTTTCGATCAGCGCGGCAAAAGTAATATTACGAAGTGTCTTAATGCATTTCAGATGTGTCATAAAGTTTTGTTCCAGTTTTACTTACATATATGTAAGTCACACATTAATACCATCATCGTTATAATGACAGCCTATCATGTCTTTAAGGACTAGCACCTACATTCAACGACATTCTGCATGTCTTCTCTGGAACAATGGGTAACTATGTTCAAAAGTGCCTCCTACACTCCGCATACCGATACGGGACTGCTACTTTAGAACTTTTTTTCGCTGCTAAGAGCGTATGGTCGACCTTTAGCCACTTCAGAATTATACTGCATGTAAAACGAATTGCTATTATTTAATCATCATTATCATTATAGCCCTTCACAAGTCCACAGCTAAACATTGGCCTCCCTCAAGTAATGCCACAAAGCGTGTTTCTAAGCCACCTGCCACATCGACTGTTATAATTTTGAGAAAAAAGAAATAAATTCACTTTGCAGTTTATACCAAACTCAATAACGACAGCTGTGTGTATTCTGAACTAATTTAGCAAGCCGTGTCGCATCACTCTACCCGAACTGCATATTGTAAAGTTAATTTTGACACACGGTTCAATTAAATTTGTATTTTTTTAACCGAGTAAAAAAACAAGGAGGTTCTATATTCGACGTTTATTTTCATGTATGTTTTTTATTTCTGTGCACCAATACTGCCGACCCGATTTAAATGATACTTTTTTTATTAAAAAAGTCTTTTCGGGGGTGGTCCCACATAAATTTAAATAAAAAATTACATACCTAAGGGAGGAAAAATTGGGCATGAAAATTTTATGTAACTAATATAATTATACTGCTAACATAACATTTAGATGACATTCTAATGCGTGCCTTAAACTCGTCTCTTAAAGTCGGGGTTTTAATTTTTCTATAAACTTTGTCTTAGAACCGACTTCAGAAGCTGTTATTAAAGTCAGAGTTTAATTTTTTTATTAAAAGTCAAATTTTATGTAGACTATGAAAACAAACTTGATTATTCGTGTAGTAATGTGACGTGACTTATACGTAAAATTTTCACAAACATATTGCGGTTGATGACCGAAAGATGGGGAGATTTTAGAGATCCACTCTACAGTATCGGCGGATTGTGAAAAATGAGTTTTAATTTTGATAACAGTTATTACAAAAGTATGGAGGGTGTTAGGAGGTCTTTTACTTTTTCTTAAAATTTTTATGTTTAAAAAATATGTTTGCTTGGTTTCTTGCTGGCTATTCTTGGAAAAAAGTAATAAGGGATGAAAAAAAAAATCTTCACAACACATTGATCATGAGCTGTAGTGGTGTGGTGTTTTCTTGGCTTACTGGTATGAGAATATTAGGATCTCATGGAATAATAGTAGGATAATAATGAATTTATACTATATTTATCCGTCCGAGCACGCTTACGAAATTTTAGAACATTTTGTTCGTTTAAAAATAACAAATACTTGTCATCACTCATAAGTTTATAAAACAAATATTATTAATCTGAAGGCGATTCGTACTTAAAGATTACGTTTCGAATATAGCAGCTAGTTCGTCTGCCGGCTCGAGATTGCTTGCGGTGAGACAATAGCGACGCGATTAAAAAGGGACTCCCTCTAGGCAAGTAGGGATGAACAAGAAAAACTGCTTTTGATACTTAAGTATATAGACAGACATTTTCTCTAGAATCATACTAAGAACCAGGTCTGCCTACAGACCAAGTAACCTTCCCATTTTTACTTAATAAAACACATTTCTGAATGAAAATTGAAAGTAGTGTTACAATGCTTGCTTGCTGCTTTTAAATTATTGGCATAATTTTGCTATGTTTTATGTCGTTATTGATTATTTTAATATATAAAAGTAAGTAAAGTAAAGTTGCAGCCTATATAAGTCCCACTGCTAGGCACAGGCCTCCCCTCATTTCTGATAAGGTTTTAGGGCAAGGATGTGTCCGATGCGCTGCCCCAATGCGTGTTGGCGAACTTCACATGTCTTCGAAATATTTTTTTTCTTATTCCTCGGACATGCTGGTTTCCTCACGATGTTTTCCTTCACCGCCGAGCACGTGGTAAATCAGCACTTAAAATTGCAATTAACAATTTCATTGGTGCCGGCGGGGATCGAACCCGGGTTACTCGAGTTCTGTTATATTTACAGCGAGCGTTAACCATCTGAGCTACCACGGGTTTTAATATGTGTAATGAGATATTACATTTTAGTCCTTACGGGTGATAATACAATTTCATTTTAATTCTAAATCAAAATTAGAAGATGTCTATGGCTTAGAACATCTGCTCACTATATACCAGTAAGATGGACTATGTAATCATGTGTCATCATTATTTGGATTGTAACAAATGGCATGACAACATTCATTGGTGATCTGCTTTTGAGTCAATAACATTTTCTTAACTGCTTTCTTGCAAACACTTGTGAAAATTAAATAAAGTAAAATTAAATTGTAAAAAATCGAATCTCTCTGACTGGTGTTTGTGTTATAAATGAGGTTAAAGTTTACTCTATATTAAGTCAGTACTGCACAACCAACTTGATCACAGATGCACTATTGCCTTTGAGGATGATGAATATTTTTCAGACAGATTTTCTAACGTATACTCGTATAAACATAAAACTTTCACGCACACAGTGATATGCTCTTACAGTAGAATTGTAGTCCATGGACCTTCTGTGGTAAACTATGTATGTTCCTTAGTGCCATTTTAACAACTTCCGAATTATTTATAAAGCATGCGAAATTAGTTTTTATTTTGATAGAACAAGGGTGACAAAAAAGCAAACTCAACCTGGTGGTAAGTGCATACTGTGGCCAATAGACATCCTCTCGAAGTCTATCCTCCATTAAGAATTAAAATGCCTATACCTTGTCTCCAGTAAAAAAGGTCGTCTGTTCTCTACACTTCACATCTGTGTTCTTATCCACTCGACCCGCCCCTTTCGTGCTATAATCATAACAAAGCTGTAACCGTAGCTCTACCACGTACTAATACGTTTATAATAGGAAATGAATTTAAAATCAACTCGATAAAATTCGTCAAACTAATTCGATTAGCCGACTTCAGGAAAGGAGATTCCTAATTCAACTGTATGCTTTTTTTATGGTATAGTACGCGATATCTTTGTGAATAGTGAACCGATTTCAATGATTATTTTTATTAAATAGTTTTATTTTTAAGTGTGTTCCTACATAAATATGGAGAAAAATCTCTACCCGCAAAGGTGAAAATATAGGGAATGAAGATTTTATTGCAACTACATATGTAGACGACGTTCTAGTTGTATATTCCTTATTCCATTCAAAAGGTCGAAACGAATCTTTTAATATGAAGTGAAGTTCGACTTTAGTGAACTAAAAGGATTATCATTGTTTCCATACAATAGATAGTACCCCATGTAATCCCGTTAGTGTCGTAAGAGGCGACAGACAGAAACATATCAGATCGGAAGCGGCGTCTTCCTCATAACGACCAAAATTAAAAATAAATCTGCGGTTGCCAACCCGCTTGCCAAGCGTGGCAACTATGGCAAATCACCCCCTATGAGGAAATCTATGGGGACTGTAATGACTTCTGATGTCGGTGTGAAATAAAGCTCCTACTTCAGAAGCTATTTGTATTAGTTATTTCTCTTAAAACAGTGCCCTCTGTAACAGGTTAACCACTACGGGTTATAGCATACGAGTACATGCACTATATTCCCTCTACCGTCAAATTACTTTCCTTTTGTCTCGAGAATTCAGTGACACTTTGAATACAAAATGTTCACGTCATACATAAACTGAATATGTTTGTGTCGTAACAGATGAGGTACCATTTCGAGACGGGCCGTTCAACCCTATGACAAATATGCTTGTATACGATTTTCATCCTCATACTTTATTTTCTCGTACTTATTCTAAAACCTCTGCGGATCTAAGATGTCTCTGTAACAAATCCGGTTTCAAGAACGAATGAAACAAATTCTAAATATATAACAGTCTCATTCAAGACTTGCTATTATAACATAATTTGTTTTGCCTTTTAATATTTACTGTTATAGTGTTAGTAATTTGAATTTAAATAGCGCTACAACTATATATGACCTCATAACTCCAAATTTTAAACATTTAAATAGTAATGTAATTTTAAATGGGGAGGAGCTGACTCTTTTCGATACCACCATTTTTCTTTAAAATTACACTAGACGCAAAGCTTCAATGGGCCCCATATATCAAAACTAGCGAGCAGACTTAGTCCTGCAGCTTATGTTGTAAAAAGGTTAGAAATCTTAACAGGTTTGAAACAGCTAGACAAGTTTACTTTAGCTATTTCCATAGCTAAATGTCGTATGGTATTTTGCTTTGGTAATTTTGACACGTAGCTGACACTGAAATTATATTTGTTATACAGAAGAGGGACATAAGAACTATCTATGATTTAAAACCTAAAGAGTCACTCAGAGAAAAATTAGAAATTAATATATAAACTTCCGTCTATCAATAAATTTATGAAAATGTAATATTTGTACACAGAAATAAAAGTAGTTTTACAAATCTAAGTGATATTCATTTTGTAAATACTAGGAACAGACACAAGCTAGTAGTACCAGGTACTCGACTCCACTCAGTCAGTAATTAATTCTTGAGGCGATGTATACTCTTTTACAACAAAAACCTCGAAAATATACCAAACTTGATCTGATTAAAGTTCAAAAACTTTATTACACTAAGGTTGTATAAAAATAGGGTTATTATAATATTGTGTTATGAGATGATTGGTAGTGCCAAGCTATTTCTAATGTGTTTTGTGTTGTTGATTGTGTAACATACATGATTGTAAGGTGTTATTTAAGAAAACTTAAGTCCCGCAGGGTTTCTTGTTAGTTATTTATTTATTTATTTCATATACATGGTACAATACGTGGTTGCATTAATAACTTTGAGGATCATTTACATGTCTTACCGGTATCGGCGTAGAAACATCACAATTATCAATTAACATTTCTTAGTTTTTTACAACGTCAGCTACAAGATTTCAATATAATGCCATCAAAAACATAACTTGTAAAAAAGCCAAGTCTCGCAACTCAGTTCTTCTATCGTAAAAAGTTGTGAGATCCCTGTAATTACCAAGTCGGTTAATTTATTCAGTCCCTACTTAAGGGTCCTTCTGTCTTAAGTTATTACGTAATTAGCTAACATAACAACGTCTTATTGTGACCATATCAATATTAAAAATCATTTATGTTGAATACATGAAAACACAATGTATATCACAAGTAATAACATATTATAATAAATTCGATTGCTTAGTGCGATTGCCAAGTCAATCTATTTATTTAAAACATAAAAGATTTTTGATATTGATATGGTAACAATAAGATGATGATGTTGATGCCTGCTTGGTTTCTGAAAATTCAGGTTTCTAGTTCTATTCACAACGAAGTTATAGGGGGTCGAAAATGGCCTGAATTGCTTCGAGAAAAGTATGGTACGGCCGTGCCGCTTTTTTGCTCGACTTGGCGGGGGCACTGCCGTGCCCCCAGATAATATTATTTCCATCCAATAACAATAATTACAACACCTAATTGACAAATTGTAAAATATAACTTAATAGCTTCAATAATTATTCCAAGTATAAATTGCATACATTTGAAATTAGTAACATTGACATTTTTAACGTTAACAGGCGTTTTTCTTTTACTAAATAACATTTCCATCTCTATCGTAACTCCTTTAAAGCAAAGATATTCATAATTCATAGTTTTAGGAAAAAAAACTTAATTGAAATAATATAAATATAGTGTCACTTTCGTACCTAATCAATTTTATACGTCAAAAAATCTTTTACGGAGTAAAAGCAACGATCAAGGAGCCACTGAGTTAAAGTTCTTTTAAATTTCTTAATATTTAATGGTTTTATATTTTCTAGTAGATTGTTAAGTATTTAAATTACCACACAAAAACAACTTTTGCTACACATATTAAGTCTTTGTTGTGGTATGTATAATTTACCTATAATTCTGTCTCCCATAAGTAAGTTTTTCCTAATACTTCATTGTGTGTTGAAAATATGTTTGGATGTTTTTTCACAAAAATACTTATATCTAGTTTGTACAGACAAGGCAACGGTAGAATTTTTAGTTTTTTATTTAATAATGGTTTACAGTTTTCATAAAATTCAACACCACATAACGCTCTTATACATATTTAGTTTTTTATTCAATAATGGTTTACAGTTTTCATAAAATTTAACACCACAAAACGCTCTTATACATTTTTAGTTTTTTTATTTAATAATGGTTTACAGTTTTTATAAAATTCAACACCACATAACGCTCTTATACATTTTTAGTTTTTTATTTAATAATGGTTTACAGTTTTCATAAAATTCAACACCACATAACGCTCTTATACATTTTTAGTTTTTTATTTAATAATGGTTTACAATTTTCATAAAATTCAACACCAGATAACGCTCTTATACATTTTTTTTGGACTTTAAATGCTTTGTCCGCATAAACGGATCTTCCCAGGATTTTGAATATTTTCCGAACCAGTGGTAATATAACAAAAGAATGAATATCAATAAGTATTATTTATAATCTATATTGAATAAAAAGTTTCCATTTCTGTACCTATGAATACACAATATTTTGGGAAAAGCCCACAAAATATTATATTTTGCTAGCAGAATATTGGAATAGTCACTACACTGGTTGGCTGCCTTTTACACGTGCACGGCTGAATATATACCTTCTTCATGAAATACCACAAAACACGGTTATTATATACTTTATATGTAATCGTTTTATTACCTATCTCTTATGTCTCATATAAAAATTTATTTACGAGTGATGTTTAAGATAGTCGACCACTTATTGGCAGTGTAAGAATATCCAATAGCCAATGTCGTCTTGTGGGTGTTGGAACAGGAGAGAAACAAATAAACCAGGAGGTGGGCAGCAGCGTCTTCCTAAATATAACCAAACATAAAAGAACCGCGGAGAAAGCACTCCTGCCAAGCGTGGCTACTGTGGTAAATATTCCCCCTGTGGCGGAGGCCTATGTTCAGCTATGGAACTTTGATAGGCTGTAGCGGTAACGGTTTAAGATAGTACTTCTTATTCTAAGAGCTAAAGTTTTAAACTAAGCGTATTCGCTCCCTAGTGTAGAAGTTAAATTAATAGCGTTTGTTAGTAATTACGAGGAAGATCCGGGAAGAGATTACCAAGTTCATTCAGACACTAATATTTATGATAAAACTACTGCACACGGCGTGTAAAGTTCTAACTGGAAATTGGCTAAATACATTTGACTTCGTATGTATCGTATACTCGATCACGTAAGAATTTTCCAACTTATTTTAAGTAATTACTTCACTTTAATTCCACCTAGATTTTATAGATTTTTTTCTATTTCTTATATCAGCCAAAACCATATCTTGAATAAAATTAATTTTATCGCGTTTAATTCTGCTTTTTTTAATTCTTGACCTTTCGGGTGATTTAAGGTATCCAAATTCACGATGTGGACTATAGTTCATGTTATCCTTTGTTGACTATGACGTTAATTCGTCAAATACCTCAGTCCGCTCCGCGAATGAGTGCTTCAAAATTTTTTGCGATAAAATCTGTAAAAATAGTTTTATTCAATATGTATTATTAAGTTCAAAAAAAGAGAGTTCTTATTTTTATAGTAAAAGTTTTTAAAACATCAAAACTAGTGTGTTTTCCAGGTGGAGTAAAAAGCACCTTACACAAATTTCTATTCAATCTGCAATGACATGCACGCTAAGATGATTTCTTAGAAGCCGTAGATGTCAAAGCTTACTTCAAAGCTTACGTGAAAAGCCTTCCTTCCCTTCTTGCACTGATTTCGTTCCAATAATGTTCTTTGTGTTCTTTCGTCGGTCAGACATGATGCCTTTTTAGCGCTATTGGAACCTTGTTAATGGCTTTACAAAGGCAAACCAATTTACAGCCCACCAGATGGTTAACTTTTAACAAGTCTACAGATGCGTTGCAATCGCTGAGGTCTAAGATAGAATACATCACTGCCTGTAGATAATTGTACAAACTATGCTAAACACTCCAGAATGGCACACAGCAGTACACGCACTGCTGCGTGACGGTAGAAATAAAAATAAAAATACCCTCTTAGGGTGGTCAAACCGATCCAGAGAGACTCCTAGGCAGTAAAGGGGTCCTACCAGCTAGTATATTGGAGCTGATTTTTTATATTACTAGCTATCCACGGGTTATTTCTGGATCGCGACAAAAGCGCCAACTACCGTGTCTAATAGTGGATCTAAACCGTTCAGGGATTCAAAACACACAAAAAAGTTATCGAAATCTCGAAAATGCCATTTTCGAGATTTGCGAGACGAACGGACATCAATTGATTTTATATATAAAGACTATTAATGATATAGTACTCGTATATTGGAGCCGATAGAAAACTTTTCCAGCGTGATTTGAGCTTGGATTGTGGTTCGATCCTCACTTATGGACATTTTATATAATAGTTATGATGAAGCACGGACAAATTTAAGGCTGCTTAGTGTAGTTTTTTTAAAAGTGTGTAGGAAACAATATTTCATCTAATTTTATAAGAAATCACATATTTACACATTCTGAGCGCCTTCCTACTTATAGCGTATTTAGTAGTTATGAAATTTATATTTCTTTTAGTTTTACGTGTGGCTTTACCGGCTCAACAGGTAAGCGAGTAATCGTTATATTATGAATTATTAACTTGAACTCTCTGACGGTCTAATAAGATTAGTTCTCTACTAACATCTAAGTAAATGTAGACCTTAAAAGCTTTAGTGCTTACTTTATTTCATGAATGTTCGTATTATTACAAAATTTATACATAAATTTTAACAATAAAGATTTTAAGGGATCAGAAGTATATATTCAATTTTAATTTTTGTAAATATATATAAATGCATTTTTTTAATTCGCCAATAAAGCACCTTTTTATAGAAAAAGGGTGACAAACGAGCACATAGCTCACCTGATGGTAAGTTGATGCTATGGCCCATAGACATCTATATTTATCCTCGGTTAAAAATCGAAATGCAGAGTCGTCACCCTGAGTACAAGATAGAATGCCTCTTTTCCATTTGAAAGAAACTCCTGTTCTGCTATATTACGCTGGTATTCAGTGAGAGCGTGATCCTTTCCCGGTCGAGCGAACCTATTTGTGCTACACCCATGATATAGATGCAGCATGACTCTACCACGTTATCTGTCACAATTTTCCATTGACCCACATTTGAAATGAAGAAATGCAATTAAGTACGGCCCTTGTGCCATTTTTTCACGTGATATACTAATCTACAGAGGTATTTTATTGATCAAACCGAGTTTAATATAAGATGCTCTAAATCCATCGCGAACCTATATTTTGTATGAGCTAACGGTATTAAAGTACACATTTTCCAACTTCAATATTTCTTTTCAGCCTTTTCAAATACGAGCGTGAAGAGGAATTCATTTTAATATCGAGGCGTCGTAATAAGTTTTCTGTAAGAAAATATTGACACGCCGACGATAAAATACGTACTTTCCATTAATTTTTAATACAACTTCGCTGTCTTAAGAATTAGTATGTATCGTTTTCCATGCTATGTTTATAAATGTGTAAAAATATGTGGTCGTCTAATTAGGAGTAGTAGTTATATAATAATGTCGTCCAGACCGAATTTCGGTCAGCGCAGCCAACCTCAACGGAGACTAGCCATCGACGCACACACAGGTTTATAGTGAAGTGTATGCACAACCATAGATACACTCTCTATTCCCTAACTCTCATAGTCCGATAGGACGGTAAACCGACACAATCGGAGAGATATCGGCGCAGGACCCCACTTTACGTGTTTCCGAGGCACGGGGGGTGAGATACCATCAACTTCCTGACTCCAGGGAGCTACTGATAATTTGTTGACAGAAAAACTCAATAACAGATTTTTTGTGGCTCGACCCGGGATTCAAATCCGAGACCTCATGATCAGTCGGGTTTACAACCCACTTTACCAACGAAGCAGGCATATATTATATACTGGAGGTTGAAAATGAATTATTATATAATTTTCTATGCTTTTAACTGTAGGTAACATTATAGAGACTATTGAAAAAAGAATATTAGAAATTCACTGCTCATTTAGTCGGTCTGTCGGTAATTTTTTGTCGGCAATATTATAAAGTTCTTTGGCGACAATCTCTACTCCGTGCTACATTTCACCCTTAGACTTTATGTGTTTTGCAATTAATATTGACAATATGAACATATAACAAAGAATTTTTTTATTCTATTTTAATGTGTTTGTAACACCGTCACCATTTGCCATAATTGCCACGCTTGCCAAGCACAGTACCGTATTTATATAAATAAACAAGAATACAATATTATGTATTCATGTTTATTTACATATAACCCTCTCAGAAATGAGGGGAGACCTGTGCCCAGCAGTGGGACGTATATAGGCTGTAACTTTACTTTTACTTTACTACTAATGCTTTTTATAAAATATTTAAATCTCGCAAAAAAAATTTGAAAGTTGAAGAATGCGGATTAAGAATGGGTGAGTTAACCGTCAAATGCCTTTTGTACGCCGATGATCAAGTCATTCTTGCGTCGTCGGCGGCCGAGTTGCAAATGATGGTTACATTAATGAACGGATCATTAAAAGAAAGGGGTATGAAAGTGAACGCAAGTAAGACGAAGGTTATGGTTTTTGAAAGAGAAGAAAGTAAAACGATTTGTGAAATACGAATAGAAGGGGAGTTGATCGAGCAAGTAGATGAGTTTGTACATTTGGGCTGCGTATTTAGCAGGGATGGGAGATATGATAGGGATATAGAACGACGAGTGAATGCGGGAAATAGAGTAAATGGGGCCTTGCACTCTATTGTGAAGAGTCAAAATGTGTCGAAAAAGGCACGTATGGCAATTCACAATGCTGTGTTGGTCCCTACTTTAACGTATGGTAGTGAAAGTTGGGTGTGGCAGAAGAAGCACGAGAGTAGAATAATCGCAGTAGAAATGCGGTCGTTAAGGAGTATGTTAGGGCTGAATCTGAATGACAGGGTAAGAAATTGTGTAATAAGAGAAGAGTGTGGTTTGCAAGATGATGTTGTGACCAGGATTAAGAAAGGAATGCTTCGGTGGTTTGGTCATGTGGAAAGAATGAATGAGGAAAGAGTGACAAAGAAAATTTATGGTGCAGAAGTGAATGGCAGAGTCGGAAAGGGACGTCCTAGGCGAAAATTTATCGACCAAATTGGCGATTTATTGAAAACGGGCCAAATTAGGAGTACCCTTAACCGACGAGCATGTATGCGTAGGTGTATGGATGTGAAGGAGGCAAGAGAGGTGTGTCAGGATCGTGCCAAATGGAAGTCTGTAGTCTCTGTCTACCCCTCTGGATGACAGGCGTGAGTGTTTATGTTATACATGTTAAATCTCGTAACTAGGTTTTAAGTCATACATTGTGTAATGTAATAAATTGATAAGTTTGATTTAATTTAAAGTTTATTTTCTACTTTTTAGAGCCTATAAATAAAAATGTGTTGTTTTAAAAAAATGTTTTTTTTTTTAATTCGTTTCAAGTTTATTATACTCATAAGAGTTGTTTCCAGAGCATCTTTCAAATTGGCTTGCAGACGGATTTCTTAAAATTTATTATAAATTCTGTGTTTAGTGCTTATTAGTAATGACGAGACATTGTAAGTATTCGCTTATTTAAAATGCATAAAACATTTCAAATTTACATGTTTTTTTTTAGACTACGCCTGTTCCCGTTCTTAATCTATACAAAATCGGTGACGAGTAATCTATGACAGATGTAGCATTCATTAGTACACTTCAGTGTATTGCATGATCACACTTTTAATAAATATTTGTTGATTGAAAGCGAACAGAGTTTACGCGTCTGCTTGGAGATCAGAATCACGTCTCGATAATTGTTTTCCAACCTTTCAGCTTGATTTGATATTTCACATCTTTGATCTAAACAGTACGTGACTAAGCTGCGGTCACGCCTTTTGTGGACCAAGATATAATTGTGTTTGCAGATATTTGTTGGGGTCCATGATAAAGTTTCAGTTTCATGGAACAAAGTTATTAGCAACAAATAATATTTATATACTCGTCAAATCATGTTCGTTTTTATTTTTAGTGTATAACTTTTAGTTACTATTAGTTTGTTTTCAGTTACTAGGTACAGGGTACTGTTTTTAGGTATTTATTGTAGTATTGTAGTACATTTCCTTAAAATACAGTTTTTTAATACGATGCATTCACTCATTTTCACTACATCCTATCAAAGTCCACTGCTGGACGTATGCCTCCCCATAAATTGTCTCATTCATTCATTCATTATAGCCTTTCAAAGTTCACTGCTGAACATAGGCCTCCCCCATAGATTGTCTCATTAATTCATTCATTATAGCCTTTCAAAGTTCAATACTGAACATAGGCCTTCCCCATAGATTGTCTCATTCATTCATTCATTATAGCCTTTCAAAGTTCACTGCTGAACATAGGCCTCCCCCATAGATTGTCTCATTCATTCATTCATTATAGCCTTTCAAAGTTCACTGCTGAACATAGGCCTCCCCCATAGATTGTCTCATTCATTCATTCATTATAGCCTTTCAAAGTTCACTACTGAACATAGGCCTCCCCCATAGATTGTCTCATTCATTCATTCATTATAGCCTTTCAAAGTTCAATGCTGAACATAGGCCTCCCCCATAGATTGTCTCATTCATTCATTCATTATAGCCTTTCAAAGTTCAATGCTGAACATAGGCCTCCCCCATAGATTGTCTCATTCATTCATTCATTATAGCCTTTCAAAGTTCACTACTGAACATAGGCCTCCCCCATAGATTGTCTCATTCATTCATTCATTATAGCCTTTCAAAGTTCACTGCTGAACATAGGCCTCCCCCATAGATTGTCTCATTCATTCATTCATTATAGCCTTTCAAAGTTCACAGCTGAACATAGGCCTTCCCCATAGATTGTCTCATTCATTCATTCATTCATTATAGCCTATCAAAGTCCACTGCTGGACGTATGCCTGCCCATATTGTCTCATTCATTCATTATAGCCTTTCAAAGTTCACTGCTGAACATAGGCCTTCCCCATAGATTGTGTCATTCATTCATTCATTCATTATAGCCTATCAAAGTCCACTGCTGGACGTATGCCTGCCCATATTGTCTCATTCATTCATTATAGCCTTTCAAAGTTCACTGCTGAACATAGGCCTTCCCCATAGATTGTCTCATTCATTCATTCATTCATTATAGCCTTTCAAAGTCCACAGCTGGACGTATGCCTCCCCCATAGATTGTCTCATTCATTCATTATTATAGCCTTTCAAAGTTCACTGCTGAACATAGGCCTTCCCCATAGATTGTCTCATTCGATTCATTCATTATAGCCTTTCAAAGTTCACTGCTGAACATAGGCCTCCCCCATAGATTGTCTCATTCATTCAATCATTATAGTATTTCAAAGTCCACATGGTAGAAAATCTTGATGAGGTAGCAAGGTATGAAAGGGAAAGGTATATAAATAGCTCTGAAACAGTTTAGCGCATATTTTGCCTCCCAATGCCTGAAATATATCCCTCCGTAGTTTACCTCTCAGTGCGTTTCGAGAATCTACAAAGATTGTATTTTAATGTAAATAGTGTTATTGATAGAATCAACAACCCACCGAAAATTACATTCTTGGCTTTTTTTGAGCTGTGCCAAGTTGACCCTTTTGCACGGACTCTTGTATAAAAAATATCAAGAAGTGCCTGCTTATTATGTCTGGAAAAGTTATGAATTTCAAAGGAGAAAGCAGCCTGTGCCTGATTTTGCGGGAGTGAAAAAAGACAATGTATTCAGATAGAGTCTATACTGTTATCCTGTTAGTAACTCTGGGTGCTAATATTTGCGTCTTCTTTAACATGAGGTTCGCGGCCCTACTTCATTTACAGCTCTGAAAACTGTATCTGGAGTAATCCGACGTTTCAAGCGACATGCAACGCACTTGGTTTGCTAGAGGATGATGGGCATTGGGATCGGACTTCGGAAGAAGCTTCATTAAGTCACTCTTCTCATAAGTGTCGAGAATTATTCGCTATCGTGATAGTTTTCTGCTAATTGGCAGGTCCCAAACATCTGTGGGATAAACACCAACACAGCCTTACAGAAGTTATTAAAGGGTAATTGGAAAGAGAATGTGACAATACATCATTGGTTCAAGAAAAAGCTATTTATAATTAATGTCTCATTAATTTGAGGATGTTGTTATATCTATGTTGAGAAAAACTCTCTTGCATTTTGGGATGCCCTCTCTTTCGCGAGAACAAATCTCAATGATATCTAACTGTCAGCATCTCATGGAAATGTTGTATATTATCGATGAACTTAATGAGTCAGTTTCTGATAATGTGGCGATATTAAACCAAGACCAGAAAAAGGCATATATGATCGGATAATGAAAAGTATTATTTCAGGTCACGGTGATTTATTCTTTACTGAAGCTCCAGGTGGTACGGGGAAGACATTTTTAATAAATTTGTTATTAGCCACGGTAAGAGGTGGCCAGAATATTGCCATTGCAGTTCCTTCATCAGGAATTGCCGTAACTTTAAAACGGCACACTCTGCATTTAAGTTGCCCTTAAATCTCGATTACACCGAATTTATTATGTGCAATATACCAAAACAGAGTGACTTGGCAGAAGTGCTATGAAAAGCAAAATTAATAGCTTGGAATGAGTCCGTTGTGGCTCATAAAAATGGTGTAAAGGCTCTAGGTAGAATACTTCAGGATATAAGGAATTGCAATAGACTTATGGGTCTAATTACATTTTAATAAACGTAAGACACGTGTAGACGAAGTCCAAGCATGCTTAAAATTCTCATTTTTATGGCCTAAAGTTAAAATAATTTCTTTGTGAATTAATATACGTGTTCATTTACTACAAGATTCGGAAGAAACTTTTCAAAATTATTGCTTAACATTGGAGATGGAAAGATATCTTTGAAGTGGAAGAAAAAATAAATATCCCTAAAAGTTATATCTTCTATGTAGCCTAAGATTCGGATATTTTACTTCGAATACGGCATACAATAACAACCATTAATATTATACACTACTACGCAGAGTGATCACCAAGATGTATAATAAAAACATCACAAGCGTTCAGACAGGCTTTCGTAACGCCTCATAAAACGCTTACTGTGCGTTTCACGCGCTATAAATTATCATTCCCGCGACAAAATAAATTAATGCGCCGTTAAACTCACTAAGTGATACTTAAACACTGCAGTAACAGAATACAATATTGATCTCTATATCGTTGGACTAGAGGAGGTGCGATGATGACAACCATTGCGTGGTGACAGTGATGACTTACTTAAACGAGACGTAGTCCTTCACGGCTGGCCGCTTGAGAAAGTTCAAAATATTTCAGTGGGCTATGAAGAGTCTTCGAGGTTCCAGATTATTCCCAAAATAATTAGACTGAACTGGCCACGTTTCAGCCACGTAGCTCGAACTAACAACGGATGAGGAAGAATTTCCGGGGGCCCTTTGTGTTGTTTTAATTTTGGAGAGAAAAAATTTTTGGTCTGTTCTCACTTAATAGCTAGCGCAGTACTGGGCAAGCTCCTGCTAGATGTAACCTGCTAGATGTATGATAGATAGGGAAAATATTTTTTTAAGGATTTCCTCGAATTGGAATTGATTTGAAATTAAGTAGTTATGAAAATATTAGATTTCTTAAAGCAAATAGAAAAAAATTATAGCAAAAATATTTCTTAAAAACAAGTTTTTATTTATGTGCTCAAAAATAGAAAACAAACTTTAAATCAAAACAAAACGATCAATTTATTACATTACACAATTTATATCATATAAAAGCTTGTGACTTAATATAAAAGCTTGTACTTTATAAAAATCATAATTTTTTTATTAGAATTACCTAGTTATGTCAATATTAGGTTACATATTGCATACATGCATTGAAAGAGAAGAAAGTGAAACGATATATGAAATTAGAATAGAAGAGGAGCTGGTCGGGCAAGCAGATAATTTTATATATTTGGGATGCGTACTTAGCAGGGATGGGAGATACGATAAAGATATAGAACGACGAGTGAACGTAGGAAATATAGTAAATGGGGCTCTACACTCTTGTGAATTGTCAGAATGTGTCAAAAGGCTTGTAGTCTACTTTCACTAACATTACGCATGGTAGTCAAGGTTGGTTGTGGCGGAAGAAGCACGAGCGTAGAATAAACGCAGTAGAAAAGCGGTCGTTAAGGAGTATGTTAGGGCTGAATCTGAGTGACAGGATGAGTGTTTTTGAGAGATATTGTATTGTTTATGTATACAGATAACCTAACTACTACTATTAGATAGCCTAACCTTTGTCGAATTATAACTTTTAGTCGGTCATCTTCGCGAAGAGCTGAACTTGGACGTCATTTTAATACGTATTATTCTTAGCGAAACTTTATCATTCGATATCTACATCATGAGGGTGAATAAAAAACACAGTTCGCCATTTTTGGTAGTCCACCATATTGGATTTAGAGTGACGCAATTTTATTTTTCGTATTCTTATTAACAAACCCTTTCATTTAACACCCCTTTCATAGGAGTGTATAAAAAATAACTAGTCCGCTATCTTGGGCGGTCCGCCATATTGGAATCACTTAGCTGACCATGTATTGTCATACAAACTAATTATTTATGCAACATTTCAGCTCAATTGAGGATAACTGCTTTAAAATTCATTTGTAAGATTTGACCGTAACAAACATACAAACGTTGTAATTAAAATTTTCAGAAATATAATCATTAATATTGAAACAGTAGCGGCAGCTCATAGCCGTTGAGTTATTGCATAGTCATAAATTAAAATTACGCAATTCATGAAGTGGGCCTTTAATTGAAATGGATGTTTTAATTTGTATGAAAGTGCAGGCGAACAAACATCCTTTTAATTCTCTTTGGTTTTATAATATTTGTTAATTATATTTCTGCAGCTTTCAGGTAAAATACTTTTAAGTCCTAACATAAAATCGATTCAATAATTTAATTAACCCACAGCGTTTTAGTCTGCGCCAATTTTTGCAAACGTTTCAGTAATTTTGATTTTCAATAGAAGATAGACGAATGTGTCAATAGACCAAAGCTTCCACCTACAAGTGGACTAAATATTTGTTTGCTACCATTATTTCTATAAAAGAATCATCATCATTCATAATTTAAAAAAGGCATGGGGTACGAGTAGTTCTACGTCGCAGAAAAAATTGCTTGTTTGGGTTAAATTTTTTCTTTTTTGTATTCGCCGCAATGAAACCTGCGTATAACGATATTCTAAATTGATGTGTGGTTATTGGTGAGAGCACGATTCTTCCTTTCATTTGTCTTTCTAGTTGCTAGTTTCTCATTTGTAGGCTAGTGTATTAACAAGTACGATGCTATCTAGCTTTTCCATTTTATAACGAATAGAAAGAATACTTTATACAAAATCAAAGTACCAAGTTATATAAGTACTTCATAATCCAATTCGTCAACTGTCATAGCAATTAAAGTATAAAGAAAGAACGTCTTTAGGGATAAAGATGTCTTGTTTTCAAGTCGCTAATCTCCTTCTATTAAGGGCGTTGTTGAATAGAATACAACGTAAACGAGAAAATCTGTCGAGTCTTAGACATAATCCTGATTTCAATGGATTTCATTTTGTAACAGCGCTTAATCTAAGTAGATGTCTCGTAATGTACACGTAACTGGATATGACACGCTGGGGTGCTTTAATAGAATTTTACTTTTGTTTGTTTAGTTTTTAAGTTATATGGTTCTGGCTTGAAGTTAATAAAATAATATTCCTTCATTTATTAATTATATCCTATTAAAGTCCATTGCTAATTATAGGCCTCCTCATTTATTGCCTCAGGGGGATACTTACTATAGTACTATAGGTGTACGCTTGGCTGGAAGGTTGGCGACTGGTTGGTACTTCTATTATTTTATTTTTTTTTTATTCTGGTTTTATTTAGGGATTTTTGTTCGTTAACATGTCAATCCCATTAAAGCTAACTTAAAATCTATACATTTGTTATTAACCTGCACATACTTAATGCAATATCCGAGGTGGGGGCATGTAGGATGCTCTGAGCAACACCTATATTGTACACATTTATATTATATGTTCTTACAAATAATTCCCTTGCACCTCGGTTGCGCTCACATTCCATTAAAAAATGATGTATGTCTTCAATTACTCCACAAATTTCACAGTTAGGTGAATCAGCTCTTTTCATCAGGTAAGAAATTTTTTTTGATTGGAATGTGACCTGCTCTTAATCTAAATATTAATTTAATAGTATTTCTGTTTAATTTGGTATCCATAAACCAAGGTATTCGAGGCGGTTCACTCTGTATCGTTCGTATCTGAACACACAGTCCATGTCCAAGTGATGGTAAGTGGTTGCTGCGACCCATAGACATCTACATCTATCCTCGATTACAAATAAAAATGCAGATGCGTTGTCACCCGTGAGGACTAAGATGGAATGCCTAGTTTCTAGTAAAAAGGGTCTCCGGGTATCGGTACCCTAATATAGATACAGCGTGGCTCTACCATATATAAATATACTAATTCTTTAGCACCGGCGATTTTCCCCGACCGATACGACTCAAGAAACGAGCTTACGTTTTTTAAAAAGGCCGACAACGCACCTGCAATCTTCCTAATGTTGCAGTAGTCCGTGAGTGGCGGTCGACACTTTTCATCAGGTGAGCCCATGCTGGTTTGCCTACACTTCTATAAAAAACACAATTATGTCATAGTCCTCATGGGTGACAACGCAACTGTATTTTACTCTTAATTGATGTAGGTGATTGGGCCACAAACGAGCTAACGGATGAGGTAGAGAACAGTCCACCTGATGGTTTGTGGATACAGTGGCCCATAGACATCCACATCTATCTTCGATTAAAAATTAAAATGTAGATGCAATGTTACCCATCAGGACTTAGATAGAATGACTTGTTCCCAGTAAAAAGGGTCATCGGCTCTACACCTACCATACGTATTCAATTTAAATCTAATATTCCCATCGTCAATTCCCTCCCACCCGTAGCGATTAAGAATTGAATTGATTTTTATGGAAGAGAAGGCTAAAAAAGAATTCGAATCACCTGATGTTAAGTGATCACCGTCGTCCGTAAATATCTTACAGAGTCGTATTAAGCCAAGTACAGGCCCTACACAATGCATATTTCGGTGCCCTACTCTCTTTTTCCAAAGGACTTATGGCCTTTAAACGACGGGCTTATAGTTTAAAATGACTCTTTCCACGTACCAAGCAAATATGTTGATTACGACAATTCCTCATACTTTAGGTTTTCAGCAGTATACTGCATGGCTATTGATATTTACATAAGTAAATATCAATAGCCATGCAGTCGAAAATTCTATAAGAACATGTTAGTCGATAATAGGCAGAAAGGTTAATAGTCGACCAAATGGAGCCATTTCGCTAAGTGGTCCGACATTTATCCGTAACAACTCTGCATTGAGCCCGTGAACTATAAAATAGTTCGTTGCGTAATTTTCTTGTGGTTTCTCGTTGTATTGTATAAAACAGGAATGCAGCTTTTTTTTAGTAAAATAAGTGATGCAGTTAACGGAGATTGAATGCAGGTAGTCTCTTTGTCCTACAATTTAAGTTAGCAATTATTGTACAATATGAATTATGTAACTGGATTTTTCGGAAACTTCTCCAACAATTTGAATGAAATTTTGTGTTTAGATAATGTTTTATTTTCAAAGTTTATCTAGATAGATAAACTTAGTACAGCAGCTATATTATAGTTGTAGCACGAATGGGTCAGCTCGACCGGGGCTGGACCATACTCTCACAGAATACCAGCGTAAATAGCAGCGTAATGCTGTTGTGTTTCGTATGGTTAGTGTAGAGAACCGGTTACCCTTTTTTACTGGAATCGAGGTATTCCATCTTAGTCCTCAGGGGTGACAACGCATTTGCATTTTGATCCTTAGTTGAGGATAAATGTGGATGTCCACAGCATCCACTTACCATCAGGTGGACTGTGTACTCGTTTCTCACCCAATGCTATTAAAAAAGATACATTAGGTATTTACTTATGTAATTGCCGTTTTTTATGAAATAAGTTTTTTACTCTATATTTTTATTAATCAAAGTAGTCACCCACGCAATCGATACAACTTTGCTAACACAGTGGCAGTTTATTGATGCCTTTCTTAAAGAAATCAGCTGGTCGGGAGGCAACAAATTCTTCAAAGGCAGTTTGTACTCCCTCTCGGGTATTTAATTTTCTTCACGCCAAACAGTTATGCAAGTTCTGAAAAAGTAGAATTTATAGTCTCAAGGTCTGGTGAGTACGGCGGATGACGGAGATGTTCCAACCACAGCTCTTGTAACTTGGAGACCGCCTGTTGTGCAGTCTGAGGTCGCGCGTTATCGTGCAGGGGCAGCGGGGACGAGCGATTGACCAAAGCTGGTTAGAGGCATGCGAGATTCTCTTTCATTGTGTTCAGTTCTTCACAGTACACATCTGCAGTAATGTTTATCCCGTTTGGTAAGAAGCTGTGATGAATAACACCGGCGCTAGACCACCAAATAGTGACCATCATTTTACTAGGGGTAAGTTTTCGTCTAAAGCATTGTTTATGTGCTGAACCAGGATACAACCACCTTGCTGAGCTTGCGATTGTCAAACAGAATGTCATTTTTCGTCGCAGCTAACAATGCGGTTCAAAATTCCTTCCTTTGTGTGCCTGTTGAGCAGTACAAGGCACGTCTCGACGCGAACTTCGCGCTGGCGATCATTGAGTTTGTAGAGCACCCATTTGTCAATCTTTCTTACCTTGCCAATTTGACACAAAACCAATAATTTTTTGATGCTAAAGTCGAAAGCTGCTGCTAATTCAGCAGTAGGTTTATTATCAGTAGCTTCCAAAATCGCCTTTAATTCGTTGTCATTGTCGACCATAGTTTTGGACGAGCATGGAGTTAATTTTTCAGGTCGAAATTTCCAGAACGGAAGCGGGAAAACCAATAACAGGTGATGCGTTCGTTTGTAGTATTCCCTCCGTAAACGTTGTTCTGCGCATGTGCCGCGTTGCTGCTACGGCGTTACTCGTATTCCATAATTACTCAAATTTTTAACGTATGCATGATGATGAAAAAGATTCAAATGCGATGAAAACATTACGCTTATCAATTAATAAATAAATGATTTTGAAAATAGAATTCCATGTTTTAAAATAAAATTAATTTGAAATTAGAATTCTTAGCCAAACAACAATTAGTTTAATTTGAAATGGCCAGTATTGTAGAATGCCAATTTCAAAGGTAAAGACGTATTATTATGTAATATACCCAGAGAAAATTATTTGCTTTTCTAACACCGAGCAAAGTTTATTTTTATAATTTTTATAAACACCTATTATTTTATTAGGTATTCGTAATATTTCGAATTTCGGTTGTAGACTAAAATGTGACAAACGTAATTTTAGTTCGATGTCGAAGAAATAAATTTTATTTTATTTTATTTGATCACAACATACTAGGGTTTATTCACCAATGGTACTTTGACAATCTGATAATATCTCTCTTTATTCCTATAAACATGACAAATCGAAACAACCTATGCACTTACAATTTAAATTTTTAATTAATGATACATTTTACCGAATAACCTCAGCATCCATTAGGCGAACGGTAAATACAAGAAACCCTTAGGTTAAATATTCAACAGAACCTTTAGCTAGTTATGGACATTTGTGTAGATATTGGTCTGGCGGACATAATTATATTTAGGGCCGATTTTTCGATTTCTTTGTACGATGAAATACAATATAAACAAATTAAAAATTACAGTTCTTTCAATTAGTCTAATTATACTTTATTCCATGGGTAACTATTATCTGATGATCAAAAAATCGGGTCTTATTTTTTTTAATTTATCCTTAGTTGCAATCACCTTCTACTAGGGGTTTCAAAGGGCAATAGTGTTTTAAGTTTTAAAACTTTAAAGTAATGACGGAATAAAACGGTAATATATGATGAAATTTTACTTTTGTAATTTAAAAAGGTAGGCATTAAAAAACCATAGTATCGTTTGCCCATAATTGATCATTTTAAATATATTATATAAGTGAAAAATAAAATAATACTACGGCTTAATTTAATCAGTTTTATTCCCTATAATTTAAATGCACTTCGACAGCGAATTAACTAATTAAAATAAAATAGGTAACCCAGAGAAAATTGCTAAGATTATTATAATATGTTTGATTATTTTCATCACAAAAAAAAAAAACACAACATATAAAAGCTAAACAGACTAAGGCCTGGAGGAAGTAAAGTCGGTTGTGAGTTTACGGAAAACAACTAACAGGGATACTACATTATGAAAGTGATTTCTTTTAAACTATATATAGAGAACAGATGTAATCAAAGATTTGTAATGAAGGTATTGTTGTACGTACATAATTAAACGAAGTTTAACACATCTTTGGTCTAATTTGTTTGAACGTTAACTCGTTTGTCCTTTAGTTGTAGAAATATATTGAAAAGTCTATTACAGATAAAAGTATAATTTTAAATTTTCTCTAGGTGGAGGATTTATTTTCTGGCTAGGACTCTGTCTGGGTACGTACCTATACCCTCGTACCTATTTTTGCCTCCAAATTACAGTGCTTGCGCTGCTGCACCGTGATTTGGTCTGAAGGGTATAGAGAGCCGGTATAATTACAGGCTGTGAGGCATTCCATCTTATTTTTCAGAGATGACAACGCATCTGTGAATTGAAATTGGTTGCAGGTGTCCTTGGCAGTAGCCAATTACCATCAGTTGGACTGTAAGTTCGTTTTTTACTTCGGTTTTATAAAAAAAATTACGATAACCTTAAACAGAAACAGAAACTTTTTTATTCAGTGTAGATTATGACAATACTTATTGAAAGTCACTTTTTTCAATTACCACTTCAATCTATCTCTTCTTAATAAATTGTATAAATTGAAATACTATCACTTCTTAATAAATTGTGAACTCAGAGCTGCTAATGAAAATTGTGAAACAGTAGAAGTGTTGCGCGCCATAATTAATGCCTGGTACATGGCGACATTAGTTACCACTAGCGCCCTCTAGTATCGAGTAGCAGAACTAGGAGAGTAAAGATCCTTCTAGGGATTTCCATTCCGGAACTTTCTACACCTAGTCAGTCGGGACCGGTATGTACTCGGACAGTCTAGATGTTTCAGTAGAAGAGGCCCTATATAAGGCCGGTATAGACAGCGACCCGGGTCAGTACTGAATTGGCAATGCAAGCGAATACTTTGAAGCGATACAACTGTGAACTAAAGTGATCAGTAGTACAATTGTGTTTTATTATTAGTGTGTTTTAAGTTGCATTTGGTCTTTTGTAATTAAAGTGTCAATTTTGGTAATTCAATCGGCAGTTTTTATTTTCACGAACCCCAAGCTCTTAACAGAAGGATCAGAAATCCATTACCCCTTTCTCTCCCGTGAATATCGTCAGAGTCGACTGTGTGAAATGTTAAAATGATCTCAGTCTTCTAATAAAAACGGTTTGAACATTGCATAATAAACGCCATATGTAAATATATGGACTTATCAGGAAGGAAAGCAGCGTCGATGATTCGATACGTGTGGTAGTCGCTCCGACCCGATCGCCGATTTCTCCGCCAAGAGTGGTGACAGTCATAAATCCAGGAGAGGCCCACATGCAGCTGTAAACCGTTTGTAGGATAGTGAACAAAGTTATGTTGGATTGACTGTAATTTAATTCAATGTAAAATAGACAGTAACAACGTTATTAGTTGTTACTTTCGGAAGTGTTAATAACTTTAGTTTATTATCATTCAATTAAGAGCTTTTGTACTTAACCAGCCGATTTGTGTTAAGGTTATTGCTGGGTGCTTAAATAATACTGACATATTTTATTTACATAATTGTTCATAAACGTCCATAATTTTATGCACGTTTACACCAGCGGAAAGGACGACGTTAATTTTAATATTCTTGATGCCAATGCTCCTAAACATGTTATGTATAATAATAATACAATTAATTAAGGTTAATACTTAAATTATTTCACACTTATATTGCCCGTGTAGTGGTGTTGTAAGAGTATCCACTACCTCATACCATCCCATATGAGAGAGATGAGAGTGTAAGAGCCCCATTTACTCTATTTTCTGCGTTCACTCGTCGTTCTACATCCTTATCGTATCTCCCATCCCTGCTAAGTACACATCCCAAATATACAAACTCATCTCAACTGCTCGACCAGTTCCCCTGTTCTACTCTATTCTTATTTTACATATCGTTTTACTTTCTTTTCTTTCAAAACTTATATTACAATAGTATTATAATCACAAGGTTGTCATCTCTTCCCAAGCAACAGTATGTGATATACTCTATGATTTTTTGATTAAAAAGTTACCTATTGCGAAACATAGGATTTTAAAGTCATATTCTGTTTTTAGAATTAAAAATGTTTGTAAAGATCTTAATAATTAAATTGCTTTTAACCGAGTAGTAAAATAAAATAATATGTGTGAACGGTTACGTTCATAAAAAAAATCAATACCCCAAAATTTGACTATTCTATATCTGATTGCTTTCTGAGCCAGAACTTGTTTTAAAAAGTTTATTATATATTTATAAATATTTCCATTGTTTAGTTAGAGTACGTTTCCTTTTAGGATTGTATTAAATAAATTTAACTCGGAAACAAAACGCTAACACGTTTCTTTTTTGTATGTTTCTTGTGATTGCCTTGATAAAATGGCTTTCGATATATTTTTGACGTCTATCGTGGACTATTATGTTAGTATTGATTTTCCTAGATTTTAGTTTTAGATCACTTTTTTGTGTTAAGTTACAATAGATATATTAATAATAGCGTTATAGTTACTGCATTATAGGCACTGCAGAGATTTTGCTGCATTTATACTGTTTTTAAGATATGGTTTGTTCTCTTTCTCCTGACAAATAAATGATTTTACTCTAAAACTTCGTTATGGAAATTTGCATGTAATATAAGTTCATAAATTTAGCCCTAAAATTTATGAAGAGGATTAACTTGTTTCGTTGATTACGAATTAAAAAGCGTACTTTTCATGAAGCGCTCTTCTTGTATACGCAATTTTAGAATTAACTATTCTTTTTTAGCTAACGGTTCTTATTTCATTGTTGTTTGAATTTATTTTAAAAAAACGTGTGTTTAACAACAATTTGTAAATAATTATCTATCTTTTTTTGTTATCTTGGGTTTGTAGTTTCTAGCACAATATCCAATTATTTTTCGATTTTGAGTGAAGCGCATTAAATATATATTGTAGTTTTAGCAATAATTTTTTAATATGCAGGTAGAGATAATCTAATTTAAGACTGCACTAATTCTTATTTAATGATGTTGTATGTGTTGCAATAATTGAGTATTCTCAGGTGCGTGCATTTCTCGAACACCTTCGATATAATAGGTATAGGAGTAATTGGGCGATAATTCATGACGTAATTTTTTTAACTTTTTATACAATGGTTTGACGATTGATTGTTTTAATGCTTCCGAAAACGTTCATCACTAGTTAGCACTAGTTCATCAGTACACATTTTAATTATTCTTGTACTGATTCCGTCAAAGCTTCATCAGAGTTGGTGTTGTTAAAACCCATCCTTCCTTTTTTTCTTATTCTTTTGAAGTTGGAAGAAGAAACATCGTGTTTAGTACAATGGTTTCGAAAGGAAGGATAGGCCCATCTAAATATTTTACTCACAACTTTTTCATACAAGAAAAAGTAGCGCAACTGTCATGTGTCATATCAAAACACGACGTAACCAGAGTCGGATTTCGTTGTATAATTATCCTAATTGTATCATTATTTCATAGTTTGTAGTATATAGTATCGTAATAATACAAAGCGAAAATACCATAATTTTACCTATAGGTCGACTTGTATTATTATTGGGTCCTTTTACATTTTAATATTTACCCTACAATATCGAGAAATTTTGTTTTGTACATGAGTACCGCGTTTTTTTAATAAAATTAGAATTAGCTCCCTTTCTGGTCAATCGATGCTCGATCGATGCATTTATGTTGCATTCTTGATACAACTATGATGAGGGGCTAACACGATAAAAACTCCATGCTCCAGAAGCTATCGATTTGAAAGCAGAATATAAAAATATTTTATGAAACAGATTTTCAGATTCAATTAATCAGATATAGTTTCTTTTGTACTCTTTTCGTTTTACCCTTATTGAATATAAAATATATTAGGTACCAATATTCAAAATTTAACTAAGTTCTTTAGACAAAAATTAAACAGAAATAAAAATAAAACCGTTATAAAACGAAACGTATAGATAAACAAGACGCGTGACGCCAAAATCCCGGCACATGGGAAAAAAGAAACACGAAACGTCAATTTTTTTTAAATAGTATAATTTTAATTTCCATGTACAATATTTATGAGGGTCTGAATCCAACCTTGGCCTAATATTGGTAACGTAACTAAACTAACTGTAAAATAAAACTTTAAAAATGAGTATACTTAATAATTTAATTGTATCAAAATTAATATACCTTATATTTACCGACGATACGATATCCCATGTTTTCTTTTAAAATCTTTGTATGTAATTTTTTTTATTCTTTTACCACGCAACTAGACATATTTATGATAGGCAAATCTGTCCTGCGCGCGCACTACTGTCGACCGATTCGCGTTGGCCCTAAACTGTAATTTTAGGGCCAGCGCACTGGTCCGTTTTAGTTGTTCGGTCGGCCCGGTCCTTACGCTAGTAATATAAGTCAATGGTTTGGTATAAGTTTGCTCTTAGCAGTTGTTTCTTGTGTATTAATTGTCGTCCGGTTTTTTTGTATTAGTTATTACATCTAATTACAAAAAGTAGCTCGTAATTATTAGTCTCAGGCCAAAACTGCACTTTCTTTCAAAAATAAAGTCCCGTGGAAAAAAGTAAACTTAAATATTATTATGGAATTGACAAATTTCAAAATCTGTGGCATCGCGGCTGTAGGACTTATTTTCGTGAACCCATAAAATAAACCAAATTTTGTAATAACACCGATAATGTTATGTTTCATAATTACATTTGAATATGTATATGTACATACATATTACCTATATATTTTGTGTGCCTTAATTTGTCAGCATAGCGCTTGATGGCAGCGAGTCACGGAAACCCGAGACTAGTTTCATGAAACCCGAGACTAGTTTCATTTCCCGGCCAGATAGTTACTACTTCGTAGGATATAATTAGTTATACTTCGTATAAGAATATACTATTATCGGCATTTTTTTATTTTATGTTGGATTGTTGTATGCACCAAGTCAAACATTTTAGTTTGCCACCCCAAATTTTTCATTTTTGGTGTCTATCTTTAAAAAAAATCTTATATTTTTTTTAAAGATTTAAGATTAATTTTTAAGATCCTTTTCTAAGCAATACGCTTTAAAAATACTGGTAAATTGCAAGGAATTTGAATTTTAAGGCTTATCCAGATGCATATTACAGATAAATATAAATATAATAAAATAGTGATGATATGAGAAGAGTAGATACTGTTTTTTAGTTAGTCGATGTTATATCATAAATATTAAAGTTTACTAACGTTAAAACAATAAATTGGAAATCCAGAATTGGAAAATGTAATTTTTACAAATCATTATAGCGACTGACCAATGAGAAATTAACTATGTGTTATTGTGTTTGCCTCCCATGATAAGAGTTACAAAAGGACAGACCCAGTCCCCGGCGGCCCCGCTATTCCTGGATACGGTGGCGACCATGGTAACAATGGGAATCTCCAGTTTAGGTTCGGTTGCCACATAAGACGACTCGACCTGACAACATATAACACACGCACCCTGAGGACTGACGAGAAGATCCTGGAGCTGGAAGAAGAGATAGACAAGCTGCGCTGGGATGTTATAGGATTATCTGAAATCTAAATGAGGGGGAGGACACGGTCATCATCGAATCCGGCAACTTGTTCTATCACCGGGAGGGTGACCATCTGTCTCAAGGAGTAGTCGGATTTATCGTCTACAAGTCTCTCGTTAACAACGTTGTAATGATTGGGAGTGTGTCGATGAGGATTGCGTACCATATACTCATAATTATCAAACGTTATTCGCTGAAGTTCATACAGGTTTACGCACCAACTTCGGCACATCCCGATAAAGAGATGGAGATAATGTATGAGAATATATCTAGTCATGCATTCCTTCAAAATCCACTATACGTTGTTAATGGGAGACTTCAACGCAAAACTATGCACAAGAGAGAATGAAGAGCTAAAATTAGAGAAATTCGGGATAGAGCAACGGAACCCAAGGGGCCAGCAGCTGGCCGACTTTATGTAGAAAGAGGGACTCTTTATGATGAACTCTTTCTTTCAGAAGCGGTCCCACAGAAATTGAACCCGGTCGACACCCGAAGTTCGACAAAAAATGAGATCGACTTCATTATGATGACTAGACGATCACTATTCAGTGATGTCTCAGTGATCACGAGTGTGAAAACTGGCACAGAATGGTGAGACCCACACTGAACCTTAACGATAAGTTGGAGAGACCTATGGATCTGAGACGTCGTCCTTCACTGCTGGCAGTTTGAGGAAGCTCAAGGTCGCTCAGCGAGCTATGGAGAGGGTTATGCTCGGGGTTTCTTTGCTTGATAGACTTAAAAACGCATATCCGCAGTAGATCCAGAGTAACTGACATAGCCCAACGGATTAGTAATCAGAAGTGTCATGCCGTTAAGTAGCTCGAAGAACCGACAACCGACGGGGTAGAAAGATTTTCGAGTGGCGGCCTCGACCGGCTGGCGAGTCTTGGTTATGATATTAATTAAATTAGAAATAATAGTAAAAATAAACTCCAATACTTCCACATCAGTCTGACGAGTAATTCGTATTCATTACATTTACATATGCTTATATATTTTAATATGTTTTATTCTTTGAATATTTTAATCATATCATCCATAAACGTGACTAATTATAATAACTTTAAAGTTCTTAGCGGCGCTAGTTTCTCTGTATAAACGCTTTCACCGATACAAGAACAGTTCCACATCATAAAGCTATTTAATGAATGTTACCCCGTGTATTAAGTTCGGCTCAGTTAGTGGCGCGATTATTATGAATATGCATTAAGCATGCGACACTAGGCACTGACCTTTATTACCTTTTGATATTTATAAACTTTGTCGCAGTAACTTAGTACCAGCCGACTCCTGCGGTCAGGACCAAATCGAATTCTGAATCAATCGAATCTTATTCGATGTCATTTAAATTTCGAACTTCCGAGTGGTAAATAAAAGTTAAGTTAAGGAAACTAAAAGTTAAAGAGAACCAGTATAATCAACAAGCTGCGAGATATTCCATCTGACTCGTAAGGCGTGACAGCGCCTTCTTTGTTTAAAGTAGGCTGTAGTGTCCACTGCAGTAAGCTCGGTGGACAGAAGGTTCAATTGTAGAAACACTTGTGAAGGGCTGTAATGATGAAGATGATAATGACTAAGTGCTGAAAGCTTTGACTATAGGAATTATTATCGTATCACAGGTGTCCTCAAAAAACTGAGGAACTTTCACTTTTAACAATATTTTCTTATTGCACAGTAATAGTGACAAATAAGTATATACTCCACCTGATGGTAAGTCAATGTTGTGGCCCATAATTATTTAACCTATATCTCATTTAGAATCAAAAATGCATACGGTTTTCACCTACGTACAAATTGGGATATATTGCATCATACCGCCTGTAGAAGCATAATTGCATATCGATATTTCATTATAATTCAGCTGTTAGAAATTTTGCATGCGGTTTGAATAATTGTTAGGTGAAATCGTTCCGTTAATGAGACGAGTTTGGAAACCTCAAATATGTAATTGCAGATTTATTACTGCACAACCATTTCTAAATAGTTATTAAACATACGAAACGCTAAATGTATTAATATAAAACTCATACTTATATTTAAATGCTCTTGTTTACAATGTCCTCCAGCCCTAGGCGGATGTACTCGTAATATTATAAGTAAAAAGACGTTGAGCCCGTAATCTAATAATTTTAAACCATTCCCTTTAGTCAAGTTTAACTTAATTTACCAAAAAGGCACCATCTATCGATTACTAAAAGGTCTTTATGTCCTTTCCCACAGTTGCTTTATACGTAATCCACTATCACATCGTATTAGAGTGCCCAGTGTTGGGCAAACCCCTACTAGATGGATTGACGACCTGATGAAACACCCAGACAGGCGATGGTTGCAGGTAGCTCCGGATCGTAGTTTGTGGCATTAGGCCTATGTTCAGAGGACTTGTATAGGCTGTAGTGGTAGTTATAGTGTGATAAAGAATCGATGATACAATTTCACGACTTTGATAGTCTCTTCTCTGAGCCTATCACAGCATATGATCAATGCTTGTTGTTTTAGTTGTTTTTTTTAAACTATAATGTAATTACTTTACAATGCATTTTTATTATTAACTTGATCCGTACGTATGTATGTATGTATGTATGTAATGGAATTTCACAATTTAACTTTCAACCAATTCCAGACGTTTGAAAGTTAAAATTACTTTTAACTTTCGGACATGTGAATGATCAAAAAGTATGTAGACCTATTAAGGACCGATTATAATACCTTAATTTTGATAACAGTGATCTTGTATTCTCACTAGTATCATTAAAGCATAGGTTTTGAAACGCTAATATTATTATTTTTAATAATTATGTGTGTGATTGATTCCAAAGTTTTTTTTTATATTTCTTCTGTCCGAAACATTTTTGCAACTTTCTCATTTTAATTTATTTTACACAACTATTAAGTATATTTCCTTGTGTAAGTAATCTTTCCTTGAGTATAAAGTTTTCGTGAATAGTGTCATACCAGGCACATAGTCAGTTTTTAAATAGACTGACTAGGTCTATTTTAAGACTAACTATGAAATAGGCTCGAATAAAGTTACGAATTAATTAAATTTTAGTATTAAACAGCCTCACGGCATAGTTTGCAGCCAGTTGACTAGTGTTGACTTGAATGTATTGAGTTTGAGGAGTATTAGCATATATAATATGGGACCCATATTCGGATCCTTGAATGAGTTTCAAGTTCCAGTTTATTCGCGTTCATAATGTACAATTATACAATTTAATACAACATGATTGAAAGATAAATTTTCCAGTGAATTTGTTTTGCTACAGAAATACGGATAGCTGTATAAAAATAGTTTCTGACCAATTTCGATCACAGCGGAAACTTCCGAATACTGTCGATAATTCTTTTGCTGCCTTTTCTAAGAAAACCACAGATATACATTCGGCCTTACAGGCCTGAGATAGCGAACTTGCGACAAGTAGGAGTTAGTCAAGGAGGCAGTGTCAGGAACACGAGTGTACTCCTAATCATATCCGATAACCAATCAAAAATAATGGGCTCCGCGTCTATTGCAGATGATTTAAGCAGCGTGTGTCTGGTGACACTTCTTTTGGTAACTATAAATATCGACGTGAATTAAAAATAAGTTAAATTAAACGCGATAAAATCCGTGTAATTACTTTTATTCAATATAAAGATCGATCTGGGGTCGATAAGGGCGTACACACGTTGTGCAGGCGCAGGCGTGTCTTAAAAGACACTCGTCTGCACAACATGTGTGGTATTGTCGCTTTAGAATCGCTTCGTTTTTTTTCAGCAACTGATTACCAACAGTTTGTATGTTCACACAAGTTCATCACCAACGTGTAAAAGTCAACCGCTAGACATAGGCGCAACCCGTTGTAGGGGGGGAGGGGGTAATGCTTTCACCGTCACGCTTACCAGGCGTTAAGCAGCCTCAGACCGCAGTACCAGACGTCTCGCACGTGATGATGCAAACGAGACTGTATACCCCCATCACGCCAGCTAATTCATTCTAAACTTACTTTCTTTTGAAACAATTATAATATTTATTTACATTTTGAGTAGACAAAATGCTATGTATTTTACATATTCACCATGTTCTCTCCTAATAACTAATTCTGTTTTTTTTTTTAAATTAATTTTATTATTTAGGTATTTGCATAATTTCTATTGTGTTTATTGGATGTAAGAATACATAATAATATGTATATCTTACATAGATCGAATGTTATGTGCGTTTATAATTGATTATGCATATCAAAGAATGTAAGAACGTGCGTTTTCGTAATAATGTCGTATAATATACGACACGCGTTCACACGTTCACACATTCTTACACGTACAATACTCATATATGTGTACGTACAATACACCTATATGTGTATTGTACGTGTACTTGTTGAATAAATGACACCTACGGGACGGAATGATGTGATTGGTTCCTTTGCGCTGCCGAACACCAATATAATAATGTTTGATCAATATTTCTTATCCGGAAGTCATTGTAGATATCGCATGTTGCTTTCGAACTTTTAATTACAAAGAAAAGTTGAAAAAGTATAAACTTCTAAAGTTCAAAACTTAACCGGTAGCTGAGAATTCTTCAAGCTTTAAATATGAAATAGAGAGTTAGTAAACTTTATAAGTTTTTATAAAACTCATTTTAATACTTCCTCATCCACTTTGTGTGCTTTTAATTTTAGATTATTTCGACTTTTTAGTATATTTGAAGTATTTTTTATATAAAATGTATTATATAAAAAATACTACACAGTTACAGCCAATTAAAGCCCACTGCTGAACATAGGCCTCTCCCATAGATTGCCCCACTGGGGGGAATATTTGCCACAGTTGCCATGCTTGGCAGGCGGGTTTTCAACCGCAGTTTTTTTATTTCTAATCGTTATTAAGAAGTCGCTGACGTTCATGTCTTGATGTGTTTCCGTTTATCACCTCTTATGACACCCACGGGATGATATATCAATTAATCAATATATTCTTTATTTTACCCCAAAATTTCTACGTGGTAGAGCCACGCTGCAGCTATATTGTGGTGGTAGTATAAATGGGTCTGCTCGAACGGCGTAGGACCACGCTCTCACAGAATACCAGCTTAATGCTGCTGAGACCTTTTTTAATGGAAACGAGCCGTTCGGTCTCAGTCCTCAGGGGTGACATCGCATCTGTTTTTTGTTTCCTAACTGAAGATGATGACTATAACTTTTGAGGTGGTATAACTGATTTATAGGAGGTCAAACAGTGCTGGTCTATCCCATAGTTACCTATGACACCCAAGGTATTCAATAATAGGTGACAAATTGTCATTGTATTAATTCTATAAGTAATCTGGTAATCTAGTGCCACAGCTATCTACAAACTTAGAATAAACACTTCAATTTCGTCCGGATTGCGATTGACTTGTTGCTTTTACAGGATGTAAAATAAATTCTCTCACTGCCGTCACTTCCTGAAATTGCGTTCTTGTTAAGTGAACCTTACAATGTACTTTTGAACTCTTAAAGCTCATAAATCGACTATATAACTATATACGTTTAAAGGTTGAGTGTTTATTAATTAATTAAAAATTAGGTGGTAACGTTAGCCATGTGATGATAAGAGAATCCATAACCTATAACGTCCCGTGGGTGTCGTAAGATGTGACTACGAGAAATACAAGAAAAAAACTTATAGCTTTCGATGTAACTATCTAGTTTACGGCAGACATAAAACACCCAGATCAGTAACAGGCTACATAATCAAATCGAGACGTCTGGTACTGTGATTGACAAGCGAACTGCAATCTGCACCCTTCAACGGGAGATCCTTACAGCTGACCAAAAAGTAGACGGTTACTTCAATTATTTAATTCAAGAGATTATAGTAAGAATGCGAAACGAGTACACTGTGGAATAATAGAATGGACCAAAATATTTTTTATTTTAATATGCATTACATGTAATTCCTTATTGAAAAGTCATTTTATAGTTTACCACTGGTTCGGAAAAAAACCTCTGTCCTGGGAAGAACCAGCAAGACACCCAGCGGGGTTTTTTTAAAAGTAAATTATACAATAACCTATTTACAAAATTTATTTTAGAAACAGCTTGGAAGCTACCACTTCGTTCCCAGAGGCTATCATCAACCATGTATTCATTTATGTTTTAATAACCCTTTATATGCAGCTTTTGTTTAGTAAAATATTTAAACTTCATAATAGCGACACCTTATATATTTTCTGGTACTTTGTTGTAATAGCGTATACATTGCCCCAATAATGAATTACTGAATCTGTGGAGTTGAGAAATTGGTATCACCAGCTTGTTACTTCCGAGTGTTTACAGAGTATATATCACTTTTTTTAACTGAAATTACTTACTAAAAGCACTTGTTTTTATGGTATATATACTGAGAGGTTAAAGTTAATATATTTATTTCTTGAAGTTTTTGTCTGCGAGACTCGGTTTAAAGTTGTAAATAACTTTTATAGCCCTCTTCTGCAAAACAAAAATAGTTTCTAAATCAGTCGCATTTTCCCATAGCAAACTCCCATAACGCATTATGCTTTGGGAATAACAAGTAAATTAATCCAGCTGTATCAACACAAGTGATAAGCTCACTTATTTTTACACAATTCGCTTGCTAGTTTGGATATACATATGAGGGCCCCATTGAAGCTTTTTGTCGAGAGTGATGCCAAGAAGTCAACAGGGCTCAGTTCTTCCCCATTTAAAAACTCATTCGTATTCAGATTATTAATATTCGGTGATGGATTATGATGATGGATGGATGAGTGGTTAAACTAATGCACTCATTTTTATATAGCTTAGCCACCTGATGGTAAGCAGATGCTGTGGCCTATAGATATCCACATCTATCTTCGATTAAGAATTAAAATGCAAATATGTTGCCACCCCTGAGTACTAAGATGGAACGCCTCGTTTCCAGTGAAAACGGTCTCCGGTTCTCTACACTCAGCTCACGAAACACAGCAGCATCAGCATCTGCCATTTTACGCCGGTATGCTGTGAGAGCGTGGTCAGTCCCGGGTCCATTCTACACATTCGTGCTACAATCATCATATAGCTGCAGCATGACTCCACCATGTTAAGTAAAAAGTCTTATTTTAAATAGTCATATGCTTGAAAATGCTGCTATTATGAGTCGTATCTTTAAAAATAATCGTAGTGCCACTATTGAGAAGATATGTCACTATGAGCGAGAATACGAGAGTGTAAGGAAGGCTTAAAAACGGCAAAGCATCGGATAAAGAAAAGATTAAAACTTCTGAACACTGGGAGGAAACCGATACTTATAGTCTTTGAGAGGCTAATAAATTCTTTTATTCACGACGGTGCAACGTTGTAAGCATTCTGCAGTTTTGTTTTTCAAGAACATCATATTACTTAAACTTTCACAACTTTGCTTCTATGTGAACTCTACGAGTTACGTGTCGTGTCTACGAGCTTCGACTACGGAAATCAGTTCGCAGAATAGCAACTTCTTTGTTTGCCTGAGGCAGGTATTGTTATTTATTCATAACCAGATTGAATTGTGTAGTGACGAGGTGATAGCCAGACATGTAACTTGACGCATTCTTGAAAAAGCCTGTATACATACGTGGCATATGAAAGCAAGGTGATAATGATTATTAAGACTTAAAAATTACGGTAGTGCTTTTAAAGTCAAGTTCTAGTCAATACATAGTCCATACAAAAAGATAATCAAAGAGTTCTTGGTTCTAATAAAAAGGCTCAACCGACACTAGATGTGATGAGACTAATTCTAATTTATAATATCGAGTGATAATGCTCAGCCGTATATTTACAAGATAATGAAAATTTTGTAATAATAATAAATCATTTCTGCCGTGTAGTGGCGGTTAAGAATATCCACTACCCCATATCTTCCCGTGGGTGTCGTAAGAGGCGACAGAGGGAGACAGGCAGGAGATGGGCAGCAGCGTCTTCCTGATGACAACTGTGACGTAATAAAAAACTGCGGTTGCCAACCCGCTCGCCAAGCGTGGCAACTATGGCAAATACCCCCCAATGAATAAATACACAAACAGACGGCCCCCAGTCCCCGGCGGCCCCGCTATTCCTGGCTACGGTGGCGACCATGGTAACGGCGGGGCAGGGGGTGCTAAGAATCTCCGGTGGAGGTTCGGTTGCCACCTACGACGACTCGACCTGGCAACATATAACGCACGCACCCTGAGAACTGACGAGAAGATACTGGAGCTGGAAGAAGAGGTAGACAAGTTGCGCTGGCATATTATTGGATTATCCGAGGTCCGAAGAGAGGGGGAGGACACGGCAATCCTCGAGTCCGGCAACTTGTTCTATCACCGGGAGGGCGACCATCTGTCCCAAGGAGGTGTCGGATTTATCGTCCACAAATCTCTCGTCAACAACGTTGTAAAGATTGGGAGTGTGTCGACGAGGGTCGCGTACCTGATACTCAGAATCACCAAACGGTATTCGCTGAAGGTCATTCAGGTTTACGCACCAACCTCGGCACATCCCGATGAGGAGGTGGAGGAAATGTATGAGGATATTTCCAGAGCCATGCATTCCTCCAAAACCTACTACACGGTGTTGATGGGAGACTTCAACGCAAAACTGGGCACAAGAGAAAGCGGTGAGCTGAAGGTAGGGAAATTTGGAGTAGGGCAACGGAACCGAAGGGGCCAGCAGCTGGCCGACTTTATGGAGAAAGAGGGACTCTTTATGATGAACTCTTTCTTCCAGAAGCGGCCCCACAGGAAGTGGACCTGGTCGAGCCCCGACGGTTCGACAAAAAATGAGATTGACTTCATTATGACGACCAGACGCCAACTGTTCAGTGATGTCTCAGTGATCGCAAGGGTGAAAACTGGCAGCGATCACCGAATGGTTAGAGGCACACTGAACCTAAACGTTAAGTTGGAGAGGTCTCGTCTAATGAAGTCAACGCTCCGTCCCCCTCGTGCTCTAATCCAGAATCCCGAAACCTTTCAGCTCGAGTTACGTAACCGCTTCCAGTGCCTAGAAGATTGCAATGCAGTGGACGATATGAACGACAAGCTCGTGGAAACTGTCCATGCGGTCGGAGCTAAGTTCTGCAAGACCCGCCGCAGAAGAACACAAAAACTCTCCGATCACACTCTTAATCTCATGGCTGTTAGACGGGAGATGAGGCTGCAATCGTCAACAGATTTGACAGCATACAGGCAACTGAACAGACAGATCTCCAAATGCATACGGCGAGACTTACGCAACTTTAATACTTCTCGTATTAAAGAAGCGATCGAGCGGAACCAGGGCTCCAAAGTCTTTGCCAGAGATCTGTCTGCCAGAAAGAGCCAACTGTCAAGGCTGAAGACTGAGTGTAGCAACATCGTTTCCGGGACACCTGAGATTCTGAGTGAGATTGAGAGGTTCTATGGGCAGCTGTACACATCATCGTTGGAGCCACACGCAAGTGTGAGTAACGATCCAAGAGCAAGTCTTATCCGACACTATTCCGATGATATCCCGGACGTCAGTCTGAGCGAGATTAGAATGGCTCTCCAGCACCTTAAAAACGGCAGGGCCCCAGGCGAGGATGGAATTACAGCGGAGCTTCTGAAAGCGGGTGGAACACCGGTACTGGAAGTCCTTCAGAAGCTCTTCAATTCCGTCCTCCATGGTGGCACTACTCCAGAGGCGTGGAGCAGAAGTGCGGTGGTCTTGTTCTTTAAGAAAGGCGACAACGCTCTCTTAAAGAACTACAGACCGATTTCCCTTCTGAGCCGCGTCTACGTGCTGTTTTCGAGAGTCATTACGAATCGTCTCGCACGCAGACTTGACGACTTCCAGCCTCCCGAACAAGCCGGTTTCCGAAAAGGCTTCAGTACCATAGACCACATACATACCCTGCGGCAGATTGTACAGAAGACTGAAGAGTACAATCTGCCACTTTGCCTGGCGTATGTGGACTATGAGAAAGCCTTTGATTCCGTCGAAATTTGGGCGGTGCTACAGTCCCTTCAGCGGTGCCAAGTTGACTGTCGGTATATCGAAGTGCTGAAGTGTTTGTACAGTAGGGCTACGATGGCTATCCGAGTACAGAACCAGAGCTCGAAACCTATCCAACTGCAGAGAGGTGTAAGACAGGGTGACGTTATATCCCCGAAACTCTTCACCGCTGCATTGGAAGACGTTTTCAAGCTACTGGACTGGAAAGGATACGGTATTAACATCAATGGCGAGTACATCACTCACCTTCGATTTGCCGACGATATAGTCCTTATGGCAGAATCGCTGGAGGACTTAAGCACTATGCTCAATGACCTCAATAATGCCTCCCAACGGATAGGTCTTAAGATGAACATGGACAAAACAAAGATCATGTTCAATGTCCATGTCACACCTATGCCGGTAGTTGTTGGGATCACTATGCTCGAAGTTGTTGACGAATACGTTTACCTGGGACAAATAGTCCGACTAGGTAAGTCCAACTTCGACCGAGAGGTCAATCGACGGATTCAACTCGGCTGGGCAGCGTTCGGGAAATTACGGCATATCTTTTCGTCAGGTATACCTCAATCTCTAAAAACTAGATTGTACAACCAGTGCGTGTTGCCAGTGATAACTTACGGATCTGAGACGTGGTCCTTCACTGCTGGCCGTATGAGGACGCTTAAGGTCGCTCAGCGAGCTATGGAGAGGGCTATGCTCGGAGTTTCTCTGCGTGATAGACTCAGAAATGAGGATATCCGCAGTAAAACCAGAGTGACCGACATAGCCCAACGGATTAGTAAGCTGAAGTGGCAATGGGCCGGCCATATAGCTCGAAGAACCGATAACCGATGGGGAAGAAAGGTTCTCGAGTGGCAGCCTCGTACCGGTAGGCGTAGTGTAGGGCGACCCCCCACTAGATGGAGTGACGACCTGGTAAGACATGCAGGAAGTCGATGGATGCAGGTGGCTCAGGACCGTGCTTTGTGGCATTACTTGGGGGAGGCCTATGTTCAGCAGTGGACTTGTGAAGGGCTGTAATGATGATGATGATGATGAATAAATCTTATAAGTATGTACGTTACTAAGAGTTTCTAGAACTTTCGGTTGTAATGCGATGTAATTTAAAATTTTTGCAACTTATCACGAAAAACAATTCATGATTAGATATATATAGTTACTGACAAAATGACATGCTATTTAATGCCTTTTTACTTTGTATAAGAAACAGACGGTAATTATATCATTTATCATATTATCTGGACGAAATAAAGACAGACAGACAGTAAGTTTGAAATTCATGTTGATTGCCACAACCATTTGCTATAAACTACGAAAAGAAAAGTTTATCTCTTGATTAATATAAAGAAACATCCTTACTTACATTATGAGCTACTCGTAACTTTTGGAATTAGTAGTACACATAAGAATTCTCTTAACACTTCAGTCTATACTTTATGACTTCATATTCAGTCTTTACTTTATGACTTCATACTCAGTCTTTACTTTTGAAGTCATATATTTATTTGCATTTGATTGTTTTTTAAGGTTCCATCCCTCAATAAGAGAGAAAGGACCCTTATAGAATCACTTTGTTGTCCGTTTGTCCGCTCATCAATGGCCCTTTTTCTCGGGATGAGGCAGAGATATCAAGTTGAAATAATGTCTATTACAAAGGTCTATGGTCCCTTGAAGGTATAAAAATTCAAACTTCTAAGTCAACGCGTTCACAAGATACGGCTATATATGTAACATTTTTGATACTTGCAAACTCACTCGATGGTCGTGGCTGTCGTAAGAGGCGACTACGTGAAATGAAATAGCAGATAGGTCGAGCCATTTTCCTGGTAATAACTCAAAAACGTATATAATTAGTTTCACGACGAAAGTCCTGCTTAAATATGCGGACTGAAGTGATAAAGTCTGGAATTTAACAGCTAATGTCAAATTTCGCAAATCTGTGGCGCTGCGGCTAAGGTACTTCTTTTGTAAGGACTCATCTTAAATCAAAGTTTAAAGGTCGGATTGTCAATAAACCTTATTTTGTAATAAGAAGTACTGCGTTTATTTGTATAGTCGAGATGCATTGCAACCTAACCCCTAAGGGGCTACAAAATGAGAACGTGCTTATGAAAACATTGGAGGATGTGTTATGCAACAAATTCGATTTAAGCAAAATTGAAGTACTTCGTTAAAACACTCCACGTTATTGTTAAATCCTTTTAAAACAATAATAATACAATACTAATGATTTTTATTTGCCTCAATTCACACATGGTTATTAAAATGTAGAAAAAAGGTCAGAATTTTTAAAGATATCCAGGGTAAATAATTTACACTTGAATAATTTAATATTTTAAATAATAGTACTTGTACTATTATCTAGTCTGTGATATTTGGAGCTATGGAGAGGGCTATGCTCGGAGTTTGTCTGTGTATTTAGCTTCGTAATAAGTATATCCACAATAGAACCAGAGTAACTGACATAGCTCAATAGATTAGTAAACTGAAGAGGCTGGCCATATAGCTCGAAGAAACAACAACTAATGGGCATGAAAGGTTCTCGAATAGCAGCCTTGTACCGGTAAGCAAAATGTTGGGCGGCACGCCACTAGGTAGTGTAACGACGACGAAAATGTGCAGGAAGGCACACGACCGTGCTATGTGGCATTGTTTGTTGAAGCTATGTTTATATGTTCAGCAATGGACTTGTGATGGGTTGAAACGGCGATGATGATGATGATGAACGATATGAAAGAAACATTTTTATATTTTATTACAACTAAATTATCCATCTTAAAGTATTTGTAATGTTAATTTCTAATAGTACAATTTCATTGAATGTATAACACTCAACGATTTTTTTGACAGAAACACATGAAATTGCATATTTGTACGGAAATACATGAAATCACATGATTGTATATTAATGTTATTTTTGCATAAAATCTAGTTGTACACTCACAATAAAATATGTTAAAAGGATTTGATGCTATAACCACTAAATGAATATTCATCACAAGGCAAAAGTACGTTACGGATTCGAATCCACGACCTTTAAGGTCGTGGGTTCGAATCCGCCATTCTAGTACTGTCGTGAACCACTTTTAACACAACCATTTTTAGCTTGATTGGAATGATTGACGGGAATATTAGTGTTGTATATGTTGACTGCCTCGTTGGTCTAGTGGTTGTAGTAGTGCGACTGCTGATCATGAGGTCTTGGGTTCAAATCCCGGGTCGGGCCAATAAATTAATTATTGAGTTTTTCCGTCAAGAAATTCTCAGTAATTGCCCCGGAGTCAGGAAGTTGACGGTGTCTCACCCCCGTGCCTCGGAAAGCACGTAAAGCCGTTGGTCCTGCGCCTGATCTATCTCCGGTCGTGTCGTTTTACCGACCCATCGGATTATGAGAGTGAGGGAATAGAGTGCACCTGTGCTTGCGCATACACTTGGGCACTATAATCCTGTCCTGCGCCGATGGCTAACCTCCGTTGAGGCAGGCCGCCGTGGCCGAAATTCGGTCTGGAGGACATTATATGATAACATTCCTAGTATAAAACCGTATGTTATTTGTTTGTTTTTATTTCTTTAATTTAGTATAATGGTGTTACATCACCAGTTAGAAGGTAGGTATTCCTTTTCCGCCTGGTAATACTTACGTATTTCTAAAAAACGCCAAATAGCGGTGTTCAGATCTGAGAGGTGGAGAGACAGTATAATGACATGCTGTGAGGCATTAATACTCTAATCTAATAACCTTAATCCTCGAGAGTTGATAACGCATCTGTTTTATCTTCTTTATTTGAAGTTGATTGCAGGTATCAATTGGCTGCATTACCACTCTTCGTATGCCGCTTTAATTATACATAAAAAAATTGTATTAAAACCAGGAAGACGCATCGAAGACAGTCAATAAAATGAACAAAGGGCATTTCTCATTGACTTTATTAACCTATTTATTCCAATTTTCATCATTATTCCATTTTGCTATTAGAATATTAAATTATCATAGTGCTTAAATTATATTTTCTTTTACACAAATTGATTCGTGTTAAAGTTTATTGGTTATACCATTTGGAGCTATTACACTAAGTGGCCAGGAATATAAAAGAATTTATCACTTTATCGAAGTTACACTTATCGCAATATTCAGTGTCACTTTCACGTTACGCGATGTTATAAAGTGTTTCTTTTTAATTGAATTGAAAAATATAGCTTGAATTCAATAAATAATTGTATGATTTTGTTTTAATTGAATAAGGTGACAAACGATGGTTTCGTTTCTCTGCATCCACCATACGAAACAGCAGCATTAATTAAATGGTTAAACGACCTTAAGTGAAGTTCAACCATAATTATACGAAGCTCCTTGTCCTAGATATTCTTAACAATTGTAGTACGCCGTATCTTAGTGTCTTTCCACTAATGGTAGTATCTTTATGTCAATTCAAAACCTGTCTACCTTCTAAGTGATAGCGCTAAGGTCCCTAGTCGTGGCTTGTCTACAGAAAATCCTGACCAACAAGATGTTCATGGCATTTCAGCCTGAGTATTTTTCTTTCTTATTTTATTATATTTACATGAATCCATGTATATATTCTAAGTGACAGTTCTAACGGTCTGTATATAGCATCTATATACAGACCTATATACAGACAGAACAGAACCTTTCTTCCCCATCGGTTATCGGTTATTCGAGCTATACGGCCGGCCCATTACCACTTCAGCTTACTAATGCGTTGGGCTATGTCGGTCACTATGGTTTTACTGCGGATATCCTCATTTCTGAGTCTATCACGCAGAGAAACTCCGAGCATAGCCCCTCTCCATAGCTCGCTGAGCGACCTTGAGCGTCCTCATACGGCCAGCAGTGAAGGACCATGTCTCAGATCCGTAAGTCATCACTGGGAACACGCACTGGTTGTACACTTTAGTTTTCATAGATTGAGGTATACCTGACGAGAAGATGTGTCGTAATTTCCCGAACGCTGCCCAGCCGAGTTGAATCCGTCGATTGACCTCTCGGTCGAAGTTGGACTTACCTAGTCAGACTATTTGTCAGAGGTAAACGTGATACTACGTCAACAACTTCGAGCATAGTGTTCCCAACAACTACCGGCATAGGTGTGACATGGACATTAAACATGATCTTTGTTTTGTCCCTGTTCATCTTAAGAACTATCCGTTGGGAGACACCATTGAGGTCATTGAGCATAGTGCTAAGGTCCTCCACCGATTCTGCCATAAGGACTATATCGTCGGCAAATCGAAGGTGAGTGATGTACTGGCCATTGATGTTAATACCGTATCCTTTTCAGTCCAGTAGCTTGAAAACGTCTTCCAACGCAGCGGTGAGTTTCAGGGATATAACGTCACCTTGTCTTACACCTCTCTGCAGTTGGATAGGTTTCGTACTCTGGTTCTGTACTCGGAGAGCCATCGTAGCCCTACTGTACAAACACTTCAGTACTTCGATATACCGACAGTCAACTTGGCACCGCTGAAGGGACTGTAGCACCGCCCAAATTTCGACGGAATCAAAGGCTTTCTCATAGTCCACATACGCCAGGCAAAGTGGCAGATTGTACTCTTCGGTCTTCTGTACAATCTGCCGCAGGGTATGTATGTGGTCTATGGTACTGAAGCCTTTTCGGAAACCGGCTTGTTCGGGAGGCTGGAAGTCGTCGAGTCTGCGTGCGAGACGATTCGTAATGACTCTCGAAAACAGCATGTGGACGCGGCTCAGAAGGGAAATCGGTCTGTAGTTCTTCAAGAGAGCGTTGTCGCCTTTCTTAAAGAACAAGAACACCGCACTTCTGCTCCATGCCTCCGGAGTAGTGCCACCATGGAAGACGGAATTGAAGAGCTTCTGAAGGACTTCAAGTACCGGTGTTCCACCCGCTTTCAGAAGCTCAGCTGTAATTCCATCCTCGCCTGGGGCCCTGCCGTTTTTAAGGTGCTGGAGAGCCACTCTAATCTCGCTCAGACTGACGTCCGGGATATCATTGGAATATTGTCGGATAAGTCTTGCTCTTGGATCGTTACTCACACTTGCGTGTGGCTCCAACGATGATGTGTACAGCTGCCAATAGAACATCTAAATCTCACTCAAAATCTCAGGTGTCCCGGAAACGATGCTGCCACACTGGCAGACAGATCTCTGGCAAAGACTTTGGAGCCCTTGTTCTGCTCGATCGCTTCTTTAATACGAGCAGTATTAAAGTTGCGTAAGTCTCGCGCACGCATTTGGAGATCTGTCTGTTCAGTTGCCTGTATGCTGTCAAATCTGTTGACGATTGCAGCCTCATCTCCCGTCTAACAGCCATGAGATTAAGAGTGTGATCGGAGAGTTTTTGTGTTCTTCTGCGGCGGGTCTTGCAGAACTTAGCTCCGACCGCATGGACAGTTTCCACGAGCTTGTCATTCATATCCTCCACTGCATTGCAATCTTCTAGGCACTGAAAGCGGTCACGTAACTCGAGCTGAAAAGTCTCGTTATTCTGGATTAGAGCACGAGGGGGAGAGTATAATTTGCTATTTTACGCCGGTATTCTGTGAGAGCGTGGTCAACCTTCGAGCCGACGAGCATTCGTGCTACAACCGTTAATATAGCTGCAGAGTGGCTTTATCACGTCGAAATAATTTAGATAAATTTGTAACACTCTCAAATAAGTTAGATTTAAATAGTAACACTACCGTAGGTTAACCGTGTAGTAGCAGTGTAAGAATATTCACCATCGCATATAGGCCTGTGGGGTCAGCAGAGGCTACGAAGGGAAACTGAAACAGATAATGAATGGGTCGCAGCATCTTCCTGATTTCAGTTCAAAATTATAAAACTGCCGTTGCCAATTCGAACGTGGCAACTATGCCGAAATATCCCCTATGAGACGGTGTTAAAAATGTTGTTACTTTGCAACATAAGCTTGAACGTATATAAAAACTTTTTAGCAAAAAAATTAAACCGCAGAAAAAACTGAAAAAAAAAATAATAAACCTAACCTTATAACCTTATAACCTTATTATATTACCTTATCAACTAAGTTCTTATACTAATGTAAATTTACCTAAGTATATATTTTGTAACTACTTTTAGTTTTTAATTAACCTATATAACTAAGTTCTTAAATTAATGTAAGTATACCTAAGTAATTTGGATTCAGCGCCAAGTAATCAATGAACATAGATAAATAAATTACCTTAAATTTAAAGAAATAAACGAATCAAATTAACAATGCAACGTGAAATCTTAAGCGATAAACATTAATATTTCAAAAAATATGCCTTCCGGACGATCATCTCAAGACGATACATATATATATATATATATATATATATATATATATATATATATATATATATATATATATATATATATATATATTCTCATCAGGATCATCACATCTCATGATTGATTAGTTTTTTTTTGTTGAATAAAACTATTATTTACGGATTTTTTCGCTTTTAATTAATTAAATTAATTGGTATTATCCCGACGTTTCAGGTGATTTACAGCACCCATGGTCACAGGGGGGGGGGGAACTGAGATGTTTGACGTCCCAATGTCATACTTAGTCCGGCTACCTTCAGTTTTTGAATATTAATTTTTGCTCTGATTTACGCAAAACGAGCTTATAGTATCATGAAGTCTTGCAGTGGTATGCTTGGGTTTGGGTTTAATTTTGTTAATTATAGGATCCCAAGCAGGTGGCAGCACCCATCCATCTTCTATATTGTAATTTGGATGTTTTTTTAATTTCAATAGCCTCGCGTATCGTCCTTGGTAGGAATCGGTGTTCTTTTGCGAGATTTGTGGTTTATCAAATCGAATGTAATGGTGGGGACGATCTTGAACATGTTCGCAGACTGCAGACTTCCCGGAGCGTCGGTGCTTCACGTCAGCTATACGTTCCTTCGCGCGGGTTTTTATAGATCTTTTTGTTTGACCTATGTAAGAGAGACCACATTCACAATCTAACTTGTACGTAACTTGTTTAAGAAATCATTTTTTGTTTTTTTTTGTTTCTAATTTTATATATTATATATGTTTATACTCATACCTGAATTTTTGTTAACTGAATTTGGTAATTATTGAATACTCATTATGGGTATTATAATTAATGACTGCCTCTTTGGGCTAGTAGTCGCAAGTACGACTGCTGAGCGTGTACTGTGGATTAGAATAGCAGGTTGGGCTAAATCAGTGCTTAGATATTTCTGACAAGAAATTCTCAATTGCACAGTACCCTGGAGGTAGATAGCTGGCGGGGTTTCACCCCGTGCCTTGAAAAGCACATGAAGCCGTTGGTCTTATACCTGTTTTAACTCCGTTTATGTCAGATTGCCGTCTCATCGCATTATGACAGTGAGGGAATAAGGATAGCACATGTGCGTGTGCAAACACTCGTGCAATATGAGTTGGTTTAACGCAGGTGGCTCATCTTTGTTGAGCCCGGCGCGGTGACCAAAATTCGGTCTGGAGGATATTTTTACCATTATAATAAACTAGGAAAATTCTCAGATCCACGGATCACATTTGTCTTCGAAATATATTTTATTACGTAATACGTAGTAAATGAGCTTTTATAGATTACAATGGTGGAACCATTGGTACGTTTTTATAGAATAAAGGTTTTTTTATAGAATGAGGTCTATCTGATGGTAAGTAGATGCTATGGCCCACTGCTATTTTACGCTGGTATTCTGTGAGAGCGTGGTCGTTCCCCGGTCGAGCCGACCCATTCATGCTACAACCATAATATAGCTGCAGCGTGGCTCCACCACGTTGTATTTACGATGATATTGGAGTTATTGCGTTGTACTTGTACTTACGGTAATATTGCTGTCACGTTAAAGCTTAGAATCATTCCTAAAAAATGTTTCAAAATGAACTATGATACTGATATTTCGTACCTTATCTTTGCCAAGTATTAATTTTGTTAAAGATTCGCTAAAAATAAGTAGTCGAAAAGTAACGTCGTACATACCTATAAACGAACTACCGGCATTTCGTTCAAATTGTAGTCGGGGTAAAGTAAGTTTCCATTAAGAAAATTCAATTTGCCCGATCCGCCTCCCATCAGCCGACGGAATTGAATGAATTCGTTTCTTCCGTCGCATCAGATGTTCTATTGTTGTTTGCTATCCAACTGTTCGGTTTATCTCGAAGTAGATAAGCAAGCGGTTACTTCAGATTTTCTTACGTCTTTATTTAATGCTAATCTGTGCAATTTATTTCTGAAATTTTTTATATATCAGTTGCAGCTTAAACGTCTGTAAAGCCTTCATAACTTTCGGAAAATTTTACATAAAAGGAGTCCGTAGTATTTATTGCGCAATGCATGTTTGCTGACCTTAATTTTTTATAAAAGTAGAGTGGCAAACGAGTGCACAGTTCATCTACATCAAGCGTCGATTAAGAATCAAAATACAGATGTTTTGTTACCTTCGAGGACTAAGGTGTAAAGCCTGAATTTTTTTATAGGAAAAGGGTGACAAGCGAGCACACAGTCCACCTGATGGTAAGTGGTTGTTGTGGCCCATAGACATCTACATCCATCCTCGTTTGCGAATCAGTCTTGAGAACTAAGATGGAATCCCTCATTTCCAGTAAAAAGGGTCTCCGGTTCTCCACACTCACCATACGAAACACAGCAGCATTAAGCTGCTATTTGACGCTAGTGTTTTGTGAGAGCGTGGTCCTTCCCCAGTCGAGCCGACCCATTCTTGCTACAACTATACAATTAATATAGCTACAGCATGGCTCTACCACGTAAAATTACTTAAATTAACGTGACGTAGAATTACTTTTTTGGTTAGAATAGAATAGAATATAATGATTTCTTAAATTTACGCGAACACTATACATTGAATAAAACTAAATTTACGGATTATATCGCGTTTATTTAACTGATTTTACTTATTTTTAATTCCCGACGTTTCGGGTGCTTTACAGCAACCATGGTCACGGGGGGGGGACTGAGATGTTTGACGTCCCAATGTCATTGTTAGCCCGGCTACCTTCAGTTTTTGAATATTAATTTTTGGTCAGATTTACGCAAAACGAACTTACAGTATCTTGAAGTCTTGCAGTTGCAGGATCCCAAGCAGATGGCAGCACCCAACCATCTTCTCTATTGAAATTTGGATGTTTTTTAATTTCAATAGCCTCGCGTATCATCCTTGGTAGGAATCGGTGTTCTTTTGCGAGGATTTGTGGTTTATCAAATCTGATGTAGTGGTGGGGACGATCTTGAACATGTTCACAGACTGCAGACTTCCTGGAGCGTCGGTGCTTCACGTCAGCTATATGTTCTTTAAACCCGCGTGAAAGTAGTTTGTTAATGCAGGATAAATTACCAGAGCAGTACCATAAGTTCATAGCTATGAAGAGGACTATGCTTGACTTTTCGGATTACCGACATTGATAAAGCAGTGTGCCGGCCATTTAGTTTAAGGAATCGTCAATCGATGGGTAATACAGGTTTAACAGTGGCAGCCTCGTAACGGTAAGCGAAGTGTAAGGCATTCCTTCCCTAGATAGACATGCAGACATGCATTACATAGAGAGTGGCGATTCAAGTTTGTATTGGGTACTATCATAAAAGCAATAGTAACAGAAATAAACCATGGCTCATGTATGGCAACTTACACGAACATTTATTTATTAGTATGTTAGAATTTACATCTACCTATGTTTTATTTTCATTATCACTTTAAATAAGGAAGAAGGTAACATTCAAAGCGCAGCAAAAATTTTTAGGTAAATTTAATTTCGCATTTCAGCGCTGCGGTCTAGTTTCAGTGCATGTTAAAGGCAAGGTGTTGGTCCGAGATAGCCGACACGCATCAGTACACCGCTGTAGTTGGACATAATGATATTGTCTGGAAGTGACACTGAGCTTAGTGTATATTTTATTGTATATTGTACGCGGTGATCCAGTTTGTATTCCAGACTCTGCATTACGACCTAATGCGTTAACTCATTCTAAACTCTGTAATGTATTATTTTAGTAAAAGCCTGCTAGCTCTTTAAAGACACCCACATTGTCCTCAGATGAAAAGACTGATGAAAGTAAATTGTAAAAAACCTTTGTAGTAAGCAAAAACGTAAATGAAGCGAAACGCTTCCTACGCATGTAAGTTATATCCACCACGTAAGATAAAAAATATTTTCTCGATGATAGAAAGAAGAAAACGAATTAAAGTAATGAGTTGATTGAAACATCGAACGTATATTCAGTGAAGTTAAAAAAAACATTTTACGCCATGAGAAATTAAATTTTGTTTGTCCTACAACTGAAGGTGATGACCAATACCGTGTGTGTTTTCTTTGTTGTTAGTCTTTCTTATTATTAATTTTGTAACCGTGTTTAATGTAATTCTTTGGGGGAAATTGTTACGTTATTTCTGTATTATCATATTACTAATTATTAAGTAGTGCTTGTTACCTTATAAAATAATAAACATTGGCAATCTATGTTACAATGTATTCCTTACGGGAAAATAATGCAACAATTTTGTATATGTGAATTCTAGAAAATGTACCAACCGAAGCCAAAAACTGTAAAACTAAAATACACAAGTGAAAATGGATAACTGTCTTTGAGGTTGTGCGTACACTTATGATTTAGTTAGTGCTCCAAAGCCACAAGCATTCCATTCGATTTTGATTCAACTAGCCAAATTTCAATCATTCTCCTAAAAACACTTGGAGAAAAACTACTGTGATAGACATGTCGCAGTCAACTAGTTTAATTAGCCTTTCAGTTAACAGCCTAACCTTTGTACTAACCGGTGCCGTTCAAATGGCGGTCTGAATGATCTTCAGCTATTTAATAAAACAGCTAGGCAAATTACTTTAATCGATAACGTTTGACTATTTCCCTAGCCCGTACTAGTGACAAAAATATTGAAAATATCGGATGAAAAAATTAAACACTATTTTAATAATAACCCGACTTCGTAAAAATTTTAACAAAATGTAAAACTTTTTAATAATTTTTTTTAAATAAAATGTAAAACTTATTTATTTTACGATTATATAAGAAATTTATTACAACTTTATTAAACTATGGAAGTTAAGTAGTGCGAAAGGTTGCTAACCAAATTTAAATCGTTATATATTCTAAATGGTCATTCAAAATAAAAAAATGGTTTTCAAAGATCTATTCAATGATTCTTCACTTGAAATTGCTTTAGTGAGAATTCAATGATACCCCACTTGACATTGTTCGTCAACTTTATTTTTTCGTTTTTGTCAATATTGCGTCTGGTTGTCACCATATTGTATTTTAATTACTGTCATGTCTTGGATTACTGGCATTACTCTGAAAGATTAAGACAAATCAATGGACGTAAGAATCATCAAAATAGGCCCACGCGTTTGGTCTCTAGACCTAGGCTGATAAACACGTTACACTCCTCTGTGACGCGCAGTCGAGTAAAAAGACTAGGCTGCTAACTGTAAAGCTAAATAAACTGAAATAGACAGACATTAGACAGGCAGACTCAATTTGGTGATTTAATATGAAATGAAAACTTTTCTTTTCGACGCAAGAAATTAAATTATGTTTTGTTAATATTTCTTTAACCAACGTCAAAAAAGGAGCAGGTTTGCCATTCGACAGTATATTTTTTTAATATATATTACGCGATGTTTTCGTGAATTATGAACCGATTTTGATAATTATTTTTTATTAAATAGATAATTAAATAGATCACTTACTTTATGGGCCGCAGAATATTCCTGATAACAACTATGCCAACTATGCCAAGACCCTATAATGCAATCTATGTGGGAGGTCTGTGGATGGATGGAATGGAAATAGTTAATACTTCTGAGGTGTTTTTCAACTCTGCTGTACACGGTCTTAGCACCGACTTCAGAATTTATAATTATTATAATTTTTTTAAGTAACTTGAATTTATATTTTAATTTCAATAAAAGTTACTTTTATAATTCTTCCACTGTTAGTAGTTTCTTTTCGCGGGAAGGTTCGGCGCAAGATCTCCGCAGATGTTTTTTTTTTGCATTTTTAAATACCGATGATACAATATTCTTATTGAAAAACGGAAAGTAATAATAGTATATACTCATAGGTAATTAAAACATGCTCGTTAATATTATTGCACAAATTTTAAATTAAATGCAAGTTAATTAAACAAAAAAATATATTTTATGTAATCACTTCTAAATACTTTATGAATTTGTCCTGACATCACACTGTGTTTCTATAGAATTTCTACATAGTTGAAATGCGCGTCTGAAATATTTTGTGTAATATTTAATTTTGTTGTAGGTTGTAGGTAAGTATGCAAGCAAATATGTGGAGTATTAAGTTTTGTTTATGCTTACGTTAACGTGGATTTAACTATTAAAACACAAATTACTGCTTTAATATCTAAGTGTGTTGATTCAATATCTCTTTATGGAAAAGTTTACTTTAAGTGTCAAAGAAATGGAAAAAGCTCTTTTTTTGATATGCCTTTTAAGGGAAATGCAATATCGTAAAGATTGTTATATATTTCACGCATGTAAGTTTAATGATGATAGGTACATTTTTTATCATAATATCATTTCTGCAACTGCTGGGCTCAGCGTCGTAGGATGGCGTATTGGTAACAGTATCTAGTTAATCTGGTCCAGAACTCGATCGAATTTATTAACCTTTTTAAAAAGCGTACTTAAATACAATTTATCGTTAAATTTTTTTAAGTGGTAAAGCCATGTTGCAGCCATATTATGGTTGTAGCACGAATGGTTCGGCTCGACCGGGGACGGTCCATGCTTTCACCGAATACCAGCGTGATATAGCAGCTTAATGCTGCTGTGTTTCGTATGGTGAAAGTAGAGAACCGGAGACTCCTTTTACTGGAACTAACGCCTTCTATCTTAGTCCCCATTTGCTTTTTGATTCTTAGTCGTGGATGTAGATGTCTATGTGCCACACCATCCACTTACCATCAGGTGTATAAAATGTTCTAATAATTTGCGGGAATAGAGACTTATGCTGTATGTTTGCAAATCATGGTCGAAAAATTAAAATAAATAAAGTATATCACGTGTAATAACTAATAGTATGCTTGCGTATCTAGTGATATTAGTTAAATAGTATGAACAATTCGAGCTCATGAATAGATCGAATTGAATGGGATTCTTTTAATACAGAAAGATGATTTTTGTACTAACTGCCAGTATATATTATATACTCGTAAATTTATACTATTAACTGATACTTAAAAATTTTATCGAATTTACAAGACGACGTCACCATATAACAATGGGCATAATAACTTTTCTAGGCAATTAACACACAGTTTTTTCAATTATTACCATTGTTTACTTATTTATTTGGAATAGACGGTAATATTTTTGATACAAAATTCTCTGAAAGAATTTCGGTTTATTTCAAAAAATATGTTTTTTTTTTTAACAAGCTGGCCCTGCCCACAATGTTCTCATACCCTTTCCGGTAGTTGGCACAATGAGTTTCACTCCGAATTCACTCTGGACTTTTTACAATGTAAATATAAAATTTTATTATAGCAGCGTCATGGTTCCAGATTTTATAAATTTTCTGTTTTGTCACTAAACCGAAATATTGTGGATATTCCTTTTGCTAAATAAAAATAGAAATTTTTAAAACCTCAATTAAAGTGCCATCAATCGGATACAGTTAGTTAATCGTCCTCGGCGGTGATGTAAAACATTGTGATAGCATGTCTGGGATATTAAAGAAATATATTTGAAATAACGCAAAGTCCGTCAACATGCATTAGGGCAGCCCGGTGGACGAATCTTGCCCACTCACTCGGAAATGAGAGGAAACCTAAGAGTGGGACGTAAATAGGCTGTATCTTTTATCGGATTCTAGTATAGATATGAATCATTGTCTCGATAAAACAAATATACTTTGTATATGAACATAATGGTTTAGTTGTAATTTCTTTATATTATGCATTGTATTTCTGTGTGACGAATATATCATTCTATCAACCGTTCAATTTGTTTAAAAGTTACAGCACTAACAAACTTACCAACGAGTATATATTTATAAAGATATGTATAAAAATAATAACCGCCAAAAGAAATTTTACAGTGTGAATAAAAGCAAAGGGTTAATTCCATTGGTTTTTGGAGTATAAAGTTCAACGAGTTATTTACCTCTTTAATTTTCCCCGCGATTTCATGTTTCAAGCTACCTTAACACTGTCCCTAGGTCTAAACAAAACAAATATTTCTTCGTAATGCACAAAATGACCCCCTAAATTATTTGTAATTGTTTTAATATTCAAAATTTAATTCGAACCAATAGTTTATATGCTAATTTAAACGTTACATACATACATAAACACTCACGCCTGTCACCCAGAGGGTAGGCAGAGACTACAGACTTCCATTTGGCACGATCCTGACATACCTCTCTCGCCTCCTTCACATCCATACACCTACGCATACATGCTCGTCGGTTAAGGGTACTCCTAATTTGGCCCGTTTTCAATAAATCGCCAATTTGGTCGATACATTTTCGCCTAGGACGTCCCTTTCCGACTCTGCCATTCACTTCTGCAACATAAATTTTCTTTGTCACTCTTTCCTCATTCATTCTTTCCACATGACCAAACCACCGAATTGTTATTGTTGATTATTGGGTTTTGTGTATTTTATGCATGAAACCGGACAAAATTTTGTTTTATCAGACAATAAAACTGAAAATTAAATTCTTTAGCAGCTAGCTTATAATTCAGTACATAATATATTTTTAATATTCTTCGTAGGGATGCGTATTGCCAGTGATGACTTTACTTTGCGACGTGGACATGTACCGCTGACCGTAAAAGTTCGTTCAATGAACTATGGAGAGGGTCATGATCAGAGTTTTGTGCGTGACAAAATGAGGATAAGAAAAAGAGGATATATACCTATCCCAATGGATCAGTAAGCTGAAATGATACTGGGATTGAAGCTCAAGGTCGCTCAGCGAGCTGTTCAGAGGACTACTCGGAGTTTCTCTGCGTTATAGTGAAGATGTCAGCAGTGGAACCAGGGCAACCGACGTAGCCCAAATTATCAGAAAGTTGAAGTCGTAATGTACCGGCCATTTAGCTCAAAAAACCAACAATCGATATGTTTCTCAACTGGCAGCCTCGTAAGCAAAGTAGGTAGGGCAACAGAGTGGGTCCCTACTGGGTGATGTTGCTAACGTTCTATGAAATTCACGGCAAGTACTCACCCGTGAGTTACAACGGCTCAATCGGCATTTTTGTATTTATTATTACAGATATTTTAATAGTTTTATTTTACTATGTACTTTCAATCTCTAATTGAAAACAGAACAAATCAACTGGGAGCCATCACAGAAACTTCGCCTTCATGAGCAGTCATAGCTATAAATTCAAATTTAGAGCACACAACTTACACGAATATCCGGACCGAAAGAAGTAGACCGACTTTCAGTTAGCAGTAAAAAGGACGTAAAATTGTGAATGTGCCGTCTAAACTGAATTCAAGTTGGCACTTAGGCTTTTTTTCGATTACTGAAATGTTTATGACTCACCTTTTTGGGTTTGCATGAAAGTTTTATGCTAAAAAACTATTTTTGTATAGTATATGATTATATGAAATCAATAGTAGGCTTCTTAATATATTTTTTATATATCTACCTACTACACCTCGGACGTCAAAGTGAACAGTTCTAAGGTAGAAATTAACAAGCGTTATATTCAGCTCAATCCATCTCTATCATATTCATAATTCACTTAGGGTTGTTGCACGAACCACGGTCGGTTCGACTAGGGGAGGACAGCGCTCTCTCTGAATAACAAGCATTAAATAGCAGCTAAATGCTACTGTGTTTCGTATAGTGAGTGTAGATAACCGGAAATCCTTTTCACTGGTAACGAGGTATTCTATTTTAGTCTTTGGAGGAGACAACGCATCTAAGTTTTGACTCTTAATCGAGGATAGGTGTGGGGTATCTATAGGCCACAACATCAATATATCCAGCTGGACTTTGTGCTCGTTTACACACTTTCTGTAAAAAAAGCGAGGATGTTTTTTTTTACCCGTCCATCTATCGTGTGTGTATCGTTGGATAAGTCGTTCAAAAACATTGGGGGTGTGAACCAACATTTTCTCTACTAACTCAATCGCTGTTTTTGGAAATAATGATGATAAAAGGAAAACTATCACAGCTAAGTAAAATTAATAAATTAACGAGTAATAGTCGACCAACTTATAAAATACACTTGGATTAGTAAAAATTTCGTTACTACTCTATAGAAAATGCCTTAAAATTAGCTGCATTAAACTTTGTAATGTTATTGTAAAACGACATGTATGCCTTATTACTATAGCTTTATTTTTTCCTTTGCGGGATAGACATACTTTCGCTTATTTTTTATTTGATAGTTATTTTTTTAATTATTTAAAATACTAGCAATGTTATAGTCATTGCTAATGTTCCCTTTAACCATTCCTGGTAAGCTTAAAATACTTGTGTTAGCAGCGGTTCAGGACAGTAGTCGATTAGTGGATTCGAACCCTAAGGCCTTTTTGGTTCGCGATGCGCGCCCTGCCATTAGGCTACTGTTGCTTCATTGTATATAGTTATTGTAGGCCTCATTCAAGGTATTCATACAATCGTATAACCTCATACGGTTTCATTCGTGGTATGTGGGTACTCTTGGTTTACGCGGTCGACCCTCAGGATGGTTAGGGCAGTGTTGCTTTACGGTAAGGTTCGTTACGGTCATATATATCTTAGGGTTGCACTACCGGGAATATATAGATAGATATCGACTATCACCATAGAAATGTAAAATTTCTTATATCTATGAATATGACCATCTTTTTACGGATTGATGATTTATTTTCAAAATAGATTTTTTTAAATCTTTATATAATACCTACCACTCTATGTAAGTCTTATTGAAAATAAGTCCTTCAGTTACCAGTCGTCGTATTTGGGCCCACTTTTAGTCGTTATAGCGGTCAAACCGAGAACTCAATATGCTCATTATCAAGAAAACCCCTTCTAAGTTCACGTACTGTGACGGGCAACTAAGGAACCCAACCTTTACAATGTTCGTGGCCCGACACTTTTTTTTCTTATTGTAGGCCAGCTACATAATGGTAAGTGATAATCAAGGCCTAGATGACAAATCGCATTGTGTTAGCGTAACAAAAGCTAATTCACTCTTGTCTTAGAGGCACTGATATTATAATCGAACGGAAATACAGACGCTCATTCCTATAGAATACTTAATCCTAATCCTATTAAAACTTCACGCGGATCCTAGCTAACTGATTTTCACATCTTCAATATTATTTCCGCAAAGTAACGCCCGTAAAGTAATCCCTCTCTAATTAACTGGAGTTATAACTCCAATTCAATCCAATTAATTAGAAAAGGATTCTCCATTTCATTATAGATTCAAGCCGATTGTCTCACTGATTTACACCTGGCATTAACATACAGATCGGAAAGTTTGTGACTGAATGAATAACACTTTTCTATCATTATAGCCACTGCGGTTAGAGTGAGAATTTCGTACTTATCAATATGATGGTAAGTGGATGCTATGGACAATGGACAGATAAAAATGCACATGCATTGTCACCCTGGGGAATGTACCCTGGGGAATAAGATATTATGCTGCGTTTCCAGTAAAAAGGGGTCCGTGTAGTGATGCTGTAAAGGAATGTAGTTGATTTCCTTTTTTATTTTGTTATTTTGTGGGTTTTGCAGGAGGCAGAAAACTGAACACTGAAACACGAATAACTCAGCTTTGACGCAGTTATTATTAAGATGCTGCCCAAGTTCATTTCCCTCTGTCGCCTCTTACGACACCTACGGTATGATATGGGCTAGCGGATTTCCTTACGCCGCTAAACGGCGGTAATAATAATACTAAGAGTCATTTATCATAATGCATAAATATGTAACAAACTTTAAATAGCTGCCTGAATTGGTAAGTGATTTTTCCAATCAAGTTACCCCGGGATATCCGGGACGCAGACCGCTTTTCTGGCCTTTTTTGTAGCGATTTTCGACGAAGTATGGAAATGACGGCTGATAGAGAGGAATGGAACAAGAAGATTTACTGCGCCGACCCCAGATAATGGGAAATGGTTTAGAGAATGATTTTCGACGAAGGTGGAGCACGCCGAGGTTTTATTCGGCCAAAGGTTCGAACATTCCTACCCCGAGATTGGTATGCCAAGGCATTTCACCTTGAAAAAAAAACATTTGATGTACCCCGGAAAAGACATCACCGGGGTTGTGTTTCATTAACATTTCATTAACTGTAGGTGCTAACATGACGCTGCGTTGCCATTGCTACGTTAGTGGCCCACCAGGTAATTCTCTAGTGACTGATCACAACCTTATCTGAAGATCGTGGCAAAGAAAACAACAAAAAAAAACTGTTCTAAATATGAAAATATTCACAAAGAAAAATGAGCAAAAATAAGAATCTTAGGTAGGTAAGGATCATTTACAAAGACTATTATTTTTCACTCGTTTCCTTGTCGTCTTAATAATGTTACGGAAATTATCCAAGCAACTAAGCAGAAAACCTCATTATATCATGCCATGTACAGTTTATCCTTCTTATTTTTCATCTATAACGATTCAAAGGAAATTTTATATTAACAGCAGACTTTGAACAAACATGTAATTGTTCATGGTTACCGACACGCGTCGCTGCATAACTGAGTCAAGAATAAATTTAATACAAAATAGAAGTGACATTAACTACCTTCACTTACAACGAGTTACGGTCGCGGGGTTTGTACGGTTTTAATTATGGCTCAAGACGCGTAGCACTTGTTACAGACATTTAGTGACAAAAGTAAAATTTGATTTTTAACCGATTATTAATCTTATTTTTTTTAAATTGTAATTGAGTACCACAATTAAACTTCACTCGCTCGTTACAAACGCTTGGAGTTGACCTTTTACCTTACTAATTATTTTGTCAAACAAGTTAATGCAAAAAAAATCACATTCGCGATCATTGTGTCAAACTACTTCTTAAAATGTAGTTTTGTGCTGCGTTTAGTGTAACCTCTTTAGATATCTTAAATAACAAAAATAAAAGCTTTTTGAAGTCGATTTTTTATATTTATATGAAGTGTAAGTTATTAGGAAGTCGTCTAAATAGTTACAACAAAAACTACGTCTACATACATATTAGAGCCACACTGCAGCTATATTATGGTTATATTAGGAATAGGTCAACTCGACCTGGGAAGGTTCACGCTCTCACAGAATACCAGCGTAAAATAGCAGCTTAATACTGCCGTGTTTAGTATGGCGAGTGTAGAGATCCGTAAATAATTTTTACTGGAAACGTGGCATTCCCTCTTAGTCTTTAGGGGTGATAACGCATCTGCGTTTTGATTCTTAATCGAGGATAATCTGTCTATGGGCCACAGTATCCACTTACCAGGACTTTTCAGGTGGACGCTTATCAGGTGGACTGTGTGCTAAAAACAAAACTTCACACGTATTTTCCACCCTTAGGGATGGAACTTGTTCTCTAAATATATATCAACACCGCTAACCCAGAAGCCTATGCCTACTTATAGAATGCAGCGATTATGGTGACAATTTTATGGACTCGATCGGGAACGACCACGCTTGTACAAAATATACATGAGTTACAAAGCAGCCAAACGTTGCCGCGTTTCGTATGGTGAGTGGCAAGAATCGGTGACCATATTAACTGGAAACAAATCATTATATCTTAGTTCTCAGGAATAACACGTACCTGCGTTTTATTTTTTATCAAAAATAGATATTAGTATCTATGGACCACAGTATCCACTTACTGTCATATGGACTGAGGCTCGTTTTCACCCACTTTTCAACAAAAAATATTACTGAGTTCCAGGTAAAACCCGAAGTGAAAACCGAAGGTAACGATTTGTGTGATTTGTCTATTTAATTAATGGTTGCTGATGTAGAAAGAGCTATCCTTCCCTTAAATCTTTTTGGTTTGACATTTAATTACTTAATTACATAGATTACAGTATATACTGACTTCGTGACTCTCGGGTTTATTTACTTAAGCTTCGTTTAAGAGGTTTTTAATAAACTAATCCTTTTTAAAGCTTTGTAACTTTTTACTTTTTTTAATTTTAGTTACCGTTACAGCCTATTAACATAGGCTTCCCTTATATATTGCCTCATAGGGGGATGTTTATCATAATTGCTTCCCTTGGCAAGCGGGTTGGCCACCGCGGTTTTTATTCGCTAAATATTAGTATTCTCGTATTTCTAGGAGCTCTATGTAATGGTTTGATTTTCCTTGTATCAAGATGTTCTGGAATCGAGCATCGGATTGTAATTATAATATTTTCTATCCAGTTATTTATCCACAGCTTTCTATCCACTGTGTAAAGTTCAAGATAATGTTACTAGGTACCTAACATTAAGAATGCGCGATAACGATCGCTCAGACCTGCAGAAGAAACAACGTCAGTTTTTCTTGAGTTTTATTGAACAAGGATGTTCGGAACCCATCAGATGAGCAGTGTATTAGTTGGCTACATTTGCTGAAAGAAAGTAGTGTAATGACAGGGAATAAGCGTTCGCCTTAAATTTTCACAGTACGCGAGCAAACCAAATTCGATCTCGACAGCACCAATTGTTAATTGAAATTTTAAGTACTGGCTAACCATGTGTTCGGGGATAAAGGAAAAGATTATAAAGAGAAAACAATTTGCATATCTAAGAAATTAAATAAATTTATTTCAAAAACGTGAATTTCGTCAGTTCGCATTAGGACTACATATCTGACATTGCCCTACTCTAAAACGTTTTGGGAATATGTTCCGTTGTGGGACGTATATAACCTTGTACTGTGTTATATATGCATAAATACTCCCGCTTGTCACTAAGAGGGGTAGGCAGAGAGTACGGACATTTATCACGACGGACCACTACGGAAAAGACTTCATCCGTAAGCCTTATTCTCTTTCTAAACCAGCTTGCACATCTCAAATTTTTCCATCAGTTTCTTTCATAGCTCTTTCAATTAACACCTTGGCATACAGTTTTCCCACAAAGCTGTGTAGGCTGATACCACGGTAGTTTTACCACCATTTTTACCACTTTCCCTTATATATTGGGACTATAACGGCTTCGCACTAGTCTTCCGGTATTCGCGTCAGTTACCAACATAAATTAAACCTGGTGTACAGCAAGCCTGCCGCCACTCCCTCCTAAGCATTTCGGGAGATAATTTATCATATCCGGTTGCCTGACCTGCTTTCATGCTGTCATTGCTTTTCCTCTCTCTCTCTTCACCTGTTTCTTCTTCTTTCGGAATTTCTTGTTCATTTGATTTAAACGTCTCAACACTTTGAAACACGTTTGAAAGTATTTCTTATAAATATAAATATATAATTCTTTAAAATAATTAAGTTTACTTTATTCAGTCCTGTGTTACTTGGTATCATTCAAGCTTTTTATTATTTCTAATGATCGTATTGTAGTAATTATCGTTGCATTATATTTATCTTTTTAGTTTCATTGACTTAACTAAACTACTAAGGGTTTAATATTGTGTATTATTTACTTTTTATAATAAGAATAAAGCAGCTAATAATAGTATTATAATATTGTTGGTAATAAAGTAGGTAGAAAAATATAAACAAACTGTTATTTTGTTACTTTGTAAAGATAAAGAATATTGTTGTAATTACGATACGCCAAGAACAGGCAAAGGTATTATACCTTGCATCCTAGTGTGTTTTAATGTTTCTAAAATATTGTTAGCAAACGGATGTTATTTTATATTATTTTATATCATAACTAAATTTTACAATTTTTACTATATCCCTGTTAACATTGATTTCAAGAAATGATTTTGTTACACAGACACTAACAAATTAAACGTTTGATTTTGTTTTAGTTGGGAAAGACTAACTGTGGACTTATTAGTTTAATGTTGATGTTTTGTTATATCCTGTTTCTGTATTTACTTGTATAATAGTGTATTTTAATGTTCTATTAATTTAAGGTTATTTTTAAAAAACAATAATTGTTATCTTTATCAGTCAACTGATGGGATAGAGCAGTGATAGTGGAGTAGTTGATTTTCTGGTTTATACGTATAGCGTTGTAGATATTTTATACTTAGACTTTGTTTTATCTCTTAATATATTTAATATTTTATTATTTATTATTATCTAATATACATATTATATATATAAATCTATTTAGAAGTTAATAATGTCTGATGATGAATCTTTTTATTCCATTTATAGTTCAGATTCCTCATACGCCTCTGGTAATGATCTTACAGATAATTTACTTCCCTTACGCGATCAGTTAAGTAATATTTTTCTGCCTCATAAAAAATATTTTAATGTTTGTCATATTAATGCACAGAGCATTCCAAGTCATTTTTCCTACTTAGAAGAAGCATTCTCACTAGACTGTGTCGATGCTATCTTAATATCTGAGAGTTGGCTTAAACCATCTATTATGTCGAGTTTGTACCCATTACCCAATTTCATTCTTATACGCAATGATCGGACTGAGAAGGGGGGAGGTGGTGTCGCTATATACCTACGAAAAAATATTCCTTATAAAGTTGTTCTATCTTCCCCCTCCCCATTTTCTGCCACTACTGAGTTTTTATTTCTAGAAATAAACATTATGGGTGCTAGGGCAGTTTTAGGTGTTGTATATTGTCCTCCTTCTGTGGATTATTTTACCTCACTTGAGACGGCTCTTGACACCATTGGATCTGAGTACATACATTGCATGATAATGGGTGATTTCAACACCGATTTGTTGAAAAATACTTCTCGTCCCAAAAACTTCGATCAATCATTGAATCAGTCGAACTCTGCATTCTCCCATTGCCGGCAACTCATAGAAATACTGACACTGATGATTCGTTGATTGACCTCATCATTACTTCCTCTTCTGAGCGCGTGATTCAGTTTGGGCAGCTCTCTGCTCCTTGTTTCTCACGTCACGACTTGATTTATTTTTCATATAAACTTAAACCTCCAAAACAGAAACCTATTTTTCTGCAGTTACGCAATTTTTCAAGAATAAATATTGAGAGTCTCAGGAGAGACGCATCTTCAATTGATTTTGGCCCTTTGGTGGCGGCTTCTAACGTCGATGATAAAATATCCTTTCTATATAATAGCATCCTGAACTTGTATAATATTCATGCTCCGGTACATTATGTAAAAGTTAAGCGTCCTCCTGCTCCCTGGATGAATAAAGGGGTACAAGTGGCAATGGCACGACGAGATCGGGCTTTCCAGAAGTTTAAAAAGAATCGCTCAGAAAAAAATTGGTCTGACTTTAAAACGCTAAGAAACAGATGCAATCAGGTGGTACGAAATGCTAAACGCCGCTACATTCATGACAAAATAACTAATTCTTCGCCCACTGATTTGTGGAAATTCCTGAAGTCTATCGGAATTAATAAATCTAATTCTCCGGAATATGGCGCCTCTCTCAATTTGGATGACATTAATCGTCACTTTGTTTCTATTACTTCATTGGACCCTCAAGTCCGTTCTCAAACTATTGCTTCTATAGAATCAATGCAGCCTCTCCGGATCCCTGACTTTTGTTTCTCCCCTGTTACTCAGGATGAAATTAAAAAAGCTCTGTTAGCCATTAAATCCAAGGCTGTGGGTTTTGATGAAATTAGTAAGTAAATGGTGTCTATGATTCTTGAGTACCTTCTTCCAGCTATAACACACATTATAAATTATTCTCTGGACTCAGGTCAATACCCTTCTGCATGGAAAAAGGCTTTTGTAAGACCTCTTCCTAAAATACCTAATCCTGTTTTCCCTAACCATTTTCGTCCTATTTCAATTCTCCCATACCTCTCTAAAGTTCTGAAAGCCTGTGTTTTTAAGCAAATATCTGTATTCGCTGCAAAACATAACCTGCTGAATGAATTTCAATCGGGGTTTCGCTCAGGTCACAGTACTACCACTTCGCTTATCAAAGTCACAGACGATATAAGAAAGGGCTTAGATGAGCAAAAATTAACAGTGGTGGTGCTTATTGACTTTTCAAACGCTTTCAACACAGTGGATCATGGTATCCTCCTATCCATCCTTAAACATCTTAAATTTTCATCCCCAGCCTTGGAATGGTTTTCTTCTTATATTCGCGGTCGCCAGCAATCGGTTCGCTCAGGTCAGCGGTTTTCTGCATGGGCTGAAATTGAATCTGGTGTGCCGCAAGGCGGAATACTTTCTCCTATTATGTTTTCCTTATTTATAAATTCTATCTCCTCGGTTTTAGATTGTTCGTACCATCTGTATGCGGATGATCTCCAGCTTTATGTACAGTCAAGCTTAAATAATCTTAACTTTGTAATACACAAACTAAATGATAACCTGGAAGCCATAAGAGAATGGTCATGTAAATATGGCGTTTCTGTTAATCCTGCCAAATGCAAAGTTATCATATTCGGAAGTTCGCAATTATTGGCTGAGGTTGATTATGGAAATCTCTCTCCTGTAATTTATAATGGAATTTTGATTCCATATTGTGATTCCATAAAAAATCTTGGCCTGTACATGGATAAAACTATGACCTGGAAATTGCAGATCTCTGAAGTTAGTCGTAAAGTTGTTGCTACCTTGCGTTCCCTTTATCGTCTTAAAAATTTTCTTCCTTTCAAAACCAAACTTACGCTGGTTCATTCTCTTATTCTACCTATTATCGACTATGCCGATGTATGTTACCCAGATCTGTCAGAAAATCTTCTAAACAAGTTGGAGCGCCTTCTTAATAATTCCATAAGATTTATTTTTGGTTTACGTAAGTATGACCACATATCATCCTATCGTTAAAAGCTTAAATGGCTACCTATACGTCAAAGGCGATGCTCTAGAATTTTACTTGTACTTTATTCAATTTTAAACGATCCAAGGTTGCCTTCATATCTTATTGATAATTTTCATTTTTTTCATCCGATCGACGGTCGAACATTCCGACAGTCAAACCGTCTGAGGTTAAGGTTTCCACAGCATAAGTCAAATTTTTTTAGGTCGTCTTTTACGATACAAGCTATACAACTTTGGAACACCCTCCCCAACGATATTAAGAATACCGCAAATAAAAAAGTCTTCAAAGTTCTTCTCCGAGAACATTACCTGAAGGAAACTACTAATTAACATTATTTTCCTTAATTTTTGTCTTTATTTCTTCTTTTTTACTTCAGATATTTATTTCATTATATATTATTCAAACATCATATTATATATCATTCATTTGTATATTTATTTACGAAGTTTATAAGCATGTATATATATATATATATATATGTATATGTATGTATGTATTATTGTATGTATATTTATACTATATGTGTATATATACTTAAATGTAATGTGTATGTATGTACTTTGCATATATGTATATTTTAATGTATGTATATATTTTAATGTAATTATTTACGTATAATGGTCGCACCTGCCAACAATTGTCCTTGGCACCCAGGGTTGACTGGCAGAGAATGCCACATGGCATTAAGTCCGCCCTATGTACCCCTTTAGCTTAAGGTGTTACGTTTAAGTTTTTAAATATATATATATATAATCGAAATCTCGGAAACGGCTCCAACTATTTTCATAAAATTTTGTGTGCAGGGAGTTTCGGGGGCAATAAATCGATCTAGCCAGGATTTATTTTTAGAAAATGTCTTTTATTCCGTGTTTTTAAGCAATGAAAAACTGCTACAATATCGTTAGAATAAGAAGGTAAATTTTGACAGTTTATTAATGATTACAAATAGCTTAATTGGTGTGTTGGGCGGTCACAAAATCGTAACACCATGGTTCGAGCCCAGACCGATCGACCGACTTTTTTATTTTTTTTTTCAAGTTCCTTTCTTTTTTGAGAAAACCTATTTTTTCGAGCCCTTTTTTTAGTATTTTTTTAAAAACACGAAAATTTAAATAAAACTAATTGCACTCATGAATTTTTATTCAAATAACCAGTTCAGTTTTTTCTATTATGTCGCTAAGATCAAAAAATATTATTCGTATTTCATCAGTATGTAATTTGTATCTAAATATAATTTCAAAACACAGAATTAAAAAAAGGAGATATATATATATCAATAATATATATAACCAAAAGGAAGGGAAAATATATTTATTAATATATAGTTAAAATTCATATAGGATGAATTTTATTCAGAAGGATTAAAGTTTTGCCTTACTTCTAAATCAATTTATCTTCTTGTAGTGTTTACTCATGATTAAACGTATGTTTCAATGATCTGATTAAAACATCTTACATGTATAATGTATGTTTTTATTCGTATAGTGTATGCATTTTTACCTTTACGGCTTGTAGCGGGGAAAATGTTACACAACAGATATCCTTCTAGTTTTTTTCTACTTTACTTACCTAACTAACAAGTCTCTGACTGATCAATGGCGTTATATTAATTTTTAAACGCCTTACGCAAATGCCACGGAAATGTAAATGGGGGAAACTGTACCATGCAGACATCGGGCCTTACGCTCTTCAACCAACATCCCCAGAGTGGTGCGTGTGGACCTTGTACATATTAGGCAGTGGGTTTATTTACGCTAGTGAAAATAACGGAAATAAGAAGTAGTACACATTGGAAACGCATCTATTTTTTTTGTTAATACGAAAAAAAAAATAGTTTAAATACAACAACGATAAAATTGTGGCAAGTAGAACGAGAAGCCTGTGTATCTTAGTACATCACTATATAACTTACGTTCCGAAGCAAGCATAAAACGTGCAAATTTCTTGTGTAAATCTTATGCAGCGTCGTCTTTGGCCCTAGTTATGTAGCGCTTTGTGCATTTTAAGATCCCGCGCTCGTGAATGTGTTATTTATTTTTGTTTTAACCAAGTTTAAAATTATCATTTTCTTTAGAGTTATCTGTGGTCCTCTTTTTAAACTAAATGTAATAAAGAAATAATTTTACTCTAATTTGATTTTTTGAGCCCTTGAAAATATTGGTGTGTGATTACGGTCATGAAAATTTACTTTAATTTTCACAATTATCTGTAACAAATACTTTTAGTTATAAAATACTTGTTTAATAAATACTTGTTTGATAAGCTAATAGTTCGTAGCTTGACATTTAGTGTAATTTTACCATATGAGTTCTTTATAAATGTAGTGAAAAAATTGAAGCTTTCTGGATTGGATATTTTTACCTATGATGGAGCACTATTCTCCACTATCGCTCCGAGGTATGCAATTTATATTAAATGTAGTTACAACGGATCTTTCCTGTTTTATATTCCCTGAATATGGGTTAACGAGTATTGTCATCTATCAAAACGATTTTACGACTATGTAAATCTCTCTCCGCCTTTCAATTTCCTTGTCCTTTATCGTACTAAACAGGATATCGAAAGAAAATAACCAATCGACCCTAAACATCTTTCAATATTCTTGGTGAAAACTTAACTAAAAATATAAAGATAGCAAAACGCTATTTGAACAAGCAGGAACATCTGTAATAAAAAGGATGTGAGCTTCCACACAATTATAAGACATATATATATATATATATATATATATATATATATATATATATATATATATATATATATGTATACATATCTGTACGTATGTTTCTCACTGAAATCCTTCATAATGGCTGGACCGATATTAATGTGAAAATATTTTGTTTGTTCGAGTGAGTTCCTGGATGTTTTAGATTCACAATTGGACCCGGTAGGTGGCGCTGTTGTCGAGATCTAGAAATCACCCGTGTGAAGCCGCGGTGGATTGTTAGTATTGTATATTAAGGTGGTGTTTAACTTTAGTGATGATGTCATTCGTTGATGGTCGAAATGTCAACTCAGTCAGGGGTGATAAAACGCACTTGATTATTAAATGCCTATCCATTCTTGAACAGACGCATCTTATTCCTACTGAAAGACTGATGCTGAACAATTATTCCAAAGTCGGTATCCTATTCCCAAAGAATAGACCTGCCCCTCGTTTTGTCTTGTGACGGAAAGGGTATCATAAATATATAAAATCATAAGATCCCTCTTTCATAAAGTATTTTAAAACATCCTGAGACTAGCCACCTTACGCATATACTCCAGTGATTCCTAAAGTATGTTTCGCGGAATCTAAGAGTGCCGTGGAAATGTCAACGACCACGAAATTATTTATTATTGCTTTTTAAGTAATTCCACAGTTAGGTACAAATATTATTATGAAATAGCGCAAAATATGTGATGAGTAAACCCATTAATGTTATGTAGGTACGAAGGTAATTGCGAAAATTCGGTAAATGCCGCGGTCCGAGTGTGCGGTGCGGCGGGTGCGTCGGATTGTGTATCTAAACCGCGGTTGCGAGTTTTGGGTTGGTGTTAGAAGTTAATATCCTGAAGTAGCCAAAAAGGTTATCTTAACGTTGCACCATTTGTTACAATGATACGTTTTGTTACAACGATACATTCCATTCTGTTACAATGATACAACTCCATTTTGTCAAAACGATACAACGATACAATGTGACAAAATGGAGATTCAGCTTACACACGCAAACAGCAAATTCAAGTCGAGGTTATGGTCACTCCTGGCATGCCCATACAACTGTCAAACGTAATACAAAACTATAACAGTAATTACTAATTATCAATAAAACAGTAAAACAATTTTAATTTCAAGTATGTCTTTTTAATAATATCACTTTCAAAATATTTCTGTCAAAGTTTTTGTTCTTATATGAATTGCACGGTATTTGTAATTATTTGATGTGGGGTTCCATAAAGGGATTCGGTTAATTTTCCATTACCTTAAAACTTTAGAAATCCCTGCTCTAGACTAATCAGATTGTTAGAACCGAATGAAAGGTAGGAATAAGTTTACATTCTTAACTGAAGTTATAGGTGCTAGTTGGTAAATAGTTAGCGAACCAGCCAGAAATATAAGTATTCACTGCGAACCAAATCTATAAAATACTTAATGAAATTCTTATTTTTAGTAATATTACTGAACAGCCAAAAGGTAAATTTAAATAAATTATTACACATATAATGTACCTTAATAAAGCCTTTATAAAATTGGCGATTACTTTGAGAATAGGGACATGTATGAAAATAAAAATAAACTAGGGTGAAAGCACGGAAATGGCCCCGTTTTGTTTTAATAACTTTGCATTTCACAATACTGCAAGTATCCCTTATGGGGAGTACCTACAATTTGAAATTTATAAGCTCTACCACCTACAATCATTTACAACAAAAGGTTAAGGTTCCTCACACGTAAGCATCAATTTTGCAAACTCCCTTAGCGCACAAATCGGAACAGGATAGCTTGATCAGCTAATACGTTTGACTGTGTTGAGGTGCCGAGAGCTGCGGGTGCGCATCTCGCACGGAGCAGGTATTTGTATGGTCTACAAATAGTTGTTCCTGGTTAATGTGTGTGATCTAGGGCAATTTATGTAAGTAAATTGCCTCCTCTATAGATACAGAGGAAGTAGTACCTGTCCAGAGAGACACTTAAGATTTTAAGTAACTCTTTCATACGAAGGAGGTAAGTTATATTTTTAATTAAGATAGAGCCATGCTACAATTATATTAGAAGTATAGGTGTAGCACGAATGGGTCGCCTCGACCGGCGAAGGACCACGCTTCCAACAGAATAAAAGCGTAAAATATTAGCTTGATGCTGCTGTGTTTCGTATGGTGAGTTTAGAGAACCGGAGACCCTTTTTACTGAAAACGAGGCATTCCATCTTAGTCCTCACGGGTGACCAACGCATCTGCATTTTGATTCGTAATCGAGGATAGATGTAGATGTCTATGGGCCACAGCAACCACTATCTGGTGGACTGTGTACTGGTTTGTCACCGTATCCTATAAAAAAAGTATAGTCTTCGATTAAAAGTACTGAAGAGATGCATTAAATCGCAAGCTCTACAAAATGATGCGTGATATTCTTCCATCGCAGCCAAAATATACCAAGCTATATACAAGCCAAGCTCTACATACCAAGCAACAACTCAAGTGATCTAAACATATTCTCACTGTGCATTTGTGGCATTTGTGCTATTTAAAGAGTAATATGAAGCCTAATCCAATGCATTGGTACTTCCAACCTCCCAAGTTGGGAAGCTCCTAGAAAAATTACCGACTGATAATTATAGACGTTACACATAACTTAATATTCTGTTTGGTTTAAATATATTAACAAATTTGTGCGACTTATATTGAAACTCAAACTACATATTTTATAGACAAAGGTTGCCTGTTGTTCAGAAGGAATACGCTTCTAAAGCAACAACCGTTATAAACTGGGTTTTAAAATTTTATCCTCCTCAGCAATTACGGAACTTTATAGGGCCCATAACTTAAATCTTTGTACAAATGATTACTTACTTCAAAACGAATTTTAATTTCGAAACTTTAGCTACGAAACTGACAACGGCTTTGTATAAATGTTAATATTTTAATTCAATTATCGCGAATGGTTTACAAAATGTATTTATAAACACAAATTTAATATAATTTTAATATTTGTTTAATTAAGAAATCTGTATTATCAGCCCATAACTTTACCATTCTGTAGGTGTCTACATAGGTGACAGAAAGAAATGAGACGAATTGACAGCAGTATCTTCCTGCTCTGCCTGCTATCTAACAGCTCAAAATAATTAAAAAAAAAATACTGCAACTGCGAACCCGCTTGCTAAGCTTGGAGGACTTGGCGAATGTCCCCCCTCCGAAGCAATTTACAAACCTCTATGTTCAGCGATAGAGTAGTACTCGTAAAAGTAGGCATTTTTGATAGGATGATGATAAAATCAACTGCTGGACTGCAAGACAGTCTCTTCCAAAGTAGAAAAGAATCTGTTACAATTGCCTCGCTTCGCACGAAAATGAAAATTTACAGTATCGGCGCTACCTCACCCCATGTTTTTATAATACCATCTGTTGGAGTAATCTAACATCATTGATAGAATCAGGCGTTACTTTGCGGAAATCCATTATAATAAAAAATAAAAATATAAATTTCTTTGCAATTTTCCGCTAAACATATAAAATGATGTGTCTTACCTGGATTGAAGCACACCTCCCGCCCTCCCTCAATTGCATACACTAACTCCGTCACCACTAGACCAAGCACCACTACTCTCAACACCACTATTCCAGGCAAGACACACCATCGACGATAATACGACACGTGTTTCGCCTCTACACGAGGCATCATCAGGTAATATAGACTCTACGGCGGCTGACCGCTAAGCTTAGCGAAACACGTGTCGTATTATCGTCGATGGTGTGTCTTGCCTGGAATAGTGGTGTTGAGAGTAGTGGTGCTTGGTCTAGTGGTGACGGAGTTAGTGTATGCAATTGAGGGAGGGCGGGAGGTGTGCTTCAATCCAGGTAAGACACATCATTTTATATGTTTAGCGGAAAATTGCAAAGAAATTTATATTTTTATTTTTTATTGTAATCTAACATCCTCATAGCGTCATCCTAACAGGATGGAGTAATGGTTCCTCTTACATCACCAAAGTAATTACTGTTATAATTGTGTTTACGTTTTTCTTTTGAGCATTCCTACTTATCAACTAGTGTAGCTACGAAACACAGCAGTATTAAGCTGCTATTTTACGCTGGTATTCTGTGAGAGCGTGGCCCTAACCCGGTCGAGCCGACCCATTCGTGCTACAACCATAATATAGCTGCAGCGTGGCTCTACCACGTATATTATATTATTTGTGCTCAGTGTTAGAAAACTGGAATTTCTATTTCTTACAGTCGGTACGTTTTTATATAGAATATGATGTGTATAATATGTAAATGTCATTTCTAGTAGCATTTGTTGATCTATAGTTGTGTTTGTTAACACTTTAACACTATAACAGTTATAATTTTTAATTTACAATAGGTGTATACTAAAGGGGAATGAAAGTGAACGCAAGTAAGACGAAAGTGATGGTTTTTGAAAGAGAAGAAAGCAAAACGGTGTGTGAAATAAGAATAGAAGAAGAGTTAATTGAGCAAGTGGATGAGTTTGTGTATTTGGGATGTGTATTTAGCAGGGATGGTAGATATGATAGGGATATAAACGACGAGTAAATGCAGGGAATAGAGTGAATGGGGCACTACACTCTATTATGAAGAACCAGAATGTGTCAAAAAAGGCACGTATGGTAATTCATAATGCTGTGTTAGTCCCTACTTTAATGTATGGTAGTGAAAGCTGGGTGTGGCAGAAGAAGCACGAAAGTAGAATAAATGCTGTAGAAATGCGGTCTTTAAGGAGTATGCTAGGGTTGAATCTGAATGACAGGGTGAGAAATTGCGTGATAAGAGATAAATATGGTATGCAAGATGATGTTGTGACCAGGATTAAGAAAGGAATGCTTCGGTGGTTTGGTCATGTAGAAAGAATGAATGAGGAAAGAGTGACAAAGCAAATTTATATGGCAGATGTGAACGGCCGAGTCGGGAAGGGACGCCCTAGAAAAAAGTTTATCGACCAAATTGGCGATATTTTGAAAAGGGGCCACGTTAGAAGTACCCTTAACCGACGAGCATGTATGCGTAGATACATGGATGTAAAGGAGGCGAAAGAGGTATGTCAGGATCGTGCCAAATGGAAGTCCGTAGTCTCTGCCTACCCCTCTGGGTGACAGGCGTGAGTGTTTATGTTATGTTTATGTATACTTTATATTCTGGAGTATCAGAGATTATGACTAATCAAAAGTTGATAAAATTCCTTTTTCTTTAATTGGAATAATCAACATTTGCATTTTATGTTTTCAAAATAAGTAAATTAAACATTTTTGATGCAACCTATTTTGTATCTTATGTTGATGTTTTTGAATTATAATTCAGTATAGTAAATTGCATGGGTTCATTAGAAAAGTATAGATGACATAGCGTGCAACACGCAAACCCAGTGGCGTAGACGAATAGCTGCATCGTCGAGTACTTCTAATATTGAATGTTTTGTGTACCATTGACTTATGTAGGTTGATATAATTAGATTACGATTTCAAGATTGGAATCTGTATTGTACTGTAGTGTACTGAGTACCTAACTTCGTTATATTTTTTTATAATTTTAACGTCTACACTGGAACTTATGTAATACCTTATTTTATTCTTGCGTTTAATTTCCAAACCAATAATTATGTTTCACAGGTAAAATTTCTATATAATGTTCTTAACATAAAACAACCAGGGAAGCTTAGTGATATACTTAGTGTTAACTTTTTAACAATGATAAGTTGATTCTTAATATTTCATTCTTGATGAAATTTAAATAATTACACGATTTCATATTTAGTCTCTTTACACCGCTGTTAGAATTATCGTACTGATTGGTTACTTTAAGTTTAAGTTTAACGTTTGAAGTAATTAAATAGCTGCTTGATTTGTACTTACAAATCCCATGAGTAAGGAAAATGAAAAAAATCACACATAATGCATTGATTTTTATAGAGGATAGATGTCTGTAGGCCACAGCATCAGGAAGTGGATTGAGTTCCTGTTTTCACCCTTAACTTCTAAGAAAAAAAAACACACTAGAGTATTTTTGTTCTGTTTGATTTGAAAAGCTTCACGCCCATTATCTCCAAAGGGCGTATGCGGAGCCCAAGGAACAGCAAGCTACTGGAACACGTTCAGACAAAAAATATGGGTTTAGTAATTTGTCAATGAAGTGATAGTTGGCTAGCCCATCGCCTGCATAATTACAAACCAAACATCCCACTAATTGTCTCTAAAGACTTGCTCGGAATCTAACACAGTTGGCACATTACCTTTTCTTAAAAGTAGTTTTATGTGAAACATGGAACCTTTAAGTCCTAGAGAAATATGGGTTAATGTCCTAATTAAATAAAAACTGAGAAACTGAGCAAGATTTGTACAAATTTGGCTGTATTTAGTGTCCAATACCTACAATTTCAGTAATAACACGTATATTTAATAGATTAAATGTGATTTATTTAATACTATTAACAGCAATCCGAAGCCTACTTTAAAATTGAATTTAATTCCAAAGTTAGTTACAATAATTTACAACAAGGCCAGTGGTTAGAACAGTAATTTAATAAAAACTGACTGTTCTAAAATTCTAATGGAAAGTAAAAAAAAATATGTCACTTACACAACTAAGTAAGGCAAATCTAACAACACCCACATTATGGTAAACTTCATCCGGCCGTTTAGGCTACACAGCGTGCCAAATAAATAGACATACATATTACGTTCAAAAAACTTTATTCTCCATTTGGGGCAGTCGTCTGAAAATAAAGTTTTGATTTAAAAATTTTTAAACAATTTACAAAAGGATACTTGAACAAATCGAGATTTATTGAAGTGGGCATAATTATTACCCAAGTGGTTTACTCAAATAATTGTGGCTAATTTAAAGCTTTTCATTAATTTGCTTTCTTCGTATCTTTACGTCTCTAATTTTCTAATCAAGTTTAAAAGTTTAAAAAAAAAACCCCGATGAAGAAGCTCCACTGACCCTTGAAATACTTTACGACAGAAATCACTTAAGATCTGCTTTAATACACCATGATTAAAACATCCCAAAACTTGATCCAGGCATATAATCGTATAGTCGGTTCAGAAATGCCGGGATTAAGTAAGAACAAACTGTGAATTTTGACAGGAACCCTGAGTGAATATTGCTGAATAAAAAAGCACATGGCTATCTTGGGATTTGGCAACGCAAGGATGTGCCGATTATGTTCTTTAATTGAAGAAACACTTCACTCTCTTAATAAACAAACGTAACACTCTGGGAAACTACGAAAAAAGTACTTGCTTACATACTGATCAGCTAAATTTGGCATACGTATTTAACTGCGATGTCCGACTAACTCCTATAATATGATGACCATGGAAATGATCTGATTATGTACACAACAAGCAAGGTCTATAAAAGTTGTCAAGTTTTAATTTCAGTTTATAGCCACTAAATGTTATTGACTTCATACAGCATAATTATATGATGTATAGTTATTTAATTTTTGAAGCATCCTCTACCATTATTTGTCATAGTCATTATTTGGTGTGCAGAGATTTTTTTTATAGAATAAGGGTGACAAACGAGTACACAGTCCACCTGATTGTAGTTGAATGCTGTGGCCCATAGACATCTACATCAATCCTATAATAAAACTCAAGATGCAGGTACGTTGGCACCCCTGAGGACTAAGATAAAATGCCTCGTTTCCAGTAAAAATGGTCTCCGGTTCCCCATACTCACCATACGAAACACAGCAACATTGACCTGCTATTTCACACTGTTATATTGTGCTACAACCATAATATAGCTGCAGCAAGTCTCTACCAGAGATAATATGAAGTAGGTGAATAAGTTGTGAAAAGATAGAAACATAATTTTATACGTGGTAGAAGAACCGTGGTAGCTCAAATGGTTAGCGCTCGCTGTAAATTTCACAGTACGCGAGCAAACCGGGTTCGAACCCCGCCGGCACCAATGACATTGTTAGTTGCAATTTTAAGTGCTGATTTACCACGTGCTTGGCGGTGAAGAAAAACATCGTGAGGAAATCTGCATGTCAGAGAAATAAGAAAAAAATATATTTCGAAGACGTGTGAAGTTCGCCAACACGCATTGGGGCAGCGCGGCGGACAATTCCTTGCCCTAAAACCCTCTCAGAAATGAGCGGAGGCCTGTGCCCAGCAGTGGGACGTATATAGGCTGTAACTTTACTTTTTTTACGTGGTAGAGGCATGCTGCAGTTATATTAGTAGTATAGATGTAGCACGAATGGGTCGGCTCGGCCGGGAAAGTACCACGCTCTCTCAGAATACTAGCGTAAAATAGTAGCTTAATGCTGCTGTGCTTCGTATGGTGAGTGTAGAGAACTGAAGAGTCTTTGTACTGGAAACGAGGCATTCCATCTTAGTCCTCAAGAGTGACAACGCATCTGCATTTTGATTTGTGATCGAGGATAGATGAAGACGCGTATGGGCCGCAGCAACCACTTACCATCGGGTGGACTGTGTGCTCGTTTGTCACCCTATCCAATAAAAAAAGGTAAATCAAATTAAATAAATATAAAAATAAATTATCCATTTACCCCACTGACCTCTATATATATATATATATATATATATATATATATATATATATATATATATATATGTATAGAGGTCATTGATTTACCCACACATATACTTGCATATTTTAAAAATATTTAATATAAGTGTAAATAATTGTATATATAAATTACTCAAACCCATGCGTAAAACGTTTAATAAATATAAAAAAATTATTTCGACGTCTTTTTCTGTTAAAACGTTAATTGATTTTTTTCCCAGTAGCGGCTTTTACGTTTCCACTTAACTAATATTTTGAACAAAGTATTTCGTTTGACCTTTCTATTTTCTATTCACAATTCATTAATAACCCTAGCAGGTAGGTAACCTTTGAAACACTTATTACTAATATTATTCCAGCCGCTTATGAATTATATAGATTTGATCAGGGAAACTTTTTGATTAAGCTTTATAGATTTTCTTAACTGTGAAATTATATTTAACGCCGAGTTAAAGTAAGAAAGCTTATATTTAGAAAACATTCATTAATAAAATTAATATAATCAGGCCTTACTTTATGGAAAATCGTTATAATTAAAGATGTTAAAGATTAATTAACAAGGATCCGCGTGGTTAAAGTTAAGTTAAAGTTACAGCCTATATACGTCCTACTGGTGAGCACACACAGGCCTCCTCATTTCTGAGAGGGCTTTGGGACAAGGAAGTGCCCACCGCGCTGCTCCCATCTGTGTTGACAAACTTCACATGTCTTCGAAATATTTTTTTTTCATTTCTCAGGCACGCAGGTTTCCTCACGATGTTTTCCTTCACAACCGAGTACGTAGCAAATCAGCACTTAAAATTGCAATTAACAATTTCATTGTTCCGGCGGGCATTGAACCGGGTTTGCTCACGTAGTAGGAAATTTACAGCGAGTGCTAACCATCTGAGCTACCACGGCTCTGATCCGCGTAGCAAAAATATAAAATGATGTGTCGTACCTAGTTAAAGGAGCACCTCCCGCCCTCCATCAATTGCGTGCACTGTCCTCGTCACTACTGTTGTGTGTGCACTGAGCCCGTTACTACCCTAATACTTTAAGAAAAACATGCCATAAAATTAGATATAACACAAGAACTTCTTCAAAGAAAAATTAAAGTTACAGCTCACAGTTGGGCACAGGCGTACTCCATTTCTGACAGGGTTATAAGTCCGCTGCGTTGCTCCTTAGACTACCTTCAAATGCATTTTTTTCCTCAGACCTGCCCTTTTCGTTACAATGTTTTTGTTCTTTGTCGAGAATGTGGTATAAATAAGAGACCCCGCTCTATTTTTACACGCTTTTTATTAGCTTGACATGTTTGTATCTTCGTATGTATGAATGTGATGGAATTTTATCATTCAATTTTCACCCACTTGCAGACGTCTAAATAAGACGTCTGAAAATCATAATATTTGCGGATGTGTTAAGAACCGATGACAGTATAATAATTTTATAATTATAATCTAGTATTCTTAGAGGTTATCACAGCTCCGTGAAGTGTCGTTTAAGTTTTCAAAACTATAAATTATTAAAATATTATGCTTCACTTTTCTACTATATTATTTTATTTTATACTTCTAACTATAACTAAGTTTTAAATAGGCAAATCGAAATTCTTTCATTCGATGGGGAAAATATATATTGCAAAGTATTCATGCTAAAATGAACGACGTTATTTCCTCGCGCATATCTCTTTAAAGAAATTTTTATAAAAGCTTGTAGCTTTCAAAGTAATGCACTGAAAATATGTATCGACACGTACGCTCTCAAAATTCCAATTCCAAAATTACCAAGTTGCGAGGCATAAGCCTAGGTGTTCTTCTGCTTAGGTATCGCCATCTTTATTGCTCCTGCAAGTGTTGGTAGAGTGATACTGCACTCACTTTTTTAATCATGAATGAGTAGTAAAGAAAATCAGTATAACAATAGGCTATGTATGAGGCAATCTTAGTTCTTCTGTAGATAACAATTGACAATACATCTGAGGTTTTATTTGTAAATAAAATAAGTATCTTGTTTTGTGGGGGTATATAGCGGGTATATATATAGCGAAGCAGTGATGCTAGCGAAGGAGGTGGCGGAGCGGGAGAAGGAAAGAGCAGCAGCTTTCCTCCCAGGCCGCCGCGGGAGACGCCCCGGGCGTCGGGGGCTACGTCGTGGCCCCCGGCCACCGTAGGCGCGGGCCTGTGGACGGCGAGCAATGGGTAGCTCGTCGTCCGTCCGTCTAACGACGACAGGCCGTGTCGACGGCGCGTTTTGTTCCACGCGCGCCTCAAAGAGCTGTCAGCAGCGTGATGGGGCCCGCAAGGGCCGACGCCTGCCGGGGCTGCGGGCTATTCGAAAGAGATACCGCGGCTCCGGAACGTAAGGGCACTGAAGGAACACGGATGGTTTTTAGTCAGTAAAAGTCTGACACTCCCTTACGCTCCACCCAGAGCGAAAGGGGTCATTAGATGATTTTCCATCCGCAAAAAAAAAAAAAAAAAAAGGGGGTATAGTCAACTCTAATCTCATTTGCACTCTAAGATACAAAAACATAACTAGTGAATATATTTCGTATGCCAGTAATTGTCAAAAGTCTACGTCAATAAATCGTATCACAAAATAGTATCACATTTAAAGTTAACGTAACACTTAAGCTTTCGAAAAAGGCGACAGAAGGTAACTGAAATAGGAGATGGGCAGTTGCATCTTCGCTCTGAAGCGATCCAGTATAATTAGAAACTATGAGGCTATCCATCTTGTCTTCAGTGTTGACATCGCATCTGTGGTCTTCTTTTTTTGAAGTTGGTTCCAGGTGTCTATGGACTGTAGTAGCTATATACCATCAGGTGAACTGTATGTTTTTAAGCTATTGCATAGCTTCTATCGCGGGCCTTGAGCGCGGGGACTGAATCCGTAACGAAAAAAAACCTCACGCTCCCCACTCCTACGTGCATCGTTTAACGTCGTTTTAGTTCGGCAGACTTCGGCACTCGGCAGACTTCGGCACGGTGTTTGTGTGCGTGTACACTAGCTGCTAACTCAATGATAAAAATTCCTGAATAACCTACATGTATTGTAAGATATTAAAAATATTTTAAACAATATCAACTTCTCATTTATTGAATAAGAGAAAAAAAATTGTTTTCTTATCGGTCACCACGCTGAAAAAGTGTAACTTGATTTGATATCAAAGACTTAACTGCATAAATAAAATAAATAAATAATTATAATTGCATAAGTTGATAAAAAATGCTATGCAATATTTTTACCGCGGCAGTCACCGAGTGCCACACGTATTTTTCAAGCTATTGCATAGTTTCTATCGCGGGCCTTGAGCGCGGGGACCGAATCCAGAAATTCCGTAACGAAAAAAACCTCACGATCCCCACTCCTACGGGACGAAGGTGTGGCGTTGAAAGCCGTGCATCGTCTAACGTCGTTTTAGTTCGGCAGACTTCGGCACTCGGCAACTTCGGCACTCGGCAGACTTCGGCACGGTGTTTGTGTGCGTGTACACTAGCTGCTAACTCAATGATAAAAATTCCTGAATAACCTACATGTATTGTAAGATATTAAAAATATTTTAAACAATATTAACTTCTCATTTATTCAATAAGAGAAAAAAAAATTGTTTTCTTATCGGTCACCACGCTCAAAAAGTGTAACTTGATTTAATATCAAAGACTTAACTGCATAAATAAAATAAATAAATAATTATAATTGCATAAGTTGATAAAAAATGCTATGCAATAGCTTTACCGCGGCAGTCACCGAGTGCCACACGTATATTTTTTTTACAGAATGAGGGTGAGCAACAAGCACACAGTCCACCTGATGGTAAGTGGATGCTGTGGCCCATAGACATCTACATTGAACCCCGATTAAAAATCAAAATGCATATGCGTTATCACCCCTGAAAACTAAGATGGAATGCTTCGATTCTAGTTATACGGGTCTCCGGTTCTCTACACTCACATACAAAAAACAGCAGCATTAAGCTGATACTTTACCCTGGTATTCTGTGAGAGCGTGGTTCTTCCCTGCTACAACCATAATATAGCTGCAGCGTGGCTCTACCACGTATGAAAGTTCGTGTTCGTTTGCCACTTAAATTTTATAAAAAACATGTTCTTAAACAAGTCCAAGTATTTCCTAAAGTATCTACAAGTTTTATTATATAAATAGTATCTGCCCTCGACACCGCCTTTCGCACGACGCTTTTTCACCTTCCACCTGTGGAAGGAGAAAAACCGTCGTTTTCATTTTTCCTCCGTGGCTTTCATTTTATCGTGATAAAAGTAGGAAAAAATTAAAACTATCGTTATATTTTTATTTGAATTCGTTTAAGCTTATTATTTGACTGAGTGAAAAACTTTCAGACATCTTCACAAATTTTCACATTACGACCATCATCGTCATCATTAAGGCCTTTCTCAAGTCAACTGCTAAACATAGGCCTAAAGTCCATAGGTCATTAGTCTACAGCTAATCTTTCATATTTAAGTTATAAATTGTCATAGATTACAAATAGATTGGATCTGACAATTATGACTACCATTTGTTATGAGCAATTTTGTGCTGGCTCCGTCGAGTATAAATTTATTAACGCTAATCGACACGGACTGTAACAGTGTTACTTTAATCGCTCGGACTAATAGCTTTTACAGCGACAGCACTAAAAACGAATGGCAATTTGGGATCGTATCATAAATATTACTCGAATTGGTATTCACTTTGTTCATTTTTTATCATGTCTCAGTAAGTTTGTATTAAAAACTCGAATTTCGCCCCGCCTTTTTTATTTTATAGAACAGGGTAACAAACGAGCACACAGTCCACTTGATGGTCAGTGAATTCTGTGGCCCATAGACATTTACATTTATCCTTGATTAAGAATTAAAATGCAAATGCGTTGTCACCCGTGAGGACTAATATGAAATGCCTCGTTTCCATTAAAAAATGTCTCTGGTTCTCTACACTCACCATACGAAAAAAACACTATGGAGCTGCTAGTTTACGTTGGTATTCATTTGTGATCCTAACCCGGTCGAGCTGACCCATTCCACCCTTTACCTGGGTTGTGTGTATAATGTAATTTACTAGTTTATTTAGATTTGAAATAATCATCAAGGAGCATTTATTTTATGAATTTTTCGATTTCTTAAAATAATCTGCAAATGACTAAAATAAAGCCAAGATCACTCCTGACATTGCTCTCTATGTCTCTATGTTCGTGAAGTTTCTTTACGTTCGGCTTAGCCATTGCGAAGATTAGCTCGGACAGGCAAACAGATAGATTTTTAATGGTTATTCATCTTCAGCTTAATCAAAGACAGTTAAGCTATTGCATAGCTTCTATCGCGGGCCTTGAGTGCGGGAAAATCCAGAAATTTCGTAACGAAAAAAACCTCACGCTCTCCGACGGGCACGGAGGTGTGGCTTGAAGGCCGTGCATTGTCTAACGATGGTCTAACGTCGTTTCTTTTCCTCAGTCTTCGACACAGTGTTTGTGTATAAAGTGTTTTGAAATTTTGAATATGAATGAACAAAGTGCATTTATTATTAAGGCTGCTCTCTCGCAAAAAGCTTGAAAAAAGCGTGCAGATGAACCAACTTTTCGTCGACACTTACAGAGAAATTACATATGAAAAAAATAGCTAGTAATCTACATGATCTGATACGTAATTTGGTTTAGCCATAATTTTTCTATCGGTGTCACATAATAAATAAAAAAATACCCAAATCACCTCCAAATCGTTGAGATGAAACCACTTTACTCCTTCATTGTTTATCTAAGGAATATAAAAAAAATATCTACTGCTTTGCAATACAAAATAAAATAATTTGGTTTGGTTACTTTTTAGAAATATGTATTATTTTTATGATAATAAATTAAAAATGCGTCCCGATTAAATACTGCGTCTATATCACCCCCGCATTCGTCCACGAATTCAGTGCGGGGCGCATCGTGTTGCTAGGTAGTAGGTCAAATCTGATGTAATGGTTGGTTTGATAGACCACAAATCCTCGCGAAAGAACACCGATTCCTACCAAGGATGATACGTGCGGCTATTGAAATTAAAAAACATCCTAATTTCAATAGAGAAGGAGGCTGGGTACTACCACCTGCTTGGGATCCTATAATCAATAAAATTAAAACTAAACCCAAGCATACCACTGCAAGACCTCAGGACATAGTCAGTTCATTTTGCATAGATCGGACCATAAACAATAATTAAAAAAGCTGAAGGTACTCCGGGTTTAACAATGACATCGGGACGTCAGTCATCTCAGTCCCCCGTGACCATGGGTGCTGGAAAGCGCCCGAAACGTCGGGAATTAAAAATAAAAAGTAAAAATAAACGCGATAAAATCCGTAAAAGTAGTTTTAATCATGTGCAATGTTCGCGTAAATATAAGAAATCTTCATGTCTTTATCTTGAATTTGATTGTTCAAAAACACGATAGTATAATTTTGACTCGATCATAATTATTTGCGAAAACACGTCTAAAAAACCACTATAGTTGAAATTACAACGAAATTACTTAATCTATATGCTTCGAAATCACTCAAATATATTCATAACATTAATATTCATAATTTACTTGCTCATTATTTTGATTACTCAAATCAATAATTTTTACAAAAATATTTTAAATTTTCTGAGAATTTCTAAGCGCTTTTAATCGTCGCGGGCACTACGCTATTTTAGACCTTATGAGGGCGTTTTTTCAAGTTTTTATAGAAATTATGCATTCACTCGGATCAGTCCGGCGATAGCCCTTTCGAGGTGTCGTCTTAACGCAATTCCTTTGTATAGTGCGACGTTGCCACTCTTATTAGTTATTCCGCTTCGTAATATTTTATTTATAGGTGATATTTTGTTTATGTAGGTATTCGATAGATTCCTATAGTCTGTTTTTTTCGCAGGCGACAAAAATAACAAATCTTTATTAGATTCGTTTCGCCCGAATAATACAGTTTTTATGATTCTGGTTCAGATTAGATTTAATTTTAGTCACTTAAGTTTCGTATATTGTTCAAAATAATGAAATAAATCCACAGAATCTGCAGTTACGAAGTCTTCCATATATTGCCTCTTAGGGGTGATTTTACCATAGTAACGTTAACGTTAACGTTTAATGTTTACCGTTTTACCAAACCGTAGTACCGAAATCCCAATGGAATTCCGTATTTATGTGGCCGGCCTTATTCTACAGTGGCATAGTGCGCTGAATTTAAAGAACGCGCTGCAGAACCGCCTGCGAAGACTACGCGCTCCGGGCGGCCAATAACGGCCGCTACGTAAGAAAACTTAAAAAAATTGAAGAAATTGTTAAACTAGATTTACTTTTTTTTATTTCATAGAAGATGAGGCAAATGAGCATACGGTTCACCTGATGTTAAGTGACTACCGCCGCCCACGAACAACTGCAACACCAGGGGAATTGCAAGTGCGTTGCCGGTCTTTTAGAAAGGAGTAAACTCTTTTCTTGAAGGTCCTCAAATCGTATCGGTCTGGAAAAATCGGCGATGGTAAACTATTTCACAGAGAAGCCGTACGCGGTCCTAGTGAAACTTACAGTGGTGGACCGCCAAGCATCCAGATGAAAATGCAAAGAGATGCATCATCTCTTCGCAGCGCCAGTGAATCGAGCCGATCGGAAAGCACTCGGTCATCGACGATTCGAGCCGCTCTGAGCTGGATGCGGTCAAGTGGAAGGAGCTGGCACTGGGGAGCTCCAACCCAGAGTTGGGAACAGTATTCCATGTGAGGCCGAACTTGCGCCTTGTAAAGTTGCAGGCGATGTGACGGCATAAAATACTGTCCCGCTCTGCTGAGCACGTCAAGCTGCTTAGAGGCCAATTTGTCCTTCTCTTCCAAGTGACCACGAAACTGCACTTCACTCGATATGCCGACGCCGAGGATTCCAATACTGGCTGAGGCAAGAAGGGGAGTGCCTTGAAACTGAGGAGATACGACAAAGAGGTTCCTTTTAGCGGTTAACGCGCAAACTTGTATCTTCTGAGGGTTAAACTGGACTAGATTTAGTCGCCCCCAATCCGAGACTTTGTTCAGTAAAGACTCGACTTCAGACACAAGTTTGTCCCGGTAATCAGAGACGTTTTCCCGAGAAATATTGACACGGCTGGTGTACAGAGCATTACCAGTGCTGTCATCTGCATAGCAGTTAATGTTACCGGATTGCAACATATCATTGATATGCAGAAGAAACAGCGTTGGTGATAGCACGCAGCCTTGTGGAACAACAGCGTTAATAGTCTTGTAATCGGAGCTTGCACCGTCTACAACGACCTTGATGCTCCGATCGGAATAATGGTGACAAGCGAGCATAGTTTGGTATAGCTACACCTGGTGTGTGCTTTGGAACCAGGTAAATTGGCAGATTAATTAAATTAGCATGTTCTTAAAGAATACCAGAGTCAAATGGCATTAAGCTGTTAATTTACACTGGTGTTCTGTGAGAGCGTCGACCCTGGTCTATCCATTCGTGATACAACTATAATATAGCCGCAATATAGCTCTACCACGTATATACTGCAGAACGAATATATTGATTGTTAATTGAAAGGAGATGAAGTCTTTTGAATAGAAAATAAATTCAAAGCGTTCTTTTGGGTAACTGGAAAACTAATGCAATATGTTAAAAAACGCAACGTGATCGAGCAATTATTGCTAGAAGACCGAAATTAAAGAACTTGTCCGCACAAAATGTGAGAACCAACTGGTTTCCGATATTTGCATAACGTGATATGAGATATAATTTATTCAGGGACCGCGTTGTGGATTTCGCAGATAATAAGCGCATTGCTGGCGCCTTCAATTTCAATCGAAGGCTTTAAAATGTCTCACATTTTTGCGAATACTATTTTCTTTTAACTTACGGATATTACCGCCTTTTCTTTTAACGTATTTCAATTTCTGGCGCTTGGTGTACTTAACAACACTCATGGTTACAGAAGCACTATGTGCTTGACGTCCTAATATCATAGTTAGGATTAAGGTTAGTCAGTTTTGACCATCTGTTAAGGACAATGTGGCAAGTATGCTGGTGGAAAGCGGTTGCTCTTAAATGGGATAAACAAAATGATAATTAAACCCTAATTAAACGAAACTATAGATAACGTAAAACACCGGCGCTCCGTGAAGGTATTCCACTTTAGATACTTTTTTTACACACTTTACACACTTTAGATAAAGTTCCTATTCCAACTCATGGAATTTTGACACATTTATCTTTTCGTTAAATGCTGTCAAAATTTTACGAACTCAAAAAATAATAAATACGCAAATGTACCGTAAAAATTATTCATAAATACGTTCTAAGTATGTATTTTTTGTACATGCAATATCTGTTAAGTTAGATCATTGCAGTCGAGTTATTTGTTTGTTGTAATGACCTATTTGCTAAAAATAATTTTGCTAGGTATTTTAGTAGTTTTCATTTGAGTACTTGATCGAAGTGATTACGAAAGTTTAATTAAAAACTATAGCGATGAAAATGCTCTCAAAATGTTTTAAAAGCTTAACGTTCAACGTTACATCGAATTTTTAATCGTGTTCACAAATTAACAATGATGTTATCTACTTTTTTATAGAATAAGTGTGGCAAACGAGCACACAGATCACCTGATGGGAAACGGATCTTGTGGCCCATGGATTTTTTTTGATAAAATTAGGGTAGGGTTGATTTAATAGATTTGGAGTGACAAACGAGCGCACAGTCATCTGATGGTAAGTGGTTCCTGTGGCCCATAGACATTTACATCTATCCTCGATTATGCATCAAAATATGAATGCTTTGTCATCCCTGAAGACCAAGATGGAATGCCTGGTTTCTAGTAAAAGGATCCCTCGTCGGTTCTCTACACTCACCGTACGAAACACAGCATTGAACTGCTATTTACATCTATATATAGATATATACTATATCTTTACATCGGCATCTTTCCTTGATTTGATTTTTTTTAATATCGGAATACAAACCATAAAATGTTGATCCGGGGTAGCAGCAACAACGAGTAACGACGGACGGACGGACGATAAAAGCGCTTGCCTTAAAAATTTCACATAACGCGAACGAACAGTTTGACCCTGCCAGTCCCACTGAAAATGTTAATTGAAATGTCAGGTACTGATTCACCACGTATTCGACAGTAAAGGAAAATATTCGGAGAAGACGTGCATGTTTAAGAAATAAAAGAAAACATGTGTCACACGCAGTAGAAGTGAAACCTTCAGAAAATTACGAGTAATTTTTTTTGTAATTGCGCCATCTACTTCATTTTATAGTTAAAGTTATTTTATCGAACCAAATTTGATTGGCTCTCAAGGTGATACGTAATATAATCGCTAGACGGCCTTAACATGACTAATTTAATATAAATCCGTAAGTTATGAAGTCTTTGAGTGTTTTGAATGGATTGGATATGATAACTTTTTTCAATATGTCTAATTTTATCAATTTAATTAATTTGTTAATTTTTATATTAATATTTAAAGTTATATTAACTATGTTAAAAGCACCGAGAGTAGACCGAGATAATAATATACACAGTTTACTGTATTCTATCATATTCTTTCGCAGGTTAAATCCTATAGATGTACCTATATGTTTGTCTCTTTTTAGTGTCGCCTTTCACTATCACTAATCACAACGATTCTAAAGAAGATTTCACTTCAAAATATCGAAGATACATGTAGTATGTCGACGAGAGTTGGGATAGCGTGGTGGACTCTTCCTTGTTACTCTAAGGATTAAGAGGAGGCCTGTGTCCAGCTGTGGGATGTATATCGGCTGTTCATTATCATGACGGTCTATCAAAATTGAAGTCTTCTGCTGAATATAGGCGTCCCAAATGGATTGCTGCGTATTTGCTATTGGCAACGGGAATTTTGGTACTATTTTGAGTTGTTCGTTATTAGGAAGATGCTGCTGCCCAACTCCTGCTTCGTTTCCCTCCGTACCTCAAATGGCATCTACGGATTGATATGGACTGTTTGATTCTCTCACATCTCCACTATACTATATATTTCAGTTGTTACATTACTTTAATGAAATTTGAAAAAAATTGATGCTGGTCAAACACGACATATTTTATATGGATTTTCGGACGTCTATTAATTTTGCAACATTTTACAAGCTATTGTACCTTTAACAACGAGTACATGGTTATTCATAATTGCATTTTACATTTATAATCATCATCATCATCATCATTACGGCCCCTCACAAGACCACTACTAAACATAGGCCTCCCCCAAGGAAAATACACAAAGTACGGTCCTGAGCCACCTGCATCCATCGATTTCCTCCATTTACAATATCTACACATAAATACAATAGTTGAGCAGTGAAGATAAACGCCCGGGAAAAGGTACATGTCGGTGAAAATATAAATTATTTCGGAGGCATCTAAAGGAAATCTACTCACTTAAGTTACGGAAATAGTATCAAAGAAAGTGTGTCCATATTAAGGAAAAAGAGATTATAACCTCGAAATACGGCAGTGTTTCACTTAAGTTCGGAAACGAAAAGGGTGATGCAGCGGCAGCGTGTTTATTTATACGGACCATATCAAACTCCCGCACCCGAAACCCTTAATAACTGAAAAATTATTAAACTTGTAATTTTGCATACCCAATAACAACCCTTTGTATACATACATGGAGCCTTAAACCTCGTGAATAAACCTATTGTAGTTTTTTTAGTTATGAAAGGTCTAAAATATGCCACTGTTAGTCACTAACGGACTCAATAAAACATTTAGCCACTTCTAAGTTACTTAGAAACTTGAAATTTAGCATAAAGTTAGATTTAATCATTAGAAATAAATATAAAATTATTGCAGTCATTTCTTTTTGTAAAGCTTTTTGCACGTGGTAGAGCGACGGTTTTGGTTGTCGCACAAATAGATCGGCTCGACCAGGATACGCAGCTGGGGTAAAATAGCAGCTTAATGCTACAGTGTTTCTTATCGTGAGTGCAGGGAACCGGAGAACTTTTTACTGGAAACGAGGCATTCCATCTTAGTTACCAGGGGTAACAATGCATCTACTTCCTTATTTTTACTTAAAGATAGATGTATATGTCTATGAGCTACTTTTGTAACCATATTGGGTATACGAGTATAAAAGAAATTTGGAATATTATATTTGAAAACTATTTTTTATAAAATTAAGAAATGTTCACTCTATTAAATTGTTGCAATTCATTGCAATAGTTACTCATTAAGTTATTTAAGTTAACAGGAAACAATTACAACTGCCTTATGAATAAATTTACATGACATTATCGCGAAGCGAAACAACGTCACGCTGAGCAGTTAGTTGACTATTTCATACAGTTAAAATTTACGTAAAGCTGCAATTTTTTAAAATAAATAGAGGTAACATTTGCCTGATTAGTTCGAAAAATAAACACTCGTGATGCTTTTTTTTAATAGAATAAGGGTGACATACGAGCACACAGTACACCTGATGGTAGGTAGATGTTGTGGCCCATAGACGTCTACATGTATCGTCGTTTAAGAATTAAAATGCAGATGTGTTGTCAGCCTTGAAAACTAAGATGAAATACCTCATTTCCAGTAAAAAGGTCTCCCGTTCTCTACACTCACCATACGAAACACCAGCATTAAGCTGCTATTTTACGCTCTTATTCTGTGAGATATTTTCCGTAATGCAATTTAATTGTAATGTCGATTGAAGAAATAACTATTTAAATGTAAAATGCTATTTTTGAACGTGTTGGAGCCAGACGCAGCTATATTATGACTGCAGCTCGAATGGGTTGGCTCGAGCGGTGTAGGACGACCTCTTTATGGTGGCTGTTTTGTATGGTACGCAAAGAGAACTGGAAAGCCTTTTTACTGGTAACGAGTCAATTTATGTTAATCTTGAGAGGTCACTTCAAGGGTGGCAACACATTTGTATTTTGAATTTTTATCGATTGCAGCTTCCAGTTATTCTATGGGTTGCAGCTTCCAGTTATCATCAGATAGTCTGTGTGCTTGCTTTATGCAAATTGTTTATTTAAAAAACAAACAATTTCCATTAATGATTTCTTATATTTACCCGAACACTACACATTGAAATAATACTAATTTTTACGGAATTTATCCTTGAGCCATACTGTGTATAGAAAAAAGACCCATACAGATAGATATTTAAACGGTGATTCTCACCACCATCCTTCACAGTTAGCTACCGTGGGTAAATCTTTGTTTCAGAGAGCACGAGGGATCTGTGACAGTAAACACCTGGCTGCCGAGCTCCAACATGTCAAGCAAGTTTTGCATGACAACAAGCTTCGGGTCCCACGCCTACGTCACAGAGAACGAGTGAAGCCGGCCACAGTCGAGCGTGTACCTGCTGTACTGCCGTATGTTAGGGGAGTCACTGACAAGATTGGCTACATCTTGAAGCGCGCTTCCATCAAAACATACTTCAAGCCGCCGAAGAAGATTGGTCAGTTTTTACCATCAGTCAAGTGTAACGTCCCTCTGCAAGATGCAGGAGTGTACAAGCTTGATTGTGAATGTGGTCTCTCCTACATAGGACAAACTAAAAGGATCAATTAAAACCCGCGTCAAAGAACATATAGCTGATGTGAAGAATCGACGCTCCGTGAAGTCTGCAGTCTGTGAACATGTACAGGATCGCCCCCGTCACTACATCAGATTTGATAGACCACAAATCCTCGCTAAAGAACACCGATTCCTTCCAAGGATGATTCGCGAGGCTATTGAAATCAAAAAACATCCTAATTTCAATAGAGAAGATGGCTGGGTGCTACCATCTGCTTGGGATCCTATAATAAATAAAATTAAATCCCAACCCAAGCATACAACTGCAAGACTCCATGATACCATAAGTTCACACTGTGTAGATCGGAACAAAAGTTAAATTTTAATCTATGGTAACCGCGGTTAACTATGACAGCTGGACGTTGAACATCTCAGTCCTTCCCGTGACCATGGGTGCTGTAAAGCTCTCGAAACGTCGGGTAAAAAAGTTAAATATACGCGATAAATTCCGTAAAAATTAGTATTATTTCAATTTCCATTAAGTTTATAAGGACGGCCTCGTAAGAGCATCTATTACCTAGGCTGCACTAAAAGTATCGGGAATGGAATATTTCCACTGTTCCTGTCATATTAAAATCTTTTTAATTGAAAACTCCTTGGTATTAAAAAATCGAATACCATTTATTTATTTAAAAAAAAGATTCTCGGTCTTGTCACAAGGTTTTGTCAAACTTCTTAGTATATATCAGTAATCTGTCAAACTTGTTTAGTCGTTGAGAAAATGGAATTGAGTCGAAAAAATTCAAGAGCGATGATTTATTATGACTTTCGAAGTGGTTGAACAAAAAAAAAGTGTGTTGACCGGATGATTTCTGCATTTAGTGATGAAGCCCCATCCAAAACCACAATTTATCGCTGGTTTGCTGAATTTCAACGTGGACGTGTCAAGCTCAGTGATGATCCCCGTCAAGATCGTCCAAAAACTGCAGTCACACAAGAAAAGGTTGATGCTTTGCGTAAGCTGATTAAGGAAGACTACACTTTGAAATAATACTAGTTTTTACGGAATTTATCGCATATATTTAACTTTTTAATTACCCGACGTTTCGAGAACTTTACAGCACCCATGGTCACGGGAAGGACTGAGATGTTCAACGTCCAGCTGTCATAGTTAACCGCGGTTACCATAGATTAAAATTTAACTTTTGTTCCGATCTACACAGTATGAACTTATGGTATCATGGAGTCTTGCAGTTGTAAGCTTGGGTTGGGATTTAATTTTATTTATTATAGGATCCCAAGCAGATGGTAGCACCCAGCCATCTTCTCTATTGAAATTAGGATGTTTTTTGATTTCAATAGCCTCGCGAATCATCCTTGGAAGGAATCGGTGTTCTTTAGCGAGGATTTGTGGTCTATCAAATCTGATGTAGTGACGGGGGCGATCCTGTACATGTTCAGACTGCAGGGAAGTCTGCAGTCTGTGAACATGTACAGGATCGCCTCCGTCACTACATCAGATTTGATAGACCACAAATCCTCGCTAAAGAACACCGATTCCTTCCAAGGATGATTCGCGAGGCTATTGAAATCAAAAAACATCCTAATTTCAATAGAGAATATGGCTGGGTGCTACCATCTGCTTGGGGATCCTATAATAAATAAAATTAAATCCCAACCCAAGCATACAACTGCAAGACTCCATGATACCATAAGTTCATACTGTGTAGATCGGAACAAGAGTTAAATTTTAATCTATGGTAACCGCGGTTAACTATGACAGCTGGACGTTGAACATCTCAGTCCTTCCCGTGACCATGGGTGCTGTAAAGCTCTCGAAACGTCGGGTATTTAAAAAGTTAAATATACGCGATAAATTCCGTAAAAACTAGTATTATTTCAATGATTGAGGAAGATCGACATGTGACATACCGCGAAATTCAGGCAACTTTAGACATTGGCATGAGTCAAATACAAATAATCTTGCATGAACAATTAGGTGTAAAATAAGTTGTTTTCCCGATGGATACCGCATTCGCTCTGTGAAGACCAAAAAGCGGCTCGCGTTACTTGGTGCGTCAGAACTCTCGAAAGATTTCACACAGAATCCTCAAATGCTGTATACAACATCGTATCAGGTGACGAATCCTGGATATACGCGTATGAACCCGAAACAAAAAACCAGTCACGAGTTTGGGTGTTCGAAAATGAGTTAAAGCCAACAAAAATTGGTCGTTCACAGAGTGTTGCAAAAAAAAAATGGTGGCCACGTTTGTCTCCAAAACCGGCCGTGTTACGACTATTCTTCTTGAGGGACAAAGAACGGTTAATACAGAATGGTATGCTAGCATTTGTTTGCCACAGGTCGTTTCTGAACTCTGTAAAGAGAACTGCAACCGCCGCATCATCCTCCATCACGACAATGCGAGTTCTCACACCACACACAGAACAAAAGAGTTTTTAGAGCAAGAAAACATAGAATTATTAGCCCATCCGCCGTACAGCCTCGACCTAAGCCCTAATGATTTCTATACTTTCCCTAAAATAAAGAATAAATTGCGTGGACAGAGATTTTCATCACCTGAAGAAGCTGTGGACTCCTACAAAACGGCCATTTTGGAGACCCCAACTTCCGAATGGAATGGTTGCTTCTATGATTGGTTCCATCGTATGGAAAAATGTGTCAAATTTCGCGAGAATACTTCGAAAAGCAATAAATACATTTTTAAATAGTAATGTTGTGTCACTTCCTTGATTCCCGAAATTTTCAGTGCCTCTATGTCTTCCCGTGAATGACGTATGAGGCAACTAAAAGAAATTTCAATGGCTCATTGGCTGCGTTTGGCAGAAAAAAGCGCTAGCAAGCGCTTGTAAGCAAAATGGCGATCGTAAGCGGTAAGCGCTGTCAAGTCGTAAGTAGCTATTTTCCTCTAGGACACGAAGTTAGTTTTAACCGTGGAACCTAACCTAATTTAAATAAATGTTTGTAAAGTATTCATATTAAAAACTTACCAATCATGAATTTTTAATAGCATGTTTAAATTTTTTATTCATGTCATTCATTATTACTCATATATCATATATTACTTAAAACTCATATTGCACAAAACAACTTATAAACTCTACTTCAAAACAAATTAAATAAGCAAAATGGCGGATTGTGTCAGCGCAACTGAAGTTAGCAAACGTGTCCTGGCCTAAAACTGTTTAGTTTCGCCATTTTGCTTACAAGCGCTTGCTAGCGCTTTTTTCTGCCAAACGCAGCCGTTGACTTTGATATACGATAGGTGACGAGGACCAAAAGCGGGTAGTTTTACGACGTCAAAGGAGCCAGATGCTTTATGCTGCGATCGATAATCCACGTGTCAAGTAAGCTGTTACCACAAATGTTTTTAGCGTTTTGGAGGTGTCTAGCAGTGGACTGTTGCGTGCTGATAAGGAAGTTGAAGGGAGCTGTGTCATTTTGATAGCATATGATAACTCATAACTGTCACTCGTTTAGTGGATACCCTAAAAAGCGAGTCAAGTAATAATACCGATGAATCTGATATGTGTTATTACCAATTATCTTCTTCTATATATTAAAATAAATATGCGTGAATAGAGAACTTTTCACCCATTTTTAAAAATATTGCGCGCGCGGTGGTATGTGAGGTTTTGCATACTTAATGTTTATGCGGTGAAGGAGTGCAGAAAGCTAAAACTTATGTAAATATTGTGTATTTATTTTATATAAAATTAATATATTTATATACAATAAATGAAATAAAATAAAATGAAATGAAAAATACATTGCTTACGTCATACTACCAATGTATCTGAGTAAGTACTACCAATAATGGTTATACCATTTTATGAATGTTATTACTCTGAGGCGAAAGTCAAATATTTAATATGCATGGAATAAGGCGAAAAAGCGTTTATTTTATATATGTGTTGTCGAAAGTGTAATACAGCTTGCTGAGTGTACAAACATGAAAATTCAATGAATTACGGTCGAATTTCGACCTCTAGGCACCCATTAGTATGAAAGTAATCGAAAAAAAGAACTCACAATTTAAGTAACGATATTTATTACTTAAGTATATAGGAGTAGGGAGGAGAAGTCCTACCCCTCTGGGTGACAGGCGTGAGTGTTTATGTTTATGTTTTTTTATTTATGGTACTTATATATTCCATTTGTTTTTCAATTGTCCACAGAAAAAAGATACTAGTGCGAGAGATTAAATAAAATTGTAGCATTTCGTCTCAATTAGCTTCCATACTCAACACGATTGTTGACACAACGAAGTTTAAGTAATAATTTTTAACCGTTGTATTCCCGGACGTTATTTTTGACCTAAAATGTCTCTCTTTAATATTAATAGGCAATTAAAAAGAAACGTTGCTTTTGTAAACTGACATTTTTAATGATTTGTTTTAAACTTTAACTGTTTACTTTTAAGTAAGATCTCTATTTTATTAAACAAAAATATTTATGTAAGTTCTTTTTTTACAAATTATTAGTCACGCTTTTCTGTTACAGACATAAATGTTGTGAATTGGAATCAAAATTACTATTTGAAACGTAACGTTAACGTATTTAAACCATGTAATTAATTCTTCCTTTTTGTCTCTATTTAATTATAAAAGCGTCACCGCCGTAGTTGAATTTTCTCCAGTTCCGTGGAGCGTTTTACATAAATAAATTACACATAATATGGATAAACATTCCTACCTCGTACGGTAATTTGTAGGTATTTGTTACATTGTTACCCTCTAGCTGATGGTGTTTGCAATAAAGGGTAAAAATATTTGTTCCTTGCGGTATTAGAATCTAAGGCACTGCAGTTTCGCAACTAAACGCTTAGCCACTGACTTGCTGAGCCGTCAATTAGAAATGAAATTATAATTTACGGTCAAGATTAATTCTCACTTTAAACTATTTTAAATAATATTGCCCAACTGTCACTTGGAACTAACGACAAAGTGGCGACTTTCGAAATACCCGCAGAGTTGAATTTACTACTCATAAACGATGATGGTTGCTGTAGTAATTAAGGCTACATGTGTTATATTGTATTTTTTTTTAATTTATGGTACATTATACAAGAAATGTGACAAGATTCAGCGAAAATACTAGGAAGGCGCATGAAGTTAAAAATTAGACCATTAAAAAGTTTGATTGACATTCCTGTAACACAGTTACCTTTACCCTTACAGCCTAATAAATTTAAAAAATTAGCCCACTGCTGAACAAAGGCCTCCCCCACTGATTGGGTCCAGTTTATGGGAGAAGCCTGTGTTCAGTGTATGCCATAGTTGCAACGCTTGGCAAGCGGATTGGCAACCGCAGTTTTTATATATTTATTCGTTATTAGGAAGACACTGCTGCCCATCTCCTGATTCCTTCTGTCGCCTCTTACGACACCCACGGGATGATATGGGGTATTAAATATTCTTACATCGCCTCTACTCGGTAGCAGGAAGTAGTTAACATATTATAAGTCATACCCCAACAAGAAGTTAAAGCATTCCTCAACAATGCAAGTGACTCTTTGCCTGATCTCATTTTATACGCTGTTTAATACGTAAAAATTTTGGCTTCCATTTTTTACGTTCAACTGTTTACATTAAACGTGATTAAATCCTTAAAATTAGTTTTATTCAATGTAACCTTTAATCTTCAATCCGTTTTCCGATATAATATTTACGTGGTAGAGCCAAGCTGCAGCTATAATATATTTTGTTGCAACACGAATGGATCGGCTCGACCGAGGTAGACAAGAGGGGTATTCCATTTTTTCCACATTAGAATAGAAATTATTAGAAATCCACATGTTTACTGGGCGTCCTTCGGGAGAAGCAGGCGGGTAACGTCGGACTCGACTAAAACCCTATGGTGGTACGGAACGTGACTACGGCAAATCCGCTACACTGGGTTATTATGTAAAGTTCATATAGTTGTCAATTGAGTTATAATGTAAAGCTCATATAGCTAGATGGCACTATAATGATGATACCCTTGCTGATTTAAATTGCGGTTTCATTTTGATATTGATTTGATATTCCCGCATTCTTTTTCATCTCCGTTTTTTTTTGTTTTATCTAAGACTAGCGAACCGCCACGGCTTCGCACGGGTGATCTCGACAACAGCGCTACCTACCGGGTCCGGATGTGAATATAAACCATCTGAGACCCATTCAAACACTCAAAAAAATTTCATTATAATAGGTTGGATGGTTTCAAAGTCTATAACGAACTGACTTTTATGTAGATAGATTAAATCACAGTGCCTATTTATGCTCGTGGTCAAACTACCTACTATTTTAAGACTGCTTATCTTTAAATATATTTTATTATTCAATATTATGTTCTCCTGCCTTCGATTTATTTTCTCATTTCACTATAACAACGTCGAAGGTCGTTTAGTCGTGACCTTAATAACCTACATGAATTGCATTACGTCATTCAGTAAAGTTCATCGATAATCACATCTAATATTTTATTATAACTACAACGCAACGGCGTGTGCGACTTAATAACTTGTTAAAGTACTCATATTTAGGTTTCCTTTAAAATTGTAATATATTATGTTTTTTTTTGAGATGTTGATAATTACATTAGAGCCACCCAGTAGTCGGGACAAGGTACTCTTCGGACGAATTGGTTGAGGATCATAAACGACTACGCACAGAATACTTAAGTTATTTTTAAAAATACTATACTAATAGACTTTTTTTAGGTGGTAGAGCCATGCTACAGTTATATAAGTACTATAGTTGTAGCACGAATAGGTCAGCTCGACCGTGGAAGGACCACGCTCTCACAGAATACCAGCGTCAAATAGTAGCTTAATGCTGCTGTGTTTCGTATGGTGAGTGTAGAAAACCGGAGACCCTTTTTACTGGAAACGAGGCATTTCATTTAAGGCCTCATGGATAACAACGCATCTGCATCTTGATTCGTAATCGAGGATAAATGTAAATGTTTATGGGCCACAGCAACCATTTACAATCAGGTGGACTGTGTGCTCGTTTGTCATCCTATCCTATAAAAAAAACAACTTATTATGGGCCTGCTTCCAGAATAACGGTTCACCGAAAGATCCCAACGATAACATTCAACCAAATTTCAAAGAGGCCTGTCTCATATTAAGAAGATCCGTCACAATCACTACTCGTGGTATCCGATTAGCGACTACAGCGTGCCAGACATCTTGCGTCTTCGATAGTGCTTGTGCGTTGCAGTCTACCAAAATATATATTTGGCCATAAAATTTATGTTTTATTTAATATCACTAACATGACGTGAATAAAAACAAATATATTTTCTTGAGAACATATAAAGTAACGATATTTCTATCTCGTGTATTAACTTCAGAAGTTTCAGCGGCAACTCGACATTTTACGAGCTTTCCATTTTTCTAATTTCCTTATGCCTCATGACGTTTTCTTAAAAGTATTTTAGGCGAACATTTTTGAAATCTTCTCAATTTAGTAGCCCTGTAAATCGTAGTATGAAAAAATGGATGCTATATTTTTGTAATAAATATGATAGAATGAAATAGTATAAAATAATATATGTGTTTAAAGATTATGTTAATATTAGGATCTTAAATGTAATTTAAGTAATAATAATCTTAATAAAAAATCCAAACATAATGACCGTGTAGTTATCCATCCATGGGTGCTCCACATCGTCCCATGAGTGTTGTAAGAGGCAACTAAACGTACGTAGGAAAATAAACCAAGAGGTGGTCAGCAGCGTCGTTCTTTAGCAACCAGAAAATACAAATACATAAAAAACTGCGCTTGCCAACCGCCCCCTGCCAAGCGTGGCAACTATGGCAAACATTCCCCTTATGAGAGAATTTTAGAGGAGGCCTATGTTCAGCAGTGAACTTTAATACAAATACATAAAAAACTGCGCTTGCCAACCCCCCTGCCAAGCGTGGCAACTATGGCAAACATTCCCCTTATGAGAGAATTTTAGAGGAGGCCTATGTTCAGCAGTGAACTTTAATACAAATACATAAAAAAACTGCGCTTGCCAACCCCCCCTGCCAAGCGTGGCAACTATGGCAAACATTCCCCTTATGAGAGAATTTTAGAGGAGGCCTATGTTCAGCAGTGAACTTTAATACAAATACATAAAAAACTGCGCTTGCCAACCCCCCTGCCAAGCGTGGCAACTATGGCAAACATTCCCCTTATGAGAGAATTTTAGAGGAGGCCTATGTTTAGCAGTGAACTTTAATAGACTGTTACTGTTATGGTGGGGTACCCAAAGATAATAAGTATTACTCTCAATTGTTATTTTTTTATATGGTCAGATGTAACGTATTCTATAACGGAATACTATGAGATGTAAATATTTTATCTTATATCATTGTTTTAATAAAAATTCAGGAAGAATCATTTTTGATTATGATGATGACTAATGATATATAGGTTTATTAAATTACGGTATGGTTTTGAGAACCGTAATAGCTCAGTGGTTAACGCTCGCTGTAAATATAACAGAACGCGAGAGTAACCCGGGTTCGATCGCCGCCGGCACCAATGAAATTGTTAATTGCAATTTTAAGTGCTGATTTACCACGTGCTCGGCGGTGAAGGAAAACATCGTGAGGAAACCTGCATGTCTGAGGAATAAGAAAAATATTTCGAAGACATGTGAAGTTCGTCAACACGCATTTGGGCAGCGCGGCGGACACTTCCTTGCCCTAAACCCTCTCAGAAATGAGGGGAGGCCTGAGCCCAGCAGTGGGACGTGTATATAGGCTGTAACTTTACTTTTACTTTTTATGGTTTTGAATAAGTGTCCTATTACTCTCTTTCTTTTATAGTGATGTCGTGAGAAACTTTGATTCACGACAAACTGTAACTATCACTCCAACAGGAAAACACTTTGTTACAAATTATCGACAACTTAATGACCTCTTCTACTTTGAAATAATTTAATTTAGTTTACCAAAGCCACTGAATAGCAAGTAACTTGATAAAATCGCTTTGTATGATTGGCAACTAATGCTTAGTTACCCTTCAAGCACAAAGACGCTCACTTGAAATATTCCATTTGCGTAGTTGATTGTACGACTTCAGCTAATTTCTATTCTACTCAAACAATGACTTTAGACTTGGGAGCAGCTCAGTTAGCATTTTCAGTTAAGTAATTTCTGATTTTTTCATACTTCCTTCTTTTGTCGATTTTTAATTATTTTAAAAACAAATTGATGAAGTTCAAACGTATTGGCTACGCTTGTTAATCTTACGCCGAAACCCCAAGGCGGGCATAAAAACCAAAAATAAAATACCCACTCACCATAAACAAAAATAAATAATTTTAAAATACAAGGCAGATTTTTTTCGTTTGCAGATAAATAATGTTCTCTTATACAATATGTAACGTAATTAACGCAACCCTCAGACACCCCAATTAGTATCATCATTATCATCATCATTACAGCCCTTCACAAGTCCACTGCTGAACATAGGCCTCCCCCAAGTAATGCCACAAAGCACGGTCCTGAGCCACCTGCATCCATCGACTTCCTGCATGTCTTACCAGGTCGTCACTCCATCTAGTGGGGGGTCGCCCTAAACTACGCCTACCGGTACGAGGCTGCCACTCGAGAACCTTTCTTCCCCATCGGTTATCGGTTCTTCGAGCTATATGACCGGCCCATTGCCACTTCAGCTTACTAATCCGTTGGGCTATGTCGGTCACTCTGGTTTTACTACGGATATCCTCATTTCTGAGTCTATCACGCAGAGAAACTCCGAGCATAGCCCTCTCCATAGCTCGCTGAGCGACCTTGAGCGTCCTCATACGGCCAGCAGTGAAGAACTACATCTCAGATCCGTAAGTCATCACTGGCAACACGCACTGGTTGTACACTTTAGTTTTCAGAGATTGAGGTATACCTGACGAGAAGATGTGTCGTAATTTCCCGAACGCTGCCCAGCCGAGTTGAATCCGTCGATTGACCTCTCGGTCGAAGTTGGACTTACCTAGTCGGACTATTTGTCCCAGGTAAACGTACTCGTCAACAACTTCGAGCATAATGCTCCCCACAACTACCGGCATAGGTGTGACATGGACATTGAACATAATCTTTGTTTTGTCCATGTTCATCTTAAGACCTATCTGTTGGGAGACACTATTGAGGTCATTGAGCATAGTGCTAAGGTCCTCCAGCGATTCTGCCATAAGGACTATATCGTCGGCAAATCGAAGGTGAGTGATGTACTCGCCATTGATGTTAATACCGTATCCTTTTCAGTCCAGTAGCTTGAAAACGTCTTCCAACGCAGCGGTGAAGAGTTTCGGGGATATAACGTCACCCTGTCTTACACCTCTCTGCAGTTGGATAGGTTTCGAACTCTGGTTCTGTACTCGGATAGCCATCGTAGCCTTACTGTACAAACACTTCAGCACCTCGATATACCGACAGTCAACTTGGCACCGCTAAAGGGACTGTAGCACCGCCCAAATTTCGACGGAATCAAAGGCTTTCTCATAGTTCACATACGCCAGGTAAAGTGGCAGATTGGACTTCCGTACAATCTGCCGCAGGGTATGTATGTGGTCTATGGTACTGAAGCCTTTTCGGAAACCGGCTTGTTCGGGAGGCTGGAAGTCGTCGAGTCTGCGTGCGAGACGATTCGTAATGACTCTCGAAAACAGCACGTAGACGCGGCTCAGAAGGGAAATCGGTCTGTAGTTCTTCAAGAGAGCGTTGTCGCCTTTCTTAAAGAACAAGACCACCGCACTTCTGCTCCACGCCTCCGGAGTAGTGCCACCTTGGAGGACGGAATTGAAGAGCTTCTGAAGGACTTCAAGTACGGTGTTCCACCCGCTTTCAGAAGCTCCGCTGTAATTCCATCCTCGCCTGGGGCCCTGCCGTTTTTAAGGTGCTGGAGAGCCATTCTAATCTCGCTCAGACTGACGTCCGGGATATCATCGGAATAGTGTCGGGTAAGACTTGCTCTTGTATCGTTACTCACACTTGCGTGTGGCTCTAACGATGATGTGTACGGCTGCTCATAGAACCTCTCAATCTCACTCAAAATCTCAGGTGTCCCGGAAACGATGCTGCCACACTCAGTCTTCAGCTTTGACAGTTGGCTCTTTCTGGCAGCCAGATCTCTGGCAAAGACTTTGGAGCCCTGGTTCCGCTGGATCGCTTCTTTAATACGAGCAAACTACTTTTTATTTCCAATTAGTATATTATGTTATTATAATAATACATTCACTGAATTTTTAGTTAAACATTTTTATGCCCTGATTATTTATCAAATTAGTTATACTAATTCCGGAAGAATGTTGTGGTCACAGTACAAATCCACGAACGCAAAGACTTTAATGTGCTTGAAATAAAGTTCATTTTTCTTTATTTTTATTGAATGACACAATTAGTAATAATACAAATAAAACTGCACTCTTAAAAGTCTTACTGCCTAAAGTTACGGTCCATTTCAGTTTGTTTTGACTGTAGAGATTTAGTGTGACTGTAATTTACGTAGTTTTAATTATTTTTGGGATAAAAATTACTTTTATTAAAAATGATAGGAATCGATTCAGTAAACGATTCTGAACAAACTACTTTCATAAAGTGCGTTAATTATGTTACATGTTGTATATACACTGTATTCTATTTATTAAAATGTAAGTGAGTTACGTAATTAAAATATTTGCTTGGAATATTTTAATGAAACTATTTTATTTCTTTGACAATTACAATAGAAATTAACAATTAAAATATAAATATTACAATAACCTAAAGCAAACTAAAAGCATATGTCTAGTAGTTTTCGACGGCATTATAAGTTAAAATAGTGCACTGTTCAATAATAATAATATAAAACAAAGTTGTAGGTAGATTAAGCATTTATAGGTACTTAAAGATCGATGGAAAATCCTTTTAGTAGTTCTGGAAAATATAGTGCCTGTCTGTGCACAAATGTGGTATGATTACTGTTTTTTTACATGTATTGATTAATTGTGAGTATACATCCCAAATACGATTACAGTAATATAATTAAAGCCAGGTAGACTAAGAGGTAATATGTTCATTTATAATATTACCCACACATGCTACATAGTAAGAAAGTGTTTTAAACAGGTTGTGTAAGTATAAAAACACAAAGTATAATGCCATTTCATTTATTATTGTAAATAATCATTTCGAAAGTAGTCTATAAATAGTAGAACAGACAGACATGCGTAGTGTCGTAATGGATTAATGGAAGTAATTACTACCTCCCATGAGCAACTGCAACATCATGGGGATTGCAGATGTGTTGCCGGCCTTTTAAAAAAGAGTAGGCTCTTTTCTTGAAAGTCCCTAAGTCGTATCGGTCCGGAAAAATCTCCGGTGGTAATCGATTACACAAGGAAGTTATGTGAGGAAGAAAACTTCTTTTAAATCGCACGGTGGTGGACCGCCAGTCATCTAGATGGTGTGGATGGTATCGCGAGTTTAGTCGCGATGTGCGATGGTGAAATTGTGCGGCTGGAATTAGTCCGAACAATTCCTCAGAGAACTCCCCGTAGCAGATGCGATAAAATACACAAAGAGATGCAACATCTTTTCGTAGTGCCAGTGAGTCAAGCCGATCGGAAAGAGCTCGGTCGTCGATGATTCGAACTGCTCTGCGCTGGATGCGATCAAATGGAAAGAGCTGACTGAGGAGCCCCCACCCAGAGATGGGAACAGTATTACATGTGCGGCCGAACCTACGCCTTGTCGCCTGCTCTGTTGAACACGCCAAGCCTTTAAGAGGCCAATTCGGCCTTTCATTTTCCAAGTGACCACAAAACTGCACGTCACTCGATATGTAGATGCCGAGGATTCCTCTGAGGGTCCTGGCTGAGGCAACAAGGGGAGTGCCTTGAAATTGAGGAGATACGACGAAGGGGTTCCTTTTAGCGGTAAACGAGCAAACTTGTGTTTTCTGGGGATTAAACTGGATTAGATTTAGTCGCCCCCATTCTGAGACTTTGTATAACAACGTCTCGACTTCAGACACAAGTTTGTCTCGGTACTCGGCGACGTTTTCCCATGAAATATTGGCACGGCCGTTGTATAAAGCATCACCAGTGCTGTCGTCTGCATGGCAAAGAATGTTATCGGTTTGAACATGTCATTAATATGCATAAGAAACAGCGTTTGTGATAGCACGCAGCCTTGTGGAACACCAGCGTTAATGGGCTGATGGGCTCGTAATCGGAGCACACATACTACGACCTTGATGCTCCGATCTGCAGGAAAACGGGTGATCTAATTGCATTACTTTTGGGGAAGCCCATAGGAAGGAAGCTTTGTGCCTTGTGCGCTTTGTGCCAAACACGATCGAAGTCCTTCGCTATGTCCAAACTCACGGCCAATGCCTCACCCTTGAACTCTACTGCCTCCACCCATTTATGAGTTAAGTAACCCAGAAGAGCACCAGCCAAGCGACTGCGACGGAAACCGTACTGGCGGTCACTAATCAGCTGGAGATCCTCAAGGTATCGCATGAGCTGGCTGTTAATAATGGATTCCTTTATTTTAGAGAACAAGGACGTGATGGCGATTGGCCTATAGTTGAACGGATCAGAGCGGTTACGGTTTTTAGGGATCGCGTGCACGAAGGCTGTCTTCCACGATTTCGGGACTACGCCTTAGGGAGTAGGAATATCGGAAAAGACGTATTAAAACTGGCAACAACTCCGGAGCAAAATGTCTTCAGCACAACAGGAGGGACGCCATCAGGCCCACTCGACTTGTTGACATTCAGGGAGAGGAGTGCTCTGCGCACCGCACTTTGGGTCAACAGCTCATTTTGCATGGAACAACCATGGTTGGCGGTGTATTCCGCCCGTCATCGAGGGTTGAGTTGGAAGCAAAGAGAAAGCGCAACAGATCGGCTTTGTCTTGTAGTCCTGCAGAGACGGGGGAGATGGCTGACAGAAGTTCCCTTGGACAGCCTTGGCGAGAGACCACGTGAATAGAGTAAATAGAATACATGTGTTCCCGAAGGAAGACGAAATAGTTTCTCGCCAATTCTGCCGATGTGGTCTGACTTTGCCTTGACAATGACACTTTTAAAGGACCTGGAGGCAGAATCATACTCCTTTTTAAAATGGGCTGGTATTTAAATCCCTAGACGTCAATGCATAAGTCCAGGTCTGGTAGTACTCTTGCTTACGACGTAATGCAATTTTGCGTGAGCGACCAAACCATGGCTGGGTTCTGCCTCTGATAGGTACCATAGATGAAGGAATAAAAAGTTCCATTCCCTGTCCAGCACCACTTTAAAAACCAGCAGCACAGCTTTAAAAACTTTCAGCCCGCAAGGAATACAGATTTGCTCTAAGCGATTAACCTGATAAATGTTAATGAACATTTTAAAGAGTATATATCCTAAATAATATTTTTATAAATATATTATTGTTTCTAAATTTATTGCTTTTATATGTGTATGTAAATATTGATTAAGTAATAATTTAAATTTCAAACACTATCAAAGCCAAGAAAACACGTTTATTTATGATAGTGTTAGGAATCATAAGGACATTTTCAATAATAAGAGATATGAAATAAGACTGTTGCTTAAATGTCAATAATCTGTATTTTTCATAATTCTGTTATCATTTTGTTATCCCTGTCTGTTTAATAAAAAAGATATTATGAAAATTATACCATTACAAGGTGTTATTATGGATTTACATACAACAATATTTGACTGTGTACAAGTTGTCAGACTTTTTATTTTCCCTGATTTCATGTAAGAGAAAAAAATATTTTAAGTACCTGATGACAAAATAATATTCCTTTTCGCAGAGTTAACAACTAGGGTTTGGGTCCCGGGACGTCTCGTGTCTCGAAGTCCCGGGAATTTTCATAATTTTAGTTGTCTCGAGTCCCGCGACTTTCGGTTCAAGATTCGAGACGAGAAAAGATCGTCGAAAATATTATGTTATCATTTTTATTTTCAAATAATTGAAGGAGGCTAGCGCCATCTTTTACTTAAATTACAAAAGAAGTTTCAGTTGTTTGAAGCAACCGGAAAACGTACAGAAAGTTTGGAACTACTGTATAAGGCCTTAAATACAATTAAACCAACATCTGTTGAAAACGAGGGTGTGTGTTCTCCTTTTCCGGTGGCATCATTACAAAAATCAGAAACAAATTGTCGAACAAAGCTGTTGACGCTCTGATTTTTTTAAAAACCTATTTTATTAAACTAGCAAAGAAGTCTAATTAATGTGTTAGTTGATTATTTGAAAGTCTGATTTATAAGTCTCTTTTATTATTTTTATTTATATTATTTAATTACTAAACAAATCTGAATTAACAATGTTGTTATTATGACCAATAAATTTTTATAATAATCAATGAAAATTATGAAAAAAAAATTAGATTCCAGAATTACTAGATAATAATAAAGTTATTAAGAATTAGTATGATTTTTAACTACGTTCGTTTTATAACTATAAGATTTAACTGCTTAAATGTGAATCTGTGTCTGATTAAAAGAACTGAACAATGCAACTATTAAGTCTAAAATAACGTTAAAGTTATTAAGATAAATTATTTTTTTCTTAATAACGTTAATAAATGTTAATTTTTACAAAAATGCCTTTTTAATACGTTTTACCAGAAATTTATTCAATTAAAATTCTTCAAAAAAGGCTCACTTCTCTTTCAAATTCTTTATTTTTTTTCTTAAAAGTCGAAGTCCCGTCGGAATTCCCGGGACCTTGATAGTAGACTGTCTTGTGTCCCGGGACTTAAAAATTATTGGGAATTCCCAAACCCTATTAACAACACAGCGATCTTAGAATAAAAGAAGCATCTTATTCTCAATTCAATGCTCGGCCCCTTTCTATTTCTTGTATATGTTAATGTCTTACCTTCCATAGTAGGGGATAACCATGATATAGTATTATTTGCTGATGATACTTCATTAATTTTCAAATTAAAACGACAGTTACTAAATTACGACGAAGTAAATAATGCTATAGCTAAGTTAGTCAATTGGTTTAATGTTAATAATTTGCATTTGAATGGAACTAAAACTAATTGTATGAAATTCGTAATTCCTAATGTTAAAAATGTCAATACTAATGTAATTTTAAATGCGGAGGAACTGAGTCTTGTTGATACAACCATTTTTCTTGGAATCACATTGGACGCAAAGCTTCAATGGCTCCCCCATATATCAAAACTAGCTAGCAGACTTAGTTCTGCAGCATATGCTGCAAAAAAATTAGAACTCTTACCAGTGTAGTTACGCTTACTAGAATAGTTTACTTTAGTTATTTCCATAGCATTATGTCGTATGGTATTTTGCTATGGGGACACGCGACTGACACTGAAATTATATTTTACAGAAGAGGGCCATTAGAGCAATATATAATTTAAAACCAAAAGAGTCACTGAGACAAAAAATTAAGGAAATTAATACATTAATTCTGGCATCTCAATACATCTGTGAAAATGTAATGTGCATACACAAAAATAAAAGTAGTTTTGCGAAAATAAGTGATATTCATTCTGTAAGTACTAGGGGGCAGACACAAGCTAGTAGTACCAGTTACTCGACTCCACCGAGTTAGTAATTCATTCTTGGGGCGATGTATACGCTTTTACAACAAAATCCCAGAAAATATACAAAATTTGTCATACACAAAGTTCAAAAATTTTATTAAACTAAGTTTGTATAAAAAGGGTTAATATAATATTAAGAAATTTATGGATGATAATAACCCCTGGGAAGGGTGATCGCTATCAAGCTATTTCTAATATGTCTTGTGTTGTTAATTGTAAACATTATTGTAAGCTATTATTGAAAAAAAATTGTCCCGCTGGGTTTCTTGCTGGTTCTTCCCAGGACAGAGGTTTTTTTGCGAACCAGTGGTAAATTAAAAAAAGTGACTTTCAATAAGTATTGCTATAATCTACATTGAATAAAAAAGTTTCTATTTCTATTTATATTTCCATTTCTGTCGCTGGGTATGATCCAAAACCATCAAGTATATAGGTAACCATTACATGAGTAAAAATAGCTTAACTAAGTTACGATACTTATGCAAACTGTATATTTGCTTCTGGTACAAGTAATTACTATTTTTTACTTATAAATATATATGTACCATCTATACTGTCTATGTACTATAGCTGGCATAAATTCAAGATTCATGTCAGAATTACCAAATAAGCCATTTATTAGGTATGAGTAACTTAGTGAATACATAAGGTATTTCTACCTATATTAAGTTAAATGAATCGGTATTCAAAGCTTATGAAGCTATCTATATGCATCAAATAGAGAAGCTTCCTTACGTACCATAAATTCTAATTATCTTTTAACATACACAAAAACTTCTTTGTGTATATTTATGTGATTTATTGTAAATCATCATTTGCAATGAATCATTCGAAATCTATTGTTCAATTACGATTTTACTAATTACTATTACTAATTATTATATTTGGATATATATGTATGTATATGCTTATCGTTTATTAATGTATTTTCCTGTTTATAAGTAGTCTACTGGAAGATATTTCAATATTTAATGGCTTTAGTAGTATTTTTGTGCGAATTCATTGTATATGAATGTATATAAAGATAATTTTTAAGGAACTGACAACCGCCAAAGTAAATACGCAAAAATACCTGAACTATATATATATATATATATATATATATATATATATATATATATATATATATATATATATGTAGATATTAGGACCGACGTTACTAGTGCAGGTGCTGGCACCAGGGATCGAACTAAGTTTTCTCGCGTACTATAAGTAAAGACAAGTGCCTGATTTTCAGCCCGCAATTTTTAATAACATTTTTAACGGCTCCGTAGCGCAGTGGCTTAGCAATGAAGTGCGGTGCTGAGAGCCGCGGGTTTGAATCCCGCACGGAACAAGATGTATGGCCTACAAATAATTGGTCCGAATATGGATGTTTGTCCTTGTAAAATTTATGTATGTAAACTGCCCTCACGATACAGGAGAAAATCCTGGTAGGGAGGTTTCTTTTTGAACCCCTCAATCCTAATAAAATTTCCATGTCGCATTGCAGTCGCATGCACTCGGCAAATCGCATGCGACCGCTCGGGAGTAGAGCAGTACTTAAAACCATTAAAACTTATATTTAGACATTTTTCTATGAATTAGTTTGGCATTATTAAATCTATACAGAATTCTTTATATAAGAGTCAGGTACACAGGTTTACTTCATTACAAAAAAACTATTGTATTTTGATAACAAAAACAAAACATAGCAAGCGAATGACAGTAGCGTGAAAATCAGAATAATTGCTATATATTACTCGAAATTATTTACGTAAAAAGATAAATTATTTATTTATTTAAAAACTTTATTGCACTTAAAATGTACAATTGGCGGACTTAATGCCTAAAGGCATTCTCTACTAGTCAACTACGAGCTAAGCAGAGAACTTTAGCAGGTGCCATAAAATATGAGGATAATTTATACGTGAATGTAAATATAAAAATACACATACCATAAGTGTAAATACAAAAATAAATATACACAACTACAATTAACCTAAGTAATATATGATACATTACATACATAATGTTTAAATAGTACATAATACATATATTTTAAGTATACTTACATACGAACATATTATACTAAAACAATTTAAATAAATAATTTAAAGTATAGCTATTCAGCGAGGAAACGCAGCCAGCGTTCTTGGCACTATACCACGTGGAGCAGATCTTTGACGATTTAAATTTTTAGTTTTAGATTTTCTATATTATAGTTTCTTCTTTTAATTTGTATATAATTAGTTTTATTCGTAATTTAATTATTATTTTAATTAAGTTCTTTATTATAATTTAAATTATAAATTTTTTCTTTTTTGTCCCGTATATATATGTTAATAAAACATTATACTAAAACACTGACAAAACACTAGAAAATCAACACAATAACTTATATAAATATATAAGATATAAGATTATAAATAAATATCCATAGGATAACTAAATTTTTATTGCACTAGAGGATTGAAAATTTCATATTGGTTCTATAATGCCAAACTTCTTCATAAAAAAGTAGTCTCTAAATATAAGTTTTAATGGTTTAAAGTGCTATGGGTGTGCGCGGTCGAATCCGACCGCTAAGGAGTTTGAAGGAATAGCGCCGCGGTCGAATTCGACCGCTTAGAGATTGAAGGGTTAAAGGAAAAAATCTGTATATAACTGCCACAAACTCCAAACAAAGACGACGACAAAAGCGTTGTCACCTCGTATGATTAGAATAGAATGCCTCCATCCGCTTGGCGGCAGCAGCATGTAGGAGGGTAGCTAATAGTCCTAATACCTGGTAACACGTCTCTTATATTGTTGATTCTTTATAATGGAACGCGACGTTGTGCCGGCGTATACCTAGAATTTCGGACTGAGAAAGCGTGATGGATTCCCTTACGGCGCCACAAAAGCGCATATTAAAAAAGCACTTCTCAAACTTTTTTTTTTTTTTTTTTTTTTTATAGAAGAGGGGGCAAACGAGCATGTGGCTCACCTGATGTTAAGTGACTACCGCCGCCCATGATCAACCGCAACACCAGGGGAATTGCAGGTGCGTTGCCGGCCCTTTAGAAAGGAGTAAGCTCTTTTCTTGAAGGTCCCCAGGTCGTATCGGTCCGGAAAAATCACCGGTGGTAAATTATTCCACAGAGAGGTTGTACGCGGAAGAAAACTCCTTTTGAAACGTACAGTGGTGGACCGCCAAGCATCCAGATGGTGTGGATGGTATCGGGACGTTTGCCGTGTAGTGCGTTCACGAAATTTGGCGGCTGGGATTAATCCGAACAATTCCTCAGAGCACTCCCCGTGATAGATGCGATAAAATACGCAAAGAGGTGCAACATCTCTTCGCAGCGCCAGTGAATCGAGCCGATCGGAAAGCACTCGGTCGTCGACGATTCGAGCCGCTCTGCGCTGGATGCGGTCAAGTGGAAGGAGCTGGTACTGGGGAGCCCCAGCCCAGAGATGGGAACAGTATTCCATGAGCGGCCGAACCTGCGCCTTGTAAAGTTGCAGGCGGTGTGCCGGCATGAAATACTGTCCCGCTCTGCTGAGCACGCCAAGCTTTTTAGAGGCCAATTTGGCCTTCCCTTCCAAGTGACCACGAAACTGCACGTCACTCGATATGTCGACGCCGAGGATTCCGATACTGGCTGAGGCAACAAGGGGAGTGCCTTGAAACTGAGGGGATACGACAAAGGGGTTCTTTTTAGCGGTTAACGCGCAAACTTGTGTCTTCTGGGGGTTAAACTGGACTAGATTTAGTCGCCCCCAATCCGAGACTCTGTCCAGCAGAGACTCGACTTCAGACACAAGTTTGTCCCGGCACTCAGAGACGTTTTCCCGAGAAATATTTGCTCGGCCGGTGTAAAGAGCATCACCAGTGCTGTCATCTGCATAGCAATGAATGCTACGGGTTTGCAACATATCATTGATATGCAGAAGAAACAGCGTTGGCGATAGCACGCAGCCCTGTGGAACACCAGCATTAATAAGCTTGCAATCGGAGCTTGCACCGTCTACAACGACCTTGATGTTCCGATCTGCAAGAAAACTGGTGATCCAATCGCACAATTTCTCGGGAAGCCCATAGGAAGGGAGCTTCGAAAGAAGCGCTTTGTGCCAAACCCGATCGAAGGCCTTCGCAATGTCCAAACTAACGGCCAATGCCTCCCCCTTGGACTCTACTGCCTCCGCCCATCTGTGAGTTAGGTAGACCAGAAGATCACCAGCTGACCTACCACGGCGAAAACCGTATTGGCGGTCACTAATCAGCTGGTGATCCTCAAGGTACCTCATGAGCTGGCAGTTTACAATGGACTCCATTGTTTTGGAGAACAAGGAGGTGATGGCGATAGGCCGGTAGTTGGACGGGTCTGAGCGGTCGCCTTTTTTAGGGATCGGGTGGACGAAAGCCGTCTTCCATGATTTTGGGACTGCGCCTAGGGAGTAGGAGTACCGGAAAAGACGCGTTAAAACCGGTGCCAACTCTGGAGCACACGTCCTCAGCACAATTGGGGGGATTCCATCAGGCCCACTCGACTTATGGATGTCCAGGGAGAGGAGTGTTTTGCGAACCGAGCACTGAGTGAAGTGCACTTCCGGTATGGAGCACTCACACCGCGGGATGGTCGGCGGCGTACTCCCCCCGTCATCGAGAGTCGAGTTAGACGCAAAGAAAGAGCCTAGAAGATCGGCTTTCTCCTTTGCGGTGTGGGCCAGTGAGTCGTCCTCCCTGTGCAGAGATGGAAGAGATGGCTGACAGAAATTCCCCTGGACAGCCTTGGCGAGAGACCAGAATGCACGGGTTCCAGAAGGAAGACGAACTAATCTCTCGCCAATTCTGCCTATGTGCTCTGACTTTGCCTTGGCAATGACTCTTTTGAAGGACCTAGAGGCGGAATTATACTTTTTTTTTAGAGCGCTGGTGTTTACATCCCTGGACGCTGATGCATCAGCCCAGGCTTGGTAGCACTCCTGCTTATAGCATGATGCTATTTTACAGGAGCGACCAAACCATGGCTGAGATTTGCCTCCAATGGGCACCACAGAGGAAGGAATAAAAAGTTCCATACCCTGAAGTACCACATCAGCGACAGAATCCGCAACAACGTTGGGATCATCCGGCGAGAAGCAAACCCGCCCCCAAGGGTAGGATGCAAAGAAAGACCGCATCCCATCCCAATCGGCTGACCTATAGTGCCAAACACGGCGGCAGCCTGCAGAATGCAACCGCGATTTCAGCGTGAGTGGCACCACACTCCGGACAAGACAATGGTTCGAGGAGCCTAAAGGGGCGTCGACGGAAATCTGATATCCGTCCGGGTGAGAGGTCAGCAGAAGGTCCAACAGGGAAGGTGCATGATCCTCCACATCTGGAATCCGCGTAGGCGAAGTAACCAGTTGTGTCAGACCATATGCCAAGGCAAAATCATGAACAGATCTCCCCCGCATGATCGGTTAAACGTGAACCGAGCCATTCGGCGTGATGGGCGTTGAAGTCGCCGAGGATCACGATCTCTGCGGAGGGGATCTGCTGTAGCAACGAATCTGCAGCCATTTGGACGTGGTCAAAGAGTCGGTCTGTTTCCGCATTACCGCTATGGGACCTATAGAGGCACCCGTAGACGCGCGGGTGGTCGTCGCTGTCTACGCGTAGCCAAAGGATGGACAGGTCCGAACCTTCAAGTCTGCCGAGGCGTCGAGAACAGATGTCCTCTCTGACGTAAACGCAAACTCCAGCCCGAGGCACAAAGGAGTGTTCCAGTTTGTACCCCGGGCAGGAGAGATACGAGACATCAGCCGGAAAGGACACCTGCGTCTCGGTCAGAAAGAGCAGAGCCGGCCCCGCCGTCTGGAGATGGTAGTGGACGGCGTTTAGGTTAGAGTGAAGTCCCCTGATATTGCAGAAATTCACGGACAGCGTGGCAGGGGTCGCCTTGGTCTTGTTGCTCCGTTTGCCCCGAGCAGTTTTAGTCTTGAGCGGAATATTGCCCCCCCCCAGAATACGCGGGGCAGCCTGAGCACCCACGCTCAGAAGTGGAGAAACATGGTCGTGGATGCTCAGCGAGGGATTCTCCAGGGGTGCTGGTACCCTCCTGGGGTAGTCTATCATTTAATTCCGCTACCATGTTGATGGGGGGGGGGGGGGGGGATTTGGGCCTCCGGCCACCTGCACTCACCAGACGAAACGCGGAAACAGAGCTTCCACTTCACGCCGGTATTCTGTGAGGTCGTGGTACCACCCCGGTTTGAGCCGGCCCATACGTGCGACAGCAAAGCTGCCGCGTGGCTCTACCACTGTTAAAAACTTAAACGGGCAACATCATATTTTACGTTGAATTAACACGCTACCCCCTCTCCCTCCCCTAGCCTGACGCGGCCAATGATCTTCGCTTTAATATGTCCCAAAACTGTTATTTTGATGTCTGGCGCTAATTTTGTAGCGAATATGTATTTTTATTCAAATTAGGTAAACCATTCGCAAAAAAATAAAAATTCGTACTTCATTCAATGGTAGTAGCTATTTCATTAGTGCCGACGGAGATCGAACCCAGGACTATTGCGTCCTGTTAAATTTATTGTTAATGCTTAACCCCAGAGCTTAGTATGTACATGGCATAGATTAAGAGAGATTTCTAATGAAGAATATAATTTGCTAAAGATAGGTTGGTTTTTTTGTTTCAGGTACATTTTACCTTCGTGTCAGAGTCCTGTCGGCTGAAAAACCTACTAAAGCGGACACATTTCGTATGTATCGATTTAAAAATTACGTGGATCTACTTTTTTGTAAAAAAGGAAGGACTTTTTTGATAAGAAGTTAATGGATTACATTTCATATTGTACAACCAAAATATAAAAATATTTGAGTACAAAATGCTGACGATTACGTGAATAACGTAATCCGGGGGTTATAAAGAAGTATTATTTTAAACTATTTTGTAAAAGCATATACATTATTCCACAAAGAAATTACCGACTCTTTAGAGTCGAGTAGGCAACTGCTGCTGTTATTACTAGCTTGTGATAATTCCTAGTATTCGCAGAATGTACTTTAGATAAATTATATTTTCGTAAATATATTAAGAGACCAAGGTTGATAATATTTTTATTTCTTAAATTTTTCCCTAAATACTCCTTCGGATTCAGTTTACCTTATAAATTGCTCTTATGACTCTATATTTCAAAACAAATTTGAAATTTGATATATATTGGTTATTCCCGGTTGACTTTATAAACAGGAAATTACTTTCCTGCCACGTTGTCGGGCCATGTTGTAGCTATATTAGGGATGCAGCACTAAGGGTCTCGACGAAAAGAAGTTGAATCGAAAAAGAGAGTATATGTATTAGCGAATAAGTAGTCCTGAGTGTGTGGATATACTCGAATCGAAATAACAAGATATATATATATATATATATATATATATATATATATATATATATATATATATATATATATATATATATATATATATATATATATATATATATATAAACAACCTAGACTGAATGCTGTGCGAGTCGAGAATGATTGTATTTCCAATAAACAAGTTTGAGTTTTAATATACAAAAGCAATAGTTTGAAAGGTTTAGATGTGAGGAGGCATTGAGTTGAAGAAAGGACTCCAATAAAAATCATAAATACAGTTAAGGCAGCTAAGTGTAGTACAGTATCAGAAATTCTCAGAGCTGCAGAGTTGTGGTGCTAATACTGCTGTACAGTTTCTTTAATTAATGATAGGGACTTAAGCGAGTACCGGAAGGCTGGTGCAACAGAGTTATAGTCTACTAGTATCAGTATAAGAAAAAAGATCACAGCGTGATTCTAAAAACTACCGTGGAATTACCCTGCTTTGCATTGTCGAAAAACTGTTCGCTAAAGTATGCATTGAAAGACTCATAAAAGAAACTGTTGGAAAATTTTGGGATATGCAAGATAGATATAGAAAGGGGATGGGTTGTACAGATTAGGCCTTTTTTCTACACCCCATCACGGAGAAGTTTCGGAAATTTAGGCCACAAACAGTGATTTCTATGTATTTTTTAAACATAAAATACTATTGATAGGGTGGACAAGGGTATTTTATGTCTAAAGCTAGGCTGCTACAGGCATTAAATAAAATATCTAGTGTTTCTGTCAGGATCATCAGACCTTACACGGACTGGTTTGGCATCCAAAACCTATCTGGCAGTTAACAATGCTGTGTTAGTTCATTTTACCTTAAAGTATGGTATAAAAGTCGGCTAAGGCAAAGAAACATGAGAGTAAATTTAAATAGGCATGTTAGGGGTGACTCGGAATGACAGTGTGAGAAATGGTATCATAAGGAGAAAAGTGTAGTTTGTTTGAAAGTTGGGAGAGAGGTGTGTCGGGATCTTACTAATTGGAAGTCCGTAATATCTACCTTTGAGTGACAGGCATGAGAGTTTATGAATGTTATGCTCAGAATATTTTAAAAAAATCATAATAATTCACTATATTTATTTCAGCAAGATCGCATAATCGGTGATACGTGGCATTGCTTGAATGTCCTCTAGACCGAATGTCGGCCACGGCGGCCTGCCTCAACGGAGGCTAGCCATCGGCGCAGGACAGTAATATAGTGCTCAAGTGTATGCGCAAGCACAGGTGCACTCTCAATTCCCTCACTCTCATAATCCGATGGGACGGTAACCGACACGACCGGAGAGAGATCAGGCGTAGGACCAACGGCTTTACGTGCTTTCCGAGGCACGGGGGTGAGACACCGCCATCTTCCTGACTCCGGGCAACTACTGAGAATTTATTTGACAGAAAAACTCAATAATTAATTTTTGGCCCGACCTGGGATTCGAACCCATTACCTCGTGATCAGCAGTCGCACTACTACAACCACTAGACCAACGAGGCAGTGTTATTTATGTTAATAAATACACTGAAATGTGTGTCAAATGTGTTCTCTTTTGACGCACAGGGGACGAAATGGAGAGATAAATAATTTGTGGCCGCGTCGCCACCATATCTATTTTTATAATTTTCATGTTGTTATTCTTTCTATATCTCAAATATGAAAGTGTCGTGAAGCTGTCTAGACAATATTTCACTTGTCTCGCAATTTTTTTTGATATTTTTGCCAGATTCGGCACGTCATACCCTTATCAACATAATGGGGTCCTGTATTTACTTATTATAAAAAGGAATTATTTACATCACAACATTCACAATAAAATCTTGTAAGTTATGGATCTTGTAAAATACGAACGTTATTCTTATACGAGTATTTGTTTTGGTAGTTTTGAACTAACATTGTAAATTGCAATTTTATTGGCACGTCTTGCTAAGACAACTTGTATTAAAATTAAAAAAAAAATCCTAAAAATGTATTGAAATGTTTTGATGGTTTCATGGTAGAGGTCAATATTTCTACTGCTGACGAAAAGTCTTCGCTCGTGATGAGACATCTTAAACCTTGTTCCTGTAATAGGTTTGACCATCCGTTATAGGCCTCCCTTGTCGATTGTGTCATGGGGGGATTTTACCATAACATTACTACGCTTGGCAAGCGGGTTTCCAACCGCAGTTTTTTATTATTTTGAGGTTTTATCAGGAAGATGCTGCTGCCCATCTCCTGTTTCAGCTTCCCTCTGTCACATCTTACGACACCCTCGGGACGATATGGGCTAGTGGATATCCTTACACCGCCACTACACGGTTAAATGGGTTTTATAAATGGTAATTATTGACATCGTTATTATTTCGTATGACAAGCTATTCTTGAGTGTACGATAAGGTCACGCAATCTGTATGCTTATGATAGGGCGGATGGGGGAAAAGAGTAAGGTCCACAGACATTTAAAGTTTATTCTGATCTAAATTAAACTGATTAGTATTTTCCGTCCACTATAAAAGTCCAGTAATAGAGGGATTTCGTAATATTTGTCACGTTTGACAGGCACCGCAGTATTTTTTTAAATTTTGATCTGTTATCAGGAAGATGGTGCTGTAAATCTCCTGTTTTAGTTCCCTCTGATGCCTATAACGACACCCACAGAACTACGTGGATTAGTGGATATTGTTACACCGCCTTCTTATACGGTTAGTATTCTATTTGTATAGTGTAAAAAAAAAGCTAGCAATGAGCTCTGTGGATTTAAGAAGACTATTAAAAAAAAGAACTTTGCGCTCCCAGCTTCAGTCAATACTATAAAAAAAATATTTTGCAATACAGCGAAAGCGTCAAACACGAAGTGAAATGTATAATAACTAAATTAATAAAGAATGGCCTAAACATTTCTTTAACTGCCGATGAATGGTCATCTTACCGCCAGCGCCGCTACATGAACATAAATGTGCATTCACCTGAATTAAATAATAAGCATCATATTAGTTTGGGACTTGCACGATTGTAGGGAACAGCCACGTCAGTAAAGAGCGCTAATATTTTAGAGAAGCTGATACTGCAGGCCTTTCAACTCACGGGGCCGCCGTAATGAAGACTGGAAAATGTCTACCCGTATATCATCAACTGTGTTATGCGCATGGCAATACAATTGCAGTATTGGATGTACTCTACAAAAACATCGAGTAGCTAGTGTAACAACGTACGGTGCTGTAGCAGAAAATGATAATCTATCTGACTCTGATAGAGATGATGAAGATGATGTATCAGTTGAGACAGTAAATAGACACTGGCCCTGTTCAAGTGTTTCTAATCAATACTACAAAGACTTGATGCAAAAAGTTGGACTGGTTGTGAAATTTTTAGAAAATCTACTACTAAAAATGATGACACGCTACAAAAGTATGTAAAAGAGTAAATATTCATGAAATATGTGCGATTTTGGACTGCAAAACGAGATGAAGTTCGTTATGCTACAGATTTTTAGGACTCTATGACTCTATATAGTTACCAGGATTAAGAAAGGAACGCTTCGGTGGTTTGTTCATGTAGAAAGACTGAATGAGGAAAGAGTGACATAGCAAATTTATATGGCAGTAGTGAACGGAAGAGTCGGGAAAGGACGCCCTAGACGAAAGTTTATCGATCAAATTGGCGATATTTTGAAAATGGGCCATATTAGGAGTACCTTTAGGGCCGATCCTCATTCGCCGTTTACAGTTCGTTCTCGGTCCGATCTCGGTCTGATAAAATATTTTTAAGTAAAAAAATATGTGTGTACACTCATACAGACAAATTTCGACCGTCGAGACCGACGAGCGTGTATGCGTAGATATATGAATGTAAAGGAGGCAGGAGAGGTGTGTCAGGATCGTGCCAAATGGAAGTCCATAGTCTCTGCCTACCCCTCTGGGTGACAGGCGTGATTGTTTATGTTATGTTATGTAAAATAAAAGTTAATCGGGTTAATTTGATTTTAATTAAATCGCATCGCATAAACCCCATCATGATAAAGTTTAGTAACAAAGCAAGTTTAAAATCGGTTTTCATTTTCGACACTAAATTTTACCTACCATTAACTCGCAACGTTTGCATAAAAATACTAAGTTTGAAATACGATTCTTATGCTCGGTTCGCTGTTTCATTAAAAGCACCATGAAACTTTATAGCATTATACCTTTTGTTAATATATAGCTACAGTTTATTTATGTTCAAGGTATTGAAGGTGGTTTTAAAAGTCGGTAAGAAATATTATACAGCAAATTAAAACTTAACTTTTAAAAGGGAGTCGTTTCTTCATCCTAGCAAGTCTTGGTAATCGTAGCTCAAAGGATAAACTTGTCTTGAAATTTCATAGTTCACGAGAAAATTGAATTTGGTGCACCAATCGAATTTTTTATTGTAAGTTTAAGTGATGGTTTACCCAGATTTACAACGGGTATGTCAGGACGGTGAAGTAAAACGTGAAGCAACCTGAATGTTTGAAATTGTAAGAATTTCGGAGATATGTAAAACCGTCAAGTTGCTTTGAGCAACTTGCATATTCTAAAAACACATGATTTTAAAACATTGTCAGAAATAAAAGTATATAGTGTGCCTCTATCCAGCAGTTATAAGTGTGTATAAGATGTTACTTACTTACTTATAACACACTTTACTTACTTAAATGTTATTGTAAATATTATTCATCAAAATATATGTCTCTGGAATTAAATTCGATTGTTTGATAGTTTTTGTTGGAAATACAATCAATTTAGGCTTTGCGTGTCACAAGCACGCATTTACGTCACCTGAGCGAGTAAGTGACTTTATCGTAGGCAATTTGTCTGAAGACATCAGTCTTGGGTGCTTCAATTTTTCAACTTAGACGTTTCACGAAACAAAAATGTTCGAAAGCAAAACTTTCTTACATTTATTTAATTTTAATGTATTACTGAACTTGAAGTTTTATTTTTCCTTTTGCATAAGATTTTAATACGGCATTCATGAGTAAATTACACCTCCTTTTCTACCAGTTCTCAATAGTCATCTGCTGAACATAATTGTTTTCCATTGTAGGAAAGATTAACCGCAATCGCCATACTTGGTTGGAATTGCTGATTTTGAATTGAATTGCTTTTAGGCATCTCGCGCCTTTGAAGCTCTTACTTGTCACGGGTCTGAGTATTTTAATTTCCTATATCGAAATTATAGTGACAGGGAACAACTTCAAAGGCGCGATATAAATGGAACTACATTTGGCAACCCTAGCCAAGCATGACAATACCAGCAAACGGTTCCAACTAGTTACACTAGTTACAAGTCTGTTAAGGGGAATAGGCCTACTTTTTATCCAAATATCAACCTCAACATTAAACGCAACATTAACGTTTTTAAGCGATGCGTGGAGCCGATTGTTTGAAAAGATAATCGTCGTATTCCGTACGTCATGGGATCTTTTTTTTTAGATACTCGCCAATTATGACACCCATGATACAAAATAGAGTAAATAGATGACTGACTAGCGACTAATCATTTGTTTATTTTGGTTGATCTCCTGTAAAGGAGTTTTCTTATTTTCAGTTTAAAATTGCATTATTAATGACCATGTTATTGCCGTAATAATAATAATATTTTAACACCTAATTCCGCAGTATTAAGAAACTTTATAGTTGGAACAAAAAGTATTACTGCAGTTTATTATGCTACAAAAGATTTTCTTTTTAACTGCAAGGTTCCGGTTGAAGATAAAATAAAAATACGGCAACACTGTTAAATAATGTAAAAAGTTGTAAAAAGTTTCGAATATACTCGTAATTGGACTTAGTTCCGGTTTAGCATAATAACAAAAGTTATAAATTATGTAATTGACGTGTAGTGATAGCGTAATTGTATCCTTCATCCCGTTTCGTTCTATGGAAGTCAATAGAGTTCAAGTAGGTCTGCCAAGCATGGAGAACACCGTATACCTGCCTAATGTAATCGAGGCCTATTTCAAGCAGTGAACTGTTCTTTTCTTCACTTGTAATCCACTACAGACTTTTAAAAGTGTGTACATAAGTTAAAATTTTGTGGTTTTCTTTCTTTGCACTAAACTTACTTAACCTCTCAATCCCTTAGCGGTCTCATGAGGGTATTGGTGAGGTCGCACCCACCCACAGCACTTTAATTCATAAAAACTTTTATGTATATACTGCTTTTCTATGAAGAAGTTTGGCATTATATAATGAATATGAAATACTCTATCCGCTAGTGCAATAAAATAACTGTTATCCTATGAATATTTATTTATAATCTACGTTTATTTCGTACGCCATTTTTGCGTGAATGTTATTGTGTTGATTTTTGGATTTTTGTAGTGTTTTATTATAAAATTGTGATGAAAGTTTTTGTGCAGACACTTTCTATTCCGTCATTCTCATAGTCCGATGAAATCGCAATCGACACAACTGAAGAGGGTTCAGGCGCAGATCTTTACGTGCATTCCGAGGCAAGGCGATGAAACATTATAAAATTATTTACTTCAGACATTTACCTAGACTTTCTCGGCTCAAAAAACCAAATAATATGATTTTGATCAGGCCCAGGAATCAAACTCGGAACCTCATGATAGTAGTCGCGCTTATAACCGTTAGACCGACGAGACAGTTAATATTGTCAAGTTTTTGTGAGAATATAATTTATCTTTTTACGTAAATAATTTTAAGTAATACATATTGAAATAATTGTGATTTTCACGCTACCGACATTCGCTTGGTATGTTTTTTGTTATCAAAATACAATAAAATCTTTTTGTAATGAAGTAAAACCTGACTTTTGTTTAGAATATAGAGAATTTTGTATAGATTTTATAATGCCAAATTTCTTCATAGAAAAGTAGTCTCTAATTATAAGTATTAATGGAATAAAGTGCTGTGGGTGGCTGCGGTCGCATGCGACCGCACGTGATTTGTCGGACGCATGCGACGGCATGGGATTTTTATGGCGCTTGAAGGGTCAAGTGAAAAATGACTCATGTTCACAACATGAGTCATTTTGGTCCATCTTCATATATATAATTCTTCTCTACGTATGACTGACACTGAACTGCTCCTAAACGGCAGAAACTTTTTGTGTGTGTATAAGTGGATTCCTGGAGTGTTTAGATTCACAGTAGGTGGTGATGTTGACATCCAGAAATGACTCGCGCGAAGCCGGGGCAGATCGCCAGTAAAGATATAATCTGACCAAAGGAAAGGAGTGAGTAAAGAAATGACACCTAATAGAGGAGAATGGAAGGGAAAGACATGCCATGCTGACCCCAAATAACTTGGGATAAGGGCAGGAAGAAGAAGAAGAACTTGACTAAAGCGCCATCTATCTGATTTTAGCATAACTATGAATCATCTTCTCAATAGTTATATTATGACCTCAATCGGTAATAATGTTACACCCAGTCATGCAGCTGTTACTACCAAACACACCAACTATAATAAGGTATACTAAATTTCGTTGTCCGTCTTCATAGAATTAGCCAAAAGTTGAGCTTACAGGTGGAATAAAAATATGGTTCGTATGATGTGACTGTTACTTATAGTTTGTGCTTAGATTTTCAAAATCGAATATCAAAACATTTAAAGTCAATAATATATAACTTCAAAGAGACGTGTAAAAGTCTCCAAAACTCACACTTACGTACTTCGTACAAATCACTTTATCAGCTAACATCGAGAAGCTTACTAGAAATGTACGGGAAACCGCATAGGTTTATTATAAATTAATCATAAAGTTGTTACGCGACAAAAAAGAGTAGAAACTAGCATCAGTTACATTCACATAAACGATATGAAAAGGGTTATGATTTTTTAATGATTTCTTAAATTTACGCGAACACTACACATTGAATAAAACTATTATTTACGGATTTTATCGCGTTTAATTACTACTTTAATTTATTTTTATTACCCCGACGTTTCGGGTGCTTTACAGCACCCATGATCGCGGGAGGGGGGGACTGAGATATTTGACGTCACAATGTCATAGTTAGTCCGGCTACCTTCAGTTTTTGAATATTAATTTTTGGTCCGATTTATGCAAAACGAGCTTATAGTATCATGAAGTCTTGCAGTGGTATGCTTGGGTTGGGGTTTAATTTTGTTAATTGTAGGATCCCAAGCAGATGGCAGCACTCATCCATCTTCTCTATTAAAATTTGGATGTTTTTTTAATTTCAATAGCCTCGCGTGTCACCCTTGGTAGGAATCGGTGTTCTTTTGCGAAGATTTGTGTTTTATCAAATCTAATGTAATGGTGGGGACGATCTTGAACATGTTCGCAGACTGCAGACTTCCCGGAGCGTCGGTGCTTCATGTCAGCTATATGTCCCCAATGACCTATGTAAGAGAGACCACATTCACAATTTAGCTTGTACGCACCTGCATCTTGTAGTGAAATATTACATTTGATGGATGGTAAAAATTGGCTAATCTTCTTCGGCGCCTAGTAGTATGTATTACATTTGATGGATGGTAAAAAGGGTTGTTAGGGGAAAATATATTGTCTATAGTATAGTAGTGTATATTGTATAAAGTAAGTCAAACAAACACCCGAAGACAAGTGTTTTTTGTGGCCCAAAGACACTTTCATTCTTCGGTTTGACCGGGGAAGAACCACACGTCATAGTACCAGCGTGAAGTAGCAGCCTAGTGCTGTTGTGTTTTGTATGGTGTGTGTAGAAAAGACGAGAACTTCAGTGTTGGAAACGAGGCATTCCACCTTAGACCTCAGTGGTAACCCGCATCTGCTATTGATTCCTAGGCCACAACATCCACTTACCATTATGTGGACTGAGTGCTCGTTTGTCGTCCTTATTCTATAAAAAATTTACCTTCTGGGCCAAAGACTCTACACGAAGATTTAAAATTTCATACGTCTCTATTTAACATATCACGTTCTTTGCCTTTTCTTATTGAATCCATGTCATCACTACGAGAAGAAGGTTCGGGAACGAATTATGTAGTAAACAACGTTTATTTCGTAAAGAAGTTATAAAGAAACAAATACTACTTACTATTCAGATAATTCTCATAAATTCGCTCAATTTCTTTTTGCAATCTCGTACTGCAATCAAAGTTTATGTCCACCTTTAATCAAGCGAATACTTTTTTTTTACAATATATGAAATCGAGCCAAAATATCTCATTACTTGTGTGTTAATTTCACTTTTTTCACTGTCTGGGTAGACGAGCTCCGCAAAAAAGAAGTCGCTTTTAAACCCTCAAACTTACAATTTAACAGTATTATTAATGTTAAAATAAAATCAACCCATGAGTGAAAATACAAGAAATAAATGTTAGAAATTAAACGCTTGTCCTTATTCACGTACCTTTTTAAAATAATATATTTTATAAACTTTTCTCTCATACCACCTATCTCCCCAATGGCATTTACATTCCTTAATAGTGATAAAGTTAAGAATTTAGGAATGTATTTCTACTCCTGTCTAACATGGTAACCACAAATTAATGAATTCGGTAGGAAAATGTTTGCAGCGCTAAGCTCTCTGCGGAGCCACTAAAGTTACGTTTGCTCAGTCACTATTGAGCAAGCGTAACTTTAGTGGCAGTAAGGTGTTAGTCTCCGCAGAGAACTCTGTCTGACCATGCTGATGTTTGCGAGATAGCAAACATCAGCATAGTCAGACAGAGTTATCGAAGCGCAGTTAAATAAACTTGAGGGAATTCAAAATGTATGATTACGATTTATATTTGGACTCCGTAAATATGATCACCTTTCTGAATTTCGTAAACGTCTCAAGTGGCTGCCGATTCGCCTTCGCAGGATTACTCATACCCTTTCTGCTTTATACAGCATACTGTTTAATCCCTCCACACCACGTTGTATGAAAGACGGTTTTGAATTAATTTCTTCCTTTCACGATCATCATCTTCGTTCCACGAACATCCTTTCACAAAACAATTTCACTTTTTTCACTGTCTGGGTAGACGAGCTCCGCAAAAAAGAAGTCGCTTTTAAACCCTCAAACTTACAATTTAACAGTATTATTAATTTTAAAATAAAATTAACCCATGAGTGAAAATACAAGAAATAAATCGTTATTTCATGAGAAATATTAAACGCTTGTCATTATTCACGTACCTTTTTAAAATAATATATTTTATAAACTTTTCTCTCATACCACCTATCTCCCCAATGGGATTTACATTCCCTAATAGTGATAAAGTTAAGAATTTAGGAATGTATTTCTACTCCTGTCTAACATGGTAACCATAAATTAATGAATTCAGTAGGAAAATGTTTGCAGCGCTAAGCTCTCTGCGGAGCCACTAAAGTTACGCTTGCTCAGTCACTATTGAGCAAGCGTAACTTTAGTGGCAGTAAGGTGTAAGTCTCCGCAGAGAACTCTGTCTGACTATGCTGATGTTTGCGAGATAGCAAACATCAGCATAGTCAGACAGAGTTACCGAAGCGCAGTTAAATAAACTTGAGGGAATTCAAAATGTATGCTTACGATTTATATTTGGACTCCGTAAATATGATCACCTTTCTGAATTTCGTAAACGTCTCAAGTGGCTGCCGATTCGCCTTCGCAGGATTACTCATACCCTTTCTGCTTTATACAGCATACTGTTCACAAAATCCCTCCACACCACGTTATATGAGCGTGTTTCCTTTCACGATCATCATCTTCGTTCCACGAACATCCTTTCACAAAACTTATTCCTTGGAACTCTATAATATTTCCCATCATAATTCCGTTCATCATCTTGTGTGTATTTAAATATTTATATATCTTTTACTTCATTGTAAAATTTATGTACACCTTCCCTATTTGCAATTTGCTGTAAACAACAGTTATATGATGATGTCTAACCAGACCAGTTTAATTTTAAGAGTATTTTCAAAAATATTAACTTGCATAATGACCCCTTTATTAAATTATTCCACCAAGCAGCAGCAGCTCTATCGAATCCGAGTCACATGATCGTGAAATAATTTTTCTAAATAGTGTTTATGTATGATGCGCGCGTATGAAGTGGCACAAATCCCGTGCGCTAAACATAGTCCTCACCCGTATAGGATATTTGTCATAGTTGCCATGCTTGGCGAAGCGGTTTGGTAACCGCAGTTTCTTTTAGTTGTTATTAGGAAGTCCCTGCTGTCCATCTCCTGGTTTGTTTTCCTCTGTCGCCTTTTATAACCCCCACGGTACAATATGGAGTAATGGTATTTTTACATTGTCACTATACTTTCTTGGACGCAACGAAGAGGAACCCCTCTTCCAATTCATCCATCATTATAGCCTATAAAAGTCTACTGCTGAACACTAGCTGCCCTATAGATATCCTCATAGGAGGGAGTTTGCCTTGCATGGCTACGAATGTAAGCGCAGCTTTTTGTTATTTTAAATTGTCATCAGGAAGACGCTGTTTTCCAGCTCCAGTTTCAGTTTCGTCTGTCGTGTCTTACTACACACGGTGGGCAATATGTGGCAGTGCATATTCTCACACCGCTACTACACGCTAACTCCGGTCCCTTTTAGTACTTCGCAACTATTTTTGTAATATGCTAAATAGTTATTGTACGTGGCTTAGACTACAAATTGAACTTACCCGCGATGTTCCGTACTAACATAAACGTGTACCATAAACTCACATTACATCGCAATAACATGCTCGCGGGCGGTAACGTAATAAACTGACAGCCTGCGAAATATTTTAATGATTTACGTAAACAAGTTATATTATGTTTGTGTTACTTCTCAATAATTTTATATATTTAATATATATTTAATAAGAGATCTAACGGGCAATAAAAAAGTTTTTTGGGTATATTTTATAAAATGGTTTTTGTTAGTTTATTAACTTACTTAATGGAGGTTTTAACTCTATTATGGATAGTCAGAATATGTCAAAAGCCAAGTATGGCAATACACAGTGCTGTGTTAGTACTAGCCCTCACTCACTAAACGTTTGTGAAAGTGGGGTGTGTAAGAAGAATCATAAAGAATTAAATGAATGCAGTAGAAATAAGGTCGTTAAGAGATATGTTAAGAGGTATGTTGGGTTGACTTTTAATGATATGTGTTATAATATTTTGGAGTGATTTAGTGACATATTTTAGAAGTAGGACCAACGGCTCTGCTTCTGACTGCGGGCTGCTACAGAATTTTCTATTTATAACTATTTTTAAAAGAAAAACCCAAAAACAGATTTTAATCCGGCCTACGATTAGAACCCGGGACGACCCCGATTTCGGATTAATAGTCTCGTATCTATACAAGATGTAAAAGAACTAAACCGATGATAAGAAGCAATGTCAATAGTACGAGACTTCTGGTACTTGTAATAGAGTCACCAATCGTTACAGACAATCTTACCAAATACTACTAATTGAAATTTTTTACTAGAACTGTTTTAATATCATAAATTGATAAGTATGTAATAAGTAATATTTTATTATATTTTAATATCGTAACTGTCAATAATGATTAATTGGTTTTGAATTTTATCCAACAATTTCTAAATATATAATTAGGTACCAGTCTGATATATTTCAATTTTCCATTAATGTAAAAGAACGGATTATTTTCAATTAAATACTAATGGCGGCAACATGGCGATGAATCGCATGATCGAGTGTATTCATACCGTCGAAGATTTACTAAAAAAATCAAATTTTAGAGATGAAACCTATCTAGATAAACTTTTAAAGTAAAACATTAGCCTAATCTTCTTTCTTCTTTCTTCTTTCTTTCTAATATATAGAAACAATTACATCTATACCATTTACATACATAAGAATTGCTGGCTTAAAGTATTGTAACATTGTGGAACGTATTATTATAATTCAGTCATTAAAAACATTAAGGTACAACTCAAAGGATCTTCTCCTTCTTTCGATAACCCTATAACATCCAGACAAACATCTCTCCCATAGTAGAGATTTGCCTAGTCATGGCGCTGGGCAGGCGTAGTTGACGATCGCGGAACCAGGTACACCCTCCATCGTCAGGTTGACGCCGCTTCTCATCGCCTGGGTATGTTACTATTAGCGTGAGGAGGATGGTTTAACAGCCAACTGCCGAAAACTGTAAGGTATTTTCGACATTTCTTACAGGTGCTGGGTGGGTGAACCTGTCTTTTTATTGTTTTTCTTTTTATGTAAGGAAAGACGTTATAACTCCGTCGGTCTATATGAATTCCAGCCGCTAAATTTTACCATTGCACATTGCTCTAAAACTTACGATACCATCCATATTATCTGGATGATTGGCGGTCCCCCACTGTGCGATTCACTTGAAGTTGTATTCCTCGCACAACTTCCTTGTGGAATCGACTACCACCAGCGATTTTTCCGGACTGATACATACTCAGGGTCCTTTGAGTAAAGAGCCTTCACGTTTTAAAAAGGTTGGCAACGCATCTGTAATTCCCCTGATGTTGCAGTTGTTCATCGGTGGTGGTGGGTACTTACCGTCAGGTGAAACATATGTTGTTTGCTTCCTGTTATATATCATAAGATTGTTTTAATAGTAGTTTTGATACTAAAATGCACAGTCATCAGTAAATAAAATCTATTTTAAACCCATTAATTTTGTTTCCGTTTATAATTTGTAATTGGGTCCCACCTGCACTAAACTTAATATTTCACTTAGGTTATTTTACGAAGGCTTTCAGCTCATGATATAGCCTGTTAAACTGAAGTATAGTTTACTTTGTTTATAGATTTTTTTTTAATTTTGTTTTCTTTACTCAATATTGTTTCGGTCTCTTTAGTGCATTATTTTAAAATTGTCTTTTTTGCAGTCCGGTTTTTGATTTTTTTAGTTATTTGTTTTATTTAGTAGGCCTGTAACGCATCTGCAATTCCCCCCTGCTGTTGCAGTTGTTCATGAGTGGCGGTAAGCACTTACCGTCAGGTGAACCATATGATTGTTTGCTCCGTGTTTTATATAAAAATATTGTTTTACTATAGTCAACCAAATCTAAGAAATACATTTTGACAGCTGTCAGACTTATTGCACCAAGCATACCAACCAAAAAATGGGAACGTATAGTATTCGATTCTCAAAAAAAATCGATATCGATTATTTAGAGTTGGTAATCATTTACAGTTTAGTTTGAATAATACCCGAATAAATTAGAAACGGATAATTTAAAACACAAGATTTATCAGTTTCTTCGTATTTATTGTTACTGCTTATTTCTAAAGGCAAAGTTATAAAAATTTAAAATTGAAACTAGATTAAAAATAAATTTATTCAATCACTTTCAGTAAAACCACTTGAGCTGTCGTTGTATAGATTAATTGTTATTTGATTTCCAATAATGCAGTTAAAATTAATGTCTCTTTCAAAGTAATCCAAAATATTTTTTTTGTTTTTTCTATCTCTTTTACTCAATCAGCCTTTGTGACATGGGCACATGCTTCAACGAATATAGAAGTCAAAGTTAAAGACGACAGTCCAAAAAGTTAAAGCCGAGACAAACACAAAATCATAAAGTAACGCACAGTAAGCTCCCGAAATGGCGGGAGATTGAAATTACGTAGTGGTTTTTTCAGCGTGGCCTTGTATATGAGTGTTTTTTCCTACACAAATTTACGTTGACAAAATAAAGAAATAAACTTGTTTTATTCATAATTCATGTAATTTAAGGAATTTTAAAAATAATAATTTAATTAAACAAACAATACATTAAAATAATTAATGATTTGATTATTTGAATATTTTACCGATTATTTGAATATTTTTGCCGATTATTCGCATAACAATGAATTTTAATCATTCAAACACTACGGTAAGGTTCTGAGCGACATATCATTGAAACGGCGTTAAGTAAAAAAGTTGATACTGGTTATTTTTGAATATTTTGTTTTGTTTGAAAGATTCGACTTTAAATTAGTGATAAAAAAAACTGTACAAGTTGTAATGAAATATAGATAACTTTTCAAAGATTCATAATTCTTCGAATTTATGTAAAATGTTATTTTAAATTGTGTGAATACGCTTGTGCAAAGTTGTAGCGGACTGATTAGTGTTAAACGTCAAAAGGTATTTCTTAGATTTGGTCGACTATAGTAGTTTTGATAATAAATGATAAGCACAGTAATCAGTAAATAAAATCTATTTTAAAACAAGCTTTTATATGCTTTATTTGGATAGCATTAGGTTTCATCATCAAAGCTACATACCAAATTTCTATTTCATCATCATCATTACAGCCCTTCACAAGTCCACTGCTGAACATAGGACTCCCCCTAGTAATACCACAAAATACGGTCCTGAGCCACCTGCATCCATCGACTTCCTGCATGTCTTACTAGGTCGTCACTCCATCTAGTGGGGGGTCGCCCTACACTACGCCTACCGGTACGAGGCTGCCACTCGAGAACCTTTCTTCCCCATCGGTTATCGGTTCTTCGAGCTATATGGCCGGCCCATTGCCACTTCAGCTTACTAATCCGTTGGGCTATGTCGGTCACTCTGGTTTTACTGCGGATATCCTCATTTCTGAGTCTATCACGCAGAGAAACTCCGAGCATAGCCCTCTCCATAGCTCGCTGAGCGACCTTAAGCGTCCTCATACGGCCAGCAGTGAAGGACCACGTCTCAGATCCGTAAGTCATCACTGGCAACACGCACTGGTTGTACAATCTAGTTTTTAGAGATTGAGGTATACCTGACGAAAAGATATGCCGTAATTTCCCGAACGCTGCCCAGCCGAGTTGAATCCGTCGATTGACCTCTCGGTCGAAGTTTGACTTACCTAGTCGGACTATTTGTCCCAGGTAAACGTATTCGTCAACAACTTCGAGCATAGTGCTCCCAACAACTACCGGCATAGGTGTGACATGGACATTGAACATGATCTTTGTTTTGTCCATGTTCATCTTAAGACCTATCCGTTGGGAGGCACTATTGAGGTCATTGAGCATAGTGCTTAAGTCCTCCAGCGATTCTGCCATAAGGACTATATCGTCGGCAAATCGAAGGTGAGTGATGTACTCGCCATTGATGTCAATACCGTAAAATATATAAATATTTAATAAAAAATATATAAATTTTATAAAAAATATATAAATATTTAAATTTCTATTTAAATATTTATATATTTTTTAACTTAATTGTAAAATTTATGTACACCTTCCCTATTTGCAATTCGCGGTAAACAGCAGTGATGTGATGATGTCTAACCAGACCAGTTTATTTTTTAAGAGTATTTTCAGATTTAAGATATTAATTTGCATAATGACCCCTTTATTAAAATATTTCACCAAGCAGCTGAAGCTCTATCATCACATGATCGTGAAATAGATTTTCTAAATAGTAATTATGTGTGATGCGCGCGTAGGAAGTGGCAAAAATCCCGTGCGCTAAATACAAGCCTCCCCCATATAGGATATTTGTCATAGTTGCCATGCTTGGCGAAGCGGTTTGGTAACCGCAGCTTTTTTTAATTGTTATTAGGAAGTCCCTGCTGTCCATCTCCTGGTTTGTTTTCCTCAGTCGCCTTTTATAACCCCCACGGTACAATATGGAGTAATGGTATTTTTAGATCGTCACTATACTTTCTTGGATGGAACGAAGAGTAACCACTCTTCCAATTAAACCATCATTATAGCCTGTAAAAGTCCACTGCTGAACACTGGCTTCCCTATAGATATCCTCATAGGAGGGAGTTTGCCTGGCATGGCTACGAATGTAAGCGCAGCTTTTTGTTATTTTAAATTGTCATCAGGAAGACGCTGTTTTCCAGCTCCAGTTTCAGTTCCGTCTGTCGTGTCTTACGACACACGGTGGGCAATATGTGGCAGTGCATATTCTCACACCGCTACTACACGCTAACTCCGGTCCCTTTTCGTACTTCGTAACTACCCGAATAAATTAGAAACGGATAATTTAAAACACAAGATTTATCAGTTTATTCGTATTTATTGTTACTGCTTATTTCTACAGGCAAAGTTATAAAAATTTAAAATTGAAACTAGATTAAAAATAAATTTATTCAATCACTTTCAGTACAACCACTTGAGCTGTAGTTGTATAGATTAATTGTTATTTAATTTTCAATAATGCAGTTAAAATTAATGTCCCTTACAAAGTCATCCAAAATCAATTTTTTGTTTTTTCTATCTTATTTACTCAATCAGCCTTTGTGACATGGGCACATGCTTCAACGAATATAGAAGTCAAAGTTAAAGCCGACAGTCCAAAAAGTTAAAGCCGAGTCACGAAATAAGAAGACAAATACAAAATCATAAAATAACGCACAGTAAGCTCCTGAAATGTCGGGAGATTGAAATTACGTAGTGGTTTTTTCAGCATGGCCTTGTATATGAGTGTTTTTTTCCTACACAAATTTACATGAACAAAATAAAGAAATAAACTTGTTTTATTCATAATTCATGTAATTTAAGGAATTTTGAAAATAATAATTTAATTAAACAAACAATACATTAAAAAAATTAATGATTTGATTATTTGAATATTTTTACCGATTATTTGAATATTTTTGCCGATTATTCGCATAACAATGAATTTTAATCACTCAAACACTACGGTAAGGTTCTGAGCGACATATCATTGAAACGGCGTCAAGTAAAAAAGTTGAAACTGGTTATTTTTTGAATATTTTGTTTTGTTTGAAAGATTCGAATTTAGATTAGTGATAAAAAACTACACACATTGTAATGAAATATAGATAACTTTTGAAAGATTCATAATTCTTCGAATTTACGTAAAATGTTATTTTAAATTGTGTGAGTACGCTTGTGCAAAGTTGTAGCGGACTGATTAGTGTTAAACGTCAAAAGGTATTTCTTAGATTTGGTTGACTATATAGATTTATTTTGATAATAAAAGACAAGCACACTATTTATTGTTATTTACTGATTATTTATTTATTATTATTTACAGAGTATTTACTGATGTAAATAAAATCTATTTTAAAACAAGCTTTTATATGCTTGATTTGGATAGCATTTGGTTTAATCATCATCAAAGCTACATATCAAATTTCTGCTCAATTAGATGTCAGGTTGCTTTATTAGCTTTTTTTACTCTAAGACTGTGATTTACCTACTGTCTAGGGCTTCATCACCACTTACCACCGCATGGGATTGTAGCCTCAAGCACTGGCTTATAATAAGCACATGAGTAATTTCTTTATTCGCATGTGAAAGCAAGTGCTTCAAAAGTTGATTACACTTCTATTACTGGAAAGATATACGGTTAAACGAAAGCTTGTAGAAATGTCGTTGACATTCTGTACACGTATATAATAAAAACAAATGCAGACTCGATAGTGTGCCGGTTACGACGTGTTACGTTAGCGTATTGAACATTTAGACGGTGATAATTTTAAAGCGACACGCTCTCAATTGCATTGTCTGGAAAATAATATATTACACAGCATTAATCACTGTCTTGTTGATGAAATAAATTGATTGCAGTGTGGCTATGCACGCGTGCTTTGAAGCATTTTTATTTTTAAATATACATAGGCAATTCTACGTTGACCCCTCGAAGAGAAGTTCTAAGACTTCAATATTGCAAATTTTGTCGTAGGTTTAATATATTAAATATAATAAATATTAAAATTCCACATTTTCTAACTCTTTACTCGAACTTCGTCGAAAACTTTTGTCCTCTTGGTTCCGTAAGTGCAAAAGGTAATTTTTAATTTTTTGAAATGTTTAGTTAACATACGATAAAAAATTGCCTACTCAGGTATTGCTTATTATATATATTGTTGCATGAATAAGTCAACTAGCGCCATCTAGTGTCAGGAACGAGAGCGAGGGGAGCATTGAGAAAATGACATCACAAATCGCTCAACTGACAGCGCCTAGTCGAAACTCGAACGCTCGATACCTTCCGCGTGTTTACTTGAACATTCTGGATATTTCTTTGCTAATTTAAATATATAGGCGCTGCAAGATGCGATGGAGGCAGTGTTGATTTGGGCGAAACAAGCGAAGCTTCGGAGTGGAATTAAGTGAATTAGTGTGTTTAAATTATTAGTGTTTTAACTCTAATTGTGTAAAGTAAATTAAAGTGTTAATTTAGGTAATTTTATCGGCAATTTTTATTGTCACGAACCTCAAGCTCGTAACAATTGGTGTCAGAAGTGGGATAAAATCATGCCGATTTTACCTAAGGAGGAAACGGAGGGTGTCCGTACCCGAAATCAACGCCAGCAGGAGACGGACCAAAGAAGATTTGGTGGTGCAACGCCGCTGACGTCGGAGGGCCAGCCGCCGGCTGCAGGCCCGTCAGTAGCTCCTCCATCTGCAGCACCCGATTTAGGTGCTCTGATGGTGATGCTGCAGGAACAGGCTCGCCGACAGGAGGAACAGGTCCGTCGGTTGGAGGAGCAGCTGCGGGGTGGACAGGATGAACAGGCTCGTCAGCAGGCGGAACAGGTCCGTCAGTTGAAAGAGCAGCTGCAGAGCGGACAAGAGGAGCAGGCCCGCCGACAGGAGGAACAGGCCTGTCGGTCGGAACAGCAGATGCTCCTCATTAAGGACCTTCACGCTACATTCGGGAAAGAGATAAGGGAGGTGAAGGATAGGGTTGCTCAGCATGACAACCGCCTGTCGGAAGCTGAAACCCAAATCGCGAAAGCTGAAACCCGAATCGACCAAGTGAACAATCGGGTTGACAACGTAATGGCTGACATGAAGAAATCACTGGACGAACTCAAACTTGGAGATGGAGCTACAGCTCCCGTAGTAGCTACAACACCTTCGCTACGTGGGTTCAAGGTGCCACCGTTGGACGGTACCTCTTCCTGGTCGGCCTACAAAATCCAGTTCGAGGCCGTCATGGAGGCGAACGGCTGGAATAAAAGCCAAGCCATGACTGCACTCACCCTAGGCCTGCGCGACCAAGCCTTAACTGTGTTGGAAGCTCTCGGTAAGAAAGTGACCTATGAGCAGCTTCTTGAGGCCTTGGAAGCGAGATATGGCGACGCTCATCTGTAACACGTCTTTCGCGCGCAGCTTAAAGATCGCGTGCAGCGCAGCAACGAAAACCTGCAGCAGTGGGCCCTTGAGGTGGAGAAGATGGTTCGAAAAGCATACCAGTCTGTACCTGCGCTCATTGAAGGGAACCTGGTTCAGACATTCATCGACGGCATCCGCGACCTTGAAGTCAGAGCTGCTGTGAGACTCGGGCACCACGACACGCTTAAGAACGCCTTGGCCCATGCACTGGAGGTGGAAGCCGTGCGGCAGGATCATCGTTCCCATCGCATCAGGGAGGTTGCAGCAGCTACAGTTCGCGACCGCAACAGAGGATACAGCCCTAGGTGCTATGGCTGTGGGGAAAAGGGCCATCTTCGATCCAGCTGCCCTAAGCGAACCCTAGAAAGGGAAGGTGTACGATCTCAGGAGGGTAGTGCGGCCAACAGCACCGCCCTGCAGCAGCAGGGAAACGAGTAAAAGCCAGAACTGCGGGGCGGGTGCTGGCTGATGTTAAAAGAGCCCCAAGGATCTCGATCTCACAAACCCATGATGGGAACAGTCTAATCATCAAGGGCGAGGTCAACGGAATGCCGTGTAAACTGACCATAGACACTGGAGCCTCTCGTACGGTTGTTAGTTCCCAACTTATAAGCCAGTTCCTTGGGGACTCCGCATACAACCGAGAACGCATTAATTTGGTAACAGCCACCGGTCAGCGTATACCCGTCCGTGGAGAGAAGGAGATGGAGTTGAAGCTAGGCAACGTGATCTACCTGCATAATGTCATCGTGGCTGATATAATGGACGACTGCATCCTAGGCCTAGACTTTATGAGGAATAATTGTTGTGAGATCGACGTTAAGCAAGGTGTTTTGAAATGTGGACAGGAGGAACTTTTTATGGAAGGTGCGTTACCAGGGAACGTGTAAAGCATCAAGAAGATTGTTCTTCCGCCGAGATCGGAAACGATTGTTCCGGTTAGTCTTCCACGAAACGCTGGGCAAGCTCACCGTTGTGTACTTGTGGAAAGGGTAAACAATGACCTTCCATGGAAAGTAGCTCGAACCTTGGTCAGGACCACTGACATCTCAGGAGTACGTGTGCTGAACCTTTGCGACCGGGAACAGGTTATAGAAAAAGGTACACTGGTTGGTACTTGTGAGGAAGTGGATTGGTTACGTCAGTGCCAATATATATCGAGTGGGACCCCCAGCAAGGATTCAGAAACGAGAGTGACCACACTTTTGGAAGACTGTCGCAGTGTTCTGTCCCCGAACGAATTGGTGAAGGCGAAGAAGTTGTTACTCGAGTACGCCGATGTATTCTCATCAAACGATGCTGACATAGGAAAGACTGGTTTAGTTCAACACAAAATAAACACAGGTGAAGAGTTGCCTATCCGTCAGCGGCCAAGACGATTGCCGGTAGCCCGTGAAAAGGAAGTGGAAACCATGATTGAGGGAATGGTGAGGGATGGTGTTATTGAACCTTCATCTAGTCCATGGTGTTCACCCGTGGTACTGGTAAAGAAGAAGGATGGCAGCATGCGGTTCTGTGTTGATTACCGCCGTCTGAATGACGTTACAAAGAAGGACAGCTATCCCTTGCCAAGAATTGATGACACGCTGGACATGCTTACAGGAGTAAAATGGTTTAGCACGCTGGATCTAAAAAGTGGCTACTGGCAAGTTGAAATTGACCCTAAGGACAAGGAGAAAACTGCGTTCTCGACGGGAAAGGGTCTGTGGCAATTCAAAGTAATGCCGTTTGGGTTGTGCAATGCTCCAGCAACGTTTGAAAGGCTGATGGAACTTGTACTTACCGGGCTAATTGGCGATGCCTGTCTGGTCTACTTGGATGACATCATCATCGTGGGCCGTACGTTTGAGGAACACCTTCAAAACCTGGAACGCGTGCTCATGAAGATTAAGAGTGCCAACCTTAAGTTGAGTCCGAAGAAATGTTCACTATTCAAACGGCAAGTCAACTTTTTGGGGTATGTAGTGTCGGAAGAAGGTATCCGCACGGATCCAGAGAAAATCGCAGCTGTAAAGGATTGGCCGGTTCCAAAAGACAAGACGCAGGTTAGAGCATTTTTTGGGTTTGTGCTCCTATTACCGACGTTTTGTGAAGAACTTTGCAGATATAGCCAAACCTCTGCATAAGCTAACCGAGGAGAAGCGACATTTCTGCTGGGATGAAAGTTGTAACATCGCATTCCAGGAGCTCAAGGACCGTCTGTGCAAAACACCTATTTTGGGATACCCTGATGCAAGCAAAGAATTTATAGTTGACACAGACGCAAGTGATATAGGACTTGGCGGTGTGTTGTCTCAACGTAATGGTGACCAAGAGGTCGTGATAGCGTACTTCAGCAAGTCGTTGTCAAAACCGGAAAGGAACTACTGTGTCACAAGACGCGAATTGCTAGCTGTGGTAAAGTCGTTGCAACATTTTAGCAAATATCTTCTGGGACGAAAATTTCACTTACGAACTGACCATGCTGCACTAAAATGGCTATTGCGGTTTAAAAACCCAGAAGGACAAGTTGCGAGGTGGATTGAACTACTGCAGGAATACGACTTTGAGATCGAACATCGCAGCGGGAAATCTCATGGCAACGCAGATGCATTGTCAAGAAGACCTTGTCCTGAAGATTGCAAACATTGTACTAGGCAAGAGAGTAAGGAAGTGGTATCCGTGAGGATGCTCAGGGCAGACCACCTCAGCAACGAGTGGAAGGACAGCTTACTACATGCACAGCAGGAAGATCCGGACATCAAGCCGATTCTGGAATGGATAAAGGCCAGTGCTCCCAAGCCCAAGTGGAGTGACGTCTCAGCGATGAGTTCGACCACTAAAAGCTATTGGGCCCAGTGGGACAGCTTGCTGCTTCAGGATGGAGTTCTGTGTCGTAAATGGGAAAACGTTCGGGGAGACAGCTGTCATTTGCAAATGGTTGTCCCTAAAGTTAAAGTGCCGAATGTTCTACAGCTGTACCATAATGATTGTTCAGGAGGCCATCTGGGAGTTAAACGAACTCTACTGAAGATCCGAGAACGGTTTTACTGGGTCCACTGTCGAAACGATGTCGAGGACTGGTGTCGCAAATGTACAAGTTGTGCGGCTGTAAAGGGACCTCAGACTCGTAGTAGAGGTGCATTGAAGTTGTACAATGTTGGTGCACCATGGGAGAGAATAGCCATTGACGTGGCGGGGCCGTTTCCGGAGAGTGAAAGCGGTAACAAGTATTTCATGGTTGTGATGGATTACTTCACTAAGTGGCCAGAAGTCTTCGCCATTCCAAATCAAGAAGCTTCAACAGTTGCAGATAAACTAGTTCATGAAGTCTTCTGTCGTTTTGGAGTACCTTTAGAGATTCACAGCGATCAAGGAAGGAATTTTGAGTCTCAAATATTCCAGGAAACTTGCCGAGTTATGGGTACTCATAAAACAAGAACGACTTCTTATCACCCGCAATCTGATGGAATGGTGGAACGATTTAATCAGACATTGGAGAGGTACCTAGCAAAAGTTGTAGACAATCGGCAACGAGATTGGGACAAGCACATACAACCGTTTTTGTTGTCATATCGAAGTTCTGTTCACGAAAGTACAGCAGTGACACCAGCTTTCGCAAACTTTGGAAGAGAATTACGGCTGCCTGCAGACCTGATCACCGGGATACCACCCGATGCTCCACGCAGTATAACCGATTATGCAAATGACTTGCGGAAAAAAATGAATGACGTTTATGAGCACGTCAGACAATCGGGCCAGCAAATGTCTGAAAAAATGAAAACCCGGTATGACCGCAAAATGAACAACAAAGGGTTCGACGAAGGTTCACTTGTGTGGTTGCACAATCCAGTCCGCAGCAAAGGGAAATCTCCTAAGCTTCAAGCTAAATGGGACGGCCCGTACCGGATTGTAACCAGGATCAACGATGTGACCTACCGGATACAGAAAGGCGCAAGAGGGACTCCTAAGATCGTCCATGTGGATCGCTTGGCGCGTTATTATGGGACCGATAATGCTCGGGACGAGCATGTCTTAGGAGGGGCAGTGTTGCATGAATAAGTCAACTAGCGCCATCTAGTGTCAGGAACGAGAGCGAGGGGAGCATTGAGAAAATGACATCACAAATCGCTCAACTGACAGCGCCTAGTCGAAACTCGAACGCTCGATACCTTCCGCGTGTTTACTTGAACATTCTGGATATTTCTTTGCTAATTTAAATATATAGGCGCTGCAAGATGCGATGGAGGCAGTGTTGATTTGGGCGAAACAAGCGAAGCTTCGGAGTGGAATTAAGTGAATTAGTGTGTTTAAATTATTAGTGTTTTAACTCTAATTGTGTAAAGTAAATTAAAGTGTTAATTTAGGTAATTTTATCGGCAATTTTTATTGTCACGAACCTCAAGCTCGTAACAATATGCTTATTATATCGGATAAACTTTCAATTTGGTGATATATATTTCTAATTATTGTCTAAGAGTTGGGATATCACAAGCCTTTCACAAGTCCACTGATGAACATAGGCCCCACGGAATGTGTGACGGCCCATTATTATATTAAATAATTGATAATTAATTTCTATATAAAGCTGTCAAAGTATCTTGGAAGAAATATATTAAACAATAAAAATACGTTAGTAAGCATAAAGCTAAAATAAATAAATTTCAGACATTAAGTATTATAGTAAATTAAACGCTTAATATTGCCTTTCAGAATCAATACATTTATTAAAAACTTTGTTAAAATATTCGAAATGTGATAAATAATAGAAATACATGTTGAAAATATTATGATAATAAAGATAAATAACATTTATAAAATAATAGGAAAATTGGTCAGAAATTGTCCAAGTCATGGAGGGAGTTCGTGTATAAGAAAATTTCTTAAGTTATGGAGGGTTTTCGTGTATGGATTGCTTGTATGGGGGAGCTGCCGTATGTGGGGTGGTCGGATGACCGACTACTATAGTACTGTTGCACAATGTATAGTCCTATATTAGGGACTTATGATAGTAAGATCTATTATACTAAAGCATTATAAAAGGTCTCTATGATGCATAAGCATTACAATACTAGAGTTGTGGGCTTAAGTCCCATATATTAAAGACGTATAATAGTAAGGTCTATGAAATAAAGCAAATACATGGAAGGTCTCAAATGTGTAAAAGCATTATATAAAAAGTAGCAGTTTTTCAAGCAATTTAGCTTACGGTGGGGGGATTTGTATGTTTATGCATTTATTCTTTTAATTATATAATAATAGAAATGGGTCTTGAAATGGATTCTTATAGTGGCGTGTATACTGCATCACAAGCGTCCGACTTGGTAAACTTGGACTCGCTAACCGATGTGTCCTAGACATATCATCTTAGTGTCGGTGGTAAGCGGGTTTGTTGTAGCAATACGGCTTTCCCGTGGACATCGCATACCCATAAAATTTGTGGCCGGCGTCGTAGCGCGTAGCGATACGTCGACTATTTTTCGGATTGGGATGAGTGTGTTTGGTAGCTCTTTTAAGTGTAAAAAGCACACTCACGTGGTTCAATAATATATATATATATATATATATATTGAACCACTACATTATTAGCTCCGAATAAACAATAATTGTGTATATACCCTAGAAACATTGCATTGCATGCCATCTTGATGCCAGCAGGTGATTCTTAGACAGGCCTTCGACTATACACCTAGTTACTTTTGGAATGATTTAAAGTGTTTCACTGATTTTATTTATTTATTTAATAAAAATGAAATGTCATTTAACTTCTACGTACTAGTATCATAGTCCAAGGAATTACTAAGCTAAAGTAGTAATGAAACGGATGGGAAAAATATTGTGTTTCTGTCCGTAATGTACCGGTAGGCGAAATGTAGGGTGGGTGATGCAGGAGGCTCTGGACCGTGCATTGGGCATTTGTAACGCTACCCCCTTCTTATTTATATTATTATACTATTTCCCCTTTATATAATATATTTATATATGTAACCAGAATAAATAAATATGTTTTGATATTTCTAAAGTTTTAGTAATAGGCCATTTGTAATATTTATGGCGTGATCGTCTTACTTAGGACCCTTATTGACGTTGTGTTTGTTTAGTAATTTAGTTCTTTCAAGGTGTCTTTTGGAAGAACAAATATTCACTAGAGAAAATGAAAGCCGTTGGTAGTGCATTATAAGCTAAGTGAACCCCGTTCATGAAGACTGGGCTCGAGAAAGGTTTAGAACATTAAAACGTTCCTATTCCACTTGTATCATGTTTTCATTATTAATTTATTTTTATTTATCCCTTCCCGCTTGGAAAAGGCTCACAATATATTTATACACAAAATACCCGATACAAGGGATTAAAAGGGGGGGGGGGAAGGGAAGGCTCGCCCACATTTTTTAAAAAATGTGGGGGCGGCACACGGCTCACCCACGCCGTGTGTTGTGACTGCCAATCCACTAACGCTCCTTCGAAGGGGACGTTAGGTTGGGTACTGGACCGTAGTCCACAGCAAAATTGCTGGCGAACCAGTAAAAGAGGGTTTGGCCCCTTGGTAGTGCGTAAGCACAAACATCGACCGAAGCAATGTGTGTAAACGCCATACAGAATACGAACAAATCCAGCCACAGTGAATGTACGTCACACGGTTTAGGCAAATAGGCACACTGGCCATAAATCCTCCGTGAGCGCCACCATCTGCCAGACTGCAGTTCCCGCAGACGTGATGTAAGTGTATGTCATCACCACCGATTGCATGTTCAGCACGGCTACTAGCCGCAGAGCGTGCATGAGTCTACCGCTCACCACAAGGGAATCGGTTCCGCGGTTTTTTTTGTTTTTTTTAAAGAATATTAACAATGCTATAAACATTACTAATATTCCCCTTAACCACTCGTGGTAAGCTTAAATTGCTTGTGTTACGAGTGGTTCACGCCAGTAGTTGAATGGCGGATTTGAACCCACGACCTTTTTGAGCTCGCGGTCCACGACCTGCCATTAGGCTACTGTCGCTTATACGTTACTTATACGTTGTGGTGCGGCTTTCGTTCGCAGCCTTGAGAGCCTTCTCAGATCTTCCCTCTAGTTACTACTGGCATGAGGTCGACACATACAACAGCAGATATAGCCAAAAGGCAGTTATAAGATAATAGTAATAATTTGCCATCAGAAAGGGTTTGTGTCACTGACGTTGAGTACATGCATTTTCGATCATGTTTGTCTCACCCACCAACAAGTTGCCTTCAATCATTCAAAGGTGGGAAAGTTCGAGACATATAATTATGTTGTTATATAAAACTTCATGGAGGTCGGACAGTCTGCAGGCTCGTAATGCAGGGACCCGAATTGAGCAAAGCTTCTTAGGTGTGAGTCAAACCAAGACGCAGAGAGCGCCATTGAGAATAGCGTCCCACCAAACAACCATCGCAGAGACGCAATGCTGCAGAACGCAACAAGCATCAATACGACTATCGTCGGCTTACACCATCCCAAGGTCCCCCATACATCCCAGCAGACATCGCCACCCGCATACATCCATTGACCAGAACCACAAGAATGTGTCGAATCAGGCGCAGCACACCCGCAGATCCATCACAAGACACAATACCGCAAGTAGCAGTAATCATCAATGCAACTATCATACGGATGGCGCTCCCATAACAGCACACCCACATGATTCCTATCGACTTTGGTAACAAAATTTGTATTGTTGTTAAGTAAAAACAACACCAACGTGATAGTAGCACGCTACTAAGACGCAAGTGGACCACAACATTCATCAACTCTACGTATCATAGCGCTAATGCACTAAGACATGAAGTTGAGTATGCTTTTTACACTTAAAAGAGCTACCAAACACACTCATCCCAATCCGAAAAATAGTCGACGTATCGCTACGCGCTACAATGCCGCCCACAAACGTTATGGGTATGCGATGTCCATAGGAAAGCCGTATTGCTACAACAAACCCGCTTACCACAGACACTAAGATGATATGTCTAGGACACTGTCTGTCATGATATGACTAGGTTCCATTACTACTTTAGCTTACTAATTCCTTGGACTATGATACTAGTACGTAGAAGATATATGACATTTCATTTTTATTAAATAAATAAATAAAATCAGTACACTTAAAATCATTCCAAAAGTAACTAGGTATATAGTCTAAGGCCTCTCTAAGAATCACCTGCTGGCATCAAGATGGCATGCAATGTGTCAATGTGTTTCGAGGGTATATACACAATAATTGTTTATTCGGAGGTAATAATGTAGTGGTTCAATAATACACACACACACATATATATATATATATATATATATATATATATATATATATATATATATATATAATTTTTGATTATATTGTAATCGTCAGTAGTATAGAATATGTTTTTACGTTAATAAATTTATATTAAATATAATTCATTGTTAATAGTACCGATATGCTTCATTTATCGTTGGAATTGGGTATTATTAGATGTATTAGTAAAAACAGAAGTGCCGTGTAGAGGAAGCGTACGAAAATGAAATGAAAAACGACACCCACGGGATATGTGGTAGAAGTACCACATATCCCGTGGGTGTCGTAAGAGGCGACAAAGAAGACCGAAACTGGAGAACAGTATCTTCCTGATAATAATTCAACAGGTATAAACCTGATAATAATAAATACTGCGGCTGCCAATCCGCCTGTTCACCTTGGCAACTATGCTAAGTCAATTTTTGAAGGCGAGAGCCATTAAGCAATCATCACTTATTACTTGAAACTGTAGTGAGCAGAAAGTAAAAAAAATATTTAAACACTTTTTTTTTTTTTTTTTTTGCGCCCGAAGCAATTAAAGGGCTACCCTATACGTAGGGAGGCGGAAAATGCATTACGCATACCACGATAGCCGGTCTATCGTGGTTATGGGGGACTCACTGTCCTACCGGGGACCCTAAGTGATACCCCCTAAAAACCGCCTTTGGGGACAGGCAGCCGGCTGATTAAGCTCTATTGCCTTATCATGAGCGACCCTCTTTGGGAAAAGAGGGCGCTAAGTGCCGCTGAGGGAGTGCCTACGAAGGCAAATTAATGTTAGTTATTACAATTTTATTTAATTAGAGTTGGCCTGAGCTGCCAGGAGACAGTTCAGGTCGTTTGAAAGTTTATTAGGCGGGTCCGAGAGAGAGTTTCTCGGCCTGCGGACACGATAGCGGGAAGGGGGGTGGGGCTGCATAAGAAGCTGCCTCACGAATTAAATGGTTTGGGTGCGACTCTGAGGCTTTGAAGAAGTTCTCAGAGAGTTTTTAAAAAATTGTTGAATTGTTGGGAGCTCTAAGTCCCGATGAAGGTCGGCATTACGGACGTACCAAGGTGCGTTCGCAGCTCGACGACAGAAGAGGTTCTGAACTATTTGGAGTTCATTTAAAATATTTGGGTTTGCGTGGGCAAAAACTGGGCCCGCGTAGGACATGACGGGTCGTATACAGACCTTGTAAAGGGTACGCTTGTTTCGAAGGGACATTTTACTGTGTCGGCCCAACATACTGTTGAGCCTACTCAGATAAAATCGTGCGTGACGGGTTACTCTTTTGACGTGGGGCTTGAAAGTAAGCCCTGTGTCTAGAGTGACACCTAAATATTTGGCGGACGTATGCCAGGGGACAGGGGTCCCTAGCATACGTATTGAAATATTTAAACACTTACAGTTTTACTACAAAAAGCATTTAAACACTGGTCCAACATGTGTTTAGTTAGAAACGGACTTAAATGATAAACACATGTTAAACAATGGTTTAAATTTCGCTACCACTAAACCGTGTTTAACGCGTGCTTTGTCTCATTATATATATATATATATATATATATATATATATATATATATATATATATGTGTGTGTGTGTGTGTGTGTGTGTTTTGTGTGTGTGTATCTATATTCTTTGTTAAATTTTTCATGAAATATTTTATTTACATTTAACAAAAACATGTCAGTTATGCTTGGAAATTAGATGAAGATAAATGTGAAATTATGTCAAAGCAACGTATTTGTATAGATGTCAATGCTCAACGTCAGTCAAGCGTCCGCGACCGTTGCCTGCATCGAGTTGTTTGTGAATTGTTTCGCTGTAGGTATTTAATTTGTGTTCACTTTTGTCCTATTAAATAATGGAGTCGAAAGGAAATATTGAGAATCAAAAGAATCGTGTTCGAGGCGAAAATTGGACCCAAGAGGAAAAGGTTAGTTACGCTTATGTACTATTCGTTTTAGGAAATTGGTCTAGTTTTTTAAGCCGCATGAGCTAATTATTAAGAATATATAATAACAACACTACTTGCTTTGTTCTTTACGTTTTTAATTACCTAAATATTTACTACTTTCAGGATCTGTTTTTGGAAATAATGAGGGAGTCAGCGCCTGTTATAGAGAGTAAATTTACCGATACTAATACAAATAAAAGAAAGAATCTGGAGTGGATTAGAGTACAAAAGAGATAATTGTATGGTCAGACTGATTTGTTTAGTTAGGATAGATGTTGATCAAATAGATGATAAGACTATATTTTTCTGTTACACCAAAATATTTTTTTAAGAAGGTTAAATTAATAATAAAATTGGTATTCTTTTTTATTGCAGTCTTAAGGAACTCACTGGGAAATCCAGAGAGATCACGCAGTTAAAGGGTTTCTGGAGACGAACAAAAGTGGCTGCAAATAAATCTGTGTCACAACGTAGAAGAGCTTTGCAAGCTACTGGTGGTGGACAAAGGCCAACATCTCCAGGTGATGATCACCTAAAGACAATGGAACTCTGCCCAACAGATTTTGTTATAGAAGAAAATCTTTATGACAGCGATGCGGTCCCACAACTACAAGTAAGTTTTTGAATTGTATGTACCAAATATAATGATGCAACTTTGCTTTATTAACTTTTATTAATTTATAGTGTGAAGTTGTAGTTATTGGAGGAACTGAAGAGCAAAACAACACATTATATGATATAGACGAGGCATGTATGAATATTATTAGTTTTATTAAATAAGTTATTACTCATTTTTTAAATAAATAAATAAATCTTTTCTTTCCAAAGGATGAAATCCTACCAGCAGAGGAACCCAGAGGAACCAGCTGTACAGCAAATGATTACAGTGGTAAATGTGCATAGCGAAGAGGTGAGTTTACCTGAAAAAAATGTAGTGCTTCATACTGTTATTTTTTTATATGATAGGGTGACAAACGAGCACACAGTCCAACTGATGGTAAGCGGTTAATGTGGCCCATAGCCATCTACATCTATCCTTGTATGCGATTCATCAAATGCAGATGCGTTGTCACCCGTGAAGACTAAGATGGAACGCCTCTTTTCTAGCAAAAAGGGTCTCCGGTTCTCTACACTCACCATACGAAACACAGCAGCATTAAGCTACTATTTCACGCTGGTATTCTGTGAGAGTGTGGTCCTTCCCCGGTCGAGCCGACCCATTCGTTGCTACGACTATACTACTAATATAACTGCAGCATGGCTCTACCACGTAGATCAAATATAGTTATAATTTTTTATGTTATTATTTATAATTATAAATAAAACTTAATGAAAATCATTATTCACTGAGATTGATATCAAGATCCCTGAATGCAGCAGAAAAAGACAAATGGTGTTTCCTCCAAAGGTGGATAGAAAACAAAATAGAGAAAATAAAACAAACAAGTTGTAAGTAGATTAATTGTATATAATTTTTATGATCTACTTTACTATATTTTCATATTTTGTACATGTACATGTGACACTGCCCTGTTGTATCTATGAACAACCATTATTAGGAGAATTATGAGGAAAAAGGCATGATTGTATGTATATAATAATATGTAATAAAAATAAATAAATGTATAAATCATTTATTTTCTCATAAATACCATACATTACACAAAGAGCATTAAAATGGTACTATCTACTTAGTAAATAGGTGCCTAACATTTGGTTGAGCCTAGCGGTTTTTAATTAAATAAGTAAATCATGTCTGTTACAGGGCTGGCAAGGAAGCTTTATTAAGAACCAATATAGATTTTCAGGAACGGGCTTCAGCAATGTTGGAATAAGAACATAAATTAAAAATAAAATTTCAAGAACAAGAAATAGCTCATCAGCAGTTGCAGCATAAACTGGAAATTGACATATTATTATTAGAAAAAGACAAAAAGAAATTGGAATTAGAATTGTTAAAAAAAAACTAGAATATAAGGACTAATTTTACATTTTTTAAAATTTTGTTTCTTATATTAAAAATTTTGGTTGATAAAACGCTGTCTAATAATTGCTCCTCTAACTGTAGATCTCTGTCTGTGGCCCGCGCCGCTGACGAACGTACCGAACTATATCAATCTCTTCATTCATATCAATCGCTATGTTATGTAGCAGTGCTAATGCTACAATTGTGGTTTTCGCTGTGCTTAGTTTCATAAACATACCTCTTAATAGGCATCTGAATCTTTGTTTCCACAAGCCAAAACAGCTCTCCACTGTATTCCTTGTTCTAATGTGAGCTCTGTTGTAAGCTTCCTATTTGTCATTACTAGGATTAAGCAAAGGTGTAAAGAGATATGCAGTACATGCATATCCACTGTCTCCAAGTAATCTTACATGAAAATCGCCACGTTCGAAGCGTTCTTTTATTGTGCTTTCGTTTAAAACTCGAGAGTCGTGAGTACTTCCTCTCCAACGTGCAACTATGTCTCTGATTTTCAAGTTTGAATCACAGACAACTTGCACGTTGATAGAATAGTAACCCTTTCTGTTCACATAGGCTTCACTCATATCGCCACCTACCCTTTTGACTCGTGCAGTCTATAGCCCCTATCACCGAGGGGAAATTACATATACTTCTAAATCCTGTGATGGTTTTCTGTTGATCTTCTAGTGTAGTGGGCATGTTGATAAATAAATGAGCTTTTTAGCTAATGCTCCCCCAACATTATGAGCGATTTTGCTCACTGATTGCTGAGAAATCCCGTGCATATCTCCACTGTCATCTTGAATCTGAAATAAAATTGCAAATAATAGGTAAACATACAGGATGATGGGTGAAGCTATTCTTCTCTACCGTCGCCACACGTAAGCATAGTTTAATTTTGTATGAATCGAACTTACTTAATGACGAGCCCAGTACCGAGTGCACAAGCCACTTGCACTGCTGGATCTATAGTGTTACCACGAGAATCACTCGGGATATCGTCTTTCACAAGATCTAATATTTTTCTAGCAAAAAGTTTGCTGAACCTATATTTTTTCTTAAACTTGGTGTCGTCATATTTTACAAACGGATTAACCCTCACACGAACCGTATTACTTTCTCGGAACATTTCCGCATAGTTATCCATGTCGTCTTCATCGAAGTAATCAACAAAATCAATTATATCCACGTTAAATAAAAATACTGAACTGATGGAAAGATAGGTTAGACACTAGTTAAACAAGGGTTTTCGGCTGTTTAAATTTAAACAACGTCTAAGCCTTGCCTGTCCATAAACCACCGTTAAACACTCTTTTGTAGTAATTCATTTGATAAACAGGTGTTGTGTGTCACATGTCTAACTTTTTTGTAGTAAGACAGTTAGCTGTCATATCTTTTTTTAATGCCAAACTAAATTTTACGTCACTCCTTTATCATTTCTGTCAATTGTCAAGACGTCAAGGACAAATATTATGAAATAATCATTTTAAAATGTTCGCCGCCGCTTTATTACCATTTGTTATTAGACATTAAATCCTCATTTTATGTGGAATAATGGTGACAAGCGAGCACATAGTCCACCTGATGGTAAGTGTATACTCTGGCCAATAGACATCTACACTTATCCTTGACTGAGAATTAAAATGCAATTGCGTTGTCACCTATGACGATTAATATGAATTCGTCACCAGTAAAAAAGGTTTCTGGATCCTGTTTTTAAGCTGGTATTGTATTAAAGTCTCCAGTCGAGCCGATCCATTCGTGTTTTTTTTCACGTCCTGCACTTCAAAACAGCATTCAATTTAAAAAAAATTGAAATTAACAATTTCATGGGCGTCGGCGTCAACGAACTCTGCTCACGAACAATGAAATTTTAATGCTAATGCTAGACTCCTGAGGTACTCCTTATTTGGTAAATAATAATAGAGTTATGCCGTTTTATAACGTGGAAAAGTTCTTCTATTCTCTCCGCTGTAATGGAGAGATTTTTCCGGACTCCTACCTGATTAATCCCAAAGTTGGTCACTCTAAGTACAGATAAAGGGTCCCGAGACGTTCATTTGGAATGCTTGTCTATAGATTTATAGAAAACGTCATATGATTAGACTTGCAGTGCAATCACGATGAAACCGCTTCTAATCTTCGTAGGTTTCGCTTTATTAGCCCCAATCCGAATAACCTTGACGCCAAGGTGTGATTCCACTAATATCGATTTTTAAACGTAGTCAAGTTTGTTAAAAAACAAGACAGCCATTTTCGAACACGTTACATTGCACGCGCCGTTGCGTAGTTGTAAATTACTTTGTAAAATATTTCCACGACATGCGACAATAAACAATCTTTTTCGATGTTGGTATCGTACAAAGTATTTTTTTGTCTATTTTATTGTAATTTGTTTTTCATTAATAGTGAACGAAAATATTATTTATTTGCGATCACGGATCAATAAGTTTAATAACGTTTCTTTAAATCAAATAAACAATGATTTATTTTTCTCTCTCGTTCTGTTCTTTTTCGTAAGCCGGCTTAAACTTAAAAAATGGCTGTCTACTTAAAACATAATTTTCCTTCAAATTAATTCCGATATGAACGTAGAACTCTTGTGTAAGAGAGTAACATGTTTTATGATCAAGTGATTCAGAATACCAGCGTAAAATACTATATTTCATTTCGTTTCGAGACTCAAAAGCGGTAGCCCAGATACTACGCCATATGCATCGGTTGTAGCACGAGATGCATTCGCTTAATTAATGCAGACTTCCCCTTAAATTACAATATTTCAGCGTAGCGTGTATCATGTCGGACTAAGTATCTGTGTCAGTTGCGTGTTCTTTCTTATTATTTTATTTTTATTACTTATATTGATATTTTATTATACAAATGTTTATTGACTACTATTTTATTACTTAAAATATTCTTTCATACTTTTAATTTTTCAAAGTAAATATTTATGTTAATTTTGGCTTTTTGGTATTAGCAAGTAATTAATAACGATAACTATTAACGATAACCGATGGGGAAGAAAGGTTCTCGAGTGGCAGCCTCGTACCGGTAGGCGTAGTGTAAGGCGACCCCCCACTAGATGGATGTCTTACCAGGTGACGACCTGGTAAGACATGCAGGAAGTCGATGGATGCAGGTGGCTCAGAACCGTGCTTTGTGGCATTACTTGGGGGAGGCCTATGTTCAGCAGTGGACTTGTGAAGGGCTGTAATGATGATGATGATGAAGTAATTAATATAAGGTATGATAGGACTGATAATATGTAGTTTTGTCAAAAATCCCTAGAATAATAAAAAGAAAAAATAAATGACATAAATATGTGTACTTGCCTTTGTTTCTTCAAAATCCTAGAGCAGTGAGACGGCGAATAGCTTCAACTACTACCGCGATTGTAAATCCGGTTGTCAAGTGTGACGATTAAGGAAAATCTTTCCTACAATGAGAGAGACCCTTATGCTCGGCCATTGAATATTAAGAGAAAAAAGGATGAGGTATTTTACGTCTGTCATAAACGAGATCTATGAGTCCCCCTATCCATTGTGAGAACTTATAGCAGCCACGGTGCGAAGTAGAATGATGCATTCTCTTGCGCCGTCATTACAAAATATAAGGTAGAAATATTAATTTAGTTACGTTATCTTTACACTCAGGTGTTCTCCTGTATCATAAAGGCGTACATACATAAATTGTGCTTTCGAACATTTCCAGAACAAAAACTATAACTTCTAGATGAGCTAAATTTGGCAACTGCGATGACTGTGCTATAATATTATGATCATGAAACTAACCTCATTATGTACCCTACAACAAGCAACGTCTATAAAAGCTTGTCAAGTTTTAATTTTAGTTTGTAGCCATTAAATGCTATTGACTTCATACAGAACAATTATATGATGTAAAGTTTTTTTTTTTGAAAAGAGGGGGCAAACGAGCATGCGGCTCACCTGACGTTAAGTGACTACCGCCGTCCATGATCAACCGCAACACTAGGGGAATAGCAGGTGCGTTGCCGGCCCTTTAGAGAGGAGTAAGCTCTTTTCTTGAAGGTCCCCGGGTCGTATCGGTCCGGAAAAATCGCCGGTGGTAAACTATTCCACAGAGAGGTTGTACGCGGAAGAAAACTCCTTTTGAAACGTACAGTGGTGGACCGCCAAGCATCCTGATGGTGTGGATGGTATCGAGACGTTTGCCGGGTAGTGCGTTCACGAAATTTGCCGGCTGGGATTAATCCGAACAATTCCTCAGAGCACTCGCCATGGTATATGCGAAAGAAAATGCAAAGAGATGCATCATCTCTTCGCAGTGCCAGTGAATCGAGCCGATCGGAAAGCACTCGGTCGTCGACGATTCGAGCTGCTCTGCGCTGGATGCGGTCAAGTGGAAGGAGCTGGTACTGGGGAGCTCCAGCCCAGAGATGGTAACAGTATTCCATGTGCGGCCGAACCTGCGCCTTGTAAAGTTGCAGGCGGTGTGCCGGCATGAAATACTGTCCCGCTCTGCTGAGCACGCCAAGCTTTTTAGAGGCCAATTAAGCCTTCTCTTCCAAATGACCACGAAACTGCACGTCATTCGATATGTCTACGCCGAGGATTCCGATACTGGCTGACGCAACAAGGGGAGTGCCTTGAAACTGAGGAGATACGACAAAGGGGTTATTTTTAGCGGTTAACGCGCCTAACTTGTGTCTTCTGGGGGTTAAACTGGACTAGATTTAGTCGCCCCCAATCCGAAACTCTGTTCACCAAAGACTCGACTTCAGATACAAGTTTGTCCCGGTACTCGGAGACGTTTTCCCGAGAAATAGTGGCACGGCCGTTTGTTTAATGTTTGAAGCATGCTCTACAATTATTTGCCATAGTCATAATTTGGGCGGTGCAGAGAATTTTTTTTATAGAACGAGGGTGATAAACGAGCACACAGTCCCCCTGATTGTAGTTGGATGCTGTGGCCCATAGAAATCTACATCATTCTTATAATAAGATTCAAGATGGAGATACGCTGGCACCCAGGACTAAGGACTGAGATGGAATGCCTCGTTTCCAGTAAAAAGGGTCTCCGGTTCCCTATATTCCCTATATTCACCATACAAAACACAGTAACGTTGAGCTTCCTAGATTTAGTCGACCTATTCATGCTACAACCATAACATAGCTGCAGCAAGTCTCTACCAGAGATAATGTGAAGTAGGTAAATAAGTTGTTAAAAGATAGAAATGTAAATCAAATTAAATAAATATAAACATTAATAATCTGTTTACCTACACATATACTTGAATATTTTAAAAATATTTAATATATACATAATTTTATGTTGTATAAAATATTTAATATATACATAATACAGTAGAGTACAAAAAATATTTATTTCGTCGACTTTTTCTGTTAAAACGTAAATTGAATTTTTTTTCTAATAACGGCTCTTACGTTTCCACTTAACTAATATTTCGAACAAATTATTTCGTTTGACCTTTCTATTATAGCAAAATTCATTAATAACCCCTAGCAGTTAGGTAACTTTTGAAACATTTATTACTTATATTATTCCAGCCGCTTATGAATTATATAGATTTGATCAGGGAAAGTTTTTCAATTCAGCTTTATAGATTTTCTTAACTGTGAAATTATATTTAACGCCGAGTTAAAGTAAGAAAGCTTATATTTAGAAAACGTTTGTTAAATAAAATTAGTTAAATCACGCTTTACTTTATGGAAATTCATTATATTAAAGTTGTTAAAGATTAATTAACTAGGATTCACGTGGTTAAAGCCTATTATACGTCCTACTACTGGGCACACACAGGCCCTTCCTCATTTTTGAGAGGGTTTTAGGACATGGTAGTGTGTTGGCAAACTTCACATGTCTTCGAAATATTGTTTTCGAATTATTTCTCAGACATGCAGGTTTTCTCACGATGCTTTCCTTCACTGTCGAGCACGTGGTGAATCAGCACTTAACCCCATTACTACCCTAATACTTTAGGAAAGATACGCCATAAAATTGAAATAATATAAAAGCTTCTTCAAAATAAAATTAAAATTACAGTCCACATACGTCCCCCAGTTGGGCACAGTCGTAGTCCATCTCTGACAGGGTTATAAGTCCGCTGCGCTGCTACTTTGCCGACCTTCAAATGCACTAATTTTGTTTTCTTACAATGTTTTCGTTCTTTGCCGAGAATGTGGTATAAATAAGAGACCCCGCTCTGTTTTTACATGCTTTCTATTAGCTTGACCTGTTTGTATCTTTGTATGTATGAAAGTGATGGAATTTTATCATTCAGTTTTCACCCACTTCCATAATCATAAAATTTGCGGATGTGGTAAGAACCGATGGCAGTATAATAATTTTGTAATTATGACCTAGTATTCTTAATAAAGTTCATCACAGCTTCGTGTCGTTTAAGTTTTTTTTTAACTATTATCTACTAAAATACTATTCCTTACTTTTCTACTATATTATATTATATTATACTATTAACTATAAGTGAACGTTTTGATTAGGCAAATTGAAATTTTTTCATTTAGTAGGGAAAATGTATATATTGCAAAGTAATCATACTGAAATGAACGACGTTATTTCCTCGGGCATATCTCTTTAAAAAAAATTTATAAAGCTTGTAGCTATCAAAGTACTCGTAATGCACTGAAAATATGTATCGACATGTACGCTCTCAAAATTCATGCAATATTTACAACTTATTCTTTAGCAAGTGGCGAGGCGTAAGCCTAAGAGTCCTTCTGCGTAGGTAATAATTTTATTATTTATTATTATTTTAAATAATAATTTAAAAAAACATCACTAGTGAATAATATATTGCGTATGCCATTAAGTGTCACAAGTCTATGTCAATAAATGTCATTATCGTATCACATTTAAAAATAACGAAAAATTTAAGTTGTCGAAAAAGGTGACATATGGAAACTGAAATAGGAGATGGGCAGTAGCATATTCGGTCTGAAGCGATCCAGTATAATTAGAGGCAGGCAGGCATTCCATCTTAGTTCTCAGTGGTGACAACGCATCTGTGGTCTTCTTCATTTGAAGTTGGTTCCAGGTGTCTATGGACTGTAGTAGCTATATACCATCAGGTGAATTGTATGTTTTTTTACAAAATGATGTTTAGTAACGAGCACACAGTCCACCTGATAGAAAGTGGATGCTGTGGCCCATAGACATCTACATTTAACTTCGATTAGGAATCAAAATACAGATGCGTTGTCACCCCTGAGGACTAAGATGGAATACCTACATTCCAATTAAACGGGTCTCCGGTTCTCTACACTTACTATACAAAACACAGCAGTATTAAGCTGCTATTTTACACTGGTATTCTATGAGTGCGTGGTTCTTCCCTGCTATACCCATAATATAGCTGCAGCGTGCCTCTACCACGTATGAAAGTTCGTGTTTGTTTGCCACTTCAATTTTATAAAAAACATGTTCTTAAACAAGTCCAAGTATTTCCTAAAGTACCTACAAGTTTTGTACAGAAGACCGAAGAGTACAATCTGCCACTTTGCCTGGCGTATGTGGACTATGAGAAAGCCTTTGATTCCGTCGAAATTTGGGCGGTGCTACAGTCCCTTCAGCGATGCCAAGTTGACTGTCGGTATATCGAAGTGCTGAAGTGCTTGTACAGTAGGGCTACGATGGCTATCCGAGTACAGAACCAGAGTTCGAAGCGTATCCAACTGCAGAGAGGTGTAAGACAGGGTGACGTTTTATCCCCGAAACTCTTCACCGCTGCGTTGGAAGACGTTTTCAGGCTAATGGACTGGAAAGGATACGGTATTAACATCAATGGCGAGTACATCACTCACCTTCGATTTGCCGACGATATAGTCCCTATGGCAGAATCGCTGGAGGACCTTAGCACTATGCTTAATGACCTCAATGGTGTCTCCCAACTGATAGGTCTTAAGATGAACATGGACAAACAAAGATCATGTTTAATGTCCATGTCACACCTATGCCGGTAGTTGTTGGCAGCATTATGCTCGAAGTTGTTGACGAGTACGTTTACCTGGGACAAATAGTCCGACTAGGTAAGTCCAACTTCGACCGAGAGGTCAATCGACGGATTCAACTCGGCTGGGCAGCGTTCGGGAAATTACGACACATCTTCACGTCAGGTATACCTCAATCTCTGAAAACTAAAGTGTACAACCAGTGCGTGTTGCCAGTGATGACTTACGGATCAGAGACGTGGTCCTTCACCGCTGGCCGTATGAGGACGCTCAAGGTCGCTCAGCGAGCTATGGAGAGGGCTATGCTCGGAGTTTCTCTGCGTGATAGACTCAGAAATGAGGATATCCGCAGTAAAACCAGGGTAACCTACATAGCCCAACGGATTAGTAAGCTGAAGTGGCAATGGGCCGGCCATATAGCTCGAAGAACCGATAACCGATGGGGAAGAAAGGTTCTCGAGTGGCAGCCTCGTACCGGTAGGCGTAGTGTAGGGCGACCCACCACTAGATGGAATGACGACCTGGTAAGACATGCAGGAAGTCGATGGATGCAGGTGGCTCGGGACCGTGCTTTGTGGCGTTGCTTGGGGGAGGCCTATGTTCAGTAGTGGACTTGTGAAGGGCTGTAATGATGATGATGATGATGAAGCTTATTACTTGACTCAGTGAAAAGCTTTCAAACATATTCACAAACTTTCTCATCACGATCAACATCATCATTAAGTCTTTTCTCAAGTCAACTGCTAAACATTGGCCTAAAGTCCATAGATCTTTAGTCTACTGCTAATCTTTCTTATTTAAGTTATATATTGTTATGGATTACAAATAAATAGAATGTGGTAATTATGACTACCATTTGTTATGAGCAATTTTGTGCTGGCTCCGTCGAGTAGAAATTTATTAACGCTAATCAACACGGACTGTAACAGTGTTACTTTAATCGCTCGGACTAATATCTTTTACAGCGACACCACTATAAACGAATGGCAATTTGGGATCGTATCATGTCTCAGTAAGTTTGTGTTAAAAAACTCGAATTTCGCCCCGCCTTTTTATTTTATAGAATAGGGTGATAAGCGAGTACATAATCTACATGATGGTAAGTGAATTCTGTGGCCCATAGACAGGAAAGGATAAAATAATAGCTGGATCGAAGATGGCCCCTTTCCCCACTGCCATAGCACCTAGGGCTGTGTATTTTATAGCGGTCACGAGCTGTAGCTGCTGCAACCTCCCTGACGCGATGAGAACGATGTTCCTGCCGCACGGCTTCCACCGCCAGTGCATGGGTCAAAGCGTCCTTAAGCGTCTTGTGGTGCCCGAACCTCACAGCAGCAGTGACTTCAAGATCGCGGAAGCCGTCGATGAATGACTGCACCAGGTTCCCTACAATAAGCGCAAGTACAGACCGGTATGCTCTTCGAACCAGCTTTCCCAGGTCAGGGGCCTACTGCTGCAGATTTTCGTTGCTACGTTGCACGCGATATTTAAGCTGCGCACGACAGACGTGTTCCAGGTGAGCGTCGCCATATCTCTCCCCCAATGCCTCAAGGAGCTGCTCGTAAGTCACTTCCCTACCGAGAACTTCCACAACAGTTAAGGCTTGGCCGCGCAGGCTTACGGTGAGAGCTGTCATGGCCTGACCTATTCCAGCCGTTCGCCTTTATGACAGCCTCGAACTGGATTTTGTAGGCCAACTAGAAAGAAGTTGACTGTTGAATGGCGGCATTTTGAATCCTCGTAGGGAAGGTGTAGTAGCTACCACGGGAGTTGTTATTCCATCCCCAAGTTTGAGGTCGCCCAAGTTTTCTTCACGTCAGCCATCACATTGTCAACCCGATTGTTCACTTGGTTGATTCGGGTTTCAGCTTCCGACAGGCGGTTTTCATGTTGAGCAAGCTATGCTATCCTTTACCTCCATTTTCTCTTTCCGGAAGGTAGCGTGAAGGTCTTTCATGAGGAGTATCTGCTCTTCCTTAACGCGTATAAGCTGCTCTTTCAAACTACGAGGCTGTCCCTCCTGTCGGCGCGCCTGTTTCTCCTATCGGCGGGCCTGTTTCTCCTGTCCGCACTGCAGCTGCTCTTCCAACGGACTGGCCAGTTTCTCCTGCTGGTGGACCTGTTCTTGCAGCATCATTATCAGAGCACCTAAGTCAGGTGCTACAGATGCAGAAATTGCTGACTAGCCGGCCTCCGTGGTGGGCAGCTGGCCCTCCGACGTCTGCGGCGTTGCACCACCCAAACGTGGTCCATCTCCCGCTGGCGTTGACTTCAGGTACGGATACCCTCGTTGTTGTTTTTAGGTAAAATCGGCATCATTTGACCCCACTTCTGACAACATTTGTTACAAGCTTAGGGTTCGTGACAATAAAAACTAATTTTAATACGATAATATAGTAAAGATCTAGTAATTCTCTAGAAGGATTAACTCTGATACTCGATACTAGATTACGCTAGTGCCATGTACCAGGCTTTAATTATGTCGCGCAACAATAATCATAGCCTCTGTTTTCTAGAATACAGAAGGTATAAAATGATCGACTATTTACGTAAAGAAGAGGCATTAGCCGGAAATTTTTACGCATCATTAATTAGAAAACCACGCAAAGAACTAAAGAATAAACGTCGAGGAAAATTGCGTGCTAGAGTAATCTGAACTGCTGGATTTCAGTTGATGAAACATCCACCATACTCTCCGTACGTGGTTCCGAGTGATTTTCACCTTTTTAGTTACCTGGAAAAGCACTTGCTTGGTATAAAATTCGATAATGACGATGAGGGATGTCTGCTGCAGAGACCTTTTTATAGTCCAAGGATCAAGCCTTTTTTCAAGGGAATTCACAAATTCGCAAAAAGATAATTAAGATGTATTAGCTTGAAAGGCAGCAGACTCGACGACTTCTAGCCTCCCGAACAAGCCGGTTTCCGAAAAGGCTTCAGTACCATAGACCACATACATACCCTGCGGCAGATTGTACAGAAGACCGAAGATTACAATCTGCCACTTTGCCTGGCGTAACTGGACTATGAGAAAGCCTTTGATTCCGTCGAAATTTGGGCGGTGCTACAGTCCCTTCAGCGGTGTCAAGTTGACTGTCGGTATATCGAAGTGCTGAAGTGTTTGTACAGTAGGTCTGCGATGGCTATCCGAGTACAGAACCAGAGTTCGAATCCTATCCAACTGCAGAGAGGTGTAAGACAGGGTGACGTTATATCCCCGAAACTCTTCACCGCTGCGTTGGAAGACGTTTTCAAGCTACTGGACTGGAAAGGATACGGTATTAACATCAATGGCGAGTACATCACCCACCTTCGATTTGCCGACGATATAGTCCTTATGGCAGAATCCCTGGAGGACCTTAGCACTATGCTCAATGACCTCAATGGTGTCTCCCAACGGATAGGTCTTAATATGAACATGGACAAAACAAAGATTATGTTTAATGTCCATGTCACACCTATGCCTGTAGTTGTTGGGAGCACTATGCTCGAAGTTGTTGACGAGTACGTTTACTTGGGACAAATAGTCCGACTAGGTGAGTCCAACTTCGACCGAGAGGTCAATCGACGGATTCAACTCGGCTGGGCAGCGTTCGGGAAATTACGATACATCTTCTCGTCAGGTATACCTCAATCTCTGAAAACTAAAGTGTACAACCAGTGCGTGTTGCCAGTGATCACTTACGGATCAGAGACGTGGTCCTTCACTGCTGGCCATATGAGGACGCTCAAGGTCGCTCAGCGAGCTATGGAGAGGGCTATGCTCGGAGTTTCTCTGCCTGATAGACTCAGAAATGAGGATATCCGCAGTAAAACCAGAGTGACCGACATAGCCCAACGGATTAGTAAGCTGAAGTGGCAATGGGCCGGCCATATAGCTCGAAGAACCGATAACCGATGGGGAAGAAAGGTTCTCGAGTGGCAGCCTCGTACCGGTAGGTGTAGTGTAGGGCGACCCCCCACTAGATGGAGTGACGAACTGGTAAGACATGCAGGAAGTCGATGGATGCAGGTGGCTCAGGACCGTGCTTTGTGGCATTGCTTGGGGGAGGCCTATGTTCAGCAGTGGACTTGTGAAGGGCTGTAATGATGATGATGACGATGATGAGCTTGAAAGGCGAATAAAGTTAAATATACATATAACACTACACAATACAATATACATATAACACTGCGTTTCGAATTTTTTTTGATCAATCTATTAGAATAATGGTTATAAGCAAGCATTGAGTCCCTCCTGATGGTAATTACATGCTTTGGCCCATACCAACGTAAATAGGCATCATTAAAATTAAATTAGCACGCTCTTAAAGAATACGAGAGTGAAATGGCATTAAGCTTTTAATTTACACTGGTGTTCTGTGCGTCGACCCCGGACGAACCATTCGTGCTACATCTATAATATAGCCCTAGTATAGCCTCATATAAACTCATATAAAAATATCTACTACATATAAACTGCAGAACGAAAAGATTGATTGTTAATGTAAAGAAAATGTCTTGTGAGCAGAAAATAAACTCAAAGCGGTCTTTTGGGTAGCGGGAAAATTAGTTTAACGTGATCAAGCAATTATTATTAGAAGACTGAAGTTAAAGAATTTGTCCGCACAAAATGTTAGGACCAACTGGCGCACGACATTTGCATAACGTGATATGAGAAATAATTAATTGAGAGAGAGACCGCGTTGTGGATTTCGCAGATAATAAGCGCATTGCTGGCATCTTCAATTTCAATCGAAGGCTTTGAAAAATATTAATAAATACATTGATTAAAACTACTTTTACGGATTTTATCGCGTTTTATTAATTTTATTTTTAATACCCGACGTTTCGGGTGCTTTCCAGCATCCATGGGTCTATCAAATCTGATGATCTGATGTATACCACAACTCCTCGCGTAAGAACATCAATTTCTAACAAGGATGATACGTGAGGCTATTGAAATAAAAAAAACATCCTAATTTCAATAGAGGAGGAGGCTGGGTACTACCACCTGCTTGGGATCCTATAATTAATAAAATTAAAACTAAACCCAAGCATACCACTGCATGACTTCCAAACACAGTTAGTTTATTCTGCGTAGATCGGACCAAAGACAATAATTAAATAGCTGAAGATACTCCGGGTTAACTTTGACATCGGGACGTCAGTCACCTCAGTCTCCCGTGACCATGGGTGCTGGAAAGCACCCGAAACGTCGGGTATTAAAAATAAAATAAATACAAGGCGACAAAATGCGTAAAAGTAGTTTTAATCAATGTATAGTGTTCGCGTAAATATAAGAAATCATTATTAATAAATACGTTCTAATTATGTATTTTTTGTACATGCAATATCTGTTAAGTTAGATCACTGCAGTCGAGTTATTTGTTTGTTATAATGACCTACATGCTAAAACTTATTTTGATAGGCATTTTAGTACAAGGCAAAGCTCGATTTAATTTTTTGCTGTAGTTTCGATTTGAATACGTGATCGAAGTGATTACTAAAGTTTAATTAATAGCTATAGCGATAAAAATGCTTTCAAAATGTTTTAAAAGTTTAACGTTCGACGTTACATCGAATTTTTATTCGTGTTCACAAACTAACAATCATGTTTTCTACTTTTTTTATAGAATGAGGGTGACAAACGTGCACACAGACCACCTGACACTTATACTTACTGTACTTAATATAATTTTAAATTGGAACTTCTAACGCAGTTTATCATATAGTATATAAACTAGCTGTATTAAATCTTCTACTTTTGTTTAGCAATTTTATGTTAAAGAAACAAGTTACATATTACAAACTTTTTAATTTTGCTACCAAAAAGTAGGCGATCTGAAATCGATTAATAAAAAAAAAACGGTTATTTGGACTAAAATAGTCAATTTTTCGACAGATCGATTTAGAACACTACATCGATTCAATTAATTGGTCCAAAGACCTCTTCAATCGGACTATTTTACACTGGTATTCTGTGAGAGCGTGTTGACCGAACCCTGAGCGAACGAGCGAAGCCCGGCTGAGGAGAACCATTCGTTCTACAACTAATATACCTGCAACGTGGCTTTACCACGTATAATATACGGTTACTACTAATAAAACAAAATACTGTTAAACCTAATCTAAGGCCATCCTTGCAACTTTCCGCTAGTAATAAATGCAAATCGCTCCTTTGTGCGATCTAATTTTATATGAATGTATATAAGAATTTTTAAGGAACAGACAATCGACAAAGTAAATTCTCATATAATATTATATGTAGGTACTACTAGTAGTCCTAATACCTACCTAGTAACACGTCTCTTATATTGTTGATTCTTTATCATTATCGTTATATGCCAACAGCACTAATAATGAAGAATATAATATGCTAAAGTAAGTTTGTTTTTTTGTTTCAGGTACATTTTACCTTCGTGTCAGAGTCCTTTCGGCTGAAAAACCTACTAAAGCGGACAAATTTCGTATGTAGCGATTTTACGATTACGAGCATCTAATTTTTTGTAAAAAAAAAGAAGGACTTTTTTGATATAAATTTAATGAATTGCGATTCATAACTAAAAGTATTTAAGGTATTATCATAACTAAATATAAAAATATTTGAGGATTTGAGGAATTTTTATACATCTTTTGTGTAATGAAAATTTTAAACTTTTTTGTAAAAGCGTATACATTATCCACGAAGAAATTACCGACCCTTTAGAGTCGTGTAACTGTTATTACTGACTTGTGATAATTACGAGTACTAGTATTCGCAGAATGTACTTTACTATTTTTAATAAAACAAATTTTGTTTCTGTGTACCTACATAGATTAAATTTTCGTAAATATACTTTTATACTACACTATATATATACTATAGGTTAATAATATTTGTTTCTTTAATTTTTTCCCTAAAATGCTCCTTCGGATTCAGGTTAACTTATAAATTGTTCCTATAGCTCTCTATCGAAAAACAAATTTGAAATTTGATATAGATTGGTTATTATCTCCTGACTTTTTAATGAGGACACGCGTAAGCACTTTTCCACCTACACAATGTATCCTCTTATTAACGTTTAACCTTTATATTCTACTATAGTTAGAGTGGTGGTAAACCTGATGTACAGTTTCTTTAATTAATGATAGGGACCTAAGCAAGTACCGGAAGGCTGATGCAAAAGAGTTATTGTCTATCTGTATAAGAAAAAGAGATCACAGCGTGATTCTAAACACTATCGTGGATTTACCCTGCTTAGCATTGTCGAAAAACTGTTTGCTAAAATATGGATTGTAAGAGTCATAAAAAAAGCTGTTGGAAAAATTTGGAATGTGCAAGATAGATATAGAAATGGGATGACTTGTACAGATCGGGCCTTTTTAATACCCACTCATCACGGAGAAGGTTCGGATGTTTAAGCCATAAACAGAGACTTTTCTATGTATATTTTAGACTTGTAACAGATTATTGATAGAGTTGACAGAGGTATTTCATGTCAAAAGCTGGGCTGATGCAGGCATTAAAATATCTAGTGTTTGTGTCAGGATCAACAGAGCTTATACGGACTGGTTTGGCATCCAAAACCTATCTGGAAATTAACAATATTGTGTTAGTTCATTTTACCTTAAAGTATGGCATGTAAGTCGGGTAAGGCTGAGAAGCATGAGAGTAAAATTAAATACGTATGTTAGGGGTGACTCGGAATATCAGCGTGATAAATGGTGTCGTAAGAGAAAAGTGTGGTTTATTTGAAAGTCGGGAGAGAGGTGTGTCAGGATCGTACTAAATGGAAGTCCGTAGTATCTGCGTTTGGGTGACAGACGTGAGAGTTTATGTATGTTATGCACTAATATTTACAAAAATATATCATAGTAATTATTATCTTATTTATTTTAGCAAGATCGCATATTCGGTAATACGTGACACTGCTTGAACAACTTTTCTAGCGTCGCTCGCGCTACGTTTCTTTAACACCAGCTGACATATCAACAACAATATGTCGGCTACAGCAGCGGCAGTTATTCCTTTATTCCATTAATTGGAAGCTTCTTCAATAGTCTGCGATTTGTGCAATTACAAGATACGAGAAGCGGCTGAAAAGTTTTGAGCCTTGGGTATTAAAAATGCTGATAGAAAGATATTTTTTTTTATAGAATAGGCGTGATAAATGAGCATACAGTCTACCTAATGGTAAGTGGTTGCTGTAGCCCATAGACTACATGTATCCTCAATTACGAATCAAAATGTAGATGCGTTGTTACCCGTGAGGACTAAGATGGAATGCTTCGTTTCCAGTAAAATGGGTCTCCGGTTCGCTACACGCAGCTACACTCTCACAGTCACCTTATGGGAAGTGGATGCTGTGGTCCATAGACATCTACATCTATCCTCGATTACGAATCAAAATGCAGATGCTTTGTCACCCGTGAGGACTAAGATGGAATGCCTCGTTTCCAGTTAAAAGGGTCTCCGGTTCTCTACACTTACCATACAAAACACAGCAGCGTTAAGCTGTTATTTTACGCTGATATTCTATGAGAGCGTGGTCCTTCCCCGGTCGAGCTGACCCAGTCGTCTACAACCATAATATAGCTGCAACGTGGCTAGACCACGTATAAAATACACAATTTTTTTTTCTGTATACTTCCTCTACTTCAATGCATTTCTTACATTTGTGATAAAGTGCTTTTAACCCAGTGAAAAAATATCCGCCATCTTTGCTTTCGACTTCGAATGAGGGCAGCGGTAGACGAGCATTTTCTCGTCTACCGCCGCCCTCATTTCTTTTTAACTCGAAAATCTACGTCTGCGGGTGGTCTGTCTTCAAATTTGAAAATAAGTAAAATTCGCTGGAGGCTGGGTCTGGACTTTGGGGTGGGTGATTGATTTTTTCAAATCCGGTTTTGTTCAAGGTACATCTTGCGACTCGCGCTGTGTGTACGTGCGCATTGTCCTGCAATAACAAGACTCCTTTCGCCAGTTTGCCTTTTATTTTTTTTACAACCACTTGACGCTTTTTTCAACAATGCAGCCTGTCTCGGTTCATTGTACTATTCTTAGGAAGGTAGTCAATTAATAAAATTCCTTCACAGTCCCAAAGATCGCTTCACTTTGAATTTCCGTAGTGGTTTTTTTCCCCACTGCATTGACTCTAATTTTGACTCTGTTTCCTGTATTGCTACAGATGTCCAGAAGACAACTTGTATCACTATTAAATAAAGCTTAAAAAATGTATTGAAATGTGTTGATGGTTTCATGGCAGAGGTTGATATTTCTACTGTTGAAGAAAAGTCTTCCCCAGTGATGAGGTATTTTAAACATTGCTCCTGTAATAGGTTTCATCACCCGTTATCCATACATTACAGCCAGAAAAGTCTCCAGCTGATATAGGCCTACCTCATCGATTGTGTCATGGGGGGATTTTACCATACCACTGCTACGCTTGGCAAGCGGCTTTCCAACCGCAGTTTTTTATTGTTTTGAGTTGTTATCCGGAAGATGCTGCTGCCCATCTCCTGTTTCAGTTTCCCTCTGTCACCACTTACGACACCCTCAGAACGATATGGGGTAGTGATTATTCTTACACTGCCTCTTAAAGGTTTAATTTAAGGATTGGTTTGGAACGATTAATTTAATTCAAACCCCATCATGATAAAGTTTAGTAACAAACTTAATTTAAAATCGGTTTTCATTTCATTCAATTGATATGTAGGTACAGTTTATTTATGTTCAAGGAATTGAAGGTAGTTGTAAAAGCCGGTCAGAAATATTATACTAATATAATAAGCTAATTAAAACTTGTAGTTGAACTTGAAAGCTTGTAGAAATGTCGTTGACATTCTGTACACGTATATAATAAAATCAAACGCAGACTCGCTAGTGCGACGGTTACGACGTGTTACGTTAGCGTATTGAACATTTAGACGGTGATAATTTTAAAGCGACACGCTCTCAATCGCATTGTCTGTAAAATAATATTATATTGCACAGCATTAATCACTGTCTCGTCGCTGTAATAAATTGATTGCAGTGTGCTATGCACGCGTGCTTTGAAGCATTGTTTTATTTTTAAATATACATAGGCAATTCTACGTTGACCGCTAGAACAGAAGTTCTAAGACTTCAATATTCCAAATTTTGTCGTAGACTTAATATGAAAAATTTAATTTTTCTCAACTTCTTAATCGAACTTCGTCAAGAACTTTTATATTTTCATTCCGTATATGCAAAATAATGTTTTGAATTTTTTAATGAACAAACAAGAAATAATTGTCTACTCAGGTATACTACTACTCTTTTTAATACATCGGATGAACTTTTAGTTTGGCAATAGATAGTAAAGTAAAGTTACAGCCTATATACGTCCCACTGCTGGGCACAGGCCTCCTCTCATTTCTGAGAGGGTTCTAGGGCAAGGAATAGTCCGCCGCGCTGCCGCAATGCGTGTTGGCGAACTTCACATGTCTTCGAAAATATTTTTTTTTCTTTTTCTTATTTCTCAGACATGCAGGTTTCCTCACGATGTTTTCCTTCACCGCCGAGCACGTGGTAAATCAACACTTAAAATTAACAGCGAACAGCAAAAATTTACAGCGAGCGCTAACCATCTGAGCTACCACGGCTTATATGATACTCGTATAATAGCAATAGATAGTCTTGTATTTATTAAAGTAGTTCATTTCATTTTAACAGTAATAAATTAAAAATATTGAAACGCTATATGGCAATAGATATTCTTGTATTTATTAAAGTAGTTCATTTTATTTTAACAGTAATAAATTAAAAATATTGAAACACTATATGGCAATAGATATTCTTGTATTTATTAAAGTAGTTCATTTTATTTTAACAGTAATAAATTAAAAATATTGAAACACTATATGGCAATAGATATTCTTGTATTTATTAAAGTAGTTAATTTCATTTTAACAGTAATAAATTAAAAATATTGAAACACTAAATCGTTCTAAAAGTAACTATACAGACATAGAAAGTCCTCTCCGAGATTCACCTGCTGACATCAAGGTGGCTACATTAATGCCAATAATTTAACATTCACCAGATGCCGCTAGTTGGGTCTGTGAAATTATATGTAACACAGTGAAAAGCTATATTAACAATACCTATGTGGGTGCGCTACTTTTTAGGGTTCCGTAGTCAACTAGGAACCCTTATAGTTTCGCCCTGTCTGTCTGTCCGTCTGTCCGTCCTCGCTTAATCTCTGTGACCGTTAGCACTAGAAAATTGAAATTTGGTACCAATATGTGTATCAATGACGCCGACAAAGTGGTAAAATAAAAATTGGAAAAAATGTTTTATAGCCCCCCCTATATGTAAAGTGGGAAGTGATTTTTTTTAAATTTCAACCCTAACGTGTGCTATATTGTAAAGGTATTTAAAAATGAATAGGGGTTTACTAAAATCATTTTTTGATAATGTCACTAATTTCGGAAATAATCGCTCCAAAAGTAAAAAACATTGTGCCCTGTTTTATTTTTTTTTATTATTATTATAGATGTAACTGTTCTTTATAGTTTCTACTAGCATCAGTTCTAGTGACATAAGCCATATAAAATGAGTTTTTAGGGAAGAATATACCGTTATTTTTTAAGTATGACCAACGGTCCACTTGTGAACAAGTTTTCGTTGTGACCCAAAGACACATTATTTTCCTCGATTAAGAATCAAAATGGAGATCCATAATCATCACTAAGAATTATGATGGAATTCCATTTTACCAGTTAAATAGGGTCTCAGCTTCTCTGCACTCTCGATACGGAACACATCTACATCTGCTGTGTGTGCTGTTCTTCTCGATTACGCTGGTATTCTGTGACAGCGTGATCATTTCCCGGTCGAACCGGCCCATTTTTACTACAGCCATAAAACTTAAGCGTGGTTACGGTAATGTTCTCCAAAGGTGATACTCGCTATTGACTCACGAAGGAAGCTCTGATAACCGTCCATTAAATACTGAGTAGGAATTTTACAAATTGGTAAAGGGGAATAACTTTACCTATGCGAGGGTATATCAAATAGATGTGAAGCACACTGCTTACGTATGAGGGTCTAAGAGTCTTCTTGTTCTTCATTGGCGCTTAATAAGTCCATTGCTGGACATAGGCCTCTGCCGTTGTAGGCAGGATTGGCATTATTGACCTCGTTTGGCTGAGGAATTTAACGATCGCAGTAGAAGACGTTTTTCAGGTTTATTTATAGTGCGTAAAGGCATTGCTTTCAAGAATTTTCATTGAAATGCCAATGTTCAGTTAAAATATAATGTAGCGTAATGGTTTGTCACAGTTTTGACCAACGTATAAATATTTAATAGAATCGGGCGTTAGTTTGCGTAAATCCACTATAATTAAGATGTCAATATTAATTAACTAAGTTCTGCGTGGAAAATAAAAGCGAGAGAGGGACGTGCTCTTCAAACTCGGCAAGTCACATCATTTTTATCTTTAATTAACTTATATAGTTATAATGTCGTTTTGTTGTACATATTTCACCTGAAAAGAAAATGATTGGTTTCAAGAGAAGCGTCTTTAAAACCCTAATAAGTTTATGGTCGACCTTATTACACACACCTTAAATAGATGAGTGAAAAATCCCGTTCGATTTTGGAATGTTTGTCAAAAACACTGTCATTGTTTGAAACTATTATGTAGAAAATTTTTATTAAAATATTTGACATGTATGTAGGTTATCCTACATAAGTTTCTATCATAAAAATATTTTAATATAAAACATTACATAACAATGTATTATGGAAATTCTTTGGGGATTACGGTAAGCGGGTAAATGCCACCAACATTAATAAATTAATGGTAGGTATATGATTTGAATTTGGTGCTTTTAGAAATATACAATTAAGGTGATAATTTGACTATAAAAACTACTACGGCATTATACTGATTTCTCACACAATTTCTATAGAAGTTTTTACTTTAAATTTTAGAAGAATGTATTTTCGCATATTTTAATTTTTGATTTTTTAGTACTTATTTAATTTTGAATTGATTGTCGGGCACAAGTATTTTCAAGGGTCCGTTCGACCAGAGAAGGACCACGCTCTCACAGAGTACCAGCGTGAAATAGCAGCCTAGTGCTGCAGTGTTTTGTATGGTGAGTGTAGAGAACCAGTGAGCCTTTTTACTGTAAACAAGGAATTCCATTTTAATTTTCGGGGGTGACAATACATCTGCATTTTGATTTTTGATCGAGGATAAATGTAGATATTGACTACAGCACCCACTTACTATCAGGTGGAATGTGTACTCATTTTTCTCTCTTATTCTATAAAAAGGAGATGTGACTCCACACAAAGACAACTTTACAATTTCATGCGTCTCTGTTTATCGTGATTGTTGTCTTTATCTTATTGAATCGATGTCATCAATACGAGGAGAAGGTTCTGAAACGAATTTATATAGTAAATGAACATTTATTTGGTAAAGAACTTATTAAGAAACATATGATATTTATTATCCAGATAATTCTCCTATAATCACTCGATTTCTCTTTGCAATCTCGTACTGCAATCAAGGTTTACATCCACCTTTAATCAAGCGAATACTTATTTTATTACATCGCTACGAGTATTCCTTGTGAGTTAATTCTTGCTATTCCCAATACCGTACATGAGAAGAACATATTGGCAAGATGATCTCCGCAAATAAGAAAAGTCCGTTTTAATCTCTGAAATTTACAATTAAACAGTATTAATTTTGAAATAAAATCAATTTATTAATAAAATTATAATAAATAAACTATACATAAAAAGATTTATAACCAAACCGTTTTAATCCTAAAATAATAAATTCAAGAACATTTTTAAAAATTTCAATTCGCTCAGTGACCCCTTTAATTAAACATTCCAATAGGAAACGTATTACGTGGTAGAGCTACACTGCAGCTTTATCGAGTAGGGGTCACATGTCCGTACTATAGTGGTTTTTAATAGTGACTGTGTGTGATCGTGACATACGAGAATTCATCACCCTTTAGCATTATAGAAGTACGTAAGGGGCGACAAAATTGCACTTCTAAACATAGGCCCATAGGCCATAGATCGCCCCCATAAGATGATATTTGCCTTATTTGTCATGTAAGGCGGAGTAGGTTGGAAACCGTAGTTTTTTTTAGTAAATATTAGGAAAACGCTGCTGCCTATCTTCTGGTTTTCTTCTCTCTGCGACTCTAACAATACCCACGGGACGATAGAGGTGGATATTCTTGCGCCGCTACTACATTGTCTTAAGAGTTTCTTCACTTCCTAATGTTTCAAGATTTTTTCTTTTATTTATAAAAAGTTATTTATTTTGTTTTTTTTTTAATAAGAGATCTAACGGGCAGTAATAAAAATAAAAGTTTTTAGGGTAAATTTGTTAAAATTGTGAAATAGACATATGTAAAATTCGTTAATATAATATTACTTGTCAAATATATTTTAATTTTTCATTAGAGGAAAATAACGGATAATTTTTATTCAAATAGTAGTAGCGGCGAGATGGCGATGAATCGCATGATTGTGTATTCATATCGTCGTGTCGGTCGAAGATTTACTAAAAATATAAATCTTAGAGATGAAAATTATCTAGATAAACTTTAAAGTAATTCAATACTGAATTATAATAACTAATATATATTATAACAATCAGATATACTAGGCTGCAATAAAAGCATCGGGAATGGAATATTTCCACTGTCCCTGTCATATTAAATTAAGAAAGAGCGGCTCGCATTACTTGGTGCGTCAGAACTCTCGAAAGATTCCACGCAGGATCCTCAAATGCTGTATACAACATCTTATCAGGTGACGAACTGATATATGGGTACGAACCCGAAACAAAAAACCAGTCACGAGTTTGGGTATTCGAAAATTGAGTTAAAGCCAACAAAAATTGTTCGTTCACGGAGTGTTGCAAAAAAAAATGGTGGCAACGTTTGTCTCCAAAACCGGCCATGTTACGACTATTCCTCTTGAGGGTCAAAGAACGGTTAATGCAGAATGGTATGCTAGCATTTGTTTGCCACAGGTCGTTTCTGAACTCCGTAAAGAGAACTGCAACCGCCGCATCATCCTCCGTCACGACAATGCGAGTTCTCACACCGCACACAGAACAAAAGAGTTTTTAGAGCAAGAAAACATAGAATTATTAGACCATCCGCCGTACAGCCTCGACCTAAGCCTAAAACCTAATGATTTCTATACTTTCCCTAAAATAAGGAATAAATTGCGTTGACAGAGATTTTCATCACCTGAAGAAGCTGTGGACGCCTAGAAAACGGCAATTTTGGAGACCCCAACTTCCGAATGGAATGGTTGCTTCAATGATTGGTTCCATCGTATGGAAAAATGTGTTAAATTACGCGGAGAATACTTCGAAAAGCAATAAATACAGTTTTAAATACTAATGTTGTGTCACTTCCTTGATTCCCGAAATTTTTAGTGCCGCCCTCGTATAAGAATTGCTAGCTTAAAGTATTTTAATATTGTGGAACGTATTACTATGTTTCACGCATTAAAAAAAATAAGTTGGAAAGTCAAAGGATCTTTCTCCTTCTTTCGATAAACCCATAATATTCTGATATACATCTCTCCCATAGTAGAGATTTGCCTAGTCGTGAAGCTGGGCAGGCAGTTTGACGATCGTGGAACCAGGTACACCGCTTCTCATCGCCAGGATATGTTACTATTAGCATGAGAAGGATGGTTTTACAGCCAACTACCGAAAATCTTAAGGTATTTTCGACATTTCTTTTAGATGCTGGGTGGGTGAACTTGTCTAGGAAAAATGTTATAACTCTATCGGTCTAAATGAATACCAACCGCTAAATTTCACCATCGCACATCGCTCCAATACTCTCGATACCATCTATATCATCAGAGTTATTGGCGTTCCATCATTGTGTGATTCACTAGAAGTTTTCTTCCTTGCACAACTTCTTTGTGGAATCGACTACCACCAGCGTATTTTCCGAACTGATACGACTTAGGGACTTAAAAAAAGAGCCTACTCTTTTTATAAATTCCGGTAACGCATTTGCAATTCCCTTTGTGTTGCAGTTGTTCATGGGTGGCGGTAGTCACTTACCGTCAGGTGAACCATATGCCTGTTTGCTCCCTCTTATGTATAAAATGTATATTTAATAGTAGCTTTGATAAATAAGACAAGCACACTAATCAGTAAACAATTTCTATTTTAAAACAAGCTTTTATAGGCATTGCTTCGGCTAGCATTTGATTTCATCATCAAATCAGCTAAGACTGTGCGATTAATTGTCTCCTCAGTAATGAGATGGGAGTCATCACCACTTACCACCAGGTAGGATTGTGGTCAAGCACTGGCTTATAATGCTAAGGTGCTAAGAATCTCCGGTGAAGGTTCGGTTGCCACCTACGACGACTCGACCTGGCAACATTTAACGCACGCACCCTGAGGACTAACGAGAAGATCCTGGAGCTGGAAGAAGAGATAGACAAGTTGCGCTGGAATATTATAGGATTATCCGAGGTCCGAAGAGAGGGGGAGGACACGGTGATTCTCGAATCCGGCAACTTGTTCTATCACCGGGAGGGCGACTATCTGTCCCAAGGAGGTTACAAGTCTCTCGTTAACAACTTTTTAAAGATTGGGAGTGTATCGACGAGGGTTGCGTACCTTATATTCAGAATCACCAAACGGTATTCGCTGAAGGTCATACAGGTTTACGCGCCCACGTCGGAACATCCCAATGAGGAGATGGAGGAAATGTATGAGGACATTTCTAGAGCCATGAATTCCTCCAAAACTCACTATACGGTGTTAATGGGAGACTTCAACGCAAAACTGGGTACAAGAAAGAACGGTGAGCTGAAGGTAGGGAAATTTGGGATAGGGCAACGGAACCCAAGGGGCCAGCAGCTGGCCGACTTCATGGAGAAAGAGGGACTTTTTATGATGAACTCTTTCTTCCAAAAGCGGCCCCACAGGAAGTGGATCTGGTCGAGCCCCGACGGTTCGACAAAAAATGAGATTGACTTCATTATGACGAACAGACGCCAACTGTTCAGTGATGTCTCAGTGATCGCAAGGGGGAAAACTGGCAGCGATCACCGAATAGTTAGAGGCACACTGAACCTAAACGTTAAGTTAGAGAGGTCTCGTCTGATGAAGTCGACGCTCCGTCCCCCCTCGTGCTCTAATCCAGAATCCCGAAACCTTTTATCTCGAGTTACAAAATCAATTTCAGTACCTAGAAGATTGCAATGCAGTGGATATGAATGACAAGCTCGTGGAAACTGTCCATGCGGTCGGAGCTAAGTTCTGCAAGACCCGCCGCAGAAGAACACAAAAACTCTCCGATCATACTCTTAATCTCATGGCTGTTAGACGGGAGATGAGGCTGCAATAGTCAACAGATTTGAAAGCATACAGGCAACTGAACAGACGGATCTACCAATGCATGCGGCGAGACTTACGCAACTTTAATACTGCTTGTATTAAAGAAGCGATCGAGCGTAACCAGGGCTCCAAAGTCTTTGCCAGAGATCTGTCTGCTAGAAAGAGCCAACTGTCAAAGCTGAAGACTGAGTGTGGCAGCATCGTTTCCGGGACACTTGAGATTTTGAGTGAGATTGAGATGTTCTATGGACAGCTGTACACATCATCGTTGGAGCCACACGCAAGTGTGAGTAACGATCCAAGAGCAAGACTTATCCGACACTATTCCAATGATATCCCGGACGTCAGTCTGAGCGAGATTAGAATGGCTCTCCAGCACCTTAAAAACGGCAGGGCCCCAGGCGAGGATGGAATTACAGCGGAGCTTCTGAAAGCGGGTGGAACACCGGTACTTGAAGTCCTTCAGAAGCTCTTCAATTCCGTCCTCTATGGTGGCACTACTCCAGAAGCGTGGAGCAGAAGTGCGGTGGTCTTGTTCTTTAAGAAAGGCGACAACGCTCTCTTGAAGAACTACAGACCAATTTCCCTTCTGAGCCGCGTCTACGTGCTGTTTTCGAGATCATCGAATCGTCTCACGCAGACTCGACGACTTTCAGCCTCAACAACAAGCTGGTTTTCGAAAGGGCTTCAAGTACCATAGACCACATACATACCCTGCGGCAGATTGTACAGAAGACCGAAGAGTACAATCCGCCACGTTTCCTGGCGTATGTGGATTATGAGAAGGCCTTTGATTCAGTCTATTTTTAGGCGGTGCTTCAGTCCCTTCAGCCAAGGTTGTGCCAAGTTGACTGTCGGTATAGTTTGGTCACCAGAGCTCGAAACCTATCCAACTGCAGAGAGGTGTAAGACAGGGTGACGTTATATCCCCCGAAACTCTTCACCGCTGCATTGGAAGACGTTTTCATGCTACTGGACTGGAAAGGATACGGTATTAACATCAATGGCGAGTACATAACTCACCTTCGATTTGCCGACGATATAGTCCTTATGGCAGAATCGCGGGAGGACCTAAGAATTATGCTCAGTGACCTCAATGGTGTCTCCCAACGGATAGGTCTTAAGATGACCGTGGATAAAACAAAGATCATGTTTAATGTCCATGTCACACCTATGCCGGTAGTTGTTGGGAGCACTATGCTCTAGGTTGTTGACGAGTACGTTTACCTGGGACAAATAGTCCGACTAGGTAAGTTCCAACTTCGACCGAGAGGTCAATCGACGGATTCAACTCGGCTGGGCAGCGTTCGGGAAATTACGACACATCTTCTCGTCAGGTGTACCTTAATCTCTAAAAACTAAAGCGTACAACCAGTGCGTGTTGCCAGTGATGACTTACGGATCAGAGACGTGGTCCTTCACTGCTGGCCGTATGAAGACGCTCAAGGCCTCTCAGCGAGCTATGGAGAGGGCTATGCTCGGAGTTTCTCTGCGTGATAGACTCTGAAATGAGGTTATCCGCAGTTAAACCAGAGTGACCGACATAGCACAACGAAATAGTAAGCTGAAGTGGCAATGGTCCGGCCATATAGCTCGAAGAACCGATAACCGATGGGGAAGAAAGGTTCTCGAGTGGCAGCCTCGTACCGGTAGGCGTAGTGTAGGGCGACCCCCCACTAGATGGAGTGAGGACCTGGTAAGATATGCAGGAAGTCGATGGACGCAGATGGCTCAGGACCGTGCTTTATGGCATTACTTGGGGGAGGCCTATGTTCAGCAGTGGACTTGTGAAGGGCTGTAATGATGACTGGCTTATAATAAGCACATGAGTAATTTCTTTACTCACGTGTGAAAGCAAGTGCTTCAAAACTTGATTACTGTTTTATTACTGGAAAGACCTACGGTTAAACGAAATTAGTTAACAAAAAAGAAAAAATGGCGTAGCCAGGTATATAATTTGCTTATTATGTCGGATAGACTAAATTTGGCGATATATATTTCTGATTATAGTATAGGAGTAGGGTCATCATTACAGCCCACTTTCACAAGTCCACTGCTGAACATAGACTTCCCTCAAGGAATGCCATCCTGTTTCCTGAAACATCTGCTTCCGTCGACGTCTTGCATTGCGTATTCCAGGTCCCAGGTCGTCACTCCATTTAGAAGGTGGTCTCCCTATATTTCCCCTACCGGTACATTACAGATAGAAACACAACATTTTTTCCCATCCAAGGGATGGCATTCGTTGTCGGTTCATCGAGGTGTGTGGCCGGCCCATTGCTACTTTAGCTTAATAATTCGTTGGGCTGTGATACTAGTACGTAGAAGTTGGATGACATTTCATTTTTATTAAATAAATAAAATCAGTGAAACACATTAAATCATTTCAAAAGTAACTATGTATATAGTTTAAGGCCTCTAAAAGAATCACGTGCCGGCATCAAGACGGCATGAAATGAGTTTTTAGTGTTACATTAACTAACTAAATCTAGTACAGTTCAATCCTTAGAAGACACATGTTTGCGCGCTTGTCACTAAAAAGAACTCGTATCTCCTCAGTTTCAAGGCACTTCCCTTGCTACCTCAGGTAGCATCAGAATTCTCGGCGTCGACATATTGTTTAGTGTGCAGTTTCGTGATCACTTGGAGGGGAAGGCCAAATTGGCCTCTAAAAAGCTTGGCGTGTTCAGCAGAGCGAGACAATATTTCATGCCGGCACATCGCTTGCAACTTTACAAAGTGCAAGTTCGGCCTCACATGGAATACTGTTTTCATTTCTGGGCCAGGCACCCCAGTGCCAGCTCCTTACACTTGACCGCATCTGGCTCATAGCGATTCAAATCGTCGACCGACCGACCGAGTTCTTTCTGATCGGCTCGATTCACTGACGCTGCGTTGGGATGTTACATCCCTTTGAATTTTTCTACCACGGGGAGTAATCTGAGGAATTGTTCGGATTAATCCCAGCTACCAAATTTCATGAACGCACATCGCGTTAAAATTCAAGATACTACCTTTACCATCTGGATGCTTGGTGGTCCACCATTGTGCGTTTTACTACGAGTTTTCTTCCTCTTACAACTGCTCGGTGGAATTTTTTACCACCAGTGATTTTTACGGACCAATACGACATAGGGACCTTGAAGAAAATACATTACTCCTTTTCAAAAGACCGGCAACGCAGCTGCAATTCTCTTGGTGTTGCGGTAGTTCTTGGATGGCGGTAATCACTTACCATCAGGTGAGCTGCATGCTCGTTTGCCCACTCTCCTATAAAAAAACAATGCCTTTTTCGGATGCCCTATAATTTTTAGCACATTTTGGAACTCACTATTTTATTTTTTTATATTTACGAATATATGATGCCTGGTTTATCCATTTTTACTAATTAATATGAAATACATTACATTTTCTTCGTGTAGTGGCGGTGTAACAATATTCACCACCCTGTATCATCGCGTGGGTGTTGTAAGAGGCGATAGAGAGAAACTGAAACTGGAGATGATGATGGATCGTTTCTTACTTTTAATTTTTTACGCAGTAACCATCATCAGTTACGTTTATCATAACTTTAGGTTTCTTCCAGAATTTGCACAAGAGATGTCTTACATAATTTAATAATTAAAAATGAATTCATTAAATTGTTTCATATTTTCGCTCGCAAGTTTTCATATAGTCGTATTGTGGCAGCGATGTTACCGCAACAACCGAACGGAACGGAAGGGAGCAACAACGGAAACCTAAATCACGCTATCGAAGTTTCCGGATAACTCTGTATGTGGAACAAGCTCCGTAATAGCACACGGCCGCCCCCCGGGTTGAGCCTTGTCGGACGGGAGATCTCTCCTTTTCTTATCAAAAAAAAAAAAAATAAACAAAATTCCACTTCAATTGTCTCGAAACTTGATGCTAACTTGACTAACTATTCAAAGGAACGAATTTTACTTTTTCATAATTTTAGAACTTGCAAAGTATGTTTAGAAAGCATTTACCTTAGATGTATATCAATTTTTTTATTGCCAAACTAAATTTTCCGCCACTCTTTTATTATTTCTATCAATTATCAAGACGTCAATGACAAGTATTATTGAAATATGATTATTTTAAAATGATCGTCGCCGCTTAATTTCCATTTGTTAATAGACAGTTAATCATCATTTTATATGGAATAAAGGTGATAAGCGACCACATAGTCCACCTGATGGTAAGTGCACATTGTGGCCAATGAATATCTACATCTACCCTTGATTAAGAATCAAAATGCAGTTGCGTTGTCGTCTATGACGACGAAGATGGACTCGTTTCCATTAAAAAGGTCTTATTCCTGTTTTTACGCTGGTATTTTGACAAATTCCGCGGTCGAGCCGATCCATTCGTGATGCGGTTATAATATAGCTGCAGCGTGACTCTATTACGTAAAATTTTAATTTCTCCGACGAGATTTTTTTTCATTGCCTGCACTTAATGTAAAACAGCATTTAAAATTGAAATTGACAATTTCATGGGCGTAGGCGTCAACGAACTCTGTTTGCTCACGAACAATGAAATTTTAATGCGAATGCTAGTCTCCTGAGGTACTCCTTATTTGGTAAAAAATAATAGAGATATGCTGTTTTATAATGTGGAAAAATTCTTCTATACTCTCCGCTGTAATGAAGAGATTTTTCCGGACTCCTACCTGATTAATCCCAAGTTTTGTCACTCTTAGCACAGATAAAAGGTCCCGAGATGTTCATTTAGAACGCCTGTCTATCGCTTTGCTAGTGAAAACGTCATATGATAAGACTTGCAGTGCAATGACGTTGAATTGAGACCACTTCTGATCTTCCTGGATTTCGTTTTATTAGCCCCAACCCGAATATCCGTGACGCCAAACTATAATTCCACTAATGTTAATTTTTAAACGTAAACTATAATTCTACTAATGTTAATTTTTAAACGTAGTCAAGTTTGTTAAAAAACAAGACATTTTCCATTCCATTTCCGAACACGTGACATTGCACGCGCTGTCGCGTTGTTATAAATTACTCTGTAAAATATTTGCACGAAATGCGACATTAAACAACCTTTTTCGATGTCAGTATTGCAGAAAAGTGTTTTGTCTATTTTATTGTATTTTGGGGCTTTGTTTTTCATTAATAGTGAACGAAAATATTACTTATTTGCGATCACGGTTCCATACGTTTAATAACGTTTTTTGAATCAAATAAACAATGGTTTATTTTTCTCTTTCGTTCTGTTCTTATTCGTAAGCCGGCTTAATCTTGAAAAGTGGCTGTCTACATAAAACATATTTTTCCTTCAAAAGTAATTCGGATATGAAAATAGAACTCTTGAGTAAGAGAATAATATGTTTTGTGGTCGCGGTCTCCGACTTCACCTGTGCAACGGACCTCTCCACCTTTCCCCCGAATCCGATACGCGGAGGCTATAGGGCCAGAAAAAACGAGCACTAGGTAGCACCAGTCTTCTCAACCCCAGCGGCGGGTCTGATGTATGGCTCGTCAACCAAATTTTGGTCGCGGAGCGGTCCAGCTATGTGGGTTCCTCTTAGTAGAAGCCCCCTCGCCACGAACGAGCGGGAACCCCTTCGGATAGACTCAGTCAACCATTTAGCTAAGTAGACATTAACATATAGCATATTTGTACCCTAGGTGTTAGTATGTGGCAGGTATTAAATTTTATGAATTAGCAACTGAAGGTTCAGCGGCTTAGAATATAGCAGGAGTTAAAGAGTTCAACGCAGCAATACAACTAACATAATAAAAAAATATAATGGCAGTTGTTATCCCTGTTTCTCACCGGGTTCACTCGTTCTGCCCAGAAATTTCTATGTATCTGTGATATTGAATCCGAGCCTTCCTCGGATCTTATCGCATAGGCGTTGTTAAGCACTAAGCTATATTTTCTAATAAATTATGATATGTGAAAATATGTTACATGCTCGATACATTTTTTTGGTTCTCTCTCTTTTATATTAACTACTTTACTAACTTTTTTACGTGGTAGAGCCACGCTGCAGTTATATTAGTAGTATAGTTGTAGCACGAATGGGTCGGCTCGACCGGGGAAGGACCACGCTCTCATAGAATACCAGCGTCAAATAGTAGCTCAATGCTGCTGTGTTTCGTATGGTGAGTGTAGAGAACCGGAGACCCTTTTTACTGGAAATGAGGCATTCCATCTCAGTCCTCACGGGTGACAACGCATCTGCATTTTGATTTGTAATGGAAGATAGATGTAGATGTCTATGCGCCGCAGTAACCACTTACCATCAGGTGGACTGTGTGCTCGTTTGTCACCCTATCCTATAAAAAAAAAATTAACTATATGATGTAACATATTTCATTACAATTTTTTAAACATCTATGTAGCTCGAAGAACAAAAAGTTTTTCTAGTGGCAGCCTCGTACCGGTAGACGAGGTGTAAGGCAGACCCCGCTAGATGGAGTGATGACCTGGTAAGACACGCAGGCAGTCGGTAGATGGCTCAGAACCGTGCTTTGTGGCACTCTGGTGTAGCCTTATGTTCAGTAGTGGACTCCAGAATGGTTAATGAATTTGTAATTTTTTTTATTTATTTAGAAAACCAACAGCTTTAAACTAAATAAAATTTACAACACATCGGATTGTCTTAACATAAGCCTTATTACAGGTTTCCCTATATTATCTATACATAATTTAAAAGAATGAGCGACGATTCCTTGGTACTGGTACTCTCACCACTTCTACATTTAACTGACGTGCCCACTTGCTCTTGTCTTTGGTTTTTGAAGGAAAGCCTGTCTAATATCACTTGCATTTCGGTAATTTCACGACTTTGTATCTTAAGTTTTTCTTCTGAACAATTTGCACGTTCCTGTAGGGTATAGATGCGCTTGGATGAGAATTCCAAGGAGGTTTGCATTTCGGTGATTGTGTTTGCCGTAGCATGTTGAGCTGAGTGTATTGAAGTTAAAGTATCCTTAATAGTTACTTGGTCCTGAGAAAGAATATCTGAAATATGTTTTTGATTACATAGTTGTTCCTTCAATAACGATACTTCATCATGTATTATTTTTATATTTTCCTCTTGCGAAGTTTTGAATTCAGTAAGAAAGGACATTATCTCTTTCCTAAAATCATTTAATTCATATTTCATTGCGTCTTCTGGTTGTTTTTTTTGATATTTGGAAGGTAATATTACGTTGCTGTGTAACCTCGGTATCGCATTTGCATTATCGGGCTGGGAACTAACAAGACCAACTTTGGCCGCAGGTGGAGATTTTTGCGGGTTCATTATGTATAGCAAACCAGTATTATGAGGCCTGTGATGCAGTTATATTGAGCCTCAAGTGGGACAAAAATTTTAACAGCCCGTGCCCTTTACTCGAGGGGGGTGAGGTGTGGGGATTCACTGAGAAACACTGCTAAACTGTTCACACAAATAATAACAGGCTTAAGTTCCTTAACGAATGCACAAGGTTATCGTCTTTACGTTGATTACTTAGAGATTGATATTTGATTTTTGTCACTTTAGATTAAATTAGAACGACAGGTAACACGTCTGCTCAGTACTAACGTTCGCGAATAATGTATAATATATTCGCGAATGTATAACATATTCTGTTAGTGAATATTTCATTTTTTTTTGAATTATTTTGTTGGGTTAATATGGCTTATATATATATATATATATATATATATATGTAGTAATTAAGTTAAATAAGCTACAGATTATGCATCAGATATATATGTTAATATTGTATGTTATATTATTTTTATGCTCTTGGTAGTTCCACAAACAAAATAGCACGTTTTAACTTTTCAATAACATATAATATACAAAAATAAGATTAAGTACAATGAATATCACTAACAGAATATGTTATACATTCGCGAATATATATGTTACAAAAAGTTTGCTATCACTCGACGCGCATATTATTTGAGACGCCAGAATATGGCGTTTGGACAGACGAGGGGATAAAACGTAGAAAATTTCATACGTTGCTGGATTCTGCTAATAAACAGTAAATCCATGGGGGCAAGTTACATTTAATGCAAAACATTAATTTAACATGACATTATAATCAGGTCCATACTCGGTTATCGATTCACTAATCAAAGCACATTTAATATTTGATCAAAGCTGGGAAATTTCAAATGGATCTATTTTGACGTTCAGTTGTTCAAGGGTAATAGGTAAACACTCATGTTATAAATTGTGTGATTAATTTTGTAATTTAACTGGCGTAGGTATTTGAAATCCACTTGCTGATATTAGCACTGACATGTGAATAGAATGTACACAAACACAATTAATATGTGATAATCGTTGCAAATATGTTTTCGAAATATATTTTTTGTTCCACACTCCTATTTGTTTTTTTTTAAATATATTTTTGTACTTAGTTATATTTTGTTTATTATTATGTTATATATTTTGTTAGTGAACATCAAAGGTATAGCAACCGGATAAACAATATTTTTAAAAGAATCGCTTAGCTTTAGCCACAATCGAGAACGGAGATTACGTTTAAACTACTTTTTTTTTTAATTTATTTATTTGGATAAAAAACAGCTTTTTGTAGATAAAATGCTTCTTCTAAAATATTATTCTTAGTGAATTATAAGAATAATATTTTATTACAATAATGTTATTTTTTCTTACAATGACTAATTTTTTTTTTTGTTTCTAATGATATATAGTAGTCTATATTCTGCTGTCTATTATGTGTTTCTTATTAAAAAAATGTGATACTTTTTTAAATTAAATAGTCTAATTATAATATATTCTTTAAAGACTATACATTTAGTATTTAAAAAAATGTCGCCGGAAATTACCATTATAGCCTATCAAAAATTTACTAACACCGTTAGGGGCTGTATTGGTGATGCTGATGGTCGTTGTAAATGTTTCTCGGCCCGATGTTCGTCTGTGAGCAATTTATGTATGTAAATGCTTCCAAAATACAGGAAAAAGCTAAAGTATTGGAACCTTTTTAAGAAATAATAGTGAAAAAAAATGTTGTTTCAAAGAAATACAATTTAAGTATCAAGTTTTGTTTCTTCTAATCCAATTAAACAAAATTAGAAACGGGCGAATCTAGCGTAACTCATCGCCGAAATATTTCATTTCGTTTCGAGACACAAAAGCAGTAGCCCGGATGCTACGCCATATGCAGCGGTCGTAGCACGAGATGCATTCGCTTAATTAATGCAGACTTCCCCTTAAATTACAATATTTCGGCGTAGAGTGTATCACTTCGGACTAAGTATCTGTGTCAGTTGCGTGTTTTTGTCTTATTATTTTATTTTTATTATATTGATATTTTATTATACAAATGTTTATTGACTACTATTTTATTACTTAAAGTATACTTTCATACTTTTAATTTTGCAAAAGTAAATATTTATGTTAATTTTGGCCTTTTGGTATTAGCGAGTAATTAATATAAAATATCATAAGTAATATAAGGCCAAAAACCCTAAAAGAAAAAAAATAAATGACATATGTGTACTTGCTTTTGTTTCTTTAAAATCCTAGAGCAGTGAGACAGCGAGTAGCTTCAACTACTACCGCGATTGTAAATCCGGTTGTCAAGTATGACGATTGAGGAAAATCCTTCCTACAATATAAGAGACCTTTATCTTTAGCTGTTGAATATTAAAAGAAAAAAAAGGTATTTTACATATTTCCTAAACGATATCTACGAGTACCTATCCATTGTGAGAACTTATAGCAGCCACGGTACGAAGTAGAATGATGCATTCTCTTGCGCCGTCATTACAAAATATAAAGTAGAAATATTAATTTAATAACGTTTTCTTTACACTCAGGTGTTTTCCCGTATCATAAAAGCGTACTACATACATAAGTTGTGCTTTCAACCACTTCCAGAAGAAAAGCTATAATTTGTAGTGTATATAATTTAAACAGTTATACATAGTTAATAATGAATATATTTATAATTAGACTTTATATTGGTCCTTGCAGGATACGAACCTGCGATTAAAGTAAAACACTTGGCTCGTGCGCTATTTAGTTGTCATTTATGGACTATTATATTGTTTCAAAAAAGTAATGTTAATCATGAAAAAATGTTTTTTTTTTAAATTGGTACTACTAAACAATTGTAAGTTTGTGTTATTCTATATTTCATTTAGTTCAAATCCATTTAATAATTATACATATTTGCTAGGTACCACCGACTAAGAATTTAATCTTCATCGTTCCCCTACATTTCTCTGTGACGTTTAAATGTACATCAAAGCCAGTCAAAGTTTGAATGTGCATTGTTGAATTAATTGAAGTCAGCCTGACTAATATCTGGCATCTAAACGCGGGATTCCGTAGCCGCTTTGAGTTGATCCGTTGGTTTTGGTAGAGATGTTGTTACAACAAAATTGGTTTAATTTCTACACTGAGTCTGTTGGAATGTAAATCTCGACCGTGGGCCATATTTCACGTTATGGTTATTATAATAAATTAATTTTGTAGAAATTTGTTGTGTGCGTGTTGTAATGTTTTCTTATTTAGTTTTTATGTATATTTCATTATACATGAAAAACTTAAAATTTAACTCGAATGGTGGTATTATTTATATTTATAGATTCAGGCGTTAAATAAGATGAGAAAATTAATTACTTAGTTAAGTTCGAATATAAAATAAAAGTATAAGTGCGAAAATAAAATTTTGTGAATTACCTAGTTTGAAAAACACATCCCTCCCTTTTGCATTAGTGTACACTTACGCTCCCAACATTAACCGAACACTCCCTAACCTCTTAACTGGTAAAATAACACTAACATCGATAGTTCGGCACTATGCCTCTAAACGAGGCATCATCAAGGGAAATAGCTTCTGCAATATCTTACGGCTAACTACGCACTTAACTTAAACTACTTCTGAATTGCAAGTTTTCATAGTTGACGATGAAGGAAAAAAATCTTAAAGAAAAACCTACACGTATGAAATCCAAAATATAATTAGAAGACTAGTTAAGGCCTACATATCGGTAGTATGTGTCAAACACATAATAGTCTGTGGTCAAACAGTCGCAAAGAGCAAAAAGTAAATTATCACTAGGTTTTAGCATAAAGTAGAAATGGTTGCCAAAGAGATGTTGCCGACAGATTGACCGAGTACGCTGTGAAAGTATGTGTGTAAAAGTCAAAACAATAAACCGTTTATTTTTAAACCCCGACGAAAAAGAGGGATGTTAAATATTTGATGGCATTTGTGTTTGTGTCTGTCTGTGTATCCTCTGCGGCACCGTAGCTCTTAAACGGGTAAAACGATTATGGTGCTTTTTTATTTAAAAGCAGGGTTTCTGTTGATGATTCTTAGACATGTTTTATCGAAATCGTTTCAGCCGTTTGAAGATCATCAGCTTTTTGTGTTACGGGGGTTTTAAAAATTTCTGTTTAAGTTATATAATATTTTGTTTATTGGCTTTATGTGTTTTATATATAAATGCGCAGTTGAAAGTTAACTAAGCCTTATTTAATATACAAGTCTAAAAATTTAATGAATTGCAGCTGCATTTCGATCACTAGGCGACCACTACCAGAAATAAAATTTCTAGAATTGCAATGGCTCGGAGGCGCAGTGTTGCTTGCTGCACCGCGGTTCAAATATCGCATCAAAAATTTGGTTATCGTCAAATAATAATAATAATAATAATTTTTATTTTGAACAAAAAATACCAAGTACACATGACAAAAAACTTAAAACTAGTGTTACTAACCTATTTGATATATTCCCTTTGTTTTGGGTTTTCCCGAAAGTGATGTATGCAGAACTTCTCGCTCCATTCTGAATATATCGTGATTTATTATGAAATTCGTAGCATATTACTTGGCAAATTCTAGTTGTAGTACTGGTAAATATGTTAAACATGAACTGATAAAAGGTGATAAACAATAATGAGCATTGTTCACCATTTCTTAAAGAAAAATTTAAAGAAATAAATATATTAACTATGGTCACTCAGTATATTTACGAAAATTTAATGTATAGACAAACAAAACACAAACAAAGATAGTTTTAGTAAAAAAAGTGATATACACTCCGTAAATACTAGGAACAAACACAAGCTAGTGATAACGTTTGTCGACTCCACACAGTCATTTATTCATTATTGGGGCAATGTATACGCTATTACAACAAAGTCCTAAAAAATATACAAGATCTTTCTATTACCAAATTTAAATATTTATTTCAACAAAAATTGTATAAAAAGGGTTATTATAATATAAATAAATACGTGGTTAATAATAACCCCTGGGAATGAGGTGGTCACTTCCAAGCTTTTTTTAAAATTAATTTTGTAAATAGTTTGTAACCTTTCATATTGGAAAAATTATTTTTAAAAAAGTAGTCCCGCTGGGATTCTTGCTTGTTTTTTCCGAACCATGGCTAAAGTGAAAAATGACTTTCAATAGGAATTACGTGTGATCTGTATGGAATAAAAAAAATATTCTATTTTATTCTATTATTTTGCGCAGCGTTGGTGAGTGTAAGTGATGCCTTAGTCGATAGTTACACATGTTTGCATTCTTTTATATTTGAACGAACATTTCAGTTTCCAATTAAAATAGAACAGACCAAGAATAATACAGTATAATAACTCTCTATTTCCTTTGTTAATATATGTTTAATCCACAAAGAAACGGTTCAGTGGAAACAACAAGTGTTGTAAATCAAATCTTAGTACAATACGCACCTTATGAGGTTCCGTTTCCGGTCATTGTAACATTAACATCACTGTGATTCTATCCGTAACAAATAATTTAAAATAAATAGTTCGAAGCTGCCTTAGCCGTCAAAACTACTATAAATCACAAAGTGGCACTCCGGTGACACAGAAGCAAGAAAACTCTGGGCTACGAGCAAGATATATCCAGTATAGTGCAGAATAAAATCCAAAATAACATTTAAGGTTAGAACATTTCACATAATTCGAAATTCATTCTGTCAAAATACTTCACCCTGTCAAGTTGACATTACCTTCAAAGAGCGAACCACAGACTAGATAGAGAAACTGACGTTGGAGCGAACCTAACGTTCATTTACTAAGTTGGCATTACCGCTAGCTTGCTTTATTTATCTATGATTATCGCCAATGAATGAATGAATGATAATTAACCTCACGTCGGGTCATTAAGTTGGTATACCTGCGAGCGAACGATAGGGTGACCATCAGTGTTGCAAGTACATGAAAAATAATAACTACGATTTATAGTAAGTTCCGTTCTACGCTACTTATACTAAAAATATGGAGGAACAATTTCAATTATTATTTAACAACATGAAATCAGAAATGCAGAAACAAATAGCGGAGCTAAACGAATCACTTACAAAAAACTTAATGGATAGGATGGATGAAAAACTTAACCCTATTATTGAAGAGAATGAAAAATTAAAACAAAAAGTTAGCGATCTAGAGAAAGAGGTAGAATCTTTGAAACGAGATAAGAAAGGTAACAACATTATTATCTTCGGACTAGAAGAGGGAGAAAACTCGATTTCGGAGCTATTTGAAAGTGTCAAGGGGATCCTGAAGGAAGACCTAAATATAAATTTGGAGCAATTTGAAATAAACAATTTATACAGACTGGGAAAAAATAAAGTCCAGAATAAACCAAGACCGGTGCTTTGCTCTCTTATAAATGCATGGAAAAAAGATGAAATAATGAAGAACAGGAAAAATCTAAAGAACATTTATATATCAGAGGATTACTCAAAGGAAGTCTTGGAGAAAAGGAAAGCACTGCTACCACGGTTAAAAGAAGAGAGAGAGAAAGGAAATATAGCTTTTTTGAATTACGACAAACTAGTAGTCAAAGAACTCAACGCAGAAAAAAGGAAAAGGGAGCCAACTACCTCACCGTCACCATCCAAAACTCAACCTAAAAAACAACTTACCCTAAACTTTGCTAAAAATAACAGGATGCATGCCTTCGATGCAACAAGACCTAGATCAAACTCTCTGACAAACAAACCTATACCCAATAAACACTAGCAATTAAACGAGAAACGGAAAACCCAAACAAACTATGAAAGCAAACAAACAGAAATAACACATCTTCCCCCAAGCCGACTGGTCCTCGTGGGGGACAAAGACCATAACCCTTCAACAACACAGAGAAGCAACTACAAAGAAACAAACATTTACGTCGCAGCCCTCAACGTGCGCACACTGAAAAATGAAGAAAATCTTATAGAATTAAATAATGCGTTAAAACAAATTAAATGGGATATCCTCGGCCTCAGTGAAGTAAGACGAATGGGAGAAAAAATTACCTCGGAACCAGACTTCTTAATGTATCATATAGGAACGACGCCAGGCCTTCATGGCGTTGGTTTCATCGTCAAAAAATATCTTGAAAAATCTATTGAAGGATTTATCGGAATTTCGGAACGCATAGCAATGATGAACCTGAAACTACCGGGATATAAAGATCCTTGGTCTATTTTACAAATATATTCACCAACAGAACAATCTGACTTAGAAACCATAGATAAATTCTACCTCGATCTAAATAACACTATCCAAGAACAGGCCCACAAAAACTTAATCATCATGGGTGACTTCAACGGCCAAATTGGAACTAGGCGCCCGGGTGAAGAAACAACACTAGGACCATTCATCTACAGAAATAAAGGAAGGAGCAGAAATGGAGAAAAACTTATAAACTTCACACTAGAAAATAACCTAACTATTTTAAACTCAGTATACAAGAAAAACAAAAAGAAGATGTGGACATGGGTTTCACCAGATGGGAAAACAAAGAACCAAATTGATTACATGATTACTAACAGAAACAACTGCTTTACAAATTTTGATGTCATCAACAAGCTCAACTTCAATACCAACCACAGACTAATTCGAGCTGAAATAAAATCAGTACAACCGAAAAACTCTAGACCGAGGCAGGAACTACCAACTATCAAGCTCAGCAAGCAACAAAACGAGCAACTAGTACTCACCCTAAAGGACAAATTTACAGACCTAGAAGAGTACGCAAAGATAGCAGGAACTCAGGAAAAATATAACTGGATAGAGACTACTATTAAAGTTCAACTACAACATATTAATAAGATAAAACCTGATCCCAGGAACGTGTTATCAACTAGTACTATAAAATTGCTAGAACAAAGAAACCAGCTAATCAACACAAAAGATATAAACGACAGAAGAAAGCACATAGCGAAAATCAGTAAAGACATCAATGAAAGCATAAGAAAAGACAGCAAAAGAAGAAGAATGGAAATTATCGAAAAACATGTAATCAAAACAGGAGGTGTTAAAAAAGCTAACAAAGAATTAACAAACTCAAAAGACTGGATCGCAAAAATTAAAAACCTCAGCGGAGAATACAGCCACCACAGAAAAAACATCTTACAAATTGCCACATCTTATTACAGAAAGATATACGAACACAACATCGCTCAAGACGAAGACGACTTAGAGGAAACCTCAAACGTCCCTAACATCCTTATGAGTGAAGTAATAAATGCTATAGATAGCCAAAAGAAAGACAAGGCACCAGGACCAGATGGCATAAACAATGAAATCTTAAAAGAAAGTAAAGAAGTTATAGCACCAGTCCTTATTGACATATTCAACGAGATACTAACCACCGAAATTATCCCACAGCAATGGACACAATCAAACATTATTCTTCTATATAAAAAAGGAGACAAATATGAAATCGGGAACTATCGCCCCATCAGCCTAATGTCCAATTTATATAAAGTATTTGCTAAGATCTTACTAAATCGGATTGAGAAAACATTAGACGAACACCAACCCATTGAGCAGGCGGGTTTTCGTAAAGACTACTCAGTGCTCGACCACATTCACGTAGTACGCCAAGTTATGGAGAAGTATAAAGAATACCAACTGACCTACTATATTGGATTCATCGACTACAGCAAGGCGTTCGATTCTTTATTTCACGCAAAGATATGGGAGTCATTAAAAGAACAAGGAATTGATCACAAGTATATCCGCTTAATTAAAAACGTTTACAACAAGAGTACAGCGAGAATACAACTGGAAAAGAAAGGCGAATGTTTCAAAATCGGCAAAGGCGTACGACAAGGAGACCCTCTGTCACCAAAATTATTCTCGGCGGTGCTTGAGTCAATATTCAGAGGTCTTCATTGGGAAAATCTCGGTATTAACGTAGATGGTCGTTCACTAACTCATCTGAGATTCGCGGATGACATTGTGCTATTTGCAAAAACTCCCGAAGATTTAACAAAAATGATAAACGACTTAGCAATGGAAAGCAAGAAGGTGGGTTTACAACTGAACCCAGAAAAAACTAGGGTGCTGACCAATGGAGAGAGAACAGCTATAAACTTAGGGAGTAATCAAATCGAGTATGCGGAAGAATATGTTTATCTGGGACAACTAATAACGAATGATAACCCCATGCGCAAAGAAGCTGAAAGAAGAATAACCAACGCCTGGAAAAGGTACTGGACTTTGAAAGAGATTATGAAGGATAAAAATCAGCATATTAATATAAAAAGCAAACTTTTTAACACGTGCATACTGCCAGTTCTCATGTACGGCAGTCAAACATGGACCTTGTCACAAAACCTGACTAACAAACTTGCAACATGCCAGCACGCAATGGAAAGAAGCATGATGAATGTAAAAAAATCAGACCGACTCAGAAACTGTGTAATAAGAAGCAAAACAAAGGTTACAGACATAACGCACAAAATTAGAAGACTGAAGTGGCGATGGGCGGGGCACATGATAAGAGGAAGAGATAAAATGTGACGCAATGGTATCCAAGAGAAGGAAAAAGGAAAAGAGGGAGACCACAAAAAAAGTGGGATGATGACATCAGGCAAGTGGCAGGCGTAACATGGAACAGGGTGGCTCAAGAAAGACGTGAGTGGAAAAGGTTGGAGGAGGCCTTTGCCGACTGGCAAACAGATCTTCAAAAAATAAGAAAACCTCAAATAAAAGACTAGATTAAGGATAATAGTAGTATTAAGCTTTGCATGTACTTCTCCTTTTATGTAATTTTTGATCTGAATAAAAAGGCTAAATAAATTAAATAAATAAATAAATAAAATGGTCACTCAGTATATTTACGAAAATTTAATGTATAGACAAACAAAACACAAACAAAGATAGTTTTAGTAAAAAAAGTGATATACACTCCGTAAATACTAGGAACAAACACAAGCTAGTGATAAGTTTGTCGACTCCACACAGTAATTTATTCATTATTGGGGCAATGTATACTACGCTATTAAAACAAAGTCCTAAAAATATACAAGATCTTTCTATTACCAAATTTAAATATTTATTTCAACAAAAATTGTATAAAAAGGGTTATTATAATATAAATAAATACGTGGTTAATAATAACCCCTGGGAATGAGGTGGTCACTTCCAAGCTTTTTTTAAAATTAATTTTGTAAATAGTTTGTAATCTATTGGAAAAATTATTTTTAAAAAAGTAATCCCACTGGGATTCTTGCTTGTTTTTTCCGAATTATGGGTAAAGTGAAAAATTACTTTCAATAGGAATTACGTGTGATCTGTATGGAATAAAAAAATATTCTATTTTATTCTATTATTTTGCGCAGCGTTGGTGAGTGTAAGTGATGCCTTAGTCGATAGTTACACATGTTTGCATTCTTTTATATTTGAACGAACATTTCAGTTTCCAATTAAAATAGAACAGACCAAGAATAATACAGTATAATAACTCTCTATTTCCTTTGTTAATATATGTTTAATCCACAAAGAAACGGTTCAGTGGAAACAACAAGTGTTGTAAATCAAATCTTAGTACAATACGCACCTTATGAGGGCTATTAATAAGCGTTTGTTGTGTAAATAGAAGGTTCTGGACTTGTTATACGGCCCTGTGTAATTACTGCCGTAATAAATAAGGAGACGCAGAAATTGTTTGTATTATTCTTTCTACAATCAATTATCTTATTGTTTGTCATTGTTGTTTAGCTTTAGAGCTAAGTTTAATTACTATTTATCAAATACCGATTTAAACAATTATATCTATACAAATAAATTAAATTGAAGTGTCTGTTTGTAATGTCAAAATAACGGCTTATTCCTAGTGAAAAAAAATGTTTCAATTTTTCGGCTGTCTGTTGCGACTAATCTCCGAAATGGCTACACCATTTAAACAATACTAGTTTTTACGAATTTTGTCGCGTATATTTAACTTTTTAAAACCCGACGTTTCGAGGACTTTACAGCCTGGGATCCTATAATAAATAAAATTAAGCCCCTGCATGGCATACAACTGCAAGACTTCAAGATACCATAAGTTCGTTCTGTGTAGATCGGAACAAAAGTTAAATTTTAATCTATGGTAACCGCAGTTAACTATGACATCTGGACGTTGAAAATCTCAGTCCCCCTCGTGATCATGGGTGCTGTAAAGTGCTCGAAACGTAGGGTATTTAAAAAGTTAAATATACGCGATAAAATCCGTAAAAACTAGTATTGTTTAAACGTGTAGTGTTCGCGTAAATATAAGAAATCATTATGGCTACACCAATTTTGACAGGAACTTCACTGGCAGATAGTTGGTGTTATAAGGAGTAACTTAGGATACTTTTATTTTGGAAAAATAATTTGGGTTTCGCGCAAAAAATTTAAACTAAATTATATGCGTGCTATAAATAAAGATGAGTCAGGCATATATTTATTTAATAAAGACGTATTAATATCAAGTATCATTATCATCATCGCCTTAATCTTCGTTAAAAGCCTGCAAAAAAGCTTCTTCTTCATAATCTTAAGTTTTGAGTCTGGACATAGGCCTCTCCTACACGTAAAAGAGACTCTTTAAAACGTAAAGAGGATTTTCCTTATACGTCACGCTTGGCGGGCTAATTAACGATCACAGTTCCAGACATATTGTACCTTTTACGCTGCTTACCTGATCTGCGTCTAGTGCTGTGCACACAAATTATTAGGTATTAATTTATTAAACATTATTGAAGTGTTAAAATAAAATTTATATTAACACTTCAATAAAAAAAAAATTTCTACAAAACTTTTTCGATGTCTTACAGAAAATATGACATCGAAAACGGTGTAACAAAAACACCTACAATACTAAAAAACTAAAATATTCCGTAACGTTGTAAACCACAAGGTAAATTTCAGCCTTGGCATGCATTTAGGTTGATGTGATTCTCTTTTATTAACTGGATTTTGGTTTGTAGAGTAAGTGTCGACATAACATCGCAGTCTTGTCGCATTTCCGCAGTGGTGTGGTGTACTCAACAGAGCGGGATAGTATTTCATCCCAGCTCACTCGTTGCAACTTTACAAAACGCAAGTTCAGCCTCACATGTAATACTATCAGCTCTTTCCATTTGGCAGCATTCAACGGAGTCGTGAAGTTTATTTCGATCAGAATGATTCACTTGCCTTTCGAAGAGAAGTTGCACGTCTGCATTTTTATAACCAAAAAATTATTCAAGTACTGGAAATGACAATTTATGCTAAAGAGAATGGATCGATTGTTTTAGAAACGAGTGATAGGATCGAGCTTACCGATTGTAAATTTAAACAATGCTGAATGTTCTAAAACAATGACCAATATTATTAGATCTCGGCATACAATTCAACCGCGATACATTCTATAAAAGAACTAGTTAGTTCGTCAGACGTTTATCCGCAGTAAGCCAGTCTAATTCGCCGGCAATTAGTGGACTGCTAGTAAGCGATCCGTCACTTTTGATCGCATCATTAAAATTACACTCATTGCAATCGTTTTTAATATAATATATTATATCCCTTTAACGATACTGGCAACGGTACACTTTTGTATTTTGGTTTCGTGTGAATCAGTATTTTCATCTTCTCTTTTCTTTGTCGCCTGCATAGTATGATAATTAAAGAGCATTAATTTTATAGACTCAAAAAAGGTTAAGAGACAAAATCACCTTTAAAAATGAACTTTTTTCTGTTTAATATCTATTTTGTCTTTTGTATTGTCAACATAACATTCCCCTTGTGAGTTAAAAATTACTTTATTGACGGATTCCTTGTTTTTCTTTTTTACTATTTCGTTTAGGTTAGTAGGTACAATAAAAAAATACTGGTGGCAGGATTCCATTTCTGCCGACGAGAACGTCTGGATAGGTAAATTCGAATGCTTGTGATCTATAGACTAAAGAACTAGTATAATTACAGGATGCAAGGAATTCTGAATCTTTGTCGCGAGATGTGACAACGCAAAGAAGGCTAATTTTGTTTGAAGTTGGCTGCAGGTGCTCATGGACTGCAGTAGCCACTTACCATCAGGTGGACTGTAAGTTCATTTTATTATTTTTACACTTACTCGTAAGTTTAAAAAAAAAACCAGATAGATTGCATGTCACTATAACATTGTAAAAATCTACCCTACACAATTACGTATATTACATCTGCTACCATAACACTAAACATCACCATTATAATCCTAACACTAAAAAGTAATGTCCTACAGGCGGAATTTCGATTGCAACAGCCAATCTACCTAGACTAGCCATCTGCGCAGGGCAGGGTTATTGTGTATGCGCAAGTACAAGTTTACTCTCTATTCCTTCACTCTCATAATCCGATGAAACAGTAATCGGACTCGATCGGAGAGAGATCAGACGCAGGACCATCAGCTTTACATGCTTTCCGAGGCACAGGGTTGAAACACCACCTACTTCCCAACTCTGAGCTACCATTAAGAATTTCTTGACATAAAAAAAATAGTTGTTGATTTTGGCCGGACCCAGGATACGAACCGTCCCAGGCTCAATCGCGTTTATGACCACTAGCTCAAGGAGGCAGTAACAAAAAAATATCAACACTGACGTTAAAAACGTGACACGTGTATCGCAAAGTCGTATCGCAATGATACAGCTTATATACGTCCCAAAGCTGGCCTTAGGACTGTTATATGTTAGCCCGCCGCGCTGCTCCACAGCGTGTTTGCGGTTTCGAAATATTCTAGAAGTATTTTATTCCTCAGGCATGCAGATTTTCTCAGGATATTTTCATTCATCGCCGAGCAGGTTGTTAAGCAGCACTTAAAATTGTTATTAGCAATTTCATAGGTGCCGGCGGGAATTGAACCCAGGTTGCTCGCGTATTGTGATATTTACAGAAAACGCTTAGCCTTGGAACTACCTCGGATATTTTATACTACTCGTAAAACTGTAAACAAGTCGAAGTAGCTAAATGCAACGGAACTAACGTAGCAGTGATATATAATTTACGTACAAGCTGGCCCCGCGGACATTGTACTACCCTTTCCTGTGGTTGACGAGATGAATTTTTATCGGATTCACCCTGGACTTTTAACAGTGTACTTAATGAACTCAATCACAGCGCAATATATCGGGTTCGTTTCTGTAAACACGAGTCATTTTGGTTCATAAATATAGAATTTTTTAATAACTTGGTCATAGTGCTCCAATGGTGAGTGTGTGTCACAGTGATGCAATCGGATCCTAGCTAACATGATGTTGTTACAAATTGTTGTTTAATACAAAGAAAAAAAAAACATTAAATATAGCTGTAGACTTTTTCGTAGTGTAGACTTTTTTCGACTGAAACAGACAAAAATTTATCTTCATTTTCAGGTTTTCGACCCCTCGTACGTTCTAAATTATATATTTATTCTTACACATAATGTATCAGATGGCCTCGTCATTACCTTTTTACGAAGGTCACAGATCATTAAAGAAAAGGAACGTAACGAGACTTGTAAAAGGAGACAAACGTGAGTCAAATAATTTTACCCTAATTTTCATTTTGAAATCCTAAAAAAAAAAAAAGATATACGACACCTTCTATAAATAAACATAAGGTTGTATAAAGGCGGAATTAATTAACGATTTCCCTCTGCATTTACTGCTACAACTGATATAAACCTTTGAATGCGAGCTGTCCGAAAATCATTAGGTTCTAAAAACTCTTCAAGGGTATTTTGAAGATCTGTTAGATTATCAGATTGCTTATTTTAATTTTTGCTTTTTTCATCTTTACAGACTGCCAAATCCACTGATTAACTAAGGCTAACCTAAAGGTTGCCTCATAAAGGGGATACTTGGCATAGTTGCCACGCTTGGCAGGCGGGTTCACAACCGCAGTTTTTATTTTGTCGTTTTCACAAGGAAGACGCTGCTGTCTATCTCCTGGTTTGTTGCCTATAAAGTATACAATACAAATATCGCGAAATATATACATGATAATCTGATGAATAAACCTCGCCCGATGGTGGATGTGACGTTACTTCTCATTTTATTACGGAAATATTCTTTTGCATCATTCAAGTACGTGAAGCCAAGTTTTTCCGCTCGTGGTAGAGCCACGCTGCAGCTATGTGATTTTAGGCCGGCTCGACCGGGGAAAACCACGCTCTCATAGAATACCAGCGTAAAATAGTAGCTTAACTCTGCTGTGTTTCGTATGGTGAGTGTAGAGATCTGGAGAACTTTTTTTACTGGAAGCGACGCATTCCATCTTAATCCTCAGGGGTGACAACGCATTTACGTTTTGATTCTTAATCGAGGATAAATGTAGATGTCTGTGGGCCGCAGCATCCACTTACTATCAGGTGAACTGAGTGCTCGTTTGTCACGCTTATTCTAAACAAAAACCATCAATGAAAAAATTAATATGCACCTAAAATAATTTGCAACCAACCACATGGATGAACAGTGAAATGTTACGGGCTGATAAAAAAGAAGGAAGGAAAATGTGTGCATTAGTGCGTGTCAAGAAGTTGACCATGGTTTTGGCATCAGTTGCAGTGTACACAGCGTTTCATCTATATTCCTTTGTAATAATTTCGGGCAGTTTCTATAAATGTGTAGTGTAGATCACAACATTAAATGCAGTATTAGGCGAAAGAAGCTTACATTTTTTTTTAAATTTCAATTACGTTTATTTTCGTACGGTGATTGAAGAGAACCGGAGATCCATTTGACTGCAGACGAGGCATTCAATCATAGTGTTTAGGGTAGCAACGCATCTGCAATTTGATTCTTTATCTAGTATTAGATGTAGATTTCTATGTCCTTGTAGCAACATGTTCTCAGAATCCCAATTAAAAAAAAGATTTTTTTCCTTAGTATTAGGATTTGATCCGGTGATTTGACGTAGTTAACACCAAGTTTTCATGTATAGTGACTATTTTCTTGAGCAAATCGTTTTTGAAGAAATGAAGCGATATAGTAGGGATTCATTCGTAAAAGTGACCGCAGTGCTTTGTCGTGAACAACATTTTCCTGCAAAAGCTAGGTTTGTCGTCAAAGAATATATCGCAAGTACGGAAACTTGGTTGAAACGTTTGAATGGTAAACTACGTTTCTGTTGAGTAAATTGCAATAAAAGTTGAAACAGATCCTGTCCTTGTGGAGATTCGTACGAGGCGATCGCTCGAAGCGCCCTTTGACGCACATAAAACTGTACGATCGCAACGTACAAGCGCCTTATAATATACCAATAAAATACGTTACATTAAAAACATACAATTCATTTTATATTTAAGTTAATTTTATTTTTAAATATTTAGTTATCACACACTCTCAAATGTAATTAACTATTTTGTGGAAATTCTGTGTTTTCTATAGCTTTCAACAACAAGTTTCAATCGAGGATAACTTTAGTTCAATAAACATTATTTTCTTATCACTTTATTTGAAGGCTTGCACCATTATATTCCTCAATATGGGCTATCACCATTGTAGGAAAATTGCCAGGCAGATTGGTGATCACAGTGCGAGATGTCTCGCTAATTTGACGCTGCTCCCGTAACTGCTCTGTGTACTTTGCATCACACATATACATACTATGTATTATATAGATCAGCACAATCTGACCTATTATACATGACTCAGGACTTAAAATTGCAATTAAGTATTTCATTGGTTACGGCGGGAATCGAATTCCTTTAGTGCACTGGTTGCTTATCACCGGATCTTCGAAGCTACCGCGGTTCTTTAGTAAAGAAGTTCACTCTGTAAGTAGGCACGTCTATAGCTGCATCACTACCAACCCTCAGGTGTGGTAATGACCAAACACTGACTTATAATTTATGATAATAAATAAAAGACCCAACAACGTACTAATGACCCGTCACAATACAATAAGTTCATACAATAAATTTATGATGAACATCATTGCTCATGCGTGCATCATCATCAATGTGTTTTGTTAAAGTTTTTTCAAACTCTTGTATTATTTATTTTATAAAGTTTCACCTTACGAATTTTTAAAATATTACATCAGATTATTGGGTAATATTGTCAATCATTTTATTACGTATAAAGTTTTATGTATTTATTTCGAGATTAAAACAAATTGATGAACCTCTGAGGTATCAATCACCTCGATCTGTTCATGAGATAGGTATTCCATAATTTATTCAATTAAATTATACTCCCTGAAAAGTTCTAGCAGCGATTCGCGTGGATTCAAGTTATAGATTGGTCGTTTATATTGATTTAATTATTTGGGAAACAATTTATCAATCCATACGGTTTGTCCCATAACAGCGATATAGAAGAGACTTTTGGGAATAAAAAATAATTTAATAAAATAAAACTCACCATCTATATACAAAATGGAACATAACAGGTAACAGTGCTATATTAAATATCTTAATCGACACTCTTGCCCAAATACTCAAACGCTACTCAATTTTAAGATGTTGTTAAGTCTTGTAGTTTCACAGTCACTTTGACTTAAAATGTTAGAGACAGTACAAGACTTAAATATATTATCTGAATATGGTTTAGTAATATCATCTTTGGCATACTTTGTTTCATAAAGCTTGTCATCCCAAAACTTTGAAACACTGGCACATACGCACGAAACGAATAATAAATATCAGACAAAAAAATAGAAATTGCTGCCTTCTATTAAATATGAGGCATTCGTTAACAAAAATCAAGACAATTATTGGAAACGAGCTCGATAGCTATCAGGGGTGACGACGCATCTGCATTTTAATTCTTAATGGAGGACGTATTATGAAGATGTCTATGGCCCACATCTACTAACAATCAGGTGTTCGTCCCCTTATTTTATAAAAAAAAGTTTTCTTCGTATACCTAAAAATTATTACATAGTTTCAACATTTTAAAACAACGCGTAAAAATATTACGGGTAAAAGCATATAATATTTATTTATTTTATTATATAGAAGAGGGGGCAAATGAGCATACGGCTCACCTGATGGTAAGTGATTCCGGCCGCCTATGAACAGCTGTAACACCAGGGGGATTGCAGATGCAGATGCGGATGCAGATTGCAGAGATAGATTAAAAAGGAGTAGGCTCTTTTCTTGAAGGTCCCTAAGTCGTATCGGTCCGGAAAAATCTCTGGTGATTCCACAAGGAAAATTCGACGGAATCAAAGGCTTTCTTATAGTCCACATACGCCAGGCAAAGTGGCAGATTGTACTTTTGGGTTTTCTGCACAATCTACTGGTCTATGGTACTGAAGCCTTTTCGGAAACCGGCTTGTTCGGGAGGCTGGAAGTCGTCGAGTCTGCGTGCGAGACGATTCGTAATGACTCTCAAAAAATTTAATTTTCTAATTAGCTATGCAGTATGTGTATAGAAATAGCTCCGTAGACGATGTACATTTTAAAATAAATACTTTACTAAAGTTCTCTGCAGTGATCGCGACACGCAAATAAGTAATAAATTTTAAAAATGATCACTTAGAGTTCTTCATAATTATACGATTGGTTGTGAAATATACATAGATTATACTGCAGTAATAAACATTATTCATAGTAGTGCTTATAATTTACAGTAACTGCAACTGATTTTGAAATACCTAATCCGTCGTATATGACCCCTTTTAATATACAGGGTTATTTTGCAAAGAGCAGCCAAATTTTAAACTTAAGTTCAAATATTTAAATTATGAATAAAAATATACTGTTATTGTAATTACTGCTATCGTCGAAAGTTTTTAAGTTTAAGCAAGTCTACTTTTATTTGAAATTATCCCAAATTGAATGTGATTTATAGGCAGCAACGTTTTTGCTTACCGATCGACCCGTGCGAATGTGTGCGAATATAAAACAATTTAAGAGAAAAAGATTTTTTATAATTATTTTTTTTTACCATTTATCTATATTGTTTATTCGAAACATTTTCTACAAAGGGAATTACCAGTTTCGGCTAAGCGTAGATGAGATGTCCAGTGAAAATAATTTTTACTAAACAATGTTAATAATTCTAAAATAAATATTTTTGGACATTACATAGTGGCCAGGTACATGTATAAAAAGTCGAAATAAAGAGTATTTAAACTGTATCCACCAGTTATAAACATAGACGTATACCTATGAAAAATAAATCATAGCCATTTGTTTGACGCAGTATTACCAGCACGGAAATAAAACATCAATTTCAGTCTGTAATCGATTGGATAATTAATTATGGTAACCAAAAAAATGTTTGTCTGCAAAACGAGTACAAATAAATACTGTATAAGAAGATTATACTCCTTTAATTACATTGTTTTAAAATAAAAGAATCAAAAAGATTATTTATTACTTTTTAAAATATTTTATTAAATTATTATATAGATTATATAGATTATTCTAAAAATCGATTATTGTCAGGTTATTTTTTTCCTGGCAACTCCTACTGTATCGCTTCGTCTAGTGAAATAACATCTAACATTCTCTTTGCTTTTTATTGGACATGTTTTGACATTTTTGCATTGACTTATATATTACTAGCGTAAGGACCGGGCCGACCGAACAACTAAAACGGACCAGTGCGCTGGCCCTAAAATTACAGTTTAGGGCCAATGTGAATCGGTCGACAGTAGTGCGCGCGCAGGACAGATTTGTCTGTCATAAATATGTCAAGCTGCGTGGTAAAAGAATGCAAAAATTACGATACGAAGATTAAAAAAGAACATGGGATATCGCATCATCGGTTAGTAACCCTATATTAATTTTGTTATAATTAATTTGCTATATGAACGCATTTTTAAAGTTTTATTTTACAGTTAGTTTAGTTACGTTACCAATATTAGGCCAGGGTTGGATTCAGACCCTCAAAAATATTGTACATGAAAAATAAAATTATACTATTTAAAAAAAATATATCACGTTTGACGTTTCATGTTTTTTTATCCCATGTGGCGGGATTTTGGCGTCACGCGTCAAGTTTATTATCTATACGTTTCGTTTTTGACGGTTTTTATTTTTATTTCTGTTTTATATTTGTCTAAAAAACTTAGAATAATTTTAATTTCGAATATTGGTACTTTATATATTATATTCAATAAGGGTAAAACGAAAAGAGTATTAAAGAAATCATATCTGCTTAATTGAATCTGAAAATCTGATTCATAAAATATTTTGATATTCTGTTTTCAAACCGATTGCTTCTGGAGCATAGAGTTTTATCGTGGTAGCCCCTCATTATAGTTGTATCAAGGATACAACATAAATGCATCGATCGAGCACCGATTGACCAGAAAGGGAGCTAATTCTAATTTTATTTAAAAAACGCGGTACTCATGTACAATTCAGAAATTCTCGATATCGTAGGGTTAATATTAAAAAGTAAAAGGACCCAATAATAATACAAGTCGATCTATAGGTAAAATGATGATGGTAGTATTATAAGATACTATAAACTACAAACTATGAAATAATGGTACAGTTAGGATAATTTATGATTGTTTATTATGACAGATGGTTTTTTTTGGTATGAGTAAATGATGGGCCTATTCTTCTTTTAATCATTGCATTTTTGCTTTTTTTTTTTTTGTAAAATGTGATTATAAAATAAATGGTTATTTCTTTCTTTATAATGTGTAAATAAACAGATTATATCAAAATGCTATTGGCAAATAATATATTTTAGAAAAGTATATGTTTATTACCAAGATTTTACTTGGCATGGTTTTAATTTTTCAAATGCCAATTGAAGCATATCCTTGAATCTTGCTACAACTTTATTATAATATTTGCTTTCCTATAGATAAGTAGCTCTTATAATGCAAGTATTTGATTAATAAATATCTTGTCCATGCTTAGCCAGATCACCCTAACAAACTAAGCATTTCCCTTTGGTCGGTTAATGCAAAATATAAATATGGCTCTGTATAAGCGTTTTTCACAGCTATATTTTGTATTATGATAACCCTCTCCGGAATTAAACAAACTTTAGATAGTTTATTTGTAATTTTTTATTGCTGCTATTACGGTTTCGGTTACTGAAAACGAAAGTCACGAGTCAGAAGTTAGAAAGATAAGTTAAAATAAGTTTTCACGTGGTAGAGACATCTTAATTTGTATTAACATCTGCAGTACGAAGGGCTCGGCTAACCCAGGCAAGGCCACGCTATCATAGAATACAGCTAAAGGCTGTTATGTTACGTGAGGTGAGAAACAAGAAAAGTAATAGCAATTTATAATCTGAATTTAGAGGAATATTAAGGAAAAAATTAAAATAAATTAATACAGGACCACGCTCTCACAGAATACCAGCCTAAAATAGCAGGTTAACGTTGCTGTGTTTCGTATGGTAAGTGTAGAGAACCGGAGACCCTTTTTACTGGAATCGAGGTATTCCATCTTAGTCCTCAGGGGTGACAACGTACCTGCGTTTTGATTCGTAGTCGAGGATAGATATAGATGTCTATGGACCACGGCAACTGCTTACCATCAGATGGACTGTGTACTCACTTGTCAGCATTATCCTATAAAAAAAATATAAACTGTTGCCTCTATATTTACACGTATAACCGTTACCGTTACAGTCTATTGGAGTCCACTGATGAACATAGGCCTCCCCCACAGGTTGCCTCGTAGGGGGTATTAACCATAGTTGCCACACTTGGTAAGCGGGTTGGCAACCGCAGTTTTTATTTCAAGTCGTTATTAGGAAGACGCTGCTGCCCATCTCCTGTTTTGCTTTTCCCTGTCGCCTCTTACGACAACCACAGGATAATATGGTAGAGTATATTCTTTCATTGTAAATAGATATATATATATATATATATATATATATATATATATATATATATATATATATATATATTCTGTAAATACTAGAAACAAGCAAAAGTTACTAATTACAGTTATTCGACTCCAAAGAGTCGGTGCTTCATTCAAGGTGCAAAGTACATATTCTTAATTATTATAAGATTTACAACCCAGTCAAAATTCAAAAAAGTATGCAGGACCTATACCTACCTATAAAAGCTAAGCAAGGACCTAAGAAAGCAACAAATCCACAAATGTGAAAGTTCACAATTCTTTCTTATACGATACGTTGTTGTATTTTTTTTAATAAAATATGCTTGTGTGTGTGTGTGTGTGTGTGTGTGTGTGTGTGTGTGTGTGTGTGTGTGTGTGTGTGTTGTGTGCTGCGTGCGTGCGTGCGTGCGTGCGTGCGTGCGTGCGTGCGTGCGTGCGTGCGTGCGTGCGTGCGTGCGTGCGTGCGTGCGTGCGTGCGTGCGTGTGTGTGTGTGTGTGTGCGTGCGTGCGTGCGTGCGTGCGTGCGCGCGTGCGTGCGTGCGTGCTGTGTTTTTTTGTATTTGCAGTGACATCCTCGTAGTCAGAATGGATTCCTAGTACCTGAAAACATCGACATCTCATGAAACCTCGATTTTCGAAAACTGATGATTTTTTTGAAAAACATTGATTTTACTAGCGGGAGGTTAAAAATCGGTAAAATCGTATTACGCCCAGGTTAGGCTATTGCGATTATTTTTATACGTTTTATTAAATACGGACAGATAAGAAAAAGTGTCAGCTATGCTTTTGATTGCACAGAACAATATTAAATTTTATATAGGGACACAATAACGGGCATATGACTTAGTTTTGACAAAGCTTTAAAACCTAATTAATCCACTTATGTACATTACGTATTCCAGTTAATATTACAACCATACATAATATTAATCCCGAGCTAATTTGCTTCCATATCCATCCGCCTGAGTGTCACCGATATGGAAATTCCCTTTTGATATTCTATAGTACCTACTTTTAATACATTCGGTACATTGGAAGTTTTCAACCTCAAAAAGTTCACGGTAAAACAAATTGAATATATATAATTTGTTTCTTAGGACTTTTGCTGAATAAAAATAAAATTGGGAAATGGAAGTCAGAAAGAATACGAAACTGGGTTAAAAAAAAGTTTCTTATTTGTTGTTAAGTTCTATTTTATTGTTTACTGATAACCATTTTTATTATTTATAGTTATTTTTTTTTTGGAATATCTGTTATACTCAGAAAGATGCTGCTGCTCATCATGTTTCACTTACCGTATCTGATATGATATGGGTTGTGTATTCTCTGCTTACGCCTCAACCATACGGCGTTCATTATGATGTTGAAGGGGAATAATATACCATGTTTTACCCAAAATTCTAACCTCGCCGGTGCGCCAGTCACCTTTGCTGTTTGATGGACAATGAAAATCCCATCCAAATACTCTAATGGTAATTCGTTAGAAGAGTGATGGGGAACAGAATTAATGGTAGGGAATCTTTCATAGTAAAACCATCTGGCGCATTCTTGGTAAGGCATAAGCCCTACCAGGTCCAGCTCTGAACTTTAAAAGACATATAAATGTTCCATTTGTGTAATATACAAATGCATCATTCACCAGTTCAATTTCTTAATTTAAGCTGAAATCTTATTTATTTATTTATGCTTTCAGGCAAAAAGTTGTACATATGGCGGACTCAATGCCACAAGGCATTCTCTTCCATTACGCGAAATATATATAGACATATAAGAAGCGGTGCAGCAATAACAAAATATATATATATATATATATATATATATATTATATTTATATTAATAGTATTTTGTTACTTTTTTAAATTAACGTTTTTAATATCTGTCAAATTCGATTATATAAATAAGAGAGATAAGGATATTTCTAGGCGGGACAATCTAGCAACTAAATATAATCAGTTATCTCGAAACAGCCAGACCGTATAATTTTTAATTTAACATGATCATCATAATCATCATCTACCCGTAAGTTAGCACTTCACTGATAAAGTAGGCTTCCTCCATGGTATAAAAATGTTTATTACAGTTAACCCTTTCTGATTCGAACGCCCTGTTACCAACTAGGTTTCTCCTTAACCTGGTACTCTAGAAGCATTTAGTTCTTCCCTGCTTGTGAAAATCCACTAAAGTTCTACAAAGAAGCAACAGTATCTTATCGCAGTAAAACACTGTTGTGTTGTAGGTATTGTATATAACTACTAAATAGTATTAAGATATTTTTTTTTAAAAATACAAAGAAAATTATTGAAAATATCGTTTAGTAACGAATTCTATACTTTCTGTGTTCCTGTTATTCAATGCTACAAACAAAATTCTATGCGAAAGTATCTGAAACACGCGATTTAGTAATGAATTTAATCAAAACTTCGAATTCCTTGTAACGTAATGTTTTTCCAAAGTGTTATTGAATTACATACAAGCTCAAAAACATTAAAACTTTAAAAAGCATGTGAGTATAAACGCATTGAGCATGACATGGAAGGATTTAAATGTACTAAACGGTTGGCATCTGTTCTGTTAATATATTGTAAGTCCTCGCAAATTTATGAAACTCCACTGTCTTTCCGTGGACTATGTACTGGTATAGTAAGTGATGTTGATTAAGAAAGCCACACTATTTAATGATTGCTATTGAAATTATATTCTATTAAAGTCTACTGCTGAACATAGGCCTCTCCCATAGATTGCCTCATAGAGGAGATATTTGCCATAGTTGCCCCGCTTGGCAAACGGATTAGCAACCGGAGTTTTTATTTTTAGTCGTTATTAGGATAACGCTGCTGCCCTTCTTCTGATCTGTTTTCCACTATCGCCTTTTACGACACCCACAAGATAATATAATGATTAAAAAGAAGAAAATCATTACAACGTAACATAATAATAGTTCATAAAATAGATATAAGAAATAGATAGTTTTATTTAATTGGTACCGTAATTTTGTTAATGTGGTACCACATAACGTGCCTCTTTTAAAAACTGCAATGGGCAACACTTTTTCTCTTCCACGACAAGTAAAGGTACACAAGTCACAAAAATTAAGGGATATAAAAATAATTCTTAATTTTTGGGAGAGTTTCAACAAGATGTTTTTTTGCTTTTATTGACGTAACTGTGCGGCAAATCATCATACAGGCTTTTTGATTATTTCAAATTAAAGGGCAATAAATTTACAAAAAGATATTCCTAATGAAATAACGAAAAAAATTTTTAAGCCTGTAGACCTTTTTAAGACGAGCAAGAATTTGGAAAAAAATTTTTGGTAGTCTCCTTAGGCTCATTCCAGAACCAAAAATAATAAAAATTTTCATGGTCAGATCTGAAAACTAGACACTTGGAGCTACAATTTGATTTTTTTTGCTGTCACACACAATCAGTTTCGTTGGAGTTACAGCTTGTTAACGCAACTGCAATTCGTCTGGTGTTGCGGTTGATCATGGGTGGCGGTAGTCACTTTCCATCAGGTGAGCCGCATGCTCGTTTGCCTCCTCTTCTATAAATAAAACCCAAAGTTTTTTTAAATACCTAAATTTTTTTGACTTGTGTGCGGTCATTAAAATTCTTGAATTAATTAATTTCGCGTTTTAATTGCAATCGCATCTCAATAATATACATTACCAAAAAAATCATATTTAACAATTAACAAACCAGCGATTGTTTATCTTTATATTTAATACGATGTGTCTGGATTGGCCTTAACAAAAATTACAAAAATGGTATGAAAGCCGAGTTTCATTCGCCGTTTCTTCTCCGGGCAGGGAAACCTTATTTTGGGACGGTAATGAATGTTTATTTTATTACGTCGAAAAGTTAACGATCTTATTACAAAACGTGATTCATCGATGGTCTCATGTTTACGGTAGAGGCAGAAACTGAAAAAGTTCCTTAGTCCCTTAGTCGCCGCGACATAGGCTTCGCAAAAATTGTTTTTATATATACTACACGGTATGCACTAACTTTTTTTTCTTATATGCGAGACAAAAAAAAATCGGATATTTTTTTTTTTTATAGATGAGGGGGCAAACGAGCATGTGGCTCACCTGATGTTAAGTGACTACCGCCGCCCATGATCAACCGCAACACCAGGGGAATTGCAGGTGCGTTGCCGGCCCTTTAGAAAGGAGTAAGCTCTTTTCTTGAAGGTCCCCAGGTCGTATCGGTCCGGAAAAATCATCGGTGGTAAATTATTTCACACAGAGGTTGTACGCGGAAGAAAACTCCTTTTGAAACGTAAAGTGGTGGACCGCCAAGCATCCAGATGGTGTGGATGGTATCGGGACGTTTGCCGTGTAGTGCGTTCACGAAATTTGGCGGCTGGGATTAATCCGAACAATTCCTCAGAGCACTCCCCGTGATAGATGTGATAAAATACGCAAAGAGATGCAACATCTCTTCGCAGCGCCAGTGAATCGAGCCGATCGGAAAGCACTCGGTCGTCGACGATTCGAGCCGCTCTGCGTTGGATGCGGTCAAGTGGAAGGAGCTGGTACTGGGGAGCCCCAGCCCAGAGATGGGAACAGTATTCCATGAGCGGCCGAACCTGTGCCTTGTAAAGTTGCAGGCGGTGTGCCGGCATGAAATACTGTCCCGCTCTGCTGAGCACGCCAAGCTTTTTAGAGGCCAATTTGGCCTTCCCTTCCAAGTGACCACGAAACTGCACGTCACTCGATACGTCGACGCCGAGGATTCCGATACTGGCTGAGGCAACAAGGGGAGTGCCTTGAAACTGAGGGGATACGACAAAGGGGTTCTTTTTAGCGGTTAACGCGCAAACTTGTGTCTTCTGGGGGTTAAACTGGACTAGATTTAGTCGCCCCCAATCCGAGACTCTGTCCAGCAGAGACTCGACTTCAGACACAAGTTTGTCCCGGCACTCAGAGACGTTTTCCCGAGAAATATTGGCTCGGCCGGTGTAAAGAGCATCACCAGTGCTGTCATCTGCATTGCAATGAATGCTACGGGTTTGCAACATATCATTGATATGCAGAAGAAACAGCGTTGGCGATAGCACGCAGCCCTGTGGAACACCAGCATTAATAAGCTTGCAATCGGAGCTTGCACCGTCTACAACGACCTTGATGCTCCGATCTGCAAGAAAACTGGTGATCCAATCGAACAATTTCTCGGGAAGCCCATAGGAAGGGAGCTTCGAAAGAAGCGCTTTGTGCCAAACCCGATCGAAGGCCTTCGCAATGTCCAAACTAACGGCCAATGCCTCCCCCTTGGACTCTACTGCCTCCGCCCATCTGTGAGTTAGGTAGACCAGAAGATCACCAGCTGACCTACCACGGCGAAAACCGTATTGGCGGTCACTAATCAGCTGGTGATCCTCAAGGTACCTCATGAGCTGGCAGTTTACAATGGACTCCATTGTTTTGGAGAACAAGGAGGTGATGGCGATAGGCCGGTAGTTGGACGGGTCTGAGCGGTCGCCTTTTTTTAGGGATCGGGTGGACGAAAGCCGTCTTCCATGATTTTGGGACTACGCCTAGGGAGTAGGAGTACCGGAAAAGACGCGTTAAAACCGGTGCCAACTCTGGAGCACACGTCCTCAGCACAATTGGGGGGATTCCATCAGGCCCACTCGACTTATGGATGTCCAGGGAGAGGAGTGCTTTGCGAACCGAGCGCTGAGTGAACTGCACTTCCGGCATGGAGCACTCACACCGCGGGATGGTTGGCGGCGTACTCCCCCCGTCATCGAGAGTCGAGTTAGACGCAAAGAAAGAGCCTAGAAGATCGGCTTTCTCCTTTGCGGTGTGGGCCAGTGAGTCGTCCTCCCTGTGCAGAGATGGAAGAGATGGCTGACGGAAATTCCCCTGGACAGCCTTGGCGAGAGACCAGAATGCACGGGTTCCAGAAGGAAGACGAACTAGTCTCTCGCCAATTCTGCCTATGTGCTCTGACTTTGCCTTGGCAATGACTCTTTTGAAGGATCTAGAGGCGTTATACTTCTTTTTTAGAGCGCTGGTGTTTACATCCCTGGACGCTGATGCGTCAGCCCAGGCTCGGTAGCACTCCTGCTTATAGCATGATGCTATTTTACAGGAGCGACCAAACCATGGCTGAGATTTGCCTCCAATGGGCACCACAGAGAAAGGAATAAAAAGTTCCATACCCTGAAGTACCACATCAGCGACAGAATCCGCAACAAAGTTGGGATCGTCCGGCGAGAAGCAAACCCGCCCCCCAAGGGTAGGATGCAAAGAAAGACCGCATCCCATCCCAATCGGCTGACCTGTAGTGCCGAACACGGCGGCAGCCTGCAGAATGCAACCGCGATTTCAGCGTGAGTGGCACCACACTCCGGACAAGACAATGGTCCGAGGAGCCTAAAGGGGCGTCGACGGAAATCTGATATCCGTCCGGGTGAGAGGTCAGCAGAAGGTCCAACAGGGAAGGTGCATGATCTTCCACATCTGGAATCCGCGTAGGCGAAGTAACCAGTTGTGTCAGACCATATGCCAAGGCAAAATCATGAACAGATCTCCCCGCATGATCGGTTAAACGTGAACCGAGCCATTCGGCGTGATGGGCGTTAAAGTCGCCGAGGATCACGATCTCTGTGGAGGGGATCTGCTGTAGCAACGAATCTGCAGCCATTTGGACGTGGTCGAAGAGTCGGTCTGTTTCGGCATTACCGCTATGGGACCTATAGAGGCACCCGTAGACGCGCGGATGGTCGTCGCTGTCTACGCGTAGCCAGAGGATGGACAGGTCCGAACCTTCAAGTCTGCCGAGGCGTCGAGAACAGATGTCCTCTCTGACGTAAACGCAAACTCCAGCCCGAGGCACAAAGGAGTGTTCCAGTTTGTACCCCGGGTAGGAGAGATACGAGACATCAGCCGGAGAGGACACCTGCGTCTCGGTCAGAAAGAGCAGAGCCGGCCTCGCCGTCTCGAGATGGTAGTGGACGGCGTTGAGGTTAGAGTGAAGTCCCCTGATATTGCAGAAATTCACGGACAGCGTGGCATGGGTCGCCTTGGTCTTGTTGCTCCGTTTGCCCCGAGCAGTTTTAGTCTTGAGCGGAATATTGCCCCCCCCCCAGAATACGCGGGGCAGCCTGAGCACCCACGCTCAGAAGTGGAGAAACATGGTCGTGGATGCTCAGCAAGGGATTCTCCAGGGGTGCTGGTACCCTCCTGGGGTAGTCTATCATTTAATTCCGCTACCATGTTGATGGGGGGGGGGATTTGGGCCTCCGGCCACCTGCACTCACCAGACGAAACGCGGAAGCAGAGCTTCCACTTCACGCCGGTATTCTGTGAGGTCGTGGTACCACCCCGGTTTGAGCCGGCCCATACGTGCGACAGCAAAGCTGCCGCGTGGCTCTACCACTGTTAAAATATAATGTAATGTAAATTTTTAATTAACAAATGCAAACGTAATACTCTTTATACACAATAAAAGTTAAATAAAATGCTCATTTCAAACGTTGGACCCTTTTTAAATGTTGTTGGTTTTAATTGTAAGCTGCCCCGTAATCAAACAGCCGCATATCAAAGCGCACGTAGTTCGTAACTTTTTAAACGTTGTTTACTCTGTGTCTGTTTTGCTACCTGTATTTGCACCGAATTTTAAGCTGAAGATAAATAAAGCCTGGATGGTGGTTGATGTTACAAACAGCAATTCTGTGTAAAGATAAATATCCAATTAGTGTCAGATTTTTTTTGTTATTTTGTATTAAAATGTCGCGTTTTCTGATTTAATGTAATGGGGTGCAGACTTAAGAGCACGTAGAGAATCTGAGAGCATAGATGACAAAATAAAATAAAATGTGACCAAAAATAACAATTTGTTATTTTGCTTTACAACATTCTCAAGTATTTTAAATATATCTCTCAAAACTTTATTACCCAACTAAAATTAAGACTGATCAATGTTTTTAGCTACATTCATTATTAACTCTTTATCATATGACCCTTTATCGTATGACCCTATCAGAACCCTTTTACACAAAGGTCACAATTCATTAAAGGTCCCAAAACGCCAGAGACTTTGAATAACGAAAATATTTCAGCAAATACAAATCTTATGCTAGTTTTGGTTTAATCTCAGTTTACATCTATACAATAATACCACCATATTAAAAGGATTTAAGTTTTGTATCAAAATGAATTTCAAAGATGGCAACACTTTTACAATTTTTATTTTGCATGAATATCTCATTAATGCTAATAACATGCTAATATTTTTTAATTATTCGAATACTCGTAATAAGCTTAATATGCTTGTGTTGATTGACCTGTTCGTGTAGTAGTCGTGAACGCAGCTGGTGATCCCAGATCCCGGGTTTGGTTCATGGGCGGGGACAGTAATCAGCTGTTACGTTTTTCTGTCAGTAAATTCTCAGTAGTAGCCTGGATTCCCCGTGTCTTGGAAGTCACGTAAAGCCGTTGGTTCTGCGCCTGATCTCTCTCTGTTAGTGTCGGATTGCGGTCCCATCGGACTTTGAGTGTGAGGAAACAGAGAGTGCACCTGTACTTGCGCATACAATTAAGCTTCCCTGTAGAACCTTCCTCCCGAATTTTCCCTCGGTTAAGTTTTACCTGTTACACATCTTGTTCTTCTGTCAATATGCGCTTTAATGATTTTAGACTATAAGTACATTTTTTCGGTTTTGATGGTGGAATATCTCAGGTCCACGCTCTCACGAAATACCATCCCAAAATATCATATTAATGCCGCTGTATTTTGCCATTCCAGAGGACTACCTTAGGACTACCTCACAAAACATTTATATTTGACTCTTAATCGACGATTTACGTTGTAGAGCCATAAGGCAGCTATATTAGTGGTATAGTTGTAGCACGAATAGGTCGGATCGACCAGGAAAAAACCATGCTCTCACAGAATATCAGCATAAAATAGCAGCTCAGTGCGTGTTTCGTATGGTGAGTGTAGAGAACCGGAGACCCTTTTTACAGGAAACGAGGCATTCCATCTTAGTCCTCACGGGTGACAACGCATCTGCATTTTGATTCGTAATCGAGGATAGATGTAGATGTCTACGGACCACAGCAACCACTTACCATTAGGTGGACTGTGTGCTCGTTTGTCACCTTTATTCCATAAAAAACATAAAAAGATTACGTAACATATAAGAAAAACAAAATTCTTATTTCACTACTAAAATAAAAGAAAGATAATCAGAGCTCGTAACAAGCAGGATGACAAGAAACAATTTCAGGGTAGTGCAATAGACATTTATTGAAGTTATGGCTTCGTATCGCGGACCCATCTTGAACAAAGGTTCCCGTTCCGTGCTTAAAATTGAATACCCAGACGAGCGATATCTATCCTTATGATTTTGATATTAAATGCGTTCGAAGGCCTTTAGATGTTTTCCTTGTCGAAGTAAGTCGTGGAAATTGCGTCGCAATTCGGAAGATACCATAAATGTTATTGAATTTCAAGTACTGTAAAGTTGTATTTGTGTTAATATTACAGGCTAATGCTAAATATGGGTCTTCTTACTGGATTACCTCATAGGCATTGCATTTGCCATAGCTACCACGTTTGGCAGCCGGAATGGCAACCGTAGTTTTTTATTTTCTAGGTGTTACTGGGAAGACGCTGCTCCCCATCAATTGGCCCTCTCTCGCCTCTTACCATGGGACTATGTGTGGAAGTAGGTATTATTATACCGTCACTACACGGTCATTTGCACAAAGACAAATACTCAGATCCGAAACAATTATTTATTGGTCCATATAAGTACTTGATAGCCATCAAATTATTACTTAACCCCTCTCTAATTTATGGTTTGTTGAAAGTGGAAAATACGGACGAGTTGGCTAACAACTCTAGCGTGAAAAAGATAACACCATAGACATATTATTGGTTAGACAGAACCAGTGAAAATTTAAAGGTATTAATAAAAAAAACAATCAAGAGTTTCAAGAGATATGAATAGTTTAGTTAATGTTAGCGATGCAGCTCGTAAACTATCCCTTTTTAATTAGCTTTTGCAAAACACGGTAATACGTTACCCCCCCTCCCCCTTTTAACTTAAATAAATAGCACATTAACAGACATGCAGAGCCTGAATAATTATTGATAGGCCATACAATCGTTTGTTTCTATGCTGCTACCATTCTTCTAGTTTATTTTATTTTACGATTTATGTACTATGTTACGATTTAAGTCGGTGCTAACGCGTAGTGTATCGAAGAATATACCTTCCCGACTTCAATGGTTATCACGAGAAAAATATTTTAATCTTTTCAGTTTTTGATGTCCACTTTTAAAGTTTTTTTATCTTTTTGAGTGGACGTAGAACTCACTAATCAAAGTGCAAAGCTACAACTTTGTCCCCTATTTTTCCAACCTTAGTAGTGGATTTTTTTCAAATTTAAAAGGCTCTAATCACGAGGTATAGTGTTTTAAATAAAAAGAATAGAACATGGAATGCCTCTTCATTCTTTGAACACAGTCGAAAAGCGACCAAGTTTGGTACAAATGACTATCGAGGTTGTCAAACGAGTTTAGATACGAACGGGATGCGAGTTCTATGGCAGTTCCTTAGGCTATATTTATAGGATATTCCTATACAACGATTGATTTTAAATATTTGTTACGTTTTTTGATAATGGATTCATAATTTGCCGTAACCGTCACAATTGTTGTGAATCAATTACAAATCTTAACATTAACTTTTTCTTTCCGTTTTTCATTCCGTTACTGTTTAAAAAAAATACTCTAATACTAAGACTCGTGTTGGTTTGAGTTCTCCTGCAATGTCTTACATATAAAAGTTGCACATGAATAAACATCCTGACCTGGAATAATTATATATATCTTATACAAGCATATATTCAGTGCGAGATTCCAACTGAAGACCCGCAGCGCCGCAGCCAAATGAGAACTGCTTCTCCCTATAATCGAAGCCTCGTTCGTTAGTTGCATCGTGTTCAAAAAGACCTTTGTGAAAGAAGGTTGTTAAGGTGTTATATCTCCTTCATATCCCTATTGGGTTTAATTAAAGTCAAGAAAGAAAAGACCTGAGAAAGAAAATTAAAAAAAAAAACCTGATCAAACTGTTATTAGTGCTTGTTATTCTTAATTTAAAAGAAAAAATATTTAAAAAAACAAATAAATGTTTTCCTTTAAAACCATTACTGTGGTATTTACCCTTACTCTTTTACTAGAAGTGATGGACACCAACGAACACAAAATCTACCTGATTTATTTGAATATTATGTGTTGTGAATGAAACTAGTACAAAGGTGCTTCGGTTCCAGAACACTCACCATACGAAACAGCAGCATCATTCTGCTATTTATTTCTCCTAATGGATATAGTTCTGTCCAGGATAAGCGCAAATAGCTATCTATTTGGCGCTATCCTGGACAGAAGAAATCGCTTACAGTCACTAAGCTGGAGAGGCGGGTTGGTTAGCGTAGAGTTTGTACCTTCGATCCACGCTTTTCACGATCATAAGTCGGATCTGAGTTAATCAATTTGGGACATAATATATACCGCCATTTTATATCGCAAAGACCTTGTTTAGCAGTTAGCAGGGTGCAAAGCACGCAGGGAAAGTTGGACCTTTAAGAAGTTGTAAATGTGTAGCGTGGTAGAGTCCGCTTGTGCGGGGAAAGACCACGCTAGCACAGAATACCAAGTTATTAGCAGCATAATGCTGATGTGTTCCGTATGGTGTTTGAGAAGAACCGGAATCGATTTTTGATGGTAGTGAACCATCCCATTTTAGTCCTAAAGAGTGACAACGCAACTGCTTTTGATTCCTAATCAAGAATAGATGTAGTATATGGGCCACAGCATCCACTTACCATTAGGTGGACTGTGTGCTCACCCTTATTCTATTAAAAAAATTGTAATAATGCCTATAGCATTGCCTATCTGCCGCTTTCAACCATAAAAGCAATCTAAACAATCGTATTTAAAGAAACGATACTGAAAATGAAGCGCTGCGGAATTATTTTAAAAGGGTGCAATAGACATTTATTGGAAATTATGGCGCCGTTACCGATCTTATCTTCTTCGTGCCCTTTGCGAGGACATAATTTGTTGGATGCTACGATGAATATCGCTACTTTGAAATTTTAAGTGAACCCAATTGTGTAATTCTCAATACAATTTTTCACATACAGAGATATTATTTAAACACAAGTCCGGATATTATTCTATTTTAAAATTGACTCCTTTTTAACCTTCTGTTGGTAAAGGCAATTACTTATCAGTAACCATGTTCGTTTAGAGTTGCCTAAATGACAGCAATTACGTTTTTGTCATTATAACGATATAAAACAGAAGAATAAAAAAAACAGACACACATGTGCTGATTTGCAAAATAGATAAATCCCCAGTACTACGAACTACAAAATGATCAGTTCTGAAGTAGGCTATGTCAACTTTACACACGCATCTACTGGACAAAGGAGCATTCGTCGATGCATGCGAAAATAACTTTTGTTGCTCCTTTATAAGGTTCACATATAAAGTCATGTAGGTAGTTATCTCGCTAGACATAACTAGACTTCCTAGTTCTATTGTAGGCGTCAAACATCCGCGCCGTCTCTCGTAAGCGCGCTCGTATTATTTGCACAAACAATCACGTTCGATTAATATCACAGAAGTAAGTCAGGTCACGCAGATTTAAGCCATTTTGTATTGCGATTATTTACAAGGAAAATATACGATCAAATCATCTGATACATTTTAACGAAATAAATTGAAATATTGTTTTTTTTACTGATTTCGCGCAATAATTTTATTTTATTTCAAATGATATCTAAAACTGGACAAATCGTTTTATAGACTTCAAATGACATTTATAACATTAATTATTAACATTTATGGATAAAGGCCCTCGTTAGTAACTGTGTAGCTCTAGTATAACAAAATTTAAAACGGTAACAACTTTGAGAGATGAAAGCACGCAGTATACGGCTGTTACGAAAGGAAACCTGCTCAACAAATGTGAAAATTTTTATTGAAGAACATAGAAGAATTACGTAAGAAGATATTCAGCACATGTTATGGATTGTATCGAAAAGTGTTCACGAGATTTTATAAGAACAACCTCATTGAAGTGCGATAGTTTTGCGATGGATTTCGCACGAAATCACCATTTACCCAACCGCCGGTATTCAGAGGCCTCAGCAGGTCGGCCTGAAATGGTGCTGTGAAATGATTACAAAATTCGAAGCAAGTTCGTCTCGGTATGTTGAGGAAACTATTACAGCTGATTAATTTTGAATTTATCACCAGGGCTTAGAAACAAGCAGCGGTCCGACGGTTGGCAGTTTCAAAATAAACCTTGTCTACACAAATAAATAAATTGAATGGTCTGTTTGTAATATCAAAATAACAGCTTTTCAATAAATTCATATGGACGTATATACGGTAACTACCTACTTATAACAAAAGCGAAATTTTAAAATTTTGGTTTGTTTGTTTGTCTGCCTGTTTGTTCCGGCTAATTTCCGAAATGGCTGGACCGACTTTTACGGGACTTACTGGCGGATAGCTGATGCTATAAGGAGTAACTTAGGCTACTTTTATTTTAGAAAAAGAATTAGGGTTCCGCATAAAAAAAGCCACGAAATCCAATCGTTGGGGAATATACAGTTATATTATTAACGTTACCTAACTCTTGTGATATTGATATTGATATTGATTCCTTCCAAGGATGATTCGCGAGGCTATTGAAATCAAAAAACATCCAAATTTCAATAGAGAAGATGGCTGGGTGCTACCATGTGCTTGGGATCCTATAATAAATAAAATTAAATCCCAACCCAAGCATACAACTGCAAGACTTCAAGATACCATAAGTTCATACTGTATAGATCGGAACAAAAGTTAAATTTTAATCTATCGTAACCGCGGTTAACTATGACGTATGGACGTTGAACATCTCAGTCCCGCCCGTGACCATGAGTGCTGTAAAGCGTTCGAAACGTCGGTTATTTAAAAAGTTAAATATACGCGATAAATTCCGTAAAAACTAGTATTATTTCTTGTGATATTTCTTAGACCACACAAAATAGGTAGAAGTAGTAGGTAGTAGGTAAAGTAGGTAGGCTTTTTTAAAGAAAATAATTGAACTTTATAAAAGCATAATTATTACGAGCTTTTATATGACAACTTAACCGTAAATAAGTGGCGGTGGAGGATATCAACCAGCCCATATCGACCCGTGAGGATTGTAAGAGGCGACAGAGGGAAACTGAAACAGGAGATGGGCAGCAGCATCTTTCTAATAACAACTCGAAATTATAAAATACTGCAGTTGCCAACCCGCTTGCCAAGCGCGGCCACTATGGCAAAATTCCCCTTATGAAGTAATCTATAGGATATGCCTATGTTTAGCAGTGAACTATAACAGGTTGTATTGGAATATAACTTACTTTCTTCGTATTTCCGAAAGCTCTCTCTGAAATCCGATTGAGCTGAAATTTGGCATATTGATGTCACTTCGACGACAATGCTCGCTCGTTTCAATTAAGCTGATCCGATAATGGGCCCGGATACTGGCTCTAGCAACGTCTATCATAGTTTGTTTTAATGGATTTATGATTTCAATTTTAATTACAACAGTATTTCTAGCTTACGAGATTCTATTCTTTAATAACTAAAAATTTGTAAACGTTCATATAAGACGATAGTGAGTATAGTGACAAACGAAGTCAAAGTGCAACTGATGGTAAGTGGTTATTGCAGTTTATGGACACCTAAATATAGAACCCTACAACTGTCTTCAAACTAATCACCTTTAAACCGGAACAATGCAGTGGCTGCACTACTCCTTTGTGGTAGAAATAGAATAGACTCAGACGGCCTCCTAGGCAAAACATGAAGAACTATCACATAGTAAATGCACTTATCATTATAATTACAGCCAAACAAAGTTCATGGTAAACAAAGACCGCCCTCATAAATTACATTATGGATATTTGCCACAGTTCCCACGCTTGGAAGGTAGGATGGCCAGCGTTTTTGTATGCCTTAAGCGCAAAGCGCGTAGGTATGTTCTACTAGAGCCTAAAAATCAAGAATCCAACGTTTTGTCGCACGAATTCTATTTTATTGATCACTGTAGCTTCTTACGACATCTACGGGAACAGTAGATTCTATTTCGTCACCACTACACGACGAATATTTGTAATGAACACAAACTTCTAATAAATAAAACCAATAATTCATAAACTGATAAAATTACTGTTTAATCTTTTCCGGTCCCTTATATGTTTAACGAACAATACAATATCGCTTTGATGAAACGTTCTACGAGGCCATTAATTAATTGTTACTCCATACGGTAGCATCCCTAAGGGGATGTCGAGGTGAAGTATAGAAGAGGTCAAAAAGTGTAAAAATAAAATTTAAGAAGTTTTTATCATGTACTATATTACGATTATATATTATTGTACAATTAGTGTTCCACACCCATTCGTAACAGAGATTGTAGCAATTGACTGCGGTACCAATTTTATCCGTACTACGCACTACATTTTTTTTTTTGTTATTTTAGGCGTAACTAAAACAATTTCTTTAAGCTCGTTTGTCTCATTTTTTTTAAATTTATTAACTCTTTACAAAAATATAAAATTTTAAACCATGAAACAACTGTTATCTAACCAATTATTTTAATAGCTAAATTAAGGAAACCCCATAACGATTATTCGATTAATATACGAAATGTTACGAGTAATTTACGACCTTTTATCACGTGGTAGTTATTCTTGAAGACGTGGTTTACAGGTCACATTCCTCGTTAAAACATGGTTGTTCACGTGCCTAAATGCATATATATATATTTTTTTTTTTTTATACTGCTCCATTGCGTGTAGGCGCATAACGCACGTTTTCAATATTCATCAGTCTGAAACACAGCAGTGCAGACACTGCTATGAGGCAGCAGAAATATGTCGTGGTAAATCAGCACTTAAAATTGCAGTTAATGATTTCCTTGGTGTAGGTGGAAATCAAACTCGTATTATTCGCGTACTGTGAAATTTACTCGGCGATATTCTTCAAATGCATAGCCCAGGGTAGGGGCTAGCTATTATGAATTCTCCTTTTACATGTAGAATTGCATCACAGGACCAAAACTATTATTATTCTCAACACCGTCTTAATAGACTTACTACAAAGGCCAATATTATTAGATCTTGGCACATAGGTCGACGATACAGTCTATAACCGATTTAGTAACAAACTACAAGCTTCTGTCTGTAGCGAGCCAATTCAGTGTGATTCGCTGGCAATTACTGATTCGCTCACAAACGACCTGTCACTAGGCGTCGGCGTTTAAAATTACAATCATTGCAGCAGACAGTGATAGATTTATCACTTCAAATGTAATAAGGAAGGTGCAGGAATTTTGGCGGGAACTTGACCCCCGGCGGATTGTTACTCCTGTTTTATCGTAATAATAATGGTTCGAAATTTTGATACGTAAAAGTAGTGTAGCCCAAAATCGGTCAGTAGTGGACATTTACGGACCAATCAAGATAGAAAGAAGAAGTTTAATAGTGCTTGTATTTTTATAGCTGATGCTACCAGTTTCTGGACTCTACAGAGTCAGTAATTCATTCTTGGGGCAATGTATATGCTATTACAGCAAAGTCCCAGAAAATATACAAGGTCTCTCTATTACCAAGTTTAAATATTTAATTAAACAAAAACTGTATAAAAAGGGTTATTATGATATAAATGAATACATGGTTGTTAATAACCCTTGGGAATGAGGTGGTCGCTTCCAAGCTATTTCTAAAATAAAAATTGTAAATATTTTGTGACCCTAGACATTGTAAAATTTATTTAAAAAAAGTCCCGCTGGGTTTCTTGCTGGTTCTTCCCAGGACTGAGGTTTTTTTTCGAACCAGTGGTAACGTAAAATATTCACTTTCAATAAGAATTACTTGTAATCTATAGTGAATAAAAAATTATTCTATTCTATTCTATAAGCATGCATTAGAAAAAAATGGAACTAATATTATGCCTGTGGTGACTTTTGGGTCACCACCAGTGAAATGGGTCATGTGTTTTAAGAAGAGTCCGCGGCAGGCTTACAAGTTTGATTTTTGTATCACGTTATCAAAATTTCATTAAACGCACTCGAGTTGATCTATAAAACGTAATAATTATAAGATGCAGTTATAGAATAGCTATAAAGTTGGCTGTTCTAACATGCCAATTAATTCTCCATCAATTTATTAAAAGCAAATATAAAATTATAATAAGCCCGTAAATCAATTTTCACAAAACTAGTATTCTTATTTCTATATTAGAACTGTAAACCAGAATGTGTGTTATTTGGCACAAATGAGATGAGGCCTTGATAAACTTGTACGAATCAAGTATATATCATTGTCAGGCGAACAGGATGTAATTATAAGTTTAATTATAATATTAGTGTTATTTTGTATAACATACAAATACTAGCAAGACATTAATAACATACGCTATCGCGTTTAAAACTAGTGCAGTGCGTTTTTCGCTCATAGTTTAGGCGTACCTTCTTGGAAAGTACACACGTAGAGAATATCTCAAGAAAAAAAAAAACAAAATGGCTATCATGGGGGAAGAGCATTAGACCTCAGTGTGGAGTGTATGTGTGTATTAAAATAGTTGCTATATAAGTACCTAGAATATCGCTAGTTCGTGACCGGGCACACTGTTTAACCAGTAGGTAAGTCATTACTTAGCTTAAAAAAACCTATTAATTCTTGCCTTGAAGACATCTACATTGAAATTAGATAGAAAGTCATATCCTGGCAAAATATCCCCCTCCTTTGCTTTACGTATTATGAACGACGAAGCAAATGTTTGTTGTTCATTTGGTTCGAATGCGTGTTAACCTCTTAGCTACCAAGCGTCCAAATTATGATATTCCGTCAAAATTTAAGAGGTCAAATGTGACCGCACCCACCCACAGCATTTTAACCCATAATTATTTATGTTTAGAGTCTACTTTTCCAGGAAAGAGAATTTTGTATAGATTTTATAACGCCAAACTTCTTCATAGAAAAGTAGTCTCTAAATATAAGTTTTACTGGTTTAAACTGCTGTGGGTGGGTGCGGTCGCATGCGACCGTTAGGGATTTGACGGATGCATGCGACTGCATGGGATTTTTGTGGGGATTGAAGGGTTAAGTCGATAACGAAGGGGTGGAGACCAGCCGAGCGTCTGCTGGTCCGGTGATGTAACGGCGAGGGAGGAATTAAGTCATGCAATTCCTGCGCACACTCAGAAATTTATCCCATAAAACTCCGAAAGGCTGGCTACTTTGAGTCTGTGCTAGGGCTGGACTGGTGAGATTAGTATAAACTATATTGGTGTCACCAATAAACCACTTAGCACGCCTTCGCGTGGTATTTTGCAACACCAGCCTATATGTGACAGCAGTACTCCACGCACGACCGGATTTGCGCTTTTTATAAGGTACTAGCTGTTCCCTGCGACTTCACTCGCGTGGAATTTATTACGATTGATTTTCATGGGAATTAATTTTTTTTACGCGGGACCCTAATTCTTTTTCTAAGAAGTTACTTCTTATAAAATCAGTTATTTGCCAGTGAAAGTCCCGTAAAATCGGTCCAGCAGATTCGCAGATTAGTCGGAACAAACAGACAGACAGACAAAACTTTTAAATATTGTTTTATGTTTAGTTATAATTAGCGTATATACTTTTAATTTCAGATGCATTTTGTAAAATACTGTTATTTTTACATTACAGACAGATACTTTAACAGACAATTTAATTTATTTGTGCAATAAACTGCCCCAGCTCGAAATATCGTCGCATCTATGCAAGGACGCCTAACTTCTTCGCAGTTTTTTTGGCCGCAGACTCCATGTACCGCCAAAAGTTCAGTTTTGAGAAAACGTCTACCCGTCAACGAGACTAAAATGAACTGAGAAAAAGTGTAATACTTAAAATCAAATTGTAACATGGCATATATAAAAAGAAACACGGTGTTTTGCGGATTCTTTTCCGTACCGGTGAAAATTTTAACGTTCGTAAGAACTAAACAAGCTTAAATAGAATAAAAAATGTTTTGAATATAACTTTGATTTTGTCAATGGGATAAATGGTTGTAGTGGCGGCGTAAGAGAATTCGTCACCCAATTTCATCTCGTTATTGTCGTGAGCAATGACCAGATATGCCAGAACAACCCTATGGATTTCGAGAGGTGGTGGTTTATGTATCTCGCTTACGTCACGCTTAAAATAGGTACCCTACGGGCCTACGTGAGTTAGCTTTCTAATTGTAGAAACGCGCTAATAGATAACTATAAAAATGAATGAGCTTGAAATATCGTAACGTTGAGTGACGTAACTACGTGTACATTTTGATAATTTTCTTTTAGTAGAAGTAGTTTGTAGAAAGTTAGGATTAGCCAAATTAGGTTAAACCGACGGATTGGTGATGCAGTACAGTTTTAAAGTAATGAAACGGCTGGTATTTTGATTATTAGTCCGCCTGTAAGGCATGACAGTTCCTCTCTGCTAAACTCATACCGATACGACTTGAGACCTTCAAGAAATGAGTGGTCAAGTACTCGTTTTTAAAAGGCCGGCAACGCAACTGCAATTCTTCAGGTGTTGCAGTTGTTCATGGGAGGCGGTCGACACTTACCCTCAAATGAACCGCATGCTCGTTGGCCCACTCTTCTATATAAAGAAATAGCCAACAGTGGAATTTTACGAGCTCGTGGTGAAGAAGTATTTTGAGAGAAATTTTCTGTTTAAAATAAAGTAGATTACTAAAACCATACACGCATAATTACTCATGTCGAATAAAATAGTAAAAAGTACACAATACATATTAAATAGGACAACACCAGTATGTGTGTCAACAGGTCAAAACACGGTCAGCGCTAGAATATAAAACTTTACGACACTACAAGTTCTGCTTACGTCATAATCAAAATAAGGAATCGCTATAAACTTATCTAGCGTTAGTTGTTTAATGCATGTTTGTAAAGGAAAATACAATAAATATTAAAATGTAACGTGGCTCTACCACATATAAATAAATTTATTGGTAGAGCCATGCTGAAACAATATTATAGTTGCAGCACGAAAGGGTCGGCACGACCGGAGAAGGACCACGTTGTAACAGAATATCAAAGTCAAATAGCAACTTAACGCTGAATGTGTTTCGTATGGTAAATGTAGAGAACCGGAAACCATTTTACTGGAAATGAGGCATTCGATTTAAGTCCTCACTGGTGACAATGCGTCTGCATTTTGATTCCTAATCGAAGACAGATGTAAAGGTCTCTGGACCACAGCATTCACTTTTCATCAGGTAGACTGTGTACTCGTTTGTCACCCTAATTATCAGCCGGTATACTTTAATTGCTTAATAATAGCCTTTCCAGTAGTAGGAACGATGTGCATTGCAGTAGAATTGTCTATAGCTGTACAAGACGTCCCCCACGCCACTTCCATTATTCGGCATGCCTGGTCTATCGAAAGAGGAGCTCATTTCTCTCTAGGGGTCCTTCAGGGAAGTTACCTCCCCTCTTGCCTCCGCTAGGCAGCAATATCGGTTGGAAATGTTTGTGAACGGGTTACATGTGTTTTTCGCACTAATAATACACACTTATTGTTTTTTTTTTTTCATAAAATTAAAATGATAATCGAAACTACGTGGCTATTGGTGCTCATGAATACCTGTAACCAATTTCAAATAATAATAGGCTATCAGGTTCCTTGTCACCTCCGAGGACCAAGATAGAATGCCTCGGAGTCTGTAAAATAATCGGTCTTGACCTATGAAATTGCCGTTTTGTAGTAGCGGCCATTTCACAGAATACCACCGTAAAATAGCAGCCTAACGCTAATGTATTTTGTATTGTGAGTTTAGAGAACCGGAGACCCATTTTGATGGAAACGAGGCATTCCATCTTAGCCCTCACGGGTGACAACCCATCTGAATTTGGATTCGTATTTAAGGACAGATGTAGATGTCTATGGGCCACAGCAACCACTTACCATCAGATGGACTGTGTGCTCGATTGTCACCCTATCCTATAAAAAAATTGAAATCAAAATTATTTTTGTTTGGCTAAGAATTCTAATTTTAAATTAATTTTATTGTAAAAGCGTAGAATTCTTTTTTTTTTCTATATTCGTCATTTATTTATTGATTAGCGTTATGTTTTCATTGCGTTTGAATCTTTTTTGTCATCATGGATACGTTAAAAATTCGAGAAATTAATAAATATTAGTACCGTCGTGGCAGCAACTCGCATAAGCGGCACGCATCATCAACGTGTAGTTCACAGAGCGAACACTGCAAATGAACGCACCACCAGTTATTGGTTTACCCGCGTCCGTTCTGGACTTTGCGACCTGAAAAATGAACCCCTTGGTACTCTCAGGTCCCATCCGTGCAATAATTGTTGCTTGGTGGCATTAAAAGTGGCTGGAACTTATCCAGACAGGCTTCCAGGCAGAAAAAAAGTCCTTCCATCTAGCTCCTAGCAGCGGCGGTAACTTGACAGTGAGAAATTATCTATCGATAGATATTTTCTTTTCTGACTGCTGAGTCAGCAAGCAAAGAAAATATCTATCGATAACCATTCAATGCTTTCAGTAACTTTACTTATCACCATCTAGACTAGTTAATGTACAAGCTCGTTTATTGCCACGATTTATAAAAAAGTCAAGTAAGTAAGACTACCTCATACGACCTTTGACGTTGTTTGAGGGGATGAACTGAATCAGAAGATGAGCAACAGCATCTTCCTGATTATATATAGTTTAATAATGTCACTGTCCCGTGTGCTATATATACATAGTACAATGCTATTGTTTCATTTTTGTGTCTGAAAATCGGACAGTGAAAATGTTAAAATAATAAGAACCTTCTTTGGACAACCCGCCTACCAAGCGCGTAACCTATCACAAATATTCCTCGTATTATGCGATTTTTCGGAACGCCTATGTACGCCAGTGGACTTGTGATAGTTCCTACTGAATTATTGTTCTTTTTAGCTGACTTTAAAAAGGAAGAGGCTTAGTATGACACTGTACGTTATTTTATGGCTTCAGTTATGCAGAGAAACTTCAATTAAATTTTCGTTAACATTTCTTTACTTACTTCTTATGTTTTTAACGTTTAAGTTATATACTTGAAAAATGTAGGAATCTCGTTGTTCTCACATTGCAGTACAAATTTTCTCTCAACGTTAAATCGTGCTAGGAATGCACAGCATCTGTCAAAGGAAGCGTTCTCTAGATTTGCTTGTTCTCTACAGTTGTGTCACTATACAGGATGTTGCGGATAGCTATTCTCCTTTCACTACTATAGCTTAAACACTACATTTATTAAGAATGACATAATATATTAAAGTATGTTGTGATTTTTGTTTGTTTTTAATAAAACAAGTGACTAACGTACTTACAGTCCATCTGATGGCGTTGGCTACTGCAGCCCATGGTCACCTGCAACTAACTTTAAGCAACGAAGGATACAAATGCATTGTAGCCTTAGAGGACTAAGATCAAATGCTTCACGGCCTAGGTTTAAAGCTTATTTTCTTCCTAGTATTCCGTTTGGGTAGGTACCGGCCCCTTAAATATTTCAAATAGCAGTGCTTGCTTGTTCTGATTTGAAGAATATAGTCAGCCAGCATAATTTCAGGCAGGGAGGCATTTACTATATACACCGTTTGTTGTGTCATTCCTTGGGGAAAGCCTAGGCCAGCACTGGACTTATGATAGGCTGTGATGATGATGATGATGATGATGATGTCAGTGTTAGTTTTTTTTTTCAATTAGTTGAGCATGGATTCAGCTTGGTGTCGAGGACACTTGAAATGTATTTAAGTGTTCTGTCTATCTTACTTTGTTCGTCTGAGCTCGTGGTTAAAATAGTCCAACGTTTCTAATCTAAGATTATATATACATATATAAATTCATTCAAAAAAATTTCGTCTCAATGTAACAAACTTATATAAGTGATTTGTTTGGGACTTCAATCGAGTACTGATATGTTATAAACTTTTGAAGTCATGAAATGAGTGTTAGTTTTTAAGAGTTCTTTACTAAGGATGAAACTCCGATAATAATGGCTGAAACACCTATCACTGACACCATTAAGCAAAGAAATTCAAAAATCCACTACACTCGACTTTTATAATATTTTTAGGGCGAAATATATCTGGGATGTAATAACACGGAAGCTACCAAATCGTTTTTTCATGTAAATGAATGACAGCTGCAAGAAGAAAGCTTCATTAATTTTCAAGTGTATTATCCTCGTCTATTTAGGTGGGCTAAAGTTATTATAATATAACGTAGTGAGTTTTTGAAATATTTTAAGGTAAAAGGTAGTAATTTCCCCACCTAGATTGCTAGCAGCATGTTAATATACAAAAATTTAAAAACACCATTTCCAAATAAAACTTTAGTAGTGTTTATTTATCATACATGGTATGTAGTTATAATTATACAGTCGTATGTATTATTTGTAAATTTTATTTTTCGAACTATAAATTTTTATTGTTGCATTTTAAACTATTGCATAGCTTCTATCGCGGGCCTTGAGCGCGGGGACCGAATCCAAAAATTCAGTAACGAAAAAAAACCTCACGCTCCCCACTCCGACGGGCACGGAGGTATGGCGTTGAAAGCCGTGCATCGTCTAACGTCGTATTAGTCCGGCAGACTTCGGCACTCGGCAGATTTCGGCACGGTATTTGAGTGCGTGTACACTAGCTGCTAACTCAATGATATAAATTCCTGAATAACCTACATGTATTGTAAGATATTAAAAGTATTTTAAACAATATTAACTTCTCATTTATTCAATAAGAGAAAAAAATTGTTTTCTTATCGGTCACCACGCTCAAAAAGTGTAACTTGATTTAATATCAAAGACTTAACTGCATAAATAAAATAAATAAATAATTATAATTGCATAAGTTGATAAAAAATGCTATGCAATAGCTTTACCGCGGCAGTCACCGAGTGCCACACGTATTTTTTATAGTAATAGAATAAAAATTATCAAATCTCATTGGCCTGGAATGCGTTCTAACTATGAGAAGAGGTGCCCAGTTTTTAGACGTATTTTAAATTAATGGCCTTAAAATTACTGAAGATCAGGTAATGGTAGGGTCAATCTATGTACATCGTGAGGGACTCCTACAGTCATTGACAGACATTGATAAAAAAAATTGGAATACTTTATTACGCTTAAGCTAATGCTAAACAAGGAATTACATAGTGTATGTTTTTTAATTTCTTTCTGACTATATTAACGTAATAGACCTACTAGGTAGTAGAACTCTTTCTGTCTAGGAATTCATCAGCGTAAGATGTTGGCATAGAGAATATAACCACTAGAGAGCGTATAGGCAGATTTCTTCTAAGCACACGACTCACTACTGCAGGTCGGGGGACGAGGTCTTCCTCGTCGCCCGGCGTGGCTGCAAATGGTCAAGTTGCGTTATTATGGCTATCGTTAGGGTTGCTCTTCTTAATAAAGGAAAATATTCGATATCGATAAAATGGATTTTATCATTATGAAAAATACTCAATTAAAATCATAGAAATAATATTTAATCAAAATCAATCAGTTACAACGAAAACATGTATTTATTATATAATTATTGATTTTTAAAATGAATTAATTTGTTATATTTATTTCGAATTAAAGTTTAAGGGTCCTGATTGTTCTTTGTAAAAAAATATAAACAAGCGTCTACATATTTGTAAATTATGCATCTTGCTAATTCAATTAAATGATTTGTTGATTATATTTCAAATTGATGAAAATGAATATCCGGGAATCAATAATACCCAACCAGAGATTTTAAAACTGATCTTATAAAATAATTGGTATTAAATTCGAAGACAACACTTTTGAACTACTCTCATTGATCGCCCTCTTAATAAAAATTTTACAACGACGACAAATATCTATTACTGTACTGGATCCGTACAGTAACTTGTCTTTAGTGTCCTTTTGAAACTGTAAGGCGTTCTGATTTGGTACACCAAAACTAACTAGGTAACTATAAACTTTAACAAGGAAGAAATACCGACGAACTGAGAACCTCCTCTTTTTTTCTGACGACAGTTAAAAGTAGGTAAGTATTTTTTCACAGTGTGTGAATTGAATAATTTATTTTATTATTTTCGATAACGACTTTCAGCTATTAAAGGTACTATTAAAGGTAAGTACTAATGTTTACGATAAAGATACAAAGGGAAAGAAAGGGATAGAAGCATTAGAATTGTCTAATAATAGAACGAGACGTTTTTAAAAGACATCAACGCGCGACTCAACTTTGTCGTCATTTACCCGGTCACCGTTTTAGATAGACCCCTGCGGTGGCTCATAATCTGAATTAATCAACAATAGTTTTCGTATTTTTTACTTAGCAATGTAAAGTTACTCCATTCTTTTTGAACATCTGTCCTGGAATGTTTCTCACATGCACTACTATGTTATGATTTAAAGTGTAAAGAGAGCCTGTATAATAACAACCTGTTAGGCATGTAACCTTAGTCCTCAAAGGAAACCAAGCATCTGTAGCCATACGTGGTAGAGCCACGCTGCGAATATATTATGGTTGTAACACGAATGTGTCGGCTCGAACGGGGAAGGACCCCGCTCTCACAGAATATCGGCGTAAAATAGCAGATCTGTTTCGTATGGTGAGTGTAGAGATCCAGAGACCCTTTTTTACTGGAAACGAGGCATTGCATCATATTCCCCAGGGGTGACTCAGTTGATTCTTAATCGAGGATAAATGTAGATATCTATGGGCCACAGCATCCACTTACCATCTGGTGGACTGTGTACTCGTTTCCACCCTTATTCTATAAAAAAGCCTTCTTCTTTTGTAGTTGACTGCAGGTGTCAATGGATTCGGTAGAGTAATAAGTTCATTGTCAAGTCGATTTTATTTAAAAAAATCATATGAAAATTATCATTTTCGGTATTATTTGAATTTCCCATTATTTGAAATATTATTGATATTTATATATAATTAAAACTTTTTTTATATCCTTAAATGCTTAAAACTTGAGCATCAATAGATTATAAGTAATTAAATTTTGCCCTTAGTTCAAATTTGTCCACAAATCTCAGTATCAGATCGCAGTGTGGAACTGCGGCACTATTCCTTTTGCATTCTTATGAATATGATTTTAAATACAAGGATCTTTTAAATAACTTTAATAGAATGTTCGTAAATTTTTAAACTGAAAACATAGCGGCATTGTTTAGGTAGTCCAGAGTGAGAATAAATGAAGTTCTACCACACTTTGACAACACCGTATTGCGCGCGCCCATCGCTCATTGCCTCAAAGTCTGCGAGCGGAACTCCATTTGATCCAAAAGAAAGCCGAGCGTATTTTGATTGCCTCTGGTAAATTGTGATACCTAAGTTATAATACTTCTTTTTTAATATTTGGGTCTCACGTTCTAATAACAGTTAATAAAAAAAATGAAACACTCTTCTTACGTCTTTTTCTTAAGTAAACATCCTACGTAGAGGCCGCAACCAGCTTCGAATAACGGTACTAATTTTTTTATTAGAATGGGAGTGATAAATAAGTAGATCACTTATGATAAGTGCATGCTGAGACCCATGACGCCTACATTTATCCAGGGTTAAGAATCAATATGCAGATGCGTTGTCACTCCTGAGGACTAAGACCTCGTTTCTTCTAAAATGGTTCTCCTGTTATCTACACTGAGACATTAAGCCGACCCATTCTTGCCACAATTACGAGAGTAAAGTAGCAGCATGACTCTATCTCTAGAAGAGTTTACTCCATTTCGATATTTATGATAGTTCAGACGGATGAGTGGCTTTTGGATTGGATTATCTGTCCTCTATTTGGTATTGGGTAACTCTAGTGGGAATCGTAGTTGGCTTCGTTTTGCGACCTTTGACATTTACTTAGATTAAAAGCCGGTGTGTTCTTCAACTATATTAATGTCTTATTTTAGGTAACCAAGAGTTATCATCATTAAAAATTCAAAATCATGATTAACCTAACGAAGTTGCGTAGTGCCTATCATCAACGTCAAAGTTACACCAATAGAATCCAATAGATTCCAGCTGGTTTGTACAAAACTCAAATCGCTTATTCTCGAGTCTAGTAATAGCTTGGTTGTCGACATCCTTTAACTCTGGGTTTTAATTTACTACAGAATTGTCTTTTACTTATTCTAATTCTAATTATTCTAATTATTCCACTTCTTTTTACACCCATCACGAAAGAAGAAGCAAACCGTTTGGTTCGAATGGACCAAACGGTTTGCTTCTTCTTTACAACAAAGGGGTGAAGTCCTGTCGTCCGCCTGGCTTTCTGGTCTTCGAAATGGGAGGGAGGAATTAAAAAATGTAATCCCTGCGCACACATTCCGAAATGCATCCTAACAGACTGGTGTGAAAAGTATTTCCGACCTCAACGTGAAGATGGCAGCACTCTTCAATAAATCTAGTAAATATAGTTGTGCATCTTTTCAGTTACGCACCAAAAATTCAGCTATTTTGGACGCGAAGTTGTTATTTCACAATCGTTTGAGTAAGTCTTAGTGAGTTTTTTTTTGTGAAAATGGAAAACATTTAGTATCGAGCTGTCATAAAATTTTTGTTTTTGAAATTCAATACGCCTACGCAAATCAACGGTGAGTTGGACTCTGTGTATGGGGACTCTGCGCCATCATTTACCACAGTGAAATCTTGGTTAGCTGAATTTAAACGTGGCCGTGAGAGCTTGGGAGATGATAAACGTTCGGAAGGTCTAACAACTGCAACTACTAACGATAACATCGCCAAAGTTAAGTGTCAGACGATTGGCGAATTATGGTAAGAGTGATAGCAGAGGGTATAAAAATGCTTAAAGAACGCGTTTTTTGCATATTAATATTAAGTCAAAGTTTAGGCATAAGAAAGCGTTGGGTACCGCGTTTGCTCACGAGAGACCAAAAAAAAAAACAAAAACGTGTTCGAATGAACATTTCCAACGCTCTGTTAGCGCATTTTAGGCGCAATAAATTTGGCGCCAATTAACTACTATAAATGAAACTTGGATACACCATTATGATGTATCCAAGTTTATTACACCCGAAACAAAAATACAGTCAAAGCAGTGGACTGTAAAGGAGGAACCGATTCCAAACAAAGCAAAACCTGTTTTTCGGCCGGGAAAATGATGGCGACTGTTTTTTGGGTAGGCGCGGCGTAATCTTAGTATCATAGTATCTTCGAAAAGGAAAAACTATTGCAGGATCATACTACGCATCATTATTTGTCAAATTGAAGGCAAAAATTGCAGAAAAACGGCCACATTTGCAGAAAAAGAAAATGCTGTTTCACTATGTTAACGCACCGTCTCACACGTCAGCGGTTGCCATGGCGTCCACGAATTACGGTTTGAACTGCTTGACCATCCGCCCTACTCTCCAGATATAGCCCCAAGCGACTTTTTGTTCCCTCATCTTAAATTGCGGTCGGAGGACAGAGATTTTCATCAAATGAAGAGGCAATCACATCGCATCGCTGGGAGAAGTGTGAAGAGTTACAAGGAAACTTTGTAGAAAAATAAAAATAAGTTTTAAGAGAAAATGTCTTGTATCTTTGTTAGATCAAAACTTTTCAGTCCACACAATAAGCATCGCGAAATTTAACGTCATAGAATCAGTCCCTATTCGACTTCTTTAGTACAGTTCGAATTGGCATGTCGGCACAGTAAAATATCCATATTTTAATAATTTAATATGTCCAACCGACCAAATTTCGGTCATGGCAGTCAGTATCGAAAGAGGATAGTCATCTGCGTAAGACAGGATTATATTTTACGTGTATGTGCAAGCCCAGGTGCACGCTCTATTTCCTCACGCTTATAGTCAGGTATTGTCACAATCTGACACAACCAAATAGAGACCAGTTGTAGGAACAATGGCTTTTTTTTCACCCGAAGCAAATAAGGGCAACTCTCTGGTAACGCTGCGTGGTTATGTGGAGACTTTTACCCACTAAACACCACCTTTTGGGATTGGCTTAACGATCTGACGAGAGATATTTAAGCCGTAAACGGACGCGACCCTCCTTGGGAGAAAGGAGGGCGCTAGCGGCGAGTAGTCGCTTAGAAGTGTGCCAAAATTTTTGAGTCCGTAACGGAGTTTGCGTTGAAGCCGGTGGGCCGCAAGTCTATATTCGGGAGTGGGATAGCGTGCAGCTACGGAGGGCAGCTTTTTTGGCATTGATCAGGTTGCTAATATCTAGGGGATTAAGACTAGTTTTAACAACCGGAACAACCTTTTCATTCTCCTTAAGGGAGGATTTTATAAGTGTGGTGAGATTTTCGACCGCGGTGTCTATTTTCCCCGTACTGTCGAGGACGTCGGAAGAGAGGATTATGGGAGGATGCGGAGAGTCCATAGCTGAGGCTAGGGACTCCCTGAAGCCCTTCCTGATGCTGAAGCTGATGGCCAAGAATGAGGGATACAGGAGGGTGGTCGGATCCTAGATGATTGAAAGGCTCGATTGCTCTAAGGTTAAGGGAGACTCCTTAAACTAAAGCAAAGTCAAACACGTCAGGAGCATGGTCAACATTGTCGGGATAGTGAGTGACAGCGAGGGGGGTATAGACAGTCAGGTCGAGGGACTGAGTGATATTCAGCAGCACCTTGCCACTACTAGTAGTAGTGAGGCAGGTCCATTTAGTATGCTTAGAGTTAAAATCTCCAAACATAATGACTGAATTGCCTAATGCAAGGATGGCTTTGAAATCGCTCTTAACGGAGAGGGTTCCACTAGGGATATAGCAGGAGGTTATGATGATAGACTGGTGACCGGTCATGGCTATTCTACTTATAGTCGTTTCCATATTGGTAAGCGTCGGAGTGGGGATGTGGGAGCAATGAAGCGACTTTTTGTTGCGACGTTTCTCGAACACAGAATCTCAGATCTTGAAGAAGCGAATAACTCTTGATAGAGAGGCCTTTGAAGACCTTAGAACTAAGGTAGGTCTCCTGGAGGAGGAGGAGGTCGGCTTCGTGACCTCAAAGAAAGAGCCTAAGCTCAGGTAGGTTATTTCGCAAACCGCGGATATTAAAAGAAACAAGCGACAAACCCTTTGGTTTGATACGACCGTGTGATATTGCGGGAGCAGAAGGCTCTGGCATTAAGTATGTTGTTACAACGACCTTAATTGATTGTTATGCTCAATAAGAGCAAAGAGACGGTCCTGAGAGGACTGAGCAGCGCGCAGTTTACGCGCTAAGATGGTAATCTCCCCTAAGTTGATGTTACGTATAGTGGTATACACTAAATTTATATCGTTCTCTACAGAGGCCCGTTGTGGGATGACGGAAGGCCGCGGGATTTTGGCCTTTTTGGGGCCTTAAGGGTTAATTGGGAGCGGTGAGGGCTATGAAAGAGAAAGGCCCATAAGGGGCCGAGGAGGGCTGAGGTGACCGATAGAGGCCTTGAGGGAGCCGATAGATGTCCTGAGTGGGCTGAGGTAGGGGCAAGCCCTGGCGAGGCATGCGGCTTAGAAGAGCCGGAAAATATTGGTACAAGAAACAATGGCTGTCACGCGCTTATCGAGGCACGAAATAGCGCCAAATTCCAGACTCCGGGCTGCAAATATGTATGTTTTTACAGAAAAAATCCCAATAACTTCTTTTGGCTCGACTCGGGTTGGAATCTCAGGAAGTACCCACCTACACACGTAGTTTTTTTTTAAATATTTTTTTAGGTTTGGACAATCTAGAACACAGTAATGAAGACAATAAAGTATGTGTTCTATGTAATTAAGTAAATTAATTCCAAACCAAAACAGATCTGAAGGTAGGGATAATTGCTTGTACACCATAAATTATTAAATGTACTCACGAATTACCTTCGTCAAACTAGTCTAGAACAATATATTTATATAAAGTGTGTGAATACTATTATGGTACATTTATATTAAGAATAACTGGGATAGAATCTATTGCCGTGGTCTGGTTCTTGACACTTATCCTCTGAAACACAGTAGCATTATACTGCTATTTTACGCTGGCATTCTCTGAGAGAGTGGTCCCCGTTTTAACAGACTCATTTCTACTAAGTGCAACACATCAGTGTTACAAATTATTGCCATGAGGATGAGTGAAAAGTTAATAATTTTTATAATATTAATAAGACAAACGAGATAAGTGCGTTATCGTGTGATGGCGGTGTAGGAATATCCCCTACTCCATATCATCCGTGGGTGTCGGAAGAAGTGACAGAGGAAACGAATCAGGAGATGGCCAGCAGCGTCGAAAAATAAACTGTGGTTGCCAATTCGCTTGCTAAACGTGGCAACTATATATTATATCCTCCATACGAGGCAGTCTATGTCGGAGGTCTATGTTCAGCTGTGGACTTTAACAGGCTATAACGGTTACGCTAAACGAGATAAGAGTCGATCTGTGACAAGCAGTTATTGCAGGCTATGGACATCTGTCACTAACTTCAATTGAAATTCAAAAGAAATCTATAATAGCCTTTGCTAATCCTGAGGGCTGATAGAAATTGACTCTCAGCCAGTAAATGGCTATTTTGCTCTTCAGAAACACAGGGTTATTTACGAGTATGGTACCGATCCAAACAGTTTCCTAAACAGCAAAGTATACCCTGCTATCATGTAAAAACGACAAAAAATTTATGACAAGAGATGGACATTCCATTCTGAACACCTCATATTTTATTAAGATTGCCGTGTAGTAGTGATTTTAGAGAATCCACTATCTGATATCATCCAGTGATACATAGATAAGCTAAAACGAGAGACGTCCTGCTCAGTTCTTGAACTGCCAAACGTGGCAACTATAATACCAATGAGGATATCTATGGCGGCGGCTTATGTTCAGCAGTGGACTTATGTTAATAGGCTGTATTACGTGAATGAATAAATTAACTTTCTACAAAAATATGAGCGAGTATCGTCATAATGAATTCACAATACTTTATGACAGCATATAATTAAAACTTGTCTGCCTTTCTATTTGTTTATTTTAATTTCTTTATTGTCGCCTTCAATGAAATGTCATATACAGCCCTTGTCAAAACTCGGTGCGACGCCCGCCCGCCCTACCAGTTTCTGTCCCGCTGTCGAGCTTAACGCACGCCGCCGTGTCACGCCGCCCGGCTTGTTGACTACGTGTCAGTGACGTGACGTCCTTTGTAACGCGCTTACTTTCTTTACAAGTATCACCGACGACTTTTAAAGGTGAGTTTCGTCTTGTTTGACGATAGAAATTTATTAGCATAAAATTTGGAACAGTGTGTCAAAATTGTTATAAATGAACAAATATTACTTCGTCTAGAAACCAAGAATATTGAATCTTATTGCTATAAAAGTAGCTTAAGTTTTTAATTATAACAAGTATGTAGGAAATAGGAATGGTGTCATTTAAATAAATTTCCAATAAGTATAATATTGGAAGATGTTTTTGTAGTTGTTGCTGTTTACAAAATGTTGTTTTGTGTTTGTTTGTTGTAGAAAGATTCTAAATTTATATGATGTTTTAAATATGTAATGTAGCTTACTGATTTCAAACAATATTTTATTTACTATTCGTTTTCAGTGGGGTAAATATGTTGTAAGCGAAATTCTATTGAAAGTTCTGTGCATTGTTTAAAAATTAATTTTGGAACGAAAAATTATTTCAACATGCATTTGAAAGAGCGAGTCGATACTTCTGTGAATGTTTCTTTTTGTTTTGGCCAACATTTTTATATAATGCTTGTAGATGCATTCAACAAGCTTTAATCAAACAGAAATCACAAACGTCCCTCACATAAGAACTGAAGGTAAGTCTTTGATAGTTTTCAATCCTTCAATCATCAAAATTTCAATCAATGGTTTTTAATCTTTCCTTAGGAAACATGAAATATTATTCACATGTACTATTCGCCACTTACTATTCGTCACTCTTTGAATGGATAGATATCTTAAAACGAACATTGAGAAGACCAGTCCATGTCAAACCTATGCCGGTAGTAGTTACGAACACAACGCTCAAAGTTGTTCACGAGTATGTTTACCTAAAACTAATTGTCTGGCAAGTTAGAGTCAAACTTCGAATGAAAGATCAATCGACGGATCTAACACGGCTGGGCAGCGTTCAAGTGATAACGACACATTCTCTTCTCACATATTCCTCAAAACTTTAAAGCAAGAGTGTAAAAGCAGTGCTTGTAGCCGTTGATGTCATATAATTCTAAGATATGGTCCTACAACGCTGACCTTATAAGGAAGCTCAGGGTCGCTTAGTATGCTTGAAAAGGGTAATGCTCAAAGTTTTTCTGCGTTATATTATTTGGAATGAAGATATCCGCAGTCAAACCAGAGTAACCGACATTGCTAAATGAATCATTAAGCTAAAGTGGCAATGGACCGGCCATATAGCTCGAAAAACCGACAACCGATGAGAAAAAAAGGTTCTGTAGTATCTTAAACCGTTGAGCGAGGTAGGGCGGTCTCCACCAGATAGAGTGACGACCTGGTAAGACATGCAGGAAGTCGATGGTAGCACGTGCCTCAAGACCACATTTTGTGGCGTTCCTTTGGGGAGGCCTTTGTTTACCAGTGGTCTTGTGAACAGTTGTATTGATGAGGATGATGATGAGTGAAATGTTTATCTAATTTTCGTCGCTCAATTAACAAACCAAAGAATCATGCTGCCATTTTGCGCCGGTAATTTGCGCCACTACCCGATATCATCCCGTGAGCGTCGTAAGAGGCGACAATGTTTCCCTAATAACGTTTATTAAAATAAAAAACTCTGCGGTTGTCATCTTCTTTGCCAAATTGACAACTGTGGCATATAATGGGGGCAGCCTATCTTCAGCATTGGACTTTAATAGGCTGTAACGGAAACCGGTGACCTTGCTAAATCAGAATCTATCGGAATTGTGGCTGCAGGCCGAATTGGAAGGGAATACCACGCTCGCAAAGTATACCAACGTAAAATAGCAACAGTAAATAATATGCTGTATATGTAAATGACCAGAACCAAAGACGATTTTTAATATTTCAGAGGAATTTCATTTGAATGCACAAGGATGAGGTTTATGGGGTACAATATTCATTTCATGCGTGCGTGTTAGATTCCTAGAATACAACCCCCCATGGGTTTTAAATTGATTGAGGATCAGACGAAGCATGTAAGGAGTCGAAAGATTCAAATTGCTCAGGCTCAGTTTTTTTGTGAGCTTATTGGTGATTATTGGGAGTGGTCTTAGGTTCGCAAAAAAGTTATACGTGGAAGAGCCACGCAGCTGCTATACAATGTTTGTAGCACGAATGGGTCGGCTCGACCGGGAAAGGACCACGCTCTCACAGAATACCACCGTATAATAGCAGCTTAATACTTCTGTGTTTCGTATGGTGAATGTAGAGACCCGGAGACCCCTTTTTGACTGGAAGAGAGACATTCCGTCTTAGTCCTCAGAGGTGACAATGCACCTACGTTTTCATCCTTAATCGAGGATAAATGTAGATGACTATGAGCGACAGCATCTACTCACCATCAGATGGACTGTGTGCTCGTTTGTCACCCTTATTCTATATTAAAGAAATCTTCTGAACAGCTACAATCATGACGTTAATACAAATGTTAGTCCCAGACGTAACTCGAATTTATTATGAAGACCAATTTGGCTATTCGGCCGTAAATCAATTGATCGTCGATATGGTAATAATAACTCTTTGGACAATCTATAAATTTATGAGCCTTAGTCATTGTTTTCTTTAATGTTTAATCCATTCTGCGGCCTATAGTTAAATAAGATTTTGTTTTTGTAATGTGTGTAATAATGTAACAAATTACAAGACATTCTAGTTCTCTATTTGTTTATTCAGTGTTCGAAAAAAAGTTATTTTGTTAATCATCAGAATGAATTGGTTTAAAGGTTTTGATTTTCTGACGATTTTGTAAATAGAGAAATTCCAAGTACTATCAATCATTTTCGAGACCAACTCGAGACAGGAGGATAACTGATAAATACGAGTAAATATTTCTACGGGTAAACATTTACTTTACGTTAAAATATTAAATAAGAAAGTTAGTCAATAGTAATTAAGTTAGAAAGTAGTTAATTAAATTTAATGAAATATTAATTAACTACGTGTATTTGGTGTGAAATAAAATAATGTATGGTAGTTGGTATGGTAGTAAATATAGATTATTTTTATCAACAAATTAAAAAATATAACTATTATCTTACATTATTTTTCTTTATGTAGAATCCGGATTGCTCAGAGCATGGGATACTAACCTATTATTTATATAGGACCTGTTATCTCTTACAATTAGTTGTTTATATTGTATACACATACATATATAACTACAGAAAATACGCGCCAAATTATATATGACTCTTTAAGGCTGTATAAATGTAGTAATGTTATTTTTTTATAGAACAATATTCAAGTAAAAAACGTCTCCGGTTCTCTACACTCACCATATGAAACACGTCAGCATTAAGCTGCTATTTTAAGCTGGTATTCTTTGAAAGCAGTGGTCGTGCCCCATTCGAGCCGACCCATTCGTTCTACAACCATAATACGGTTGCGGCGTGGCTCTACCACGTAATAGCGTCCCAAGGCACTCAGGCATACTAAAATAGAGTCTGTTTCACTGAAGTAGTCCCGTGTAAAATAGTGAAACAAAAATGTAAAGTATGAAATTTGCCAACAAATGTCAAAAAACGTGAAAACTATAGTGGACTGTGGCGACTTCATTCGTAACAAATAGTCTTTTTTAAACTCGAGACCGTTAATAAACCAAGTTTTGTAATAAGACCGAATGCATTATGGCCACAGGATGTTTGTTCCCCTCAAATTGATACACAATTACATGGGTATGATGTTTAAGGAAAGAAATTGCTGCATCTGGAATTGTGGAGTAAACTACAAAAAAAATTGAATTATCAGCCTTTATCATCAGAAAAAGCAAATTATATCTTGCTTTTTGCACAAAGCAGCTTACAGCGAGAATATGTGTGAAGCCGATCAGCGCCGAGAGCGCCTTGAGAGAGGCATATGTGTAGCATTTGACTGTCACAGGCACCTGAATATGATGATGGTATTACAATACACCACATCAATTAGAAAGCGTGTTCTAGTTAAATCATAAAAAAGTTATATTACAATCTAATTTGTTAAGGACCTAAGCTATAAAGCGAACAGCGAGTTTTCGACAATAGCCTAATAGTAAATTTCGGAACGCAAATTCGTAGGTTGTTCATTTACATTTTTCTGCTTTCTTTAAATTGCTTGGTATAAACATTAGAATAATTATTTTTAAACGACGATATTTAAGCGTACCAGTGTATAAGACACTTTAGCCTGCATACACGGAGCCTGCACACACATATATGCACGGGGCTAATTACAGAAACACTATCGAATGCTTGTAGTAGCTTTTTAAAAATTCACAATTTCTGTTAACCGTTACCTAAGAACTTTTTTAAGCTTTATAGAAACATGAACAAACAAATGATTCTCATATTTTAAAACGATATTAACAACAAAGTGATGATCCTTTTATTGGGTATACATAGACACTTTTCCTATCTCTACCATGCGTTCACTGCTGTGTTGCGTTCTGAAGGCTATAAAGAACTAGTATAATTACAGGCCGTGAGACATTCCATCTTAGTTCCGTAGCTTTTTGTATGAAGTTGTTCGAATGTGTTTTTTATAGAATTAGGGTAACAATCGAGCACACAATTCACCTGATGGTTAGTGAATGCTGTGGCCCATAGTCATCTACATTTATACAGGTCTTCAGGGAAGACGACGCAGATGCGTTGTCGCCCCTGAAGCCTAAGATGGCATGCCTCGTTTCCAATAAAAAAAGGTCTCCGGATCTCTACACTCACCATACAAAACAAAGCAGTATTAAGCTGCTATTTTACGCTGATATTCTTTGAGAGCGTGGTTCTACCCCGCTTGAATGGGTCAAGCCGACCCATTCGTGCTACAACTATAATATAGGTGCAGCGTGGCTCTATCAATGCATATACATTACCTCTACCACGTATGTAAATTAACTGCGGTAGATACTTATCCTCTGGTGGGCTGTAAGTTCTCTGTAAGTGTTTTACAAAAAAAAAAATACTTTGAATACTTAGTAGTGTGACAGCGAACTGTTCTTTATTCTTTCCTGCTCAAAATGACTGCGAACAGAGCATAAGCGCGTTCCTAATGAATATATTCTCATTATAATATTAAAGTCTCAAAATATATAAAGTTAAACTTGAGCAGAAAATTAATTAAAGTTGAATACGATAATATAACTCCTTTTACAAATTGCTTGTTTGTTTCAGGAGAAGCATACACGTTCTAACATTAAAACATTTTACAAAAGTTCTGTCTTTTCATGAATCACAGAAATGCTTAAATCTCCATTTCTCGCGTACCTTAATTTAATCCTCTGATGTGTAAAACACACTGTTGGTGAATTTTTAGAAGCGACTTTGTTGCTTCGTGAACAATAAACTACAGACTGTTTTTTTATAATTAGGTAGAGCCATGCTACAGCTATATTTTGGCACGAATAGGTCTGCTTGACCTGGGTAGGACCACGCTCTCATAGAATACTAGCGTAAAATAGCAGCTTGACGCTATTGTGTTTCGTATGGTGAGCGTAGAGAACCTGTTACCTGGAACTTAACCTTAACTCTTTCACTGGAAACGAGGTATTCCATCTTAGTCCTCAGGGGTGAAAACGCATTTGCATTTTGGTTCTTAATCGGGGCAGATGTAGATGTCTATGGGCCACATCATCCATTAACCATCAAGTAGACTGTGTGCTCATTTTTAACCCTTAGTCTATAAAAATGTTATTATATAACAGAATATTAAATGTGTTAAAATTAATTTATATTAATTGAAATAATACTAGTTTTTACGGAATTTATCGCGTATATTTAACTTTTAAATACCCGACGTTTCGAACGCTTTACAGCACTCATGGTCACGGGCAGGACTGAGATGTTCAACGTCCATATGTCATAGTTAACCGCGGTTACCATAGATTAAAATTTAACTTTTGTTCCCATCTATGCAGTATGAACTTATGGTATCTTGAAGTCTTGCAGTTGTATGCTTGGGTTGGGATTTAATTTTATTTATTATAGGATCCCAAGCAGATGGTAGCACCCAGCCATCTTCTCTATTGAAATTAGGATGTTTTTTGATTTCAATAGCCTCGCGAATCATCCTTGGAAGGAATCGGTGTTCTTTAGCAAGGATCTGCGGTCTATCAAATCTGATGTAGTGACGAGGGTGATCCTGTACGTATTTACAGACCGCAGACTTCCTCGAGCGTCGATTCTTCACATCAGCTATATGTTCTTTAACGCGGGTTTTTATTGATCTTTTAGTTTGTCCTATGTAGGAGAGACCACATTCACAATCAAGCTTGTACACTCCTGCATCTTGCAGAGGGACATTACACTTGACCGATGGTAAAAACTGACCAATCTTCTTCAGCGGCTTGAAGTATGTTTTGATGAAAGCGCGCTTCAAGATGTAGCCAATCTTGTCAGTGACTCCTCTAACATATGGCAGTACAGCAGGTACACGCTCGACTGTGGCCGGCTTCACTCGTTCACTGTGACGTAGGCGCGGGACTCGAAGCTTGTTGTCATGCAAAACTTGCTTGACATGGTAGAGCTCTGCAGCCAGGTGTTTACTGTCACAGATCCCTCGTGCTCTCTGAAACAAAGATTTACCCACGGTAGCTAACTGTGAAGGATGGTGGTGAGAATCACCGTTTAAATATCTATCTGTATGGGTCTTTTTTTCTATACACAGTATGGCTCAGGGTGTTATCAAGGATTCCGAATTACTAACACGTCTAGAAAAGCTAAGGAATTGTTTGCCTCTAACTCCATTGTGAACTGAATTTTAGAATTTATAGAGTTAAGATGGTCTAAAAATGCAGTTACTTTATCTAAAGGTAGAATTGTGAAAGTGTCGTCTACGTACCGCTTGTAGAACCTTGGATTTATGGGAGAACTAAGCAGGGCTTTCTCCTCAAAGTCTTCCATGAATATGTCGGCGACAATGGGAGATACAGGTGAGCCCATCGCCACACCATCTACTTGCTTGTAGAACTCCTCCTTCCACAATAGGTAGCCAGATGTAAGGCAGTGTCTGAGTAATACTGTATATTCTACGGGCATGTTGTTTTCTTCCAGCCTTCTAGTTACAATTGAGATGCAGTCTTCAACAGGTAAGCATGTAAACAATGACTGCACATCAAAACTGACCATAGTTTCATTGTCTGCCAGATGTAGGTCTTTAATCTCGCTGACAAAATGGTAGGAATCATTTATGTGTGCTCTTGTATGTCCCCTGAGTGGTGAGAGTATTTTCGCTAAGTGTTGAGCCAATCTGTAAGTTGGTGAATCGATTTGGCTCACTATGGGACGTAATGGAGCATTGGGCTTGTGTATTTTTGGTAACCCATACAATTTTGGTGATTTGGCGCACGTAGGTATTATCCATTTTACGTCCAGATTTAATTTTTCGGAGTGTTTGAACACGTACAGGATCGCCCCCGTCACTACATCAGATTTGATAGACCGCAGATCCTCGCTAAAGAACACCGATTCCTTCCAAGGATGATTCGCGAGGCTATTGAAATCAAAAAACATCCTAATTTCAATAGAGAAGATGGCTGGGTGCTACCATCTGCTTGGGATCCTATAATAAATAAAATTAAATCCCAACCCAAGCATACAACTGCAAGACTTCAAGATACCATAAGTTCATACTGCATAGATCGGAACAAAAGTTAAATTTTAATCTATGGTAACCGCGGTTAACTATGACATATGGACGTTGAACATCTCAGTCCTGCCCGTGACCATGAGTGCTGTACAGCGTTCGAAACGTCGGGTATTTAAAAGTTAAATATACGCGATAAATTCCGTAAAAACTAGTATTATTTCAATGTGTAGTGTTCGCGTAAATATAAGAAATCATTAATTTATATTAGTTCATGCAGAGCGGTGATTGAAACTCCCGACTTAAGTATCTTTGTATGTCGCGTAAATAAATTACAAAGTACTCTACATCAAAACGCTTTTTCAGTGTGTATTTTAAGGCGTCTTGTTTGTTATTTATACATACATAAACATACATAAACACTCACGCCTGTCACCCAGAGGGGTAGGCAGAGACTACAGACTTCCATTTGGCACGATCCTGACACACCTCTCTCGCCTCCTTCACATCCATACACCTACGTATACATGTTCGTCGGTTAAGGGTACTCCTAATTTGGCCCGTTTTCAATAAATCGCCAATTTGGTCGATAGATTTTCGCCTAGGACGTCCCTTTCCGACTCTGTCATTCACTTCTGCAACATAAATTTTCTTTGTCACTCTTTCTTCATTATTCTTTCCACATGACCAAACCACCGAAGCATTCCTTTCTTAATCCTGGTCACAACATCATCTTGCAAACCACACTCTTCTCTTATTACACAATTTCTTACCCTGTCGTTCAGGTTCAGCCCTAACATACTCCTTAACGACCGCATTTCTACGGCGTTGATTCTACTCTTGTGCTTTTTCTGCCACACCCAACTTTCACTACCATACGTTAAAGTAAAGACCAACACAGCATTGTGAATTGCCATACGTGCCTTTTTTGACACATTTTGACTCTTCACAATAGAGTGCAGGGCCCCATTTACTCTATTTCCCTTTATTTATCTTTGTCGGATTTATCGGTTTCATACTGTCTTTTCGGAATCATGCGGTTTTGTTATTTTATTACTAACCGGTATTTTGAAATGCTATTGAGGGGAGTTTCATCTTCCCTTGCGCCATGCCATTACTTGTTTACTTTTCGTTGTAAAATTTCAAACAAAATTTTCAAAAACAAAAAAAATTCTTTTAACCTTTTTTATATCTCAAATAGTTTTTCAGTTAATCATCCGAAATTATTTATTTTATCAGTTTTTGCTCTGCATCTTTTCGTTATTTTTATTCACTATCGATTCGGCCATTCTGTAGATTAGACTGAACTAGACAGAGAGTTAGTCATATCTGAATAGCATGCGAATAAGCTAAAAAGAAGCTGGTTACGGTTTACTGACACTAATCATTTGACTTAAATGTAAGACTTGCGACCTGCCTCGGCTTTTTCTGGGTGGGATATATTAATAGTGAATGGTTTCGATTTTTTTAAATAATCATCAATTACCGTTTATTACATTAAATTCTATATTTTTTAATCTGGTTTTTCGGATAAAGTTTAGCCTAGATCATTCCTGGAATTGCTGAAAAAAAATTCAAATGGTTTTGCATGTCATAATGCATGCATGGTATGCAAGTAATCCCCTGACCAAAATAAAAGGCAGCTATTTCGATGTTACAGATAGACACTTATAATTTATTTATATGAATGATAATATTTGTTTATAGTATTGGGTGACAAACGAGCACACAGTCCCCCTGATGGTGAGTGAATGTTTGCCCATACACATCCACATTTATCCTCAGTTAGGAATCATAAATGCAAATGCGTTGTCACCCCTAAGTACTAAGATGGAACGCCTCGATTCCAGTAAAAAGGGTCTCCAGTTTTCTACACTCACCATACGAAACATAGTAGCATTCTGATGCTATTTTACGCTGGTATTCTGTGAGGGCGTGGTCCTGACCCGGTCGAGCTGGCCCATTCGTGCTATAACTATAAAATATATAGCTGCACATGGCTCTACCACGTAAAACAAAATATATTTTATTTAAAACCTTTTCACTTGAACTACATATTTTGGTATTCTCAATTATAACGCAAAGACATAACAATAGTTTCTCTCTCAACACAGTGTGTTGGCAGCTCGCATGTAGAGTATGAATGTATTACATCCGTAGTACCTTTCGTCTGTTAGTAACTTCTTAACGGCTTGATAGATTGAATTTTGTCGATACGATACGAGTACGAGTTTATATCTAAGCTAGGAAGCCTTGGCACTGAGGTGAAGTTGTTAACAAATGCTATATTTAATATACGAAATGATTCAAAAATATTAAAAAATTACCGCCATGAACATTGTTGTTTAAAAAAGTACATGTTCATTTTGGACGAAGCACCTCATGTGGATATTTCGATTCTGTTCTTTAACGGCAAAAACCACTATTCATCCTAACTAATTGTGGACCCTTAATACGTAAACGTAACAATGATATACTCGTAGAAAACAACTTATTTAGCCAGGAGAAGTAAAATAGCTTACTGCTAAGAACGTAGTAAACCATGCTGCAGTTATCTTATGGTTGCAACGCGAATGGTTTTGGCTAGATCAGGCAAGGATCATGCTCTCAGAGACTATCAGCATGAAATAGCCACTCAGCTGATGTGTTTCGTATGGTAAGTGTAGAGTGTAGTGTAAAAAAAGTAACTCTTCAATTCATTAAAGATATAGGGCTTGGCAGTAAACTATAGCCATAGCAGCGATCACAATAAATCTTAATCACAATGATACTGGTTTTATTAGAATACTGAGAGAGAGAAATCAAATACACATTTTTTTACATTTCAATCAAAGCATAGAAGAAGAAAATAATTTCCATCGAAAAACATCAATGAAACAAAAACAAACAGTACGACTGTAACCGTTTTAAATTGTATAAAATAATTGTAATATTTTTGCCTTAAGTTAGCAAAGAATTAAATTTACATAATTGAGCTCTGTAAACATATAATTGTATATTCAGGTGTTAGAAATTTGGTCCCTTTGCTTGTTAATTGATGTTTACCTTGGGGCGCTATACGTCTATCAAAGTCCCATGCGGGCAGGTGAAAGTTGCGATTAATACTGGATGGATTAATCTAAATCCAGTATGAGTGAATTAGTTGCATTATTATCGATAAAATGTTTAGATTTGTATGTAGATATTTCACTCAAATATTTAAAATATCGACACTGGACGATATAGGCGACAAAGGGAAACAAACCCTCAAAAACAAAAATCGGTCGCTAACCTGCCTCTGCCTGCCAATCGTGGCAATTATGGCTATGGCTATGTAGTAATCTCTGGAGAGAGGCCTATGTGCAGTAGTGGACTTTTGATAGGATTTTTTATAGGACAGGGTGACAAACGAGCACACAGTCCACCTGATGGTAAGTGGTTAAGTTTACGAATCAAAATGCAGATGCGTTGTCACTCGTGATTGAGAAAAAAAACATTGTACAGTCTTCAATTAATACGCGAAATTTAAATTTGTTAAAATAATGCTTTACGTATTCGATACCCATTTAAGCCACCTTTTAACGATTTTTTGTTACGTAAATCAGACGTTTCATTACCGACCGTCGGCTACTCATTCATTAATTTGCGATTGGTGATAAATCAATAAAATCATTGCATTTAATGGCTGTTCTGTGATTTCATTATTTCATGAAACATTGTCGAAAAACACGAATATTTTGCATTTCGAATCCCTGTTAAAATAATATAAAAATTTAAGTCTAATGGATCAGTAAGCTGAAGTGGGAATGTCATATATCTAGAATAACCGACAACCGACTAGGAAGAAAGTTTCTCGCATCCGTACATTAGACGGAGCAGCGACAAGTGCAAGTAGTCTTTAGATGCAAGCTCAGAACCGTCTTTTGTGGCTTGTATGTGGCATTGGATTTATGATGAAAATCATAATCATTACCATCAGGACGGGCACTCCCTTATTATCTATTTTTCATCATTTCTGTAGCGGTAGCTATAAAGGTAATCATAATCCTCCAGATCCAATTCAATAATAATATTTGTATTTTAGTTTGTCACTCCTACTGGTTTTTTGAAACAAGTAGGAGTGATAAACTTGCTGAGCTATGCTTTTACCTCTGGTTCTGAAATAAACCCTCTTCCCTGGTAAAAACCAGCCAGGAACCCAGTGGGACTTTTTTTAAAAAAAAATTATAATAATCTAACCGCATAGTGCCGTGTAGTGGCGGTTAAGAATATCCACTACCCCATATCTTCCCGTGGGTGTCGTAAGAGGCGACAGAGGGAGACAGGCAGGAGATGGGCAGCAGCGTCTTCCTGATGACAACTGTGACGTAATAAAAAACTGCGGTTGCCAACCCGCTCGCCAAGCGTGGCAACTATGGCAAATACCCCCCAATGAATAAATACACAAACAGACGGCCCCCCAGTCCCCGGCGGCCCCGCTATTCCTGGCTACGGTGTCGGCCATGGTAACGGCGGGGCAGGGGGTGCTAAGAATCTCCGGTGGAGGTTCGGTTGCCACCTACGACGACTCGACCTGGCAACATATAACGCACGCACCCTGAGGACTGACGAGAAGATACTGGAGCTGGAAGAAGAGGTAGACAAGTTGCGCTGGCATATTATTGGATTATCCGAGGTCCGAAGAGAGGGGGAGGACACGGCAATCCTCGAGTCCGGCAACTTGTTCTATCACCGGGAGGGCGACCATCTGTCCCAAGGAGGTGTCGGATTTATCGTCCACAAATCTCTCGTCAACAACGTTGTAAAGATTGGGAGTGTGTCGACGAGGGTCGCGTACCTGATACTCAGAATCACCAAACGGTATTCGCTGAAGGTCATTCAGGTTTACGCACCAACCTCGGCACATCCCGATGAGGAGGTGGAGGAAATGTATGAGGATATTTCCAGAGCCATACATTCCTCCAAAACCTACTACACGGTGTTGATGGGAGACTTCAACGCAAAACTGGGCACAAGAGAAAGCGGTGAGCTGAAGGTAGGGAAATTTGGAGTAGGGCAACGGAACCGAAGGGGCCAGCAGCTGGCCGACTTTATGGAGAAAGAGGAACTCTTTATGATGAACTCTTTCTTCCAGAAGCGGCCCCACAGGAAGTGGACCTGGTCGAGCCCCGACGGTTCGACAAAAAATGAGATTGACTTCATTATGACGACCAGACGCCAACTGTTCAGTGATGTCTCAGTGATCGCAAGGGTGAAAACTGGCAGCGATCACCGAATGGTTAGAGGCACACTGAACCTAAACGTTAAGTTGGAGAGGTCTCGTCTAATGAAGTCAACGCTCCGTCCCCCTCGTGCTCTAATCCAGAATCCCGAAACCTTTCAGCTCGAGTTACGTAACCGCTTCCAGTGCCTAGAAGATTGCAATGCAGTGGACGATATGAACGACAAGCTCGTGGAAGCTGTCCATGCGGTCGGAGCTAAGTTCTGCAAGACCCGCCGCAGAAGAACACAAAAACTCTCCGATCACACTCTTAATCTCATTGCTGTTAGACGGGAGATGAGGCTGCAATCGTCAACAGATTTGACAGCATACAGGCAACTGAACAGACAGATCTCCAAATGCATACGGCGAGACTTACGCAACTTTAATACTTCTCGTATTAAAGAAGCGATCGAGCGGAACCAGGGCTCCAAAGTCTTTGCCAGAGATCTGTCTGCCAGAAAGAGCCAACTGTCAAGGCTGAAGACTGAGTGTGGCAACATCGTTTCCGGGACACCTGAGATTTTGAGTGAGATTGAGAGGTTCTATGGGCAGCTGTACACATCATCGTTGGAGCCACACGCAAGTGTGAGTAACGATCCAAGAGCAAGTCTTATCCGACACTATTCCGATGATATCCCGGACGTCAGTCTAAGCGAGATTAGAATGGCTCTCCAGCACCTTAAAAACGGCAGGGCCCCAGGCGAGGATGGAATTACAGCGGAGCTTCTGAAAGCGGGTGGAACACCGGTACTTGAAGTCCTTCAGAAGCTCTTCAATTCCGTCCTCCATGGTGGCACTACTCCAGAGGCGTGGAGCAGAAGTGCGGTGGTCTTGTTCTTTAAGAAAGGCGACAACGCTCTCTTAAAGAACTACAGACCGATTTCCCTTCTGAGCCGCGTCTACGTGCTGTTTTCGAGAGTCATTACGAATCGTCTCGCACGCAGACTTGACGACTTCCAGCCTCCCGAACAAGCCGGTTTCCGAAAAGGCTTCAGTACCATAGACCACATACATACCCTGCGGCAGATTGTACAGAAGACTGAAGAGTACAATCTGCCACTTTGCCTGGCGTATGTGGACTATGAGAAAGCCTTTGATTCCGTCGAAATTTGGGCGGTGCTACAGTCCCTTCAGCGGTGCCAAGTTGACTGTCGGTATATCGAAGTGCTGAAGTGTTTGTACAGTAGGGCTACGATGGCTATCCGAGTACAGAACCAGAGCTCGAAACCTATCCAACTGCAGAGAGGTGTAAGACAGGGTGACGTTATATCCCCGAAACTCTTCACCGCTGCATTGGAAGACGTTTTCAAGCTACTGGACTGGAAAGGATACGGTATTGACATCAATGGCGAGTACATCACTCACCTTCGATTTGCCGACGATATAGTCCTTATGGCAGAATCGCTGGAGGACTTAAGCACTATGCTCAATGACCTCAATAGTGCCTCCCAACGGATAGGTCTTAAGATGAACATGGACAAAACAAAGATCATGTTCAATGTCCATGTCACACCTATGCCGGTAGTTGTTGGGAGCACTATGCTCGAAGTTGTTGACGAATACGTTTACCTGGGACAAATAGTCCGACTAGGTAAGTCCAACTTCGACCGAGAGGTCAATCGACGGATTCAACTCGGCTGGGCAGCGTTCGGGAAATTACGGCATATCTTTTCGTCAGGTATACCTCAATCTCTAAAAACTAGATTGTACAACCAGTGCGTGTTGCCAGTGATGACTTACGGATCTGAGACGTGGTCCTTCACTGCTGGCCGTATGAGGACGCTTAAGGTCGCTCAGCGAGCTATGGAGAGGGCTATGCTCGGAGTTTCTCTGCGTGATAGACTCAGAAATGAGGATATCCGCAGTAAAACCAGAGTGACCGACATAGCCCAACGGATTAGTAAGCTGAAGTGGCAATGGGCCGGCCATATAGCTCGAAGAACCGATAACCGATGGGGAAGAAAGGTTCTCGAGTGGCAGCCTCGTACCGGTAGGCGTAGTGTAGGGCGACCCCCACTAGATGGAGTGACGACCTGGTAAGACATGCAGGAAGTCGATGGATGCAGGTGGCTCAGGACCGTGCTTTGTGGCATTACTTGGGGGAGGCCTATGTTCAGCAGTGGACTTGTGAAGGGCTGTAATGATGATGATGAACCGCATAGTTGCGATCACCTCACTCCCAGGTATTATTATCAGTCGTGTATTCTTTTATATTATTATAACCTTTTTAATACAGTCCGCATTTAATTTTAAAAAAAACACTGATGGATGTTTTGCCATTGTCCCATGAAGTAATTAATGACTCGTTGGAGTCGTTAACAGGTATAACTAGGTTACGCTTGTCCCTAGTATTTCTCAGTTCAAATCGAATTGGATTCCTTTTAAATTGCTGTTATTGCTGCTGTACTAGAAAGGCAGCTATTCGAATAGAATAGAGCATCTGCAATTCTATCTTCGCAATTACAACGTAACATTAATACGTTCACCGTCTACTGGATACCTACTTCCTCTCATTTATCTTCTCATTTTTGAAATTCGAGTTTATTTCTTAGAAATGGTTCCAAATAACTGACTTGTAATCTTCATCATCATTACATTTGTGTGAGTGCGTGCGATTATGCGTGCTAGCTTCCTTGCTACGTGCTTACTGCGAGCGTGCGTGCATGTGTTGTGTGTGTTACTTTGCGATTACCATGCAATTTACCATCAAGGGCTTTATCAGTACTTACCATCATAAATGAGATTATAATCAAGCACTGGCTTATAATGAGTAAAAAATATGTAGTATTTCTTTAGTGTTTTCAACCACATTTACTCCGTGAATCAGTACTTAAAACTGCAATAGGGTATATATATATATATATATATATATATATATATATATATATATATATATATATATATATATCGCGTTAAGTAATTAAGCTAATGTGCTGTGTGTTATTACGAAAATTTTCAAGCTATCGTTACGATTTTTGAGTTTTATTCCGTATTCGTAAAAGCAGAAAGTACTAGTCTGCCAAGGACAAATACATTGATGGTGGCAAATGTTTTTGCATGCAATCCAGATTTTTGTATTGCCGAATTGAGGAATGTTAAAGCATCTATATAAGAAGTACCTATTACCAACTTTTATTTATACATATTTATACAATAACACAATACCATTCAGAGTGTATTTTGACAATGCATAGTTATGTTTATCTATGATTACAATCATTAGCAATGATTAGTTGTAACTTGTAATATCTACGATAACCTAGTCTATTACAAAATGTTACTTGCAGTACCCATACATAAAGTTGTGTTTTGTATAATCGACAGTTAAACGTATATAAGTCTTACTTACATACATCTAAATTATTTTTACAGAAGTATAGTCTAGTTTTTGGAAACAATGTACTCGGGTATCTTCTTGCCAGTTTTAACCTAGTATTTCTCGTATTAAAATTAGTTGGCACAACTACAAACAACAAAAACAAAAACAAGGTGACAACTCATTATTAAACATCCAAATATATTCCTTTGCGAATTGTATTTTAAATTTTTATTATAAGGATATTACACCTTTTCAAATAGTGTATAAAATTGCATTTTAAACACTATTAGAAAAAGGGTGTAATACCCTTATAATTTCCTTGGGGCTGACGGAGATAGAATTCGGATTTTTAAGACGACTACTTAGGCCTTGCATAATTCGTATCATAATAATTAAACATGCTAACAATATCACAGAAAATGTTTGATTTTAATTTAGCAACGTCAGCTCTGCGGGTGCAAACTAGTTTAGATAAGTAGCTGCCACAGCCAAATGTATCACTTGTCGTACGCCCGTTTAATTAATCCACTAATATGTTACAACGTATACTAGTCAGTAATACTACCATTCATAATATTAATCCGAATAATTTGCTTCAATTTCACACGCCTGACTGTGACCGATATGGAAATTGCGTTTTGAAATTCGATATTACATTAATGAGTGAATTTTCAATCATCAATTATAAAGTAGTCACAGGATTAAAAACAGCATAAACAGATTATAAATTACAGTTGTATGAATAAAATAATTTCATTGTTTTACTTTTACGTTCAGTCAGGTTATATTTATTGCCTAACTTGAAAAATTTTCCCTAAGTATGTTAAGTACGTTGTGTTTTCAGTTTAAAATTTACCCGACTTCTTAAAATACAACTGTTGTTATTTCGAGGCCTTTCTTGATTGAAGTACACTTCCGAAATGGAAGTCAGTAAAAAGACCACTTAACCGCGTTTCAAATGCGCGTTTAAAATAAATGCATTTTTACTCTAAATAGTTGAACTTTTTTGTCAACTTGCGTACTTGTAATTGTTTTGTTTGGATAGATACTTGAAGCCTAATTCTTTGCATACTTTATATTTTATGGAACTCTTTTAAATGTGTTACTTTATCAATGCGACTTTACAAATAAAACTAAAGATTTTAATTATTTTTGCGCTTTTTCTGCACAGTCTGTCTGAGTATCTACCACAAAGTATCTACACTATTTCTGACACAAACTCCTAGTACATCCCATTCTCGTAATATGTTTTAGTTCAATTCAATTACAGGTTATGAGGCACTTGGACTTAGTTCTTGCAGGTGGCGAATCAAACCAACTCTATCTGAACTTTAATCGTGTGTAACTATATTTAGCTTTTCGTTTCTGGGCTGACGCATCAGCGTCCCGGGTTGTAAACACCAGCGCTATAAAAAAAGAATTATAATTCCGCCTCTATGTCCTTCAAAAGAGTCATTGCCAAGGCAAGGTCAGAGCACATAGGCAGAATTGGCGAGAAACTAGTTCGCCTTCCTTCTGGAACCCGTGAATTCTGGTCTCCCGCCAAGGCTGTCCAGGGGAATTTCTGTCAGCCATCTCTTCCATCTCTGCACAGAGACTCACTGGCCCATACCGCAAAGGAGAAAGCCGATCTTCTAGGCTCTTTCTTTGCGTCCAACTCGACTCTCGATGACGGGGGGAGTACGCCGACGACCATCCCGCGGTGTGAGTGCTCAATGCCGGAAGTGCAGTTCACACAGCGCTCGGTTCGCAAAGCACTCCTCTCCCTGGACATCCACAAGTCGAGTGGGCCTGACGGAATCCCCCCAATTGTGCTGAGGACGTGTGCTCCAGAGTTGGCACCGGTTTTAACACGTCTTTTCCGGTACTCCTACTCCCTAGGCGTAGTCCCAAAATCATGGAAGACGGCTTTCGTCTACTCGATCCCTAAAAAAGGCGACCGCTCAGACCCGTCCAACTACCGGCCTATCGCCATCACCTCCTTGTTCTCCAAAACAATGAAGTCTATTGTAAACTGCCAGCTCATGAGGTACCTTGAGGATCACCAGCTGATAAGTGACCGTCGGTCAGCTGGTGATCTTCTGGTCTACCTAACTCATAGATGGGCGAAGGCAGTAGAGTCCAAGGGGGAGGCATTGGCCGTTAGTTTGGACATTGCGAAGGCCTTCGATCGGGTTTGGCACAAAGCGCTTCTTTCGAAGCTCCCTTCCTATGGGCTTCCCGAGAAATTGTGCGATTGGATCACCAGCTTTCTTGCAGATCGGAGCATCAAGGTCGTTGTAGACGGTGCAAGCTCCGATTGCAAGCCTATTAATGCTGGTGTTCCACAAGGCTGCCGCAAAATGCTATCGCCAACGCTGTTTCTTCTGCATATCAATGATATGTTGCAAACCCGTAACATTCATTGCTATGCAGATGACAGCACTGGTGATGCTCTTTACACCGGCCGAGCCAATATTTCTCGGGAAAACGTCTCCGAGTGCCGGGGACAAACTTGTGTCTGAAGTCGAGTCTTTGCTGAGTATCGGATTGGGGGCGACTAATTCTAGTCCAGTTTAACCCCCAGAAGACACAAGTTTGCGCGTTAACCGCTAAAAAGAACCCCTTTGTCGTATCTCCTCAGTTTCAAGGCACTCCCCTTGTTGCCTCAGCCAGTATCGGAATCCTCGGCGTTGACATATCGAGTGACGTGCAGTTTCGTGGTCACTTGGAAGAGAAAGCCAAATTGGCCTCTAAAAAACTTGGCGTGCTCAGCAGAGCGGGACAGTATTTCATGCCGGCACACCGCCTGCGACTTTACAAGGCGCAGGTTCGGCCGCACATGGAATACTGTTCCCGTCTCTGGGCTGGGGCTCCCCAGTACCAGCTCCTTCCACTTGACCGCATCTAGCGCAGAGCGGCTCGAATCGTCGACGACCGAGTGCTTTCCGATCGGCTCGATTCACTGGCACTGCGAAGAGATGTTGCATCTCTTTGCATTTTATTTCGCATATACCATGTAGAGTGCTCTGAGGAATTGTTCGGATTAATCCCAGCCGCCAAATTTCGTGAACGCACTACGCGGCAAACGTCCCGATACCATCCACACCATCTGGATGCTTGGCGGTCCACCACAGTACGTTTCAAAAGGAGTTTTCTTCCGCGTACAACCTCTCTGTGGAATAGTTTACCACCGGCGATTTTTCCGGACCGATACGACCTGGGGACCTTCAAAAAAAGAGCTTACTCCTTTCTAAAGGGCCGGCAACGCACCTGCAATTCCCCTGGTGTTGCGGTTGATCATGGGCGGCAGTAGTCACTTAACATCAGGTGAGCCGCATGCTCGTTTGCCCCCTCTTCTATAAAAAAAAAAAAAAAACAAAAAAAAATAGAAATTGCTGCGTAAGTCTATGGACCGCAGTGGCTGGAAACCATTTATTGTAGTTAAAGCACTGGTTTATAAAAGTAAGATTTAAATAGTTTTTATTAGACTTGCAACGGTTAGTCCCGACATTAACGGCAGGTCCGTGTCGCAGTGGCTTAGCAATGAGTTGCAGTGCTAAGGGTCGAGGGGTCGAATCCTGCAAGGAACAAAGTATTTGTATGGCTTACAGATAATTGTTCTGGATATGAATGCTTGTCCTTGTGAAATATGTAAACTGAATGTGAATAATGGTTGTAAACTGCCCACGATACAGGAGAAACTTTTAGTGTGGAGGTAACGTTTTTCTGAAAATAAATATATAAAACAGTTTATTCAGCCATACGTGAAGACCGAATATTTATCATTATCATCTGAATTCGGCTTCCTGGTCGAACAGCCGAATATTCGGAAGAATATCCGGCCGATAGCGCGGCATAATATTTTTTTTTTCGACGCGCTTATTTATCTTTTGCCCGCCTGTTCAAGTATAGTTCAAATTGTATTTAATCACTACGTTTCAATTACTTTCTCTTTGGTAAAATGGCTTGTTTTAATATTGTTGGACAGATGTTTTTATAGAAATACGCATTTTTATAAGAGGGGGCAAACAAACATGCGGCTCATTTGATAGAGAGCCTTTGAACAACTGAAAAACCGAGAGAAGTGATTGTAGGTGATTTGCTTCCTAAGTCGTATTGGTTTGAAAAAATCGTAGTCGATTTTATTTTTCTAGAAAAAATACTAAATATAACGTGTTAAAAAAAGGAAGTGTTGGAGAAAAAGTACTTACAGGATACCCGCCATCTATCATAAATGTATAAAAATCTTCATTAAAAATATTTTACTTGAGCCCACAGTCAGAGGCCTCGTCCTATTGCCATCGCTCGTACGATTTCATCGTCGCATAATCGAAAGTCGTTTAATAGGACATTCAGCAGATATGAGTATGTTTAAACGCACGGTCGCACGATTATTTTCGTCGGACGCAACGCATGATCGCGCGAGCGATTCCAATAGGACAGCGCCAGACTTGCCAGTTTTGGCACGTTTATATTATCGGACAAACAACTCGCAGGATAACTCGCCGAGTTATTCGTGGTCTACTTAGACGCGGTTACATATTCGTTTGTATTCATACAACGCAGATTTTTAAACATTGATGATGTATGCCTTGTTGCTAAGACATTGTGTCTACTTATTTTTTATAGACTCTAATATTGGAAAAAAATAAAAAGACGGCAGTAGTAAAATTTTTATTATATATATATATATATAATTTTTATATATAAATATATATATATATATATATATATATATATATATATATATATATATAATATTCTATATAGAATTATATAGAATATTATATAAAAGTAGTTTTGCTGCTGTGCATTATTTAATTTTAGCTGAACGGAGTACACACATAATTTTTAAAAAAATATTTTATTAAGGAAAGATATTATAATTATAGAAGAGAAAAAATTAACGGTAGATTTGATCAGTAAATTACAATTATAATATTACGAGCTTGAGGTTCGTGACAATATAAACTGCCGATTGAATTACCAAAATTTACACTTTTATTACCGAACACAAATTAAAACTTAAAAGTCCCCGACACTAGATGGCGCTAGTGCCAGGTACATGACGTCAACTTAGGCGCGCAACAATAATTTACAGGTCAACTGAACAATGACGAGTATATGAGTATGAAATTTTTATGATTTTGTGATCATTATAATATATTACAATAACATCGATTTTTAATAGTGGTTGTGCGAAATACAAAAGGTATTGCGGGGTGAACGATTAAGTGGACTGTATTAGCTTGGTTCGAAATGAACAAAAACAAAATGGCTGACGTGGAAAGTGGCGGCCACTGTATATTATACCTGTTATAAATTCAATTTAATTATTAAATTTTATAAATTCATTTTAATTCTAAAATAGTATGTTTTTGTGGCTCAAACTTATTGATTGTCGGTCGATTAATATAAGTAAAAAAATTTATAAAGTAGATACGTTACTGGCTGTAAGTTTATTTCTTAAGTTTATTTACATTGTAATTAGTGCTGTGGATCTTGAAATAAATAAGTATAATATAATTTTAAAACATTTTATTAAGTAGAATATAATTGAATGAGACTATTTATTAGTAAATAATATATATAAATATTTTTTTTAAGTGAGACAACATATTTATAGCAGTGGGACTGCTTGACCTATTTAAATTTCTTCTTTTTATAGCAGTGAAAATTAGCCTAGCCTCTAAATTACGCGATTTGGTGGAATGCACCTAATGTAAATAATATTTTTTTAATTTCTTAAAGTTTTTATTACCATATTTAGTAAATCGCACTGTTTTAGGGTAAGAAAAGCCTCTTCACTCTTGTTTTGAAGACATCAAAAATGTATTCAGACGGAAAAATAATTTTCGTCACCATGTTGTATCCTTCACTGCCAAGCAAAAATATCATAGAGTATGTATGGTTGAAAATTTGTCTTTCTGTAAGCAGTAAATAACAATTCAAAAACTCTCCACAACAGCGCTGGAATAGCTACAGGGTATGTATATGTATAAATCGCCGTAAAATACGTTGAGAGTGATTTTGAAAATAAAAATTTTGGAAGCAATGAAATAATTATTGTAAAAAGATTTGTGGTGAAAGTGAAGACTGTACCTACAGTGGCGCCACCTCTTTAGCGCTTTCCTACGGACACTTTTTTATACAGAGACTCTGTAAGAAGTGTCCTCTACAATCCATAAAAAATATCGTGTTAAAGTGTCACTTATAATGGCTTTTAACAGTATTAGCGATGCCGGCTGGGGTTTTTAGAAAAACAGAGTTAAAAGAGAGCGTCGTGCTAAAGCTAAGCTAAGCTAAGCGATCCGGTGCTGTTAACTGGAATCACACTATAATTTATCTAAAAAGGTTCGATAATTTCCTAATATATATAACAAACAGAAAATACGAGTTGTAATGGCAGCCACCGTTACTGTTTTTAGCTTGATACAGATAGATACTGCTACACTCTACTGTCTACTGTTTAATTTCCCTCTGTTGCCTCTAACGATTCCAAGGCAAGATGTGAGGATTTTTTTGCACATTACTTTACTGTAGTCGATTTATTCATGTCTAAAACTAGATGTAGCTGGTTGGCAGTACCGTACTTAAGCAGTTAACATTCTTATATTATATTAATTATTCATAAAAGTTTCTGTTTCAACTAAAGAATAAAAATCAAATAAACATTACGTCGATCATTAAGCAGCGAACAAAACTAAATAGTATGACTTGGCTGGATAATCTCTAGTTTATTTTTATATAAATTTTTTATATCATTAAGTGGTGGAAAAACAATTTTTTAAACAATTTCCGAGATCTGTAAAAATTTTTCTGTATACATACTACCAAAAATTATAATGAAAAAGTTAATATGATATTTTTGATGAAGTAGACACTAGTAGAGCTTTTATCACAAAAATATTTTTGTTTCTTTTTTGTACTAAAATGTGTACATGAACGTGTGTGTTGCAACCACAGCAATCTCAAAAACTTGTATTAAAATGTGGTTCGCTACTTAAGCTTAAGAATTTCGGTTCAGACCCAGCTTTGTTGAGCTTAGCAGGTCGTAGCATAATCCGTTATGATCTTTATGCTTATAAATTCTATACCCAGAAATCCGACTGAAAGTTTAATGTAGAACAATGATGTCTATTTAATTCAAATTTGAAAATAATTAATGTACAGAACAAAAGTACAAACTTTAAGCCAATGATTAAATTTAAACCCATTGTAACTGTACACGCTTCACTGAAAGTTTTGCGTAACTCATAAATAATACAATAATAATAGTAAAGTAATATAATATTTACTGCTTTTCAAAGTATTCTCCATTCAATTTTAGAACGATTTTTCTTTTGTTCTAACCATTATTAAAAACATAAGGATAGAAAAAGACACATTGGAAGATATTTCGCCCTCTTCTGGCACCGTAGATGTAAATCATCAATTCTTTGATTTTTGGAAAAAATTAAGAAATCGCATGGTGCAACAACTGAACAGTCTGCGAAATTAGTCACGGGCTCAACTTTATCAGAAGCCCAAAATGACTTTGACATGTTCGTGGTGTGCGTCGAAGCATTGTCATGATGCAATGCGACTTCTAAGTTGTATATCCCCATCTCTTTCAAAGACACAGAGGCAAACAAATGGTGGTGTACCGTTCAGCATTAACTGTCTTTTACTCATCAAGTGGGATCGTGTAGATAGTACCTGTATAGGAGACAAAAACGCAATCATATTTTTGCCAACGCTTCTTGCCTGCCTCAAATTTGTTGGTTTTCTGTCACCTTTGAACACCCGTACAGAAAACTGTTGCTTTCTTTCCAGAACGTAACATTTGAACGTCTGTGACCATGCTTTAACAAAAATATTTACACCAATCAACTTGACCCCGTTTCTGTTCTGAGGTGAGAATGTTGATGTGTTTTTTTATTTGGTTCCTACTTATACCCAAATATCGAATCAAATTTCCTCATAGGTTACTTCGGTTTTCTTTAATTAGTAGCCACATTTTCCTCGGTGATCGCAATTGATTGTTGACCTTCACAAATTTCATCATATGGCCACAGTCAAATTCTACATACCGACGCATTACGGAACTCAAATGAGGTGCTTACCTCCCAATTTTGTTTTGAAGACGAACAAAATAATCTTGCAGAGAGAGTGAGCTTTTAATAAAAAATTATGGCCCTAAATATTTTCACCTTAATTCCATTTTTGCCATTGTTGCGATAAAAAAAAAACAGTTTAAATGCTACTTATCGTCAAAAATATTTTAATAAATAAACAAGGTTCTTATATTTAAAAAAATGTAACATTCGAAATTCTAACATTTACGAGCGACCAGGAACACAAAATTTTAGTGTGCCCATCTGATTACAACGTCTTTCTGACTGTCTCATTGGTTTAGTGGTCTTAAGCGCGACTGCTAATCATGAGGTCCCAAATTGGAACTCGGGCCGAGACAAAATCGCACAATGAGTTATTCTGTCAAGAAACTCCCAGTAGCAGATCGGAGTCAGGATGTTGCCGGTGCTAACCCCAGTACCTTGGAAATCATGTGAAGCAGTTGGTTTGGCGCCTGATCTCTCTCCGTGTCGAATTGATATTCCATCAGACTATGAGAGTGAGAGAATAGAAAGTGCAGCTGGGCTTGTGCACACACTCGTGCACTATAGTCCTCTACTGCGCATTTGAGACTAGCCGCCGTGACCTAAATTCAGTCTAAATATAATTATTATGTCTAAGGTAAAAGTGAAAAAACTTTTGTTAAACTAAATCAGTGTACTTTTCCGTCTTCGTCTACATCAGTACAAACCAGCAAGTGGGCGTATACTGGCTTATTATAGTTAAAAAATAGAAAATTGTTCTAGGTTTTGATGTTCGTTCATATGCAATTTCTGTAGGCAGGTGCCTCATAAATTCCTTGTGTGGGTCAAAGGTTTTATATAAGAAAGACAAAATAAATAATAAAATTAGGGGTTAGTAGTCAAATATCATACTCTGTCCCCAGACTTACAACAGTTAAAAAAGAAGCCGAAGATAGTATTTATTTCCAAGCGTCAGGTATGACAAAAAAATTGGTAATTATAAGTATGATATATGACATGATCGAAATGTCTTGGCAGGCAAGTGACAAAAAACATTTAGCTGTGGCGCTGCGAGCGAGTGGAAAGTAAATCTCAAAGTTGACTGCTTGTGTGCAAGTTGTGTGGGATGCAGTAAACATTTAACATCTGGTGTACTCCGTACTACGTATGGTGTACTACGTATCTCCGGTTGTTACTTCTATCTAAAATATATATGCGCTAAAAAGCAAACGCTGTTCTGGAACAGGGTAGCACATTTGCTGTTACTTTTTACTTAAAGAGGGTGCGTCCTTCTCGTAGTGTATTGGATTTTTGATTGAATTTTTTGACTCAGTCTAAGTTTTTCGGATTTTATTACACTTCTTAATAAACCCTGATGATTTAAGTACTTTGCAGCACCTATTACTACGGAGGGTATGATCATGAATTTGTATTAAACTTTTCGACTTCGGATTCGGATTCAAGCAGATTTTTCGAAACGTGACAAAATCTGTCAAGAAAATTTACATCAGTTATTTAAGCGAAAATAAAAGAGAAGTTTGTTTAGTTCAAGGAAAAAACATTTGAATATTCATAAAGGTATTCAGTCGCCTTGTGGCCGATATTGGGGGAAACATAAAAATAATATTAAAGTTCCAAGCTTGTTCACTCTTTTTTCATTTCCTTTATCGTTTGACGTGGTCTCGTCGTCTGCTATTATCAATGCAGAGGAATATTTAATTTTTCAACCTAATTTTATTAGGTTGTTGCATAAATCTTTGCGAAAATTAAACGCTACATTTATAAGTACAGATACTTATTAAAAAAATATTCAGTATCTTTCAGTAAAATAATCGTCTTTTGAATACAGGAATATTGTTCAGACAATTAGACTGAATATAAATTTCTTGAAACTCTTATGATTATTTCTCATATAGGCTCGAATTCTACACATGACGACACTGTGTATTATCTGCAGTCTGTGAACATGTAGCAGATCGTCCCCGCCATTACATCACATTGGATAAACCACAATTTTCGCAAGAGAACACTGATTCTTATCCAGGGCCGCATTTCCCTCTGTTGCCTGTTACAACACGTACAGAATGATGTGGGATGGCGGTAATTCTCTTACGCCACCACTTCTAAATTTTAACCTCTTTTACAGATTTATTATACGTAAATATTACCCGCCTTGTCGGTTCAGCAATCGCAGTCGGTTAAAACTAAAAATAACAAGGTAGATGAACTGATGGTAAACCACCTTTCGTAGTTCGTGAAGACGTGAATCCTACAACTATTCTAAAAAAGCATTATCTGCAAATGACTTCTCCTGAAGAAACTTTACTTCTCTGTAACACCATATAATATCTATCCAATACAGTCTATAAAAGTCAATTGCTGTACATGAGCTTCCCACATAAATTGCCTTATATTTTACCATAGTTGCAACGCTTGGCATGTGGGTTGGCAACCGGCTTTAGAGAATCTATTACCCAACATCGTGCCGTCGGTGTCGTTAGATTCGGCTTAGAAGTATGCCGTAAGGATCTTGTGGTTTCCAATAGATGATGTTACAACCATCTGTAAAGACCTGGCGTAAAATACTCATACTGGCAACGGAAAGCCGCGTCAAGTGTTATACATGATGATTAAGGCAACTCCTCCCTATAAGGAGCGGGGCCTATGCTTAGCAGTGGATTTTTAATAAGAAAAATAAAATATTTTTCTTGTTCTGTTATTAATAAGGATAAGGAAATCCTTGAAAAGAGTCATTGCTAAGCACATCGACAGAATTGGCGAAAAGCTAGTTCGCCTTAATTCGGAAATTCGTGCCTTCTGGTCTCTTGCTACGGCTGTCCAAGGGAACTTCTGTCAGTTATCTTTTCCGTCTCTGCACAGAGAAGACGACTCATTGGCCCATGCCGCAAAGGAGAAAGCCGATCTGTTAGGCTCCCTTTTTGCGTCCAAATTGACTCTCGATGACGGAGTGAACACACCGCCGACCATCCCGCGGTGTGCGGTTAACACAGCGCTCGATTCGCAAAGCACTCCTCTCCCTGGAAATCAACAAGTCGCGTGGGCTTGATGGAGTCCTTCCCAATGGGAATGCTGAAGAAGTGTGCTTCGGAGTTTGTACCGGTTTTAACACGTCTTTTCCGGTACTCTTACTCTCAAGACGTAGTCCCGAATTCATGGAAGACAGCTTTGGTCCACCCGATCCCTAAATGAGACCACTCAGACCCGTCTAACTACAGTCCTATCGCCATCACCTCCTTGTTCTCCAAAATAATGGAATCCATTATAAACTGTCAACACCTTGGGGATCACTAGCTGATTAGTGACCGCCAATACGGTTTCACTCGATGTTTATAAGCTGGTGAATTTCTGGTCTACCTAACTCATAGATGGAAGTAAGCAGTAGAGTCCAAGAAGGAGGGATTGGCCGTTAGTTTTGACGAAGCGGCCTTTAATCGGGTCTGGCAAAAAGAGCTTCATTCGAAGCTCCTTTCCTATGAGCTTCCCGAGAAATTGTCCAATTGGATCACCAGTTTCCTTGCTGATCGGAGCATCAAGGTCGTAGTAGATGGTGCATGCTCTGATTACAAGTCTATTAATGCTAGTGTTCTATAAGACTGCATGCTATCACCAACGTTGTTTCTTCTGCATATCAATGATATGTTACAAACTGGTAACATTCATTGCTAAGCGTACGACAGCACTGGTGATTCTTTATACACCGGCCGTGCCAATATTCCTCGGGAAAACGTCACTGATTACGGGAAGAAACTTGAGTCTGAAGTCAAGTCTTTGCTGCACAAAGTCTCGGATTCATGATGGTCAAGTTTGCGCGTTTACCGCTAAAAAAACCCTTTTGCCTCGCTAGAATCAGAATCCTCGGCGTCGACAAAGTGTGCAGTCTCGTGGTCACTTGAAATAGAAGGCCGAATTGGCCTCTAAAAAGTTTGGCGTGCTCAGCAGGGCGGGATAGTATTTCATGTCGGCACATCGCTTACAACTTTAGAAAAAGTTCGGCCTCACATGGAATACTGTTCTCGTCTCTGAGCCGGGGCGCTTCAGTGCCAGCTCCTTCCACTTGGCCGCATCCAGCGCGGAACGATTAGAATCGATGACAACCGAGTTTTTTCTGATCGGCTCTATTCACTGGCACTGCGAAGGGATGTTGCACCCCTTTGCATTTTCTATCGCATCTACCACATGTAGTGCTTTGAGGAATTGTTCAGATTTATTCCAGCCGCAAAACTTCACGAAAGCCCATTGCATCAAAATTCACGATGGCATCCTCACCATCTGGATGCTTGGCGGTTTACCACTGCTTTTTTATAGAAGAGGGGGCAAACGAGCATACGGCTCATCTGATGGTAAGTGAACTGCCGCCATGATAACAACCAGGGGGTGCGTCCCGGCCCTTTAGAAAAGAGTAAGCTCTTTTCTTGTAGGTTCCTAGGTCGTCGTTTTACGTTTTTTCCTCGTACAACTTCTTTGTGGAATTGTTTACCACCGGCGATTTTTCCGGACCGATACGACTTAAGGACCCTCAAAAAAAAGAGCTTACTTCTTTCTAAAAGGCCGGCGATGCATCTGCAATTCCCCTGGTGCCTGCTCAACATGCTCAGTTGCCCCCTCTTCTATAAATAAATATCGCCTTACACTATGAAATCGTATTTTGAAACTAGCTGAATAGGAATTTTCAATATTACATTAAAAATGAAACATACAATTCAAGTTTTTGCCCACTCTCCAGTCCACGTAAGGCTTTAGACTGTTTTCCATTTCCAATCTATTGAATTTTGGGTTCGGCGAAATCGGATTAATTTACTAATTTTCAATTTGTAAATTTATTGGCTGTAAAGAGTTTATTCCCCGCCGGCTCCAATGAAATTGTTTATTTCAAAATTGAAGGTTGATGTCTATGCCATATGCTCGGCCATAAAGAAAAACAGCATGAGGAAACCTGCTTGTAATAAAATATTTCGATAAATTGTTGGTTCATGGCTGTTTTTCTTCTATTGGTCATAATTCAAATTTACCTGAATGGTTTTATTTATATCTATTTAGGAAACCCAAATAGTAAGTTTAAAGATTTGTGACAGATAAGAATTGTAAATATTACATGGTTTACATTCGATGTATGCAAGTAATAATAATCGTTTTTTTTATTGTGACAGGTTCTATTTATTTATTTATTCTTGATTGTACACCCTAACTGAAAGGATTACGAAGGCCGGACTTAATGCCTTTTGGCATTCTTTCCCAGTCAACCCGGGGGAAGTGAAAATAATGTGATAGGTGCCAAAAATAAAATAATGTTATTATGAAAAAAAAACAAGAATCATAATATATATTTAGTTATGTATTTAAAATCTATGCACATACACAAACATATATACACATATACAATACAACAGAACTAAGATAATATTTAGTAATTTAATCATAAGGATAGGTGTAAATAATAGGTGTTAGCTTTATTTTGGATCTTATCAAACTTAGACAAATGTGCGTAGGTGTCACTAGTCGGCACCTTTCCCCTTTGTTACCATATCTTGTATACTTTAAAGTTATAAGTTTAACAATGGAATATAATACAAGTTAAAATAAATGAAAGAATAACCGGGTGAACAAAATCTAACTTAAAGTATTGGCCAGCAGCTTCTTAATGGACAAAGTTTTTAGACATAAATCCTGCCCACGGGGGATAGACTTAGCTCACTTAGACACTTAAGTGTAGTAAAGGCTATTCACGTAATGCAATTTTAAGTAGGATACAGTAAAAGTTTAATCAAAAACTCAATTATTTTTTGGCAGAGGATATCTAAAGATATCTTTTATCAAAAGAAACTAGTCCCAAATAAAATATATTAAGTAGCCGTGCGAACTAACAAGCAAATAAGAAAAATATACAATATAACGCAGTTTAATTAAGAAGAAAGAAGAATTCTTTAAAAATTATTCTCCTCTGTTATAAAATTTATTGTTTTTAATGATATGAAAATTACTAAATTAATGGTAAACTTCGATCTATAAGGACGTGTATTACTATTATTGTATTGTGTATATACATTAAATACGCAAATAAATATGTATCAGTACGCTGGATATGAATAGGCTGACTACGAGGGCGGCACTGAAAATTTCGGGAATCAAAGAAGTGACACAACATTACTATTTAAAAATTTATTTATTTCTTTTCGAAGTATTCTCCGCGAAAATTGACACATTTTTCCATACGATGGAACCAATCATTGAAGCAAACATTCCATTCGGAAGTTGGAGTCTCCAAAATGGCCGTTTTCTAGGCGTCCACAGCCTCTTCAGGTGATGAAAATCTCTGTCAACGCAATTTATTCTTTATTTTAGGGAAAGTATAGAAATCATTCGGTCTTAGGCGTAGGTCGGGGCTGTACGGCGGATGGTCTAATAATTCTATGTTTTCTTGCTCTAAAAACTCTTTTTGTTCTGTGTGCGGTGTGAGAACTCGCATTGTTGTGATGGAGGATGATACGGCGGTTGCAGTTCTCTTTACGGAGTTCATAAACGACCTGTGGCAAACAAATGCTAGCATATTATTTGTCCCTCAAGAAGAATGTTGTAACATGGCCGGTTTTGTAGACAAACGTGGCCACCATTTTTTTGCAACACTCCGTGAACGAACAATTTTTGTTGGCTTTAACTCATTTTCGAACACCTCAAACTCGTGACTGGTTTTTTTGTTTCGGGTTCGTACGCATATATCCAAGATTCGTCACCTGATACGATGTTGTATACAGCATTCGAGGATCCTGCGTGGAATCTTTCGAGAGTTCTGACGCACCAAGTAACGCGAGCCGTTTTTGCTTTTAAGAGAATGGGTATGGGAAAACTTTCTAATTGTGTATGCCTAATGTCTAAAGTTGCCTGAATTTCGCGGTATGTCACATGTCGATCTTCCTCAATCAGCTTACGCACAGCATCAACGTTTTCTTGAATGGCTGCAGTTTTTGGACGACCTTGACGGGGATCATCACTGAGCTTGACACGTCCACGTTGAAATTCAGCTAACCAGCGATAAATTGTGGTTTTGGATGGGGCTTCATCACCAAATGCAGAAATCGTCCGGTCAACACACTGTTTTTGTGTTAAACCACTTCGAAAGTCATAATAAATCATCGCTCTTGAATTTTATCGAGTCAATTCCATTTTCTCAAACCTTTTTGACAAAACCTTGTGACAAGTCCGAGAATCTTTTTTTAAATAAATAAATGGTATTCGATTTTTAAAACCAAGGAGTTTTCAATTAAAAAGATTTTCTAACAGGAACAGTGGAAATGTTCTATTCCCGATACTTTTAGTGCAGCCTAGGTATCAGAATAAACATTAAATACGCATATAAATATATCAGTACGCTGGACGTGGATAGACTGACTATGAGAATATACATTAATACGCATATATTTTTTATATATATTATATATAATATATATCAGTACGCTGGACGTGGATAGACTGACTATGAGAATATACATTAATACGCATATAAATATATCAGTACGCTGGACGTGGATAGACTGACTATGAGAATATACATTAATACGCATATAAATATATCAGTACGTTGGACGTGGATAGACTGACTATGAGAATATACATTAATACGCATATAAATATATCAGTACGCTGGACGTGGATAGACTGACTATCAGAATATACATTAATACGCATATAAATATATCAGTACGCTGGACGTGGATAGACTGACTATGAGAATATACATTAATACGCAAATAAATATATCATTACGCTGGACGTGGATATGCTAACTATGAGAACCAATGACGCTTAAATATTGTTACACTAAACTGATTGAACTGTTCCTCTGCACTCACTCATAATTATGTTGCATATTCCAAGTGACGCGACGCCGGTTCAGAGCATTTCATTATGTTTCGGGAAACAGCAATACATTAACGGGAGAACTATTTCCTGAAAATCAGGAATGGTACTAGCGTGGGCGTTAGTAAGGGAAATGCTTATAGTATTCGGTAATTACTCGTTTGTTCTAATTTAAATATGTTACAGTCATTGATATGTATGTTTCTTTCATTTGAAATATTTACAATGTTTCTAAATACAAATAACTAATTAATAATGGTAACATAACTCCAACAATGTCTAATAGAAAATTGCTTAATAAAGAAAATGTATTCACTCTGTTATTAGTTTCTCAATAGCAAAGCAATTTACCTAAAAGTTCTGAGCTAACAATTTTCTTACAACTTATAGTGCTCATAACTAAATTTTCTATGAATTTGGCAGTTTCTGGTAGGTTTTTTTCAAACTAAGTCTAATATTGCAACTACAATTATGAATTTCTTCACAATACAGATTATCCTAAACATATACTCGTAAATTGCCCACATAATATGTTTTTATATCGGATTTGAATCTTATATGTAATATTTTAAATAAGAAGACAAACTTTTACTATCATCTTCATTCTTATTTGAAGTAAAATACGATGTCTATTTCTTAAAACAACCGTGCTATGCAAAATATATTTCAGATTTATTGTCAAAATTAAATCGATTTTGAAAAAGTTTTCTGTCTCGTGTTACTTAACTTCTTGTTGCTATAGTCATCAATTTACTAAACTATGAACTGTATTAAGCTTCGGGATTTAGTTCAGATTAATTCTCACTGTAACGTTTCAATCAACTTGACCTAAAGTTATCTGTATGTTATGAAATACTATTAGTATCTAATTAACAACATTGATTATTATTCAATATCAATGTTGTTGATATAACAATTGTGTGTACCAAACCAAAGAATACAACTCTACTCAAAAAATGTATATTGTATAGCAATACATGTTTACAACAAATTGCCTGTTTGTTTCAAAAAGATAAATATAGGAATCTTTAAAAATAAATTATTTCAATTTCTTTTAAAGAAATGTTATTATTAAATAAATGACTTCTTAAATGATAAATTTATCTCGAATTGTAATTATTGAATTGCTGAATTTAATTTTTTGAAATGTTTTAACAAAAAAAAAATATTATGAATTGATTGATATTCTTGTTTTATATAGATTTAGTTTCCATAAGTATTGCTGCAAGTATCTTTATACTATATAATAATTAATGTCTTAGTTTTCTACTTTATTCGAAAAATTATCTATCTGAAAATATTTGTACGCCGGAAACGGCAGAATATTTAGGATTGAAATTCTTTCCTAACAACAGTAATGTATGCTACATTTCATATTCTGACAAATAAAGCATCTTATCTTCATACAACAATATGTAAACAGTAATATTATTTCTTATCTCTATATATAAAAATAAATTGCCGTCCGTTAGTCTCGCTAAAACTCAAAAATGGTACGACCGATTTTGATGATTTTTTTTGTGTGTAAATGGGTCCCGAGATGGTTTAGATTATCATTTGAACACGGTAGGTGGCGTTACTGTCGAGATCCAGAAATTACCTGTGCGGACCCGGGCGGATCGCTAGTATAGAATAAGCATGACAAACAAGCGCTCAGTCCACCTAATTGTATATCATGATAGGCTCATAGATACCAAGTTCTATCCTGGATTAAGGATAAAAATGCAGATGCGTTTTCATCCATGAGGACCAATGGAATGCCTCGTTTTCAGTAAAAAGAGTTTCCGATTCTATACACTTACCTTACGAAAGACAGCAGCATTAAATTGATATTTCACGCTGGTATTTATATTAGGAACACACACATACTGCGTAAATCGTCTGCAATAGAGGGGAAGAATTTTGATAAATCTATTAAAAATTAATATAATTCATATAAGATTTATAGAAACTTAATCCTATCAAACACATTGTTACTGAAAAACAGGATCTTGTAATTTTTAGTTTTTATTAAAAGCTGACTTGGCAGACATTTCTCTGCTCTTTCCGGTATGTGGATTTGTGAGTTTCAATCCGAATACGAATACAAACCGAACCGAATATCTCCAGCGCAAAGCTGGCGAAATTCGGTCTATATTCGTATTTGAAATTTATTAGTAACTCAACTAATGCACAAATTATCGGCTTTACATTTTGTGAGTTTCCTTTTTTACATTAAGCCACTAAAGCAACATGTATTGTTTATATATGTCATTTTGGTAAATAAATATAGAATTTGAAACTATTTACGCGGATTTTATCGCATTTAATTGACTTATTTTTAATTCCCGGCGTTTCGGTAATTTACAACACCCATAGTCACTGGGACGGGGACTGAAATGTTTGACGTTCCAATGTCATAGTTAGCCCGGTTACCTTCAGTTTTTTAATGCTAATTTTTAGTCCAATCTACGCAGAACGAGCTTACAGTATCTTGAAGTCTGGAAGTGATATGTTTGGGTTTGGATTTAATTTTGTTACTTATGGGTTCCCAAGCTTATTGTATCACCTATCCATCTTCTCTATAAAAATTAGGATGTTTTTTTTTATTTCAATAACCTCGCGTATCATTGGTAGGAATGGGTATTCTCTTACGAGGATTTGTGGTTTATCAAATCTGATATAGTGGTGGGGACGATCTTGAACATGTTCACATACTGCAGACTTCCCGGTGCGACGGTGCTTCACGTCAGCTATATGTTCTTTCACGCGGGTTTTTATAGATATTTTTGTTTGTCCTATGTACGAGAGACCACTCTCACTATTTAGCTTGTACACTCCTGAATCTTGTAGAGGAATATTACACTTGATGGATGGTAAAAATTTAATGATCTTCTTCGGCGGCTTGTAGTATGTTTTAATGGAAGCTCTCTTCACTATGCAGCCGACCTTGTCTGTGACTCCTTTGACATGGTACTACAGCAGGCATACGCTCGTCTGTGGCCAGTTTCACTCGTTCACTAAGACGTAGGCGCGGGACCTGTAGCTTGTTGTCTTGCAATACTTGCTTGACGAGCTGAAGCTCGGCGGCCAGATGTTTTCTGTCACAGATCCCTTTAGATTACACGTTGTCAGGAATAGCGAGGCAGCTAGGGACTGGGGGCCGCTTATTTGTGTTGTTCATGGAGAGAATATTGCCATAGTTGCCACGCTTTTGCTGTTATCAGATATATGCTGCTGCCAATCTTCTGTCTCAGTTTCCCTCTGTCGCCTCTTACGACACCCACGGGAAAATAAGGTTTAGTGGGTATTCTTACACATTACTACACGGGGTATATAACTAATAGTATAGTTTTTTTTTAAATTGCTGAACATTCGAAATATTACTTATACAAAATATACTAAAAATTACCATCCATGTCATGTTGGTGATGGTGGTTTTCTGACCGATTTCGACCACGTTCTCAACTATTTGAATTTGAAACTGTCAATATAACTATAGGAAGCTGTGATCTGCGTATAAAAACCGAATTATAGTGCTACAAGTGTCCATTCAATCACAGCTTTCACTTATTCCGAACTACTTTTATCCGACATGACGTGTAAGCCTCATTTAGCACTTGAAGAGTTCCTCGAACGCAAGCTGTTGAAAATCGTGTATGATTACCGACGTAAGTGACCCTCCGTACGATTCACGCCTGTAGTTGTTTATATGTGGAATAATTGCATATTTCTAAATTTTGTAAGGCGTCATGTTTAGGGAATGAATATATATTTACCGCCTCAATCTAACACGTATTGTTCTATTAACGAGGTTTCTAACGTAATGTTTTCTCACGTAAGCTAGAATATAAGCTTATAAGTAGAGGATTGTAGTATTTACAATTTATTTGAATGTAGCAAGCACTGAGTTTTAATAAATCATATTAGGTCTTTACCTATGACATTGGCGTTTTTTATGAAATATGTTAACGTAATTTTTATTCAATATTTTTTTATTTCTATTAATCAAAGTAATCACCCATGCAATCGGTGCTTCTTTACCAATCCAGTGGAAGTTTATTGATGCCTTTCTTATATAAAATCCTTCAAAAGAATTTTGTACTGCCTCTCATGTATTGAATTTTTTTCCCGCCAAAACTAATCCAAATTCTGGACAACGTAGAAGTCTGTAGGCACAGGTTTTGTGAGTACGTCGGATGACGGAGAGTCCGTCTATTGAGCAGTATTAGGTCGTACATTGTCGAGCAGAGTAGCGGGGACGAGCGATTGACCAAAGCTGGTTGGAGACATGCGAGCTTCTCAATCATTGTGGTCAGCTTTTCACAGTACACATATGAGTACTGCTCATTCCGTTTTGTACGAAGCTGTGATAATCACAGGGGCGCTAGACCACCAAACAGTGAGCACTACTTTTCTAGGAGTAAGTTTTCAAGGCATTGTTTATGTGCAGAACCAGGATCCAACCACTTTGCTGAGCGCTTGCGATTATCAAACAGGATGCCATTTTTCGTCGCAGGTAACAATGCGGTTCAAAATTCCTTCGTTTGTGTGTCTGTTGAACAGTGCAGGGCACGTCTTGACGCGTACTTCGCGCTGGCGATCATTGAGTTCCTAAGCACTAATTTGTCAAGATTTTTAACCTTCTCAATTTGACGCAAATGAACCAATATTGTTTTGATGCTGGCTTCGAAAGCTGCTGTTAATTCAGCCGTAGAATGAGTTTAATCAGCTTCCACAATCGCCTTTAATTCGTCATTGTTGACCAGTTTTCGGATGACCACGAGGCTCATTTTTCAGGTCAAAATTTCCTAAACGGAAGCGGACAAATCAGTATACGTGTCGCGTTGCTGCTTCGACGGTGGATGACGAAAAATATTCAAATGCAATGAAAACATAACTAATAATTTTGAAAAAATAATTCCATGTTCATAAAATAATATTAATTTGAAATTAGGATTCTTGGCCAAACCCGATACTGCACGATACAGTTTCATATGTTCATAAAATAATATTAATTTGATTTTAGGATTCTTGGCCAAACTCGATACTGCACGATGGCAGTTTCATAGGTAAAGACCTATTATTATATCAAAATGTGGTATCACAGAAGTATAATTTGTGGTACTACTAATATTTTAGCGCCGGAATCTAATTTGAGATTCCTGACTAGAACCAAATTTTAATGGCAAATATCGAACAATGGTTAACTTATGTTGGTCGAGGTACTTTTGCTGGCACCTAGTACACTTGCTTGAACTGTAAAATCAATGGACTCTTTGAAATAGAGTATCTATATAGTAATAGAGTAATCTAGTATATATAAAAGAAATAGAGTCTAAAGTTCGTAAACGTAAACTCTCACGCGTTTCACCCTAAAGGATAGGAAGGAAAACGAGTCTTGCTTCTTTCATTTCCATTATATCTACGTGTATATGCTAGTAAGTTAAAGGCGCTCTTAATTTGACCCATCTTTTTTAATTAAAAATGGACTCCAATCAAGAATTAAAATGCAAATGTGTTGTTACCCTGACGACTAAGATGGATTTGGTCTCCGGTTGTTTACTCTTACCATACGAAACACAGTGCGTGCACCAATCCCGTCACCACCAATCTCAGCACCACCACTCCCAACAATTGTCACTACTCCCAACACCACTACTCCCAACACCACTATTCCAGGAAAAACACTTTCCTACAGCTACAGCCGAAAGACACTTTCCTGAAATAGTGGTGTTGGGAGTAGTGGCGTTGGGAGTAGTGGTGCTGGGATTGGTGGTGACGGGATTGGTGCACGCAATTGACGGAGGGAGGGAGGTGCTCTTCAATCTAGGTAAGACACATCATTGTATTTAATTTAGCGGATGGTTGCAAGGTAGCTGTTAATATCTTTATTATAATGGATTTCCGCAAAGTAACGTCTGATTCTATCAAACACAGTAGAATGAAGCTGCTATTTTAGGACGATGTTCTGTAAACGCGTAGTTCTTCCCTAGTCGAATCGACCGAATGTGTTTCCACCATGTAAAAACACTTTTAGACGTTTTTCATCGTTCCCCATTACGGCACCCACGGTACGAAGTGGGTTAATGGATTTCCCTACGACATCATTACACGGCAGCCTTAAAAATTACCGCTTCAAAAATAATTTGTACAATCTTCCCTCAATAAAAACAAATAGGCTTTTATTAACGGCGTTGCGAAACTAAGCACACAACTTTGTCTGTGTAACGGATTTTGTAATTAACTATTGCGTACTAATTCAGGCAAAATTTAATTTCGTCCCGAAAATTAATTTCGCTTAATGTCTCCATACTTTGCCAGGTATTTACGTATAACGAAGGAGTGGGGAGGGATGGTTATAGTTCGCACGAATTCTAATAATGTAATTAAAGTAGGAGCACGAGCTTTCTTTATACATGTATAATACGAGTAATATTACATTTATATACATACGTGTTTCCCTTTCGAGTGCCTTCGCTTAAATGAGTGATGTTATTCGAGGGATACTATTAACGATATCGATATCGCACGATTTCGTTTTCCTACTATTGTTTCACTTTCGAATGAATTTCTTCGAATGAGTGTGTTCTTTTACGTGGTAGAGTCATACTGTAGCTGTATTAGTAGTATAGTTGTAGCACTAATGGGTCAGCTCGACCGGAGAAGGACCACGCTCTCACAGAATACTAGCGTAAAATAAATAAAATATGATCGCAAACTGCAGACTTCCCGGAACGTTGATGCAGTTTCCGGAAAGTCTGCAGTTTACGATCATATCCTAGACAGCCTCAACCATTACATCAGATTTAATAGACCACAAATCCTCGCGAAAGAACATCGATTCCTACCAAGGATGATACCTGAAGGCTATTGAAATTAAAAAAACATCCTAATTTCAATAGAGAAGGAGGCTGGGTACTACCACCTGCTTGGGATCCTATAATTAATAAACTAAAACCAAGCATACCACTGCAAGACTTCAAAACACAGTTAGTTCATTTTGCGTAGATCGGACCAAAGACAGTAATTAAAAAGCTGAAGGTACTCCGGGTTAACTTTGACATCGGGACGTCAGTCACCTCAGTCCCCCGTGACCATGGGTGCTGGAAAGCACCCGAAACGTCGGGTATTAAAAATAAAATAAATAAAACGCGATAAAATCCGTAAAAGTAGTTTTAATCAATGTATAGTGTTCGCGTAAATATAAGAAAACATCTTTCTTTTTTCTTTTACAGTCTCTCTATCTACGGATATCTGGTTATTGGTTGACGGTATTGTAGGTGGTCGGTGGGTGATCCATCTTCAATATATCTGCCCGCCAAATTTTGTGAACGCACTACGCGGCAAACGTCCAGATACCATCCACACCATCTGGATGCTTGGCGGTCCAGCACTGTACGTTTCAAAAGAAGTTTTCTTACGCGCACGACCTGTCTGTGGAGTAGTTTACCACCGGCGATTTTTCCGGACCGATACGACCTGGGGACCTTCAAGAAAAGAGCTTACTCCTTTCTAAAGGGCCGGCAACGCACCTGCAATTTTTTTTATTTTTTTTAACGTTACCTCAACTCTAAGATTTTCTCTGTATGAGGGGCAGTTTAATACATAAATTGCACAAGGACAAACATCCAGACCCGGAACAACTTTTTGTTGGCCGTACAAATTTTTGATCCGTGCGGGATTCGAACCCGCGACCCCAAGCGCAGCCACTCATTGCTAAGCCACTGCGCCACGAAGTCGTCAAATTCCCCCGGGTGTTGCGTCTGATCATGGGTGGCGGTAGTCACTTAACATCTGGTGAGCCGCATGCTCGTTTGCCCCCTCTTCTATTAAAATAAAAAAAAAACTAGCGATCTGCTCCGGCTTCTCATGGGTGATTTCTAGATCTCGACAACAGCTCCACTTACCTGGTCCAATTGTGAATTAATGCTATCCAAGGATCCACTCAAACACACAATTTCTTTTCATTAGAATCGGTCAAGCCAGTTTCGAGCTTTAGCGGGACTATCTGGCAGCAATTGATTTTTATATGTAGAGACAATAACATGATAACACACAATAACAGAAGTATTTTCCCATTTTTTTCATCCAGTTTAATCATGTTTGCTTTTGTCAATAAGTTTGAGCTTGAAACGAACCTTTGAGCTTCAGATTGTCTCAAACAAATAAAACTTACATGTTAGAAAGGTCTGTGAACGCGCCGTTTACAAACACATGTACTAATTTTATTTTATTTCAAATAGTAAATTGATTTATTTAGATAGAGATCACCTTTCGCGTCAATGATTTTATATTTAGCCGATCTTTCGATTCATCAAAAAGAAAATATGATCAATGAAAATATTTATTTAACAGTAAACAACTATAATCAAATGAAGTATCCGTTGGTTTTCATACTTGCTAATCCTGTATCCTGTCCCAATTAGGATAAAAAAATTATGGGTGCTGTTTAAGTCCAGTTTTCTTAAACACAAAATTCAATAATAAATTTTAGTACAACCAATTAAAAAGCGTATATGTAATTATTGTAATAATCTATTTTTAATAAAAATGGAAGTAGTCCCTAATGCTAGGTGTGACAATGTTTTTGTTGAGTCATATTTCAAGAAATCGAGATAGGAAATAATTTTCGTTTTCGCTTCTTTTACAGTTCAATGTTTTAACATCACAAACGCTGATTTATACGTTGTAAATAAGCGAGTCTTTACAGAGACTTGTCTGTCATGACTTCATTTTGGGTAAGATGATCTTGAACACACTTCGCACAAGTAAAAGTTTACAATCTTTGGACGTTATTACTGATTAGTTGAGTAAGAAGATTTGCGATTACAGTGCCATTAGTCTAGCTAATGGCACTGGATGCCAGCACACATATGGTATAGGTATAGTTACATCGCCATCCATTGGTCACAAGGTCTTCTGGGAATTTCCCAAAGTCGTCACTTAAGACACTAACTGAGGGGTGATGGTTTAGTTTTTGCTGTCATCACACGATGTTGGTAGAGAAACTATTGTTGTGCTTTTGTGTTATAATTTTACAAGTTGATAACTTAAAGGTTTTGATAAAAATATCATATTATTCATAAATAAAATCATCATCATTAACTGCCCACAAACATTTCTCTCCTGTATACTGTAGATTACTCGGTTGCACGTAAGTGTATAAAATTACATAAAATTGGCTATTAGTAATTGTACCGAATTAATCGCATTGCATCGACCTAATATCACCAATGGACAACAAGATCATAACTATATAATAAATAGTTTCCGCGTGTAAAACTGAGGGAATATAACAACTTTTTCTCCAATTATTTACCTCACTAGCAAGCTATTTTGCATTACTTACACAATATTGGCGGAAAATTCACACATCATCATCATCATTGTTATCATTACAACCATTCATAAGTTCACTATTAATTAACTTGACAAGGCCCATGTTCACCTACGAATGCGAGTACCGAACCTAAATACTTCAAATTGATAATATACAGCAGCATTATCTGTACAAGAATATAGTTTTGGCTAATTTGTTCAACTGATTTGAAATAGTTGAGAGAAAACGAGACGAGACTAACCTTTTAATTAAAACCGTCGTCATAAGCGCAGCGATTTAATAAGGCTTTTGAAATAAATTAAATCCGATTAATTTAATATGGAAATAAATTTTCGGTTCTTTCCGTTATCGTGTAAGTTCTTTCAATTGATCGAATTAGTTCTTTTGCAAAGTACTTTGTTTCATAACGGCTGTTGCCAATCTTGTGAAACTCCAAGAATAGCTATCGTTCTTCGAGTTTTCTTTCGTTCACCCTAATTAAAAAAAAAACTTTTTGTTGTTATCATCGCTATGATAACCATCGCAAGAATACTGCTAAACTTAAACCACCTGCATCCGTCGACTTCCTGCATGTCTTACCAGTTCGACACTTCATCTCGTGAAAAGCCGCCCTAATTTTCGCTTAAAGCTGCCACTCGATAATCTTTTTTGCCCTGCGGTTGTTTGTTTTCCGAGCTATAAAACCTTGTAGATTCTATGTCGTTATTTTTACATGTATATCGATTTTTAGTATGCAAAATTTGGGTAAATTTGTCGTAAACAGTTCAAAACCAAAATTTCACAGCCTTATTGCCTTGCGTGCGTTGCGTTACTTTTTGGTTTTCGAATGGATATATGGCCATTATTCAGCAGACAGGACCTCGATCATTTATTAGCAAAGTGAATTGCGTGAAAGCGAGTTATTATGTCCCGCTTACACTCACACGCTTTATTTGCTTACTTTGTACCAGTACCAGGTTTAAATGATTGATTGATAATGATTTCAAGACGTAGTAGACACCACGCTGTATCATCATATTGTTGGAGCAGCAATAGATAAGCCCCACCGGCGATAAAAGACGTGATCCTGTAGTGTTTCATATAGTGAGTGACGGAAACCGGAGACCCTTCCTACTGGTATAACGGGCTATTCCTTCTTAGTCCTTAAAAGTGATACGTGGCACGCATCTGTATTTTGATTATTGTATTTGTATTATTAAAGATAGTTGTACGCATTGAATAAAACTATTTATACGGATTTTAACGCATTAAATTAACTTGTTTTTAATTCCCGACGTTCTGGGAGTATATATAATAGTCACGGGGAGACTGAGATGTTTGACGTCCTAATATCATAGTTAGCCCGTTTACATTCAGATTTTAATATTAATTTTAACCGATGTACGCAGAATGCGCTTACAGTATCTTGATGTCTTGCAGTGGTATGCTTTGGTTTGGATTTAATTTTGTAAATTATAGCATCCCATCCCAAGAAAATGGCAGCATCCATCCATCTCCTCTATTAAAAGTAGGATATTTTTTTAATTTCAATAGTCTCGCGTAACATCTTTGGTAGGAATCGGTGTTCTTTTGCGAGGATTTGTGGTTTATCAAATCTGATGTAATGGTGGGGACGATCTTGAAAATGTTTACAGACTACAGACTTCCTGGAGCGTCAGTGCTTCACGTCAGCTATATGATCTTTCACGCGGGTTTTTATAGTTTTGTTTGTCCTTTGTAAGCAGGTCTATATTAAGAAAGGTCTATGTTCAGCAGTGGAATTTTATACATGGATGGATCCGCTTCATTGTATGCACTAAAGTAGTGCCCCCTCTTCTTTTAACATATTTGGCAACGATCTATATATAATCCGGAATCAAAACTATTTTACTTTACTCTGGAATTGACGAGATTTTACATTGTGGACGGCGATAAAGAGATTAACATCATCGTCTGTGTAGACGAAGCTTGACAATATAATCACGTGAGCACCATGTTTAAGAGCGTCTTATCTGTCTTGTCAGACATATTGTACTAGTGAATTGTCAAATAACATTTATACACCCATTAATTCTTTAGTTTATAACACAATTACTCTTCAATCTTTAAAAAAAACGTTAAACCTGCTAGGATTTTCTGCTGTATCGTGGAGGCAGTTTACAAACATAAATTTCACAAGAGCAAACATCCAAACCCGGGACAATTATTTGTTACTCATACAAATACTTGTTACCTGCGGAATTCGAACCCGTGGATCTTAGTGCCGCAACTCATTGTTAAACCACTGAGTCACGGAGCCGTCAAACATTTGATAGAACATACATTATTTCTGCTGCGTAGTATTGGTGCACCCACTACCTTATATCATCTCGGGTATGTCGTAAGAGGCGATAGAGGGAAATAGAAATGTATAATAGGAAGGTGGTCAACAGTATCTTCAGGATAACAACTTAATAATAATAAACAAAACGCCCAGCTTGGCAACTACGGCAGATACCTATTGCCTCTATGAAGCAATCTATCTATAATATAGGCCTATATCGAGTAGTGAGCTTTTTTTGGCTATAATGAATGAATGAATACATTAAAGTTAAAGTAAGAGCTTATATTCGTAACACTACTAGATGCAGGCTTCCTTTCATTCTGAGAGGGTTTAAGGGCAAATAAGGATTAAAGGAATAATAATCATGTCCCCTGAATAACTTTCGACCGTAGCTACTAGTTTTAAATACTATTCAAGAGTCACTAGCACACACTTATTCTATAAGATGTAATTGTTACGTAATATAATGTAAGTGAGTGTGAATACCTATGCCGGTAGTTGTTGGGAGCACTATGCTCGAAGTTGTTGACGAGTACGTTTACCTGGGACAAATAGTCCGACTAGGTAAGTCCAACTTCGACCGAGAGGTCAATCGACGGATTCAACTCGGCTGGGCAGTGTTCGGGAAATTACGACACATCTTCTCGTCAGGTATACCTCAATCTCTGAAAACTAAAGTGTATAACCAGTGCGTGTTGCCAGTGATGACTTACGGATCTGAGACGTGGTCCTTCACCGCTGGCCGTATGAGGACGCTCAAGGTCGCTCAGCGAGCTATGGAGAGGGCTATGCTCGGAGTTTCACTACGTGATTGACTCAGAAATGAGGATATCCGCAGTAAAACCAGAGTGACCGACATAGCCCAACGGATTAGTAAGCTGAAGTGGCAATGGGCGGGCCATATAGCTCGAAGAACCGATAACCGATGGGGAAGAAAGGTTCTCGAGTGGCAGCCTCGTACCGGTAGGCGTAGTGTAGGGCGACCCCCCACTAGATGGAGTGACGACCTGGTAAGACATGCAGGAAGTCGATGGATGCAGGTGGCTCAGGACCGTGCTTTGTGGCATTACTTGGGGGAGGCCTATGTTCAGCAGTGGACTTGTGAAGGGCTGTATTGATGATGATGATGATGAGTGTGAATGCAATTTTTTTAATAGAATTGAAGTGATAAACAATCTTACACACTATCTGATTGTAAGTAGCTACAGGCGCCTGTGTACACCTGCAACTCATTTCAGAAAGAAACCTACAGATGCAATATCACCTCTGAGGACCAACATGTAATATAAGGTCAGGGAAAACGTTTCTTCGTATTTTATGTACAAATTCAAAACATTTTTTGCAACAAGTAGTTTTGACAGTCCTCTTTTGATGTGAACCTAAAACTACCCAAAGAATACTGAAGAGACCGAAACAGGTGAAAATCTGACGTTGCAAGGTAAGGACTATATGATAGATGTATTAACACTTCCCAACCATGGTCTCTTTATTTTTGCTGAGTAGCCAAATATATGTGTGGTCTGACGTTATCATGATGACAGATCACTCCTTTTCTGTTTATCAATTCCGGCCGTTTTTGATGATGTTGGTGCTGTTAGGCTATGCGGCGCTTACAGCTACATCGGTCTTAGGGCTAGCGGCCTGAGGGCCGCAAGCTTAAAATAAAATTTAAAAATGTCTGCTCCGATTTTCAATGATGCTCGCCTACGTCAGTTGAAAGTGCACGTAGATGAGTTATCTAACGGCCGTCCGAACCGGGGTTGCGTTGCCGCTAATTCGTGTCGTTCGATGTTCTGGGCGGTGATAACCGCCCATGGATGCGGGTGTACGGTTTGTAGGCGGGGGGGGGGGGGGGGTGCGTGGCGCGCCCGTCTACGGACTCGTTGCGTCCCATCCGAAGTACTTACTGTGTTTGTTGCACTAAGTGAATGTGTAGTGTTCGTGTGTGTTTGGCCGACGACATGTGGGTCGTCGGAATCTAGCGGAACAGGGAGTTCAATTAAAACGTTACGGGGATTCCGGAGACTTTCCGTAAAGTTTGGAGTCGGATGCGCAGGTGATTGCGTTTATCACTAACAAGTTGGGATGTGTCTTGGCCCTCTCAATGTAGCGCTGACATTTCCTTAAAATATTCAGAGATCTTCGGGAGTAGACGGTCTCTGTGTAAGTCGGAGTTTCGCTGGTACCATCGAGCACCGGTGGCTATGCGGATGAATCTATTTTGGACGACTTGGTAGTCGTACAAATGGTGATGGGCAGCTTTCGTGATAACAACGCTTGCGTAGGACATGATGGGTCTCACGCAAGCTTTGTAAAGGTCTAGCTAATTTCTTAAGGACAGTTTGGTCTTGCTGTTTACTAGCGGGTGGAGACGGCTGGTGACGAATTTGGCACGGTTACGAAGGGAGCGAATATGTTTCGCAAAGGTCATGCCTTGGTCGAAGGTGATCCCTAGCTATTTGGCCACTGGTTGCCTGGGGATTTGGCGGCCAAACAGAATGATCGTATCTAACGATTTCTTGGGATTTTTGTTTTGACGATTGAAAGCGGGGGACCTTTCAATGTATATTGCTACACTTTTCTCAGGATGCACTTCGATTCTCCATAAGCGGAATCATTCACCTAAGCGGTTGACGGCTGCTTGGAGCATCTTGGTGAGAATTCTTTTATTGTGATGGGGTAACGAAGAGTGCCGTGTCATCAGCGAAAAGAGCAGTGTTAACTACTGGGTATTTAGGGATGTCACTCGTGAAGAGTGTGAAAAGGAGTGGAGAGAGGACAGAGCCTACGGGAACGCTTTGAAGTCGAAAATGGCGGTTGGCAATACAAAAGCTCTGATGGTGTGAGTAAGCCCATCAGGCACGGTGAGTTTATACAGCTTGTAAAGCAAGCCGTCGTGCAAGACTTTGTAAAACGCTTTTGCGACATCGAAGAAGAGGGCGCTAGTGTTAGTGGTCCTAGGACCTCTTTTAGGGAGGTTTAAACGTTTCAGAATATATTCTGTGAGACGATGTAAATGTGCACGAGTGTACGAGTCTGAAGCCGAACTGCTCGTCTTCAAGGATTTTGTTGGCAAAAATAAATTTTTGGGGGCGATTTAATATAAGACGTTCGTATACTTTCCCCACTGTGCTGAGTAGACTTTATGGGTCCATAGCTGGAGGCGCGGTTTCCCTGGTTTTGGGATTCCTATAACATCCGTCATTTATACGTGGTAGGAAGCCAGCAGAGTAGTAGGATGTTGTATGAATGGCACGGGAAGGCCACTCACAGAAGCGTGAAATAAGTAGCTAATGCTGTTTATTGTATGTGAGTGTATTGAGAACCGCCCGTTTTCTGCAAACGCTGTCCTGGCCGGGTGCCTCATCTGCATTTTGAGTTTTTAATGGGGATTGTGATGTCTATGGGCCGCAGCAACCACTTACCATCAGGTGAACTGTGTGCTCGTTTGTCACCCTATTCTATAAAAAAAAACAACCTCTGTGAGGTGAGCGGGATCTATGGGTTTGCTAGAAGGAGTACATTGACCCTCTATATTGTCCGCGAGGCATTCGGCTTTTTCAGAGTCGTCAAAAGCGAGATCGGGTTTTCTGGCCTAATGAAAGGTGGTATGGGTGAGGATTGGTCTGTTTTCAGTGCTGGGGTCAACTGCTCTAGCAGTTTTTGGCAGTTTGAGAAGGCTCGATATCCTCCAAGAGATTATCTCATTTATCGTGTGACCGTGGATTGCTTTTCGAGGCAACACATAGGATTTTATAGGTCAGGAGTAGGTGCATAATTTCCTCAACAGGATATTATTTTCATTTCCAGAAGGTCGAGTCTGTAGAGGGCTACAAATCTCAGGAACCAGGTCCTTCTAGTTCTACTCCATCATTAATCACGCACGCTAGCAATAACTGTCTCTTTAAAAATTCGCTTTCTTCAATTCCTATCTTTTCTAGGACCTGTTTGTTTTATTTATTTATCAAAGATGTCTCTGTCAGTAAATCTAGAACTTCTTGCAAACTTGTAACTCTTGTCTTTGAATACCGTTTTAAAATAGACGATGTTGCCACTATCATCATCATCATCATCATCATATTACAGCCCTTCACAAGTCCACTGCTGAACATAGGCCTCCCCCATGTAATGCCACAAAGCACGGTCCTGAGCCACCTGCATCCATCGACTTCCTGCATATCTTACCAGGTCGTCACTCCATCTAGTAGGGGGTAGCCCTCCACTACGCCTACCGGTACGAGGCTGACACTCGAGAACCTTTCTTCCCCATCGGTTATCGGTTCTTCGAGCTATATGGCCGGCCCATTGCCACTTCAGCTTACTAATCCGTTGGACTATGTCGGTCATTCTGGTTTTGCCACTAAGATCAGCCTAAAATATATATTTTTTATTTTTATTTATATTTTTTTCCTTTATATTTATTGTACTAAGTAATTAGTTAAGATACTTAATTTTTATTTCACAAAACTATTTTATTGTAATAAATTGTAATAAATGTCGATTAAAACATTTTTTTATTATTTTTAACTTAATTATTTAAAACATAAGTTCCTCCATTTTTTGTTTTTGGTACCTAGAGCCTTTTTATTTCTGGTATTAATGTTTAACCATGCCAAATTCCAGATCTTTAGAACACCAATAGTCTCTGTACTAAGCCGCGGGCAAACCGACAGACTGTTGAACTTGGCGAAACTATAAGCGTTCCTTGTTGTGTTACTACGAAACCCTTGTTCGAGTGAATTTTACTAATACTTGTGAGTTTTTCTCTTTTTCTTAGGGAGACTATCGATATATCCATTTGGTAGAATCGCAATTAATTTGTTCGTTTTACACTTATAACTTTTTCTATGTTGATATATTTAACCTACGTGTGTGCGTAAAATGTAATAGTGTTGAAGATTTAGATTTGTATGTGCCATAATGACATAAAATTTTATTGAGTAGGTGTACAGTACTGTCTATATAGTGTTTCCTCCTCCGCACCAAAAGTGACAGACTTTTTTGTTCGTAGCATTTAGGCATTAGGCGCATTACTCGTCCATTGGGTTGAATGGTCTAAGTGATTTCCACTACCTGGTAAAGTGTGAGTTTCACAGGAAGAATCGCAATATAGTTTCAAATTCTTAGGTTTTGCACCTGACCTACTACCTGAGCTACTTTGTTCTAGGGCTTAACTCTAGAACGAAAGAGCTGGGTCACGCGGATTTCTAAATTAAAGAAGTATCAGTACTGTGTTTTACAAATGTTAAAACAGTGTTTGCGCATTAACTATCAGTTTATATAAAAATTGAAATTAAAGTATTTTCATTATACTATATTAACAATCTTTTAATTTTAATATTATAAGTAGTTACAATAAAGTTTTTCATGGGTGGGGTTTTCACGGTAGTCTCTTACCATCAGGTGATCCACACGCTTGTTTGTCTCCTATAAAAAAGTAAGCTAAAGTAATCGACAGCCATAAATGTCCAAAACTTTTACCTGGAAATTAGCTTAGTGCCACTTTGTTAAGCGAAATCAGTTCCATTTTATTAAGCGTTGTTGTTTCACCTTAACTGTTTTGCTTTATATAACTTTTAATTAGTTTTATTTTTTATTCGTAACAATTCGTAACATTACTTTCTATAACTTTTAATTAGTTTCATTTTTTATTTGTAACAATTCGTAACATTGCTTTCCAACACCTACAATACTTTTGGTGTAAACGAGTATAAACAACACAAAAGCGTAACTTTTTGAAAGACATGTTTCCTCTGATTTTAGCGATTTCATATTGAATATATGACATTTCTATCTATATTTATATACACAAAATATACATTAGCATCGTGATAGTGGATCACGTACAAAAAGTTTGCGGTATGTCAGGGAACGACGTTGAAGTAAAACATTCAACCATTATTTAGTATTTACTTGTATCAAATCTGTCAAAAAACTTATTAATACTTTCGAAAAAAATATCTTTTTGTGTAAAATTCGCTGCTTTCACACAGGCCGATTACGACACGGAACCGATATTGGCGGCCCGGGGTAAAGCCATACGTCTAATATAACTATTGTTATCAGGAAAGGATATTTTTTTAATATTAATTATATAATAGCAGTAGTATGCAATTATATTTAAAAAATAAACTAACGATGCGCCCTGGCTTCGCCCTTTCAGGATGTCAACAACAGCACCTACTGGATCCAATTATGAATTTAAGCCATTCAGGGATCCACTAAAACTCACAAAAACATTTTGTCGATATCGATCCAGATGTTTTGACCAAGTTCAGTGACACACCTACATACATGGACAGAAGAATATATACAGGGCTATTTTTCAAAGATGGGCAAATTTTAAACTTAAGTGGAATAAAATAATGATATAGAATTATTGCAGTTTTTGAAAATACAATTAAATAAGACTAGAAGCCTTTTATTCGAAATTATACCAAATTGAATATGGTATATGGGTAACAACATTTTTGCCTATCGATCGAACCTTACGAATGAGTGCATGCGCGGTAAAATCAGTTAAAATAATGCATTATCACGCATTTTGAAATTAAAAGATTGAAAGGACAAAATATTTGAGATTTTTTTAATTAACTTTTCTTCACCATTTGCCTATATTATTTATTCTGAACGTTCTCTGCAAATTTGTATATAATAATCAGGTGAGGGTTGAATTTAAAATCAGCTCTAATGTTACTAAGTTTGGTCCATTTTACAGCTTTATGCCACTGCAAAGACCTTTCACAGATGTTATTGCTCACATGTTACCACTCAACCTAGTTGGTTTTTTTTTTGGTTATAAGGTCTCGGCACAATACAACGTCGCATACTATCTATGAACGTGCTATAAGCGTATTAAGTATAAAAAAGAACAACATTACTACGCCCGTTAGGACGTGACAACAACGTACCTGAGTACAACGTGTGCAGTTATATCATCCACGTTCAATATGTGTATGACGATGGCAATTCTATCGGTATAGTGGGCGTTGTTGCATATAAAATTATAAAAAGAACGTTTTTGATGTGACGGTTGTAGCATTGAATGTTGCAGTAGCAGGGACCTTACAATATACAACACATAAAGTAAATGAACATTTTTAACTATTGTCATTTGCAATATAGATTACCTACTTTTGTGATTTTCTCGGTGATTAAAAAATAATGTACTAAATTGGTGGTGAGTTAGCACTATTTGATTTGTCTTTCAACTGGACATAAAGGTGTCGTATCGGCGTACTTAAAGCTTCCGATAATGACGAGTCAGTATCGTTGCCGGAAAATGCAAAGCACCCATTACCATTTATTTCTAGTATTATTCGACGGATGGAGCTATTCTACGACCGGAAGTTGTCTCTTCGCTACCTTTTGCTCTGCCTTTCCGATTCGCGGAAAACACAGATTTTTTTGTAGACTCAAAAAATATTATAATTTAACCGAAATAAGGGAGCTTTTAGTCTTCTTGTTTTGAACTTTGAAGGTGTTATTTTTTTTTAAATAACTTTTTTTTAATGTTTTCCCTACAATTTTCTCTTGTTTTAAAGATTTTCTCTTGTATCGTGGGGGCAGTTGACAAACATAAATTGCACAAGGACAAACATCCAGACCCGGAACAACTATTTGTAGGCCATACAATTATTGTTCCGTGCGGGATTCGAACCCGCGACCCCCAGCGCAACCCTCATGGCTAAGCCACTGCGTCACGGAGTCGTCAAAATTGAATTGTCAATTGAATTGTAGAAGTATTAAATAACATTCATACAATTGTAAAGCAAATTATCGGCACGCATACATCGTACTGCAAGACACAGGCTTACTCTGACGGGCAGTAAAGAGTCCAGAGTTTCGTTTAACTTTATATGGCCTCGAAATATTTTATTATCAAAAATGTGGGTAGGAAGACCTATAAGGTATTTCAACGCACAGCGCTGAAATTGCACCATTACCAATATGAGTGGTGCCGGAGGAATTCTAACTTGGGTGGCTATTTTCGGTGGAACTACCACGGCTCCTGTCATAATATTCTTACAAACATGTTTATAAATTGTATGTGGTGATGAAATAAAATTTATTTTGCAATTTTTTGATTTAAAAAAGAAATATTTATTTCGCATTCCTTGGCGGGGGCTTGTTGACTTGTGAAGAGCTGTAATGATGGTGATGTTGATGCTGATGATTATGAATGAATTAAATAAAAATTAAATGCCTTTTTACCAAACATATAAAAAATAAAATGATATTGCAACGCAGTAAAACGCAACCCAAATATGAAATTTATTCAAAAACGTATATATTTCTAGAGAACATAAACATAAACACTCACGCCTATCACACAGACGGGTAGGCAGAGACTACAGACTTCCATTTGGCACGATCCTGACACACCTCTCTTGCCTCCTTCACATCCATACACCTACGCATACATGCTTGACGGTTAAGGGTACTTCTAATTTGGCCCGTTTTCAATAAATCACCAATTTGGTCGATAAATTTTCGCCTAGGACGTCCCTTTCCGACTCTGCCATTCACTTCTGCATCGTAAATTTTCTTTGTCACTCTAGAGAACAATGTTTAAAATACATTAAAGTTGTTAAAAATGAACAAAATTTGTTAATGTGCTCCTTTTTATTGTTACAGGTAAGGAGGTGCTACGCGTCTTGGTGTCAGATTGGTGTCTGTGCAGTTCAATAATAAATTTGATATTAGTTTCATTATTATTTCTGTTAAAGCAAAAATGTCGATGTCGTTGTTGTATTGTGTTGGCCTTTTTACTTTATATCAATACATGCTTTACAATGCTTCTGTTTTAACCGACTTCAAAAACGGAGAAGGTACTCAATTTATAGTGGACCCCAGTATTACCGGGGGTCCACTGTATCCTGTCTAATCCGGCACCCTTTTATTATTTATTATTGCATATTTTTTGACAGTGTTCGCTAATGCATAATTGAACAAGTTGTAACTCGTCCGCCCCGCCACTATTGTGCTCGACGCGTAGGGTATTGTTTTAATTCTGATTGAAAAATTTAATTCTGAAAATGGTTGAAAGATCATAATTTTCATCAAGAAGACCTTTAAATTGATGCTTCTTAAATTGATTGTTTCATAATTTTGGATTATTTTAGTATATACATTTGTTTGTACACAGTTATTTCCTAATGTGAAGTTATTGCATATTTTTTGTAAGTTCTATAACTTTAATGACGTAAATTTTATAATAAAACGCAAGCTCTTTTGTTATGCTCATTGTGTTATTTAATTTACTAAATGTGACATAAATAATGAAAGTACGATTTGTACTTCAGAGTACATATACAACATGTAACATAATTAACGCACTTTGAGAAAGTGGTTTGTTCAGAATCGTTTACTGAATCATTACTGAATCGGTAATTTTTTATCCCAAAAATAATTAAAACTACGTAAATTACAGTCACAATAAATCTGTACAGTCAAAACAAACTGAAATGGACCGTAACTTAAGGCAATAAGACTTTTAAGAGTGCAGTTTTATTTGTATTATTACTAATTCTGTCATTCAAAAAAATAAAGAAAAATGTACTTTATTTCAAGCACGTTAAAGTCTTTGCGTTCGTGGATTTGTACTGTGACCACAACATTCTTCCGGAATTAGTATAACTAATTTGATAAATAATCAGTGCATAAAAATGTTTTAACTAAAATTCAGTGTATGTATCATGAATAGTACCCGGTTGACCGAGCTTTGCTCGGTATTTTCGGTGGCTTTTTCGCTCGTTTTTTTTTAATTCGTGTAATAGTTGGAAATTTTATTTATTTAGATACAAATTACATACTAATGAAATACGAATAATATTTTTTAATCTTAGCGACATAATAGAAAAAAGTGAACTGGTTATTTGAATAAAAATCATGAGTGCAATTAGTTTAATTTAAATTTTCGTGTTTTTAAACAATACTAAAAAAGGGAACTTTCTCAGAAAAGAAAGGAACTTGAAAAAAATTAAAAAAAGTCGGTCGGTCGGTCTCGGCTCGAACCATGGTATTACGATTTTGTGACCGCCCAATATACCAATTAAGCTATTTGTAATCATTAATAAACTGTCAAAATTTACCTTCTTATTCTAACGATATTGTAGCAGTTTTTATTTGCCTAAAAACACGGACAAAAAAGACATTTTTTAAAAATAAATCCTGGCTAGATCGATTTATTGCCCCCGAAACTGCACACATATATATATATGTATATCGTTATATATATATATATATATATATATATATATATATATATATATATATATATATATATATTGTGTGTATATATACACTAGAATTGCTCGTTTAAAGGTATAGGATAACATAATATACTAATTGGGGTGTCTGAGGGTGTGCGTTAATTACGTTACATATTGTATATAACATAAAGAATCTTTTCATTGGATCCGTAAGTAATTTGTCGGATTAAAAGGTACTCTCTTTTGTAAAACAAATTCGGCTAATACCGAAAAAAGACCGGTCTTAGGCAGTACTCTATTATCCGACAAATTCGGTAGTCCGACTCTGCCCTGCAAAATGATTGTCGGATTACCGGGGGGTTCACTCTATGTTTTACGCTATTCATTACTATCATCATTATCTTCATTAATTGTGAACTGATTTTGATGATTCTATTTTATTAAGTACATTATACGTTATGGGCAGTCTGATAAAAATCTATTAGGCAAATAATTAAAAGTAAAAGCTAATAATTTTTTACATTCTGAAGTCGGGTCTTTAATTCTTCTTCAATGTGACGTGAAGGAGTAAAGTGTAGAGACGATCAGAGAGAAGTACCCTCAGTGCAACATGCAGATATTTGAATTATTTAAAATGCGCGTAGCGCCATGAAGTTTTCCTTTGGTTACAATATGCTGTTAATAGGAACTTGGAAACAATTTCTCATAAATATTCACAGTGGAAAGTAGCCTATGAACTTCTTCAGTTCCCAGGCCATCTCCTTGTCAAATTTCATTACTATCGGTTCAGAGGTTTAGTGGTTAGGTGGTTTAGTCGTCAAAAAGTAAGAAACAGACAACCAGAGTTACTTTAGCATAACAAATATTAGTGTGAAAGAGTTAGCTGTTAGTACCTTCGTACACTAGGTATTATTTGAATTTTATTAATATATTGATAATTGATACAAAAATATCCTATTCCATGGAATAATAATCTACTTCTGTGTAAAATTAATTAGTTGCAACCGTTATAGTGCAATTGAAGGACAAACATCCAAACAAATATACTTTAAAACAAATATACTTTGCCTTTGTATTAATAAGATTTCCAAATGGAACTCGATAAATTCAAGAACAAAAAAATAAGTCTGAAAAGGTGAAGATATTTTAAGAGTAAATGGTAAATAGTTCTATTTTAAGTAAAATTTATTTTAGGATGTTGTTTTATCAAAACGTACTTTATTTATTTAGGGTTTCCTTAGAGTTTGAACAACAATTTAAATCGACGAATACAAAATATAAACAGCTTTATACTTTGTTATCGTATCTTAAATTTTCTTCTTTCTAATCATAATGCAAGCAGCGACTTAACAATTGAAGGTAAAAATCTAAGAAGTTGTTTCTTCGTATTAGCGACTTCCGTCGAAATGTAATATAATTACTGACCCAGAATATTTTTTTTAGAGATTAGGGTGACAAACGAGCACACAACTCACTTGATGGTAAGTGGATGCTATAGCCCACAGATATCTTCGTTTATCCTCGATTAAGTGTCAAAATGCAGATGAGTTGTCACCCTTGAGGGACTATGAGGGAATGTTTCGTTTCCATTAAAAAGAGTATCCGGTTCTCCGTCAGCGTTTTGCGCTGGTATTCTGTGAGAGCGTGATGTTTTCTCGGTCGGGCATTCGTGTTACAACCATTATATAGCCGCAGCGTGGCTCTACCACATGTAAACCATCGTATTATTACGAAGTATTGTATATCTTTGTGATAAGGTTTATTGAAATCCTTTTAACACTTAATGCGTGACTTTGTTGGAATAGTGGCTACACACTTTCTTCGGGTTGTTAAAAAAAAGTCATTACTCGAGCAAATAATAAACGGCAATGTTGTATAAAAATACACAAAAATCTTTCCCGGTAATCATGCTATCTATATAAACTCGTATATTATAATACGTTAAGAAAAACTTTGTTGTTCCCTTCATATTGTGCGCATGAAGGAATGTGGGATTTCGCGAAGTTACATTTTATATGAAGGAGTTCAGGAAGCTAAAATACATTTACAATAAGTGTTAAAAAGTGTTAGTAATAAAATAATACATTGTTTACATACTGACAATATCAAACATTTAATTGTCGCTTGGACAAATTATGGCGTTTGATGACGTTCATACTGCCAATGACTCAGAGTAAGTACTCTATGTATGTTACATAAAAAATGTTATTATTCAAAAGCTGAAGTCAAACAATTAATAGTCTGGAATTAAACAGTCGCACAGAGTGGAGATTTTAGTGAAATAATTTTAAAATATTGCCATCATACAATTACTGATATGTTGAGTGGAGTTTATGTCTAGGGGAAAAGCATTTATTTTATATTTTTGTACATCTATTTGATATTGTGTTTCATATATTGATCGGTTTGAAGCCATAAGGAGTTTACTAGGAATAGTAATAAATTTTAATTTTGGATAATTGTCTGAAATAAATGAATTAATATTTTATAATACATACTGATATATTGAGTGGAGTTTATGTCTAGGGGAAAAGCATTTATTTTATATTTTGTACATCTATTAGATATTTGTGTTTCATATATTGATCGGTTTGAAGCCATAGTGCGCTAAATATGTGCTTCCATGTTGAATTGCATGCGGGCTAGCAACAACATTCTCCTGAGTGTACTAGCGATTAGGTAATAAATTGTTAAATGAATTTGGATAATTGGTCTGAAATAAATGAATTAATATTATTATATATTAATGTGCTATTGAAAGTGGAACATAAGTTACATAATAAATACAAACCTAAAAATTTTATGAATTGCGGTCGGTATAAATTATATACTGTCATAAATTAACCATTAGGAAAATCAGCGTAGTGCTTTTAACGCGTTTATTAACTTCTAACTCTTTACTTCTTAAGTATTAATAATTAAACTATTTTAAAATAAGTGAGGTTTTTCTAAGCGTCGTGTCGACACCAAAGCCGTGACGACACCAACAAGGATCTCATTAACTTTATTATGGCCTACCTTGAAACAGTTACGGTAGGCTGGCGATATAACTTCTCAAAAATATTTCAAAACCACCAGGCCGATTGAACACCTAAGTGATGGGAATTAGAGGTGAATATCGCTTGAACGTCGCCACAATATTTTCAGATGTCTCGTCAGTCTAGTTAGGAGGAAAAATTGAAGAGGTATTCGTGTAACGTGACGTTAGGGACTTGTTTGGGACGGCTCGTGGTGGAATATTATGATATTTTTTTTGATGTTATATAAAGTGAATCTCACCCGGTGAGGCAGCAAGGGTTTTTTATCTACGATGCTTATTGGCGTGGAACTATTTATGATATGTTTATTCACTTAAGCTTAAGTATTTCGATAATACAAAAATGTACGTATGTAACTAAATTTAGGATAGAAAAAGAAACACAATGGTTTTCTTCTTTCTTTTTCTGTTTCGTCCCTTAAAAGCTCCCTGCTGGAAGTAGGCGTTCCCGTTATAGAGAATATTTTCATTAAAGCTAAGGATGACAAAATAACACACAGTCTACCTGATGATAAGTGGATGTTGTGGCCAGTAGACATCTACACTTATTCTCGATTAAGAATCCTTGTCACCCTAAATGCCTAAAATAGATTGCCTCGTTTCCAATAAAAAGGGTCTCCGGTTCTCTACACTTACCATAAAAAACCAGCAGCACTGAGCTGCTATCATACGCTGATGTTCTGTGAGAGCTTTGTCCATGCTCAGTTAGGTGGAACCATTTTTGCTACAACCATAACATAGCTGTGATATGCTTCTACAGCTCTATGTCTCGGTTATACTCGGCAGGTAGATTGACGATCTTAGTAGGTTAAGAGTGAACGAGAAGGCTATACCGCCATCAGTCGGTAGGCATTAGATATTTTCGCATTTCCTATAGTCGTCTCTTACGAATCCAATGGGAAAGAATTGGGAAAGTATTCTCTTACGCCGCCAAACATGACTTATTGGTAAAGTAATGGACTCCATGTCTCGTTGCGCCAACGCACAGTTTTGCGTGTCGTATTTTTAAGTTGATGTATTTTATTAGTTAGGTTATCTGACACAATACTTTCCTTTTCTCTAGGAGCTGTGCTTCTCTATCCTTCCCTTGCTGTTTATTTGTTGTTCCTAATCCGCAGCAGCTCATCTCTCTTCGTGTCATGCAACGCATTAAATTAATGTTATGCTTAAAATAATGCAGTTCGCTAATCGTTCGCCCACCTATAGCTCACCCGCACCACTCCACCAATGTCCATTATTGTCATACATTGTTCTCATATTTGTTTGGTTTTGTAACAGGATTACCCATTATGCATATCTCTGACTCTGGAATGCGCCTCCCTTAGCGATAAGAAAATCCCCTAACAAATGGTTTTTAAAACAAAAGTAAGAGAACATTACTTAGGCTCATATGACACATATATTACATATATTTATGTATGAATTTCACTGCTGGCCGTTTGAGGACGCTCAAGGTCGCTCAGCGAGCTATGGAGAGGGCTATGCTCGGAGTTTCTCTGCGTGATAGACTCAGAAATGAGGATATCCGAAGTAAAACCAGAGTGACCGACATAGCCCAACGGATTAGTAAGCTGAAGTGGCAATTGGCCGGCCATATAGCTTGAAGAACCGAATACCGATGGGGAAGAAAGGTTCTCGAGTGGCAGCCTCGTACCGGTAGGCGTAGTGTAGGGCGACCCCCCACTAAATGGAGTGACGACCTGTTAAGACATGCAGGAAGTTGATGGATGCAGGTGGCTCAGGACTGTGCTTTGTGGCGTTACTTGGGGGAGGCCTATGTTCAGCAGTGGACTTGTGAAGGGCTGTAATGACATGAATGATGATGTATGCATTTTAAGTTTTTTACTATAGCCACTAACTTTCAGGTTGGCTGGTAGAAATAGCCATACGGAATTAAGTCCGCCGTTTGTACCTTTAGTACAATAAAGTATATAAATAAATAAATAAATAGGCTTTACTTCCGATATATAATTATATTGTAGGTTTCATTATGTTTACTCTCTCTGGTTAATGAACATTGTTTGTTTTATAAAACTGAAGTGAAAATCGAAACAACAGATGGTAAATGGTCACTGCTGCTCATGGATACCCGCAATCAATTATACATAAAAACTAGTCTACAGATGCGTTTTCGCCTCTGTGGACTTAGATTCCTCACACCCAGGTATTATACTGGCTCTCTACATATTTCAAACTGGAACACAGCAGTGCGAGCAAAATAACGGTATTAGGCGGCAGATGCATTTCAGAGGGACGTTTGTGGTGGCACTTAGATGGATTCCTAATCAAAAATAGTCCAACCACCTAGTGCACTTACAACCAAACTCTGTTTGCTCACGTACTGTGAAATTTTAAGGTGTGCGCTAACTCCTAGAGATAACAAGTCTCCCATATAAAGCAGTGAAATCGAAATGAGCCCTAATCGAATTAAGCGGATACGTGAGCGAATGACTTGAGAACTTCCACATCCCACACATTTCATATAACTCTAAAAGTACTTTACTATTCTGATCGTACACATGTATCTCTTAGGAAAGTTAGGAATGTTATTGTTAACGTATGAACAAAGAATGTCTTATGTTCGTATTTTATGCTCGCTTAGAAATACGTTTTGTAATTTTAAGGATAATCAGATTGTTTTCCTTGAATGTTTTTCAAGATGATATCTTTGAAAACTCTCGAGTGTTGAAAACGTAAGTTGAATAAATAAACGGTCTGTTATACGTTAACAAAGTAAGGAGTATGAACCGAGAAAATCTGAACTCAATTTAGATATAGTAATATCGAAAACTGAATGGACTAGAGGAAGCGACTATATATAGCAAATGGACAGGAAACTTTATAAATAAGAAAGCTTATGATGCGATTGGAAAGTAAACAAATATTTTCACTACAAACTATCTAGTCATAAGACACCATATCTCCGAGTATTTTTTTTATATTTACACTGTTTACAGATTCAAGAGCCTTTGCTTCAAAACTAAAACCATAAAATATAGAAAATATCAAAAGTTTTGTTGGGCAACCCAAACATAGTTTTAAAAAATCATAAATTTAAACGTTAATGTTATTATTTTATCAAAAAATGTTGATGAGCGAGCACATAGTCTACCTGATCATATGTGTATATGCTAGCGTACGTAAACATACATCTACCCTCGATTACAATTTTAAATGACCAGCAACTTTATCTATTTTTAATGCATGTATTATAGTACGGATGGTGTTAAAGTCTACACAGAGGTACTTACTTTTCTCTACCTTTATTTAAAAATTAAAGTTATAGTCAACATTCGTCTTACGATCGGCACAGGCCTCCTTTCATTTCGTTTGTCGCTCCTATTTGTATAAAAACATCTTGTGTAAGGCACCAAAGTTCCAAATGAAAAATAAATCACATATAAAAAGTCCATATTTACAGTTTTAGTATGTTTCAGCCTCTATTGAAAAGTTACTCAATGAAATAAAAATAACACTATAAAACTTCGGCGTGAATGTGACAGCAGCGTAAATTTAGCTCGGAGGGAACCAAACTAAACTATGAATAAAACATTAGGGACTCGTATGAAACGTGAACATTTTTAACAGCAACTTTGACTGCTCTTAAATGAAATGATTTTTTTATACTTTGATACTTTGTTATATTAAATGAGGTTTTTGAATAATGGCTGTAACGACTAAAACTAGTTTAAAAAGGCAATGAGCCGGCTATATTGTTCAAAGAAAATACATCTGGTGAGGAGGTTAGGTTTTTCAGTTGTGGCTTCATACTGGTAAGCGATGTTGAACGCCCAGGACTCCAGAAGTCGAAAGTTGCAACCGTACTTTGTGGTATTCCTTGCAAGCCGCTTTACGCCATGGCTTGGATTTGTGAAGGGTATATAGATAGAAATAGAAATAAAGCTAAAAATATTGATTTTACATCAATTTTCAGGATCCATCTACAGTGCTGCGACGTAGGGCAATTCAAATAACGAAACCAATTACGCCGAGAGAATCAGCCCTGACGTAATATTAACTTAAGACACCAAACGCTCCGGCGATTGTTGACTTTATGAGATTGGATACACAAATTATACTGCCATATCTATATAATCCAACTTTCTACAGATTATATTTGACGTGGTTAATTTTATACGCTGATCGTGATTCAAATATTGATCGATATAATACAAATATATTTGCATCGTCATGCACCCTTATTTTTAAACGAATTGTCAACTTAAAGTAAATTCATTTTATACAAAATACCTACCAAATTTTGATTAATATTCTTAGGCGAATGGCCTAAATCAGTAGACCTAATATAACTAACAATTAAACTAATGTTTTATAATATCAAAATTGTACCATAAGATCGCATCAAAATGTGTAGAGTATTGAAAAAATTTGATTGTGGACTGGAATTTCAGCCAAAATAATATCAGTGTTAATACATAGTGATTTCAGCTCTGAATGTGTTCTCAATACATAACTGTTTATAGTCTCTGACAATAAATAAAAAGTCATCACAGCTCTCTAAGCGTCTTTTGAAAACATGAAATGTCATTTTTATTTAAATTCTAAAGATTTCATTTTATGTAAAACCGATGGTTCCATATAAAATGTCTTTGGCATTTTCATATACACACATAATTCAAGAATATTTTAGTTATTCGTATGTGACACTACCCTTAACGGAACGAAAACAAATATAGTGATTCCAAACAAAATACTAAAGAAACCCCAAATATTGCATCTAACTGGAATTCGAATATTACTCGCAGCTCGATAATCAGCTTATCTTCAGGCCACTGAGTCATAAACTTTTATTGAGTCAAGAAATACCTTTAGCTTAACTATATCAAAGCGAAGCGTCGTTTTTAATGAGTTAGAGTGCATTCGATCAAGGGACTCTTACGACGTTTGCGAAATGAAAATGAGGTCATTGATTCTCTTATGATCGGACTATATCTCTTACGTACGGTCTAAACGGAAAGTTACATTATCCTTTTCATAGTAGCTATTCTGACCTTTTGACTTGATTTCCTGCCATCAGTCTATTGGCTGAGCTTTGCCCATTAATCAACAGGGGCAATTGCTTCTACAATTTGACATTTTCTACAAATAAGACGCATCTAGCATCTCGGGATTCAACCCCAGTCGGCACCAATGAAATATTTACCACGTGGCGATCTAGAAAACATCACAAACTCATATAATACTACAAAGGTATATTTTAAATGCAACAATTTTATTTCATACAAATTCAAAAAAGTAGCTTTATCTCATATTTTTGTCCATATAATATATTATTTACGTCCTCTTTTTTAGAATAATTAAGCTACATTATCCTCCAGATCATCCAGAAAAAAGAGACACTTGATGTATGTAGGTACTTTTAAGTTTTGCGGCAGATATGTACGTCATGTGCACTCACGTGACATCTAATGTAATCTAGGATGAACCATTTTCATAGTGCACGAGAATAAACCTTAATTTTAAGCAGTCGTAAGATCCTAATTATGTACGGGAATTGTTCTAATAAAATATCTCTGCAGTTTATTTATTTTTTAAGTGAAGCACTCCGCTTTTTACAATTTTAGTCAAAGTTAGTCAGTAAGCTATATTTTTCATATTTTCACCTTTTTTGACGTATAATTAAAAAATATGGTAAGGTTGCATTTTGCTGGCAAATTTAAAGCTTTGTATTCCGAAAGTTTAGCTTGTTTGACAACGTCAAGGTAATTTCAGAAATATCATAACTATTGCTGAAAATGACTGATAAAAATATATAGGTATATATCTATTGGTTATAATTTTTCATCCTATATTTGCGAGATCTATGGTAAGAGTATGAGTCTTAATCTTTTATCTACTCGTAATTCCGTCAATAATCAGTTATTGGCTGAATTACGAGTAGATAACAAATTACAAAACAAAACGAAACCTCAGGGTTTTGATCATCTGGCCCAAAATGACAGAGGGGCAGAATGAATGTTTATTAGAAAAATGTTGCAATATAACAATGAAAGTCTAAAATAATTATTATACCAATAGGAACAATAAACTCCGTTTTTTGTCTATTCTGAGTTCATTATAACTTATGTTTTGGAGTATTAAATTTACCTTACTTGATCGATTATTACTGTTTTAACTTTTAATTATGTTACACGAAGTATTTGTTTAGACTTGTTATGTTTAGTTTATAGGAAGCTTCCTTTCGTTTATAAATTGATTTATCTTTAAACCCATTCAACGAAGTTAAAACTAAGTGCTATTCTACTCCTACTTACTACTAGTAGCTCCAAACTAATCTCATTAGTTTATTACGCACGAAAAACTAGTGGAAATCTTCGTTGACTTTTTTGGACTTTTGAAGTTTGGTTATACAAAACGTGTTCGTTGTGTGTGTTTAATGTATATTGTGCAATATATCAGTATCGAATATAATCCGATGCTCTTTTTATATTATTATCTTATTTCAAGTGTACAAAATATTCTCATAATGAAGAATCATAACATAGCTACGGAGTAATTACTACCGGTAAACGATTCCCAACCGAGTTACACAATCACTTCTAATTTGGGTGGATACGGGGATTGCTCAACAACATTGGTTATTTTTAATGGGATAGGGTGACAAACGAGCACACAGTCCACCTGATGGTAAGTGGATGCTGTGCTGCAAATAGACATCTACACCTATCCTCGATTACGAATCAAAATGCAGATACGTTGTCACCCGTGAGGACTAAGATGGAATGCCTCGTTTCCAGTAAAAAGGGTCTCCGGTTCTCTACACTCACCATACGAAACACAGCAGCATTGAGCTACTATTTTACGCTGGTATTCTGTGAGAGCGTGGTCCTTCCCCGGTCGAGTCGACCCATTCGTGCTAAACTATACTACTAATATAACTGCAGCATGGCTCTACCACGTAAAATTTACATCATCATCGTTTTACAGCCCTTCACAACTCTCTCTGCACATAATCCACCCCCAAGACTATGCTATAAAACTTGGTCCTGAGCCACCTCTATATAAAAAGCTGGCGGTGGCAGCTTCGTATCGGAAAGTTAAGTGTTGAAAGGCCCTCCACTAAAAGGACTGACCACCTGGTAAGACATTCCGAAAGTAAGTTTAAATAAACTATTAAATACACAATTCTTGTACTTGTTTATTCAATAATTTAGTTACAGCCTATTAAAGTCCACTGCTGAACATAGGCCTCCCCCAGAGATTGCCACTATTTGTGGCAAGTGGGTTGATAACCTCAGTTTTCTTATATTTATTCATTATTAGGAAGCTGCTTCTGCCCATCTAATGATTTGTTCCCTCTGTCACCATTACGATACCTACGGTATGATATGAGGTCTTCGATCAATAATGATCGAAGTATGAGGTAGTGGATACTTTAACACCGGCACTACACAGTAACAATTATGTAATATTAGATTATTTTCCAATTTTTAATCGAATGAAGTTAACTCCACATTTCATCATTCTTCGTTCTACAAGAACATCATTCAGTGAGTTTTGGTAGAATTATGCGGTACGTGAGTGAATTTTTGAACGGATCCGGACAAAGCGCTTTAGGTCGTTTCATATAATATTAGTACGGTTGACGTCTATTATGTTGTTATAACTATATTAGGAAAATTATTTAGAAAAAAAGAAACTTTTATAAAAATGCATTAGCAAATGTGACATTTTAAAAATAACAGTATTTGAAATGCAAAATACAAAATACCTATTTCCATTTTGTATTTAAATACTTTTTTTACAAAAGCATTTTATATTTAGTTTGAAATAACTTTAAGGACATATTTTGTATTTGCAAAATACAAAATAATTTTTGCTAAGTTTTGTAAACATCAAAAAATTAATAATTAATGTGATGAAAAATTGTAATTTTTTTTCTTACTATGGCAACACTGAATTGAACTGCTTTCTTGTCAGCGTAGACAGAGAAACCTATAGACAAATTGACGCCTTCTTTCGCATTCGCACATGAAAAAGATAGATTTATGCATAAGTCTTGCATAGAAATGAGACAGAGCGGTGTGATTGTTTGTCCCTTTCTCCGTGCCGGTTTTTTTTTTTTTAGCAATTGCTAAACAACTTTGACATTCCGTAGCGATCTAAGGAGTTTACAAGTTGGTTTAAGTGAGAAAAACAGTTTTTTGTGAGCTTAAGATTGGTGAATCTTGTACAGTTCAGTACTTAGAACAATTAAATTTTTATCTAAATATGTTTAAAAGCCATAAAGATTATTGTATAACCTAAAACTACGTTATCATCCTTTCTCACACGAGGCCACGCTAATCATTAGTCTATAGGTTTCTCTGTCTACGTTTGTCAGGCCACACATAGTGATAATCTGTGCAGGCCACTTAGTTCTGTATATATTAAAGGCCTTCTACACGATCGGGACAAACCACCAACCGTCGTGACCTTGGTCGAGTTGATGTAAAAATGGACAGTGTAGACATCGGTTGTCTGACCAATATTTTGGTTGATCTCCGACGGTCTTGGTCGCGAGCGCATCGCTCACGACACGTCGGGTCCGTGGTTGATGCCGACCGTGTGGAAAGCTGTCGGCCGACGAGAGCGCCTCAGTGCGCGCTTAGCAGTCGTCACAGGCGAATGTTTGACGGCACTATGGATACGAACGAAGCAAAGAACGTGAGGTCCTGACCGAATTCTTGTCACTGTACTGTGATTTACCATGTCTTAAATGCCATGCCATATTTTTTTATAGGATAGGGTGACAAACGAGCACACAGTCCACCTGATGGTAAGTACTTGCCGCGGCCCATAGACATCTACATCTATCCTCGATTACGAATCAAAATGCAGATGCGTTGTCACCCGTGAGGACTAAGATGGAATGCCTCGTTTTCAGTAAAAAGGGTCTCCGGTCTCTACACTCACCATACGAAACACAGCAGCGTTAAGCTACTATTTTAAGCTGGTATTCTATGAGAGAGTGGTCCTTCCCCGGAGCCAACCCATTCGTGCTACAACTATACTACTAATATAACTGCAGTATGGCTCTACCACGTATAACTGTTTAAAGTAATGCGCTCTTTCAGCCACAATTTCATCCATTTTCTTTTTTTTTTTTTTTTTTGATCTTCACTCAAGCATAGAAACGTTAAAGCTAAACCGATTTTTTGTTGTTAAGAAAAGCAAGGAGCCATTTTTAAAAGTAACTACCTTACGTCTTTACTCTTTAAATACCAGAGACAACTGACAAGTTGAGTCAACCACCCGACCGTGTAGAACGAATACAAAAATCAGTTGACCCGACCAAGGTCACGACAGTTGGTGGTTGGTCCCGACCGTGTAGAAGCGCTTTTAGGTTGCCTAAAGATACGCTGACAGACGTGCTCATTACTAGCACGAAAGCATGCTTTTATTGAGCAAGTGGTCATTATTAGCACGTGTGTACACTCATTGCTAATAACGAGCATGATTATTTTGAGCATGCTCAAAAATTAACTGACCTTTGATTTTCGAGCATGCTACCTGTGTCGCGGGTAGGAGGGGGCGTGCTCCGAGCGCGTTTGAACAGGTTTACTTATAATTATTTTCAATACGATTATTTTATAGAGTTCTGTACGGATAGCACTGTCACTATATCTTTGTACATCCATTTTGGTCGAGAGCCTGGTGCTAAATAGCACGTCTGTCTAAAGTTTGCTTTGAGCATGCATATTGCTGGCAAATGTGAACAGTTGCAGAGCATGCTAATTTTAAGCAAGCTTATGAGCATGCTTTTTTTGAGCACGTCTGTCAGTACCAATATGCGTTGAACCGAACGAACGAATGATATCTTTCTACACTTTTAATAAAGTTATCTTGCTTTCCGATAAAATAATAGCTAAAGGTGCAATTTTAGCATCGGTGTCATATCTTTTTTTTTAAATATAAGTATTTTATTTTCATAAAGCATTTTGTAAATACGTATTTTGCATTTATTTTTTTTTGTATTTTGTATTTGAAATAACAAAATACAAAAAGTATTTGCATTTTGCATTTAAATACATTTTGTAACCTATTTTGCACATCTCTGATTATTTGTATGAATTCATGTCTTTTTAAACTATTATGAGTCAATAGAAGTAGTAGTCAAGCTACTATTCCAACTGTAAAGCTTGGAAGTGGAGGTTTTTGAATGAAAATTAATTATGATTTTTTATTGTAATTGAATAATGTTACTATTCATATTGATAATCGATGCATATTAATTGTTTTCAAATAATTTATAATTAATTATGTTTGTGTAATGTAATTGTAATTTATAAAATTAAAAAATATCACGTGATTACAAAACGCGCCTGAAGTGGCTGCCATATTTGTGACGTCATTATGTTAAAGCATTGTCAATAAGGAGTACAGACTGTGTATTAAAAAGTGTCCGTAGAAAACCGTTAAATAAGGGTGGCGCCACTATAGCTACGGGGTAAATTTTAAAGAACGCGCCGAAAAATATTAGTGGGATAGATAGATTTCTCCAGAACAGTCGACACGTCGTCGGTTTTGATCTCAAAACATTTTTTTTTTCAAAAAACCAATTATTGTTTCTATGGCGTACAGATAGTTGTTTGAAGTCTCGATGTTCGTTCATACGCTATTAACTTATGTAAGTCGCCACCAAGATGCAGGAGAAAATCCTAATGTGTTTATTTCTTTTAAAAAGGATTTTTTTTAAATGGAAAGTGTCCCATGTGCCTCTTACAAACTCACAATCTGAAAAAACGGATTTTGAATAAAGCAATGCCCGAAAAAGCTAAAGACAAAGGAACCTCCTAATGACTGTAGGCGGCGGAATTTTCTCGTTAGTATGAGTACCGTGGGGGGAGGATAAAATGGAAAATGAATATTCATAAATTATGAAAAATTCTAAGAAAATTATTACAATAGTCTTACTATTGTAGGCCACACTGCGTTAAAACGTCTATAATATAATATAAGGTATTAAAAATGCTTGTTAACTTCCTATTGGTTAATGTTTATTCGTTAAGGTTTATTTTTTATTGAAAATGACGCCTGTGTTGATAGTCAGTACCGTAGTACCTACCATTTTGGTTTTGGAACTCGGTTAAAAAAGGCATGGTTTGGCTCCTTTTTTAAGTTAACTAAAAATGGGCTACAGAAGATTTTCAATTTACAGAATTATGCACTTGCAAGAATTAATCATAATGATGAATAGAAATAATACCAAATTATGATAGGCACTCTGCTTCTCGTTTTAGCACCGATCTTATATCGAAATAAGACATATCATCACAATTTATTAAAAAGTTATTCAAATTATTTTGTAATAACTTTGTTCAAATTCAATAAAGAGTTATTATATATCTATCTATCTATACTTCCATAACTTAACAAACACCTGTGTGTGTGGTTTTTGAAGATATTTGATAATATAAGTAGGTATTATATAGTAACATTTGCTTGATTTTTGGTGAATTTATTTACTTAATTGAATTTAATGTCAGGCATTGAAAATGTGAAACACTAGGTGCTACGATTTTGTTTTTAAAGTTTCGAGTAGCTAGGTAGGTACTTGTAAAAATTATTAAACTTAACTTTTCATTGGGTTTTATTATTTTATATCTTTGAGCAATATAGGGGAGTATCACAACTTCAAGGTTACTATTAGTGTTGTTTAAATAGGTACGTCGTCATCCCATATGTTTAACCATTACCGATAGATTAGATCTCCCCTCTTGAATGAAAAATTTCATGATTAAAACTACTTTTACGGATTTTATCGCATTTATTTTTGCTTTTAATTACTTTTATTTTTAATTCCCGACGTTTCGGGCGCTTTCCAGCACCCATGGTCACGGGGGACTGAGATGACTGACGTCCCGATGTCATTGTTAAACCCGGAGTACCTTCAGCTTTTTTAATTATTGTTTATGGTCCGATCTATGCAAAATGAACTGACTATGTCTTGAGGTCTTGCAGTGGTATGCTTGGGTTTAGTTTTAATTTTATTGATTATAGGATCCCAAGCAGGTGGTAGTACCCAGCCTCCTTCTCTATTGAAATTAGGACGTTTTTAATTTCAATAGCCTCACGTATCATCCTTGGTAAGAATCGGTGTTCTTCCGCGAGGATTTGTGGTCTATCAAATCCGATGTAATGGTTGGGGCCGTCCAGGATATGATCACAAACTGCAGAAATGTGTAAGTGTTCGCGTAAATATAAGAAATCATTATGAAAAATTTCATTTAAATCGGCCCAGTCGTTTCTAAGAAATCAATGAATATGCATAAGGAACATATGTACTTGTCGAATATAGAACCTTCAAATTTTTTTGACCCCGGTCACCTTATACTTTAAAAGAGCAATTCTCATATTTAATTCATAAATGAGATACTTAATTATAATGTTAAAGACAATGCCTGGACTGGTCGTTGAAATCAAGAAGCTCCTACAGAAAACCAGTGTTTCAGATCACATTGTGCTAAGTTGAAGACCCATTTGGCATTACCACACAAGGGTATATTTTCGGCTTTAATATAAAAGAAATTATATATAATTAGTGTTTACATAATGTGTTTCCGAAAAAATGCTCTTACTTCTTTATGATGATGAATTCTCGTATAATTATTCAGCTTATGAAAAAAGATTCTCGTCCGGTGGGTATCATTAGTGGTGAATATGAGAAATGGCAGAAAATCTTATGACTTCCGTTCTTTGAATACTCAAAGCTTCCGATAGATGGCGGTATAAAATCTTATTTCTACCAAACGTACTCAGATCGGTGACGGACAGCACTGTCAAAAGTGCAAGACGTCTTGTATTGCAATCAATCCGCCTGCAAAGCGTGATGATTAAGCCAAACCGTGCAAATCTAGTTGCGTGGTAGAGCCATGTTGCAATTATATTATGGTTGTAGCACGAAAGGGCTAAGCTCGACCTGGAAAGGTTCCCGCTCTCACCGAAAACCAGCATAAAATGTTTATGTTTCTGTAATTCTTATGGTAAGTATAGAGAACCAAAGACTCTTATCTTTAATTTGGCTGGCATTCCACCTTTATCCACAGGGGTAACAACACTTCTGCATTTTCATTCTTAATCGAGGATAAATTCAAATGTCTATGGGCCACAATATACACTTAACATCACTCTTATTCTATAAAAAATATTTCTTAGACCAGACCAGACCAAGAAGTGAAGCTTAATCGGGGTAGTTCTACGTTTGGCTGAAAAATTAGCAACATACAACCTCCGTCCATAAGCTGTCCCTGTTCTGTCTTAAAATAGCCACGGGTAACGACTGTCATTAGCGCTAAATTTCATCATCATTAAAACTCTTAACAAGTTGACATAGATTGTGTAATTGGTGTGGAGGCAATAAAATGTTTTTGAATGTGAATAAGTGTCACGTCATTACTTTCTCACGTAACAAAGAACCTTATTTATTCCAATATAAGATAAATAACACACTTTTAGAACTGGCTTACAATATTCGAGATCTTGATGTTATGATTGAAAGTAGATTAAGTTTTAATACTGAGCTTCTATACTATTGTACACTTCTAGTCTGTCTATAAGTAACTCTCTGGCGTCTTTGTCCAATCTAGTCTTCCTTAGCAGTCCGTCTCTTGTTTGCTGCAGTTTTCTCAACGCTTGACAGTCGACTTTTGGAAAATTGCCTTTACAGAGCTCGACTCTACAGGTCAGAATCAAGTATGCTCTATTTGGGAACTTGAAGGCGGAGAAGATGGCCACGGCGTGTTGATACGTCATAATGTTCTTGAACATTTATTCGGCGTCGACACTTTAGCTTCATGCTCGTTGTTTCGTCAATGTTTACATAGGTCGATAGATGCAAAAATGCCACATAACACGGTCTTGAGTGACTTGCATCCATGGACTTTCTGCATGTCTTACCAGATCTTCACTAAATAAAGAGGGGGCCGTCCTACACTTCGCTTATCGGTACGACGATTCTTCTATTCGAGAACCTTTCTTCCCCATCGGTTGTATGGCCGGCCCATTGCCATTCAGCTTACTTATCAATTTGTCTACGTCGTTTCTACTGTGGATATCATCATTTCGAATTTTATCACGCAGAGAAACTCTGATCATGACCCTATCCGTACATCGCAGGGCGATCTTGGGCTTTCTCTCATACGGCAAGCGGTGAATGACCACTCTCAGACTCATAAATAATTACTGCCAGCACGCACTGGTTGTACACTCTTGTTGTACGGGTACTCGGGTCGGTACAAAAAAATCAACTTTTGAGTATTTCCGTCAAGAAATTCTCGGTAGCTGCCCGGAGTCAGGAAGTTGGCGGTGTCTCACCCCCGTGCCGCGGAAAGCACGTAAAGCCGTTGGTCCTGCGCCTGATCTCTCTCCGGTCGTGTCGGTTTACCGTCCCATCGGATTATGAGAGTGAGGGAATAGAGAGTGCACCTGTGCTAGCGCATACACTTGGGCACTGTAATCCTGTCCTGCGCCGATGGCTAGTTTCCGTTGAGGCTGGCCGCCGTGACCGAAATTGGGTCTGGAGGACATTGTTATTTTAAGTGTTGAAAATTACGTGACGAGAAAATGTATCGTCATCTACCGAACACTGCCTAGCCGAATTAGATCCGACGATTGACCTTTCGGTCAAAGTTGGACTAACCTAGTCGTACAGTTTTTCCTAGGTATATATATTCGTCAACAACTTCAAGCGTATTGTCCCCAACAATAACTGGCGAGAACACTATTGAGATCAATGCGAATAGGGTAAGGTATCTAATTCATTCTACTTTAATATAATTGGACTACGTTGAGCAATACATCATATGTCTTGACATTTATTACAATACGATATACTCGTCACTTGTTGCTATTTGTCTGGGTCACTCGTCTCAGGGACATACGTTTTTATTTAACCGAGTTGTTACATGCCAGTGTTTAAATGAAGTAGGTTAGGTGTGTCATTTATCAACAACTAGTTCTAGTAAGTAATCATGACATCTTCATAATTACTCTTAGTTAAATATGTATTTATTGAGTTCTAAACATAAGATTACACTAAGTACTTTTGTCTATATTTAGCAATGTTTATGTAACTTCTCACGGAGCAAATACTTTTCCTTCTTTCCTTCTGCTTCTTTAATGATATCCACATTTTGATAACAATAATTAACTCGTTGCGTTTTCAATGATTCATATTCAATCTTCGGAAGTTCTGGACACTTTTCATATAAATTTCTTAAATTTGTATGAAATGTTTCTTGTTTTATTCAAGGGTGAAAACGAGCACACGGTTGCCTGACGGCTATCTGCAATTACGAATCCAAATGAATATCTCGTCACCTCTGAAAACTATGGTGGACGGAGGTCATTTTTCTGCTAAAGAGGCATTAATTAACAGTAAAATGGTGTCCGGCTGTTCTCGTCATTCACCAAACAAAAGATAGCAGAATTGTGCTTTTACTTTAGAATAGCAATCTGTGAGAGCGCGGCACTTCCCCTGTTGGCTAGCCCATTCATGCAGTTTAATTTAAATACATTTGTAATTGATTGTATTTTATAAAAGATTTTTAAAAGCCATTTTAATTGCACTCACAATCGCGTCGGTCAACACTGACACTTCACTCGCGTGTGGTTTTGACGTTAAGTCGCGCTCGATCCCTGCTTCTGAGCGGCGTGATTCCTTAGGCGCTTCCTTGTCAGCCACGTCTGGCTTCACTTCGCTAACCGGCGCACTCATAATTGAATGTTTAACCCTTGCGAATGTTTTTACTTGAGCACTATGCTCCTCATCATCTCCGCTCGAGTCGATCTCCTCTCCGCAAAATATATACATATTACAAAAGTACATATTAAAACATTAAGAAAAAAAATAAGTAGCTCTGTAGACTACAAAAGTTTTGCTATAGTTTTAGTAATGCATTATATATTTAATAGGTACATAACAAAAATAATGATAAATTTTTATGATTTATTTACGTTTAAAAGTTTCTTAAACGCGTACATATCGTATTGTAATCTAGTTACCACGGCTACGTCTTAAACCTGGGTGATTTCGAGGTCACGAAAAGAGTACCGCGGCGGCCTAACTGCTTCATAATCTTCTCAGAAATCAGAGGAGGCCTGTGTCTAGTAGTTGTAAATATATAGGCTGTAACTCTACCACTTTTTAATATTAGCGCTACATAAATCTAATTTAGGGGTAATTTTAGACTAAAAGTAAAAGTAAAGTAAAGTTACAGCCTATATACGTCCCACTGCTGGGCACAGGCCTCCCCTCATTTCTGAGAGGGTTTTAGGGCAAGGAAGTGTCCGCTGCACAGCCCCAATGCATGTTGGCGAACTTCACATGTCTTCGAAATATTTTTTTTCTTATTCCTCAGACATGCAGGTTTCCTCACGATGTTTTCCTTCACCGTCGAGCACGTGGTAAATCAGCACTTAAGATTGCAATTAACAATTTCATTGGTACCGGCGGGGTCGAACCCGGGTTACTCGCGTTCTGTTGTATTTACAGCATGCTTTAACCATCTGAGCTACCGCGGCTGTTTTAGACTAAATGAATAGGCTATTGTATTGTATGGTCATATGTATTGGCGAGCAATTTGTTTGAAATAGTTTGGAGCCCAGACGAATAAATCTTTAATGAATTATTTAGTTTTATTATACAATTGTATGTAATCATTTACAATATTTGTTTAGTTATTTTTAATTATAACTCGAATTTTTAACGTTCAGTTCCGCCATTTTTATTGTATGATAACGTCATCATAGTTTATGAAAAACTCAAAACAATAACTATACTTTAGTTATTGTTCTTATATATCTAATATCCGCGCAATTATAATGAATCAAATAATCTATTACACTAATATGAAATGGTAACAGGCCGGCCATATAGCACGAAAAACCGACAACCGATGGGGGTGAAAAATTTTCGAGTGGCAGACTCGTACCCGCAGGCGAAGTGTATGGCGTCGCCCCACTAGATGGAGTGACAACCTGGTAAGACCTGCAGGAAGTTGATGGATACAGGTGGCTCAGGACCGTGCTTTGTGGCATTACTTGGGGGAGGCCTATGTTCAGCAGTGGACTTGTGAAAAGCTGTAATGAGATTTATGAATGATGAATTTATTTATATTTGTGAAAACTGCCAAAGTATTACAATAATTTTAGCTTTCGCAGGCGTATAAAACAACAATAATAATCTAAAAATTAAACTTTCCAGCAAAATGGTCACTTTTTATTTTAATCATCATGGAAGTAAACAATAAATTACAAGGAACGTTTTCAAAATAGTGTTCTCTATTTCTGCTTTTTTATAATCCTATACCTTTAAACGAGCAATTCTTGTATATATATATATACACAATATCGTTCGAATAAGAAGGTAAATTTTGACAGTTTATTAATGATTACAAATAGCTTAATTGGTATATTGGGCGGTCACGAAATCGTAATGCCATGGTTCGAGCTCAGACCGACCGACCGACTTTTTTTAATTATTTTTTAAGTTCCTTTCTTTTTTGAGAAAATCTATTTTTTATGCCCTTTTTTAGTATTTCATCAAAAAATATTATTCGTATTTCATCAGTATGTAATTTGTATCTAAATATAATTTCCAAAACACACGAATTAAAAAAAAAACCGAGCGAAAAATACCGAGCAAAGCTCGGTCAACCGGGTACTATTCTAATAAAATGAGCTCATGGGCGTTTATTTATATCATAAAATCAAGGTAAAATGTATGTGTGAAATAAAGCTTGCATTTTGAGTTATTAGTTATTTAATATTGTGTGATTCGTTTTCCTGTACCAGTATTATTATCATCGCTCAGCAAAGGAATAATGTTCCCGCAACAGGTGATGCGCTGGCTGGCGGCCAGGGAATCGATATTTCAAATACCCTTATATCGGAGGATAGGTGAAAGTTGATTTGGGGAACTTACACCGTGATATCTCAATCGACTGTCATTTAAATAAATTGATAAATTTATCTTGACTGTCTTTTAAGTCCTCTTATACTTATAATAATACCCTACTAATGTCTGATATTGCATAATCCAATATGGATTTATTGACCGTGTTTAAAAGTAAAATCTCGTTTGTCCCCCATTCCGTGAAAATGATAAAAAAAGGATGGAAAAAATCCTCATCATCATTACAGCCCTTTACAAGTTTACTGTGGAACATAGGGAGGCCTAGGCCGAGGAATGCCATGAAGCACGGTACTGAGCCACCTGCATCCGTCGACCTCCTGCGTGTCTAAGCAGGGTGTAACTCTCTCATCTAGGAAAAAATGTTAAATGGTAATAGCCTCTAAAAAGCTTGGCGTACTTTGTAGAGCGGGACAGTATTTCATGCCGGTACACCGTTTGCAACTTTACAAGGCGCAAGTTCGGCCTTTTTTATAGGAGAAGGAGGAAACGAGCATACGGTGTTGCAGCTATTCATGAGCAGCGGTAATCACTTACAATCAGGTGAGCCGTGTGCTCGTTTGCCCCCTCTCCTATAAAAAATACGGCTCACCTGATGGTAAGTGATTACCGCCGCCCACGAACAACTGCAATAAAGGGAGAATTACAGATGCGTTGCCGGCCTTTTAAAAAGGAGTAGAGCACTTTTCTTGAAGGTTCTTAAGTTGAATAAAACTAAATTTACGGATTTTATCGCGTTTATTTCACTACTTTTACTTATTTTTAATTCCCGACGTTTCGGGTGCTTTACAGCAACCATGACGGGGTGGCAAAGATTTTTGAATATTAATTTTTGGTCCGATTTACGCAAATATTCAAAAACTGAAGGTAGCCGGACTAACTATGACATTGGGACGTCAAACATCTCAGCCCCCCCCCCCCCCCGTGACCATGGTTGCTGTAAAGCACCCGAAACGTCGGGAATTAAAAATAAGTAAAAGTAGTGAAATAAACGCGATAAAATCCGTAAATTTAGTCTTTGTGGCGGCGCTATCGTCGCGCCACAATCGAAATACACCGAAGTCTAAATCACGCTATCAACATTCCGAATCAGAAACAGTATATATAGAACATCTCCGAACTATCACACGGAGTGTCGGCCGCTCCCCGGGCAGAACACCTTGCCCGGCGGGAGATCTCCCCTTTTCCTTTCACGGCCACAGTGGTGACCCCGACGTGATCTGAACACGCAACCAAACAACCTTCGGAAACTTCAAGCTTCATCATCGTCATAGAATACCCCACCCATTCGCTCCCGAGCAGATATCGTCTGCAGTCTTCATATCCTGCAAGCCATCTAGCTTCACAAGGTTCATCGCAGCACTGGAATAATAATGCTTCCTGTTCCTTCAAGCTACTCTCTGCGCTATACAGTGTTCGGCACGGCTCTGAGCCTTACTGCTCGCCTCTGCTTCACGGCACTCTCGCAGATTACTTGCCTTCTTCTCGACTCACCGCAGACTACAAGGCAATCTCCTGGCACTTGCACATTCGTCGGCAACGAGGCTGCACTATCGACCTCCGGTCTGAGCAGGGGGTGATGTGGCGGCGCTGTCGTCGCGCCACAATCGAAATACACCGAAGTCTAAATCACGCTATCAACATTCCGAATCAGAAACAGTATATATAGAACATCTCCGAACTATCACACGGAGTGTCGGCCGCTCCCCGGGCAGAACACCTTGCCCGGCGGGAGATCTCCCCTTTTCCTTTCACGGCCACATCTTATTCAATGTGTAGTGTTCGCTTAAATTTAAGAAATCATTAGGTTCCTAAGTTTTATCGGTTCGGAAAATCTCTGGTGGTAGTCGATTCCACAAGGAAGTTGTGCGAGGAAGAAAACTTCTCTTAAATCACTTAGTGGTTGACCGTCAGTCATCCAGATGGTATGTATGGTATTGCGAGTTTTGTCGTGATGTGCGATGGTGAAATTGTGCGGTTGTAATTAGTCCGAACAATTCCTCAGAGCACTCCCCCGTGGTAGATAAAATACGCAAAGAGATGCATCGGCTTGACTCACTGGCACATCTCTTCGCAGTGTCAAGTGAGTCAAGCCGATGGGAAAGAGCTCGGTTGCCGACGATTCGAACTGCTCTCTCGATTAGTGTTACAGTTATTCATTTGCGGTGGTAGTCACTTACCATTAGGTGAGCCGCATGATCGTCTGCTCCCTCTCAATAAAAAACACACGAATGTATGAATAAATTTATTTAAACTTAATATTCAGTTTACTGTAAAAAAATATAACTGCTCATTGAAAAATTGACTTCAAATTGTCTAATCGCAGATGTTTCTGCTGTAAATATATTAATAGCGGTACAAACTGACCTACATTATCTACGCATACAACAATTGACTAGAACCCATCCGATACACTATTGTGTCCTTAAAGACGTCTGTTTGTTAACAAATGCTTGGACGATTGCCATCATCTAAGCTGGACTAACGTTGGCAAAGATTCGTAGGCGTGTCAGGTGTAAGATTTTCTCCGTAGGCGTAACTATTGTTCTGTTGGCTTGGCCAATCACAAATTTGATTTTACACACTACGTAGGCGTTATGTTCGTTTCATTTTATTTTCATTGCCTATTTCCGTCTTCTTAGTTAAATAAATTCATTTTATGTAAACACCAAGGAATTTATAATGTTATCTTGTTTTTGCTTCGTTTTGTAACAGTAAAATGTTAAATTGAACACTACTCAACTGCTCCGTTTTTTGGGATTATTGATGATGTATATTACACAACAGGATCTTATAGTCCGATGGATTGCCAATCTGACAGGACCGGGGTAAGATCAGGCGTTGGACCGATATTACATTCATTTCGAAGCACCTGGGTGAAACACCGCCAACTTTCAGACTTTAGCTACGTAAAATTTATTGAAAGAGAGAAAACCCAATTAATTATTTTGGCTCGACCCGGAATTCAAACCTAGGAACTCATGATCGCAGTCACGCTGATGTATACCATATACTGATGGAGTGTTTCCAAAATAAGTAGGTATAAAAGATTTCCTCATTTGATTTATCTATCAAACGAGTGCATTATTATTTTGGCGAAATCTTTGTAAGACGAAGCTTGGTTATAATATAAATTAGTTACATAATTATTATAAAATAAAAATAAATTAAATAGAAAATAATGGTATTAATTATCAATAAATTTTGATTTTTTACATAATATTGTTTAATAGCGGCTGAAATTCGAGCAAACTACCCGCACAAAAGAAGAAGCTATCTCAATTACTCACAAATACGTCAACGACGGTCACTCGGGCTCCGGTTTGCTTTCAAAGCGTATACTTTTTCCTTTACGATTTAATTATTTATTCCATCAAAATTAATATGTCTCACGTCTCCGATAAAGAGCATTAACTTTTAAGATTTTCAAACTATTACTTAAGTTTGATTATTTAGTTGTAGCCATTAAAAGTTTTTTTGTGGAGCGCCCTTAACAAATGTAATGACACGATTTTACTTTTAATATTTTAATTCCATTCTCCGCTTTCACCATCAAACAGCAATTATCATGGCAGGTTTCAATTTTGTCGTTGTAGATATTTCTAGCGAAGAGTTTTTATAATGTGACAACGAAGTATTTGAATAGTTTCCCTGCAAGAGATTTTTTTTCGAATAGACACCGACAGAATAGACGTGTTCAGAGTTCAAGAGCGACGCAGGGATTCTCAATATTATTATTTATTATACATTCTTACTTGTTGTACACTGTTGAGGACTTAGGTTTATTTTATTTTAGGGTGAATTTGCCGTATCGCTCAATTTGATGCAAACTACTACTACTGACTACTACTTATGTTAATAATAGCTTACCTTTATATTTAATATGTGGATAACTGTTATTGGCATACTTGAAGTAAATTTGAAATTGTATTTAGTGATATACGCTGTTCTTATCCTTATTAAAATAAAATAAAAAAATAAAACAACAAACTAGTTGGTTGAAATACCAGACGGCATGCACATAAGCTCTCATATACGCTCCAGATGATTGTACCATCATTTATTGAAACCCCGGGATCTCTCAGGATAGTAATAGATTATCTTGTACCTAATGTCGTCACCACACGGTTTATTGTAATTGTGGTGGGTAAATTGTAATTTTAAAATAAAAGTATGATTCATTTATATGAGTGTTTTTATACATATAGTATTTATAAAATGTGTGTTTGCGATGACTCATTTCAAAATTAAAATACAAATGTTGTTCAAAGTGTTCTGTTTGTGATACCGTTTTAGCAAGCGTTCGACATTCCGATCTATCGAATATCGATCTTCCTGTGTGTAGTGGTTTAAGTTATAGAACGTCAGCGAATTAAAATAAATAAAGGAAGTATCTCCTTCTTTCTTATATATAAAAATTAATTGCTATCCGTTGGTATTGCTAAAACTCGAAAACGGCTCGACGATTTTGATGAATTTTTGTGTGTATATGAGTTAAACCATTCAGGGACCCTGGATGGTTTAAAAACTCAATTGGACCCGGTAGGTGGCGCTGTTGTCGAGATCCAAAAATCACCCGTGCGAAGCCGGGGCGGATAGTTTGTAATACGCTCGAATTTTCACTGCGGTACAAAATCCGCCTCTATGATATCCGCAGAAAAACAAGAGAAGTATAGCCCAAGGGATTAGTAAACTGCAATCAGGTGACCGGAGGTAGAAAGGTTCTCAAATGGCAGTCTCATACGGAAAAGTGCAGTGTTAGGTGACCCCACAGAAGATGGTACCTTACGAAACTCGCAGGTATTTTTTTTTTGAGTAGGGGTGACAAAGGAGCACACAGTAGACATTACTTTGTACCTTTAAATATTTTTTATATGTATTTCTGGTGTACAATAAAGTATATTTAATTCATTCATTTATTCGTTACGGTATATAGATGCAGTGACCCGTAGACATTTACATATATCCTCAATTAAGAATCAAAATGCGGATGCGTTGTCACACCTGATGACGAAGATGGAATGCCAGTAAAAAGGGTCTCCGGTTCTCTCTATGGCCTATATTCTGTATTGGACTTGTTATGAGCTGTAATGATAGTGATAGTGTGATAGTGAAGAAGTATTTACTTAGGGTGAGCTGTATCTTGTGAATCTTGGTGTTCTCTTTCTCTTCCCAAATCAGACATTAGGGCCTTATTCTTGATATTTTGAAGGCTTTTATTTGCACTATATATATGACCATTCAAACAAATCAAAATGAAGGTATATTTAAATTTAATTGTCTACTTTTAGAAATGATTATTTTGAATGAAATAAATTTTATGCCTAATGTTAGTATCAGTTATCTATATCTATATCTATCTATCTATCTATCTATCTATCTATATATATATATATATATATATATATATATATATATATATATATATATATTCCGAACAGCCGCGCGCAATCGAAACCTACACTCTGAACGACTGCTGACTACTCTGCTCCCTAAATTTGTGGTCTATTTTTTTTTTAAATTATATACAATAATTAAGCAGTAAATGATTTTTCAGCCATTACAAACTTTTGCACCGACATTGCTATGGCAACAACTTATATGACGTGCTTTTGCATTTGTACATCATGTTTTTTTTGTACTATAAACTAGTTTACTACTATTTCTCAATTATTAAAAAAAAACACTTGTACTGACTCATGTACACCCTCAATGCCAAATCATATTGCCATTACTAAACTCTTGCCAATTTTTGTCGTCAGCTCTTGGATTACAATATTAAACGCCTTGTAACACTAGTAAGATGATTTTCCTGTTCTCATATCTCATTTTGTAGGACTTAACAACATTATGCTGATGTTTAAAATTGTTATTATACTGGAGTTTAGTTCTGGCTTGGTCTAGCCGACCCATTAATGCTGTAGCCATAATATAGAAGAGAAATCCTAATGGATGTCATCCACTGCTGGACGACGGAAATAGTTATACCAATCTTTTTTACTGACTCAGCGCCACGGTGGTCGGACGGAGATTTAGGTCATAATTCGATTACTTTACTTGATATGAAGTTAGTTCTGGGGTAGTGCATAATATCCCCAGCAGCCCTTCAGTGCTATCACGACGTCTGACCTATTCGGAGTGATATTCCTCCTCAGGCGTACAGTACAACTACTGTATTAGATTGGTAATAGTATTAGAAATCTTCCTCAAAAGATAGCGTTCAATGTTTGACACACAACAATTATTATAATAACAACTGTTACAAAAAAATATTGACTTATAATGAACGTTAACTGGTTAAGCAAATATCAAACGATGGGTAAGGGTGGCTCACCCTTAGTGGGCCTTCATATTCATATTATTTTATTTTAATTTTGAGTACCTTCACTACTAGAATTTTAGCTGGTCTTTCCGTGTTGATTTACCAAAAGTTTGGCATTAAAAAAAACATTTTCAGGTAAGTTTTATATTTTGAAAACGTTGAATAATTTATTCGAATAAATGAAAGTTTAAGTAATTGCGTAAGTTCCTCAACCCATTAACACAATAAAATGAAAGGAGACCCAATTATACTATAGAAAAACATACATCAGCATACTAACTTTTTCACACGAAAGCAATATTAAATATCTGTTCTGATGTACTAAGACATTAGGGCAGTCAGAATAAAATAGAATAATGTAATATTAAATTAATAGTGAAATGTCTTGCAAAAAATACTTTTGCATGACATTTCACTATTAATTTAATATTACATTATTCTATAGTTTAGTGAAGCAAAAAACATCACAGTTGTTGTTTAAAGCAACAATAACAGAGTACCTCTGCACAATTGCTGCCAACTTTCAATATTGGGAAATTGTCACCGCTGTCAAAAATCGGCCAGTTGGACAACACACTGTTATTAATTAATTGGATGTAAATCTTACATATATTCAAATTAGCTCTTACTTAAGATCTTTCGACGATTATTTTTTAATGGTAGAATTTTCTGTTCTAATAGCAAAGTTATGAATTAAAATGTTAGGCATATGTGGACCCTTTTTAACGTTTTTTTTTATAAGATAAGAGTGACAAGCGAGCACACATTTCACCTGATGGTAAGTGGTCACTGAAGTCCATAGACATCTACATTTATCCTCAATTACAAATAAAAATGCAGAATTGTTAGCCGTGCGGACTAAGATGGAATATCTCCTTTCCAGTAAGTAGTCCAGTCTTCGGTTATCTACACTCACCATACGAAACACAGCAGCGTTAACCTGCTATTTCACGCGTGTCTTCTGTGTGAGTGTGGTCCTTCCCCGGTCGAACCGACCCATTTGTGCTACAACTATACCGCTAATATAGCTGCAGCTTGACTTTACCACGTAAAACGAACGGTAACGAAGTATTCTTGGATGACTACTCGTTTACATTTTGATTCGTAAACAAGAATAGATAAAGGTGGGCCACAACATTCACCCATCATCATGTGAACAGTGCGTTCGTTTGTCAGTTTTAGTCTATATAAAAATAAACATTTACCAACAAAAACACCGTTGTACTCATATTTTGCAGTGGCGCTAATTAAACCACTTAAATTTTCATCACGTTAGAGTGGTACTGATCTAAGTCCGGTATTCAGCTCTGTTTAAATGTTTTCTACATCTGGATTATGTTGTAGAAATCGCATCTATTCCATGCTCAAGTATGCGCCATTAGTGACGGAACACAGTGTAAAAAATGTGATCAAATAATTTCTTTACTTTTTATCACTGATCGTGAGCAATATCCGTGTGCTGGTCGTGTTAACCTTGTATTGACGGTATAAGAGTATCCATTACCCCATGTCGTGTCGTGTATGAAGACAAAGGGAAACTAAAATGGGAATAGGAAATTGACAGCAGCACCTTCTCGATCATTCATCATTACAGCCCTTCACAAGTCCACTGCTGGAAACAGGCTTCTTCCAAAAAATGCCACAAAGCATGTTCCTGAGCCACCTGCATCCATCGACTTCCTGCATGTCTTACCAGGTCGTCACTCCATCTAGTGGGGGGGGGGGAGTCGCCCAACACTTCGCCTACCGGTACGAGGGTGCCACTCGAGAACCTTTTTTCCCCATCGGTTATCGGTTCTTCGAGCTATATGGCTGGCCCATTGCCACTTCAGCTTGATAGTCCTTTGGACTATGTCAGTTAGTTTTGTTCTACTGCGGATATCCTAATATCTAAGTTTATCCATGCAGAGAAACCCCGAGCATAGCCCTCTCCATACTCGCTGTGCGACCATGAGTGTCCAGCAGTGTTGGACCGCGTCTCAGATACATAAGTCATCACTGGCGACATGCACTGGTTGTACAATCTGGTTTTCGGGATTAGAGGTATACCTTACAAGAAGATGTGTCGTAATTTCCCGAACGCTGCCCAGCCAAGTTGAATCCGTCGATTGACCTCTCGGTCGAAGTTGGAAATACCTAATCGGACTATTTGTCCCAGGTAAACGTACTCGTCAACAACATCGAGCTTAGTGCTCCCAGCAACTACCGGCATACTACCTTCCTGATGATAACGTCAAATTTAAAAAAAACTGCAGTTGCCATCCCGTCTGCCAAGCCTGACAACTATGTGAAATCCCCCCTATGAGGCAATGTACGAGGCTGGAGGGGTCTATGTTCAACAGTGAACTTTTAAAGACTATAATGGTAACGGTATGGTATGGTTACAATATCTTCAAAAACTTGTACCAAACATTGTATGAAATGATTCACAAAGGCATTTTTATTGTTCTTTAGTTGAATCAGAAATAGAAATAAAAACACGGTTGTTATAGACGAAGTAAAACAGATTAATCTGTAATTAATTGGATTCAGAACATTTATGCGCTGGCTTTTATTGAGGCGACAAAAATATTACTGTCAGCTGCATTTAATTTAGTCCTATCGCTCTATTTAAAATTTCTGGTTTCTTTTAGACATCTATAATAAACATGACGAAGTGAAATAATGTCTTTTGTGCTAGAATATTAAATGTCTTCATTTTTATAATACATAAAGACGATTTTTATAATACTCCAGGAAATTGTTTTCACCATTAAATGTACCCTAATGATTACAAGTTTTACAATTCGAGCGTATTACGTTCAATCATTCAACGGGAAATTAAATTATGAGTTGATATAATAATATTTATATATGAATTTACTAAATTATTTTATTTGTTGCAGGTAATTACTTGAAACCAATTATGATTCATTATAGTATTTCGAATGTTTCATTAATTATTACAATAATCACATTAATAGATCTAAAATTTATAATACAGGATTTGGGAATTTTTTGGGAATTAACTGTAATCAATACGCTTGCAGGCGATTTGCTAATATATTATGCAATCAAGTTGGGTCTTACAATTTCGACAATGTCGAAATCCCGTCGCGTTTCGAAGCTAGGAATTTTTTGACCGAGTTGCACAATTTATTCAGCATTTATTTACATATTTACGTTGTGATTTCTTATATTTACGCGAACACTACTCATTGAAATAATACTAGTTCTTACGGATTTTATCGCGTATATTTAACTATAAGTACCTGACGTTTCGAGCGCTTTACAGCACCCATGGTCACGGGGGGGACTGAGATGTTCCAACGTCCAAATGTCATAGTTAACTGCGGTTACCATAGATAAAAATTTAAACTTTTGTTCCGATCTACACAGTATGAACTTAAGGTATCTTGAAGTCTTGCAGTTGTATGCTTGGGTTGGGATTTAATTTTATTTATTATAGGATCCCAAGCAAATGGTAGCACCCAGCCATCTTCTCTATTGAAATTAGGATGTTTTTTGATTTCAGGAGCCTCGCGAATCATCCTTGGAAGGAATCGGTGTTCTTTAGCGAGGATTTGTGGTCTAACAAATCTGATGTAGTGACGGGGGTGATCCTGTACGTGTTAGCTTGGGTCTAATCTTCACATCAGCTATATGTTCTATAAAAACCCGTGTTATTGATCTTTTAGTTGGTGTAGTTAGACAATCGACGCTCCGGGATAAGTGAATCTTAACGCGATAAAATCCATAAGAACTAGTATTATTTCATTTACGTTGTAATTTCAGATATTGGAAAAATATATTTGATATAATATGGCGCCTTAACAATCTTAAGGAACTAAATTATATAAATGAATTATAGGCGACGTTATTAAAATCGGTACAGTAGAATGTTGGTCAACACGTAGATAATGCAAACAGAGCTGGATACTGGACTTAGATCAGTATCATTCTAACGTGATGACAATTTAAGTGGTTTAATTAGCGCCACTGCAAAATATGAGTACAACGGTGTTTTTGTTGGTAAATGTTTATTTTTATATAGACTAAAACTGACAAACCAACGCACTGTCCACCTGATGATGGGTGAATGTTGTGGCCCACCTTTATCTATTCTTGTTTACGAATCAAAATGTAAACGAGTAGTCGTCCAAGAATACTTCGTTACCGTTCGTTTTACGTGGTAAAGTCAAGCTGCAGCTATATTAGCGGTATAGTTGTAGCACAAATGGGTCGGTTCGACCGGGGAAGGACCACACTCACACAGAAGATACGCGTGAAATAGCAGGTTAACGCTGCTGTGTTTCGTATGGTGAGTGTAGATAACCGAAGACTGGACTACTTACTGGAAAGGAGATATTCCATCTTAGTCCGCACGGCTAACAATTCGCTTTTATCGTAATTGAGGATAAATGTGGATGTCTATGGACTTCAGTGACCACTTACCATCAGGTGAAATGTGTGCTCGCTTGTCACTCTTATCTTATAAAAAAAAACGTTAAAAAGGGTCCACATATGCCTAACATTTTAATTCATAACTTTGCTATTAGAACAGAAAATTCTATCATTAAAAAATAATCGTTGAAAGATCTTAAGTAAGAGCTAATTTGAATATATGTAAGATTTACATCCAATTAATTAATAACAGTGTGTTGTCCAACTGGCCGATTTTTGACAGCGGTGACATGTGGTCCCAATATTGAAAGTTGGCGGCAATTGTGCAGAGGTACTCTGCTATTGTTGCTTTATAGAGAAACAACAACTGTGATGTTTTTTGCTTCACTGAACTATAGAATAATGTAATATTAAATTAATAGTGAAATGTCTTGCAAAAGTATTTGGGCACCAGCTGGGAGTTGGCTAGCTGGGTTCATGTACATGTTTTTACAAAAATCTATAAATATCTAATCCAGCGCTAAATACATATCGCTATTATCGCATGTCCAAGAACTATACGTTACATTTTTTGAATTCTGCATATGTTATGTAAGTATATTACTAAAATAGATCGACATAACTGTCCAGGTTACGGACACGTGCGTGGTTCACGTCAAGAATAATGACATTAAAAATCGCGTTTGAATCCAGACGTCTTCGGTCAGAATGCCCTAATGTCTTAGTACATCAGAACAGATATTTAATATTGCTTTTGTGTGAAAAAGTTAGTATGCTTATGTATGTTTTTCTATAGTATAGTTGGGTCTCCTTTCATTTTATTGTGTTAATGGGTTGAGGAACTTACGCAATTACCTAAACTTTCATTCGATTCGATTAAATTATTCAACGTTTTGAAAATATAAAACTTACCTGAAAATATTTTTCTTTACTGCCAAACTTTTGGTAAATCAACACGGAAAGTCCAGCTAAAATTCTAGTGGTGAAGGTACTCAAAATTAAACTAAAATAATATGAAAATGAAGGCCCACTAAGGGTGAGCCTTACCCATCGTTTGATATTTGCTTAACCAGTTAACGTTCATTATAAGTCAATATTTTTTGTAACAGTTGTTAATAATTGTTGTGTGTCAAACATTGAACGCTATCTTTTGAGGAAGATTTCTAATACTATTACCAATCTAATACAGTAGTTTTACTGTACGCCTGAGGAGGAATTTCACTCCGAATAGGTCTCAAGACGTCGTGATAGCACTGAAGGGCTGCTGGGGATATTATGCACTACCCCAGAACTAACTTCATATCAAGTAAAGTAATCGAATTATGTTCCGACCACCGTGGGGCTGAGTCAGTAAAAAAGATTGGTATAACTATTTCGTCGTCCAGCAGCGTTAGGATTTCCCTTCTGTATTATGGCTACAGCATTAATGGGTCGGCTAGACCAAGCCAGAACTAAGCTCCTGCATAATAACAGTTTTAAACATCAGCATAATGTTGTTAAGTCCTACAAAATGAGATACGAGAACAGGAAAATCATCTTACTAGTGTTACAAGGCGTTTAATATTGTAATCCAAGAGCTGGCGACATAAATCGGCAAGAGTTTTGTAATGGCAATATGATTTGGTATTAAGGGTGTACATGAGTCAGTGCAAGTGTTTTTTTAATAATTGGGAATTAGTAGTAAACTAGTTTATAGTACAAAAAAACGTGAGGAAGTGCAAATGCAAAAGCACGTCAAATAAGTTGTTGCCATAGCAATGAAAAATCATTTGCTGCTTAATTATTGTATATAATTTAAGAAAAAAAAATAGACCACAAATTTATGGAACAGAGGTAGTCAGCAGTCGTTCAAAGTGTAGATATCGAGTGCGCGCGGCTGTTCGAAGTATATATTTAGAATTCTATATATATGAGCATTAAACCACATCAAAATGAAGGATTATTTAAATTGTAATTGTCTTTACTTTTACTTCGACGGAATCAAAGGCTTTCTCATAGTGCACGTACGCCAGGCAAAGTGGCAAATTGTACTCTTCCGAATTTTTGTACAATTTGCCAAAGGGTGTGTATGTGGTCTGTGGTACTGAAGCCTTTTCGGAAACCGGCTTGTTCGGGAGGCTGGAAGTCGCCAAGTCTGCGTGCGAGACGATTCATAATGACTCTCGAAAACAGCACATAGACGCGGCTTAGAATGGATATCGGTCTGTAGTTCTTCAAGAGGGCGTTGTCACCTATGACCTTCTTGAAGAATAAGACCACCGCACTTCTGCTCCGCGCCTACGGAGTAGTGCCACCATGGAGGACGGAATTAAAGAGCCTCTGAAGGACTTCAAGTACCGGTTTCCACCCGCTTTCAGAAGCTCCGCTATAATTCCATTCTCGCCAGGGGACTTGCCGTTTTTAAGGTGCTGGAGAGCCATTCTAATCCCGATCACATTGTAGGCCGGGATATCATCGGAATAGTGTCGGATAAGACTTGCTCTTGGATCGTTACTCACACTTGCGTATGGCTCCAACGATGATGTGTACAGCTGTCCATAGAACCTCTCAATCTCACTCAGAATCTCAGGTGTCCCGGAAACAATGCTGCCACACTCAGTCTTCAGCTTTGACAGTTGGCTCTTACTGGCAGACATATCTCTGACAAAGACTTTGGAGCCCTGGTTCCGCTCGATCGCTTCTTCAATACGAGCAGTATTAAAGTTGCGTAAGTCTCGCCGCATGTATTTGAAGATCTGTTTGTTCAGTTGCCCGTATGCTGTCAAATCTGTTGACAATTGCAGCCTCATCTTCCGTCTAACAGCCATGAGATTAAGAGTGTGATCGGAGAGTTTTTGTGTTCTTCTGCGGCGGGTCTTTCAGAACTTAGCTCCGACCGCATGGACAGTTTCCACAAGCTTGTCATTCATATCGTCTACTGCATTGCAATCTTCTAGGCACTGAAAGCGGTTACGTAACTCGAGCTCAAATGTTTCGGGATTCTGGATTAGAGCACGACGGGGACGGAGCGTTGCTTTCATTAGACTAGACCTCTCCAACTCTACGTTTAGGTTCAGTGTGCCTCTAACCATACGGTGATCGCTGCCAGTTTTGTAATTTAATAAAAAAGAAAATTGATATATGACTACGCGTAAATCTTTTGTAAAGAAAACTTGTCTAATTAATTTCTCCAAATTGCAACAATTTGTACCTTATACACTTAAATCGGAGTAAAACTTTTTTCTGTCATAGAACAAATTTCATTTCATCAATAAGCGAGTTCCGCTGTGAAAATTGGCTCATTTGCCTCTTCGCCCCGGAATTAAACTTGAAATAAATATTCCTTAAGCTTTACACTTAATCTTATGTTCCCTTCTCAGACTCCTAACTTTATTTTCTGAGATCGACTGATCGGTCTTTAAATTTTCTTTCTCATCTTTCTGCTCAAGGTCAGGCATATTAGTTTTGGTTATTATTTGCGTACAATATTAAATTGATTCTCATTTTTAAAATAAGTGTTCACGTCAGTCAATGTATTAAACATTTTCTTGTTGGCTATGTCAATTTGGACACTGGCCAATTACTAGAACATATTAGTTAGGTTGTTGACGGTGCCTAACGGCGGTAGACCATGATATAATGAGTTGCTTGTATATTTAATTAATCACGTTGCTGCTACTCTAGAGATAAACTATTGTATGTATAAAGTCTATGAGAGGATCGAGCAAGTTTTTTATAGGATAGGGTGACAAACGAGCACACAGTTCACCTGATGGTAAGTGGTTGCTGCAGCCCATAGATATCTACATCTATCCTCGATTACAAATCAAAATGCAGATGCGTTGTCACCCGTGAGGATTAAGATGAAATGCCTCTTTTCCAGTAAAAATGGTCTCCGGTTCTCTACACTCACCATACGAAACACAGCAGCAATAAACTACTATTTCACGCTGGTATTCTGTAAGAGCGTGGTCCTTCCCCGGTCGAGCCGACACATTCGTGCTACAAGTATACTACTAATATAACTGCAGCATGGCTCTACCACGTATAATCTTGTAGATCTTATTATCTTCAACATATGGCGGCATTTCGTATGTGCCATATATAAAATACTCACGGTTACGGAAACGGAACGGTTAACAGCATCAACGGAACGACACATCTGATTTTAAGATCGCCAATTCGCCCATCAAGTACAGTGATTGTGGCAAAAACGTCGTTATTATTACAAAAAGCTGTTTTTAGCGTTGTACTCCATAACAGCCTATAACAGTCCACAGCTGAACATAGACCACTCCCACAGATTGTATCAGAGGGAGGATTTTGTCATAGTTGCCACGCTTGACAGGAGTTGGCAATCGCAGTTTTTTTCAAATATTTTGATTTATTGTCAGGAAGACGCTGCTGCCTGTCTTCTGTTTTGGTTTACCTCTGTCCTCTTACGACACGGGCGATATGCGGTAGTGGATATTCTTACACCGCCACTACTCGGTAAGCATCGTACTATTACGGGTTAATGAGGAAGTAGTCATAAAATTAAGGAATATATATCCGAAATATTTATAAATATTTAATCCAGAACACCAACGTGGAATAGCAGCCTAATACTTCTGTGTTTTGTATGGTTAGTGTAGAGAGTCGGAGACTATTTTTTACTAGAAACGAGGCATTCCATCTTAGTCCTCAGGGGTGACAGCGCATGTCCGTTTTGATTCTAAAGCGAGGATAAATGTAAATGTCTATGGGCCACAGCATCTATTTACCATTAGGTGGAATGTGTGCTCGTTTGTTACCCTTACTCTATAAAAAAATTTATTTTTATTAGAATAGAAAAGTTTAACTTAAATGAAACGTGTCATTTCTAATACGCGTCACGTGAATAGTTTTCCCCTTTTTTGTTCTAACGACAGATGGTCTGGCGTGCATCCAAAACGTATCGATTATTTGGAATGTAGCCAAAAACAAATTTAAGAAATGGAAACAAATAGTTACATCCGAAGCTAATAGAATGGTCGGAGCGCAAAGGTCTCGTGAAGTGCGAGCCTTTGACGGATTTTCCTCCTCGATGCCTATTATTGCTTCACTTTGAGGCTTAACGCGCAGTATTGGCGCACGTTTGAAATCGTTTGCAATGCGAACGATTTGAAAAATTGAAGCACGAATCTGTATTCTTTTAACGAAAGCACGTATTCATTCTTTATTCATATCTTTGCATATTTTAACGGTTTGGATATTATTTAAATGAAAAATAATAGGTTATTATAATATTAAATATATAAGATTTTCCATCCTTATCATTTCTTTTTTCAGATATGTTATATCTAAAATTTAAAACCTACCGAATTCCTCCGCTGAACTGCCTTTACCGTACAATGTCTCATGGGGGGGACTATTGCAAATATTCCCCCTATGGGGCAATCTATAGAAAAGACCTATGTAGAGAACAGTAGCGGAGCCTCCATAGAAGACGAGAAGCCGGGCTTGCCCTATTTATTTATTTCTTTAATCTTTATTATACACATTCTCATGGGGGGGGATATTTGTCACAGTTCAGTTTTTAATATTATTATTTAGAAGCGAGGAAGACGCTGCTGCCCTGTTCCTGTTTCAGTTTCTCTCTGTAACTCTTACGACTCCCATGGGATGTTTATAGATCAAGAATTATCCTAATGATTTCTTATATTTACGCGAACACTACCCATTGATTAAAACTACTTTTACGGGGGACCATGGGTGCTGGAAAGCGCCCGAAGCGTCGGGAATTAAAAATAATATTAAAATAAACGCGATAAAATCCGTAAAAGTAGTTTTAATCAAGAATTATCCTATTGTTAAAACATAACTTACCCGATACGGATACTACACATAGTAAAATTGAACATTTAACATGATGTTTAGTATTACCAACGCCATAAATTTAAAAAAATACTTAATAATGAATATATTAAGAAAAAAAATAAACCTTAGCTAATAGTTAGGAACACTTCGAAAAATCAACATTAAACAAACTTTTATTTTTATTTTTAAAGAAAAACGGCTTTATTGTTTATACGTGGTAGAGCCATGCTGCAGTTATATTAGTAGCATAGTTGTAGCACGAATGGGTCGGCTCTACCGAGGAAGGACCACATTCTCACAGAATACCAGCGACAAATAGTAGCTTAATGCTGTTGTGTTTTGTATGGTGAGTATAGAGAATCAGAGACCCTTTTTACTGCAAACGAGGCATTCCATCTTAACCCCCACGGGTGACAACGCATCTGCATTTAGATTCGTAATCGAGGACAGATGTAGGTAGAGGACAGATCTATGGGCCACAGCAACCATTTACCATCAGGTGGATTGTGTGCTCATCTGTCAACTAATCCTATAAAAAAAGTAGCTCTGAAGAATACTGACTTTCTCAAATACTATCAGCACCAGAACAATACTACCTATATAAAAGATTCAGTATTGCTATGTAAGTATTATGATCTTCATAAATAACAGTTAAGTAAAACACATCGCCGCCGTACAAGGGTTTGCTTTTAGACGAATTTCTTGCGTATAAACTACAAAAGGATCATTAACCGTATTAGTACGAAATAAATAATAGTACTAACGTAGTATATAGTGTTCAGTGTAATATTGACAATATATCGTAAAGCTCTTAATCTCTTCGATCAATTCTTTATATGTACTTATAATGACTTATATTGACTGCCTCGCTGAACTGGTGGTCAGTGAGCGCGACTGATGTTCATGAGGTTCCGGTGTCGGCCTGAAATCGGTTATTGAGGTTTCCTTTTAAGAAATTCTCAGTAAAACCTCGGAGTTAGAAATTTAGCGGTGTAGTACAAAAAGCCGTTGGTCTGCGCTTGAGGACGGTGGTTGCGTTGGTTCTCCAGGTGAGGGAATAGAGAAAGCATCTGTGTTCTCGAACACTCGTGCACTATAATCCTGTTCTACGCAGATGGCTAGTCGCCGTTGCGACAAGCCACCGCGACCGAAGTTACGTCATGAGGGCATTACTTATACTTCATTATAGTAATGTTATCACGTAAATGTTAGTGGTTACACGATATTTATATCTTAACTCGATATGAATCTGTATCCAGACACTTAACCATGCCTGAGGATTAAACATTGGTAAGCAGTATAGTAGTAGTCCCGTTGATGTCGTGACAGCGACAGAGGGAAATTGTAACAGGAAATGGGTAGAAGCATACTCCTGATAACAACTTAAAATTAAAATTAAAATAAAAAATTAAATAATAACTGCTCAAGTAAGCGCAACTGGCGACGAGAAACCGTGTTAAAAATTTGAAAAAAAAAATTCTTTACTTTATATCACTTATAGTGTTAGAATATCCGTTATTACCGTTAAGTGGCGGCGTAAAAATATCCCCTACCCCATATCGTCCCGTGGGTGTTCTAAGAGGCAAAGGGAAATTTTTTTTTTATTTTTTTTTTTTTTAAAAAAACGTTACCCCTACACTAAGATTTTCTCTTGTATCGTTGGGGCAGTTTACAAACATAAATTGCACAAGGACAAACATCCAGACCCGAAACAACTATTTGTAGGCCATACAAATACTTGTTCCGTGCGTGATTCGAACCCGCGACCCCCAGCGCAGCCACTCATTGCTAAGCCACTGCGCCACGGAGTCGTCAAATTGAAATAGAAGCAGCGTTTTCGAAATCTGCGCCTGGAAACTGGCAAAATCTATGAACAGTCTATGTGGGAGGCCTGTGGTCAGCAGTAGATTTATAATTTCTGTGATAGATGAATGGATGATATTTAATAGTAACGTTACGTAATCATAAGTGAAAACGGTAAGCAGTGTCGTAACAGTAATAATAACGTAAACTATCAATTATCAATGCAGTAACACTGATAAAGTAATTTAGATTTCTATAGTACGAGAGACACATTCGTGATGAAGACATAATAACAGTTGGGCTGAAAAGTTCGTATCGTTTTATAGAAAAACACATTTTTTTGGCAAAATTCGATTTTATTATTCAACATAGTTGCCATCGAGGGCGATACACCGATTATAGCGATCTTCCAACTTTTCAATACCATTTTTGTAGTACGATTTGTGTTTAGCCTCAAAGTAGGCCTCTGTTTCGGCGATTAATTTCTTTCCATCATCGGCTTTAAATTTCTTTCCAGCGAGCATTCTCTTGAGATCTGAGAACAGGAAAAAGTCGCTGGGGGCCAAATCTGGAGAATACGGTGGATGCGGAAGCAATTCGAAGCCCAATTCATGCAATTTTGCCATCGTTTTCATCGATTTGTGACACGGCGCATTGTCTTGATGAAACAACACTTTCTTCTTCTTCAAATGGGGCCGTTTTTTCGCGATTTCGTCCTTCAAACGCTCCAATAACGCTATATAATAGTCGCTGTTGATGGTTTTTCCCTTTCCAAGATAGTCGATGAAAATTATTCCATGTGCATCCCAAAATACGGACGCCATAACCTTACCGGCCGACTGTTGAGTTTTTCCACGCTTTGGATTCGGTTCATCGCGTGCAGTCCATTCAGATGACTGCCGACTGGACTCCGGAGTGTAGTGGTGGATCCATGTTTCATCGATTGTTACATATCGACGCAAAAATTCACTACTATTGCGGTTGAACAGCTCCAAACATTGCTCTGAAGCATCGACACGTTCTTGTTTTTGGTCGATTGTGAGCTCGCGCGGCACCCACTTTGCACATAGCTTTCGCATACCCAAATATTCATGAACGATATGTCCAACACGTTCCTTTGATATCTTTAGAGTGCCAGCTATACAAATCAACCTCAATTTACGATCTTCCAAAACCATTTTGTGGATTTTTTTTATGTTTTCGTCCGTAACAGCCTCTTTTGGACGTCCACTGCGTTCATCGTCTTCGGTGCTCATATGGCCTGTACGGAATTTGGCAAACCACTTACGAATGGTTGCTTCGCCCGGCGCAGAGTCCGGATAACACTCATCAAGCCACTTTTTGGTATCAGCAGCACTTTTTTTCATCAAAAAATAGTGTTTCATTAAAACACGAAATTCCTTTTTATCCATTTTTTTTCAAAATAACAAAAGTTGCTTCACTCAAAATGCTGTATCTCACAAACTAATAATCAGACAGCTGTCAAATTTATACACGTTTCTTTTGAAGGTTGGTACTACCTAAAAATGATATGGATTTTATTCTAGTGGCGTCATCTCATAGAGACGATACGAACTTTTCAGCCCAACCAATACATTTGCAACGTGGCTCTATCACATTTATATTGGTTTTAATACTACTAATTTTTTTTTACAAAGATTTTCAAAGACAATTAAACCTTTCTAAATATGCAATTAATGTGAATGTTTAGCTACAAGTTTTCTACAAAATCTATACTTCATCTTCTTTCAAGGCCTCCCCTTGTTGCCTCAGCCAGTATCGGAATCCTCGGCGTCGACATATCGAGTGACGTGCAGTTTTGTGGTCACTTGGAAGGGAAGGCCAAATTGGCCTCTAAAAAGCTTGGCGTGCTCAGCAGAGCGGGACAGTATTTCATGCCGGCACACCGCCTGCAACTTTATAAGGCGCAGGTTTGGCCGCACATGGAATACTGTTCCCATCTCTGGGCTGGGGCTCCCCAGTACCAGCTTCTTCCACTTGACCGCATCCAGCGCAGAGCGGCTCGAATCGTCGACGACCGAGTGCTTTCCGATCGGCTCGATTCACTGGCGCTGCGAAGAGATGTTGCATCTCTTTGCGTATTTTATCGCATCTATCACGGGGAGTGCTCTGAGGAATTGTTCGTATTAATCCCAGCCGCCAAATTTCGTGAACGCACTACACGTCAAACGTCCCGATACCATCCACACCATCTGGATGCTTGGCGGTCCACCACTGTACGTTTTACAAGGAGTTTTCTTCCACGTACAACCTCTCTGTGGAATAGTTTACCACCGGCGATTTTTCCGGACTGATACGACCTGGGGACCTTCAAGAAAAGAGCTTACTCCTTTCTAAAGGGCCGGCAACGCACCCGCAATTCTCCTGGTGTTGCGGTTGATCATGGGCGGCGGTAGTCACTTAACATCAGGTGAGCCGCATGCTCGTTTGCCCCTTCTATTAAAAAAAAAAAAAACGAAACATGATGCTCGGTTGTGGATAAGAGTAAGTAGTAATGACAAAATTATTTATTTTGAATACAGGTACACATTTTAGTAATGGTTGACTCACGTGTCTTTATTAAGGAAATATTACAAATTTGAGGCATGTTTGGTTAAAGAGAGCACTACCGAAATGAAAGAAGCATTACCGAAATGAGGAGAATTCAATGCCAACCCTTTTAGCATCATGAATGGTTTACCACATTTTTTACGCGTTTCACCGGTATGTAGATATAGATAAAGTTTTTATTTTATTTATTTTAATGGCCAACGGCCAACCAAATGTAGTCGAATAAAATTCAACTAGCAGTTCTCTTAAATTTCATAGTAGGCGAGCAACCTCAGTTCGATTCCCAAAGGAACTCCAGAAATTGCCTAATCTTATTCGGTTTAAGTCAAATATAATAAGACATTTTATCCAGTAGCATGAATTAAATATTATTTAAAGGTCTTGAATATTTTTAAACCGGCATTTTAATTGAGTTTTTGCAGATAGCACTTTTCAGGTGGGTTTTTAATTATTTTATTATATAATTAATAAGCAAATCTTTCATTCTCCATTAAAACTTATATTTTATATTTTATATACGAATATTAATATACTTTTTTACTTATCTTAAATTATTTTCGAGGCCTTGCTATTTTCTTATTCCTAAGATGTTTTAAGGTATAATTTTATTTTTTATTTTATATAATATCTATTTTTGTGCCATTTTTGTAACGTGACAAACAAACTTACATACCATGTGATAGTATTTGGCTACTTAGAATTGTGGAAACCTCTACAACTATTATCATTTATTTATTTTTCAGAATACAATTATGTTACAAAATATAGGTTTGAATCCATAATATTCTGTCGTTTCCGGCGTACAAAATTTTTATTGCGTAGGAAGAATATTACATTAATATATTACGGGTGTCATGTCAATTGTAATAAAATTAAACAGGCAATAACTTATGTCAAAATTTAAAATTTAACATCATTTTTTGAATTTAGATAATAGTTAATGGATGATAGTTCTTTAAACACATAAATGTTGGGTAAAGTTAGACGAAAACGGTCCACTTCCATTTCAATTTCTAACAACTCGGCCGTATTCTAGTAAGTCAATGTGATAGTAAAACTTTCAAATTCCAAAAATGGACTCGAACAAAACTTCGAGGAACGTGTTAATATTTTCTCACGTTAAACACTTTGTCTCATTCGTACAAGTTTGAGACAAACAGAATAGAATACAATAATTTTTCTTCAATGTAAATAAGTTATTACATAATATTTATGGAAAGTCAATTTTATCATTTATTATTTAATAATTACTTTCAGGAAGTTTGTATGCCATACTTCGGTTGTAATCATTATCCCGCAGGGATTATTTTTTCTTCCTATAAATTATAAGTGCCCACCTGCGGGGTGATTTAGTTTTGGATAGTGAAACTTGTAAGTAATTAATAAGTCTATGTCTTTAATGATAAAATAAATTTAAAAAATGAATTGAAAAAATTAAATTAAATTATTAAAAAAAGTACATCTTACGACTACCTAACGACTGTACGTGTTATTTATTTTTCTTGTCTTTTACTTGTAAAAGGCTTCTTTGAGACACTTTTTTAGTGTCTTCTTTTTATTAATATAAATGATGTGTCATAAATTTGAAAAGTAATATATTCAATCGCTACTCCGTTAACAGGAAAATAAGGCCGAGTCCACATTTGATCATTATTTCATTTCGTTCATTCATTTAAGATATTCATTCATTTCATTTATTACAGTCTATCAAAATTCTATGGCTGGTCATAGGCTTCCTCCATAGATTGCCTCATAGAGGAGATTTTTGCCTTAGCTTCCACGCTTGGCAAACGGGTTAGTAACTGCAGTTTTCTATTATTTTGAGTTGTTAACAAGAAAATGCCGTATTTTCGATTGTTTTAGTTTCTCTGTATTGGTTGTTACGATACCCACGTAATATGGGGTAGCAAATTCATAAAAAAAAAACACGATCACATGCCAGTAGCACGCAGTAAATTAGTAGATGTCATAAATTAGATGCAGATATTCGATTGCTCTCTGTACATTGACAACAAGGCCGAGTTCACATTTGATCATCTTGGTGTATCCTACCTCCGTGGCGCAGACGTGTGTTATAATCGTTAGCTTGTAAGCAAAATTATACACATCAAGTGATTTGCCGTTGTGATACAAAAAATCTAGCGTCTGATACACTTTGGTTGGGATATACGTATCGTGATCGGCACTTAGGACGTATTTTGTAATTATATCACGTTTCGATGACACATATGATATATGATTCGCTGTGTCCTATCTCTAGACGGTAGACAGTTTTTACAAGTATAAAAGCGTATAACCACACTTTGCTACACGAACTTGAAAACTTTAGACGTGGGAAAGGTACGAGGATCAGAGGAAAATTATAAACGTCTACATATAAGCAACTTTATATTGAAACGATGACACGATGCGGTATATGACGCGTTTACGACACGGTACAGCCAGTAACAGGGTATCCTGCGTCCTACATCAATCAAGAACTTTAGTTTTAACAAAATAACTGTACGTATGCAAGATAATTTCAGAGAGGCTCGAAAAATCATCGCAATCCAGCCATGGCTAAGCCATGACAAATGTGGGCAATGCAGTGCGGTCCACGAGTATTACTTATAAACGTTATAAATATGCAATAGCAATTCACATCGACTGAAGATGTAATGTAACGCATTCCGGTGTCTCGTAAACGTAAGCTGAACCAACCCCAACACCAATATTTGCAATTATTTTGACTACATTTAAGTTCGGCCTTGTCTCCCTATCTAAAACTGAAATCCTTGGACGTTTTGGTACATCTGATGAAGAATTCGTTTTTCATATACAACCTCCTTAAAAATGTGTATTGTTAAACATTTAAACATATTTTTTAATTTTATTTTTTTTTGCTTTTCAAATGAATCTATGATATAATAAATCGAATTCTGATGTCTAAAAGAAAGATCACCCAATTAGCATGATGCCATCTCCGTTGTAGTTGTAAAGGACGCCGTGGCAATGTCTCACAGACGTCATTAATATTCATTTATTAGCAGTGCTAACGCCCATTTCAAAATGTATTTATTCAGTATGTGCCTGTAGTTACGCCCGAGGGTATTTGATAATGTTGCTGATATAATATGTGTTGGACTTGATCACAAAATATTTTACCCGTATACAAGCATATACACTGTTTAATTAATTATCTTTGTTCGCTATCACTCCAGTCTATTTTTGCCGTCACGCTGTAGAGGGGTTTTTACAAAATTCAACAACACACTTCGTTAATTAAATATGTTTTGGCTTTAGTTACATGATTCATAAATGAATTTTGTTACTAACTTGTTACAAACGTTATACTAAACAATTTTTATACATTGCTCCTGTTGTGTGCTTTCTGTTTCATATAACAGAATTTAATAAAAAAAACACCGCACGAAAAAAAATACACAAATAAGCTTTAAATCTAAATTATTTTGCTAAGCAATTATTGGTAAAATTATATATTATTTATATATTAAAAAAACCTATCTTTTTATAAAAGATTGGGCAAAAACAAAAAGCATACGCCTCAACTTATAGTAAGTGTCGACAGCCGCCATGAACAACTGCGACACTAAGGAATTACTTATGTCATGTAGTTTCAGTACAGTTAGTTATAAACAGAATTAGATATGTCAACTAAACCAGATGTACATTTTTAAAGATTATTTTTAACAAATCTACCGCGACTACAATCTTAATTTAGCTGTCAGTAAATGTACCAACACATTCGTTATTTTGACAATTAAGGTGGAACTAGATGTTTTTGAATTAGTTTGTAGCTTAGAGTATATATATATTCATCATCATCATTACAGACCTTCACAAGTCCACTGCTGAACATAGGCTTCCCCCAAGTAATGCCACAAAGCACGGTCCTGAGCCACCTGCATCCATCGACTTCCTGCATATCTTACCAGGTCGTCACTCCATCTAGTGAGGAGTCGCCCTACACTACTCCGGTACGAGGCTGCCACTCGAGAACCTTTCTTCCCCATCGGTTATCGGTTCTTCGAGCTATATGGCCGGCCCATTGCCACTTCAGCTTACTAATCCGTTGGGCTATGTCGGTCACTCTGGTTTTACTGCGGATTTCCTCATTTCTGAGTCTATCACGCAGAGAAACTCCGAGCATAGCCCTCTCCATAGCTCGCTGAGCGACCTTGAGTGTCCTCATACGGCCAGCAGTGAAGGACCACGTTTCAGATCCGTAAGTCATCACTGGCAACACGCACTGGTTGTGCAATCTAGTTTTTATGGATTGAGGTATACCTGACGAGAAGATATGTCGTAATTTCCCGAACGCTGTCCAGCCGAGTTGAATCCATCGATTGACCTCTCGGTCGAAGTTGGACTTACCTAGTCGGACTATTTGTCCCAGGGTAACGTACTCGTCAACAACTTCGAGCATAGTGCTCCTAAAAACTACCGGAATAGGTGTGACATGGACATTAAACATGATCTTTGTTTTGTCCATGTTCATCTTAAGATCTATCTGTTTGGAGACAATATTGGGGTCATTGAGCATAGTGCTTAAGTCCTCCAGCGATTCTGCCATAAGGACTATATCGTCACCAAATCGAAGGTGAGTGATGTATTCGCCATTGATGTTAATACCGTATCCTTTCCAGTCCAGTAGCTTGAAAACGTCTTCCAGTGCAGCGGTGAAGAGTTTCGGGGATATAACGTCTCCCTGTCTTACACCTCTCTGCAATTGGATAGGTTTCGAGCTCTGGTTCTGTACTCGGATAGCCATCGTAGCCCTACTGTAAAAACACTTCAGCACTTCGATATACCGACAGTCAACTAGGCACCGCTGAAGGGACTGTATCCCCCAAATTTCGACGGAATCAAAGGCTTTTTCATAGTCCACATACGCCAGGCAAAGTGGCAGATGGTACTCTTCAGTCTTCTATACAATCTGCCGCAGGGTATGTATGTGGTCTATGGTACTGAAGCCTTTTCGGAAATCGGTTCGGGAGGCTGGAAGTCGTCGAGTCTGCGTGCGAGACGATTCGTAATGACTCTCGAAAACAGCACGTAGACGCGGCTCAGAAGGGAAATCGGTCTGTAGTTCTTCAAGAGAGCGTTGTCGCCTTTCTTAAAGAACAAGACCACCGCACTTCTGCTCCACGCCTCTGGAGTAGTGCCACCATGGAGGACGGAATTGAAGAGCTTCTGAAGGATTTCAAGTACCGGTGTTCCACCCGCTTTCAGAAGCTCCGCTGTAGTTCCATCCTCGCCTGGGGTCCTGCTGTTTTTAAGGTGCTAGAGAGCCATTCTAATCTCGCTTAGACTGACGTCGCGTCGTTGATATCGTCGGAATAGTGTCGGATAAGACTTGCTCTTGGATCGTTACTTACACTTGCGTGTGGCTTCAACGATGATGTGTACAGCTGCCCATATAACCTCTCAATCTCACTCAAAATCTCAGGTGTCCCGGAAACGATGCTGCCACACTCAGTCTTTAGCTTTGACAGTTGGCTCTTACTGGCAGACATATCTCTGGCAAAGACTTTAGAGCCCTGGTTCCGCTCGATCGCTTCTTTAATACGAGCAGTATTAAAGTTGCGTAAGTCTCGCCGCATGCATTTGAAGATCTGTCTGTTCAGTTGCCTGTATGCTGTCAAATCTGTTGACGATTGCAGCCTCATCTCCCGTATAACAGCCATGAGATTAAGAGTGTGATCGGAGAGTTTTTGTGTTCTTCTGCGGCGGGTCTTGCAGAACTTTCCACGAGCTTGTCATTCATATCGTCCACTGCATTGCAATCTTGTAGGCACTGAAAGCGGTTACGTAACTCGAGCTGAAAATTTTCGGGATTCTGGATTAGAGCACGAGGGGGACGGAGCGTTGACTTCATTAGACGAGACCTCTCCAACTTAACGTTTAGGTTCAGTGTGCCTCTAACCATTCGGTGATCGATGCCAGTTTTCGCCCTTGCGATCACTGAGACATCACTGAACAGTTGCTGTCTGGTCGTCATAATGAAGTCAATCTCATTTCTTGTTGAACCGTCGGGGCTCGACCAGGTCCACTTCCTGTGGGGCCGCTTCTGGAAGAAAGAGTTCATCATAAAGAGTCTCTCTTTCTCCATAAAGTCTGCCAGCTGCTGGCCCCTTCGGTTCCGTTGCACTACTCCAAATTTCCCTAACTTCAGTTCACCGTTTTCTCTTGTGCCTAGTTTTGCGTTGAAGTCTCCCATCAACACCGTGTAGTGGGTTTTGTAGGAATGTATGGCTTTGGAAATATCCTCATACATTTCCTCCACCTCCATCGGGATGTGCCGAGGTTGGTGCGTATGCATACCTGTATGACCTTCAGCGAATACCGTTCGGTGATTCTGAGTATCAGGTACGCGACCCTCGTCGACACACTCCCAATCTTTACAACGTTGTTGACGAGAGACTTGTGGACGATAAATCCGACACCTCCTTGGGACAGATGGTTGCCCTCCCGGTGATAGAACAAGTTGCCGGATTCGAGAATCACCGTGTCCTCCCCCTCTCTTCGGACCTCGGATAATCCTATAATATTCCAGCGCAATTGTCTATCTCTTCTTCCAGCTCCAGGATCTTCTCGTTAGTCATCAGGGTGCGTGCGTTAAATGTTGGCAGGTCGAGTCGTCGTAGGTGGCAACCGAACCTCCACCGGAGATTCTTAGCACCCCCTGCCCCGCCGTTACCATGGTCGCCACCGTAGCCAGGAATAGCGGGGCCGCCGGGGACTGGGACCCGTCTATTTGTGTAATTGTTCATGGGGGGTATATTGCCATAGTTGCCACGCTTGGCGAGCGGGTTGGCGACCGCAGTTTTTTTTTGTCGTACAGTTGCTGTTATCAGGAAGATGCTGCTGCCCATCTCCTGCCTGTTTCCCTCTGTCGCTTTTTACGACACCCACGGGAAGATATGGGGTAGTGGATATTCTTAACCGCCACTACACGGCTATATATACCATAGGTATACCTAAATCTCTGAAAACTAAAGTGTACAACCAGTGCGTGTTGCCAGTGATGACTTACGAATCTCAGACAGTGGTCCTTCACTGCTGGCTGTATGAGGACGCTCAAGGTCGCTCAGCGAGCTATGGAGAGGGCTATTCTCGGAGTTTATCTGCATGATAGGTGAAGGTTCTCGAGTGGCAGCCTCGTACCGGTAGGCGTAGTGTAGGGCGACCCCCCACTAGATGGAGTAACGACCTGGTAAGACATGCAGGAAGTCGATGGATGCAGGTGGCTCAGGACCGTGCTATGTGGCATTACTTGGGGAAGGCCTATGTTCAGCAGTGGACTTGTGAAGGGCTGTAATGATATATATATATATATATATATATATATATATATATATATATATATATATGTAGCGGCGCTGTCGTCGCCGCCACAAGCGAAAACACACCGAAGCCTAAAATCGCGCTATCAACATTCCGAATCATAAACAGTATATATAGAACATCTCCGAACTATCACACGGAGTGTTGGCCGCTCCCCGGGCAGAACATCTTGCCCGGCGGGAGATCTCCCCTTTTCCTTCCACGGCCACAGTGGTGACCCCGACGTGATCTGAACACGCAACCAACAACCTTCGGAAACTTCAAGCTTCATCATCGTCATAAAATACCCCACCCATTCGCTCCCGAGCAGATGTCGTCTGCAATCTTCATAGCATGCAATATTCCTGCAAGCCATCTAGCTTCACAAGGTTCATCGCAGCACTGGAATAATAATGCTTCCTGTTCCTTCAAGCTACTCTCTGTGTCATACAGTGTTCGGCACGGCTCTGAGCCTTACTGCTCGCCTCTGCTTCACGGCACTCTCGTAGATTACTTGCCTTCTTCTCGACTCACCGCAGACTACAAGGCAATCTCCTGGCACTTGCACATTCGTCGACAACTCGACTGCACTATCGACCTCCAGTCTGAGCAGGGGGGTAATGTAGCGGCGCTGTCGTCGCCGCCACAAGCAAAAACACACCGAAGCCTAAAATCGCGCTATCAACATTCCGAATTATAAACAGTATATATAGAACATCTCCGAACTATATCACACGGAGTGTTGGCCGCTCCCCGGGCAGAACATCTTGCCCGGCGGGAGATCTCCCTTTTTCCTTACACGGCCACATATATATATATATATATATATATATATATATGTGGCCGTGGGTGTGGGTGCTAAGAATCTCCGGTGGAGGTTGTGCCACCTACGACGACTCGACCTGGCAACATATAACGCACGCACCCTGAGGACTGACGAGAAGATACTAGAGCTGGAAGAAGAGGTAGACAAGTTGCGCTGGCATATTATTGGATTATCCGAGGTCCGAAGAGAGGGGGAGGACACGGCAATTCTCGAGTCCGGCAACTTGTTCTATCACCGGGAGGGCGACCATCTGTCCCAAGGAGGTGTTGGATTTATCGTCCACAAGTCTCTCGTCAACAACGTTGTAAAGATTGGGAGTGTGTCGACGAGGGTCGCGTACCTGATACTCAGAATCACCAAACGGTATTCGCTGAAGGTCATTCAGGTTTACGCACCAACCTCGGCACATCCCGATGAGGAGGTGGAGGAAATGTATGAGGATATTTCCAGAGCCATACATTCCTCCAAAACCCACTACACGGTGTTGATGGGAGACTTCAACGCAAAACTAGGCACAAGAGAAAGCGGTGAGCTGAAGGTAGGGAAATTTGGAGTAGGGCAACGGAACCGAAGGGGCCAGCAGCTGGCCGACTTTATGGAGAAAGAGGGACTCTTTATGATGAACTCTTTCTTCCAGAAGCGGCCCCACAGGAAGTGGACCTGGTCGAGCCCCGACGGTTCGACAAAAAATGAGATTGACTTCATTATGACGACCAGACGCCAACTGTTCAGTGATGTCTCAGTGATCGCAAGGGTGAAAACTGGCAGCGATCACCGAATGGTTAGAGGCACACTGAACCTAAACGTTAAGTTGGAGAGGTCTCGTCTAATGAAGTCAACGCTCCGTCCCCCTCGTGCTCTAATCCAGAATCCCGAAACCTTTCAGCTCGAGTTACGTAACCGCTTCCAGTGCCTAGAAGATTGCAATGCAGTGGACGATATGAACGACAAGCTCGTGGAAACTGTCCATGCGGTCGGAGCTAAGTTCTGCAAGACCCGCCGCAGAAGAACACAAAAACTCTCCGATCACACTCTTAATCTCATGGCTGTTAGACGGGAGATGAGGCTGCAATCGTCAACAGATTTGACAGCATACAGGCAACTGAACAGACAGATCTCCAAATGCATGCGGCGAGACTTACGCAACTTTAATACTTCTCGTATTAAAGAAGCGATCGAGCGGAACCAGGGCTCCAAAGTCTTTGCCAGAGATCTGTCTGCCAGAAAGAGCCAACTGTCAAAGCTGAAGACTGAGTGTGGCAACATCGTTTCCGGGACACCTGAGATTTTGAGTGAGATTGAGAGGTTCTATGGGCAGCTGTACACATCATCGTTGGAGCCACACGCAAGTGTGAGTAACGATCCAAGAGCAAGTCTTATCCGACACTATTCCGATGATATCCCGGACGTCAGTCTGAGCGAGATTAGAATGGCTCTCCACCACCTTAAAAACGGCAAGGCCCCGGGCGAGGATGGAATTACAGCGGAGCTTCTGAAAGCGGGTGGAAAACCGGTACTTGAAGTCCTTCGGAAGCTCTTCAATTCCGTCCTCCATGGTGGCACTACTCCGGAGGCGTGGAGCAGAAGCGCGGTGGTTTTGTTCTTTAAGAAAGGCGACAACGCTCTCTTGAAGAACTACAGACCGATTTCCCTTCTGAGCCGCGTCTACATGCTATTTTCGAGAGTCATTACGAATCGTCTCGCACGCAGACTCGACGACTTCCAGCCTCCCGAGCAAGCCGGTTTCCGAAAAGGCTTCAGTACCATAGACCACATACATACCCTGCGGCAGATTGTACAGAAGACCGAAGAGTACAATCTGCCACTTTGCCTGGCATATGTGGACTATGAGAAAGCCTTTGATTCCGTCGAAATTTGGGCGGTGCTACAGTCTCTTCAGCGGTGCCAAGTTGACTGTCGGTACATCGAAGTGCTGAAGTGTTTGTACAGTAGGGCTACGATGGCTATCCGAGTACAGAACCAGAGTTCGAAACCTATCCAACTGCAGAGAGGTGTAAGACAGGGTGATGTTATATCCCCGAAACTCTTCACCGCTGCGTTGGAAGACGCTTTCAAGCTACTGGACTGGAAAGGATACGGTATTAACATCAATGGCGAGTACATCACTCACCTTCGATTTGCCGACGATATAGTCATTATGGCAGAATCGCTGGAGGACTTAAGCATTATGCTCAATGACCTCAATAGTGCCTCCCAACGGATAGGTCTTAAGATGAACATGGACAAAACAAAGATCATGTTTAATGTCCATGTCACACCTATGCCGGTAGTTGTTGGGAGCACTATGCTCGAAGTTGTTGACGAGTACGTTTACCTGGGACAAATAGTCCGACTAGGTAAGTCCAACTTCGACCGAGAGGTCAATCGACGGATTCAACTCGGCTGGGCAGCGTTCGGGAAATTACGACATATCTTTTCGTCAGGTATACCTCAATCTCTAAAAACTAGATTGTACAACCAGTGCGTGTTGCCAGTGATGACTTACGGATCTGAGACGTGGTCCTTCACTGCTGGCCGTATGAGGACGCTTAAGGTCGCTCAGCGAGCTATGGAGAGGGCTATGCTTGGAGTTTCTCTGCGTGATAGACTCAGAAATGAGGATATCCGCAGTAAAACCAGAGTTACCGACATAGCCCAACGGATTAGTAAGCTGAAGTGGCAATGGGCCGGCCATATAGCTCGAAGAACCGATAACCGATGGGGAAGAAAGGTTCTCGAGTGGCAGCCTCGTACCGGTAGGCGTAGTGTAGGGCGACCCCCCACTAGATGGAGTGACGACCTGGTAAGACATGCAGGAAGTCGATGGATGCAGGTGGCTCAGGACCGTGCTTTGTGGCATTACTTGGGGGAGGCCTATGTTCAGCAGTGGACTTGTGAAGGGCTGTAATGATAATGATGATATATATATATATATATATATATATATATATATATATATATATATATATATATATATATATATATATATGTATATATATATATATATATATATAATAACATACATACTGCTATGCATATATAAATGACATTGCACTGTTTTCATATCCCAAAAATCACTTTCTCCTACTCCGAATTGTGATTACCCTGGACTGAAAAAAAAATCAAAAGTCTACTGGCTTCCAACTTGAAATGCCGTAAAGCACGTTACTCAGCCACCCGCATTCATCGACTTCCTTGTCTTACTAGGTCGCAACCCCATCTAGCGGGACGCGCTCTACATATACGTATGTTACCAGTAAGAAGCTAGCATTCAGGAACACATCTTTCCCATCGGCTGTCGGTTTATCAAGCTATTTGTTTCTCCGACTGAATGCCACTGTAGCTCATTGAACCGTTGAACTATGTCGGTTAATCTGGTTCTACTGCGGATATCCTTATATCTAATTATCACGCATAGAAATTTTAAGAAATACCCTCTCTAGAGCTCATTGAGCGACCTTGAACTTGTTGTAACTGTAAGTACACCAAAATCACCACCACCCACGATCACCACCGGCCACAAACACTAGTATGCATGGAAACTCAGTAGAGATTCAGAATTATCTGTAATCGAATCTGTTACGAATACATAGTTCAGTTTGGAATAAATAGGGTGAGAGATTTCTTCCGCCTCCAATCTATGCCCCGGGTTCCTATTATCTTCCCGACATACATAGGTAATAATCTGTAATAACAGCATCCAACTTTACCTTATTTTTCTTTCCTTTCTCGTCTATCTGTGGTCGTTTATTTTTCCTTACTCGTTTATCCCTGTGTAACGTGGCAAGCAATGTTGATCTACGGGTAAAGCATGGTCTGCAGTCATTGAGTGGAGTGTTCTCCACATTCCTCGTAACTTTTTGATAAAATTTAATGAAGTTATTATTTAAAAAAAATCTATTCATTTTTTAAACATAAATATGTATTAGCTAGTACCTAATTTCACATAACGTAATATTTTTTAAATACATATATTCTATCATTTTTTTTACAAAATAAAAGTGACAAACGAAATTACAATCCACCTAATGGTAATCGTCTACTGCAGCCCATAGACACCTGCGATCGACTTCAAATGAAGAAAGCTTACAGATGCGTTGTCACCCCCTAAGGTCAGAAGATAGAATGCCTTGTTACCAGTATAAAGGACCTCCGGTTTTTCACACTCACGATATTTTGTAAAACTGTTAATATTGATGAAATGGTAAAAAATGTACCTACACGGAAGAAAAATATAAATCTGTTTAATAGATTTGTTGAGTACTCAATTTTTTAAAACACGCCTTGTTTTTTATGGTCGTCTAACAGCAAAGAATAATCAAGAAATCAACTTCTACAACAAAGCCAGGTTCACAAAGATCAACAAGTGATAAAGCGCCCCATACCTACAATTTGTATACAAGCACAGTGAAGAGAAAATGACTTAACAATGAAGCCTTAATGAAAACAGAGACGAAGCAAAAAACGTTCTGAACGATCGACGATTGTAGGGATGTTTCAGCAAATAGCGTGCGGGAATCGCTAAACAATGGATATTTACTAAGACCGGATTGAAGTTAGGACGTCTCCGTATTTTTTAACTACGTTGATGTATGCTTTAGACGTATTTTCAATCTTTTAATAAATACGTTTTAATTCTCATAGAGACAAAAATATAAATGTGTAGTGTTCGGGGAGCACTGACCTAAGAATGCATTTATGCCTCATCACGATGATAGGATGTTCAATTGCAGTAATTAATTGATTTGAAAGTAACATTTAATAATGTAATAATGTATTAAAACATTAAGAATAGAGCAGACTAGACTAAAATTCCACCAAAGCGTGGAGTTGGCGTGTATACCCCCAGTTACATCCACGTAAGTGTTTTCGTCACCTTGAGGACCCCTCTTTCTCCACAATTCGGTAGACACCGTTATGTGTAAGATCATTTCGATCGCACAGTGGTGACTAGAAACAAATTAAGCTATATGCACACCTTAGTGAGACTTCTGATGCGGCCCTAATTCTCTATTCATATTTAATGAAGTGATACCATGATATTTTCATTTTTTTTTCGGGAAACTTTTATAAATAGAACATCAGAAGCAAATATTTTTTTATAACATACCGTGTATATCAGTAAGTTATGAGATAATCATTGTAATTTTGTTTTTTCCCGTCACAAGAGTTTTGTTCTCATTGTTGGAAAACAAATTGTGATATTAATCAACAAGTAAAATAAAGAATTTTAGCTAAAAAAGATTGCTGAAGTAATACTGGGATTATACAGTATTTTCTTAGGCTTATTTTTTATTTTGAGATACTCCTCAGTTTTGTTTAAGGTGACGATCAAATAAATAGAATATACCTGTGCACCTTTTTTTTGTAGAATCTGTGGTGAAAACATCCATCGACAATTTTTTGTGTAATTTATACTTGTGATTGTTATCAATTGGTGAAAAACCTTCTTTATTATTGTGATTAAGATTTACATATGTACTTGTTTCACTCGCATTTATTTTAATTTTTAACAATAAAAACCGACTGTAATCGCTTCATAGCATCATCAATAAAAGAAAACCTTTTTGCCCGTGATGGGTGTAGAAGGAATTTTCGCTTCCTCATTTAAATTTAACTTTATTTATAAAAACGTCTATAAATGGCTTGTATCATTGCAAAAGTTACACTTACTGCCCGTAAGTGTGCTATAATATTAAAAGCCCCTGGGAAGGCGAAGTTAAATTGAACCGTGGCCACCGAGCCGCGGCGGGTGCCCATCTCAGGCATTAATGGCCTCTGGTCTTGTACTCCCACATGTAAATCCAATGCGGTGATTCAGCTGTTGCACTCCCTGAATAAGAATTTCATTACAGTGTAATAGCTTTTTGTATAAGACTGAAAATACTTTAATTTACATTTAATTAAGGCGAATGAAAATTTAAACATTTATTTGCTCTAGATTTTATTGACAGATACCGAAGTATTTTTATGTCCAACTCAATGTTATCATATAGTTCATGTATTAAGATCGTAATTACGTAACTAGCAGACATGATGTTAACCGTAAAAATACCAAAATATTTTTTTTAGTTATATACTGTTAAGAGTTGGTTATGAAATACATTTTTTTAGGTGTCACGCATTTAATGGTGATATTTATATCACCCAAAATGATTATGTTTTTAGCAAAATTATCTTTATGCATGATAATCAAAAAGTAAAAGCGTCAACTGTCTGTTAATAATAGTTTTAATGCTTTACTACGTAGTACTATTATTTATTCTGTGGATTTACTTTTATTCTGTAAATAAAATATTTTTATAAATGTAAAATATTCATATTTTCTAGTCCCCGTACGTTTTGTGCTTTGTCATGGTAAAGTAATTGGATTATTTATGTATAATAATTGACTAAAATGACTAAAACTTGATCCAGAAAATAACCGATGACCAACACAAGGGCACAAGCGAAAAAGAAACCTAAGAAAGAAGGTGTCTGGGCGGAGGGAACTCACATAGAAGCCGGGGAACATGTTAAACCAAAGAATACACCTGACTCTATAAACGATAATCCTACTATACCAGACTTGGATAATTTACAAGATATCTTAGAAAAGAAAATATTTATACCCCCTAAGAAAGACGCAGAAACAGTTAACACTTTAGCTGGAGTAGGTGGAGGTATCAGTGGCTCAACTAAAGGCATAGAAGGAGTGCTTGAAGTGCGTATGTCATACGTTCCTCAAGTTAAGTCAGGTACTGATGATATTATATGAACTGTGGACTGTTCAGTCAACTTTTTTAAGGAAGTGATGACACTACATACATATAATAATTACAGTACCAATTAAAGATCTAGAATATATTTTAAAACAGATAAGTTATTTTTAAAGGTGGTTATTTTTTAAAGGAAGGTGGCGCTAGTTGTCATGGCGAATATCGAGCTCCATATTAAATTTATTTAAATTAAAAAATAGTGCTCTATACACAGTAAATCAGTGCGTTCCATATAAAAATAGATACGATCGAGCGGTGGAAATATTATCCCAGTGAAAACTAGTGTAAATCGTGTGAAAATCAATCAGTATTGATAAGGTAGATAACACCGTAATAAAAGTTCGAAGTGACCAAATGCAGGTGAATTAATAAGTGTCCTCTCCATAGTCTTTCTAGAAACTATAACGTAAGTGAAAAACTAATCCATAAAATATTGAATTTTCTATTTTTACACAATTGGTAAAACGTTATCTGCTCAAATTTGTAAACACAAGTCAGCTGACCAATCAGCTAATTCTATTCTATCTTCTCAAAGTGAACTAAATGGCGTTGTAAATCGCCATCTACCGGAAAAGCAACGAACTAAAACTAATCTAATGATTAATAGACCATCGATGATAAATCGCATGCTTTGTTAGATAAGTAAAATAATAGTACAGCTGCAACACAATAGATGGCGATAAGTCAAAAACAAAAATTATTTTAATTGGTTTTACACGAGAAAGGTAAAACTTCAAAATGTCGAAAAATTGTTTTAAATGCAGAGAAGAGATAACAAAAAGGGACTTTATTGAATGCTACAACTGTAAGAAACTCTTTCACTTAGGCTGCACGAGCATAGGAGAAAAGATTTTCTTCTTATTAGATGTCGAAAAAAGAAAAAAATGCCTATGCGATTTATGTAAATATCATATACTACCAAATTTAGTCCAACTAAATATAAATATACCCACAACTAACTCTTTCGATGCACTAGACGTGGATGACGAGTACACAGAATTTGTCACCTTTCGTCGGAAAAATAAAAAACTATCAGAATCACTTCCAGATTTATCAGACTCATTTATGTCAACGACTAATACACACTCTCATTCATTAAATTTACAAAAAACCTCTCGCAGTCTACCAGACGACGACTTAAGAGATTGCTTAATCATACAAGAGTTAAAAGAAGAAGTTTCAAGGTTACGTACAGAACTAATTATAGCGAACAAAGAGGTGGACAATTTAAGCATAACGAATAGAAAACTTACCAAAAAAATTTTAGAACAAGAAAAAATTATAAAACTCTACAAAAGTGTTAGTATCGACGACGTAAAATTGAGAAAAACAGTCAATAATTCCTATAACTCAACACCTTTAAGTAAATCCAAAAAATTCTATTTATATTAACGAACTTCCTTCAGTAGCACCACATAGAGTCGTTTTGTTTGCAGATGACGCGACAGTTATAATTACTTGTAAACAAAAAAATCTAAGTAGTTGAGATGCCTTAGAAAAATTGTGAATGAATTAGAGGTTTTAGGCTAATTACTAAATTTTGAAAAGACCAAAATAATGCAGTTTCGTCCATATCAGAGATCAGAAGTCCCGCTCGCTATATCTTACCAAGGTATAAATATTGAGGAAGTTCGCACATTTTCATTCCTCGGGATAATAATAGACTCAACTTTTTCATGGAAAACTCATGTAGAAAGTGTTGTGAGTAAGTTGAGCAGTTTTTGCTATGCCCTGCGTGAGCTACGTAAGGATACTAATGAGCAGTGCGCACTTACTGCGTACCACAGCCACGCAGCTGCCTGGATAAGATACGGCATCATATTCTGGGGAAACTCTACCGAGGTACACGCGGTATCCATGCTCCAAAAACGCTGCCTTAGAATCATCACATTCGCTGATCCAAGAGATTCATGTCGAAGGTTGTTCCCCAGATATAACTTACTAACTGTAACGAGCATGTACATTTTTGAATTATGCCGATTTGTTAGGAAAAATCCTCATTATTTCCAGCGATTTGAAGATAGACCCAGTCGCTACGGCACACGCCGAGGTTATAATCTGGTTGCTCCTGCCACACATCTCACATTATATGTAAATGGTCCCTATTACATGGCTATAAGGGTTTACAGTCATTTACCTAATACAATAAAAGCCCTCCAGTGTCGTAAATTTGAAATAGTACTCAAGAAAATGCTTATTGTAAAGATATATTACAGTTTGAATGAATATTTTAATGATAAATTATAAATCAATTTTAATTATTTGACAATTTTCTCTATTTCTATTTACATATTTGACATTGTTAGTATTTTTCATCAAAATTTTTAAACTTTATTTATATGATATAAATGACGAATGATCAGTTGACAATATTTAATGAAATTTAATTTTTAAAACAAATGTGTAATATTATTTAGTCTGATATTTTATAATATAATTTATATATCGTGTACTATAAATACTACTATAAGTACTGTAATTTGAATGAAATGAAAATGAATTCTATATTAATTAAAATTTAAACTCTGTTTTAATATGCTACGCCCGTACAGGTTGTCACATGTTCTGTAAATATATTGTTCCAACTTTATACTTTGTGACATGCAATAAAGAATTATGAATTATGAATTAAACAGGAAAGATGCAGAGTAAGATTAAGTTATATAATATAAAGACTTTTGAGTACTGTAGAGATCAGTATACATTTTTAACATTACTTTACGTTTTTAAATGAATATCGGCGCTCCGGAACATTCACAGCTGGATTTCCTACGGTGTCAAAATTGTACTAACGGTAGGCTGTTTACTGGTAAAGGGGGATTAAATATACATATCAAACGATGCCATAGTAAAAGTATTTCGGCTTCACAGACTACCGTATGAATCCATAGTAATATCTCCAATGATACAAATTTTCACTTTTTTCAGAACATATTTACAATTATCATCGAATGTACGAGGTGTGAGGGGTTCGAGGATGCAGCTTGCTAGAGCATTGTCGTGCACCAATAATTGTTTTACTAATTGTGAAAAGAATCAGCAAAAAATATTTACTTTCGCGTATTCCCGTTTTCATTTTAATAAAACAATAAATAAATCATTACGTTTCAATTAAAAGAGACATTTTTTCAAAATTTTGATTACCCAATTAATACTCATTTATCTCGACCTCGTCCTAAATTTTATTTTAAAGACGTTGTTAGGTCTAAACTAATGGATGGCGACCTAAAAATGCATCCCGTATTCTATTTACAGATTTATCTGGGGATTGTAAATCGTCTCTAATATTAATAAATAACTGTTCTTTGATATTCCCACTCATGTTTCATACAATAAAAGAGAAAATATTGTTGTATATACATTATATAAATAAAATTGATTTCTTCAAATACTTAAATGTTATTAAACTGAATATATTAGATCAATTGTTAAGTTAAATGAAAATAAATAAATTGCTGCATAAAATCAATTGAGTTTCACAAGTAGCACGTCGCACGTCAATCGACGCCGGTAATTTGATTTAATGTATTTGGTTAGGTTATTAAAATTATTTGGTTTTATTATTCGGTTGATTGAATGTAATTAGTCACGTTAAGTTGATTAAATATGTTTTCTGCGTATGATAATTGTCGAGGAATGCTTTGAGCACATCTGAAGCTTCTCAAGAGCCTTTACTGTGTTCCCATCTGAAACACTAATCAGGAAGCTACAATAATCAAGGTGTTAAAAACATTGTGTTTAAAGTTAATATTTCACACTTAAGCATGAGAATAGGGAACGTTATTATCAATAGTAAAAGTTCTTCCAGCCGCTTTATATTAATGGCTATTCTTCAGGGCTTAATACCAGACCCATGTCTATTCCTACGACGTGCCTTACCTTGTAGAGAATTACCATAATAAAGTAAAAACTTTTTTTTTCAAACTTAACGGTAATTATTTAAATATGACAAAGAAAGAATGAGAAGAAAGAACAATTTACATTTAAAGTTTTCTGGCTAAAAGGCGATCGATTTTAGCCTTACATTTACAATAACAAAAAAGTTTTTTTTTAAATTAAATGATTTTGATCTAAATTGTGTTATTAAAACATAGTATAAAATTAATTTAACTAAAAAAAACTACACACAATAATAAAAAAATACAATAAAGGAAAACTAAAACTAAAGATATAAATTGTGACACAGTCCTACTTCACGTGGTATTGTGTGAAGAACGCTGGCTGTTTTTCCTCACTGAATGCCTATAATTAGCCTATGAGCAAGAAAAGAACTAGCCCTTTTGTCACATAGATACATTTCCTTTAAGAACTATACCGCACGTGGTCTCCACGGACCGATATTTTCTGCATCAAATGGCACAAATATGTAGTCTTCTCTCAAAAATTCATATTTGCGCCACTTATTTAATTCAGCTACTTTTGATGTCGTTGCGGCTCTAAACGAGGTACCCTTGTGATGAGATGTCTAGTAGCATCCCACACTAAAGATTTACCTCTTTCCCAAGGGACCAAAGTCATACCGTCGGGTCTCTTGCCATCATCTCCAAATATTGCACAAGGCTCTAAAACCTAGGGAGCATTTATAGAGACAAGACAAGAGGTCGGATATCACCGTTTAAAAAACCGTGACGGGAAAAACTACCTCCACTTTTCTTACATAAAAGTCCGTAGAGAACAAACTCGTTGACGCTGCTACCATAAGGGCACTGGTGAGGTTTACAAATTGCCGCTCCTAGGCTGATTTCTACGGTGATGCGCTATATTTCCCCGTGAAGCATTGTCCAGAGATTACTTGATGCTAAAGCGTGTAACCTGTGACTAAATTCCTAAGTCGAAACAGCTAGAAGGCGGGCCTGATCTTGGTCACTATAGAAATTATAAATCTTTCTGCACACTCCACACCAACAGAATATACTACTCACTGGTTTTGTTGATTCTTTTTATAGAATAAGGGTGACACACGAGCGCACAGTCCACGCACAGTCATAGTCACAGTGGTTGCTGTGACCCATAGACATCTACATCTATCCTCGATTACGAATCAAAATGCAATGAGAATGAAATCAAATTGAAAATGCAAAATGAGGACTAAGGGGTCTCTGGTTGTCTATACTTACCATATGAAACACAGCAGCGTTAAGCTGCTATTTTACGCTGGTATTCTGTGAGAACGTGGTCCTTTCCCGGTCGAGCTGACTCATTCGTCATTCATAGCTCTACCACTTAAAAAATGGAAGTTGGTTAACTTCCAGTGGAACATTTTCGCCGGGATAAAGCGTTAGCCATGTTTGCCTTGCCTCAGTAGCAATGCAAAGGTCTACTACTTTGTTCTAATGGATGATTTTCACCGTCTGAAAAATAAAGGGTGTAACAGATGAACGGAATAGAAAACTAGGGCACTGAATTTTTTTTCCAGACGGTAAAAAATCACGTAGTATAAAATTATCTTACATAAGTCATTGACACTATGTACGAAAGCAAGGAAAGCATGCAATGCAACGCAAGAAAGATTTCTTACACCAATACCACCAAATTTTGTGTATATGTAAATTAACTTGATTCAATGGAATCTAAGCAAATGCTCGGGTCTGTTGTATCCTGATCTTTAGGAACCAAGTAAGTAATCCCAGTAGTGAAGAAGCTCGGAAGCCACTTCTGGTCGAAAGCCTCGTGAAACTATCGGGCGAGCACAGCGTGACACACTACGAACCCCTTCAGTCAGTAGTGATGCAGCCCGTCGAGTCCCGGACTTTTCCAATTCGGAGCCCTACGGACCGCCTCAGCCACGTCTTCCGGTGTTATGGTGACAGGTCCATAGTCATAACACTCTCACTCGGGCTCGCCACACTTCCATCCAAGGGCGCTCGCTGTGATTTACGGGCTCTGACCACAGGCCACGCCAGAATGCGACAGTGTCGGCGTGATCCGGCCCTGGGCGCGCTCCACATAACTTTGGTCGCTCCATTGATTTATAAAGCCTCTTCTGACCACTCTGGAAGAGACGATTCTGATTGAACCGCCTTAACCTCTCAGTATATTGCCGAATCCACTTCTCCCAAGCAGCGATACTTTGCTTCAGGTCATTTATATGCTCTTTTAGTTTCTGCGTGATATCCGGCTGGGGTAAACTGATATTTGTCCCAGAAAACGCCATTATAACTTTGCGCACAACTATCGACCTATTACTATTATTATTGGTATTTTTAATGAAACAAGAAGTGGGTGGAAATGGGAAGCATTTGAAGTCCTCCCTCCAGTTTTGTACACCTACTCTCTTCGCTGATTGATTCTTTCGTACTCTTTTAATTTCATCGTAACGCTATCAATCATTTTCTCATGAATGCTCTCTTTTATTTCATTTATTTTCGGTAATATATCAGAAAAACACGAGTTTGAAACACACAACACAAATCAATAATTACTAGACAAACACAGCCTCAACCAATAAAATAGAAAAAGTCCTATTGTTCCTTTATGCAATATTTTTGGTTTATCCCCATGAATGTAGCGTGGCTGTAGTCTTATAAATCAGTCCAATAGCTATTCGTAAGATATATTACAATTAAAATATAGACAACCACATCATTCGATAGTAATTCAGCTGAATAGTTTTATTCATTAGGTTATTATGAGACATCTTATCTCAAGTTTGAATACAGGAGCAGAGCTTTACACTTAAAACTGAACTATACATTTGTGGTAACGTTAAAGCTGTCTCAAATGATATAACTAATACGCCGCTTCAACTCGAAATCAGCGTCAATAAGTATCTTATAATCTTGGTATTCCCTATTTGACTTCGCAAGCTTCATCAGGTAGAGAAATCTTCTCAAAGTAACAATTAAAGGTAAACTATACCAACAGTCGCCGTACTAATGCGGCGTAGTACGTCCTGTTGTGGTAGTGGGTTTTCTCATTACAACAAATCACCGCCTGGGTGTCTTAAGAGGCAACGGAGAGAAAATTAGCAGCAGCATCTACCCGGTAACAAGTCAAACATAGGGAAGATAGAAAATGGCGGAGGCATTTGCTGAGCAGTGGACTTTTCTCTAATGAGGATGATGTGACCACGAACATTACGATCTTATTCAATTCTTGTCGTCACAACAGCAAGATATGATATTCTGAAGCGTACGCCGCATATCTAACGCTTCACGTGTTCACAGTATTTAAATTTAGAAAAATGAACTGAACGCTATACAATATAGAGCTTACATTTAAATGTGATGTTATATTTAGTATGTGATGGCATTTCATTAAAATGACGCGAGCATTGACCATCGTCGTCGTTACGTTCAAAGAAATTACGATATCTTTAAATTATTGCAATTGCTGACGTCAATTCCAGTTTTATATTTTAGTTTTCTATTCACGAAGAAATTCTCTTCAAGATTGTTCAGAGTTGCGTGTATACATTAAGTCTGAGTGACACGTCTTGTCTTCGTTTATAACATCAAACTGAACTTTACAATACTTGTTCTATAAACTTCTGCAGCTTTATGATTTTTTGTTACAATTTATTTATCTTAACTCCAATTTTGGTATATTTTATTCAATTTCCATTTATCTTTATGGAATTGTTAATGAACGTATTTTTTTTAAAGAATAAGGGTGACAAACGAGCACACAATCCACCTGATGGTAAGTGGTTGCTGTTCTACATCTACCTTCGATTAAGAATCAATTGCGTTGTCACCCCTAAGGACCAGCTGGAATTCCTCAATTCCAGTAAAAATGGTCTCCGGTTCTCTTCTCTTTTTCTCTTCTTTATTCTCTTCACTTACCATACGAAACACAGCAGCGGCAAATTTATGCTAGTATTCTGTGAGAGAGTGGTCCTTGCCCAGTCGAGCTGACCCATTCATGCTACAACCATAAGCTACAGCGTAGCTCTACTACGTATACGTATATAAAATTTATTTTAGTGAACCAAGGTTATAATCGTTCTAAGATTCAGTGTATAAGTAAAAACGGTTTAGTTACAATAAAATAATGACTAACCTAATAAATTAAGTGCTAATATTATAAATCAGGTAAAGAAACTTAATCACTCCATTTTTTTCATTGTTTATCGGAAGGCATGATAGTAGAAAATAAAAAAAGACTCCAGAAGTTCCGATGGATGACGGCATAACTATTCCGTCTACGCGAAACATAATGTATCCAGACAGCCGATATTTTGCATACCAAGGGTGGCAATTATGGTAAATCTTCTCAGTAACGGGAAAGGCAGTTATTCAGCAGCGAGTAATACGGAATGATGAAGAAGAGGAGTTCACAAATGAACTTATCGTAGTGAAGCAACAAGTGCAATTGAATTTTAAACATAATATAACCTGGCAAAGCTACGCTACAGCGTATTATCGTAGAAGCATGAATAGGTGGGCTAAACGGGAAAGGACAAGGCTCGCACAGAACACCAGCGTTAAATAGCTGTATGATGCTGTTATGTTTCGTATAAAGAGTGAGATGGTTTTTAACGAAGCGTTCTATCTTAATCGTCAGGCGTGACAACGTATCTGCATTTTGATTTAATTTTCATTAATCGAGGATAGATGTTGATGTTTATGGGTCACAACATCTGATTTCCATCAGGTGGACCGTATGTTCGTTTGTTACCTTTACGTATATAAAAAAATGAATTTATCTTTAACGAGGTTTTACGATCGACAATGTGTCAAGCCATTGGATAAATTATAATAGTTGTGGATTATTTTAATATTAGCACAAATATACGAAACAATAAAACGCGGAACTCAGAGTGATTCAATTTGCACTTGGCCGACTTTTCTCCCCAATAATCGCGGACCGCCGGTGTGGAAAATTCAATTTGTTGACAAAAGATGGCGACGCTTTGCCTTTTGGATTTTGAACTTTAAAAAACATTATTTGAGCACTCTCCCGACACGGAGATTGTGGCGAACGACATTTTTATAGTTGTTCCTGGAAATGGTTGGATTTGCGGCCAATCTGAACTTTTCCTTAAAATTAGTTTTTTTCGTGATACAATAGTAAAAAATAAAACGTGAAAATTAAGAACAGAATCTTAAATGGATCGATCTCATTCCATTTCACGTACACATTATTCACATCCTGTACGGTGAGAAAAAAAGGTTCTTTTTTCCACCATTTTTTATTTTTTTTTACCATTCAAAATAGGCGATAAAATTTCTACCGTTATTTTGTCTTTGTTTTAATGTGACGACGCGATTGTGATATTCCTTAGAATCTCAAAAGGTTAAAATGAAAGTGTAATGGACGCCACACACGGTCAGTTAAACTGATCATTCCAACTGATCAGTTCGAACTAAAACTTTAATATTTTTTTAAATAGTGGATTTTCGATATATCAATCATTATAGATATATTTATATCGGAATCTTATATATAAGTTTATTCATGGATATATCGAAAATCCGATATTTTAAAAAATATCAACAGTTTTATTTTGAACTGATCAGTTGAAATGATTAAATGAGCGTACGTTTACGTATTAGCCTATAAAACATATTAGGCAAAGAATAGTCTTTTAGGAGTAAATTATTTTGAAGTTACAATTAAGTATAGCTTTTTAAATGTTGTCTTCACACAATGAATATCTGCTTCGTGTAGACGTACTACAAACATTTCATTGCAAATTACACCTAGACCAGAAACTATTACTTAATTAGGCTATCGTATGGGTATAGATGTTTTATCTTACCAAGGCGGACGATCTTTACTCTGCTGATTATCAAAGGAAACATTAACTGTTTTTTTGCATAAGTGCGACATTTTTTTTTTTGAATACTTTCCATTCTGACGGTACTTAATAATATTTTTGGCTATAGAGCTCTCGAGACAACGCATATTAAAACAATATACGTGTGCACCGACACTACAAGGAAGATTAACCCGCCATCGTGACTCAAAAATACTATACTTGATTCGTGCGGCAATTGTATCAGCGCAGAGTTCCGCGGCGCCACAGTCAAGTGCTTAACCACTGCGTTACGGAACCGTCATTTCAAGCCACCACTGTATAAATATTAAACTGGATGCTGTGGCCAATATACGTGAAGTTGATACGTGATAGAGCCACGCTGCAGGTATGTAGTACGAATGGTTCGGCTCGACCGGGAAAGGACCACGCTCTCACAGAATACCAACGTAAAATTAGCAGCTTAATACTGTTGTTTTTCGTATGGTGAGTGTAGATATCCGAAGACCCTTTTTTACTGGAAACGGGGCATTCCACCTTAGTCCTCAGGAGTGACAAGGCATTTGAGTTTTGATTCTTAATCGAGGATAAATGTAGATGTCTATGGGCCACATCATCTACTTACTATCATGTGAACGGACTATGTGCTCGTTTGTCAACCTTATTCTAAAAAAAAATATTTTAATTACGATTAAGAACCAAAATGCAGATGCATTGTCACCTCCGAGAACTAATATTGAATGTCTCTTTACCGGTAAAAGGGATTTCCGGTTCTCTAAGCTCACTATACGAAACACAGCTGCATTAAGTTGCTATTTCACTCTGGTATTCTGTGAGAGCGTGATCCTTACCTAACTTACTATATAGCTGCGACGTAATACCGACCGCGTACAATGACGTAGTTGTCTTACTGAGCATGAAATATGTCAGGCGCTTTCCATTAATCTTGTAATCGTCGACTTTGTTACAGTTAGAGTAGCACTCTCTCTAGTATAGTATATAGCTAGTGAAAATTTCGGTATAAGTTATATAAAATTTAATTTAACTTATTTTTTAATTCCCTATGTTTAATTACCAAAATTAATATTTAAAAGCTAATAGTAGCCGGATTAACTATGGCATCGGGACGTCAAAAATATCAGTCCCCCATGATCATTTTTACTCTTCATAGTCTTTATAAATGACCTTGTTGCGCAATTAAAATGTCCCAGCCTATTACATTATGCACGACATTGCGGACGATTTACAACATTTCTCCGAAGTGGCTACCCTTGGAGGCGCTGAAGCATTACAAACGGATATTGAAACCGTGGCGAGATGGTGTACTTATAATCATATTTATTCAAATATTAATAAATGTTTTGTTTTGTCCTTCACTAGAAAATCGAATAAAATTAACTTCAAATATTATACTCTTAATGGCCAAAAACTTAACAGGCAGAGTCAAGCTAAGTATTTAGGTGTTATTTTTGATGATAAATTGAGTTTTCGCGAGCATCAAAATTATGTTTATGGGTTTTATCCTAGTAAACACCAAGGAGCTTAAGAAGCTAAACAGTTTGGTATATCTGTATAATTCACTAGTCCGGAGTGTTCTAGAACATGGTGCAGTCATCTGGTCTCCGTTTTGTGGTTAGAATGTGTCGCTTCCACAATGATATATCCCAGGATTATCCAAATGTTGATATTCTAGGTTCAAATCCAAATGTCAATAGATATATCCGTGATACTCTGAAATAATTGGTCTCGTTTGTTTTATGTTTCTACTTACTTTTGTTGTAGCTTTAAATCTGTAACAGGCCTCTTGTAATCTGCTGGATGGGTGACTGCAAAACCACTGTTTATTTTTTTTATAGGATAGGGTGACAAATGAGCACACAGTCCACCTGATGGTAAGTGGTTGCTGTGGCCCATAGACATCTACATCTATCCTCAATTACGAATCAAAATGCAGATGCGTTGTCACCCATGAGGACTAAGATGGAATGCCTCGTTTCCAGTAAAAAGGGTTTTATAATTATTTATAACTTTAGTAGATGTAACTCATTATAATGTACTTCATAAACACATGTTTTGGGTTACAGTTAAGTAATTTTAGTAATTTTAGGAAAATTTAATCTCCACAACTGTAACCTCTACTGTGTTAATAAATAAAATAAAAGAAAAAGATCATTGTTGCTTTGAAGCACCCGAAACGTCGGGAATTATAAAATAAATTAAATAATTTAAATTTAACGTGATAAATTCCGTAAAATTAGTTTTATTATTTAAATAATAAATAAAACCGATATAAATAATTCAATTATTTCTAAAAATCTCTGTGTAACGAATCTTTGTTATGTAGATCGAATAGTGAAAATTCTCAAGCCGTTCTACTTATGAACTGGGGACGTGCACATATGTAACTATATCCTAAACACTCTGTACATTGAAGACGCCTCGTGCGCTAAATTTCAACAGGGTTGTAAAAGTTAAAAAATAATATTTGTTACCCTTTTGACTTTGCACAAGTCTTTCTTAAACAAAAATAAAAATTGAAATCTCATGTTAAGCTAGCTACTGTTGCTTTTTTATTTAAAATTATAAAGCTAACTTTAGAAAATTAATGATCAAAATATAGAAAACATGTGGGACCAGGTTACGGTCCTTCGGATTCAATTGAGCATCATCGCTAGCCATCTGAGGAAGCAAACATACCTACGTGAACTACAGATAATAGGGTTATGCCAACGCGTTTTTTTGCTTGACAGAATCAATAAGGACGATGTTCAGCAATATAGTTACCAATTAAGCCGAACGTTGATAAGCTGAAGTAGCAATGGGTCGGCTACATAGTTTGAAGAATCGACGACGATGGGGAATAGTTTTGTAAGTTAATGGATAAGTTATAGTTATAAATGCAGAGTTGGGTTCGAAAAATCAACGACTTCTTCCAAGAAACACTTGTATTTTCTCCTTAAATACACAGTACAAATATAATCGTACAACTTTATACTTTTTACCATCGTTCATTCATGTTGCTCACTTTTATATATCTAATGCCATAGGTATCACACTCTAATCCTACATCGTCTTTTTGTCTTTTTGTTGCGTTCAAAATTATTAGAACGATCTAAGATTATGCTTTCTGCTCTATTTTTGATTATTAAACACAATAGGAAATAAATACTTTAAAAATTAAATTTATACATTATTGTATTTGAAAGCGCAATGTAGAGTAACCAACCTATAAAAACATCACTGTTATGTTATATAAAGCAAGAATAATAATTTTTAATAAGTTGCGTATGGTTGCCACGTTTTATATATATATATATATATATATATATATATATATATATATATATATATATATATATATACATAACGTAACATAAACACTCACGCCTGTCACCCAGAGGGGTAGGCAGAGACTACGGACTTCCATTTGGCACGATCCTGACATACCTCTTTCGCTTCCTTTACATCCATATATCTACGCATACATGCTCGTCGGTTAAGGGTACTTCTAACGTGGCCCCTTTTCAAAATATCGCCAATTTGGTCGATAAACTTTTTTCTAGGGCGTCCCTTCCCACTCGGCCGTTCACATCTGCCATATAAATTTGCTTTATCACTCTTTCCTCATTCATTCTTTCTACATGACCAAACCACCGAAGCATTCCTTTCTTAATCTTGGTCACAACATCATCTTGCATACCACATTTATCTCTTATCACGCAATTTCTCACCCTTTCATTCAGATTTAACCCTAGCATACTTCTTAAAGACCGCATTTCTACAGCATTTATTCTACTTTCGTGCTTCTTCTGCCACACCTAACTTTCACTACCATACATTAAAGTAGGGACTAACATAGCATTATAAATTACCATACGTGCCTTTTTTGACACATTCTGGTTCTTCACAATAGAGTGTAGTGCCCCATTCACTCTATTCCCTGCATTTACTCGTCGTTCTATATCCCTATCATATCTACCATCCCTGCTAAATACACATCCCAAATACACAAACTCATCCACTTGCTCAATTAACTCTTCTTCTATTCTTATTTCACATACCATTTTGCTTTCTTCTCTTTCAAAAACCATCACTTTCGTCTTACTTGCGTTCACTTTCATTCCCCTTTCTTTTAATTCCCAGTTCATTAATGTAACCATCATTTGCAACTTAGCCGCCGATGACGCAAATATGACTTGATCATCGGCATACAAAAGGCATTTGACGGTTAACTCGCCCATTCTTAACCCACATTCTTCATCTTTCAAAGTTTGCAAACACCTGTCCATAAATAGGTTGAACAGCCAAGGAGAAGCTACACAGCCCTGTGTGACACCTTTTTGGATGCCAAACCAGTCCGAGTAGACCCCATTGATCCTGACACAAGCACTAGAGTCCCTATAAAGAGACCTTAATGCCCGTATCAAACCAGCGCTCAACCCATATGAGTTCAGTGTTTGCCATAACACATTCCTGTCCACTCTGTCATAAGCCTTTTCCAAGTCCATGAACGCACAAAAAACTTTCTGGTTTTTGGCCAAAAACTTCTCCGCAATCATGCGCATGGAAAAGACTTGATCTGTACACCCCATTCCCTTTCTAAAACCCGCTTGCACATCCCAAATTTCTCCATCAGTTTCTTTCATAACTCTTTCAATTAACACCTTAGCATACAGTTTACCCACAATACTAAGCAAGCTGATTCCACGGTAGTTTTTGCAGTCCTGCTGTGACCCTTTTTATTTACATATTAATACATATAAAATTATATATATATATATATATATATATATATATATATATATATATATATATATATACACACACACACACAAACCTCCTTTTTTACTGCGCACGCACACATTCACTAGTGTCGATCGGTAGACGAAAACGTTGTTGCCAATAAATCACATTCAATGTGGGATAATTTCAAATAATATTAGAAGTCTTATTGTACTCGTATTCTCAAAAATTGCCATATCGGTATTATACCGTTATTATTATAAATAGTAATAATATATAATTTTATATGTATTAATATGTACATAATATATACTAATAATAATAACGTTAATTTATAAATAATAATATACCGTCGGTATATCATTATTTATATATTAGAATCAAAGTTTATAATTTAGCTCTTCTCTGAAAAAAAAACTGGTATATCCTGTATGTACATTAATTTTACGGTTTGCGAAATGAGACACCAGTTAGAAATCGTTTAATCAATATCCATTACAATAAAAATATAATACCAGAACAGTTCCATTTCCAAAATGCGGTTTATTTACATATGTTATTTTGTTGTTGGCAAACCGCAGCAAACGTTTTTCACTTCTATTACGACAACCCTTACATATCGAATAACATTCGAATATGCATAAATCGATGTACTCGTAAGTCGCAAGCCGTCGTGTTAGGATCTACTCGTGGATTATCATAAATGTATGTGTATTCCCGTTTTCAACTCTCAGCCTAAGTGTATGTGGGTATGTTATTTGTTTACAAGATATAATTATAGTACTCTGTTATTAAATATAATATTTTAGATAGGTGGGTAGTTCTTCAAGCCGTAAAAGTTTATTGTTGCTGTCTGCTGATTTAATGAGGATTTTTCAAAATCACTACGCGTGCTAAGTGGTCAGTGCCAGACGTTTTGCTCTTTTGACAGTACACCCTGTTGTAGATTCTGTGAGAACGTCATTAGTCGAGCGGATCTATTTATGCTACAACTATAATATAACTGCAGCGTAGCTCTACCACGTATCAAAAGTCAAAGAATTTTCTTAGATATAGACGAAGATTATGCTATTTACTAAGAGAAATCTTTGATAAATTTTTTCGCCGTAAAAGGTTTGACGACATCTTTAATTTTTTCCATTTTACCCCCTAAGTAATAGACACGAACTATAATCTTGTACGATATGTGGGAGACAGTGAGACTGAGGAAAGACCAGCGGTTTTTCATCGCAGTGCACACGCTGTTTCAGCGATATTTTACAGCATAATTTTAAAATCATGTCACAAAAAGTGAAACCGTAGTGCACGCTAGACCTAAAAGTAGATGACGGTTCCGCCGTTCAAAGGCTCAGCACTGAGTTTCGGTGCTGAGAGTCACGTATTCGAATCCCGCAAGGAATAAGTATTTGTGTGGCCTATAAATAATTATTCCGGATCTGATGATCTGGATGTAAGTCCTTGTGTAATTTATGTAAACTGCCTCCATGATATAGAAGAATATCTTGCTAGTGGTTAACTTTAAAAAAAAAGTAAACGCAAATAAACAGGGCTGAGCATTTTATGTCTGAGGTAAACGAGATGTTTATTACTCCATCTATACAACAAACAACATAATATTGCAAGTTGTAAAATTGCAATATTCAAAAATTATTTATTTATTATTTTATTTCGTTAGAAATTAATGAAAGCTTACTAAGCAAGCCTTAATTCTGATTAGTATGATAATCTAATTTTTCTCATTACAAGGATTATTAGACACAGATTCGATGAATTATTATAATGTAGTATGATTAAGAAACTTTCAAAGACTGTAGCGTAAGTATTGTATACTTTTATATAAATTAGAGTTGGGCCGATTAGTACTTTGGCCGATTGGCCGATTAGCCGTTTAATCAGTTAAGAAATGACCGATTAATCGGCCCAGCTGATCCCTATCCGATGATAAATTCAAATAGTGGAACAAAAATTCTTCCAGATATCCAGAAATGTCCCGTTTAGCCAAAGTTTTCCTTTGTTGCCCCGCCAGCTCTGTGTATAGTGAGAGACTTTTTTGAGGTAGGGCATATCTAGTATATCTATGAAACAAAAAGAAATCGACTTCAACCAGAAAAGGCTGAGATTTTGGCCTTTTTGCATCACAATTTACTACTGGTTAAAATAACAAATACATATATTAAATATTTTCTAAAAAGTCTTCAATACTTTTTCAAATTGAGTAAGTATTTCTTTTTAACAAATTATTAGATGATTATAGATTCTTTATTTAATAACATTACAGAAAAAAAAAAAACAAAAACAATTTAGTTTTAAGTACAGAAACAAGTATGTTCTATTTGTCTTTTAAAAATCCATATGCGTGTAGTTTAACAAACTTTATTCAAGAATTAAGTTTCTTTTGTTATGCAAAGGGAGAGACTTAAATTTTTTTTAAGTTTTGTTAAGAATAATATTATTAATATTTTATTTTGTTGTGTCAATACTCTGCCTTACGATTACAAAAAGTTAAAAAGTAGAATTAAAATAGTAAGTACTTAGGTTTTTGTTTAGTTTTAAATAGCTACCTCACATTCTTTTTTTTTACCAAAGTTCCTATGTCCAGAATAATTAACTTGTGCAGATTTATAAAAAGTTATGTATGAACCTACTTATTTTATAATTTATTTGATTTACCTACATATCAAACTGACGTGAGTTTACACATGGGAGAGAAACTATACTTTTCTTAAATTTAAAGCTTTACTCATATCAATGTAGCCGCAGTTACCACGCAGAAAATCACGAAAAACCTTTGCTGAAATTGATAAAATAAAAAGCCGGTTAATCGGCCGTTTTAGCCGATTACTCGCCGACTAATCGGTGACCACAAATAGGCCGATAAATCGGCTTCACCGATTAGTCGGCGGCTAATCGGCCCAACTCTAATATAAATGTTTCGTAGAGGGTATGACATATATGAAACAAAAAAGTTCTGGGTTTGAATCCGCAATTTAGTTGAATGTTTTGAAAATGTTTAAAGCGTTTCAAGCTTACTTGAAATGGTTAATAAAAATAATAAAGTTACCAATATGGAATTATTAGAGTTGAATTAAACCAATTTACATAAACTTTCGTTTGTCTTGTGGTTGTGGATCCTAAGCAGATGATATTATTTAGCCATTTTTTTAATTTATACTGTAAATTTAGAGAAATTATATAATTTAACGTTTTTTCGTGGTATTTACCATTTACACAGATATAATTTTACTGTTATTTTATTGTAAGGTACTAGGTAGGCAAAGGACAGGTGGAAATATATAAAACTTTTTATTTTCCAGGCCTCATTTTATATGATATGATAAGGATATAGAACGACGAGTAAATGCAGGGAATAGAGTGAATGGGGCACTACACTCTATTGTAAAGAACCAGAATATATCAAAAAAGGCACGTATGGTAATTCATAATGCTGTGTTAGACCCTACTTTAATGTGTGGTAGTGAAAGCTGGGTGTGGCAGAAGAAGCAAAAGTAGAATAAATGCTGTAAAAATGCGGTCTTTAAGGAGTATGCTAGGGTTGAATCTAAATGACAGGATGAGAAATTGCATGATAAGAGATAAATGTGGTATGCAAGATGATGTTGTGACCAGGATTAAGAAAGGAATGCTTCGGTGGTTTGGTCATGTAGAAAGAATGAATGAGGAAAGAGTGACAAAACAAATTTATATGGCAGATGTGAACGGCAGAGTCGGGAAGGGACGCCTTAGAAAAAAGTTTATCGACCAAATTGGCGATATTTTGAAAATGGTCCACGTTAAAAGTACCCTTAACCGACGAGCATGTATGCGTAGATATATGGATGTAAAAATCGTGTCAAATGGAAGTCCGTGGTCTCTGTCTACCCCTCTGGGTGACAGGCGTGAGTGTTTATGCTATTATGCTACATTATCCCTCATTTTAATGTCATTGTGCCTGCACAGTAAACAGTGAACAAGCTTTGCTCGGCGTTAGTTAGAGATGACACTTACTTAGATAAACTTTGAAAGTAAAACATTAGCTAATTACAAAATTTCTTACTGCCAAATTTTTTACTGTAAAGCCTATCTAAAGTTGACAGCTAAACGTAGGCTACCCTCATAAACACAATATCCTCCATATTTGCCATAGTTGCCACGCTCGGCGGGCGCATTGACAGCCGCAGTTTTTATATTTTTGTTATTACGAAGACCCTGCTGCCCATCTTATGGTTTGATTATCTCGGTCGCCTCTTATGATACCCACGGTTCAATACCGGAAAGTGCAAATACTACACAGTCCTTCCGAGAAACCAATTCCAAATAAATATACATTTAGGAATTGCTCGATAGTATAGATATAGTAATATCAAGATATCAGAGAAAGTGCGTGATTATTAGATCGAATATAATACCATACTTTTGTATCCATTTTTATATTAAAGAGAAAGCAAGAAAGAAAAGATTTACACTAATTTGTATTATTTTTTCCCAGGATACTACGTAAAACTTCCTTGAACAAAGTTGCGTTAGCTGTAATAACTTTTAAGCGTCGAGAGGTTTCTATTTTAATATTTAATTATTAGTATATTTAAGTATTTAATCAAAAGAGGAATATTCGTAGTCCTTGGAAAAATTATACATATTATAACATTAAAAAGTTTTTTGCTGTGATAAGTTGCGATTAAAAATCATGACACATGGTACCATCAGTATTTACTTAAAAGGAGATCTTAAATGCGATTAAAATACGAAACGCTTATCTGAAAGTATTCCATTTATCATTACAACCGATTAAGAGTCGACTGCTGAACGATCGAACTATATTACTAGCGTATAGAACAGACGCTCCGAACCAAAAGTTTGCTTCATTTTGGTAAGAGTTTAAGAGAGAGAGAGAGAGAATTAAAGTTCGCTGCAGCGCTAAAACAATAGTTACGTCGTCTAACCAAAATATTAAAATATGCAGCGCTAGTTTGCATTAAGGATTAGTATTCTCACGACCAAAACGACATAAGCGTCAGGAATGTAATGGCGCTTACGCGGTACGCGTATCGTTCAACGTAGTGTACAGTAAGTCGCTCCCATAGATTTTACATTTGCCCGATTCTCGTGAGCATTGTAACAACGCGAAAAGCTTTAAATCAAATAGTTTTAAACGTTTTAATGTCTACCTACCGATGAAATGTTAAATCATCACTTTTTTGATGTTCTGGTGTGTTTACTGCAGTCTTACGGAACACAACCAGGCATTTTGAAGTTGTTAAAGCGAACACGACTCGTCTGTGCGGGCGTTGGACACTCACTAAACAGTCGCGGTACAGTGTACCGCAAAGCGTGGCGCAAAATTATGCAAGGCGTTGTCTTCTCTATACGTAGTAGTAATACCTCAATGTACTGAACAGAGGCCTCCCCAGACATTACCTCACAGGAGGGACATTTTCCATAGTAGTCTTGCTTAGCAAGCGGGTTGGTAACCCCAGATTTGTTATAAATCTATTTTTAATATCTTTCCACTACACTTTTGTATGGAGTGTGTGAAGGTCTCTCTCTTTTACCTCATCAGTCCTTCCAAACCTTGGCAGGACAAAAAGGTATTCAATAACAATTGATGTAATTGAGCAAAAGCATAACGTTTGGAAAAATCTAGGGTAACCAGTATATGTTGTAAGTATTATAAATTGTTCCCACTAATGATTTCTTAAATTTACGCGAACACTACACATTGAATAAAACTAAATTTACGGATTCTATCTCGTTTATTTAACTGATTTTACTTATTTTTAATTCCCGACGTTTCGGGTGCTTTACAGCAACCATGGTCACGGGGGGGGGGGGGGGCTGAGATGTTTGACGTCCCATTGTCATTGTTAGCCCGGCTACCTTCAGTTTTTGAATATTAATTTTTGGTCCGATTTACGCAAAACGAACTTACAGTATCTAGAAGTCTTGCAGTGGTATGCTTGGGTTTGGGTTTAATTTTGTTAATTATAGGATCCCAAGCAGATGCCAGCACCCAACCATCTTCTCTATTGAAATTAGGATGTTTTTTAATTTCAATAGCATCGCGTATCATCCTTGGTAGGAATCGGTGTTCTTTTGCGAGGATTTGTGGTTTATCAAATCTGATGTAATGGTGGGGACATGTTCACAGACTGCAGACTTCCCGGAGCGTCAGTGCTTTACGTCAGCTATATGTTCTTTCATGCGGGTTTTTATCTCCTCCTCTCCTGCATCTTGTAGAGGGATATTACACTTGACGGATGGTAAAAATTGACTAATGTTCTTCGGCGGCTTGTAGTATGTTTTAATGGAAGCTCGCTTTAAGATGTAGCCAACCTTGTCTGTGACTCCTCTGACATATGGTAGTACAGCAGGCACACGCTCGACTGTGGCCGGCTTTACTCGGTCATTGTGACGTAGGCACGGAATCCGAAGCTTGTTGTCTTGCAACACTTGCTTGACATGCTGCATCTCGGCGGCCAGATGTTTTCTGTCACAGATCCCTCGTGCTCTCTGAAACAAAGATTTACCCACGGTAGCTAACTGTGAAGGATGATGGTGAGATTCACCATTTAAATATCGGTTGGTATGGGTCTTTTTTCTATACACAGTGTGACCAAAAGTGTTATCAGAATTTCGAATGACTAAAACATCTAGGAAAGCTAAAGAATTATTTGCCTCTAACTCCATTGTGAATTGTATTTTAGACTAGAATTCAAGATCGTCCCCACCATTGCATCAGATTTGATAAACCACAAATCCTCGCAAAAGAACACCGATTCCTACCAAGGACGATACGCGAGGCTATTGAAATTAAAAAACATCCTAATTTCAATAGAGAAGATGGTTCGGTGCTGCCATCTGCTTGGGATCCTATAATTAACAAAATTAAACCCAAACCCAAGCATACCACTGCAAGACTTCAAGATACTGTAAGTTCGTTTTGCGTAAATCGGACCAAAAATTAATATTCAAAAACTGAAGGTAGCCGGGCTAACAATGACATTGGGACGTCAAACATCTCAGTCCCCCCCCCCCCGTGACAATGGTTGTTGTAAAGCACCCGAAACGTCGGGAATTAAAATAAGTAAAATCAGTTAAATAAACGCGATAGAATCCGTAAATTTAGTTTTATTCAATTGTTCCCACTATATTCCTTTAATGTTTTTTTGTTGTAAAAAACATTAAATGTTATTGAAAAATGAATTCTTTCAATATTATTTTCAAAGTGCTACCATATTGATGGAGCGCAAAAGTGCGAAGTTTTTGTTTAAAATTTGCCTCAAATTGTAGTCGGTAAACAATTTACCAACTTTGCTTCATTAAAACACTTGCCCTTTTGTAAAATCGGCTTTGTCTGAGGATGCTCGAAAAAGGTGTAAGTAACAAGCGCTAGACGATCAAGAATTAAATAAACTAAACCTTTATGAAAATGAAGTGATAAATAAACTAACATATCATAACGTGCTTTATCTTTATTTGCGTCTTCGTAGCGTAATATTCTAAAGAGCATTTCGTGTTTGAGAAAAAATACTATCATCTACCTAACAAATCAAATACTAAATATAGGCCTCTCTGAATAAAACTAATTTTACGGATTTTATCGCGTTTAATTTTAACTTTTTGAATTTCCAACGTTTCGTGCTTTTTACAGCACGGAAGGTCACGGGGGGGCTGAGTTGTTTGACGTCTCAATGTCATAGTTGACGAAAGGTACCTTCATTTCTTAATTATTAATTTTGATCCGATCTACGCAGAACGAGCTTACAGTATCTTGAAGTACTTGCAGTTGTAAGCTTCAGTTGGAGTTAAGTTTTATTAATTACTAGTTGATGCCCGCGACTTCGTCCGCTTTATTAAAACTTTAATAACCTTATAATAAATGAATATATCACAATATTTTTTTAGATGCGGGCCAAGTGTCTAAGAAATAAAACCTAAAAAGCCTGATTGAAATCTATCCAGTAGTTTTTCCATGATGTGCGCACTACTGCAAACCTTTATCGTTTTATTTATATAGATGGGATCCCAAGCAGATTGTAGCACATAGCCATCTTTTCTATTGAAATTAGGATGTTTTTTGTTTCAATAGCCTTGCGAATCATCCTTATTCTCTTAGGAATCGATGTACTTTTGCGAGGATTTGTGGTCTATCTGCTAAAATGATTGGGACAATCCTGAACATGTACTTATACTAGAGACTTCCCGGAGCATGGGTGTTTCACATGTTTTTGTGAATCTTTTTCGTTTATCCTACGTAAGGGAGGTTACATTCATAATCAAGGTTGTATAATCTTGCATCTTGTAGAGGGATATTACACTTGAGGGATAGTACGAACTGAATAATCTTCTTCGGCGGCTTGTAGTGTGTTCTTATGGAAGCTCGCTTCAAGATGTAGCCAATTTTGTCTGTGACATCTACATTACATATGGTAATACAGCAGGCACACGCTCTACTGTTGCCGATTTCATTTGGTCACTGTGACGTAGGCACGGGGCTCAAAGCTTGCTGTCATGCAAAACTTTCTTAACGTGCTGGAGCTCGGCAACCAGGTGGCTACTGTAACATATCCTTTGTGCTCTCTGAAACGATTTCAAATTTTTTAATCCATCTTTCTAATAAAATTAAATCTAAACTCAAGCAGACTGCAAGACTTCAAGATACTGTAAGCTCGTTCTGCTTCGGTCGCCATGATCGGACCAAAAATAATAATGAAAAGTTTAAGTAAAGAAAAGTTGAAGGCAGCTTCCGTTAACTATGACTAACTATTAGTTTTATTCGATGTGTGGTATTCGAGTAAATATAAAAAATAAATTATACAGACCTCTCCCAAAAACACGTGCCTCAAGCCTGCATACATTGGCTTCCTGAATGCACCACGCCATATTGCACTTACCGGTAAGAGCCATGACTCTCATTGGGATATTATTATTATAGATTTTATCGCCGGGATTTTTCTAAAATTCAAGTTATAAATATCTCCGTACCACAGCCTCTTCGATCCATACGTTCTCACTGCCAACACTATTGTGGCTGTACATTTTTTTATAGTTTGTACTTATAACTATGAGATGGTTGTAATCTGGTAAAACTCTAACTAAGATGGAATACTTCGTGACCTGTAAAAAGTTTCTCCGGTTTTTTCAATCACTATACAGAATATAGCGTTACACTGCTGTGTAACGTATAACTGTAATTATATGTGTGAATTTTTTCATCAATGTACAGTTGTTTGTGATTTTGACACATCGCATCTTGGCCTGAAATCTTGCCTTGACTTGAAATGACCATCATTTCGAGTTTAATTTGCTGAGTTTAATTAGTTAATTGATTTAGAATTTGTTTGAATAAAATGTATTTATATTATAAATTACATATAGATACATAAAATGAATATATAGTGAGTTATGTGTATTATGACGACAATTTTCATAGTGATCAATGTATCTAAGACTACTACGTCGCAGGTCCTGGACTAGAATCCAGCTGGTGCCATTATTAATGTTGAAATCTATGTGTATATGCTTATTTTTATCCTCGTATCTTTGAAACTGTATCCTATCTTACATTCGATATTATCGCATATCATTACATTGGGCGCAGATAGATTGTGACATCTGTGTTTACTGTTTATGGCACTATAATAAAGGAGGTCGATAAATTTCGCTTATTAAAAATCCTGTGAAATCCACAAAAATCTATCAAGAGAACTTCATGAAAATCATCATTGGTGGTGACAGTAATTTCGAAGCCTACCCGAGTGTGTTACTATATAAAATGGTAAGTGCACACATCACATAATGGTTGTATAAATATATTCATTATGAATATATTAAGTTGTTGCGCGAGGCTTTTGACTTGGATCACTACTTAAAAGTCATTTCAGTAAACGTTAGGTACGCTCCAGCGCTTGTAGTTAACAAGCCCGATTTTCTTCCCAACATCACATATAATTTTCAAGGCAATGGGGAGTTTCTATTTATAGCTGTTTCGTTTTCTCCAGCCGTTGCTCTCAGCTTTTAATGTGCTTTAATTATGAAAACGCTAATTGCTCTATTTTACATACTTTAAATATGTATCTTAAAATCTTCATGAAAATGCAACTAGGTTAGATTGAAAAAATATATTTCAGTACTTTCTGCTTAGTCATTATTTTTTTTATTATTTCAAATTTTAGAAAGACTATTTAAATATTCACAAGTAAACTTTAAAACTAAAATGCGACGAGTAAAAATAAAAACCAGATAAAACGTAAAACAGACAAAGCGACAGTGTTTGGGAGCGGTGGGAGGTTAGTAATAATTGTGCCTCGCAACCCAGTGCCTCATTCAAGAGGTCTCGTTTGTTGCCCTCATGGCAGCTTGGGGTTAATGAGTACGCTGCGCTCTTACAGTATTTTTTATACATTTTTATTGCACTCAAACAAACCATTTACAGCAACAGTCAACCGTGTCCATAATTTTAAACTTTAGGGCTGACCTTATCTTATTTCACCAGACATTTCCCATTTTTTTTAACGTTGTTTACTTGTTATCGATGTCTTTGTAGAAAAGACAGATTATATTTATTAGTTTATTTAAGCAGCCGTATTCAGATCATTAGTTTACTTTGTTTTATTTTTCGACGATTTTATTTAACTAAATACAATAATGTTGATTGTTTATGTAAGTTCTAGGTGCTATTTTGAGAAATATATGTCGTGAAGTATTATTATAATTATTATGACTGTAGCACGAATTGGTTAGACCGATTGGCATAGGACTATGCTCACACATAATAACAGCGTGAAATAGCAGCGTAATGCTGTGGATTTCGTATAGTATGTGGATGAATTGAATGGCTTTTTTACAGTAACCAGGCATTCCATTAAGTCTTCAAGAAAGTCAACGCATGTGCATTTTGATTCTTATTTTAAGCTATGTATGTATTTGCAGGTGTCTGTGGGCCACAGCAGCCACTTCCCATCAGGTGCATTGCGCTTGTTTGTCAACTTTACTTCTTTAAAAAATTTAATCACTTGTCACCTTTTATATAAAAAAATCTTTAAGTAAAAAATAACTTTTAAACTAAAAATAATGAAATAATTTCCACATTATAGGCTCTGAAGTCGATCCCAATTGATTTTGTATCGATAAATGAAGGCGTCGACTTCAGAAGCTATTATTGAAATTATTTTATTCTTTAAGTTTTTGAAGTCGATTTTTCTTTGTTGTGCTTTTATTTATTTTACCCTTTTGAGTATACTCGTTTATTTTATCTTTATTAATGTCGCGAAACGCGAACTTTATATTAGCAATACTGTTCTTTGACTCAGATTATTACTGATGCCTTTGTTGCCCTATGTAAAAGAGTCCACATCCACAAACGAGCTGTACTATTATATATAGTTGATGGTAAAAACTATGTAATCATATTAATACCATGTCATAAATCATTGATTCTATATTTTGATGTTGGGTATTTTCAAGAAGTAGCCAATACTTGCTGTTAGTGCCCCCCACTAATATTTACTAATATTTAATAGTACAATATGCACACGTTCCACTGTGACCACTTTTCAGACGAGGGGCGGTATCTGAAGCTTGTTGTGTGATAGTTACTTGTCGTGCGGTGTAGCTCTCGCATTACTGGCACAGGTCCTTTGTACTCTCTGAAAAAATAATAGTTCAATGTGAATAACCAAACATAATGCATATACAATACAAAATAAAATCGGTAAACACTAATGCTTAGCAATAACAAATTAATTGAAATATAAATATTACTTTTATTGCATACTAGATTTAATACATACACATATACATATATACACGTACAAAATACATACATAAATACACTTACAAACACACACATATGAATATTGCTATTTACATACATTTAATGGTAATGTAAAAGTGGATTTAAAAATAAAATTCACAGGGTTTACACACTACAGCTAAAAGTAATCAGTAAATTGTTAAAGCTGTACAGTATATATGATTAAAATAGCTCAATAGCTAGAGGATCGGACTTTTTATGGTGTGGTTAACGGCTTTCGATCTGATTATTTTGAGTATAACCTCAGATATACCTCAGATAGACGTACAAAGGTGATATCTTGGCCCTATCCTTTATATTTTTTTTTATTAACGACATCGCAGACTACTTAACTAACTCCTATGTTTTTATGTATGCCGATGAGCTAAAATTCTTAAGACATATAAATAAAATAAGAGACTCAATATCATTTTAGAGGGATCTTAAAAATCTTATTGATTGGTGCAAAGATAAGGTAGGTACAACTTCGGTCGAGAGGTCAATCGACGGATTTAACTCGGATGGTCAGCGTTCGGGAAATTACGACACATACATCAAAACCTTAAACCGCGACTGTACAACCAGTGCGTATTTATAGTGATGACTTACGGAACTGAGACGTGATCCTTCACTGCTTGCCGTATGACGCTCGCAAGGTCGCTCAGCAAGCTATGAGGAGTAGCCATGTTTGGTGTTTCTCTGAGTGATAAACTTAGAAATGATGATATCTGCAGTAGAACCCGAGTGACTGACATAGCCCAACAAATTAGCAAGTTGAAGTGGCAATGGGTCAGCCCTATATTTTGAAGAACCGACAACCGATGGGGGAAAAAGATTTTCGATTGACAGCCTCGTACTGGTAGGCGAAGTGTAAGGCGAGCTCCCATTAGATGGAGGAATTGACATGCAGGAATTCGATAGATGCGGGTGGCATAGGACCGTGCTTTGTGGCATTCGTTGGGGGAGGTCTTTGTTCAGCAGTGGACTTGTGAAGGGCTGTAATGACGATGATGGTACAAAGATAGCCGAATTACTCTAAATCCGAAAAAATGTCAATACCTTAAAACCAGAAAAGAAAAACTTATTCTCAATACAAAATAGATGACCATATTATTCAAAAGGTCGAGGTTATAAAACATTTAAGGGTTATATTTGACAGGAAGCTACCTCATTATGAAAACATCGTAAAAAAGCTTCAAGGCTGCTTGGGTTTATTATACGAAATTCGAGTACCAAAGGATTTAGCACAAAAACTAGAAATAGCTATAATAAAAAATAAACTAAATAATATCTAATAAAACGCTGTATAATCGTTTCGTTCGTAGCAAACTTGAGTACTGTTCTGTTGTCTGGCGTCCACACTTTGCGATTCACAATCTATGCATTGAGTGCTTTCGGAAACGGTTTCGGTGACATTTGGCACGATTAATTGGTAAAGCAAAGAGAAATTTCTCATCTGTGGTTTGGCTAAAATTTTCAAAATGGTTATCCTTGGATAAACGTAGGGAGTTAACAGACTTGATGTTTTTATACAAAAGTCTCAATAATAGAACTAGTTGCTTACAGTTACTGAACGCGTTTAAATTTAGCGCTCTTTCAAGATATCCGCGTCATCGGATAGCTCCACTGAGACCGCCAATCGCGGAACCGTTCTTGGTTCCAACTTTCCATTACCCAGACTATGAAGCTGCTAACTAGCTACAAACATATAGTAGATGTAAACTTTGATTACGCTAACGGTTTGCGTAAAAAAATTATCGACAGTATGACTAGTACGTACTTAAGCTCGTGCAACTAGTTTGTGTTTTCTGTTACCATACGTATTAACTACGCTCTTTTCTTTTAACATTTGTTAACATTAACTAAATCGAAATCTACGTAACTTATTTATTTAAGTGCAGTTACTAGTAGTAGTATGCAGTTTACTAGTAGTAGTCACTACACTTAGCTGAAAGAACTTCTTTGTTATTTAAAACTATCATTGTGTAAGTTGACTGTTAGTAAGCCATATATAATATAATAAAATTAAATTAGTTCCTTAAAAAAATATATACGACCTATTTCTAGGCACAGGCGCCCTCTCATTTCTGAGAAAGTAATAGGACGGATACTTTATCATGGTGCTCACACATCTTTCCTGAACTTTTTTCATTCTTGACGAATAAAAGAAAATTCAACGAAAATAAGCGTTAAAGATGCGAGACTATATATGTATATGGTCATTATATTGTATTGAGGTAACAATACTCTATGCTTTCCTTTTTAGATATTAAACGTTTACTCTATCAACAACCACATATGTGCCATAAGGAAACTCACACAACCTCTATAGAGCACGTCATAATATCCATTTTAGTTGGCTATTTCGCTCGGGGATCAGATTTTAGCGCTGTGTTACCGTCAAAGTAAATTATCTTATTACCTTCTTCAATAAAATTAACTAGCCAAACTATTCTGAACTTACTTAGTTTTGTTTATGGTTTAGAGGTTTGGCGTATTTAGCTATTTAGGTCGCCGTGAAAGGTCAAGATAAATTGGTCAATTTATACAGAACTCCTAACAGCATTTTCACTTAAGATGTTTGTTTTCTTTTGAACATATTATGATTAGGGCAGCCTGCTGGGAGGCCGCAATTTGATCCGTTACGGCCGGTAATTCATCAGAAGTTTTGGGAAGTTTTCTGTATTAAAATTGTTGGTCGTAAAAATGATTGTTGTACATGTATGTTACGTAGTAAACATAACAATATAATTTATTTTGGGACAAAATTTTTCGTTTTACAAGTGCCTCAAACCAAGTTTTGGAGGGCCTACATATTTGCAAGAAAACTTACATTAAAAAAAAGATATTCCATTTTTTTCACAACGTTTGCTTCATTCGGCGTTAAGTTAACGTACCTCCTCCATGGTACTTAGCTTTTGAATGTAAAACTAGTTGAACAAATAAATACTTAGTTTCAGCTTATCGCACCATCCATAAATTTCTAATGCATTTGACAGTCAGTAGCTACGATTCTACATTTATCCCCGATTAAGAATCAAAACGCAGACGCGTTGTCACCCCTGAGGACTAAGATGGAATACCTCGTTTCCAGTAAAAAAGGATCTCCGGATCTCTACACTCACCGTACGAAACACAGCAGTATTAAGCTGCTATTTTACTCTGTCTTCTGTGAGAGCAAGGTCCTTCCCCGGTAGAACCGACCCATTCGTCCTAGAACCATAATATAGCTGCAGCATGACTCTACCACGTATAAAATGCAACAAACCACCACGCAATAAGCTTGGCATGCGGATCAAAGAATAATCATTTAGACGTCTAGCACCCTTAACGCTGCTCCCCGTTATTATTTCACGTATGTCGTAAACGAGATGGTCATACTGCCAACTATCGAAAACCAATAAGTCCTGGCATATCCCATGACTCCCCCATAGATTGCCTCACACGGGGGATATTTGCCATAGTTGCCACGCATGGCAAGCGAGTTGGCAACCACAGTTTTTTTATTTACAGTCGTAATTAGGAAGACGTTGTTACCTATCTTATTTTATCCTCTATCGCCTATTACAACACCCACGGGATTATATTTTGACGGCTCCGTGGCGCAGTGGCTTAGCAATGAGTTACAACGCTGCGGGCCGGGTTCGAATCCCGCACGGAACAAACATTTGTATGGCTTACAATTAATTATTCCGGGTCTGGATGTGTGTCTTTGTGAAATTTATGATTGTAAACTGCCCCAACAATGCAGGAGAAAATCCTAGTGTGGAGGTAACGTTTTTTTTTAAATTATGGGGTAGTAGATATTCTTACACCACCACTGCACGGTAATAAAAAAAAAGAATATAAAAAAATCTGTAAAAAGGAAATAAGTTGATGGATCCCCTTAAGCAGCCATCATAATAAATCATAAACCCAATAATTTTGTATAAATCACAAGTAGGCACTTACTACTAGGTTTGAATACCAGCCTCAAATAGCAGCTCAATGCTGCTGTGTTTCGTATGGTGAGTGTAGAGAACCGAGGACCCTTTTTACTGGAAACGATGCATTTCATCTTAGTGCTCAGGGTTGGCAACGCATTTGCATTTTGATTCTTAATAGAGGGTAAATGTAGATGTTTATGGGTCACAGTATCCACTTACCATCAGGTGGACTGTGTGCTCGTTTGCCACCCTTATTGTATAAAAAAGACACAACTAAAAACTAAAAATAGTATTCATTACTGTGGAAATGAAGTGATAGTCATAATGATCCAAAACTTCTTAACTTTACTGCTTGATATTCACGTATAACGTTTTATTTTTCGACTTTCACTTTTTAGAATAAAAACAATCTACACGTTCATAGTTTTCGTTCAAAATCGCAATCATCTTATCCTTTTATATTTTATTTGAAGTTTTTCATGTAGAACTTACTTAAAACACTTTGCTCCAAGTGCACTTCAATTCTCTTAGATCTCGTGAACCACTTCACTGTAAGTTAATTTTCTTTTAATAATGGGTGATCTTCATCATTTAATTTCAAAGATATTTTTATCTAGCATTATTAATGCCTCTAAATTCTTGTGCATTTTATGTATAAGTTTTAGATTAAGTTATTTCTATTTATTATGCAAAAACATTTTTTTTAAATTATTATTTTAAGCTCATACCTTATTAGGTCAGCAGCTTAAGCGCCCGTAAATTTCAACAATACGCTGAAAACGATCCCCGCAGGCTCCGAACAAAATGTCGAGTGTTGCAATTTTAAGTGCTGATTTACCCCATGCGCGGCGGTAAGGGACCACTTCGAGAAAAACCTGCTTAGCTCAGAAATAAAGTATTTCGAGTATATGTAAATTTCGCCAAAACTCGCAGGAGCATCGTGACCGAAGAATACCAGCACCAAAATTATATCAAAAATGAGAGGAGTTCAAGAACTTAGGCCGTAACTGTAAACTTTTTTTTCTACTGCATGATGATCCTACTTGTTGGTAAATGTTTGGACGGTAAGTCGCACTAGCTTGGAAAAAGCCTATTCACTTGTAGCGGCGCTGTCGTCGCGCCACAAGCGAAATACACCGAAGCTTAAATCACGCTATCAACATTCCGAATCATAGACAGTATATATAGAACTTCTCCGAACTATCACTCGGAGTGTTGGTCGCTCCCCGGGCAGAACACCTTGCCCGGCGGGAGATCTCCCCTTTTCCTTCCATGGCCACAGTGGTGACCCCGACGTGATCTGAACACGCAACCAACAACCTTCGGAAACTTCAAGCTTTCATCATCGTCATAAATACCCCACCCATTCGCTTCCGAGCAGATATCGTCTGCAGTCTTTCATATCCTGCAAGCCATCTAGCTTCACAAGGTTCATCGCAGCACTGGAATAATAATGCTTCCTGTTCCTTCAAGTTAGTCTCTGCGCCATACAGTGTTCGGCACGGCTCTGAGCCTTACTGCTCGCCTCTGCTTCACGGCACTCTCGCAGATTACTTGCCTTCTCGACTCACCGCAGACTACAAGGCAATCTCCTGGCACTTGCACATAAGTCAGCAACGAGGCTGCACTATCGACCTCCGGTCTGAGCAGGGGTTGATGTATCGGCGCTGTCGTCGCGCCACAAGCGAAATACACCGAAGCTTAAATCACGCTATCAACATTCCGAATCATAGACAGTATATATAGAACTTCTCCGAACTATCACTCGGAGTGTTGGTCGCTCCCCGGGCAGAACACCTTGCCCGGCGGGAGATCTCCCCTTTTCCTTCCACGGCCACACACTCACTAATGTTTTGTTTTTACACATAAAACTTAATTGACTAACAAAGTTACTGTCCACCTGATGGTAAGTGGTCACTGCATTCCATTGCCACCTGTGTGTTGTCAGTGTTGGCATATTCACAACGTATTGAACAGCTGCCGTGCGTGATGATAATGTAGGAATCAAATAATACAAAACATTGACTCACTGAAAGACAAATATTTACACAAAAAAATAAAGATATGTTTTAAATTTCCTTTTTCATTATGATAGACAAAAGGTATCTTTTATAATAATGTGATTAAAACGTATCTTCATTACCAGAATGAAATGCATTATGCTGCTATTTTAACCTTGCTTTTAATTTCTATTTTATGATATTTTAAAATAACAGTTTCGTCTTTTATGTTGAAATTTAAATATACAGTTCGTATCCTCCTTTAATATGAGATTTTTCACATAGCGGATCCGACTTTAACTAAACAGACTCGTTAATCTTTCCGGAAACAGCAGTTAAAACAAATAGCTTTCTTTTTACGCCTCCGTACAAAAGCTATGGGAAATTTTAAAACAAATGGTACTGCATGGTAGGAGCCTTTTTTCCTTTTTTTTCTGACTGGGAGTCAACCTGCTGTGTCTGTAGGTATATAGATCCAGTATATTTACAGGTGTGAGGCGATTCCATCTTAATTCTCAGAGGTGACCATGCATGTGTAACTTTTTTTGTTTGAAGTTTTTTGCATGTAAGTTTGTTTGTCAGCTTAATAAAAAACTAAAACAAAAAAAAAAAAAACAAATTCAAAACGGCAAAATAATAAAATAGATGTGTAGTAATATGAATTTTCTACAATCAACTGGGATTTACTGTTGTGAAAGCAGTGTAAACTGCTTGTCGTAATTCATTACAAAACATTCAGCGGCCGGTGCCAAGAGAATAGTTAGCACCAGTTGATACAATGTTTCATTTTACAGTTTCATGGAATATTAACAGAGCAGTATTGTTAGACAAATATTTTACTAGGTGTAATTTCTCAACATATTGTTTATATTTTCAAAAATATTGATATTGCAAGAAATATGAACCAAATAAAAAGATATTGAACGTGTGGCCATATACGCAACTTTATACTGATCTGTAAGTTCAGACAAGTAAAGACAAATTAATATTATGTTTATTGTTTCCTTAATCATTAGTTGTGTGTGCGTTTGTGTACATATATTATGAAATACATAATTGCATGCATATGTATGTACTTGAACTCGTCGTTCGTCTTCATCATGATGAACATATGTCTTCCCCAAGGAATACCACAAAGCACGGTCCCGAGCTACCTACATCTATCGATTTTGTCTCACCAGATAATCACCCCATCTAGTGGAGAACTCTGCATTAGCTCAGGTAGTTGTAATATTTACCAAACGTTTTCTGGTTGAAGAACGTTAAAAAAAGTTGTGATAAAATTTAAGATATGAAATTCGCATTCCGTAAGTAGTTTCTACATTGTTAATCGGCAGGTAATACGATACTCTATATTTATTAAGACTTACACTTGCTGTAGAATTCCTACAAAATATTGTTAATGTATGAAATTTCATTCATTATTTCGTATATGAGGTATATTTAAAAAAATATAAACGTAAACAATTTTTACTTATTTATTTATACTTTATAATGATTTCTTATATTTACGCGAACACTACACATTAAAATAATACTAGTTTTTACGGAATTCACTAAAAACAACTAGTGACCTCATAAAGAAACACTCCGAAAAATTAAATCTGGACGTAAAATGGATAATACCTACGTGCGCCAAATCACCAAAATTGTATGGGTTACCAAAAATACACAAGCTCAATGCTCCATTACGTCCCATAGTGAGCCAAATCGATTCACCAACTTACAGATTGGCTCAACACTTAGCGAAAATACTCTCACCGCTCAGGGGACATACAAGAGCACACATAAAGGATTCCTACCATTTTGTCAGCGAGATTAAAGACCTACATCTGGCAGACAATGAAACTATGGTCAGTTTTGATGTGCAGTCACTGTTTACATGCTTACCTGTTGAAGACTGCATCTCAATTGTAACTAGAAGGCTGGAAGAAAACAACATGCCCGTAGAATATGCAGTATTACTCAGACACTGTCTTACATCTGGCTACCTATTGTGGAAGGAGGAGTTCTACAAGCAAGTAGATGGTGTGGCGATGGGTTCACCTGTATCTCCCATTGTCGCCGACATATTCATGGAAGACTTTGAGGAGAAAGCCCTGCTTAGTTCTCCCATAAATCCAAGATTCTACAAGCGGTACGTAGACGACACTTTCACAATTCTACCTTTAGATAAAGTAACTGCATTTTTAGACCACCTTAACTCTATAAATTCTAAAATTCAGTTCACAATGGAGTTAGAGGCAAACAATTCCTTAGCTTTTCTAGATGTGTTAGTAATTCGGAATCCTGATAACACCTTGAGTCATACTGTGTATTGAAAAAAGACCCATACAGATAGATATTTAAACGGTGATACTCACCACCATCCTTCACAGTTACCGTGGATAAATCTTTGTTTCAGAGAGCACGAGGGATTTTGACAGTAAACACCTGGCTGCAGAGCTCCACCATGTCAAGCAAGTTTTGCATGACAACAAGCTTCGAGTCCCGCGCCTACGTCACAGTGAACGAGTGAAGCCGGCCACAGTCGAGCGTGTACCTGCTGTACTTCCATATGTTAGAGGAGTCACTGACAAGATTGGCTACATCTTGAAGCGCGCTTCCATCAAAACATACTTCAAGCCGCTGAAGAAGATGGGTCAGTTTTTACCATCAGTCAAGTGTAATGTCCCTCTGCAAGATGCAGGAGTGTACAAGCTTGATTGTGAATGTGGTCTCTCCTACATAGGACAAACTAAAAGATCAATAAAAACCCGCGTTAAAGAACATATAGCTGATGTGAAGAATCGACGCTCCGGGAAGTCTGCAGTCTGTGAACACGTACAGGATCGCCCCCGTCACTACATCAGATTTGATAGACGCCAAATCCTCGCTAAAGAACACCGATTCCTTCCAAGGATGATTCGCGAGGCTATTGAAATCAAAAAACATCCTAATTTCAATAGAGAAGATGGCTGGGTGTTACCATCTGCTTGGGATCCTATAATAAATAAAATTAAATCCCAACCCAAGCATACAACTGCAAGACTTCAAGATACCATAAGTTCATACTGCATAGATCGGAACAAAAGTTAAATTTTAATCTATGGTAACCGCGGTTAACTATGACATATGGACGTTGAACATCTCAGTCCCGCCCGTGACCATGAGTGCTGTAAAGCGTTCGAAACGTCGGGTATTTAAAAAGTTAAATATACGCGATAAATTCCGTAAAAACTAGTATTATTTCAATATTTATACTTTACTGTTTTAACCGATATAAAACTTTCAACAAAGGTCGGATTCCCAGTCAACCCTGGACGTAGTAGGATAATGCGATAGGTGAATTTAACTTATAACTATATTATAGTTAGTATCAATTTGTCATAGTGTCATATTATAAAGGCTTGCAACGTTGTTGTTACACAAGTCATCTCCCCTTCCCTATATGATGAAAGAAGACAATGTCTGCAACATGCGTCATACTTATAAAAAAGTGCTAATAATGGCGGGCTCGATTATACGATGACTTAGGAAATATAATTTTGATTTGTATTATTATAAAAAATGCTCTCCATTGTCTATTTATAACGATTCCTTTCAAAAATGGACATATAAGTGACAGAACTTGAGGAGTTTCGTGCATTTTGTAAAGGTAATAAAATAAAAATACAAAAGAAATTTACTACACAATTACTTATATAAAAAAATTAAGGCGTTTCATTTACACAGATATAGGCATTCTCTATCACCAAGGCTCATCTACGTTAAATAATCTTTACTAAGGTTTTGTTTATTGCCGGGAGACCTTTATGTTTATTGCCTACAAGCGGATTTGCTTATATAAATCGCCAGCAATTTTTCTTGTTAATAAACAGACGCCGTAATTTGCGTTGTAAATTTATGATTTGTTTCTATAATTTTACTTATTTCTATAATTTTATTTTTGAACTTGTAAAGGCGTAGGAAGAATATCCACCGCCGCACCGCCTCAAATCATTCTGTAGAGCGACATAAGAGGCAAATATAAAGAGCGAAATGAAACAATGAAGGCAGCAGTGCCAGAAATGTGGCAACTATGGCAAATTATCCCAGAAAAGGCAATCTTTAGGGAAGACCTGTATCCATCAGTGGACGTTTGAATGACCTGACCATGGCCAATTTAAATAATGACAGCTCTGTACAAGATGGTTGGTTGATGGTGCAGCTATATAATGGGTTTCCTTGACCGGGGTACGACCAAACTCTCACAAAATACCAGCGTAAAATAGTAGCTCACTTGCCTTGTTTTTTATGGTGAGTGTAGAGAACCGAAGACCGTTTTTACTGGAAACGAGACATTCTATCTTAGTCCTTAGATGACAACACCATCATATTGATTCTTAATCCAAGATAAATGTAGATGTCTGTGGACCGCACTATCCACTTACCATCAGGTGCACTGTGTGCTCGTTTGTCACCCTTATTCTATAAAAATATATAGAGTGATATACGCAAACACAGAGACACTTGCCCATACTTTGTTTTTGTAAATATATTTAAAGTTTGAATAAAACTAAATTTACGGATTCTATCGTGTTTATTTAACTGATTTTACTTATTTTTAATTCCCAACGTTCCGGGTGCTTTACAGCAACCATGGTCACGAGGGTCTGAGATGTTTGACGTCCCAATGTCATTGTTAGCCCGGCCTTCAGTTTTGAATATTAATTTTTGGTCCGATTTACGCAAAACGAACTTACAGTACCTAGGTGGATTGAAAAGTACTCGGCCTAACACAGATCCATTCAATTCTAAAAATCAAATCTACCCACATTATTTAGTTCAGTTCAGACTAGTTCGTTGTGTGAAGTTCGAAACGTGTGCGATAATTAGTTGTGATTTTATAAATTTATTAGCAAAGTAATCGGACATAATTTCCGCGAATGGAGCAAATCGAGCAGCGTGCCGTCATTAAGTACCTCCATAAGAAGGGGCTATCATCAAAAGCCATCCATGATGACATGGTCAGTACATTAGGCGATTGTGCTCTGTCATATTCATCCGTCAAAAAATGGATAGCAGAATTTAAGCGTGGTAGAGAGAGTGTGAAAGATGAACCCCGCTCTGGAAGTCCTTCGACGTCAACTACTGACGAAAATATTAAAAAAGTACTTGATTTAATAATGGGAGACCGCAGATTAAAAATTAGAGAGATAGCCGAGATTATAGGCATCTCTTATGAACGAACTCAAAACATCATTGTCAACGAGTTGGGTTTCCACAAGGTGTCTGCGAGGTGGGTTCCGCGACTGCTTTCAGTTGAACAAAAAAGGACGCGATTGACTATTTCACGCGACTGTTTGGAGTTATTTGAAGCCGATGCAGATGATTTTTTGAGTAGTTTTGTTACTATGGACGAAACATGGGTTCATTACTGTACACCGGAAACAAAACAACAATCAAAACAGTGGAGAAGACCTGGTTCACCACCCCCTAAAAAGGCTAAGTCGATTTTGTCGGCAAATAAGGTGATGGCTTCAGTATTCTGGGACTCGAAATGTGTGATTATGATTGATTATCTTGAAAGGGGTCAGACTATAAACTCTGATTACTACTGCATCTTACTACGTCGTTTACGAGAGGAAATAAAAGAAAAACGTCGAGGAATGCTCAGAAGAAAAGTCCTGTTTCATCAAGATAACGCCCGTGTTCACACGTCAGTACAGTCAATGGCTGAAATTCACAACTGTGGCTTTGAACTGTTACCGCATCCGCCGTATTCACCTGATCTGGCACCATCAGACTTCTTTCTGTTCCCTAACCTAAAAAAAGCACTTGGGAGGTCAAAGATTTTCGACAAACGACGAGGTCAAAGCAGCTGTAGACGCATATTTTGACTCTAAGGAAGAATCATTTTTTTTCTACGGTCTAAATGCTTGGAAGGGGAGGTGGCAAAAGTGTATTGAACTTCAAATCAAATCAAATCAAACATTTATTAATTCATAAGCATGGGTATTACAGGATGTCACATATAAAATTATTATAAGATACAGCCATGTTTCACCTTAGAGGTATATGAACAAAATTGAAGTATATTTTTACATTTTGTCATCAAAAAATATTCTTATGTCATAGTACACTTTTTCAACAAGGAAGCCATTGAGCGCAGTTTTAAATCTTTTGATATCATTAATTAATCGTATATTTAACGGGATTTTATTATAGATTTTTGGTGCCATGCAATTTACACACATTCTTCGAAGAAGTGGTTTGCATTTGTGATTAACTTTCAATGTTCCTTCACGACGACTTCCGGCAGTATTCATTTCAAAATAAATTGGGTTATTTCGAACAAAGTTTGCAACCTCATATATATACATACACGGTAGAGTCAGAATTTTATATTTGCGAAAGTACGGTTCACATGAATCGTCCTGATTTAGACCGAACATCGATCTAACACACTTTTTTTTGCGCTTTGCTTGGAAGGAATCGGTGTTCTTTTGCGAGGATGATACGCGAGGCTATTGAAATTAAAAAACATCCTAATTTCAATAGAGAAGATGGTTGTGTTCTTTTGCGAGGATGATACGCGAGGCTATTGAAATTAAAAAACATCCTAATTTCAATAGAGAAGATGGTTGGGTGCTGCCATCTGCTTGGGATCCTATAATTAACAAAATTAAACCCAAACCCAAGCATACCACTGCAAGACTTTAAGATACTGTAAGTTCGTTTTGCGTAAATCGGACCAAAAATTAATATTCAAAACTGAAGGTAGCCAGGCTAACAATGACATTGGGACGTCAAACATCTCAGTCCCCCCCCCCCGTGACCATGGTTGCTGTAAAGCATCCGAAACGTCGGGAATTAAAAATAAGTAAAGTCAGTTAAATAAACGCGATAGAATCCGTAAATTTAATTTTATTCAATGTGTAGTGTTCGCGTAAATTTAGGAAATCATTATATTTAAAGTTATACTGTATAGCCTATATACGTCACACTGAATGAAAATGAATTTAGAAGACCAGAAAATGTCCAACGCGCTGCCTCAAATCGTATCGGCGCGGCAGTGTGTATGTCTTCGAAATATTTTTTTCATGCAGGATTCCGATCGGTGTTTTTATCCACCATCGAGCACGTGGTACATCAGTACTTAAAACTGCAATTAACTATTATTACCGGCGGCGATTGAACCTGGGTTGCTCGCTTACTGTGAAATTTACAGCGAACACTTAGCTCCTGAGTTGACTCTGTAGTGACTTTACGTAAGTAGGCCATAAAATGGGTTCTTTATAGGCGCAATTAAGTGATGGCTTAAATACATCTATACATATAAAAAAATTGAAGCGTCTGTTTGTTATATTGAAATAAGTGGCTTCTATTAAGCTCTAAGGGATTACTTGTATACTAAAATACCAATTGATTTTTTTCTATCTATATATCCGTCCGGTTTAGAAATAGCTGAACCGAATTTACATACAGATAGAAAGCAATACTAGGTGGGGTCCGGGCTATATTTTATCCGAAAACTATGAATTTGTTTTATTCCGAAAAAACCTTTTTTTTTAAATAAACGGTCTTTGACGGTCTTAAATCATAATGAACAGCCAAAGCCGGGGTGGGCACTAGTTTTCAATAAAAAATGTAAAAAGCGTAATAAATACTACAATTTTTTCCTTTTATTAATTTTTAAAAAATATGTCAAACGTGTAAGAAACTCTGCAATAAAAAACAGATATTATGATGTGTAGTAAAAAGGCCTAAAGCTTCGTCTATACTCGAACTTTGTCTTGCATTAAAAAGATACTTATGAAAAAAAATATAAAGAAAGAAGCAAAACATATCTAGAAATTACAGTGTGTAAAATGCATGTTGGATATTCTGATATGTCGCCGATAAGAATTATTTACCTATGAGATATTTCTTCTTTTTGAGTCTGAATAAATAGATATACATATATTAAAATAAAAAAATTTTGTATCATTTGTTTCATCTTATACAAATTATATTATCTAACATTAAGTAATAAAAATGTGGTATATGTTTATTCAATCCACTGGATGACCTTTTTTACCTTCTGGAAAAAATAGGGTGTAACATGTGAACGGAGTAGAAGCCTGGTACTGATATTTTGCAAAAAAAAAACAAACATTTTGAATTAAACGTTTAAAAAACCTTTTTTTTAACAATTAGTTTGCCCTTTGCCCCTGAGCCTATAACCCTGCGAAGTGACAAGATCAAATATGCCTACTAAATTTATTGTTTTATTGCCGTTCGTAAAGTAGGGTGGATATGATTTGAATTTCGATAAATTTGAATTTATTTATTTACTCAATTTAAATTTTTTTTTGTAAATTATCAGTGCCACAGGCTTCTACTCCGCTCAAATGTTACACACTATTTTTTCCAGAAAAAATTTAAAAAGGTCAACCTATATATATATATATATATATATATATATATATATATATATATATATATATACACCCCCTTCTGGAAAAAATAGGGTGTAACATGTGAACCGAGTAGAAGCCTGGTACTGATATTTTGCAAAAAAAAACATTTTGAATTAAACGATTGAAAGATATTTTTTTAACAGCCCGAGCTGCGAAGTGACAAGATCTTTTTTATATATATATATATATATATATTTAGCATAACTTAAGGTATTTGTGCAAATATTAGTGAGGACGAAAATGTGAAATGAGAGATGAGAATCTTATGCTTGAGTGAACAGAGTATTGATGAATGCAATGTAAAGCAAGTCACACACTACACAGCCTATACGATAAGATTATATCTGAGCGCATATTTTTCAATATCGGTCTGTATGAAATTCAATGTACTAACATACATAGCGCAGATAATTTATATTTTATCGTTGAGTATCTGTAAATTCCGACATATCGAAAGATAATGACAATATTAGCTGGTTATTCATCTGCAGATACAAATATGGCAGAATATATATGTTATAACCTGCAGATATATACAGGTGGTCGCCGAAAAAAATGGGATTATATGGCGTTCTATCCAAATTATTCGCCTATTAAATGCTAATACAACACGTGCATCAAAATAGAAATCCTATTCTGGCGATCGGTCTAGTAAATATAGAAGCAATATACGCCAACTCATTATTGGTTCACCCTGTATAAAAAATCGGCTTCAAAAACATGTCAGGTAAGTTTGAAGGATTTCGAATAAATCTATCATTTCGTGTATTATCGAATATACGTATTGTGTGATACTTTCTAGTAAGCTTAGTAAAATATATAATAGTATGGTGTTAGGACTCATATAAGCCAGTTAAATTTACAAATAAAAGATTTATATGCATTATAGCAGCTGCATATAAATCTGCTGTTTTTCTATGGTGAGTGTAGAGATCTAGAGACCCATTTTTACTGGAAACGAGGTATTCCATCTTAGTCTTCAAGGTAGACAATGCGTTTGTCATGTTGTCAAATGTTTTCCTATGTGAAAAATATGTACATTTTTACGTCATCTATGTTAAGGTATAATTAGTAGAATCAGACGTTACTTTGCGGAAATCCATTATATTAAAGATGTGAAAAATTAATGTCCTACCGTCCTCCATCGATTGCTTGCACTATCCTGGTCACCATTAATCCCAGCACCACTACTCCTAACACAAATGCACTAGAAAAGACTCACCACCGTCGATAATACGACACGTGTTTCGCCTCTAAACGAGGCATCCTCAGGTGAAGTAGACATTGCAGTACATTGCAGGCTGAGCGGCGAGCTACCGCAGAGTCTTATGCTTGGGCATAAATACCGATTTACACTTCGACAAGTACAGTAGCGAGTTAACTTGCGAACCTGGAGAGTTAAGTAGAGAATCTAGTTTGAGAGGCAATTAGTGAGCTAAGTTGTAAGTTAACAATTAAGTTGAGCGGGATAGTCGGCCGGTCTATTTTTCGGTGAGTTCAGCTCGAAGTGTTGCCCTCCCGCGCGTCTCCCGTCACCTGCAACCAAACTCGCCGCTGTAAACGAGCGAGTTTAGTTAGTTAACCTCTCAACACCAAGCGGCCAAATTTGACAGCTTCGATATTCCGTCAAAATTTAAGCGGTCAAATATGACCGCACCCACCAATAGCACTTTAACATATAAAAACTTATATTTAGAGACTACTTTTCTATAAAGAAGTTTGGAATTATAGAATCAATATGAAATTTTCTATCCTCTAGTGGAATAAAAAATAGTCTATGGATATTAATTTATATTCTACGTTCATTATGTACGCCATTTTCATTTGGATGTTGTTGTGTTGATTTTTGGATTTTTCTAGTGTTTTATTAGTGTTTTATTATAAAATTGTTATAAAAAATTTTGTGTGAATAAAATTTATCTCATTACGTAAATAATTACGATTTATATATATATATATATATATATATATATATATATATATATATATATATATATATATATATATTGTTATCCAAATACAATAAAATATTTTTGTAATGAAGTTAAACCTGACTTTTTTTTAGACCACAGGATATAGAATTATGTAGAAATTTTATAATGCCAGACTTCTTCATAGAAAAGTAGTCTCTAAATATAAGTTTTTATATGTTAAAGTGCTGTTGGTGGGTGCGGTCATATTTGACCGCTTAAATTTTGACGGAATATCGAAGCGGTCAAATTTGGCCGGTCGCATGCGACCGTTCGGGATTTGCCAGGCGCATGCGACTGCATGGGAATTTCATAGGGATTGAAGGGTTAATTAGTTATAGCGCTAAGGGCCGCGGGTTCGAATCGTACACGGAACACATAATATTTGTATGGCCTACAATTACTTGTTCCGGGTCTGGATGTTTGTTCTTGCGAAATTTATGCATGTAAACTAGCCCCACGATACAGGAGAAAATCCGAGTGTGGGAGTAACGTTTTTTTTTTAACACCAATTATAGAAAAAACACGAGTCTTCACACGCATTTGCTATAAGTAGGACAATCATCATTTTTGCAGCAACGATTAAAAATTCGCGACAGCAATAACGCTACATCGCAAGCGTAAAACCTTTACAATCGAGGCGTATGTTGCTTTTAATGGATACGTCTTTTATGTGCGCGAAACCATACGCTTTGATATATATACTAAAAAGAGCATTGAGAGATGCCGTATATTCGGGTCGCCATATTTTTTATTCCAACGATTTTGTTTGATGTTTACCCTGCGTTCATGTATTTGAATTCCGCGTCGACATAACGTTACAGACGGATTTGAAAGGTCGTTTTTCTTTTGAATATATATTAGAGTGTAAAATATTTTCACCGTGATGAACATTTAAACTTTTCTTAATATAATGTTGCGAGATTGAATACTTTTTTAGTTCATGTGAAGGCGCATATCCTAATTAATTATTCGCCAATTATACCAACTACTTGAACAATTATTTGCGCACGGTGCGCAATAACTGAATCAGTGGTAGCTCGGGAAGCCTGTGTAACCGGTCGCACGTTAGGGTATCCTGATTCTCTTTTCCTACCCACCCTTTTCCTGTAATACCCTGGCCTCCTTCACTTTGTTCTTCCTATATCTCGCGATCCTTTTCTCTTTATTTCTCGATGATAGTGCAATATTCAGGTAAACTGAGATTATATACCAATACTAATTTGAAATTCTTTTTAATTATTACAGACCAGTGCCTATTTTATATCCTCAACTGCTCATACAAAACAGTTGTGTTTTCATCTCTGAGGACTAGGACGACGGCATGCCACGTATCCATGAAAAAAGATCTCCGGTTCTCTATACTTACCATACGAAAAACAGCAGTATAAAACTGGTTTTCCATGAGGGCGTGGTCGAGCCGACCCATTTGTGCTACAACAATAATATAGCTGCAAAATGGTTCTATCACGTAAGAACCACCTGACGATTAGTAACGATGAAGTCGTAGATGGTAAATTAGCGCAACAAAAGACAATTTGTCTTTGATGTTTTAAGATCAACCCTTCTTCCAAACATGGTGATAATATAAAAACCCTTGCTAGAATGATAGATCAGTGGGTAAAATATATATAATTATATTATATTATGCGAGTATATTACCAAGTATCAATGGTACATAATCATAAAGTAAAGTAACGGCCTACATACATGCGTAAAAGCAAAGTTGAAACCAACATCTATACCACTGGGGGGCTTAGGCTTCCACTCATATTAAAAAGAGTTATAAGGTTAAAAAAATAAAGTTACGGTCTATATACGTCCCATTGTTGGGCACTGGCCTCCTTTCAATTCCGAGAGCGTTTTAGGGCAAGGTAACGCCCGCTGTGTTGTCCCAATGCGTGTTGGCGAACATCATTTGTCACCAGGCGAGCGTCACATGAACTCAGACATGCAGATTTACTCACAATATTTTCCTTCACAACCGAGCACGTGGTAAATCAGCACTTAAGTTTGCCAATGAACAATTTCATTGGTGCTGGCGGGGATCGAACCCGGATTGCTCGCGTACTGTGAAATTTACAGCGAGCGCTTAGCCACTGAGCTACCACGGCAAATAATTGTACGACATAAAATTTTGCACAGCACTGCCCCTTGCGAGTTAGCGAACTTCGCTTGATCTTGAAATATTTATTTTAGCAGATATCCTTACAGTTTTGAATGATTGAATGATTTTTTATTCAATATGGATTATTACATAATACTTATTGAAAGTCATGTTTTTATTTACCACTGGTTCGGAAAATACCTCTGTCCTGGGAAGAACCAGCAAGGAACCCAACGGGCCTTTTTTAGGGTTCCGTAGTCAACTAGGAACCCTTATAGTTTCGCCATGTCTGTCTGTCCGTCTGTCCGTCCTCGCTTAATCTCTGTGACCGTTAGCACTAGAAAGCTGAAATTTGGCACCAATATGTGTATCAATTACGCCGACAAAGTGGTAAAATAAAAATTGGAAAAAAATGTTTAATTAGGGTAGCCCCCCTATATGTAAAGTGGGAAGTGATTTTTTTTAATTTCAACCCTAACGTGTGATACATTGTTGGAAAGGTATTTAAAAATGAATAGGGGTTTCCTGAAATCATTTTTTGATAATGTCAATAATTTCGGAAATAATCGCTCCTAAAGTAAAAAACAATGTGTCCCCCCCCCCTCTAACTTTTGAACCATAAGTTAAGAAAATATGAAAAAAATTGAAAAGTAGAACTTTATAAGGACTTTCTAGGAAAATCATTTTGAACTTGGATGGAAACAACAGTACCCACTACCGGGAGCAGTTGCAGGAGCGCGGAGCGCTGCTGGAGCGCGAACATAATGGATACCCACCTTTAAACTCATAAGTGGGAACACTTATTGTGAAGGACGGGAAACTACGGAACCCTACACTGAGCGTGGCCCGACACGCTCTTGGCCGGTTTTTTTTAAACATATTTCACTTTATATATTCAATTTTCAAATAAATTTTTATAAAACCACGTGGCGTGGCGTGGCGATCACCTCATTCCCAGGGATTATTTTTATTTACGTATTACTTAAAATAATAATAATAACCCTTTTTGCACACATTTTGTTTAATAAAACATATAAAATTGTTATTGACAAATTTTGTAAATTTTCTGGAATTTTGTTATAAAGTCGCATCACATTCCCGCATAAGTGAATTATTAATTCTGTTGAGTCTAGTAACTGGTATTACAAGCTTATGTTTGTTCCAAGTGTTAAAAGTATTAACATCTCTATTTTTATCAAAGCTATTTGTTTCTATGTACATACATTTTATTTTCATAAATATATTGTGATGTTTATTCCTTTAAATTTTTCTCTAAGGGACTCTTTATAATTTAAGTTATTAATCGCCCATACAGCTCTCTTTTACAAAACAAATATCGCTTCAATGTCAGTCACGTTACCCCACAGCAAAATTCCATAAGAAATTACGCTATGAAACTAACTAAAATAAACTAATCTAGCTGTCTCACCATTGGTGAGACTTTTAATTCTTCTAACAGCATAAGTTGCACAATTAAGTCTGGCTGCTAATTTAGATATGTAGGGGCCCCATTGAAGCTTCGCTTCAACAGTAATACCAATAAAAGTTAATTCACCACTTAAAAGTGAGATATCAAATCAAATACTTATACTATGTAAGTGAAAGAATATTCACTACCCCATATCGTCCACAGGTTTCATAACAGGCGACAGAAAGAAACAAGCCAGGAGATGGCAAGATGATGACAAGATGGAGAGGCAGCAGCGTCTTCCTCATAACTACGAAAAAGTAAAAAAATACTGCGGTTGTCAACCCGCCCGCCAATCGTAGCAACTATGCCAATCCCTATGAGGCAATTTATGGGTACATGGTAGACTCATATGTGGTAGTGCCACGCTGCAGCTATATTATGGATGACTGCCTCGTTGGTCTAGTGGTTGTAGTAGTGCGACTGCTGATCATGAGGTCCTGGGTTCGAATCCCAGGTCGGGCCAAAAATTAATTAAAACATAAAAAAACTCGTTTTTCTGTCAAGAAATTCTCAGTAGTTGCTCGGAGTCAGGAAGTTGGCGGTGTCTCACCCCCGTGCCTCGGAAAGCACATAAAGCCGTTGGTCCTGCGCCTGATCTCTCCCCGTCGTGTCGGTTTACCGTCCCATCGGATTATGAGAGTGAGGGAAGAGAGAGTGCACCTGTGCTTGCGCATACACTTGGGCACTATAATCCTGTCCTGCGCCGATGGCTAGCCTCCGTTGAGGCAGGCCGCCGTGGCTGAAATTCGGTCTGGAGGACATTATTATTATTATGGATGTAGCACGAATGGGTCGGTTCGACCGGGGTAGGACCATGCTCTTACAGAATACCAGCATAGAATAGCAGCTTAATACTCCTGTGTTTTGTATGGTGAGTGTAGACATCCGGAGACCTTTTTTTACTGGAAATGTTGCGTTCCATCTTAGTACGCAAGGGTGACGACGCATCTGCATTTGGATTCTTCTTCATCATCATCATCATTACAGCCCTTCACAAGTCCACTGCTGAACGTAGGCCCAAGCAATGCCACAAAGCACGGTCCTGAGCCACCTGCATCCATCGACTTCCTGCATGTCTTACCAGTTCGTCACTCCATCTAGTGGGGGGTCGCCCTACACAACGCCTACCGGTACGAGGCTGCCACTCGAGAACCTTTCTTCCCCATCGGTTATCGGTTCTTCGAGCTATATGGCCGGCCCATTGCCACTTCAGCTTACTAATCGTTTGGATTCTTAATCGAGGATAAATGTAGTTGTCTATGGGCCACAGCATCCACTTACCATCAGGTGGACTGTGTGCTCGTTTGTCACCCTTATTCTATAAAAATGGAGTAGTAATAGGAGGAGTGGAGCTTGTGTTTAGCAGTAAACTTTTGATAATCCATAATGATATACACCATATTTTAGAATTTTCTGAGCAAGCCTTTCAGAATTTAGAGAAAACAATCTTTATTTTAGGTTTAATTATTAATCTCTCATACTAGAATTTCCTTGTATCTTTGTGACTTAAAATTATTTTAGATCGTACTTGTTTCGAACCCTCGACCCCAGAGCGCCGCAGCAAAACGCCTAGCCACTGTGCTAGTGAGTCGTCGAATATATTTCCATATTCAACTAGTTCTCAGGCTATGGCTGGTAAATGGTTCAGTTTGATTAACAAAGGACTACGCTCCAACAAAATACGTCCTCATATTATACATATAATAGTGGCATAATGACATTGTGTTCGTATGAGAACTGGGAACTCGATTATTGACAATAAGGTCATAAACGAAGCAACATAACTTGATTTACTTCAATGCGTAGCAAGAGGTGTTATTTTATTCATTCATCTATTCATTACAGCTCAATTCCACTGCTGATTATAGGAGCTTCCCCATAGACTGCCGCATAATGCTTCCATCTACGGTATGATATGGATTATCTTACGCTGCCACTACGAGTATACGACGGTTATTTAGTTTATTATTAGTATTATATGAAACAGAAACAGAAAGTTTTTTATTCAGTGTAAATTGTAACAATACTTATTGAAAGTCACTTTTTTCATTTACCACTGGTTCGCAAAAAAAACCTCTGTCCTGGGAAGAACCAGCAAGAAACCCAGCGGGAGAATTTTTTTTTTCAATAATAGCTTACAATCATGTTTACAATTAACAACACAAGACAAATTAGAAATAGCTTGGTAGCGATCACCCTTCCCAGGAGTTATCATCCATAAATTCCTTAATATTATAATAACCCTTTTTAAACTTAGTTTAATAACATTTTTGAACTAAACTTTGAACTAACTAAACTATAAAATAACGAACATCGTCATCAGCAGACTTTCAAAAGTCCATTTTTTATAGCATTGGGTGACAAACGAGCACACAGTCCACCTGTCCCACACAGTCCACGTTTATCCTCAATTAAGAATCAAAATGCAAATGCGTTCTCACCTCTCACGACTAAGATGGAATAACTCGATTCCAATAAAAAGGGTCTACGATTCTCTACACTCACCATACGAAACGAAGCAGCATTACGCTGGTATTCTGTGAGAGCGTGGTCCTGCCCCGGTCGAACCGATCCATTCGTGCTACAACTATAATATACATAGCAGCAGCGTGGCTCTACCACTTAAAAAAAAAAACTTTTTTCTAAACATAATCCTCCCCCAGAGTAATACCACCAAAACACTTTCCTGAGCTATCTGCATCCTTCAATCGTATCCATAATGTAATAAATAATTTAACGAATATATTTTTATTTAATTGCAAAAGTTAACTTTTATTCAAAAATAATTATAGTTCTACACTTAAAAGTACTTGCGTATACCTTCCATACATAAGAAAACGGGACAACATAGTATTTGCCATAGTAACGGAAATCAGTGTAATGGCTGTAATACAATTGGGTGATATATGCGAATTTTATCGCAGGCTAAAGCAATAAATTATTGCTATACCGTACGGCTGTATATTCCAAGATTATGTGTGTCGAGATCGGCGACGGCCAAATATTTGCCATAAGATGTTGTACACACGGACGCGCGAGCACAAATTTCAGTTGAAACAACAAGTTACATATGTACAGTGTGAGGGATGGACAAACATTTACAAGGAACGCTTGCTAATTTTTACGGCAACGTGAGATTTCTTGACTGATATTGTTGTAACAAACGAAAAATCGCCAAGTTTTGTGTTGGTACACCTGTGAGTTTTGGGTTCTACAGGACGTTATTATCTCGTAACATTTTCTAAAGCAATTAAAAAAGGTAAAGTATGCCTTAAAGTTATATTTTAATTATACGATAAAACGTATGTAATAGATTTTTTTAACGTATCATTTAAAATTTATGGTAGAGGGGGCGTTATATTTCGGCTTGATATTTCGAAAACTTGGTTATCGTCTTAAAGGAAATTATGATATCTAATAAGGATATAAAAACATCTTTTGAGAGATAGGCCCGAAATAAAAAAAAGAAAGCTTCGGGATGACCATAAAGTAGAAGTGAATACTGCTAGTATCGCATTATCGATAAGATAAGAGTAAGACAGGTAGGTAAGATGCAATGTTCAGTATGTCCAGGGATTCGCGATACAGTAACACACACACAATATAGCCCGACCTGTTACCTCTTTCATCTAGTATAGGTGTATATCTAATAAAGTCAGGAAGTTGGCAATATTGCATCTCCATGTCTCGAAAAGCACTTGAAGCTGTTGGTGCTACACCTGATCTCCCTGCGTCCTGCGTCCGATGGACAGAGATTCGACACGATCGAAGAGACTTCTGCAGACTATAATCCTACCTGCGCAGACAACAAGTGTCCGTCGAGACTGGCTGCCGTGATCGGGATTCGGTCGGTAATGAACGTCCGAAGGAAATATTTATTAATATAAGAATCCTCATCGTATCAGAATACTTCATATTATCTTCCCGTGGATGTTGTGAAAGACCACAAGAATGAAAAGGTTGGCTTGGGTAGCAAAATCTTCCTAATTAACAAATATAAATAATAACAAACTGTGACTCTGACTTATACAAAATTACATTAACCCACTATAATCTGAAGGGAAAGTCCATGAATGTGATAAATAAATAAATGCGTGTAATCCAGTATGTACTCAGCTTTTTATATCAACGAAATAAAAAAATATGAAATTCAAAGACATTGATTACGCATAATTAATAATCCAGATATAAAACTTCTTAAAAAATATCTTATAAAACCTATATAATTTTTGTATCTAGAATAGAACATTTATTATTACGTACGTATTGTATAAATCGTGTTTCAACAAGTTACAAACATATTAGTATCAAATCTTAACAAAATCCAACGCAAAAAATAAATTATTTTCTTCAAGTTCCCTAGAGATCTGAAATTAACAAGGGGTCCTTAAGGATTGCGATCTAGCTTAATGACGACTCTCCAGTGATATCTGGAAATAAAAGATGCCCTTTTCCCGGAGTAAAAGCATTTAAAATGTAATAAACTATAGTAAATGTAAACGGACCTCGTCCTCATGGACAGATGTTATATATTTTTATTCAATTATCAGCTCAACTCTTTCCGTGTGTAACTTATTACAATTGGATTTTATGGTGTGGCGGCGCTGTCGTCGCGCCGCAAGCGAAACATACCGAAGCCTAAATCACGCTATCAACATTCTGAATCATAAACAGCATATATAGAACTTCTCCGAACTATCACTTGGAGTGTCGGCCGCTCCCCGGGCAGAACACCTTGCCCGGCGGGAGATCTCCCCTTTTCCTTCCACGGCCACAGTGGTGACCCCGACGTGATCTGAACACGCAACCAAACAACCTTCGGAAACTACAACTTCAAGCCTTCGTCAAAAGAACCCCTACCAGTCACTACTGAGAATCGTCTTCTGCAGTCTTCAGTTCCTGCAAGGCAGTCTCAGAAATTGTCTTCGTCTCGATACCGCAGAATAAGGAGACTTCACTTGCTCCGGCACATCGTTCTCACCGGCATCACTTGCCAGTGCGTAGTATACGGCATGCATTACACATCGGCATATTATTCGCACCGGTGTCACTTGCCCTTACGCACACATCATGCATTCCCCACCGGCATTTAGGACGCACCGGCAATCGGACTGCACTATCGACCTCTGGTCTGAGCAGAGGGGTGATGTGGCGGCGCTGTCGTCGCGCCGCAAGCGAAACATACCGAAGCCTAAATCACGCTATCAACATTCTGAATCATAAACAGCATATGTAGAAATTCTCCGAACTATCACTTGGAGTGTCGGCCGCTCCCCGGGCAAAACACCTTGCCCGGCTGGAGATCTCCCCTTTTCCTTCCACGGCCACAATGGGTTTTAATTTTTTTTACACCGGACCCTAATTCTTTTTCTATTAAGTTACTCCTCATACAATTAGCTGTCTGCCAATGAAAGTCCTGTCAAAATCGGTCTAGCCGATTTGAAGATTAGTCGAATTTTATTTATTTGTGTATTTTTATTTGCATTTTATTATTGATCACCTCAATTACAAGGATTACAAAGAGCCGGCTTGATGCTCTACTAAATGAGCTGTAGTTCAAAACTATTACTACGCTGTGACATGATACAGCGAGCCTACGGTGTGGGAGGCGCAGGAGATGGTAAGACGAACTGGACACTATTTACGTTTGAGCAAAATCTAAGTCCTAAGACCTTCGATCAACAATACCAATGTTGATCGAAGCCTAAGACAGTGTTACACCTCAGGCCAGCACTAAAACTATAACAATTTCATTATTTTCCTGGGTGGTAGGGCTTCATCGCAAGGAAGCATCGCAGTCATGGCTGTGTTCCGCGCGCGCGGGGGTTGTGTGTGTGTATGTGTGTGTGTGTGTGTGTGTGTGTGTGTGTGTGTGTGTGTGTGTGTGTGTGTGTGTGTGTGTGTGTGTGTCTGTGTGTGTGTGTCTGTGTATCTGTGTGTATTTTGTATGTGTGTGTCGTGCGGCGTGCGTCTGTGTGTGTGTGTGCGTGTGTGTGTGTGTGTGTGTGTGTGTGTGTGTGATGAGTCTGCGTGTGCGTGTGTGTTTGTGGGTGTGCGCGAGTGTGTGCACTAGTGTGTGTTTGAAAAAAGTCAAGATGATTGCCTTATGGTAGACTTCTTGTTTCTGCCACTGTGTAGATCTTTATCGGGTTACGAGCGATCGTCACAAACGATGAATATCTGTATATATTATATTTAGTATATGATGTCTGACATGCTCGGTTGCCAGATTGGTTGAAAGAGGTTCCATAAACATAAAAAAACAAGTCGGCTATCGACGGCGTCTAGACGTGGTAATCGTGCGGTGCGGTGCGGGGCGAGACGCGGACAGAAAGCCCCGAGCGGTTGTTATTAGATCGGTAACTGTCCGCTAGGCTTACCTATCTAATATGGGTTCTGTAACCTGTTTTTATTATTTCTGAACACTAAGTGTCGACACGTAAAAGAGTAATTGAGAAATAAAATAAAATCAGTTGTTTATTTTTTTATTACTTCCCATTCTGGCAACCCTAGCAATTTATTGTTCATGTTGGCTTTTCCAACATCAAACACGTAACTGATGATATGTTCTTCTTAGGCTGTGCCTTGACGATATACGACCCTTACACCCCAAATTACACAAATTAGCATACATGAGCATGAAATGTTTTATTCCTTGTACTGGTTATAGTAGGTACATTTCACGTAATGGCCGTTTTCAACCGAACCGTAATCGTAAAGCGTTTCGCGTGCGAGGCGTAACGGACGGGTGTGGCGTCGTAAAACAAATCGGTGCCACGGTGATCGTTCATATTATGGTGTATTTAACTGAGAATAGTTGATTATTTGGCTAATTTTTAATCGAATTAACGATCGCACACTTGAATATGTTTACCGTTACCGTTACAGTCCATTAAAGTTCACTGCTGAACATATCCCTCCCCCATAGATTGCCTCATAGGGGGACTATTTGCCATAGTTGCCACGCTTGGCAAGCAGGTTGCCAACGGCAGTTTTTTATTTTTAGTCATTATTGGAATGACGCTGTTGACCATCTCCTGATTTATTACCTTCTGTCGCCCCTCACTACAACTAGTGGATATTCTTACACCGGCACTACACAATCATGAAAACGATAGTTAGGACCCTACATTGTGAATGTGTTTATTTTGATTAAATTAATTAGTTAAAGGATCTCACAGTCTACCTACTGACAAGGTCATGGCAGTATATTAACACCTGTTGCCAAGTTCGAACAAAGCAAGCTTTAAGGCAATCCATCTAAGTCCTCGGAGGTGATCTCCCGAGAGAAAGAGAATTCTGGAGTCTCCTTTTCAAACTTATCTACAGGTGTTCGGGGACTGTAGTAGCCACGATGTGGACTGTAGGCTCGATTGTCATGTCATTTATTAAAAAAAAACATTCATATATTAAAAAAACGCTCATAAAAATATTTTTGTGAGCGTTGTTATCATTGCACGCTTAACTGATTTATATTCCTCACCATTTCATTCTTATTAAAAATCTCTATACATAGTATAAAACAAAGCTTCCCGCTGTTTGTACTCTTCGATGTTTTAAACTACGCTACGGATTTTGATGCTGTTTTTATTAAGAGACAGAATGATTCAAGAGGAAGGTTTACGTGTGTAATTACATGCATGTTATAGTAGATAAATAAAACTGTTTAATATCTATTTCTTGGACCAATCTCTCACAGAATACCAGCGTAAAATAGCAGCTTAATGTTGCTGTGTTTCGTATGGTGAGTGTAGAGAACCGGAGACCCTTTTTACTGGAAAAGAGCCATTCCATCTCATCCTAGGGCTGGCCCTTGTTTTAATTGAAGATAAATTTAGTGTCTTTGGGCCACAGCATCCACTTACCATCAGGACTGTGTGCTCGTTTTTCACCCTTATTCTATAAAAATATACTTCGGGGGTCTCTTACCTAATAGTGCCCCAAATCTCCATAGAAGATTCTGCGACGAAGGTAAAAATATTCGTATTCATGGTAAGGATGAAGGAAGTCGATAGATGCAAGTGAATCATGACAGAGCCTTGTGACGTTCCATCAAGTTATAAGAATGATGATGTTCGGATAGATATTCGAATAGATTACTTGGTGTTACGGAAGAACTATATTTGATATGTACTGAGCGGTTGACTGATGGGTACTTTGATCCTCTTAATTTAATAATTCACAAAGTGGTCGAAGGGTTAATCTCAAAGTACCGACTGAAGTTATAGGTATTTTAATGCTTGAGACCACGAACTTACTGTCGTATTGTAGCATTACATGCTGAAATTTTAAAAAAAATGTGCTTTTTGGCTCACAAAAGTAAATCACCGCTTACAAGCCAGTGTTGTAATAACATATTAGAGCCTTTGCGGCTAAAGTTCGTCCGGTAGAAGTAACTTATTGGCTATATTTTAGGTTGAGTACGATCACCCTGCGCAGTCTTACTGCGATTCCAGACGGTTTCATTTGAGTTTGCTTAAAACTTAGTCATGACTTATAAAGGTTTATAAAAACCTGTCTGTCGGTCATTTAAAGTTATGTTTGTTAATAAAAATATCACAAATGCTTAATGCGGGACAACCAGCCAAATAACACTTTAAGAAATAGTATAACTTAGTATATGATATATAAAGAGAGAACAGTTTTTAGATAGCATTTAGTTATGTGTATTAGACGGTAATAGATATAAGATAGGATCATAGATTTAATGTTATGTGTATAGAGATAAGATAATTGATTTATATATGAAACAAGAAATAGGTATATTACGAAAACAAAAATCTAACAATGGTAGAGCCACACAACAGCTTAATACCAGCGTGGAGTAGAAGCTTTGATTCGGCCTTTTATTTGGTGAAAGCAGGTGGTCACATGGTAGCGGAATTAAATGAGATACTACCCCCCGAGGATCGTACCGATCATGCGGGGAAATCTGAAAAAATCTGCGCGGGGCAAACTGAGCAAAAACACTAAGGCAACGCCTGCCACGTTATCTGTGGATTTCTGCTACATCAGGGGGCTTCTGTGGAATTTTTTTAGACTTGATGATGATGATGATGTTTTATATACCAGCCGTGCCAACATTTCTCGAGAAAACGTCGCCGAGTACCGGAACAGACTTGTGTCTGAAGTCGTGATATTATTGCTCAATAATGCCACGACTTCAGACGAACATAGTCTTGGATTGGGGGCAACTAAATCTAGTCCAATTCAGTCCCTAGAAGATACAAGTTTGCGTGTTTACCGCTGAAAAGCACCCCTTTGTTGTAAGTAAACTGAAGAATTTTCAAGGCGCTACCCTTGCTGCCTCAGCTAGCATCGGAATCCTCGGCGTCGACATATCGAATAATGTGCAATTTCGTGGTTACTTGGAAGGAAAGGTGTAATTGGCCTCTAAAAAGCTTGGCGTGCTGAGCAGAGCGGGACAGTATTTCATACCGGTACACCGCTTGCAACTTTACAAGCGCAAGTTTGGCTTCACACGGAATTCTGTTCTTAGCTCTGCGCCGGGTCACCCCAGTACCAGCTCCTTCCACTAAACCGCATCCAGCGCAGAGTGGTTCAAACCGTCGGCGACCGACTTCCTTCTAATCTGCTCGATTCACTGGCGCTGCGAAGGAATGTTGCATCCCATTGCATTTTCTATCGCATTCGCATCTACCACAGGGTGTTGAGGAATTGTTCGAATTAATTCCAGTCTCCAAATTTCACGATCGCAGATCGCGATAAAACTCAGAATACCATCCACACCATCTGGATACTTGGCGGTTCACCAACTCTACTCTATTTTGCGTTCTTCCTCGTACAACCTCTATGTGGAATCGCGATACCGAACCACCGGCGATATTTCCGTGCTGATATGGGCCTTCAAGAAAAGAGGTTACAATTTTATAAAAGCACCTGCAATTTCCCTGGTGTTGCAGGACGGTGGTAATCACTTACCATCAGGTGAGCCGCATGCTCGTTTGCCACCTCTTCTGTAAAAATTATATAAAAAAATAACTTCATATAAAGAAAACATAAAACACATATTATGTTAGAAAATAATCTTGAGTAAAGTTCAATAATTTCGTTTAGTAGGTGTTGTAATAGGCGACAAACTAGTTGCGAGGAGCCGAGTCTAAAATGAGAGACGTCTGGTGCTGTTATCCATTTGCCAAGCATAGCGACTTTTGTATAGAACGGGGGTAACAAACGAGCACACAGTCCACCTGTATTTAAATATATTTTTCGCTGGTATTCTGTGAGACCGTAGGCCTTCCCCGGTCGAGACGACCCATTCGTTCCACAAAAATATTATAGCTGCAGAGTGGTTCTACTACGTAAAAAAAATTATGAATGATTATGACAAGTTCTTTCCACACCGAAAGTATCTCAACTCTCAGCAGTTCATTGAAGAATTTAAAAAAAGGATTAAAAGTTATACAAAAAACTCTACAATAAATCACTTTGTAATTACAGCATCTCTGGTGGTCTTAAATATAACACATAAATATGGTTATCGTTACTAAATTGAAAGAAACATGATATACTACGAGTATTTAATTATTTCGCCCCAACATTTGCTTATGTACTCAGGACAAATTTACGATCACCCTGTAATGCGCGGAAACACATACGAGTAACGTCCCGTGCATCTAAACAGCCATTGATATATTATAGTTGATACTAGAAATACTTCGGGTGTTCCAGTAATGATTTATTATTAGAAAACGTCGCTGGCCGGTACGGATTTGTGTAAATATCCATCGCGACATCTGCTAATACTTGTTTGTGTTAATTGAGCGCTCCGTATTTAGTGGAAATTCTGAGTTACCGCTTTCCCGTAAGTCTAGTTAAGTGATTGAGAGATTTGGTAAAGTCTAACGTCGTGTAATGATCATCATTTTATAATCCGGTCATTTTATTTACTTTATTATTTACTAGCTTTTGCCCGAATTTTCGTCCGCGTAGAATATAGCTTTATCTATTTAGGCAATTAACTTAAAACTTCCAAGAACCACTTTAACTCAGTTTTTCTGGTCTCTATCTATTCGTAAAGTTTCATCACGGATGTTTTAGCTATAACGAAGTTTAGCCGATAAAGGAACAAAAACTTTAAAATCATTATTCAAGTCTCAATAACCATCATTGCTTAGGGATTTATTTGCATGATGTCGTACATACACATTACATACAGACATTATAATTTTAATTTTATAATATACTAGCTGATACACGCTCGCTTTGCTGGGCGCACGATAATAATGTAGGTATAAAATATCAAGATTTTTTAAGACTATCGTAAAATCCGTTCTTATTGAGCGTCTACATTGCGAAATGAGTAACTATACTAAATTTCAAGTCAATCAGGTGTATATAGTTATAGAGATATCGTGATAAGTCAGTCAGCCAGTCAGTGTCAGTGTATTTTGCTTTTAAAAATAAATATATATATTACTACTATATATTGGTCTCACTTCGGGCTCGGGCCAATATCTGTAAATAAGTATTTCTGTCAAAAAGTTCTCAATGACAGTTTGGAGTCAGGCAGTTTGTGGTATTTCACCGTAAGTGTCCGCGCGTAAACAGAGGAGCTTATTTTTCCTACCTAATCTTACTTACCTACCTGTTATGTATAACACTTATGTAGCTATTACACGTGAGTATCATATATTACTATTTTATTTATTTATTTAACAATTTTTTCTTAATCATTTACTCTTATATAAATTCATATTTCAACATATTCCTTTTTAAACACGACCACAAAACTAACTGGGAATGTTGATACAAATACGCGTCCATTTATCAGAATGGCCGACGGTTGGTTAACTGTGAACGTCGAATATTCCAAGCAAGAGATAATATATCTATTTCTTGGCTGATTTACGTCTGTATACTAGTTAATGCATGAATTATTACATCTGCAGAGAAGGTGATTGCGAAAATACTGAATGACCCTATAAATGTCAAGGCCAAGGTCTCTATAAATAAATGGGACTTCTGAAAGAAATCGTAATTTTAGAGAATGGTCAAAAACGTGTTAGAAATATTTTATTATTGGTTCTTTAATTATTATACGCTGCGTAGTGTCTGTGTGTGTCGTAAAAGGCTTCAGAAGGAAACTGAAACTGACGACGACTAAGGCAAGCCCTCCCCACAGTGGAAGGGTTCCATGTTCAGGTGCTAACTTTTACGTGGTGATAAAAAGATGGAAGAAGATTTAGTGCTGAAAATGCAAACACAGCCAGACCCAAAGATCTACCTCCAACAACAATAGTTTCTTGCAAATATGTTCAATTCGAATCGTATTCGAACCCAAGATCTGTGACGTAGATATGCTACTCGTACTATACCATTTGTTAGTCATAGGTGCACGTAGTATAAAATGAAACAGTTATGATGGTTTCTTATTTAATAGAGATAGTTCTTTTACTGTAATCTTTGTTAATTATGATTATTTCAATAACATCATCTCATGACTATGTTAATTAGAAGTTTATGTTTGTAACAAGTAATTGAATTCATTATTTTACTAGAATTAATTGAATTTTATAGTTGTGTAGTGGTAGTATAGTATACATAGGCTGCACTAAAAGTATCGGGAATAGAATATTTCCACTGTTTCTGTTATAAAATCTTTTTTACTGAAAACTCCTTGGTTTTAAAAATCGAATACCATTTATTTATTTTAAAAAATATTCTCGGTCTTGTCACAAGGTTTTGTCAAACTTGTTTAGTCGTTCAGAAAATGGAATTGACTCGAGAAAATTCAAAAGCAATGACTTTCGAAGTGGTTTAACTAACACACAAACAGTGTGTTGAGTGGATGATTTCTGCATTTGGTGATGAAGCCCCATCCAAAACCACAATTTATCGCTGGTTTGCTGAATTTCAACGTGGACGTGTCAAGCTCAGTGATGATCCCCGTCAAGGTCGTCCAAAAACTACAGTCACCCAAGAAAGCTTTGATGCTGTGCGTAAGCTGATTGAGGAAGATCGACATGTGACATACCGCTAAATTCAGGCAACTTTAGACATTGGCATGAGTCAAATACAAATAATCTTGCATGAACAATTAGGTGTAAAAAGTTGTTTTCCCGATGGATACCGCATTCGCTCTGTGAAGAGCAAAAAGCGGCTCGCGTTACTTGGTGCGTCAGAACTCTCTAAAGATTCCACGCAGGATCCTCAAATGCTGTATACAACATCGTATCAGGTGACGAATCCTGTATATATGCGTACGAACCCGAAATAAAAAACCAGTCACGAGTTTGGGTGTTCGAAAATGAGTTAAAGCCAACAAAAATTGTTCGTTCACGGAGTGTTGCAAAAAAAAAATGGTGGCCACGTTTGTCTCCAAAACCGGCCATGTTACGACTATTCCTCTTGAGGGACAAAGAACGGTTAATGCAAAATGGTATGCTGTATGTAGCATTTGTTTATGAGCATTTGTTTGCCACAGGTCGTTTCTGAACTCCGTAAAGAGAACTGGAACCGCCTCATCATCCTCCATCACGACAATGCGAGTTCTCACACCGCACACAGAACAAAAGAGTTTTTAGAGCAAGAAAACATAGAATTATTAGACCATCCGCCGTACAGCCCCTACCTAAGCCCTAATGATTTCTATACTTTCCCTAAAATAAAGAATAAATTGTGTGGACAGAGAAGAAGCTGTGGACGCCTACAAAATGGCCATTTTGGAGACCCCAACTTCCGATGGAATGGTTGCTTCAATGATTGGTTCCATCGTATGGGAAAATGTGTTAAATTTCGCGGAGAATAGTTCGAAAAGCAATAAATAAATTTTTAAGTAGTAATATTGTGTCACTTCCTTGATTCCCGAAATTTTCAGTGCCGCCCTCGTAGTTGTACGAATGTGTCGGCTCTATCGGGGAAAGACCACGTTCTCACAGAATACCAGCGTAAAAAGCAGCTTAACGTTGCTTTGTTTCGTATGGTGAGTGTAGAGAACCGGAGACCCCTTTTTACTGGAAACGAAGCATTCCATCTTAGTCCTCACGGGTGACAACGCATCTGCATTTTGATTCGTAATCGAGGATAGATATAGATGTCTATGAGCCACAGCAAAAATTATAATTTTTTTATATTATCTTTACAGGTAAGCCAAGTGACACATCAGGCCAAGGTATATTTATTTAATTTCTTGGATCAATAAACATTAGTATTATTTTCATTGACATTTAACTACTGGAAAAATCATTTAGATTTTTTAAAGGATAAATCGCGGTTTAACCATCTCTATTAATAACAAATGCACAACGAGGACGGGAAGCAACGTCTCAGGTACAAGACGACTGGTATCGTAATGACGGCATCCACGACTTAGGGTCGATCCTCATTATAATGCCGTTCACAGTTCGTTCTCGGTCCGATCTCGGTCTGATAAAAAATGATCTAGTAAAAAATATGTGTGCATTCATACTATCTGTAACAGTCAAGTTTCGTTCGAATTCTATTCCAATAATATAATAAATCAGACCGAGATCGGACCGAGAATGAACTGTGAACGACAAACGAGGATCGGCCCTTATTCTGCTACCAGGGCGGCGCCACTGAGGAATTAGGTGAAATATTTGACAAATTTCAAGGCGGGGGAAGTTATTTTGTTCAATGTTTATATTGTTGATATTAATATTTCTTCTTATAATTTTGTTTATTATATTTTATATTAATTAGATTAGAAATGCAGATATTAAACTACAGATATTTCTAAATATAGAAGCATATAAAAAAAAACGTTTAAATGTATTAGAAATTAAAGAACTCAGCACCAAGGCATTGGGTGCGTTTGGCAGAAAAAAGCGCTAGCAAGCGCTTGTAAGCAAAATGGCGATCGTAAGCGGTAAGTGCTGTCAAATCGTAAGTAGCTATTTTCCTCTAGGACACGATGTTAGTTTTAACCGGGGAACCTAACCTAATTTAAATATATTTTTGTAAAGTATTCATATTAAAAACTTACCAATCATGAATTTTTAATAAAATGTATATGTTTATTCATGTCATTATATTACTTAAAACTATTATTGCAGAAAACAACTTTTAAACTCTACTTCAAAACAAACAAATTAAATAAGCAAAATGGCGGATTATGTCAGCGCTACTGAAGTAGCAATTGTGTCCTGGCCGAAAACTATTTTAGCGCTTGTAAGCGCTTGCTAGCGCTTTTTTCTGCTAAACGCACCCATTGTTATAATTTCATTCTACTCATTTTCAATCTACCTGCCATGAGGATAGTCAGGCACGCCAGGCTCATGTCCTGAAGTGGACCTTTATGAGCTCTTAAATAAGAAGTAAAATTGTGATGTAGGTAGTTGGTGGCTGGTGGAACCGCGGTTACGAGCGATTGTATAATTCTATGGCCTAGCTGTTTATGTATTTTAAGGAAAACATAGAACTATATATATGTAACAAAAACATCAAAGAAATAGAATGTGAATGAGAGAAAAAACATATAAAAGTTTTAGAACAATACGTGGGTACTAAATGCACTTAGCTAAGCTTTACGACGTCTGTGGTCTCGCTCTTAGTGGAGAGACGAACTCATGAAACATGCAGAGAATGGGTGCACTAAGCTGAACGTGGTTAGCTAGGTTGAATCTCTACAATCGTTTACGAAAATAGGCAAAGATAAAAAATTATGTAAATGACGTACCTTAACGTTGAATTACATGTATCAAGGCTAAATGCTGATTTCATTAATTTTTATTGTTTTTGTAAGCTTTGACGATTATAGGATCAACTTTACTTATTCTGGAGGATCCTACTTTGTTGTATTTTTAGTTATGTTACCCAACCATCTGCGCACACCGGAGAGAAATCAGGCGCAGGACTAACAGCTTTCCAAAGTACGGGGGTGAAACACCGCCAAATTCCTAACTCCGGACAGTTGTCGTGAATTTTTTGACAGAAAACAAAATGTCTTGATCCGACCCGAGGTTCGAACCCGGGACCTCATGAGTGATTGCGGTTATGACCACAAGGTCAAGGAGGCAGTCGATGTAATGATGATAAAATGTATGTTTTTTAAAATAAAGTTGTTATAAGAGATCTAATATTTCACCTGATGATAACATGATTAGTCATAGACTAGGACGGCATGCCTGTTATATGTTACTGAACTGGCTCTGTGTCATATCGTAACACAATAGTGCACGCATTTTTACTCGACGGCAGAAGTAGTAAAGTGGTTGTGTTAATTAACCAGACGATCTCCTAGGTGGGAGAGTAGTCCAACCACCTAGGAGTATGGTTAAATAAGTCAACCCGTAACTAAAGTAAAGTGAAAACGGTAGCAGAAAATTTATAGAATTTTCGGTTTCGTAAAAACATGCTACATACTCGCATTTACTGACTGGCAATGTAGTTTGTTTATGTTACGTTCTACCGAAGGTATATTAAAGGCAGGACTAACTTCTAGCTCAGCCCCAGTTTTCAACTTGCGTTTACAACTTATTGTCTTCCTCTCGGACTGCGGTGTCTAGAAACTTCTGTGCTTCCCACGACTAAGCTTATGTTTGAACTTAACATTACTCTTTTACTTTTAAGACTTCGTAATTTCGACTTATGTTGTTCATTTATAGCCTTTTGTATTAGTTCAACCTTTTTTATTACTTTTTTATGTAGTACAAGTATTTATTTGTAAATAAATTTATTATGGTGTTTACTTTTTGCTTTAGCTGGATTTAAATTGTGATATATGGTTTAGCAAAGAAAGCTATAATATGCCGTTCAATAAAGCAATAATAAAGTTTTCTGTTTGTACTTAATTATATAGTTTATTTTATTTTATTACTTAAAGTAATAAAATATACTTAAACTATTCAAAATTATGGTTAAAATTGTACGTAATATTATTTATGAACTCTAACATATCGCTATGAGTGAAATAATGGAACAAAGCCAAAAGTTAGTGAACGAAGAGAAAAAAATATATCTGCAATAGTGGACTAATGGAATATTCCTAGATGAATGGATCTGGAATTGGAATACGCTTGTGGGGCTTTCCCTCGGATTCTGTACGGAATAGAGCAATATTTCGACGTGAGCCGCGTTATTTGTTTTAATGTTCTTTATGTACTAGTACAAGGATTTTTACTTTTCTATGTTTGTTAGTACGGACTTAAGCAATTTTTTTTTAAATTTCGGTTAGTCTCCATAAAGTATACCTAACATTAAGACTGAAATACATATTACTTATTCTTATACGTGATACTTTGACTATTAGTATGACGGTAACACTTTAAAAACTCGGTACTGCTTATGTTACCAAGAGGTGTTTGGTGTGGGACAAGGATTCATAATTCTGCATCAATGCAACCGTCGGACTTTACAACGTGCCCTTAAAATATCTTTCATTTTTATCCTACTACAAAAAACGGAGAGTGATTCTTTTTTTATGTATGTTACGAAATATCTTCACCAATTTTAAACCGATTTTAATAATTCTGTTTATATTTAATAGGTCCTTATTCATGGATTGTCTGACGTAGATTCGTAAAAATATATATTTCCCTAATGGTGGGAAAATAGAATATGAAGTTTTTATTATAACTATTATGACGATATTCTAGCCGGTACCTTGAGATTGTAATATTCCTTAGTCCACTTAAAAGGGTCAAGAAATTAGGTATTATATACTCTTTTTTTTAATTAAAATCACTTCAAGGAACTAACAACATATAACATATACACTCACGCCTGTCACCCAGAGGGGTAGGCTGAGACTACAGACTTCTATTTGGCACGATCCTGACACACCTCTCTCGCCTCCTCCATATCCATATCCATATACCTACGCATATATGTTTGTCGGTTAAGGGTACTGCTAAATTGGCCCATTTTTAATATATCGCCAATTTGATCGATAAATTTTCGCCTAGGACGTCCCTTTCCGACACTGCCGTTCACTTCAGCAACATAAACTTGCTTTTTCACTCTTTCCTCATTAATTCTTTGCACATGACCAAATCATCGAAGCATTCCTTTCTTAATCATCTTTCAAACCACACTCTTCTCTTATTACACAATTTCTTACCCTGTCATTCAGATTCAGCCCTAACATACTCCTTAACGACCGCATTTCTACTGCGTTTATTCTACTCTCGTGCTTCTTCTGCCACACCCAACTTTCACTACCATATGTTAAAGTAGGGACCAACACAGCATTGTGAATTGCCAAACGTGCCTTTTTTGACACATTCTGACTTTCCACAATAGAGTGCAGGGCCCCATTTACTCTATATCCCGCGTTCACTCATCGTTCTATATCCTTATCATATATCCCATCCTTGTTAAATACGCATCCCAAATATACAAATTCATCTACTTGCTCGATCTACTCCCTTTCTCTTCTTATTTCACATATCGTTTTACTTTCTGTACAAATGTATTTTTGTACAAATGTTGGCGCCGGCCAGGCTTCCAATCTAATATCTACGGCGTGGTACACTGAATATATATGATACTCTGAACTTAAGTTACGAGGTGGTCAAAATGCATAGTCGTTAGTACCAAATTACAGCCTTTATACACTATATTCTTATCTCTATTCTATACTCCTTTGTTTACGTGGTAGAACCACGCTGCAGTTTTATTGGTAGTATAGCTGTAGCACGAATGGGTCGGCTCTACCGGGGAAGGACCACGCTCTCACAAAATACCAGCGTAAAATAGTAGCTTAATGCTGCTGTGTTTCGTATGGTGAGTGTAGAGAACCGGAGACCCTTTTTACCGGAAACGAGGTATTCCATCTTAGTCCTCACGGGTGACAACGCATCTGCATTTTGATTCGTAATCTAGGATAAATGTGGATGTCTGTGGGCCACAGCAACCACTTACTATCAGGTGAACTGTGTGCTCGTTTGTCACCCTATACTATAAAAAAAATCTTACAGCCGGGCATCCCCTTATTTATGATGAGATTTTTTTAAAAGATTTATAGAGCAATTTCACCGCCGCGCCACTCTAGTGCGTGTAAGAGGATTTCACAAGCCGTAAAATTATTTAATTCGTTTCTATTCCTCGTTACCTATAAACATACAGCCTCTCTTGACGATGTTTTTCCTTTACCGCCGAGTACATGATAAATCAACTATAATCCACGAATAGTCGAGCATCGGGTTTCTCAAGTTTTTTTAATATTTTGAACAAACATTTCGACTATAATGAATATCGGTCGAAGAACAAACAAAATTTACCTTAAGCTGAACATCTATATTTTTATATAGAATTAGAATGACAAACGAGCATATAGTCAACCTAATGGTAAATGGATGATGCGGCCCATAGTATTTAACCTCGATTAAGAATCGAATTGCAGATGCGTTTGTCACCCCTGATGACTAAGATAGAATGCCTCAATTCCAGTAAAGATGGTCTCCGGTTCTATACTCTCACCATATGAAACACAGTAGCATTACGCTATTAATTTACCCAGCGTAAATTCTGTGAGAGCGTGGTCCTTCCCCGGTCGAGCCGACCCTTATACAAACAGTACTACAACAGGGCTACAATCATAATATAGCTGCAGCGTGACTCTATCACGTATAAAACTATCTATCATATGCTATCTAATTAAAATCTCATCAAGAAAATTTTGTAGCTTATTATTACTATAACACGAATCTGGCTCTAATTATACGAAGAATAATAGAAAATATGAGTAACTGAAATACATTTTACAATACAATTATTTTCACTGTGTAAATGTAAATGTGCACTCGAATATTTATACGTGGTAGAGCCATGCTGCAAACTATATTATGGTTCGGTTTGACAAGGGAAAAACTTAGCTCTCACAGAATACCAGCGTGAAATAACTTGGCACCTTACCAGAGGCCCTTTTTACCGGAAACGAGGCTTTCCTTCTTAGTCCTCAGGTGTGACAACTCATCTACATTTTGATTCTGAATCGCTGATTGAATGTAGATATCTATATATCTACATTCAAGACACATATGGATCATAGCATACATTTACCATCAGGTGGTCTCTGCGCTTATTTATCACCCTTATTCTATAATAGAAGTAATAATTGGATCACTTATTTCTACGCTTATTAATTTATTAAAGTTAAAGTTACAGCCTATATACGTCCCACTCCTGGGCATAGGCCTCCTCTCATTTTTGAGAGGGTTTTAGGGCAAGGAATAGTCCGCCGCGCTGCCCCAATGCGTGTTGGCGAACTTCATATATCTTCGAAAAATTTTTTTTGGTTATTTCTCAAACATGCAGATTACTTCACGATGTTTTCACCGCCGAGCACGTGGTAAATCCGTACTTAAAATTGCAATTAACAATTTCATTGGTGCCGCCAAATTTACAGCGTGCGCTAACAAATCTAAGCTACCACGGCTGTTTAATGTATATATACATAGTGTATACTTCATTATATTCATTCACATACTTTATTCATTTTTACTGACCGTTTAGCGTTATCAATGAAAATATAAATAATGGTAGGGCTAAAATTACAGAAACAGTATGGTGGTGGTGTAAGAATATCCACTAACCCATATCATCCCCTGGGAGTCGTAAGAGGCGATAGAGGGAAACATCAATAGGAGATAGGCAGCAGCATCTTAGTGATAACAACACAAAATAATAAAAAACTTCGGTTGCCAACCCGTGCATAGCGTGGCAACTATATATAACAAATCCCTTTTATAAGGGATATCCCCTCTATTGGGAAGGTCTTTGTTCAACAGCGGATTTTATAGGCTGTAAAGGATGGATGGCTAGGTAATGAATAAAAGATTGATTTCAGCTCAATAGGAAAACCAATTGTAGATGTTTTTGGGCTGTGTAATATTTATTAATTCTATGAGCTGGAATCAATCTCTTAATTAATGAATCAATGAACAGTCCAAAAATATCTACCATTGATTTTCCAATTAAGCTGGAATCAATCTTTTAATTATTAATTTTTGTTATAGTTGTGTTGTACGCATCATCTTATTATTTAATTTCACCTATCCTTAGCACATTTGGTAGCGTTCCACATCAGTCTAGACATTATTTTCTTTTTTTACCGTTAAGTCGTTCTGGTGTAGAGGTGACGATAAAACGTAGAATAATGTCCTCCAGACCGGATTTTCGGTCACGGCGGCCAGCCTCAACAGAGAGTAATCATCGGCGCAGGACAGGATTATAGTGTGCAAGTGTATACGCAAGCACAGATGCACTCTTTATTCCCATAGTCCAATGGGACGGTAAACCGACACGACTGGAGAAAGATCAGGCGCAGCACCAACGGCTTTACGTACTTTCCGATGCACGGGGGTGTGACACCTCCAACTTTCTGAATCGGGGCAGCCACTGAAAATTTCTGTACCTCACGATCAGCAGTCGCACTACTACAACCACGAGACAAACGAGGCAGTCTTAACTTCTTTAAACATAACATAATGATAAATTGAATACCAGCGTCAAACGAGGATAGATGTAGATGTCTATGGGCCACAACAACCACTTACCATCGGGTGGACTGTGTGCTCGCTTGTCACCCTTTTCCTATTAAAAGAATAAATTAAATGTCTTTCTTCTTTCTTCTCCATTTCATCATCGGACCACCAGACGCTCGTATCTCATCACTGTATTGTCGACATACCATGCATTCGAACCGAACGGTTTGCTTCATCATTCATAATGCGTACATCAAAAGAGTGTGGTAATTTGTCAGAATTTGTTTTACCATACTATTCAAGAGTGAATAGGCTTTTGTTAAGCTAAGTCAGTTCACATTACCATCTTCTACTGCATCACCACGTACCATCAAACGGGATAGTATGACTACTATGTCTGCCCTGTCTTATAATTGTTAAAAAAACGTTACCTCCACACTAGGATTTTCTGATCCTGATTTGTGGGTATCATCTATTAATAATATTTGTAGCATAAAAAATTCAGGAGCATAAGGTTGGTACCTTGCGAATATATTCGTCTATGAGGCTACGTAGGACACTCAATAAGTTTTGAGATATACAAAAAGTATTCCAGACACTATTAATATTTATTTTACATCTTTTCAAAATATTCTCTATCATGCTCTATACAAAGTTCCATTCGCCTAAACCAACTCTAAAAACACTTTTGTCAGTCTTGATCTGACGTTGCTTTTGTAGGTAGCCTTCGCTTCTTCGCCGATTGAAAAAAACTTGAACAAAAAGAAATTACAAGGAGCTAAGTCAGGGCTGTAGGGTGGGTGACTAAGAGTTTCAACACCAGATTCCTCAATAAATTCTTTTGTTCTAAGGGAGCTATGTGAAGAGGCGTTATCGTGATGCAGCATAGTTCCCCGAAGCCGGGTCTTTGGTTTTCTCTACCGTACAGCTTGAAAAGCTTTGGGTAATGCAACTATAGTATAACATTCATAGTTGACTAACCTAAAATTTTCCAGCACTGACGTTGACAAATGTCCGCTACGCGAAAAAAAACTAGCCACCATTTTATTGCCGACGTTGCGCGTTCTTTGCAGTTTTGTCGGTAATTTTCCTTCTGACTAGACTCATACCGATGATTGCCTTCTATTTTCCGGATCATATTGATAGATCCATGTTTCACTCCTCACTCAACTAATGCCTACAATCTTTTCGATGTCCGTATATGTGATTTGTGGGTCTTCTCGCACCAACATTTCAGTAGTTCATACATTTTCTGCCGTTACTTCTGTTTGCGGGGCCCTAGTTCTTTGGTCAACTTTAAGGTTAATTTTACCCCTTTTGAATTCAGCAAACTACCTAAAAGGTGTTGCGCGTGATGGAGCTGAGTCCTCTCATTCTGATTGTAACCGTTGTAAACTTAATTGTTCGGTTAAATCAAATTAAAAATCATAGTAGATCATAGCACACAAATGTTCATGGTTAAGATCCATCCTCGGCGTCGACATATCGAGTGACGTGCAGTTTCGTGGTCACTTGGAAGGGAAGGCCAAATTGGCCTCTAAAAAGCTTGGCGTGCTCAGCAGAGCGGGACAGTATTTCATGCCGGCACACCGCCTGCAACTTTACAAGGCGCAGGTTCGGCCGCTCATGGAATACTGTTCCCATCTCTGGGCTGGGGCTCCCCAGTACCAGCTCCTTCCACTTGACCGCATCCAGCGCAGAGCGGCTCGAATCGTCGACGACCGAGTGCTTTCCGATCGGCTCGACTCACTGGCGCTGCGAAGAGATGTTGCATCTCTTTGCGTATTTTATCGCATCTATCACGGGGAGTGCTCTGAGGAATTGTTCGGATTAATCCCAGCCGCCAAATTTCGTGAACGCACTACACGGCAAACGTCCCGATACCATCCACACCATCTGGATGCTTGGCGGTCCACCACTGTACGTTTCAAAAGGAGTTTTCTTCCGCGTACAACCTCTCTGTGGAATAATTTACCACCGGTGATTTTTCCGGACCGATACGACCTGGGGACCTTCAAGAAAAGAGCTTACTCCTTTCTAAAGGGCCGGCAACGCACCTGCAATTCCCCTGGTGTTGCGGTTGATCATGGGCGGCGGTAGTCACTTAACATCAGGTGAGCCACATGCTCGTTTGCCCCCTCTTCTATAAAAAAAAAAAAAAAAAAAAAAAATAGTTTTAAATGAAAAGCGCGGGAAGCGTTGCAGGAAAATTAATAGAACTATGTTTTTTTTTTAAATTTTGAACAAAACTTATGGAGTTCTATTTTGTGAATAAATTTGCTTTTTAGAAACATATCTATATCACGCGTGCGTTCCATTTTTAAATTTCGAGCATCTCAAAACTTGAGTGACCTATGTATCTATGTGGGAGGCCTACATTCAACAGTAATTTTTTTATAGGCTTTAATAAATAAATGAATGAATAAATATTAATCACAGTAATAAAATTACGCCAAATTACCCCTTTATATTCTAATATATTCAATAAGATAAAAGTTTATTTTATCTTATCCAATATATTAGACCCTAAAAGCGCTATGAACTTAAAATATTTTATCAGACATTCCTTAATTGAACATAAATTTTACTTTATTATTTTACAAGCTCTTTGCCAAGTACATAAAGTCGGCTCATTGGTATCCCTGTCGCAATTATTGTGAATTGAACATGGTAAGCCATTAAAGACACGATGACACTAGCTCTTAAGACAGTAAAATATATAAAATACCATGTAATAATATTTATAACCTATTTCTAAAACTATAATATCGTAAAAGTGCAGCATAGCGTTAGTTGTTGCTTTATTTTTTTTAACTATTTATACTAGATGACCTTTTTTACTGTCTAAAAAAAGGGTGTAACATGTGAACGGAGTAGAAGCCTATGGCACTGATATTTTACGAAAAATAAAAACAAAATTTTTAAATTAAACGTTTGAATTTTTAATTTTTTTTGCCCTTTGCCATTGAGCCGGTGACCCTGTCCCTCCGTAGACAAGGTCAAAGATTCCCACGAAATTTATTGTTTTAATGTCGTCCGTAAAGTAGGGTTGGATTTGGATTAAGTTCCGATATATTTTAATTAATATATTTATTTAATTCAAAAATTTTAATTTTGTTTTTGTAAAATATCAGACCTATAGTCCTGCGCCGGATCTCTGCGTCGTTTAGGATTAACGTCTCATCGGACTATGAGAGTGAGGCAGTAGAGCGTGCACTTGTGCTTGCTCTACTGCGCATATGGCTAGTATGCGTTGCGACTGGCCGCCGTAACCAAAGTTTGGTCTGGAGGACATTACTTGTACACTCATAATTTAACGACCAGTTTAGGACTGGCACTTCTCTAAGATTGCCTATTGTGAAGAAAAAATAAATGGACTAATTCATTACAGCGTATCAAAAATCCACTGCTGAAAATGAGACTCCTCCATCACCATACATATGGCAAATACTCTGCCTATGGGGATCACCTCATAGACAGTGTATTTGCCATATTTACCACTCTTGACAGGTGGATTGGCAACCGTAGTTTTTTTTTAAATTATTGTCAATTTGTTGTCAGGAAATGCTGGCACCCGTTTCAATACAGATACCCGCTATCGCCTTACGACACTCACGGGATGACTTGGGTAGTAGACTCTTACATTGCAACTACACGATACGCAAATGAATATTCAACACGTAAAAATTAAATACCGCCGTCGCTTCAACCGATGCCGCGTACTAATAAGGATAATTAAAACTCTTAAGATAATTATAATTGTAAGAACATATCAATTGGTATGTGTACATTAAATGTATACATATTCCAATTGCCAACTTCAATTAGTCGATATTCGTTTTACCACTATATTTAAGCTATATTTTTATAAAAGAGGGGGCAAACGAGCATACGGTTCACCTGATGTTAAGAGACTACCGCAGCCCATGAACAACTGCAACACCAGGGGAATTGCAGGCGCGGTGCCGGCCCTTTAGAAAGGAGTAAGCTCGTTTCTTAAAGGTCCACAGGTCGTATTGGTCCGGTAAAATCGCCGGTGGTAAATTATTTCACTGAGAAGTCGTTTGCGGAATAAAACTCCTAGTGAAACGTACAGTGGTGGACCGCCAAGCATCCAGGTGGTGTGGATGGTATCGGGAGGTTTGTCGCATAGTGCGTTCATGAAATTTGGCGGCTGGGATTAACCCGAACAATTCTTCAGAGCACTCCCCGTGTTAGATGCGATAAAATACGTAGAGATGCAACATCTCTTCGCAGCGCCATTGAATCAAGCCGATCAGAAAGAACTTGGTCGTCGACGATTCGAGCTGCTCTGCGCTGGATGCGGTCAAGTAGAAGGAGCAGGTACTGCGCAGCCCCAGCCCAGAGATGGGAACAGTATTCCTTGTGCGGCCGAACCTATGTCTTGTAAAATTGCAGGCGGTGTGCTGGCATGAAATACTGTCCCGCTCTGCTGAGCACGCCAAGCTTTTTAGAGGCCAATTTGGCCTTCTCTTCCAAGTCACCACGAAACTGCATGTCAGTCGATATGTCAACGCCGAGGATTCCGGTACTGGCTGAGGAAACAAGAGGAGTGCCTTGAAACTAAGGAGATACGAGATAGGGGTTCTTTTTAGCGGTTAACGCGCAAACTTGTGTCTTCTAAGGGTTAAATTGGACTAGATTTAGTCGCCCCCAATCCGAGACTTTGTTCAGCAAAGACTCGACTTCAGACACAAGTTTGTCCCGGTATATATATTCGATCTAAGAAAACTATTGAAATAGCTATACGTACATTCAATGATATAAAGACACGACCAAGCTACATATTATAACTTAAATTAATTCCCAAAGATAGCGTGGACGTGGATTCATCCCTACCTTACGCTTACGCTTTTATCTTCATCTTGATGCTTTGTATCTTGAAGTAAAATTCAAATTAACCCACCCATTGCAGGCTACAAGATTTTATTCGATGTTTACATAAATATTTTAACAAAACTTCAATGATACGAGAGGAGAAATTCTCCGATGCATTTACTCATATTTATCTAACTCATATTTTTCTAACCTGTGATATGGAATGAGTTATCGAACAAACGCAAATATTTGTAAGTAAATGTGATGTGAACGCTTTTGCAGTAGCAGGTCTTTGAAATAATCTGTAACACTATTTAATTATATTTTTATTATATCACTTGTCCATCACAGATTGAAAACTACGGGTCATAATTATAAAATAATCCATCCATCCTTCAATCTCAGTCTATAAAAGTCCATTCATTCATTCATTCTCTAAACCATTTCCCATTATCTGGGGTGCTAATTTCCATTCCTCTCTATAGCGTATTTTACTCCTTTCATTTCATATCTCTCACACATTTTCTTCCTCCCTGTTGGAGAATTTGTTAAAGTCCATTGCAGAATATATGTCTCGCCCGTAGATTGTCTCGTAGCGAATATTAGGATATATTTTTCCATAGTTGTCATGCTTGGCAGCCCAGTTGGCAACCACCGTGTTTATTGATTTCTTATCGCAAAAATACTGCTGTCATGTCAGTCTCAGCATCAGCTTTCTTCTGTCGTCTCTTACATATCCTCTGATATACTTACACCGCCACAACACGGCCATGAAATACAAATATATCATCAACTACATATTTTTCTACTTTGGGGAAATTGGACCTTCATTTCAAAAGGGGTATCACCTTAATTAGCATTTGCAGTAAACACGATTAGTGTCGTCTTACAGCAACGTGTATGTGCTTTCTCAACAGTATTGCAAGTAACTTTGCAGTAACTTCATTAGCAGCATCGTAGTTTTGTGTTCGAAATAGTTCAAGTTTTCTCTTTCTCTATTAAAGCCTTACATATGAAATTATTTCCTTGTTCTATATAACACATGATGTTATTTTTTTTTTAAAGAAATTAATGACGTTAAAATTAATTTGCTAAGATCCGCGTAGTGAAATAAAAAGATGTATCTTACCTTGTTCGATGAACATTTCCCGCCCTCCCCAATTACGTGCACTACACCGCCACCGCTGATACCAGCACCACTACTCCCAACTCCACTTCACTAGGCAAGACACACCACCGTCAATAATACGACACGTGTTTTGCCTCTACACGAGACATCCTCAGGTGAAGTAGCCTCTGCGGTAGCTGACCATTAAGCCTTAGAGATTAGCCACCGCAGAGTCAACTTTACGTTAGAGTGCTCTTCAAACTAGGTAAGACACATCTCCTTCAAAGATCCAAGCATATTAATTTTTAATAACTTTAATATAATGGATTTTCGCAAAGTAACGCCTAATTCTATTAATGGTTCTTTTAAAAATTTATCGTTATTTATTTATAGAATAGTGGTGACAAGTGAGCACACAAAATGTTAAGTGGATGCTGTGTCCCATAGACATCTACATCTATCCTAGATTAAGAGCCAAAATGCCGATGATTTGTCACCCCTGAGGACTCCTAGTTTCCATTTCCAGCAAATAGTGAGCATACTATAAAGCAACATAAATCTAAACCAGCAGTTTAATGAGTGGCAGTAATAACTCGATCGGGATATAAGCAAGAAATATAGGGGTGAACCAAGCTACCACCGTTATTTACTTAGGACTCGTGATAGATAGTCGCCTAAATTGGAAAGAGCATATTGAGCATGTGTGTGATAAACTTCGTGGTATCCTTGCAAAATTTTCTATATGTAATTAAATTTAAAATTCCGTATAAAATACTTATACAGCTATATAAATAACTGGTAGAGTCAAAAGTAGCATATGGTTTGTCTAGATATGGCAGAACGTATTTATATAACGTATTTATAGAACGTATTTATCTACTACAGTTACGTATTTTAAAAACTATAGTCCTGGAGAGTATTAAAACCAGTATAAAGAATCAGATTACCACAACCTTTTTAGTCATTGCAAAATTATACCTATACACCAAAAGGTAAAGTTTACCCTTCTTATAGAAGAATTTTTCCATGAACAGTTAAAAATTGCACATACATGTGAATACTCTAAAACTCGCAACTTAGGAAAACCTAAACTAGCCTTATCTAAATACAATAATTTTTAAGGTAAACGTACCTTAGAATATTTGATTCCTAACCTAATTAACCAGCTACCAGTATCAGTAAAATCAGAACTAAGTCAAAAAATATTAAATTAAAATTAAAAAATTACTTAATGGAAGGCATTACTACTAATTTAAATTATACATAATATGTTTTAATAATAAATACTACGATAACGCCCTAAAACAAGCGCCCTGTATAATATATAGGATCCATGCGCGATGCATTGTGTAATAGGTCACGCAATTAACTAATAAATACTAAGTGTATTTTTTTTCTTACTACACCCTCATATTTGTTATTGTCGGTGATACCGGTACTCGGTAAAGTTTCGTAAAGTAACGTAATGTGTAATTAATGAATGTAATAATATATTAAATAAATAAAAAAATAAACTACATTAATAAATTATGTCTCATGTTCATTTGTGACTTTACATGAGCATGTTGTACAAGGCGACTGATGCGCTAGCTCCTTTCCTTCCTTCCAGCCTTCTTGCAAAATTTTCCACCTAAACCCATTTTGTTTTTTGCTAAACGGGTTTGAAGTAGCTCGTTGCACTTTGGATTCTGCCTACCCTCTCGGGGATTATAGGCGAAATACTATGTACATACCTACGCAATTATTTGTTCCCAAGCATTTAAATTAATTGAAAGATATGAATAAGATATAAACGTAGTTATTGCTAAAGATACAGAACTATTCAACATGGCATAGCTCCAAGAACGTGCAATTGGTTCCGCTATTGAGCTGAATTTAATAAGTGTGTTTCATTCACGTATAACCTTATCAATTTATTTCATAGATATTTCGATATTTAGATGTCGTTCTACGTCATGAGTCTATATATTTTCACTAGATGTGACCCGCGGTTTCACCCGCGTATATCACTCGTCCGAGCGCACGGCTCGCTACATGACACACATTTTAAACTATTTACTAATCTGTGATGACACCTCGCGAGGCGTTCACTGCTGGTTTCTCTCGGTTCTCATCGAGCGGCTAGGACTATGCTTCGTTTGCGTGCTGAGTAGGTGTTGATTTTAATTTTTTATCATCTATTTAACTATACGTCCAAATTACATTCATAAAATTGTCTCCATGATGATTTAATTTTCATTCGTAAGTTCGTCTAATAATAATGCTCATAATTTTTATTTTTTGTCAATATTTTTTGTCATTAAATACCTAATTGTGGCTTATGTATAAGAAGCAGACATATGGTATCACGGACTTTTTTTGATGGAGTAAAGATCAATATTTTTGTAGAACGTTGTATTTACCTATCACTTAACCATTATGCCAGCGAACGCGGATAAAGCAATTCGAAAAGCTTAGAGGTGTAGCCTAATGCAGGTTAGCCTCATTAACCTGGTTATCATACACAAAAACAATTTTTAGCGTGTTTAAATAAATAAATAAAAAAAACAAAAAAACTATATAGGTTAGATTTCGTGGCAATCGATGCCTGTGTGTGAAGTAATGCTAAATGTTACAGAACTTTTAAATATGGCATCATATAACAGTAATGACAAAAAATCGGACTTTATGTCTTCTTTGAATGTATGTTACGATGTCTTCGTCAATAATGAACTGTATTTTATGATTTTTATTTTGTAAAACAGTTCATATATTAGGAGGTTGACCCATATAATTTTAATACTGTTATTAATTATTTGAACACGTCTTTTAATTGTTATAAAAATTGGATGTTCCTTTATTTGTTTTTAACAACATAGCTATCATAACTTTAAAAAAATATATTAAAAGTAAAGCATCTTTGAACTCAATCTCTTCTCGTAACCGAAGCGAAAGAAGTCCTCCCTCGTGACCGTACCCACGCAGTGCTTTGTGCATCTTCGTGGAAATTTTGACCAGGTATTAACGTTATCAGGACGTGAAAGCTTTTAGCATTTAATTAAATCCATGTTGGTAATATGTTAAAATAACACGTTATCAACATCGATAGATATGCATTGGGAATGTGTCGCTTTGTATCCACTGAATGTTATGTTGAGAACAGTGGTAGCTCGTGGGTTGCCGTAAAACGCAAGCAACCCGGGTTTGATCCCCGCTGGCACGAATAAAATTATTGTTTGGAATTTTAAGTGCTAATTTACCACGTGTTCTAAAGTGAAGAAAAACATCGGGACGAAACCTGCATGTCTAATAAATTGAAATAAAATATTTCAAAGACGTGAATGCGAAGTCCGCCAACACGCATTGAACAGCGCGGTGGACACTTCCTTACCCTTAATCACTTTCAGAAATGAGAGGAGGCGTGTGCCCAGAAGTAGAATCCATAAATACTCTAAGTTTAATTTTTAATGTTATGTTACGTAACGTTTTAAATCAATAGTGATAAGCAGAACACCGTCTAGCGAAGGCCATAAGAGCTTCGATGTATTCCCATGTCGAATCATAAGCTACCTACCCACCGATAGTCTACCTACCGAGTTTTCTTGGGTAACTGCCACGTCTACAAGGAGTAGTAAAATGTGCAAGATGGCCAGTACAGCGAAGACCAATCTGTTTGTTAAGTGCAATACTCATGATATAGTACAATTTGCTCTTATAATAAAATGCCATAGTCCCGCTAAAGTTCAAAAATCACGCCTCAGTGCCACAGCCACGCTAACGGCTCGCGTACACCTAATCCGTCATAGGCCGAAGTTTGCTTGGGCGATGGCGGCCGAACTCGGACGATCGAATCAAACACTTGTAAAACAAAGAGAGCGCGTACACAAACACGACCGTTATCGTCCGATAACGCACGGAAACGGCCGATCAACTGTCGAATCCGAACTTGTTGGGATTTCTCGCCCGATTGCCGGCGTCTACAGTGCAAATTGAGGGTATTTATTGTTTAATTTAATCATTTTGTCTTTATTCTGTTGTTTCTATCAGTGTTGTTATTTACCTAAGCTACTATGGATATTGAAAACATAAAAATAGAAAAGAATACCGGCAACGTCCAATGTCGGCACAAGTAGTAGACTGTTGCAGCGTAAGTACATACACGTCCGAGTTACTCGTCCGGGTAGTTCTCTCCGCCATCGGCTGACAAAATCTGTTTTGGTGTAAACGTACCGTAACACACTGTAGACGGGCAGATGGCTACGGAAAAGAAGTAATACATACTAAATTGGCTAGTTTAAAAAAACTTGAAGGCATAATTAAATTGTTGAGGAGTGGTATTACTTCGCGAGGAGTGGGTCCAATACACAAGCAAGTTGAAAGAATTTTTTGGAAATGAAAAATTTCAAATGGAATGGAAAATTTCAGTAAAATTACTTTCTTCTCCCCACATTTTAAAATATATTTGAATTGCGTTTGAATTGCATTTTAACTCTATTTCGTCTACATTTTAAACTTTATGAAACTGCATACAATTTTTAACAGTTAAACTCACGGAAACGTTAATCTCGAACCATTCTCAGTGGCTTAACGATTTCATTACAATGCAGTCTGTTGCACCGACTTCTACTACACAGAAATAACGGCTAAAGCCGAGCACTTTTGAGAACAAGCCTGGCCCGCTATTTGACTTAATCCGACTGTAATTGGATTGCGTTGGAAATATACGCGATGATTTTTGTAAAATATTTGTTGAAATTGTGAATATTTTTCGTCTGTAAGTTATCGACTTTCCATTTACCAGTATTAACAATATTTTACGAATCTATTGATTTATTGCGTATGCTGCACGCGACAACTATTAACTAACGCCATAAAAACGGTTATCAAAGGAAGCTTAACCTAGTCTTCACATTGTTGAACTCAGACACACTACAGTGTATTCAATAGTCTGCGTAAATAAAAATTCCAATAATCTGTTCGATTATTCATGAAAATAAATACGGAAACTTTTAACTGTTTTCACCATCATTGCTGTTTATTACAAATGCTAGTGGCTCAGTAAATAAAAAAATATAATTATATAATTTAGACTTTTTTTTAAAATCTAACATAGTTTGGGCATATTGCTTATCCTGAGTTACCAATGTACTACTTTAATGGTTAGCGATAAGATTGAATCTAATGAGGATTATTTTCTAATTTTAACTAGGTCATATTCTTGATAGAATTGGAAACCACGACTCGCTACTCTACAGTCAGGTATCCTGGCCTCTTAACTGATCAATTGTCAAAATGCCAATGGAGTTCCAGCTAAGATAACCAATTTTCTCAATCTGAAAAATCTGCAATTACTCTGGTGGTGCAGCTGTTCATGGGCAGCAGTAATCACTTACCATCAGGTCAGCCGTATGCTCGTTTGCCGCCTCTCCTAGAAGAAAAAATATGCTTAACTTACTTAATCTGATGTCAATGAATATCTCTGCTTTGTCAAGTTTGCCTGTCAATTTGAGTTGAAAACTTAATTAAACATAAAATTTTTACACCTCCTCTGTAGTCATTGAAATAAAAACACATTTTTACGGTTTTTATTTATTTTAGAATATTAGAACTTCTGACGTTTTAACTACTTTGCAGCATCTATGGTCTCAGGGATCAAATTAAAGGTAATAATTAGACGCAAATAATTCTCTAAAAATTAGTTTTATTCAACGTGTAGCATTCTCGTTAATAAAGTTAGTAAAATAAAGTAAAGTAGTAGTAATAAAGTTCTTGCTAAATTATTTCGAAAATAAATATAGTTTTTATATATATGTAATATTGTAAACGTTTTCAATTTATGTCTACTATTGAAGGCCCACAAACCCTGCCAGGAGTTCAGGTATAAAAATAAAAATGTAGTTGTTTATTGGTGAAAGAAATAATATATTTCCAGCCACCATTATATGGAAATTGAAATAAAGACCTTTGCAATGAAAATAAATCAGATCTCTTGTACTAGATATAGACGTTTGTTTTATTGCGTCGTAATAACGCAATAAAATAAAAGACTTAAGTAGACGGGTCACTAACCGAAGACCTTTTCAATTCCAACTCGGATTAAAATTTCGATATGAAAGACCTATAATGTAATTAATTAAAAAATGATTCATTGAGTGCTTTTAATTAGCAGATTTAAAAGGAGAAGGAGAATTTCAATACACTGAATGTCTTCTTTCTCTTTTTTATATATATCTTCGTGTAAATCAATTTATACGATTCTTTCTTTATTAAATGGGTAAAACTTCTCGGGTGTTTCCATATGAATTTGATTAAAAGTCCACCCTATGGGTGAAAAAATAAAGAATTAAGTTCTTAAGGTAAAAATTTTGATGACATTCCGGTTGTAACCTTCAGCTTATGTAATATTCCTAAGTCTACTCAAAAGAACAACATTTTATACGAAGCAAAAGCTAACGGAAAATAACTAAAAATAATTTTAAAAAATCTGCTTCTGAAGTCGGTGCTAAAGACGTTTTAATTTCATACAGTTTAACAGTATAATACATTTAATAATATAATCTTGCGACTTACATCAGCGAAATTACGGACGCAAGATTGAACAACTCGTATAATACAAACAAAAACGCAAACAGACTTCATACTATCGGTAAACCATCTGGGGAAAAAATTTTCATGGACGTTATTTTTTTATATAGAATAAGGGTGACAAACGAGCACACAGTCCACCTAATGGTAAGTGGATACTGTGGCCCATAGACATCATACTCGATGAAGAATTAAAACGCAGATGCGTTGTCACCACTTAAGACTAAGATGGAATGCCTCGCTCCCAGCAAAAAAGGGCCTCCGGATCTATACACTCACCATACGAAACACAGCAGCATTGAGCTGATATTTTACGCTGGTATTATGTGAGAGCGTAGTCCTTCCCCGGTCGAGCTGACCCATTCGTGCTACAACCATTATGTAGCGACGGAGTGGCTCTAACACAACAAAAATAATTCATCATTGCAGTAAAATTCGGCGAATATTTTAGTTCCACGACTTGCCGCACAGCATTTGTAGGTCTTTTCTCTACTTCTCGGCGTATATCAGCGCTGTGTATATTCTACTTTTTTAATCATAAAAAATTCACAACGAAGCTAGAAAGTACCGGAATCCAAGGAATTAGAAGACTTCCTTCAAACTTTAACGCCGTCCACAATCATCTGGAAACGGCAAAGCGTGCCTTGCTCTTTCTCACCAACACATAGGTGTCCCAACCTGCTGATACTTCGTATCTCTCCCACCCACACTCCTATAAGCAGGAATGCTACCGAGCCTGGGCTGACGCATCAACGTCTCGGGATGCAAACACAAGCGCTCTTAAAATGAAGTATTATTCCGCCTCTAAGTCCTTGAAAAGTGTAATTGGTAAGGGCAAAGTCATAGCATATCAGAAAAATTGGTTAAAAACTAATTCGACTTCCTTCAGAAACACGTGCATTCTAGTCTCTCGCCAAGGCTGGCCAAGGGAGCTTCCGTCAGTTATCTCTCCTATGCCGTGCCGCAAAGCAGAAAGCCGATCTGCTAGGCTCTTTTTTTGCGTCGATCTCGACTCTCGATGACATAAAACATGAAGGAAAATGACATGAAACTCATAAAATATCATCCTGAATCACTTACATTCATCGACATCCCAGATGTTTCATCAGGCCGTCACTCCATCTAATAGAGGTCGCCTTGCCAATATTAAGATGCCTCCGAGAACCTTTCTTCCCATATACATAGAATGAATTTCAGTTTAGCTCTAATGCTTCTGTTGATATCCAACTTACTTTTATTTTATTGCTTATTCGAACATAATGCTACATATAAATTGAGTCTACTTATGATGACGGTAAACTTTAATTTATGAAAAACTTTTATTTACAAATACGTATAAATATTAAAACTTAAGTAAGGAACATTTTTATACAATATTTCAATAAAATTACCAATAAAATGCGCGTAAAGTACTGTTGTATATTTGGTACTACGAAGGCTTTTTTAAATAAGGAATTTCTGGTATGAGGATTTTAGATAAACAGTACGAAGTAGAAAATTTACATGCAACCCTCATTTACTGTCCACCTGAAGGAAGGATATATTGTTTTTGTTGTTACGTCCCGGCTTTACTGCGGAATAATAAATAAACTTGCTTGCAACTGGTATTCGTGAGCAGTTTTGTGCTTTCAGTTTTATCTTTAGTTATTCATACTTGATCAATTTCGAAACATTCATTTCAGCGGATTTACATTTTAGAATGCATTTGACTTTTTCTTTTTGTATGCTAGCTCAGTTATCATGTGGACTATTTGCACTTTAAAATGCAATTAAAATATAAGAGGTAGCGCGTATGCCATTTCAAGGTCTATGATTATACCGGGTATATTACCAATAACACCGTATTACGACAGTGCACTGCTGCTCGCCGACAGTAATAGGAGCAGAAAAGGAGCCATGACACAAAGAAGTAAATTGCATGAAGCAACGTTAATAATAATGTAATATCGTATTTTATATATACTAGGTGACAGTTTTTTCACTGCTGCCAGAGTCCGTCTGGGTAAAAACCATCCCTTTTACCTTTTGTCGACACGAGAGACAGATTACTTCTGATAACTCACAATAAATGATATGAAAATTTACTGCACCAAAACAAAAACAAAAAAAAAAACAAAAAAAAATTGACCGCAAATTAAAAAAACCTATAAAAGAGTTGTTAGTTGTTTGTAAATTTGCTAAATTTTTACTTTTCCATATACAATTTTCAGAAATAAATTCGATTTAGTCAGTTTTACAAACTTATGAAACAACCAGTAAAAGAAATTACTAAAAATAATGGTAAGAAATAAAAATATAAATTTCTTTGCAACCTTCCGCTAAATAAATACAATGATGTGTCTTACCTGGATTGAAGAGCACCTCCCGCCCTCCCTCAATTGCATGCACTAAATCCGTCACCACTAGTCCCAGCACCACTACTCCCAACACCACTATTCCAGGTAAGACACACCATCGATACATCGAGATACCTGGGCTTCTTTTTTTATTTAATGTGTTTTGTGTACAATAAAAATCTGTTGATTGTTTAAAGGCAGTTACTCACTTGACTGCCGCAGGAGCAATCTAGCGTGTACAGCGATCGGGGCGATATCCGAACTGTCTTTCTGCCGTTCAGTCACAGAGTACCATTGTATATGCGTTCAGTATGAGAGTGTAAGTCTCGCTGGACACACGCATTGAGAATGGCTCCAGTTTTATCGAAATATCAATATATATATATATATATATATATATATATATATATATATAGCCTTTGCTCCTCTTTATCTATCTATATAAAACACAAAAAATGTTTCTACATATGTCCGTTATAGACTTTGAAACCATCCAATCGATGTGCCCCAAACCGGTTTCATTAGAGAGGCAATAATGCAAAGATGGTTTTAGACCACTAAAACAACGAATTAGGCACCATATAAAAATTTATAATAAAACAACCTTTGCTTTTTTTTCATTTAATAAACAAAATGTATATCTTTTTTAGCATAGTAGCATGCGCCGGTTATCTACTAGTATACAATAAGGGTAACAAACGAGCACACAGTCTACCTGATGGTAAGTGGATAATGTGACCCATAGACCTGTAAAACAACTAATTAGTTAATTAATAATTACTAACATTTTATAGTGCTTATAAGCTGCAGCATAGCTACCACTTTTAAAATATACGTTATCACGTTTAGAAACGTTGCCACGTTAAAAAAAACGTTACTACGTTCAAATAAACTTCTTAAAAAGGGAAAAAGAAAATACTGGGTGTAGAAGGCGTTCTTAATATACTTCTGTCACTCGTGTCCAAATTTCACACTTTTAATTGGTATCCATTGTGACTTGTACTCTCACCAAGGAAGTGATTGAAATTGCCCCAATTGCGCTACACACGCGACGGCGGTGGTTATGATCTAGGGAGCAAGGAAGGTCTTGCGCCCCTGCCGCCCTGCCGCAGCGCCGACTTAGGATATTGCCCCTGCTCGCATGCCCACATTACATTTAAGGAGCCCCTGCGGCAGGCAAGTGAGTAGCTTAAGTGCCAATAAGTCAAAGCAGGAAATAAGCACTACCACATAATAATTAACAGTTAACTATTACAGTGATGTTGGTTTCAAATGACTATTAAAAATTTGTTACTTTTTTAAATAAATGACAGTAAGAAAGTAAACAAAATAATGAGTATTTTATATTATTTAAGCTACTGGTGTACGAAACATGTTTTTAAATCAATTCAATCTAACAGCTTTAGCTTTTTAATTAAATAGCAAGTATCGGTGAGGCGGTCGCAATTCAAGTCTGGAACTTGAAAGCGACACTTGTAAAAGTGTATCCGACTTCAGACTTTACTGAAATTTAATTGAAATAGTTTATTGGAACTCTTCGGGTATTTGTCATTGTTCCCGGAGATTTAGTTTTAAGTGTTGGTTGATTTATTTACGACGTCGCCAAGAGGATTTCCTTGATATACGATACACTCGGTGGTTGATTCATTGTATTTTATTTTTACTTATAGTTTTTCAAATTATTATAGAAATATGCGGGTAAGGTTTTGTTAGATTTTCTTTGACACGGTATGGCTTTAAGGAAAAAGTTTGTTCGTTTCTAACTGTAGTCCTGGCGAGAAACAGGATTGGCTTCAGTCACTGAAGCTTTGTTGTCACTCCTCTCGACCTTTAAATATCACGTAAATCTTTATATATATACATATCTTCTTTTTTCTTCATGAGCTCATTAAAGTCCATTGTTGAACAGACTTTAGTGCTTTAATCGCTTTTACCTTAGTCCGGCAATCACAGACAATCTCGAGCTTAAACTCAAGCTTCCAAACTATCACATTGAAAACACACCATAATGTGAAAATTTGAGTCTAGCTATTCATTTGACTTTAAAACCTTATTTAGTGTTTAAACCTTAGATTTATTTTCCTTTTACAACATCCACGAGATGAAATAGGGGTGATGAATCCTCTAACGCTATGACTATACTGCACGTTTTTTATGAAAATTAAAAGTTGTTTTTAACAGAACATAGAATGTGAAAAAAGTGTTTAAGTTTTTAAAACAAAAGTTACAGTGATATTCTTGTGTCATGTTTCTAATATATAGTATTAAAGAATATAACCCTTGTATAACCTTTATAACAGAATATAGCACTGTACAGAATAAATGTGAGAAAAATGTATTACGCTGCCGTAAACATTCGTACCTAATACCTACCAACGTAGAAGCATTTTCTCGTTCCTCTGAAATCAAATTGTCTTATACGATAATGTATCGTGTAAAAATAAGCCATAGTTGTGGTGTCTTTATAATGGTTTTGAGACCTGGTATAGATAATGTATAACTTAAATATTTAAGATCTCTTTTTTATTAATAAAATATGTAAGTTCTTTTACATGGTAGAGCCACGCTGCAGTTATATTAGTAGTATAGTTGTAGCACGAATGTGTCGGCTCGACCGGGGAAGAACCACGCTCTCACAGAATACTAGCGTAAAATAGCAGCTTAATACTGCTGTGTTTCTTGTGCTGAGTGTAGAGAACCGGAGACTCTTTTTACTGGAATCGAGGCATTCCATCTTAATCTTCAGAGGTTATAACGCATTTAAATTTTGATTCTTAATTGAGGATAAATAAATCTATAGGCCATAGCATCCACTTAGCATCAGGTTGACTGTGTGCTCCATTGTCACCCAATGCTATAAAAAAAGTCGAACAAGTAGATAAGGACGACTGCATATATTTTGTGTTTGCGGGGACACCTTTCATTTATAAACATAGATAGCCTGCCTGGCTAAAGGTTATTGTGGAATATAGGGCTCCACCATAAAGTGGCTTATAGGGGAAGTTTTTGCAGAGTTTTCATTATTTTGAGTTTTTACGTGACCGAAGAAATTATTAAAAAACGTTGAAAATTGTTTTAGCAGTTCATTGTGTCACGATATGTATTAAATAAAGATTTCACATTTAGTGTCTGTTATATTTTTTTCAAGAGTTATCTGTAACATACTCACTCTTATTTTTTATTGTACGCCCCCTGGTATCATACACTAAAAAGTATTTTATCTGTCGTATTATTACGTAAACAGTGGGACCTGCTATTAGTTCTTGCTCCAGTAAGCAGCTTAACTAGTGGCAGCTTTGCCGTTTGCACTAATTGCCCCGTTTTCTCGTACCTTAATCTCTTAATCGGTTTACCAAAGTCGTTGACTTTTATTTTCAGCGTGTAGCCAATTCGTGAACGTCATTAATATTAAAGACGAAAAAATAATTTGACAAGATTCGCATGCGTAATAAAACATGGCTTATTAGCTAGAAGCTTTACAAAACACCAACAACTACTACGCTGCTACGTAGTAGTTGTTAGTGTTTTGTAAATCTTCTTTTTTTTTTACTTTTTTTTTTTTGAAATGATTTACTTTGAAAAACCTTATTCGGTATATTATTCTTTACTGAAATTGGTTGTAGTTTTTAAAATTATCAATAAATATTTCCGGATTACTTTTTGTAAATATTAAAACTTCATAAATTTTAATGATTTTTATTAATACGTGGTAGAGCCACGCTGCAGCTATAATATGGTTGCGGCACGAATGGGTCGGCTCGACCGGGGAAGGTCAGAAGGTAATCGGTGTCACTCTACTTCATTGCAGGTTAACAGAATGCTCATTACTTGTAATACTAGTATATTTCAATCTTCTTCACCATCATTACATTCTGTCGAAAGTACACTGCTGAACATCGGCCTCTCCCATAAATTGGCCCATAGGGAGGAATATTTGCTATAGTTGCCGCGTTTCGAAGGCGGGTTAGTAACCGCAGATTTTTATTATTTCGAGTTGTTATCATCAGGGTCCCTGCTGCTCTTCTGTTTCATTACTCTCTGTCGCCTCTTACGACACCCACCGGAAGATAGGCGATAGTGGATATTCTTACTCCGCCACTATACTGTTTTTCAATTATTAAACTTTAAAATAAACGTATTTTCAATTTTTTTTAAAGTGAAGACTACTTTAGAATCGTTGTGATATGAACTCGATGAAACGAAAAAGCGACACTAAAAAGAGACAAACATATTCACTTATAGGATCTAGTCTGCGAGAGAAAGAGAGAAAATACAGCATACACTGTTTCCTATTATCTCGCTTTCTTTTTTTGGAGGTGCACATCGGCACACATGTTTCGTCTATAACATTTTTATTATGTTTCTGTACATTGCACACGACAAAACAATTTCAAAATGTGCATTGCATGTGCCCAGGGTGGGTTTATACCTAATAATAATAAACCTGTATTACAGGTTCTGACTGTTCAGACTGCCGTACACCTGCTGAGTTACTTTGTAATTATGATTTTATCTATAATATCTTGTTTATTTGTTTTTCCTTTTCTTCTCATTAAAATCTGTACCTGCCGCAACGTTTCTCTTTTTCTCTCAAAGTTGACTGGCAGATAATGCTATTATGTCCGTCTCGCGTGTAGGACTCCTTATCTGCCTAATACCATAAATTAGAATTCAGTTGTCCCTAAATAACCTCAGAAATACTTTTTTGTCTGTTTTTTATACATGATATTATTAATGAATCAATAATTGTTTTCGTTAAACGCTTTTTCCTAAGAGCCAGAGAGAGTATCTAGATTGCTTGCTACGCAGTTATGTTGAACCTTTTCGTATTTTGTAATTTCTTACAGATATCCGGAGAAGCTTCTTAATATTCTTGAATGAGGCCCGACATTGTTAAATTTATAACAAGAAAATTTCACTAAAGTTAAATACTAATTTAAAGTTTCTTGAAAATTGTTCTTTCAAATTTTACGAAATTCACAAATCCTCTTTGTTAGGTACATCTTTCAAAGCACTTTATATATAAAAACGCAAAACACAAAGGCACTCAACCCACTCGTCCTTAACATTCGCATATCTAATGTAACGATTTATTCGGTAAGATCGAGGAAAAGGTCAGACCCAAGCATGAGATTCGAGAATTAATAACTGATTTGGTCAAATATTTGTTACCAGTTATTCAAATCTGAGGCCACATATTATTAGGTACTACATATAATTGAACAATCAAACGAGCTTACCTGTAAGCGAAGTTCGATTGAGATTATACCTTGTTGTCTCTGCGAAGACTGTATAATACTGTATGTTAGTATCGCTTCCTAACTCGGTGGCGTTACATAAGTAAAAAGTAACTTTAAATTTTCCGAACGCATCCTCTAGTTGCACCTCATTCGCGCCTCAATCTGTCAACTCATTTTAATTTAAAGCATAAGTCTGGTTCTATTTGGGACTGAGCCTGGTCTCATAGGGGATCGGTGGGTTCCATCGTCTTCGGAGAGACAACAAGGTATAATCTCAATCGAACTTCGCTTACAGGTAAGCTCGTTTGATTGTTCAATTATAGCCTTGTTGTCTCTCCTTGACGATGGAAATAACACTATATGTTAGATGTTCAAAGTCTCAGTACAGAATCAGACTTTAATTATAATTAAATTATAACAATAAAGGTTAAGAAGTTTTATTATTAATAATTATTATAATTACAATTAGTCATCAATATTAATATTTCTATAATGATGTCTTATATTTACGCGAACACTATACATGATTAAAATTACTTTTACGGATTTTATCGCGTTTATTTTTACTTTTTATTTACTTTTATTTTTTATTCCCGACGTTTCGGGCGCTTTCCAGCACCCATGGTCACGGGGGACTGAGATGACTGACGTCCCGATGTCATTGTTAAACCCGGAGTACCTTCAGCTTTTTTAATTATTGGTTATGGTCCGATCTATGCAAAATGAACTGACTATGTCCTGAGGTCTTGCAGTGGTATGCTTGGGTTTAGTTTTAATTTTATTGATTATAGGATCCCAAGCAGGTGGTAGTACCCAGCCTCCTTCTCTATTGAAATTAATATTTCTAAAAATAGCATTAGCATAAATTGTGTCCTTATTGTTCAAAATACGACGATTGTAGAATCTAGCAAAACAAATTGAATTTTCAGTCCAACAGCTGATTCTCTTATAATGTCTATTGATACACCCTTATGGAATGCTGCTGAAGTAAAAGCATGCCTTGTGCTATGAGCAGAAAAAATGTTCACATCTCCTCCACTTTCTTTTAAAATGTCTTTTACAAAGATTTAAATAGTTAGATGTGCCTTCACCTTGAAAACTGTGGCATTATTTTTAGATGTGTTTGTTTGCAAGACGCTGACGCGCGCACACTAATGCAATAGCGTCATCTCTTATTATCTTACAGAAATTGTGTATACGACTTTCTCTGTCGTACAAATGAGCAGTGATTGCGAATGAGTGAGCTCACTCATTTGACAATGGACACTTTTCGGAGTGGTCATACTATGGTAAGGGCGCATCTAACTATTTAAATCTTTGTTCTTTTATCCATCTGCTGATTGTACTTACTGATACCCCTAAATAAATTTTTTATGTTGCCTCTTATTTGTTCAGTTAACTTCAAATAATTAATCACTGCTCTAGCGGGACAAACATTAGGTTTTAAATCAAAAAAAAAAGGTAATACCAGCAATGGCTGCTGTCTGTAGGAGCCTGATGTTTTTAACAATTTGGAGATTGTAATACAAATTTTGTCATTCTCTATTTTTATTTTATCAATTTCCGCTGATGCTAAGGTTTGTGCTATTTGTCCTGTTGCTAGAGCAAACAGCATTGCTGTTTTCTTTGCTTGGAATTTTACATCTTTTGTATCCGTCTGATGAAGCTCTCAATGAAGGTAATTGAACACTTCTGATACATTCCAAGTGAATTGATATTTGGGATTATTTGGTCTCAACCTATAGAACCCTTTAAATAATCTTTTTATTTGATCATTTATTCCAATATAAGAACCTATCAATAACGGCAAGGCTGATCTTATGGAGTTAATGAGATATTCCATAAGACATACCGTCATCAAACTTTACTGTGAGATAAGTTATAATTTGTGAAATATTAGCAGTATTTGTACTAATATTGTTAGAGGAACAGTTTATAAGCCAGTCCCTGAGGTAAGGTAAGTACTGCCTAAGTGTATTTTTTAATACTGAATTCAACATAATGTTGGTGGCTTCCTCACCAATGCCTGCGCTTAAAAATTCCTTGCGGAGACCAGAACTGCCATCAAAGATAGGTTCTTGTGAAGAGAGTGCGGTGATCTGTAATTACACATGGTAAGTAATTTTTTATTGGATTGGAAAACAATAAAATCATTTACCAACATTTTCTTAAACAGTGGGAACCAGGGCTGTGTTGACCAGTAAGGTACAACAACTATGCCTTCCGTCTTATCTAAATTTATTTTTTCTAAAGTTTTTAATACTAGTGAAAATGGTGGAAAAGCGTAGAAGAAAAATTGGGACCAACATAATGTAAAAGCATCTACATTGATTGCATTTGGCTCTGGGTGCCACGACACATAATTTTTGCATTTAGCATTTGTTGGAGGCAAACAAATTTATTTCAGGTGTACCAAAGTTTTGCACTATTTTCCTATAATACATCTGCCCTAGCTCCCACTCAGACAGTGTGTCCAATATTTTTCCTTGATTGAAAATCAGCAGTGACATTATCTTTAGTGTTAATATATGATGCAAAAATCCAGAGGTTACTATCTTCACACCATTGCCAAATTTGCCTAGCAATATCATACAAGTGGGGGTATTGTATACCACCTAACCTGTTTATATAAGCTATTGCAGTAGTATTTATCTATTCGTAACAATATTTCAATATTTTTTAGATTCTTTGTGAAACTCTTTAGCCCGAATAAAGCAGCTTTTATTTCTAAAGTATTGATATGTAATTTTGATTCTTGTTCTGTCCAGGGTCCACTAGCTGGTTGTCCAGCACATGACACCCCAGAGCACCCCAACCCGTGTTGGAAGCATTAGTGTGTATTTCTAAAACAAAATCACTCTTTCTTATTGGGCTTGTAGAATATTTAACCTTTTCAGCCCACTATTTCAAATCCTGTTTGCAATGGTTTGGTAGTGAAATTTGTGTCTCATAGTTATTATTATATTTTAAAAGTGATAAGTATTTATGTCGCTCAAGTAGTTTTGTATATAACATACCATATTTAATTGCTGGACAGACAGATACTAGTGTTCCTAACACCTGAGCTAAAAATCTTATAGAAAATAATGGTTTCCTACTTAATTTTTTGATTAAGCGAAGGCAATTTTATGTATTGAAAACTAGTCCCAAGAATTTGCACTGGTGTGAGGGGGGTGAGACTACACTTACTGATATTGACTATAAATCCTAAATTAGTAAATAATTTTAGAGTTAATTGTATCTTTTCAACACATCATAACAATTACATGTTAATTTTAATAAAAAATTAATTTGTTGTTAAAATAAAAACGTAGGTATTTCCTATGATCTAACTTAATACTTATCATGTAATATGCATCCTTAATGTCAATTGTTGCCAAATAATCTTCTTTGTTAATTAATTTTAATACTGTACCATAATCATCTAATTTGAAATGATTCATTTTAACAAATATATTGAGTTCCTTTAGATTTAATATAAATCTAAAATCTCCATTTGGTTTTATAACTAAAAATATTGGAGAACAAAATTGGTCATGCACTGGTTCACAAGTCTCTATAGCCTGTATAGACAACAACTTATTAATTTCTATTTTTAATTGACTTAACTCAGTTAATGAAAAATTATTATTTAAGAAAAAATTATTTTGTATAGGTATGTGTTTAAATGGAATTGAATATCCCAATTGAGTATGACAGGTTCATTAGTCAATCTTTGCCAATTATTTATATAATATTGCAGTCTTCCTACCTGTGGTGTAGGAACCTCTAATAGCGTCGAGGAGGCAGTGGTTTCTGTTGTTGTTGCTGCTTGTTTTTGGGTTTGGTTACGCTCTCCCCACCCCCCAGCCTGGTGCTCAACTGAGGAGAGCCCAGCCAGTTTAAAGTCTTTGTTTGCCCCTTAAGTCGCTCTTGTTTTTCTTTAAGATCTTTTCCAGATCTCTGTATAATTCTTGCATTCTTTATTCTTTCGGCTAAGTTTGTTCCGAATAAGAACATATCTGAGTCACTCTTTAGAGTCTCTTTAAGGTTGTGATTTACTGCATTAGTAATTAAAATTTTTCTACTATTGGTCTCTGATTGAAAATAATCACATAATAGTTTGGATGCATCATTTATATTATGGACTATTTCTATTTTGTCGCCGTTCTTTAATATGGACTCGAAACCAGATCCAATAGCAGTCAATACTGCAGCAATTTGTTTTTATTTTTCTTTAATAATTGTATCCCTTTTTAGCATGGATGCTGAAATTGCTGAGATACATTCAGGATTCAAAGTTGGTTCTATTAATCTTGGTAAATTTTCGAATGGTATATATTTTTGCATAAGCTCTCTCTTATCTTCCTTTTTCAGGCCTTTGCTCAGAATGGGTGTCCATTTGTTTGCAATTTCAGGGTGAAGAGGTGGACCTTTTTCCTGTTCTATTTTTATTTCACCCAGAACTGCTAATGCCTCAGCATCCAAATCATGTACCTCTGGAACTTTATCAGGCTGATTTCCTGATTCGCTAGTAGAGGCCTGGCTATTTAGATTTCCCAGAATCTGCAATTCTGATTGAGGTGATTCAGATTCCTCATTTTTTTCTTTTTCTATTAAGATATCATTTTCCATCTATTCTGGCCAAGATACCTCTGAATCGGATTCAGATGTCACTGTTAAGAAACAGAACACAAATTACCTTAATGTTTATACATTCTTTATGAAAATTTAGGGACCATGTCTAATATTAGACTTCGGTTTAAATAAATTTATTGCTCATAAGAACATACAATGGTTCACTTAAAATGAGATACAAAGTAATTATATACTAAAGTAAAACTATCGCATCTACTTCTAGTGCTGGAGGTGTTATAGTTTTGAGCTTATTTACTGAGATAATAGATTAAGATTATTTACTATGTCAGAAAAGATTACACTGTACGTACGTATTTCCTAAGTTTACTTTTAAACAATTTTATGTTATTGCAATTTTTTATGTCATCTGGTAGTTTATTGAACAGCTGTGCTCCCTCAAACAACAAAGTTTTTTTGCCATAATTAGTTCGTGTAGTTATTAATTGTAGTTTGTTTTTACTTCTTAAGTTGAGTGTTGTTTTTTTTTTATGTAATTGTATGTTTGATTGAATAGAATTAGTGGTAATGTTTTTTATTAGAATGCAAGTGCAATAAATGTATAGTTGTGTAAGGTTTAGCAAGTTAGTTTTTTCGTATAGTACTTTTGTTGGCGTTAGATAATGATAGTGGAATAATGTTTTGATAATTTTATTTTGTGTCCTTTGAAGTGGATTTAGATTTGTTTTAGCAGCTGATCCCCATATCTCAATTAGATATTCGATATGTGATTTAACTAAAGAGTTATATATGATTGTACGAACCTTTTCCTGGATACAGTTTGCGACTTTACGTAGTGCACATAGTAATGACGTCAGTTTTGATTTGACGTGATCGATACGCATTCTCCAAGTGAGTTTATCATCTACCAATAGACCTAGATATTTTTCCTGAGTTGAACGTTTTATTATTTTATCTTCAATAGTAAGATGTGCAAACTCTGGTAAAGGTTTATTCTTTGTAGAAAAAAATCATGAAAGATGTTTTTGACATATTAATTGTTAGCAAGTTATATTTTAACCATTCTCCGAGTAATTCAAGATCTTTTTGAGCATAGGTTATATTGTTTTGAATAGATTTATCGAAATAGAAGAGACATGTGTCGTCGGCATATAATGTTAGGTGACCTGTTAGCCCTAATTTGTTTATATTATTTATATAGATTAAAAACAATAATGGACTTATAATTGAGCCTTGAGGACAGCCGTAGGATACGTTTTTAATCGAGCTGGTAAAATTATCCATTTGAACAACTTGTCGCCTATTATGTAAAAACGATGTAAACATTTCGAGGGCCTTGCCTGTAACGCCTATGTTGTTTAGTTTCTGCAACAATTTATGATGGCTTACTGTGTCAAATGCTTTTTTTATGTCAATAAAAATCCCTAAAGCGATATTCTTTTGATCGATTTGAGTTTTAATTTTTGTGATTAAGTCTACTGCAGCTGTCAGAGTGCTCGATTTGGAACGAAAGCCATATTGTTGGTCAATTAAAAACTTCATTTTTATTAGGTATTCATTTAGGCGGTTATAAAGTATTCGTTCAAATATCTTTGATATAACAGACAAGACAGAGATTGGTCTGTAGTTACTTGGGTCAGTCCTACTTCCGGATTTAAAAATAGGACTGACCTTAGCAATTGTAAGTGTGTCGGGAAAAACACCGCGTGTCAAACACATATTTATGCAGTTCGTTAGCCTCTCTACAATTATAATTTTCAGACATTTAATCGCTTTGGTGCTGATGCCACCTAGACCAGTACTAGTGTTGGTATCAAGATCGTCGATTATTTTTGATACTTCAGTGATATTACAGGGTGTAAGTTCACTAAGTGTTATTTCATGCGTGTAGTTAAGTTCGTACATAAGCGTGTTATCGCTGTTTATGTGATACTTATTAGGAATTTTGTTAGCCAAGTCCGAACCTATTGAGGAGAAAAATGAGTTAAATAAGTCACATATTGAATTACCTTCTGTTATTAGTACAGTATTCGATATTAGTTTGGGAGGAGCACTGCTGTCTCTAATTTAGTTTAACGCTAAGTTATTAATTATCTCCCACATTTTCTTAGGTTTATTGTAATTGTTATGAAATAACTTATGATAGTAGATTTCCTTGTGTGTCTTGATAAGGTTTTTCACTTTGTTCTGCTCTTTAATTAAGTTTTTTTGTAGATTATCGTCTTTTGGGTGAGATTTAGTCTGCTGCCATAAGTTGTTTCGTAAATCTCGGCTTATCCAGTCTTTTTTGTGGAGGGTTAAGAATTTTTGTCTTGCTTACTTTATTTTTGTTTATTTGTTCTAACATAAATCTCTCTAGGTAGTAATAGTCATTTTCTTCATTAGTGTATTTGGCTTTTAAAGTAGTGTAACTTTTCGTAATCAAGCGCCATATATTGAACTCTTTTATATGTCTTTGTTGTTAAGTTGCTTATTTCAAGAAATATCTGCTTATGATCAGATAGGCACGATTCAATTATTGAGAAACTAAATGAGTGATTGTTTATATTCGTATATACATGGTCCAGTATAGTGCTTGTGGTGGTGGTTTCACGAGTACTGTACAGCCTATTAATTTTATTCAATATTTCATATCCAATTTCTTTTATTTCAGCTAGGTATTTTGTGACGTTACTATCTGTATTAAGTAGATCAATGTTAAAATCTCCAAACACAATCGCCCTTCTCCTCCGTTCCAAATGTGAGGAATATGTTTCTAAAAAGTTGTTTACATTAGAACTTCCAGGTTTGTATATTGCACCGATGTTTAAAGATAGTTTATCTATGTATATCCATAAGTAGTGGTTTCCATTTTCACACAATTCTTCCGTTATATCGTATTTTATGCTATTATGTACGTAAATTGAAACGCCACCACCTTTGTAATTTTGTCTATAATTGTAAATATGTTTATAGTTTGTTATCTGATATAATTTTGCGTCGGTTTCCGAAGTAATCCATGTGTCAGTAAAAAATTTTCAGACTTTATGTATGTTTTAATGGTTCTAGGCTCTGCAGCCGTAGTAACCTGATATTGACTTTAGGGTGACCCTGGGTTCTAGGCTCTGCAACCGTAGCAACCATTAGCCTCATGTAAAATCTTTTTGTTTTTGTAGATCTTGGCTCTACAGCCGTAGCAACTACAATAGCTTGGTCCAATAAGTATATATATATACAGCAATAGCTACCAATGAATTACACACTTTACTTCTTATAAAGCAACCTGTTTAATATACCAATTCAAAAGATATATTCTATAGATAGGTTCCTATTTATTATTATACTACTTCAAACAATACTATTTTATATGAGATGAGGTATAATATTGTTCAATGTATTAAACGGACTTCCTGCGCGGAGAGGTGAACACACAAAACAAAACATCTTAAGACGACACATCGAAAACGCTATCGCCGTACTGATCCGAGTGAATACAGAATTTCTATAAAAACTTGAAGAAACGCCGTCATAAGTTCTAAAATTGCGTAGCGCCCGCGACGATTAAAAGCGCTTAGAAATTGTCAGAATCTTAAAATATTTTAAAAACAATTATTGATTTAAGTTATCACAATAATGAGCAAGCAAATTATGAATATTGATGTTATGAATATATTTGAGTGATTCCCAAACGTATAGGTCAAATGATTTCGTTGTGATTTCAACTTAGTGATTTTTTAGAGGTGTTTTCGCAAATAATTATGATCGAGTCAAAATTATACAATCGTGTTTTTGAGCTATCAAATTCAAGATAAAGATATGAATTTACCTATATCAAAATCCCACTTTCGTTAGTGGTGTCATAGTCCTATACTATTCGATGAAAGGAGGTGCATTTTTCCACGGTGTCGCCTTAACAGATAATTGTTTGAATTGCGTTGTAATGCGTTATGCGTCATAACGGAGAAAAGGTAGTGACAAGTTAGTATTTCACCTCGGCTGATTTTGGGTAGGAAAGCACGTTAATAATAATAATATGTCTATGCATTATTAGATAATGCTAGTTAATACAGTTTTATATATGCAATAATAAGCTATAGGTACTTACGGCCCTGCTGTTTCGAAAGTTTTTTAACTTTTTTCATAAGTTTTCTTATTTTCTTTTTTATCTTGTCGTTTACTTCTATCTTTGTCACGTTTTCTTTTCATTTTAATAAGGAATTAAAGGAAAATGCCCCAGCTAAAAAACTTAATTCGCTGTTGAACGTAGACGTAGTAACGCCGTCCGACATAAAAACCGAATGAGTTGACAGATTGAGGCGCGAATGAGGTGCAACTAGAGGATGCGTTCAGAAATTTTAAAGTTACTTTTAACTTATGTAACGCCACTTAATGTGTATCCACGTTAGAGTATTATTATATTATTGTCATACCCGCGATAGTATTTTTTTATTGAATTAGCGTGACAAACGAGCGCACAGTCCACCTAATGGTAAGTGGATGCAGTGACCTATAGAGATCTAAATTTACCCTCAATTAGGAATAAAAATGCAGATGCGTTGACATCCCTGAGGACTAGGTTCTATACACTCACCATACGAAACACATCAGCATTAATTAGCAATTTACTGAGGAGTTATCATTACTAGTGGTGACAGAGGCAAACATTTACGACAATGAGCCATCACTATACCACATGGCGGGGTACAATCTATTTGCAAACACGAGGGAGACTAAAAGAGGAGGGGGTGTGATTATTTATGCTAAGGAATATCTTAGTTTCAGCCCAAAACCCTAACGAGTTCACTGGAAGGACCTTATGGTAAACTCACTGTTGACCACTCTATGCTTAATATAATTGCAGTCTACAGACCACCAAAAACGAATAGGTCGTTATTCGTTGATGAAATGGAGCAGATGATTATGAAGATCCCAGCGAGCGAGGATATTATCATATTAGGTGACGTCAACATAAACCTGTTAGGAGTGAGTGAAAATCAACTGGTGTCAAAATATAAGGACTGCCTGTGTGGACACAGTGTCTAATACCGGTTACGGAGGTGACGCGAGAGACTATCGTAGCGGGTGTAAGAGAAGCGTCGTGTATCGATCATGTTTGGGTGTGAGCAAGACAGCTGCGGGACTGCTATTCGTTCATTATTGAGTGCTCCATCTCGGATCATCATGTGGTGGGAATCTCGGTGCCGTGTAAACATGTGACGCAACACTTCACTGACGGCGCGGTCTCGGACACTCGGTTTGTAATTAATAAATAATAAGCTAGTAGCTAAGCAGATCACTGATTATGATTGGTCTCAACTGTTGTTTATTGATTGTCCGTTAAAGTTGTATTGTAAGCTGCAAAATGATTTCAATGATATTTATAAAAATAGTAAGACTGTAATGCCAAAGATTAAAAAACGGGACACAAAACCGTGGATAAGCTGAGATTTAAATAAAATGATAATGCGTAGGGATAGGTTATTTAGGGACTGGAAAGAAACACCAAACAATAACAAGAAAAGACTAGAATATACACGATTTAGATATAAGGTAAACAAATTAATATTTAATGCAAAAAATAGGTTTCGGCAGGAAGAAATCAAGAAGTGTAATGGAGACCCAAAAAAAAAATCTGAGACAAAATTAATAGCTGGACAGGTAGGAAGAAAGCAAATATAGATGATATAGTTAAAAGATATTTTGGAGATAAAAACACAATATATAATATTGTAGTCAATTTGCAGATACATTTACGAACGAAATTATTGATTTTAAACATAATTGTGGTATTAAATTATTAGATAGAAGTAAATATGTTATAGAAAGTGATGTAACGTTTCGTTTTAAACCAGCTACCAGTGACAAAGTGAGTGAAATTATCGATCAGCTGAGCTGTAATAAGGCGCCAGGCACTGACTGCATTCGAGTTATGGACTTTAAAATAATCAAGGATAGGATCTCGCCGGTCTTATCGCACTTTATCAACCTGTGTTTATCGAAAGGGGAATATCCTAGCACACTCAAAAAAGCTTTAATCAGGCCCATCTACAAACAGGGAGCGCACTCAGACTATGCTAACTATAGACCGATTGCTATCTTATCAGTCATTAATAAAATAGTTGAGAAGATGGTAGTCGGCCAGGTCAGCAAATTCCTGGAGCAAAATAGCATATTAGCGGATGCACAGCACGGTTTTAGGCATGGTCGTAGCACCACAACAGCACTATCACAGTTTTCCGACGATATAAACAGTAGTCTGCACCAGGGTCATCAGGCCCTGGCGCTGTTCATAGACTTTAAAAGAGCCTTCGATACCTTGGATCATAAGGTGCTGTTACAGACCATGGATGAGTGTGGAATCAGGGGTCCAACAAATAGGTGGTTTCGGAGTTATCTGAGTGACAGAACATTACAAACCTGCATTTCTGGTGTTGCTGGTAAAGAAGCAGCGGTACAGCATGGTGTTCCAACTGGTTCAGTCTATGGTCCCGTTGGATACGTTATGCATGTCAATAGCGTCGGTAATATGGTTAAAAAATCTCGAGTATATATGTACGCGGATGACATGTGCCTTATATATTCCTCTAAGAATATACAAGAGATCAGGGCTGTGCTGCAGGCTGACTTCGATAATGTTACTCGTTGGGCTCATGATGAAAGTGATGCATCTGTACTCACCGCACAGCTTAGTGGCAAAAAATGTCAGGAGCGTGGATATAGGTATTGTGGGCCAAACTTATGAATGTATGCACGATAAAAATTTTAATTGTGTTTGTCAAAAGCTAGAGTATGTAAGTAGATTTAAGTATCTAGGTCTGTGGGTGGACTATAATATGAATTACAAAATACAGGTTGACGCAGTGTGTACAAAGGCTGTTAAGTAAGTTTTATATCCTGAATGCAGCGTTGAATAGGAAATCATTGCGTGTCATTTATTTTGCTCTCGCCGAGTCATTACTAACTTATGGATTAAATACGTATGGCCGTACATTTAAAATATATCTTTACAGTATAAAATCGTTGCAAATCCGTTTTATGAAATACCTTGTCAAACCACAAACAAAAATCGCATGTAAAACAATTATGAAAAACTTTTTTTTGCATGTAAAATGCTTCCTGTACATGAGAAGGTCAAGTACCTGCTGGTTCTTGAACAGTTCTATAACGACCAATTTAAAGAACAAGTGCAAAATAGGTATATACTAGAAGGGTTTGAGAGCGTAAACTCGTGCGACCACCAGTAAAAAATTACTATGGGAAAAGAACCAACAAATATTTGACCCACACTCTTTTTAATGACCTCGATTGGCTGAGAGAGGATAATACTAGAATAAGTAAACAAACATTAAAAAATAAATTGAAAACTGTTTTCCTTAACGAAGTTGTTGCGAGATGTGAAAAAGTTAGTAAATCCTAATATTAGCAGTAGTTTCTATAGGCCAAATGTTAGCAATTCTTAATAATAGCAGTAGTTTTTTTAATAATAGGCTAAATTTTAGTAAATATTTCTTAATAATAGTTTAATACCGGTTTTAAAATTTAAAACTTGCTTTATTTACACTTTTATTTTCATTAGTTTATAGTTACGTATTTGAACCAAATGTGTTAAGACAAGCGCTAGTCCCGCCGACAAACTGTTACGCAGTTTGGTGGGTGTGAACAATGTACAAAAGGTTTGGTCCAGAATAAATGATTTATTATTATTATTATTAAGCTGCTATTTTATACTGATATTCTTTGAGAAAGTGGTTCTACCCCAGTTAAGCCGACCCATTCGTGCCATAACCATAATTTAGATGCAGCGTGGTTCTACCACGTATAAAATAATCACACTGTTCAAATAGAAGTGAACATTCATCATCATTATCATTACAGCCCTTCCCAAGTCCCACCACTGAATAGTTGGCGTTTGGTCGTTATAATGAAGTCAATCTCGGTTTTTGTCAAACCGTCTGGGTTAGACCAGGTCCACTTCCTTGGGACCGCTTCTTAAAAGAAGAGTTTATCATAAAGAGTACCTCTTTCTCCATGAACTTGGCCAGTTGCTGGCCCCTTGGTCTACCTTCAGCTCATCGCTTTCTCTTGTGCCTAGTTTTGCGTTGAACTCTTCCATCAACTCCGTATAGTGGGTTTAGGAGGAATGCATGGCTTTAGAGATATCCTCATACATTTCCCCATCATTGCATTTACCAATTGTAGCTTTAACCTGTATGACCTTTAGTGAATACCGTTTGGTGATTCTGAGTATCAGGTACGCAACCTTCGTCGCACACAATCTTTACAACGTTTTTGACGAGAGACTTATGGACGATAATTCCGACACCTTCTTGGGACAGATGGTCGCCCACACAAGTTGCCGGATTTGAGGATTACCGTGTCCTCCTCCTCTCTTCGGAGCTTGGATAATCTTATTATATGCCAGCGCAACTTGTCTACCTCTTCTTCCAGCTTCAGGATCATCTCGTCAGACCTCAGGGTGCGTGTGTTATATGTTGCCAGGTCGACTCGTCTTAGGTGGCTACCGAACCTCCACTGGAGAATCTTAGCACCCCCTGCCCCGCCGTTACTTCCTCCACCGTAGCCAGGAATAGTGGCCCTTCGGGGACTGGGGGCTGTTTGTTTGTGTCATTTCTCTTGGGGCGATTTCGCCATAGTTGCCACGCTTGGTGAGCGGGTTGCCAGCCGTATTTTTATTGTATAGTTGCTGTTATCAGGAATATACTTGCTGATACTGCTTGTTTCCCTCAGTCGCCTCTTATGACACCCACGGGAAGATATGGAGTAGTGAATTTTCTCAATCACCACTACATGGCAACATGCAATGAAACATAATATTTCATCGATTTCTGACACTTATTATCAATAACTAGCCGAACCAAATAGGATTGACGTCTTAAAAGGTTAGCTATTAAACATATTACATCCAACCATTAATAAGCGATCCATATTTTGGATAGCATCCAATCGAGTGAAGTTTTAGTTCGCATTAATAATAAATGTGTTCTTCACTATCGCATCCATCCTTCACGGACAATAATAGCAAGTCATGTATCGAATAAAGCACCGAAAAATCCGTCTAACATAATGAAGAGAAATGGGGTTCCGTATCATAAATCAAAGGCTTATTGAATCTAGGCCCTGTTCTATCCCTATTTGGTACAAAACTGCCTGTCTCGAAAGTGTGTTTCGCTTCGACATTATCTTGATCGAGTTTTGGAAAAATCAAAACATTGATCGTAAACATTGAGTCGTGTTTTTGTGATACGTTTGTAATTTAATTTTCCAACTTAGTTGAAGATTTTTTAAATAGAATAACTGGGTACTGTGGCTCATCTACATTTACCCTCGATTAAGATTCAAAGTCCAGGTGCGTTGTCGCCCCTGAGGACTAATAGCAAAGGTGTTTTCTATTATATATATATATATATATATATATATATATATATATATATATATATATATATATATATATATATATATATATATAGATAGTATACAGGTTATTTGATAAAAAACTGCTTTTTTTTCAAAAACCTGAAATAACAAACAAACTTATAGGCCACCTGATGGTACGTGACTACTGCAATCTATGGACACCTGCAGCCAAATTTAAACGACATCTGTTATTATACTGGCCCTCTATACCATTCAGACCGGAATAAAACTATTGCCGGTAGCATTAGGTAAAGAGGGTGGCAACTACCCGGACGGAATCCCTGTCAGAAAATATATCCTGCCACCTAGATGTATGTGTGTTGCAAATAGCATTATGAAAAGTTAAAAGTAAAATAATAACCTACATAGAATCTATTTAGGGCATAATAGGCGTTCTCTTAATCTGAATGATTTGGTTGAAGGACGAGAAAAAGTTTCATTTGTATATTTTCAAACTTATTTTTAAGTAGACATTGGAGTTGGTATTACAGTCTACCAGGCTGGTTCGTATAAGGGTTAGCAGATAAATCACCTCTAAATCATGTATGTAACTAAGTGTGATAGCGTTCTACGATATCTTTGTCTGCAGAAACAAAAAAAGGCAATGGAAAAAAAATCTTAACTTCATCTCTGAAAGTTCTAGAATTCTACCATTGATATCCGAATAAATGACGAATGCGAATTTTTTATATTGAGTTGTTTGATGTATCTAGACAATCTCATTATAATCATCATTATATATATTAAGCGACAGTAGTCTAACGGCAGGGCGAAGACCGCGAACTCAAAAAGGTCGTGGGTTCGAATCTGCCATTCGACTACTGGCGTGAATCACTCGTAACACAAGCAATTTAATCTTACCACGAGTGGTTAAGGTGAATATTGTTAAAGTTTATAGCATTGTTAATATTCTGTTTTTTTTTTAATCATTCCGTGTAAACTTCTCATCGTGCGTGTTTGTGCGTTTACAATCGTCATGAGATGATTATACCGCCATTTGTCATATGAAAAACCATAGTTTCTTATTTTTCGTGATTTGGCTAGATACTTGTACTTCTTTCACTAATATTTATTTCTATTTAAAAACGCACATCGCGTCAAAACTCACGATACCATCCACACCATCTGGATGCTTGTCGGCCCACCACTGTACGTTCCACTAGGAGTCTTCTTCCGTGTGCGATGACGAAGAGCTTACTCCTTTCTTAAAAGACGGCAACGCACCTGCGATTCCCCGTGTGTTGCAGTTGTTTTCAGGTGAGCCGTGTGCTCGTTTGACCCATCTCCTATTAAAAAAAAAACTATAAAACCGACCGGTTTTGCCTCACGGCTTTATCAGGGTACATAAATAATGTAATCCACAGTTTCTGGTTATTCCTGTGAATGACATGCGTGATAATAATAGAAACAATCATTTGTTATTTTGCGCAAACACATTATATTAGATATGTTAATATTAATTAGCTATGATCCACATAATATTAAATATTATATAACATTTATATACCTAGTAAGTAGTTTGGATGGAGGAAGCCGAGATTTCCTCATTTATTTAAGCGTAATAGTGTCCGTATGTATGTTGTTGTATAGTATTTCGTATCCACAAACATAAACAAAACTTAAAAAATAAAATAAAATTCTAAAGAAAATAAACTAGACGCAATTTACAAGGCAACTAACTCCATTAGTATACCATTTAAATTGAAAAAAAAAAATCAATGTAAATTTTATCAATGGCTTTATCAAACACCTGTTGGCGATCCCACGGTATTACTTGTCTTGAGATAGACACTGCCATCTATTAGCTGTATAAAGAAAAATAAATAGCTCATTACTATTTATATACCAGACCTGTACTCACAGCTTATCTACATATTTGCGAGTGCGACCCTACAACTTATGTTTATTAAAGATTAGATATACCACAGAATTAAACGGTAGGAGTTCAATTTAGGGCCAGGACTGGACTCTGATAGAAACTAATAAAAATTATTGTGATTGCGTTGTGTAGCCAAGCTGCAATTGTATTATGGCTGCAACACGAATGAGTCAGCTTGATTAGCATAATTCTGATGTGTTTCGTATGGTGAATAGAACCGGGGACCCTTTTTACTGGTTAAAAAGGCATTTCATTTTAGTCCTCAGGTATGTCAATGCATCTGCATTATGAGTCTTAATTTTAAAAGCATTTAATTACCTACAGGTGGGTTTTGCTCATTTGTAACCCTTATGTCTATAAAAATCGGCTATGTACCTTATTAAACAAAAATAAAAGTATTAATAGTATTTATGTATTTTGTTCTAACCGTTCTGATAAATTCTTCTGTCCATGTGTATGTGATTGAAATTCTCATAAACGGCTCCGAAATTTTGTGTGGGTGATTAAGTTGATTCGAAAATGGTTTAGATTCACTATTGGACCCGGCAGGTGGCTCTGTTATCGAGATCTGAAATAACCCGGTTCGGATCGCTAGTATCCTATACAATTACGTATACAAGCAATACTTGTTAGGTATTTATTTGATTTATTTGTTACGTTAACGCCTTCTCGAAAACTGTTTTAACGATTTCAAATTAAATTTACGTAATAGGGAATGTACGGCAGTGAAAATTTACTTAATCTGTAAATGTTACGTAGGTAGATATACCTGTAATTGAAATGATATGCATTTGTGAGTATATAATTGTGTATGTTTTTGTGATAATGTCATACATGTGTATTCTAAGTATAATTGTCAAATAAATGGAAACATTAAGTCTATAAAAACTGGTTTTTAAACTGTTAAAGAAAATATGTTTTACGTGGTAGAGCCATGCTGCAGCTATATTACTGGTATAGTTGTGGCTCGCATGGGTCGGCTGGACCGGGGAAGGACCACGCTCTCACAGAATATCAGCGTATAATAGCAGCTTAACGCTGCTGTGTTTCATATAGTTAGTGCAGAGAACCAGAGACCCTTTTTACTGGATACGGGGCACAGATGTAGATGTCTACGGGCCACAGCAACCACTTACCATCAGGTGGACTGTGTGCTCGTTTGTCACCTTCCTTAAAAAAACACATTTTTTTAAAACAGATTTGTCGTATTTTTTCATGTAAAAGACGCGGGCCATTAACAGTTTCGCTAATCCGTAACAAAAACAAGAACCTGTTTAAAATTACGGCGATCATTAAAAAAATACTAGTTATTTTCGGTTACTCCTGCAATCATTAAGCCGTCGCCGACCTCAAAGAGATTTTATGGATCGTTTAGCGGTGAGCTCGAAATGAATTATTTTCGACCAAGGAGGACGTTTGATGTATTTGTTTAGCTTTTACTATTGTTATAAGACATGATACATATGTGTTTCTAACCGGTTATTTACTTCTTTTATTCATTAAAACTTACAGATATTATATTTTATATTGTAAAGCAAGAAAACTAGTATACAAAGAGTTTGCAATGATGGTATGGTAAGTGGTTGCTGTGGCCCATAGACATCTACATCTATCCTCGATTAAGAATCAAAATGCAAATGCGTTGTCACCCTTTAGGGCTACAGTGCAATGCCTCGATTCCAGTAGAAAGGGTTTTCGGTTCTCTACACTCACAATAAGAAACACAGCATAATCACGCTACTATTTTATGCTGATATGCTGTGAGAGCATGGTCCTGCTCCGCTCGAGCTGACCCAATCGTACTACAACTATACTACTAATATAGCTGCAACGTGGCTCTACCACGTAAAATTATTTATATTATGAATAATATTCTATCCGGGCCGGGATGTCTGAACCGATTATAATAAAACTTGACGAACAGATAGAGGAGCAATACCTGGAGGGATCAAGGCCATATTTCATCCAAAAATCTTGAAGACCTTTTTTAAAAAATGAAAACTTGATAAAATTAATGGTCTTTATCTTATATATAAATAATTCCATATTAATATATCCCATCCAGGCAAAGCTAGGCGGGTCGCTAATTATCACTAAAATGACACACACGTTGTGTTTTCCAAGCGTCGTGTTTATATTATAACCACAAGATATACTATATATCCTATAAAATTACGAAGGTCAAAGCAGATCGACGTCACTGTGTATTAGAAAACCCTTCAGAACATTATGTCTGCAAAAAGTCACAGATAAAAAGCATCCATGCATAAATATTTACATACATAAACCGGAAAAACATCACCCTCAATTTGCGACCGTCGTGTAATATACCGTATAAACTTCCAGTTGTAAAACACAGGCGTCTTCTCAATTCTGAGAGGGAAACGGAGTTGTACTGTTATGGCGTACATTGCTGAACTATATAATGTTATGTAACTATTTTGTTTCATTTCTTATATTACAAAATGCACATATTTTATATCTTTCAAATTTATTCACCACTAAATTTTAATTAAATTTTAAACCGTTTACCTATCACATAATTATATGAGATCAGAAATTAAATCATGAGACGATGTCATTTTTCATGAAGTTTTTTTAGAAGCTTTTTTCATTTAAAAATAAAATTGGACTAAAATGGACTCAGTACTACAAATAAATTTCATTATTATAAGACTGCGGTGGCTATTCGAGTACAGAACTAGATTACTAAACCTAAGTGCAGAAAGGTGTAAGACAAGGTGACGTTATATCTCCCATACTCTTCACATCGCTTGTATTGAGAAATATTTTCTAGTTACAGCTGGAAATATTTTTATTTAATAGAGTTTAAATACATTAATTTCGATTATTAAGTATTCTAGTATAGTAAAGGCTTAATGTTTGTCTTATAAATTCGTTATAGTTATTAAAAACATGTCTAAAATATTTAAAAATTATTAAATCATAAAAATATATTCATTTGTATTGTTCTTTAAATTGTAAAATTTATGTTTTTTTAACACTTATATCCTCATCGAATATGTGTATCATTTTTAACAATTTTTCAATATGATCTACTGTGGAAAAGCCCTTACCGTCTCGAGTTTTAAGGCGGTTGCGCCGCTTGACTGCTTCCAGCTCCCACTAATGCTTTACTTTTCCCCAAGTTGTGCATGAAAGCGTCGGCGGCATTTTAAATTTATAATCCGAAATCATTTTATTGCATATTCATTGGTTGAGCATGCGTTTTATTGTACATTAAACTGTAGTAATATTTAAAATGTCTTCTACTAAAGATAGTCAAAAGTTTTTACTTTCCTTAATTTTCTAAGTACTCGTACTTTGGCATCCAACAAGCGGATCTGAAATACTGCTCTCACTGTATGGTGGGTTTTGGTAAGTCATGTAGCTTAAATATGCCTTCTAACCTGTTTAAAAGTAATAGTAACAAAATGTGAGTCGCAGTTACTTGATTAAACGAATTCTTCTTCAAGCAAGCATTGTTGCTTGTGTGACGGGTTGTCCACTTTCATTTAATAAGGTGGAGGAGGCGATGTCTGCCACATGTATCATATTTGTGAACAAATGCTGCTCGTGGGGTCTGTCTATACGTTTTAGCTATGCTCTGAAAAGCTCAAAGTTTTAATAAGTTTATTTTTTTAATTATCATAGACTATATAATACTTTAGTTAATGATACTTTGGGAATAGTAATCTAAAAACGAAACGAAAAAAAGGGGATACCTGCAGCGCTCTATTCGCTGTTTTTTCTTCAGTCACATAAACTTTATTTGGAAATGGTCGTAGATTCGGAAAAATTGACATTTAGATATATATATTTATATATATATATATATATATATATATATATATATATAGGTACCTATAATAAATGTAATACACGTTACTTAAAATATTTCTTTGTTTTTTTTTTGTTTGTTTGACGACTCTTCATAGAGGCCGCGGGTTTGGTTCCTGCATAAAATTAGTATTTGTACGGTTTATAAAATTATTGTTCATTATGATGTGGATTAACGTGAAGTTTATCTACGTAAAGTTTGTGGTTTGTTATACATAAATAAAATTGCGTTAATTTAAGAAGTATTAATGAACTAAATCGCATATTATCAACTGCTCTGGACATCTTATCAGCGTTGTATGCATGCATACTGTATCGGCTAAAACATGCTCGAGTCATATGGCAAGAAATGTAAACTTTATACTGCATCACGTAAAATATTATTATTTATTACAGATTTAGTAAATTTGAAAAAAGGGTCTACGCGTTGTGCGTTACCTGCTCATATTTAAATTTAGAAAAATGATCTGTACGTGGGACAATATTAAGTATATATTTCAATGCTATTATATTCTTTCTTTAAATTGTTTAGTTGCCAATATAAACCTACAACTACGCAAGTTTATTTATTTATTATTGGGTGCGTTTGGCAGAAAAAAGCGCTAGCAAGCGCTTACATGCGTTGAAATAGTTTTCGGCCAGGACACGATTGCTACTTGAGTAGCGCTGACACATCCGACATTTTGCTTATTTAATTTGTTTGTTTTGAAGTAGAGTTTTTAAGTTGTTTTGTGCAATATTAGCTTTAAGTAATATAATAACGTGAATAAACATATACATGTTATTAAAAATTCATGATTGGTAAGTTTTTAATGTGAATACTTTACAAACATATATTTAAATTAGGTTAGGTTCCCCGGTTAAAACTAACATCGTGTCTTGGAGGAAAATAAATTTTTTTTTTTTTTTTTTTTATCGTCGGTTATGCTACTTACGATTTAACAGCGCTGACCGCTTACGATCGCCATTTTGCTTATAAGCGCTTGCTAGCGCTTTTTTCTGCCAAACGCACCCATTAATTATACACTTTGAGGATTACAAAGGGCGGAGTTCATGCCTTTAATTTCACAAGTTCACGCGCGAAATCATAAGTAATAGCTAGCTTAAAAGCTGCTTGCTAGGATTGGCTGCAGTTTTTTTTTTAAATAATGGATAATTTCAATACATCTTAGGCCTTGTTTTACATGCATTACATGAAGCTAGTTACAAAACCACGTCAAGATCCTGATAGGTTAGAATTCCTTTTACATTCCAACAAAGCATTTCACTTCACAATTTTTTGGGCGCTAGTGGAATTTTTCAAGGCATGGTTGAATGAGCTTTTTAAGGCTCACGTGGTTGCCATCTAGAACGACAAAATGGCAATGTGGTCACGTAGGTTTTAAGGGGGTGAAGAAGACGCGGGCGGGCCATCGGCGCGGGGTCCCTCGCGTGTTCGGCTAGCTGTTAGCAATACTCCGTTTATCTACTTATATAGCAATAGCGACGAGTAAGGATGGGCCAGTGAAAAACTATATCGATATATATCGTATCGATATTTTTAAACAGTATTGTTGCTTAATGTTTTGTTGATTAATACAACATTATAAAATATATCGAAATTTATAACTATCGACATATATATATATATATATATATATATATATATATATATATTATATATATATCATCATTACCGCCCTTCACAAGTCCACTGCTGAACATAGGGCTCCCCCAAGTAATGCCACAAAGCACGGTCCTGAGCCACCTGCATCCATCTACTTCCTGCATATCTTACCAGGTCGTCACTCCATCTAGTGGGGGGTCGCCCTACACTACGCCTACCGGTACGAGGCTGCCACTCGAGAACCTTTCTTCCCCATCGGTTATCGGTTCTTCGAGCTATATGGCCGGACCATTGCCACTTCAGCTTACTAATCCGTTGGGCTATGTCGGTCACTCTGGTTTTACTGCGGATATCCTCATTTCTGAGTCTATCACGCAGAGAAAATCCGAGCATAGCCCTCTCCATAGCTCGCTGAGCGACCTTGAGCGTCCTCATACGGCCAGCAGTGAAGGACCACGTCTCAGATCCGTAAGTCATCACTGGCAACACGCACTGGTTGTACAATCTAGTTTTTAGAGATTGAGTTATAACTATATATATAATTATATATATATATATATATATATATATATATATATATATATATATATTTAAGAAAATATCGATATTTCGATATATTGATATTTTTTATGATATTTTTTACCCAAGCCTAGCGACAAGCTGTAGATCCCACTTTCATAAGTGTTGGATTATTTCATAACCCACTAATAGTCTACGTAGTTTACAAATATATTGTAATTGATTGATATAGTGTTTATTTAGAAAATAGTTTCAGTTAACAATTGGGTCCTCTCAGAAAAAATCGGACGTCATGCAGCGATGGAGTGAATTTTATAGAGAAATGTATGCGTGTCATGATCTTAGTGAAGGATCCGGGGGTAACGCCATGACTGGCACGCCAGACACGGACCTCGATGACACTGAGGTCATCAGCATGAAAGAGATTGAACGTGCGATTCGAAGTTTGAAATGTGGTAAGGCTGCGGGACTAGACAGAGTTACTGCTGAAATGGTCAAGTACGGTGGGCCTCGCGTCTGGGACAGCTTTCGTCTGCTGTGCAACTTGTGCTGGCGGACGGGAGATGTCCCGGATGATTGGCGATCCGCGGTCATTGTGCCTTTATATAAAGGTAAAGGTTCACATTTTGACTGCGGGTGCTATCGGGCGATCAGCTTGACCAGTTTAGCAAGTAAAGTTTACTCGAAGGTTTTGACACGTAGGATGCAAGAGAAATCGGAAAGATTCTTATGGGAGGCACAATGCGGATTTAGACCTGGAAGAGGATGCACGGATCAAATGTTTTCTCTCCGCATGATCACGGAAAAGCTTCTGAGTGTTAACCAGAGGATTTTCTGTGCTTTTGTGGATCTGGAGAAAGCATTTGATAAGGTTATAAGGAAGAAAATGTGGGAACTGTTGCTGGGATATGGTGTGGATAGTCGATTGCTAAGGCCTGTGCAGTCACTTTACTATGACTGTAAAGCCTGTGTGCGGGTAGGGCATGACCTGTCACCCATGTTTAGCGTCCAAGCGGGCGTAAAACAGGGTTGTGTCATGTCTTCCTGGCTGTTCATACTGTATCTCGACAGCTGTTTACAGAAGCTGAAAAATAGCTGTTTGGGTGTGAAATTGGGTGACATAAAAGTAAATTGTCTGCTGTATGCTGATGATGCAGTGCTTATTGCACCATCAGAAGCAGAACGGCAGGCATTAGTCACGTGTATGAAAGAGGAATGTGAAATTAAAGGTCTTCGTTTGAATGTTAATAAAACTAAGGTTCTGGTATTTGAAAAGGACGAAGAGAGAACGGAATGTGAAATATGGGTAAATCAGGAACGTCTAGAACAGGTAAATGAAATTGTATACTTGGGGAGTGCTTTCAGCCGGGATGGAAGATGTGATTTAGATGTGGATAGGCGCGTCGCTGCCGGAAACAAAGTCAATGGTGCCCTGAATGCATTAGTCAAAAGGCAAGGCGTGGTGAAGAGTGCACGCCTTGCAATACATAACGCAGTGTTGGTACCGACTTTGTTATATGGCAGCGAAACCTGGGTATGCCAGAAGAAGCATAAAAGCAAGTTGAATGCAGTGGAGATGCGATCTCTTCGTAAAATGTGTGGCGTTACCATTGCCGATCGAAAGCGAAACGAAGAGATACGGAATATGGCATTGAAAGATGACCTTATCACAAAAATTGATAGGGGCGTACTACAATGGTTTGGGCACGTTAAGCGAATGAGTGAAGACCGAATGGTGAAGAAAATATATAGAGCGAAAGTAAATATTAAAAGGTGTCGAGGTAGACCGAGACTAACTTTCGAAGACCATGTGAGCAAATTGCTCGAAGAGGGGAAGGTCAAGAGTACTCGGATACCTAGACCGTGCATGTATGAAGAAGTTAATGAACCTGAAAGAAGCGAAAGAGGTATGTAAGGATCGTGACACTTGGCGATCTGTTCTCTCTGGCTACCCCGTTAGGGATTGTGCGTGAAGATAAGTAAGTAACGAAGTAAGTAATAATTGGGTGCACCAAAAGAGCCTTCTCGTGTATACCTATATTATAGACAGGTACAACATTATACGACTTGTACCTATGCCTATAGATGCTTACTTACGAGTCGACGTATACTTACTTTTCAACATTAAAATAAACTACATACCTACCCAGGTATGTACATTTATATTAAGTATATTTATTTATTACATACTATTTCCATTCTAACTACATCTGAATGTAGAAAATTGGAACGGAAATAGTAAAAATGAATATAATAGTAATAAATAAATGAACATTTCAGAATTTTTCAAAATTTAAGTATCACGAAACATGAGTAAGATTACATTTAACAATTAGCTAAGCATTGATACGAATGGAACACAGAAATACTTTTAAGTTTAGAAATAAAACATTTATTTTCATAGAGATTTAAATATATTATTGATAGTTAATTTATACACAGAAATTTAAAATACACATAGGCACTCAATTTTTGATGATTACGGAGGCATCTTAGGACACACCATTTTCAGCAACACTTACACTTTAGACTTCATTCGATTAAGTAAAACGACTAATAAATCACCATAAACTACTCAATTTTTACTGACTAGTACATTATTCTATGAAATACGAAATTAAACTTAATTTCAGTCAAAGCATAGAAAAGATAAACAAAACGAACTCCATTAAATTTGAAAATGATTTAAAACATTTCCGTTTATACTAATATCTCTATGTAAATTAAACAATTGAAAATGAACTTTGAAACTTTTTTTCTTTTTCACAATTCACAACACCCACAGATATATTTTATTTTTCGCTACAGAGGTGTAACACAGACTAATCATTTCAATCGGACATAAAAATAATCGGAACGTAAGTAATTTATACTTTATAAGTCATGGATTATACAACTTTTATGTGTTCTTATATTACAAAATTTATAGTTTATAATTTATACATAAAAATACTTAAACACTCACGCCTGTTACCCAGAGGGGTAGGCAGAGACTACGGACTTCCATTTGGCACATCTGACAACCTCTTTCGCCTCCTTTACATCCATATATCTACTCATACATGCTCGTCGGTTAAGGGTACTTCTAACGTAGCCCATTTTCAAAATATCGCCAATTTGGTCGATAAACTTTTTTCTAGGGCGTCCCTTCCCGGCTCGGCCGTTCACTTCTGCCATATAAATTTGATTTGTCACTCTTTCCTCATTCATTCTTTTTACATGACCAAACCACCGAAGCATTCCTTTCTTAATCCTGGTCACATCATCATCTTGCATACCACATTTATCTCTTATCATGCAATTTCTCACCCTGTCATTCAGATTCAACCCTAGCATACTCCTTAAAGACCGCATTTCTACAGCATTTATTCTACTTTCGTGCTTCTTCTGCCACACCCAGCTTTCACTACCATACATTAAAGTAGGGACTAACACAGCATTGTGAATTACCATACGTGCCTTTTTTTGACACACTCTGGTTCTTCATAATAGAGTGTAGTGCCCCATTCACTCTATTCCCTGCATTTACTCGTCGTTCTATATCCCTATCATATCTACCATCCCTGCTAAATACACATCCCAAATACACAAACTCATCCACTTGCTCAATTAACTCTCCTTCTATTCTTATTTCACATACCGTTTACCGTATATTATAATTTATAAGATAAATAAAAATATTTGTAATGGAAAAATCATAAAGATATTAAAATGCAAATATCAAATTTCCTAAACTTTTTTATTTAACTAATATTACATTAACTGATGGCGTTACCTACTACGGCCAAATACCTTATTATGGAACTGTACCCCCCTAGACTGGCGAGACTGTTTGGTTTGGTCAGCCCGCGCGCTATTTAACCGCACAATATTTATTTGATAGTTCCTTTTAAAATGATATATTCTCTTTTATTAAAAAATAAACCAATAATTCACTCAAGTATTTACTGGTGAACACATAGCCTGAATTTAATTGAAATTGATTTCATTACATTCGAATGAATCTGCTTTTTCACTTAGTGGACGTACCTAAAATTTTAGATATTTAGGAAACATTGCGATCTTTTTCTATCGAGCGAAAATCGTGTTTTGGCCATCATAATTCACTAAGAGAAATCTGTGACTTTCATAATGAATTTTAAAAAACGTGAATTCGTAGATTTTAATCACAAAAAAATTGATTTTCCGCGCACCTATAAAGCGTGATAACTCCCCACCCCCACTTCACCTTAATACCAATATTGGGCTATCGTAACCTGTCATTGATTAAAATGTTGCGTATGTGGTAAAGCCTCCTTGCAACTGTGTTTCGGCTGCACCACGTATGGTTTTACAGCGAAAATAGATGCATAATGCTGTTGTGTTTCGTAAGAATGAAATAAATCGAAGATCCTTTTACTGATACAGGTCACTAATAAATAGGCAATCATTTTTAGTCCTCGGTGACAACGCAACTGGGTTTCGATTTAACTTAATCTTCATCGCGGATAGATGGACAGAGATGTCTGTGTGTCAACATCAATTACCATCACTGTGTGTTCGTACGTAACCCCTACTTGTAAAAAATTGAATTCCAGTATGGCTGAGTTTTCAAATCTATCTAAAGATCATTCTTAACTTAACATTAAATTTAATAGTTGTTTAGAAATGGGAGGAGGCCTGTGCCCAGAGGTCGAACGAAATTAGCCCGTAATGTTGAAAATTATTAGTAAATCTGTTTGTTATTTTTTAAAACAGTGGTATCACTTCTGGTTACTTGACTAACTACTACTTCAGAAACATAAACACATTGATTTTAGAACCGAACTTCAACTTTAGTTTTGTCTTGAACGTAATATACGTAAAACTATTACAATTGTATTAGGTTATCAAAAATGGTTTAATATACTTAAGTCTCAATTTATTTGATAACCTAATGTAGACATTGTTTGTGATGATTGATGATTTTTGCAGTAAAGGATAAATAACTAATTTAAAATAAAATAAAAACTAGTGTCCGTTCGAATTATAGTCAGGACAAAATATCCAAGGATATTAGCCCGAATAAATACTATTATAAAACTGCGAAATGGATCCGAATCAGCGATGGCACTGTTTTAAGTCCACCCATCTATTAGTTCTTCAGTTACTGTATCACACATCCGAACACAGAACTCTCACGAAATAACCAGGTGTCTCGCCCATTACCGTGTGACTGACAATTGTAATCAAAATTCGATAATTAAAAAGATCACAAAAAAAATTTAAACAAGTAAATTAATTTATGTTAAATACAACTAACATAAAAAAATTACCAAAAACCCCTTTTGTGCTTTGGAATGACATTAAGTTTCCGCTTAAAAATGTAACTCTTGGGTATATTTTTAAAATGTTTGCTAACAAAAGCGTTTTCCTTCTAACAAAACGAAAGTCTAACCGTTTCGTTTGTGGAAATCGTGGCTATTCAACGCAGAGCGAAATCTGTATAAATCAACTCAAGTCCGGCTAACAGACGTAAGCCCTGGACTTAGGAACTTTCAAAGTTCGAAATGGAGTTTTCTACGATTCATGATTTTTAAATAAGGCACACAAGAACTGGCTGTAACCAGCTCACTTCGGAGGGCATAAAATACTTTTTTGTAATAAATGTTGTAAATAGTATTTTATGTCCTTTTACGTGACGTAATCCACCTCTATGCCCAATTTAAGTAGAGGCTATTGAACCATTTAAGCCACATTTCGGAAAGACAAAGAAGAAAAAGTGGTTGAAAGACAAATGTTCAAAAACAAAAATAATTTCATATTTATACTATTATTTTTTCATTTTACTTGCTAGAGCCATGCTGCAGTTATATTAGTAGTATAGTTGTAGCACGAATGGGTTGGCTCGACCGGGGGAAGAACCACGCTCTCGCAGAATACCAGCGTAAAATAGAAGTTCAATGCTGCTGTGTTTCGTATGGTGAGTGTAGAAAACCAGGGACCTTTTTTATTGGAAACGAGACATTTCATCTTAGTCCTCGTGGGTGACAACGTATCTGCAGTTTGATTCGTAATCGAGGGTAGATGTAGATGTCTGTGGGCCACAGCAACCACTTACCATCAGATGGACTATATGCTCGTTTGTCACCGTATCCTATTTAAAAAAAAACTGAAGAGATAAATATTTGCAGTCCATCTAATGATTGGCTACTGCAGTCCATGAACAATGACAGTCATTTTCAAACAAATACGGCTTAGAAGAGTTGTCAAATCTGAGTAAGATGCCTTGCCTCACAGCCTGTATACTGAATTTTTATATCCTTCCTACTCAGACACAGCAATGCAGGCACGGAAATAAGTTAGAGGGTGGTTATCACCCAGACCAATTTTTGGACAAGAGGAAAAACATGTAATTTTAATACATAGTGGTACATAGTGAATTAATACATAGAGTGCTATAAAGATATTTGGGTCGGGATTATTCTGAGTAATGAATTTGGGTAAGTGTAGAATAATTATCGACGAAAAGCTGCTCCCCCTAACACATACACAACGGGAAACAATAATAAACTGTCGACATAAGGAGGCCATTCACGAAGCGGCGGTCGTACACACCATTTCGCAAACTTCTGCTTCACAAACGACAGATATGGTCTTAAAATGATTGGTCGCATAGCGGTTTGTACTGCTAAGGTCATGTCGAATTTTTGACGAAAACTTCATCGCCCCTTTCGGTATGGCCGCAACTGTAGTAACGTGAGTATTGATTGCGAGGGTCCGAACGACCAAGCTATCTATCTGTCAAGCAATAATCTCAAGGAACGACAATTTTAGTGGGTCAAATAATAAAAAAAAAAACAAATGAAAAAAAAGAAGCAAAAGAAATGAAAAGATATTTATGACCGAGCTTATATTGCTGTATGAAGAAGAAAATCTGTTTTATCGAGCTATATAATATAAACAAAGGCTTATTGTCATTGCAGAGTTTTGCAGATAGTAATTGCCAACTTCGAATTTCTATTTAGAAATTTAGGATCCTATAATTAATAAAATTAAAGCTAAACCCAAGCATACCACTGCAGGACTTCAAAACACAGTTAGTTCATTCTGTCATTCTTAATCAATGTACAGTGTTCGCGTAAATATAAGAAATCATTATGTTATTACTTGTAAGGCAGCTTTTTCTGGATATTTGTTTTTTATGTATGATAAATAATTAATAAAAGAGAGTTACTTTTCGTAAAGCCGTCATATTAATGATATTACATCTTCCATTATTTTTTTCATTATGTATTTATTTACGCAACATGGCAAGCCACTTACCACAAGTAATTACAAACAACCGCGACTATCCATTCTTTTCGCGGATCATCTGTTCGTCCAAGTTAACACATGTGTGTATATCGAACTGTCGTTGCGACGGCTTGATCGACGGTCTGTCCTACTGTCGCTATGTGAATAGTCCCTATTATCACAGTTTGCAGAGTCCAACAGTTAGGAAACAAATGTACTTGTGCAGAGCAATAGCACAAGGCTTGCGGGGAAGAGGGTGGCGTGACCTTGTGCCAGCGCACTCCACTAAGTCTGCTGTACGATACATGCGGTTGATAACAGTGTGTTTTAAAGTACTTGTTTAAGTAATAAGTTCTTAAGTAATAAGTACCAAAGCCATTTTCGATAAATATATTATCTATAATGGTGTATTACTATTATAGTTATATGAGTTACTAAGTAAAGTTGAATTTAATTGACGATCATGCTTGTTTCCCTCATATGTTTTTTTGATAAATTTGTTTATCCGATTGCGATTAAACTAAAATACTAAATTTTCACGAAAATATTGGCAGTGCAACACTTGTAGTTAAATGTGTTTTTTCTTGTGATAATAAAAATATCTTATTTAATAGTAGTTTTTAACTTATAAGTAAGTAATAAGGAACATAGTGTTAATAAATGATAATGAGTATTGTGATATCCAAAATAATTTTATTCCCAATTTCGTGACAACTCCTAGCATATTTGCGACGACGACATAAATAGTAAATAACTGTGCGGGCGGCGGCATCGCCTGACATCAGAGGCGTTTCTCTACCTTCAGTTCTTTAAACTGTGCTATTATGCTGATTGGGATTTGTCAGCCGACATTTTTGACGTAACTACAACCAGCAAGAAACACTCGAACAAATACCAAAAGCCGAATTGCTGACTGTACTGGGGCCTACCCATCCGGTAAAGTTGCGTAAAACGATAAAAGTCCAACAGAGCGTAAATAAACACATGAATTTTTCTGTTCAGACAAGCCTATTAAAGCTTCTAATAGTGTTTTTATATCGGTTCTTTTGTACAATAAATAATACCGAAACCTCTACTATACTGAACGAATGTACAGTATAGTAGAGGTTTCGGTAAGGTTTCGGTAAGTAAAGTAAGTTGGGAACCGCGGGTGGGTGTAAATAAGTGCAGACGTGTTTCGTTTCGTAAAACGTATTTATTTTAAAAAAGTAGTAATTTACCATACTTTTATTATTTTTCTATATAATACAGTATTAAGCATCAACGCGTAAAGGTTTACCTTCTTATGCACTAGTTTTTAGCACTGCACAAACTGCTGGAACCAAGTTTTTTACACACGAACATTTGTTGCTACATACGTCACTATGTCCACAATTGCCGATATTTCCAGAAGTCAGGAGTCTTTGGAAGCGCTCATCACTCGTAAAATGGCAGATTTTGAATCAAAACTCAACTCCAGCGCTTCCAAGAGTAGCAATGTAGACAGGATCAGCGAGGACTATACCGCTTTTCAGAGTTACGTCAAGGATATGTTTAACCTTCTTCGCCAGCAAATTGCAGAAGTCAGTCGCTCGCTTGACATTATAGAAACAAGGCATCGCAGGAAATTCCTTTTAATGGGCGGTGTCCCTGAAAAACCAGGCGAAGATTTATCCGATGTCGTGATCAAAATTTTTCACGAAAATCTAGGTCTTAAAGATATAGCACCATCTTGTCTTCGAGCAGCATACAGACTTGGCCCGGTCAAATTACACCATACTCGTCCTATATTAATGCGCTTCACAGATATGTCACTGCGCTCAACCGTTTGGTTTAAAAAAACAATGTTAAAAGGCACCTCGTTTAAATTATCGGAATTCCTTACAAAATACAGGCAAGACTTATTTCTTCAAGCCCGTAAGCATTTTGGAATTAAAAAGTCTGGTCATTCGAGGGCAACATAAGCGTTAGACTGCCTGACGGGTCTCGACGTCACATCTTTAGCGCTAATGACCTGGATGCACTACTGCGCGATCTTCATAAAGCTGGGTGCAACGAGGAGCCGGAGCAAGTGAAGGCAGGAACTAGTAGTGTAGTTTCCCGTAGCGAGCAGCCAAGAACCCGACGAGCATTCAGAAATAAGTAAACATTCTCGGGTTAGTGGTAATACTTTGTTTACACTTCGACGGCTTATTAATTACTACTACTGCTGTGTGTACTGTGTACGTCACTGAGCGCTTTTGTATTCGATCCTTTTGTTCTCCGCAACCGGTTACTAGGCTGGTTTGCGACACAAGTAATAGTAAAGACTAATCTGAACCTTAAATTTCGTGAAATGACGCTTTAGAGTATTTTTTTTTTTCGTTTAAATTACCACTTCTCGTAGTGATTAACATATGTTTTTTTTCCTTTTTTTCAATACGTATGATTTTTGTTGTCTCTGCAATTGTAAATAATTAAAATTAGATACTTTCTTGTAGTAAGTATTACTAGTTGTTTTCGTGTAATATTTTAATTTTTCTTTTTGTAAACAGTTTACCGGCCCGTTTGTTTGCAGTGCAAATATCAGTTAATAGGGTTTTTTTTATTTTTTTTAGACTATATATATATATATACTTTATATAAATAATATATATACATATATCATAAGTATAATCATATGTTATGACAGATTCTGATACCAATGAACTATTTCTCTCTGTTGATTCAGATTCTTCTTTTTTTTCACTAAATGACTCTTTTTCGGAACCTACTACTCTTCGTTATCTGCTTACTCAAAAGTTTCATGGTTTGACTAATAACTTTAACGTTTGTTACATTAACGCTCAGAGCATTCCGCAACATTATAATGAACTTGTTGATACTTTTCATAATCAGTCTATTTCTGCGATACTTGTTTCGGAAAGCTGGTTAAAACCTACCTTACCGTCTACCTCCTTTGGAATACCTGGTTTTGTCCTCTTAAGAAATGATCGTACGGGCAAAAGAGGTGGGGGTGTAGCGGTGTACTTACGTAATGGTATACCCTATAAACAATTATGTGCTTCTTCTTCTGTTTATTCTGGTACAATAGAATACATGTTCTTGGAGATTACCATCAGTGGGACTAAGACTGTTCTCGGTGCAATTTACTGTCCACCAGGAGTTAATTATTTTTGTGACCTTGAATCAGCTCTTTTTTTCTATCGGCTCTGATTATCAGCACTTTATTATAATGGGAGACTTCAATACCGATATTCTTTGTAACTCTGCGAGGTCACGTGAATTGTATACAGTTATGAACTCCTTTAATTTGTCAGTTCTTCCTCTCGACCCCACACACCACAATCTTGATACTGCTGATTCTTTAATAGATTTAATAGTGGTCGCTTCTGAAGACCATGTCGTTGGCCATGGTCAACTCTCCGACCCTGGGTTTTCGCGGCACGATTTACTGTATATTTCTTATAGGATTAAATGTCCTAAGGTCAATCATGTGATGGTGCATCTGCGTAATCTAGCGAGACTTAATGTTGAAGAACTTCAGCAAGATGCTTGTAGTATAGATTGGAGTGATACTTACAGCGTAGAGAGTGTTGACGAAAAAGTAGCTCTTTTTAATTCAAATATACAGAAGTTGTTTGATAAACACGCTCCTCCACATAAAGTCAGACTGAAACGATCTCCTGCGCCGTGGATTACTGAGGATATCCGCAAGGCTATGGCAAAGCGTGATCGAGAATTTAGTAAATATAAGAGTAATCGGTGTACTGTTAACTGGACTCGATTCAAAGTCACTAGGAATCGGTGTAATCAGATGGTGCGGGCCGCTAAACGCCGTTATATTCATCGAAATATCCTTAACGCTTCTATGGCTGATTCGTGGAAATTTTTAAAATCAATCGGGATAGGTAAACCTGCTTCTAACTTTGATCCTTCAATATTCTCTGTTAATCAACTTAATACATACTTTTCTACTGCACCACAACTGCATTCGTCAATTAAATCTACTACTATTGCCCATGTTAATTCTCTTCCAAAATTTTACAAAAGCTCTTTCAATTTTTCTCCCGTTACTGATGAGGATATAAAAAAGTCAATTTCTTCCATCAAGTCCGCCGCAGTAGGCTCTGATGATGTGAGCAGAATCATGATCAATCTCATCCTCGATTATGTCTTACCAGTACCCACATAGTAAATTTTTCATTAGATACTGGGGTTTTCCCTTCACTATGGCGAAATGCTTTTGTTCTCCCACTTCCAAAAATAAATAATCCTAGTTCTGTTTCTCACTTTCGTCCTATCTCTATTCTTCCTTTTTTATCAAAAGTACTTGAAGCTGTTGCTCACAGACAAATTTCTGACTACGTTTTTAAAAATAACTTTTTAAGTAGCTATCAATCAGGTTTCAGGCCAGGACATAGTACAACAACAGCCCTGCTTAAAGTTACGGAAGATTTACGTATAGGTATGGAGGAGTCAAAATTAACTGTGTTAGTTTTAATAGATTTCTCAAACGCTTTTAATGCTGTTGATCATGACATCCTTCTTACAATACTTTCTCACATTGGTTTCTCCTCATCAGCGCGGGAATGGTTCACATCCTATCTTCAGGGACGTCAGCAGGCTATTCGCGTGGGTCCAGTTATTTCGGACTGGTGCACGCTGGTTGCTGGCGTTCCTCAAGGCGGAATTCTCTCACCTCTTTTGTTTTCAATTTTTATAAATCTCATTACATCTCACATTCGCTGCACGTACCATCTCTATGCCGATGACTTACAAATATATGCTCAGTCTGATGTTAACGATATCGAAGATGCGATCACTGAGCTAAACTCTGACCTCACTCGTATCTCTGATTGGTCTAGCAAATTCGGTATTACTGTTAACCCTGCCAAGTGCCAGGCAATTATAGTTGGAAGTAGCCGTCGCTTATCTACATTGGATTTTAATTCACTGCCACCTGTAAATTTTAATAATGCTGTCATACCTTATACAGCTACTGTGAAAAATCTAGGACTTATCATTGACAGCAGTCTGAGTTGGCAGCCGCAAGTCACGGAAGTAAGCAAAAAAGTTATCAACACCTTGCGTTGTCTGTATCGACTCAAGAATTTTCTTCCAGTGAGAACAAAGGTAATGTTGGTTCAAACGCTCGTATTACCAATACTAGATTATGCAGATGTATGCTATGCTGATGCCTCTCAAGAACTTCTTAACAAACTGGATCGTCTTCTCAATAATTGTATTCGCTTTATCTTTGGCTTACGTAAATTCGATCACGTCTCTTCATTCCGTTCTCAGCTCAAATGGCTGCCTCTTCCACTTCGTAGATCTTTTAGAATCCTTTCTATGCTATTCTCTATTTTACACGATCCGTTTGTCCCTGCATATCTGAAATGCAAATTTCAGTATCAGGGCGATTCTCACAACCGATGTCTTCGTTCCGCGGAAAATCTAACTCTTCATGTTCCTTTCTGTCGCACGGGCTTCTCTTACAATTCTTTCACTTCAAATGCAGTAAGACTCTGGAACATGTTACCTAGAAATATAAAAGAAGCAAAAACTAAACCTATCTTTAAACGTTTACTCTGGGAATATTACTTAAAGAAGCAGTAGTTGTTTCGGATTATAATAAAAAATTTAAAAACTTCAGAAACTGTTATATTCTCAAGTATGTATAGTATAAAAATATCATATTTATTTATTGTGTATGTATTTATTGTGGGTATTTGTGTATATATATAAAATAATATTGTATGCATGTAAGTAGTAATGTAAATGTATATGTATGTGTATTGTTTATTATCATTATATTATAATTTTGTATTTTTTCCTTAAACATTTAATTTTTTTTTTAATTATGAGTTTTGCACCCATCACTAGATTCTCTGCACAAACCAAAGGTAGACTGGTAGAGAATGCCTTTAGGCATTAAGTCCGCCGTTTTGTACATTTCTTTTATGTGTGCAAATAAAGCTTAAATAAATAAAATAAATAAATGTACAGCACGTCTCAGAAAAAAACGAATGTTCTTTTTAACGCACTATTTTAATTAATATTTAAGTGAAAAACATGACAACACGGTAATTTGCAACAAACTTCAAACAAATAATGTCACACGTGCGTCGTCACTTCTGAGGACTAACGTGTAATGGCACAGAACTTAATTATTATAGTAATTATTATAGCTTTCCCACCTTTCCAACCGGCTCCGGTTTTGTTTGTTAAGTGCTCACTTACTGCTGTAGTAAGTGCATTAATGCTTGATTAGTTTGTTCAATATTCTGTATTACATATTTATGCTGCATTGTCATAAACCCTTTTTTCAACTTCTATCACCTTTCAGAAACGGAAACTTTTGTAGTGATTTCTTCTATTTACGCGAACACACTACACATTTAAATAATACAAGTTTTTACGGATTTTATCGCGTATGTTAACTTTTTTTTAATGCTGATGCAACAATTAGATTTACACAATTACAATTAGACAATTGACAATTAGATTATTATCTAAAGGCCTCAATTATGCAAAAACACCGCGTAGATTACCGTACGAAGAAATTATCTGTAGAGTCGAGGACTGTTTATTTAAAAACAATATGTGGAAAGAAGATTTGGAGGCGATACGTCAAGACATTTCGTCTATGTTACGTCGAAGTTTAGTGCCTGAACCGAATCTTCCCAAAGACGAATTTATAGCGTCAAAGAACCTACGCAATAAACCAGAACTCACGATTCGACGACGACACGACACAGATAAGGGAAATGCCACGGTAGTCATCGATACGTCAGATTATAATTCCAAAATACTAAAACTTTTGTCGGATGTACGACCCAGCAAATAACACACTTAAAACAACTAGTAACTCATAAAGAAATACTCCGAATAATTAAATCTGGGCGTAAAATCTACGATAATCTATAATAATCTATAATACCTACGTATGCCAAATCACCAAAGTTGTATGTATAGTATGGGTTACCAAAAATACACAAGCCAATGCTACACCATCCCATAGTGAGCCGAATCGATTCACCAACTTACAGATTGGCTCAACACTTAGCGAAATTACTTTCACCGCTCAGGGGACATACAAGAGCACACATAAAAGATTCCTAACATTTTGTGAGCAAGATTAAAGACCTACATCTGGCAGATAGATGAAATTATGGTCAGTTTTGATGTGCATGTATTATTCACATGCTTACCTGTTGAAGACTGCATCTCAATTGTAACTAGAAGGCTGGAAGAAAACAACGTGCCCATACAGTATTACTCAGACACTGTCTTACATTTGGCTACTTAGTGTGGATAGATGAGTTCTACAAGCAAGTAGACGGGATGGCAATGGTCTCAACTGTATCTCCCATTGTCGCCGACATATTCATGGAAGCCCTGCTTACTTCTCACATAAATCCAAGATTCTACAAGCGGTACGTAGACGACACTTTCACAAGTCTACCTTTAGATAACATAACTGCATGTTTAGACCATCTTAACTGTATAAATTCTAAAATTCAGTTCACAATGAAGTTAGAGGCAAACAATACTTTAGCTTGTTGCTAGATGTGTTAGTAATTCGGAATTCTGATAACACCTTGAGCCACACTGTGACCCAAAGACCCATACAAAAGACCCATACAGATAGATATTTGAACGGTGATTCTTTACAGTTAGCTACCGTCGGCAAATCTTTGTTTCAGGGAGCACGAGGGATCTGTGACAGTAAACACCTGGCTGCAGAGCTTCAGTACGTCAAGTAAGTTTTGCATGACAACAAGCTTCGGATCCCACGCTTACATCACAGTGAACGAGTAAAGCCGGCCACAGTAGAGCGTGTACCTGCTGTACTGCCATATGTCAGAGGAGTCACTAACAAGATTGGCTACATCTTGAAGCGTGCTTCTATTAAAACATATTTCTAGCCGTCGAAGAAGATTGGTCTTTTTTACCATCGGTCAAGTGTAATATCCCTCTACAAGATGCAAGAGTGTACAAGCTTGATTGTGAATGTGGTCTCTCTTACATAGGACAAACTAAAAGATTAATTAAAACCCGCGTTAAACAACATATAGCTGCTGTTAAGAATCGACGCTCTGGGAAGTTTGCAGTCTGTTAACACGTGCAAGTTCGCCCCCGTCACTACATCAGATTTGATAGACCAAAAATCCTCGCTAAAGAACACCGATTCATTCCTAGGATGATTCGCGAGGCTATTGAAATCAAAAAACACCCTAATTTCAATACAGAAGATGGCTGGGTGCTACCATCTGCTTGGGATCCTATAATTAATAAAATTGAATCCCAACACAAGCATACAACTGCAAGATTTCAAGATACTAAAAGTTCATACTGTGTAGATCGGAACAAAAATTAAAATTTTAATCTGTGGTAAACGTAAACTAGGACATCTGGACGTTGAACACCTCAGTCCCCTGTGACCATGGGTGCTGTAAAGTACTCGAAACGTCGGGTTTATAAAAACGTGAATATACGCGATAAAATCCGTAAAAACTAGTATTATTTAAAGAAACTTTTGTATTTAATATAGATTATAAATAATACTTATTGAAAGTCGCTCTTGTGTTGAATTTGCCTCTGGTTTGGAAAAAAACCTCTATCCTGGGAAGAAACCAAGTCCAGCAAGGAACCCAGTGGAATTTCTTTTCGGAAAAAATAAGCAGCTTACAATCATATAGTCGTATGTCACATAATTAACAATACAAAACGAATTAGAAATAGCTTGGTAGCAATCACAACCCCTGGAGGGTTGATATGATCCACAAACATTATCTCAGGGTATTATTATCTTCAGATAAAATTGGGTTTATATGCAAGTACAGTTATAATTAATCATTTGTTCTTGTCATCTACTGTTCTTGAAGTAATTACAGGGCAGACAACACGATGACATTACAATTTTTTTTGGCTTCAAGGAAAGGGCGCATTTATATGTTTGGCATATCATATAGTTGACATAATTAAATAGAGCCGTGATAGCTCATGGGTTGGCCGACAGCTTCTTACTTTACGTGACTCATTTCCATTTAGCAACAAGGCGATTGAGCGCAGTCATAAGAAAAATATAAAATGGAAAAAATGTTAAGTCCCCAACACTCCAGGAAATGTAGTATTTCATAAAATTTACAAATTAAAACATTTTCAAAGAACTAAAAAGAAAAAATGATATTGACATAACAGTTTCTGATGTCGGGATTAAAATACACAATATGTCCAAATACTAAAAAAACTAATCAATTTTAAGACGTCGTTAAGTCTCGTGCTGTCCCTATCACTTTAAGTCAAAGTGACTGTGACACCACCAGACTTAACGACATCTTAAAAAGCTTATTAGTGTATCGTAAAATTAAAGCTTCAACTTCAGAAGCTAAACGGATTTTTTTTATTATTTTGAATTTGTTTCTAATTATATTACGTAAGTTTAAATTTTTGACCCTATTGAGTAAACTAAGGATTATCACACTCTCAAGGTAAGAACTAGAATGTGATCTAAATATTTATCGTTAAATCTCCATTTTTCCATTATCAAGGAGAGGATTTTTTTCTTTAAATTTAAAATGGACTTTTATATGGAATTTTATAGGAAATGAATCTGTAAAATCGATTAGCAATCAGCGAAGATAACATGCGTACAAACAAAACCTCTACTTTTTTTGAAGTCATTTAATAAAAGGTGTTCTGCGGCTAGTTGTAGTCTACTGTTGATTCTTAAAAAGTGGATTATCGATTGGGTTCAAAGTTGTTAAAGTTATTTCTAAGTACCTATTGCATAATAGCTTGACGAAGTTAACGCCTTCAAAAGCTTTGATAAGACACGTTCCACCTTATCTTTAACAGGCGTAGTAGATCTAGTTCACACACGTTCTCGGGTATTTTAGTATGCAAATTTAAATGGTTTAAAATTTATCGCAGCAGAGGCTATGTTTAACTTACAATTGTTATTACATTGAATTTCAACGATTTATATGTTATGAAGTCCATGAATTTTGTAAACTAAATCGAGCTTTTTTTATGAATATGGATATCCACTACTACATAATATCATCCCGTGGGTACCGTAAGAAGTGACAGAGAGAAATGAAAAATAAGTTCCTCCTTATAACAACTGGAACAAACTGCGATAAGTAACCACCTGCCTGCCAAGCGTTGCAACTACATATGTATAACAATCAAATATTACACCTACGTGATAGAGCCACGCTGCACTGTATTATGGTTGTAGCATGAATGGGTCGGCTCGACCGGGGAAGGACCACGCTCTCACAAAATACCAGCGTAAAATAGCAGCTTAATGCTGCTTTGTTTCGTATGTTGAGTGTAGAGAACCGGAGACCCGTTTTTACTGGAATCGAGGCGTTCCATCTTAGTCCTCAATACTAACATATTTTAACATACGTATACATATTTTCCAACGCATCTGCATTTTGATTCTTAATCGAGGATAGATGTAGATGTACATGGGCTACAGCATCCATTTACCATCAGGTGGACTGTGTGCTCGATTGTCACCCTTATCCTATAAAAAATCATCTAAGGGAGAGGTCTATGTTCAGCAAATCCTGATCAAACATATATTGCTAAAACCGTCGTCTTTGAAACATGATTTTCCTAATAAAGTATATGTCGCATTCGCCTCGCTTTATTGCTATGAATATGTTCACGACTCATACCTGAATGTTCTTACTTCTTCAATGTTTTTTTTTATAAATACTGAAATGAAATAGGAATAAACTTTTACTGAGTTAATTCCGCCATTTACTATCAGCTGAATCGTTTACTAGTTTGCCCTTTAATATAAGGTCGGGGAAAAATTTTCTTCTTATTTTATATACAAATTAAAGACATTTTTTTTTAAAAGTTGAGTTACATTAATTATAATATATAATACGTGCCATTTTCGTTGCTGTTAGAAATCTTGGGATTAGTAATTAAAAATCCGACAAATAGTTTTGACAGTCCTCTCTTGATGTTAATACATATAACACTTCCCAAAGAATTCTGAAGAGACCGAAACAGGTGAAAATCTGAGGGTGCAAGGTCAGGACTATATAGTGGATGTATTTTCACTTCCCAACCGAGCTCTCTCTATTTTTACTGAGTAGCCAAAGATGTGTGTGGTCTGGCGTTATCATAATGAAATACCACTCCTTTTCTGTTGATCAAATGCCGCCCGTTTTTTGTCAATTTCTTGCTTGAGTCTTATTTGTTGTGGACAGTAGAGATCCAAATCTATGGTTTTGTCCGGCGGTATAAGCTCATAATAAATTATGCCCTTTCAGTCCGCCCATAAACTCAGCATCACCTTATTGTCTTTTCAAAAATGGTTCGGTTTCCTTACGTTTCAATAGAGAATCACAAATGAGTATACAATTCATTAGGTTTCTTTCAGTGACCTTGTGTGGTACCCAAATATCGAGCTTTATTGTATATAGCTAGACTTTTTCAAAAGGGTCAAAACTGTCTATGTTGTAAATACTAATATGCCGATCTTGCTCCATTCTTTCCAGACCAGAGCCAGCTGCATATTTGACATCAATATTCCCGGACTGAAAACGCTTGAACCAACATTGTGCTACTCTTACTGACTCTGCATTATCTGACTCTGCATTTCTTCATTACATTCACTCATTTTGGCGGACAAAAAACAATTAAAAAATGGCGGGAAAGTGTTCCATATGTATTGACATTAAAACCAGCCAGATACAAACAGCACTACCAAAGAGATTTTTCTTCAATTTTATACAAACAAAATACGAAGAAACTTTATCCCAGACCTATTATATATATATATATATATATATATATATATATATATATATATATATATATATATATATATATATATATATATATATATATAATATTACGTATGTAACTTGTCACTGTTTGTATTCGTAAAGGTAACGCTTTGTAGAATTAAATTGAAATATGATACTGAGTTGAAGCCATCTATCTGTCTACAAATTAGTAGTAGAGCAGTATCATAACATACTTCCGACAGTTCTGAGAATTTGTTGCTGGAGGCGCAGCTGCTTCTTACCTATATTAAACAACATCTTATAGTTTCCATCTGGCTTTAGTTGTTTCCGTTAAAGACAAAGCTACTACATCACTATTACAATGCTCTATTCGTGTTCTTACAATTCCAGATTTTTCTATCATTAAGACATCAGTTTTGCATAAGTTGGAGTGCTTTGCATTTACTAAAATTGTTTTTTATAGTTATATGGCAATTGTTTTTATAGTTATATTTGACTATAGTATATTAGTCGAAATAGTGACTCGGATTCTCTGTGAGCTATATAGCTTGCGGGTTTTTGTTAATGTATATAAGTCAATGTTAGACTACTGTCCTAATACATGGTAAGTGGTGGAGTAACTGATGAACACTGAATTGGCTTAACACTCTTTTTTATGGAATAAGTCAAAGTCCAACTCATGGTAAGCGGATTATGTGACTCGTAGATATCTACATACATCTATCCTCGATTAAGCATCAAAATGCAAGTGCGTTGTCATCCCTGTGGACTAAGATGGAATGCTTCATTTCTAGTAAAAAGGGTATCTGATTACTCACCATACGAAACACAGCAGCATTAAGATACTATTTTACATTGGATTTTGTGAGAGCGTGGTCCGTCCCCGGCCGAGTCGACCTATTCGTGCTACAACCGTAATATATTCGCAGCTCTTCAACGTATAGAGATCCTCTTGCCTCAAATACTTCCATATTGTAATCAAAAGGAAAGACAGATGCTGGTAAATGATTCCACTCCATTGCTGTGCATATTACAAATGACGGAGTCGAATAATTTAGCAGATATTTGTAACCATTACTACACGTCCCTAATTGGTAATGCCTCCTCTCGTCTCGGAAGCTTATGTCGATTTATGTTGTGTGTACTATGAAATTTAAGTGGAGTATCCAGCAACAGGTCTGGTCTATCGCGGGTCTTGAACATTTTTTGTAATTATTATTCACGTTGATCGAGCAAGTAGATGAGTTTGTATATTTGGGCTGCGTATTTAGCAGGGATGGGAGATATGATAAGGATATAGAACGACGAGTGAATGCGGGAAATAGAGTAAATGGGGCCCTGCACTCTATTGTGAAGAGTCAAAATGTGTCAAAAAAGGCACGTATGGCAATTAACAATGCTGTGTTGGTCCCTGCTTTAACGTATGGTAGTGAAAGTTGGGTGTGGCAGAAGAAGCACGAGAGTAGAATCGACGCAGTAGAAATGCGGTCCTTAAGGAGTATGTTAGGGCTGAATCTGAATGACAGGGTAAGAAATTGTGTAATAAGAGAAGAGTGTGGTTTGCAAGATGATGTTGTGACCAGGATTAAGAAAGAAATGCTTCTGTGGTTTGGTCATGTGGACAGAATGAATGAGGTAAGAGTGACAAAGAAAATTTATGTTGCAGAAGCGAATGGCAGAGTCGGAAAGGGACGTCCTAGGCGAACGTTTATCGACCAAATTGGCGATTTATTGAAAACGGGCCGAATTAGGAGTACCCTTAACCGACGAGCGTGTATGCGTAGGTGTATGGATGTGAAGGAGGCGAGAGAGGTGTGTCAGGATCGTGCCAAATGGAAGTCTGTAGTCTCTGCCTACCCCTCTGGGTGACAGGCGTGAGTGTTTATGTATGTATGTTATGTATTATTCACGTTTGTCGAGATGTAATGGATTTTATACATTTCAGTATTTAGCGTCTAGTTACTCGAATAGAGCATTCCTATCAAGTTATTCCTATCATATTATACTGAGCTATGTTTAGCTCTGCTGCTCGAATACAGCATTCCTAATAACTAATTTTTGTACACATTGTTGTGTTGCCTACTTAGGAGAACTCATCGCCTCATTTCGCCTCGTAGGTCATTTATTTATTCATCCTTAATTTAAAACTTATTTAATAAAATATTACAAAGGGCGGATAAAATGTATACTGAAATTTTGTGCCAGAACCCGGATCACTTGTCAATGTTGCGAGACGTCTGGTACTAAGGTCGCCTATCCGCCGGCCAAGCTTTATGGTAATCCTCCTCATATAAATGAGGTTCATGTCCAGAAGTGGACTTCCACGGGCTTATAAAGAAAAAAAAAACTATAGCATCTTTTGTTTTTAGAAACAAAATTATAAGTGCTTTAATGTATACTTTAATACGATTATTTTGCTGGATATATCAAATAAATATTAAAAGCTAAATTAAAAGACCTCAGAAAGGCAAATCAGTGGACTTAAATACAGTTAATGATACGATAGGAGAACTAGTGAGTGAATTCAGTCTATTAAAATGTATGGTAGTTATGTGGGTAAAGGTGGTTTCTCGGTCAATCTTAATGATGTTCAATAAGGTACAGAAATCATAATCTTAATTACTGGCAACTCGTTATAGACCTCTGGGACGAAATCTCACTTTCATCTTATTTATTATGGTGGATAAATTTAAGTCTGTTTATTTATAAGCCTTCTTGATATAAAAATGTGCTAGCTCGGATTCAACTTTTAAAGTAATATTGTACGATATAAATAGGTAAATATGTTTCGGCGTAAACTTATCAAAGGTAGGAACAAAAAATCGTGTGACATCGCATTAATGCTGTTTATTTGAAAAGGGTCTGGGGTTGAGCCTTCGAAAAGGAAATCTCGGCTTAATATCTTGAAAGGGGAGGAAGTGACCTTTGAACATCGGACCAGTGTATGTTTCAGTCACTTTTGTATTTCTGTCACATGATAAATTTGATTTTGTGTTGGATATAATTTACCTGGTTACGTAATTTACGAAATATGTAAAGTAAAGTTGCAGCCTATATACATGACAGCAGTGTTATGTATATAGTCTGCGGCATAGGCCTCCTCTCATTTTTGAGAAGATTAATCGAATATGTAGGATATTTCTTCATATTCCTAGATAATCAAAAGTAAGCCTTCAAAATATTGCTTGTAGATTAAGAAACAAGATAACAAGAGTAAACAGTAAACAAGAGAAAGAAAAATATAAGAACAGGCAACTACGAATTCATTTTTTAAATACCGCGTTATTTTTCATATTTTTACATTGTCATCCGATTCTGAGCCGTGTTCAAAAATTCAAGTTCCTAGCTCATCGAGAAGTTAGTTTAAAATTAGACCCCAACATAAATACGAGGTAAAACCTAATGAAAGATTTGACGGCTCCGTAGCGCAGTGGACGTAGGTTCGTTTGGTCCAAAAACAAATTGTCCCGGGTCTAGTTGTGTGCTTTTGGTACGGTGGTAAATCCCGTCTACTATACAAGAGAAAATCCTACTGTGGGCGTTACGCTCAAAAAACTATTCTAACCGAGGTACCAATAAAAATATTTATTAAAAAAAAAGTAAAAAATAAATATATCAATACAAACAACAAAACACAACATATGGACGAGTACCCACGAAAATCCGCAAACCGACTGCCGCAGATCCAGCGTTTATATTGTGTCCGCATCTAAAGCCGACGCGACTGGAAATCTGGAAAGGTCTGCCCGTTGAAAAGCCGTAGGATTAACACAGTTTAAGAAGGGGAGATTTTTTTCTTCATCTCGAACTAAATTTTGCACGATCAACCCGCCAAATTACGGGCGTTTTTGCTACCGGCGTTTTAGTCCTTCACGAGCGACGGAGAATCTTCGTTTAAATGACACCATGAATGGCGCCTAAAATTCCTTTTCTTACAATTTAATTTCTTTAAAAAATTTTACATACTTAATCGTGTTTGTTTTTACCTATTTTTTACGAAAATTCAAAGTAAGAAAAACTTTGGAATAAAAATATGGCCATTAAATAATTATTGTTCCGCGTTTAGATGTTTCGTCATTATCATTATTACAGGTACAGGCTGTCAAAAACTCACTACTTGACTTAAGCTTCCACTGCCTTATTTATTTATTTATATTTATTTCAAATCTTTGTCGCACAACAATTGGCGTACTTATTGCCTGTAGGATATTTCGATCTTTATCTCATATAATATGATAAAGATAAATACTACATATATATACGATCGACACGAGCTAAACAGTCAGATGAGACAAACAGAATAAAGATAAAGATACTCCCTATATAATATCTTTAAATGACGACCAACATTCATTATCATCATCATTAGCACCAGTACAGTTCCTCACTAGTCCATTGTTAACATAAACCAAGGCCAAACCATAGCAAGGTAAAGTAAAACAGTACCAGCATTTTTATTATAAGCGTAGAGTCGCGCTACAGCTATACAATGGTTGCAGCACGAATGACTTGAAACGACCGGGGGAAGAACCCCACTCTTACAAAATACCAGCGTAATATAGCAGCATAAGACTGCTGTGTTTCGTATGGTGAGTGTAAAAACGCATCTATATTTTCCTTCGTAGAGAGTAAGTGTTGATGACTATGGGCCACAGCATCCACTTATCATCAGGTGGACTGTGTGCTCGTTTGACATATTCATTAAAAAAATATCTAATAACTTTGAACTTAAGTATTTAAAAGCTTTTAGTCTATTAAATCTACCATAAATATTCCTAGCGTACCATTCGCCTTGATTAAAATGTAGAACGCGATTTTAATAAGAAACCCAACGGCCAATTTGCGCGGAATTTGATTTTCAACGTAAGCTAGCTGTTAAGTTGTAATTTTACACATCGGCGTTATGATAATTTTGAAAATTAACGTTTGGTAAAATATAGTGAGCTTAAATAAAATTTTAAATTTAAGCGTTTACGTGGTAGAGTCACGCTGCGTTGAATTAGATCAAACAGTCGTGACCGAATTCCGAGGCCAAGGCGGCTGCCTGTCTCAAGGGAGACCCATCTGCGCAGGACAGCGCAATTTCAGGTGCACTCTTTATTTCTTATACTTTAAGAATGATGGGATGGCAAATCTACACGACCGGACTGAGAACAGGCGGTTTTGCATGCAAGACCAACAGATTTACGTAATTTCCGAGGGATGAAACACCTATAACTTGAATCCGTGCTGCTAATGAGAATCTGAAAGAAAAACCCAATCACTGAAAAATCACATTATAAATGAATACGTCTTATGTGTATGTATGTGACTGGTATACTTACCACTCATATGTTTCACGCGCTAATTAAAATGGGCTTCATGGAAAGTAATATGTTTCGTTATTACAGTAACATTAATTAAAAAATATATCCGACCGTGCAAAGCCTGTTGAAATCCGCGCTATTCATACCTCCGGCAATTGAAATTCGAACTGGTCGAGAAAAAAGCTCCGAGAAGGGTAAACAGATTGTTTGCAAAGTGCAAACATTTGAATTACGGTATTATGGGAATACGGTTAGCGGCAATTACTATGATACATATCAGTAAAATTATCCATCTTGATAGCTAGCTAATAAATAGGTAAGATTATATCAGATTTACTATCTTAGTTGCATCCGCACATCCATTACATTTATTTGCACAAAACACAGTTGACATGGTCTTTAGTTAAATGACTATAATTTATATTTTATATATATATATATATATATATATTTATTATATATATATATTAGACGTGGTCGAAGAGTCGGTCTGTTTCAGCATTACCGCTATGGGACCTATAGAGTCACCCGCAGACGCGCGAATGGTCGTCGCCGTCTACGCGTAGCGAATGGATCGACAAGTCCGAACCTTCAAGACTTACGAGGCGTGAAAGCGAGAACAGATGTCCTTTCTGACGTATACGCAAACTACAGCCCGAGGCACAAAGGAGTGTTCCAGTTTGTACCCCGGGTAGGAGAGATATGAAGCATCAGCCGGAGAGGACACCTGCGTCTCCGTCAGAATGAGCAGAGCCGGCCTCGCCATCTCGAGATGATAGTAGACGGCGTTTAGGTTAGAATGAAGTCCCCTAATATTGCAGAAATTCACGGACAGCGTGGCAGGGGTCGCCTTGGTCTTGTTGCTCCGTTTGCCCCGAGCAGTTGTGTCTTGAGCGGTTTTTGCCCCCCCCCCCCAGAATACGCGGGACAGCCTGAGCACCCACGCTTAGGAGTGGAGTAACTTGGTCGTGGATGCTCAGCGAGGGATTCTCCAGGGGGTACCCTCCTGGATTCTTCATTTAATTCCGCTACCATGTTAAGAGGAGGGGAGGGGGAACTGGGGGGAATTTGCATCGCACGTTACTAGCGTTTCGGGCTCACTGAAAACCACCGCTGTTGTTTTGGCGACAATTGTCTCAATTCAATAATAAATTATTGCAAAATTACTAATCGACCTCTTGTAGATTTCTATATTCCTAAGGAAAATTCCTTTTTTCGTATATTTGTTATATTGCACATATTCTTCACAAAAAATACGGACTTTCCGGGCAGTCTACCTTTTTTCTTCAAATACAAGAAGGATGAAAAACGGGCACGCACTCCACCTGATCCAAAGTTGAAATTGCCCCTACTATTATGTCCGACTTGATAGATCACAAATCTTCGCAAAATTATAAATACTATGGCTTCTAATGATTTATGTCTTCTCAAAAGGTTTACGTGTTTACGTTAGAGGGAGACAGAATTAAAAAAATAATTAAACATGTTTTAGTGGCATTCAAATAATGCCCCGGCTGAATTAGAAAAGTAGTTATTCCGATATTATAGACAGATACTTCAGTTATATTTATATGAACAAAAAAAGTGAATTTTCAGTGAACTCATCGCGCCACCCACTTGAAAGGGCAAAATGATGTATGCCGAGCGCGATAGTGTACATAGATATGTGACGTGATGAATGTTTGGCTCTGTATTCGAGTTTGTCCTGAATACTTTCACGGATTTCTGGGTCAATTAGTTTTGAATTAAGTTGAATTGTGATAATGAAACCAATTGTTGACTTTTTGACTTATATTCATGATATGAGTTATATCGAATAGCTCATTGATTTAGCCGTTGTAAACGCGACTACTTTTCATGAGGTCCCGGTTTCAATACCGGGTCGGGATAAAATCGAAAAGTTGTTGGAAATTTCTGTAAAGAAACCAATAGCCGTTTAGAGTCATAGAATTGGTGGTGTTTCACCTCCGTGCCTCGGAAAGCATTGAAAGCCGTCGCGGTTTCCGAAAGGCATAATACTGCATAGCCCTCCTCTGATTTCTGAGAGGAATTATGAACAAAAAAGTATCCACAGCGCTGCCTTATGTGTGTGGATTTCACATGTTTTCAAAATGTTTTTTGTATTTCTCAGACAGGAGATTTCCTCACGATGTTTTCCTTCACCGTCGAGCACTTGGTAAATCAGTCAATAAAATTGCAATTAACCGTTTCATTGGTGCCGGCGAGGATCGATCTCAGGTTGCATAATACTTACTGAAAGTCAGTTTTTACTTACCTCTGGTTCAGAAATACATCTGTTCCACGATACACCAACAAGAAACCAAGCGGGATTATTTTTCAAACATACAATTTTACAGTAGTATTATACGGAGGTGATGTATATGTTAGGGCCATGCTGCAGTTATATTAGTAGTATAGTTGTAACACGAATGGGTCGGCTCGACCGGGGAAGAAGCACGCTCTCACATTGTTTTCGTATGTTGAGTGTAGAGAACCAAAGACCCTTTTAACTAGAAACGAGGCATTCTATCTTAGTTCTCATGGGTGACAACGCATCTGAATTTTGATTCGTACTGCCTGTGGGCCACAGCAATCACTTACCATTGGATTGTGTGCTCTTTTGTCACCCTATCCTATAAAAAGTACAATTACATACATAAAACATACATAAACACTCACGCCTGTCACACAAAGGGGTAGGCAGAGACTACATACTTCCATTTGGCACGATCCTGACACACCTCTCTCGCCTCCTTCACATCCATACACCTACGCATACATGCTCGTCGGTTAAGGGTACTCCTAAATTGGCCCGTTTTAAATAAATCGCCAATTTGGTCGATAAATTTTCGCCTAGGACGACCCTTTCCGACTCTGCCATTCACTTCTGCAACATTAATTTTATTTCTCACTCTTTCCTCATCCATTCTTTGCACATGACCAAACCACCGAAGCGTTCCTTTCTTAATCCTGGTCACAACATCATCTTGCAAACCACACTCATCTCTTATTACACAATTTCTTACCCTGTCGTTCAGATTCAGCCCTAACATACTCCTTAAGGACCGCATTTCTACTGCGTTGATTCTACTCTCGTGCTTCTTCTGCCACACCCAACTTTCACTACCATACGTTAAAGTAGGGACCAACACAGCATTGTGAATTGCCATACGTGCCTTTTTTGACACATTTTGACTCTTCACAATAGAGTGCAGGGCCCCATTTACTCTATTTCCCGCATTCACTCGTCGTTCTATATCCTTATCATATCTCCCATCCCTGCTAAATACGCAGCCCAAATATACAAACTCATCTACTTGCTCGATCAACTCCCCTTCTATTCTTATTTCACAAATCGTTTTACTTTCTTCTCTTTCAAAAACCATAACCTTCGTCTTACTTGCGTTCACTTTCATACCCCTTTCTTTTAATGATCTGTTCATTAATGTAACCATCATTTGCAACTCGGCCGCCGACGACGCAAGGATAACTTGATCATCGGCGTACAAAAGGCATTTGACGGTTAACTCACCCATTCTTTCAAATTTTGCAAACAACTGTCCATAAATAGGTTGAACAGCCACGGGGAAGCCACACAGCCCTGTCTGACACCTTTATGGATGTAAAACCAGTCCGAGTAGACCCCGTTGATCCTAACACAAGTACTAGAGTCCCTATAAAGAGACTCCAATGCCTGTATCAAGCCAGCGCTCAACACATATGAGTTCAGTGTTTGCCATAGCACATCCCTATCCACTCTGTCATATGCCTTTTCCAAGTCCATGAACGCACAAAAAACCTTTTGGTTTTTGGCCAAAAATTTCTCCGCGATCATGCGCATGGAAAAGACTTGATCTGTACATCCCATTCCCTTTCTGAATCCCGCTTGCACATCCCAAATTTTTCCATCAGTTTCTTTCATGACCCTTTCAATCAGTAACTTAGCATACAGTTTTGCCACAATGCTAAGAAGGCTGATGCCACGGTAGTTTTTACAGTCCTGCTGCGACCCTTTTCCTTTATATACTGGGACTATCACGGCTTTGCACCAGTCTACCGGTACCCGCTTCAGTTCCCAGCATAAATTAAACAAGGTGTGCAGCAGGCCTGCCACGACTTCCTCTCCAGCCCTTAGCATTTCGAGTGAAACTCTATCATATCCGGCAGCCTTACCTGCTTTCATGCTTTTCATTGCTTTCATTATTTCATTTATACTTATCTCGCTACCTCTTTCCTCTTCTTTCGGAGTTTCTACTTCACTTAGTACACACGTTGTCTCCTCACTCATAAACACGCTTTCAAAATATTCCTTCCATCTCTTTAAACTCAAAACTTCATCTTTCAGAATATAGCCATTCTCGTCTCTTATAACATTCATCATATGCTGTTTTGAAGTGTCCCCTGGCAGTTCTTACAAGTTTTCAGAACATTTTAATATTTGCCTGGAAGTTATCCGATATTTTTCTATCATTCTTATCCGTTCTTTCTTGCTTTTTTTCTTTCAACTACTTCTTTTACTTTTTATTAAGATGTTTAAAGACTGGCTTTTTTCTTTCAATATCATCATTCGTACCGCTAGAATTACCAGCCTTAGTTGCTAGTAAATCTAGCCATGCTCTCTTCTTTGCTTCAACTTCCATGCGTATCTCATCATCCCACCATAACTTATTATTTTTCCTTTCATTCGTCCTCTTACTAACACCACATACTTCGGTGTTAAACTTCGGTGTTCGCTACTAAACCTTTCTTTACATTTTGCCATACATTCTCCAAGTCTAACTCCTTCATACATAATTCATCCAAACCACTTATATTTTCTTTCAGTCTACATTTGAACTTGTTTCTCTCACCTTCATCTTGTAACCTTTCTGTTCTAATACGCTGTAACGCAGTGGTAGACACAGATGATCGATGGCGCCAACGCCTGAATAGACCATTAATTCGGCATAAAACCAAATAATGATCTGTTCCTACGTTAGAACCCCCGTAAACCCTTGTATCTTCCACTGCGCCCCTCAATCTTTCATCCACAATTATGAAATCTATCATGCTTCTATCGTCACCTCTTTCCCAAGTATACATGTGAATCCTCTTGTGGCGAAAGCAAGTGTTCGTCACAAAAAGATTCTTTTCTATACATACGGTGAGGAGACTTTCACCATTCTCATTTATACTTTCATCACCAAACTTTCCCAATATCCTTTCATAACCAAGCCTCCTCACCCCAACCCTTCCATTAAAATCTCCTATTATAATAATATTTTCATTTCCCTTACACTTCATTAACACCATCCTTACCATTTTCCAAAACTGCTCTCGGATATAAGTGGGCTTAGACATGTCTGGGGCGTAGACCCCTAACACAAACAACTTCTTTAAGCCCACTTTCATTCGTATCCATAGCAGTCTTGGGCTTACACATTCATACTCTTTCACACATTGGCCCATTATTTCTGAAAGGATGATACCTACCCCCTGGCATGCCCGCTCGATCTCGTCTACACCAGTCCAGTATGCGGTATACATGCCATATGTAGTGATATCCTTCCCCTTTCTTTTCGACTCATTTACACATAACACATCTATTCCTCTATCATACATCATATCGCATACTTCATCCATTTTATCATTCATTGCCCCACATACATTCAACGTAGCCAGACGGGCCTCTGCAATCCACTTTTCGCCTCTCCGGGAGACAGAACGTGACGGGTGGCGAACCTCGTCGCCGGTTTTCCTCTCGGAGATTCTTCGCACCTCAAGTACAATTATTTATATTGAATTGTAATAGAATCCGTATAAAGGCGATTATCCCATTCCCGAGGGCTATTTTCATTTACGTATTCCGTAATATTATAATTTATAGACGGCAGGTAGTATCCTCTTAACTATTTCTACTGCTTGAGCTGCTGTGGTCTGAAGGATACAGAGAGTAAGTCTTACCCTTTAGAGGTGACAACGCATCTGTGGCAGCCACTTACCATCAGGTGGACTATAAGTTCGATTGTCATTTCAGTGTTATAAAAAAGGGGTTAATTTGGTAAATGACAAGCATTTAACTTTCCCTGGGATTATGTCGTAATAGTGTGTATATTGGCTCATAAATGAATTATTAATTATGTGGAGTCTAGTCATCTCGTTTTATGTCTCATTGTAGGTTATACGTGGTAAAGCCACGCTGCAGCTATATTATGGTTGTAGCACAAATGTGTCGGCTCGACCGGGGCAGGATCACGCTCTCACAGATTACTAGCGTAAAATAGCAGCTTAATACTGCTGTGCTTCGTATGGTGAGTGTAGAGATCCGGAGACCATTTTTTTATTGGAAACGAGGCGTTCCATCTTAGTCCTTAGGGTTAACAACGCATCTGTATTTTGATTCTTAATCGAATATAAATGTAAATGTATATGGGCCAGCGCATCCACTTACCATCAAGTGGACTGTGTGCTCGTTTGTCACGCTTATTCCATAAAAAAAGGTAGGAATCGTCGCGGATTTTAGTGAATGATAGATTTTTTACGTCAGCACCACCCGGCAAACAAATGTTAACACTCAAGTAACACTTATGAATAAGGTTTATTTATTGCACAGTCACTAATACGACCATTGAAATTGAATAGAACATTATTTTTATGTTTCATTATTTACACGACATATATCATCTTATTTAAAAATATAGCGCGGTGTCTATATGTTTTTGAAATCGTGTATAAACACAAATTCCACCGAGCACGACTCTCTCGCGTGGTTTAGACGTGTCAATGACGTGAACAATGAAAAAACTTTTTGGACGTCGTCCACGGCCGCAGCAAAAGAAAACTTGTTAAAACGCCATAAATCAACGCCGTTACTCTAGACTGAGACGTCATTATTTCATTCAGCCACGAGTTTTTCTAATAAGAAATATGGATGGAAAAAATTACTTGGGACTTAACTTCCTCGAAAGTTTGACAGGTATGCGGTCATAGTTTCTTTTTGCACGGTTTTCTGTTATAAATCAGATATTTCATTATGTTTTCAAAATGAGAATATCCGCAGTAGAACCAGAGTAGCGCAAGGGATCAGTAAGCCGAAGTTGTAATACGGTTACCGTTACACCCTATAAAAATTTTGCTATTGAACATCGGCCTCCCCCATAGATTGCCTCATAATGAGGATATTTGCCATGGTTACCTTAAGCAAGCATCACTTTATTTTAAGGGTCAATTAATTTTATTACGGTAAGAAAAGGAGCTTTAATTGGAATCAATGAAAACACATTACAAATATAAAAGAAATGATATTGAATAAAAAATTAATTAATTTAGCCAAGGTTGGCCCGAAATTAATAATTCAACCTTGGCTAGATATGACTTGAGGTCGTTATATAGTATATATCTCAATTCGCTTGGCCCATAAGTACTGAAAAGCGCTCAAAACATCAGGATTTCAAAATATAACTAAAATAAGTGAAATCATTGTTAAAATTAGTTTTATTTAGTGTGTCAAAGTCAGAATAATATTCAAATATTTTATTCAAAATAGCATTCAAAAACCAATTTTTGAAGGTCTAGAAAGCTACTCCATCGCTTTAACGAATCCGTTTTACTGAGAGAAGTAGCAAGAAAATTATATATTATTGATGATATGATTTAACCTTAAAAAAATGTACATATGTAAAAAAAAAAAACAAAGGAAGCTCCACGCATTATCATCTTTTAAATATTTTTATAGAAGATGTGATATAAATTTATAATATCCATTGCATTATATATGCAATCACTAATATTACAGGAAATATTGTTATATAGTTATACTCGTGGGTAATGTCTTATTAACCAAAAACTCAAAATGTTAGCATATAATAGAAGCTTAATACTACTATGCTTCCCATGGTGAGTTTAGTGAACTGGAGACCCTTTTTACTGGTAAAAAGGCATTCGATTTTAGTCCTCAGTCTCAATTTTGAATTTGTAGATAAATGCAAATGTTTTAGGACACAGCATATACTTATCATGTTTACTCTTATTCTATTAAAAAAATTACAGTTAGTTTATAGTTTTGAGTGTATTATCACTAATATCAAAACTAATTGCTACTTTTATGTAGCCTGTTTGGAACAGCAAGAATCAATTTAAAATTAAATCATGGACTTCACCCATTTTGTCAAACGTACTCGTATAAAAATGTTTTCCTCTATATTATTCCAAATGAATTGCGATGCTACAGTTAAGAGCTCAGTTCACTTGAAAAGGTCTTTGGGTGAGCCTTGAACTAATTTTGTTTTGTAGTTTTCTTTTTTCTGTAATATATTAAAAGTCGTTAAACAAAATTGATAGTATGTATTTTGATAAAATTAGAATATCCCTGGACTCTGGTCTCTGTCAAGCTTTTCGACCATATTATTGTTAACACTAATGTGTGACTGTAAAATATAAATATTCTATCAAAATTTATGAAACTTCTCTCTTATTGTAACTACAACGCATATTCAAAACAACGTATAGACAGCGGCGTCTCAATCTTATGAATCTTTGTAGTGTTATGTTACTTACATATCATTTTACATTATTTTAAATTTATTTTTCCTTTCTGTTTTTGATGTTCTGCATTCGCCTCAAAACTGGATATTTTGCATCACCTTTATTTCCATAGGATCCTGTAATATTTTTAATTCATAAGAACACAATAACAAATCATTTTCACTTCGTTTTTTCACGCTATCAGCACTTTATAAATCGGTGTCAATGGAGTCTACCTTTTTCGATCTTTTATTTAGTTCTCCGTAACTCTGCAATTTCGGGCTTCGTGCGCGCTCTTGCGCTACCGTTTTTCCTATACCAATAATATCTTATTTTTCACTTTAATCTTGCCGTTTCTCTATTACGAACCTAAAACCAAAATTTGACATGTTTTGACATCGTTGTTTATCTGGTTGTCATGGCAATTTTTATTCAAATATCGTTACCGGCCTGATGTTTTTATTTCAAAAATACTCTTTTCTTTTTTGGCCATTTACAAAAATTTGCTTTTAATTTAAATAATTTCAAATAATTTCTCGTTCTTATCCCAGATCCGTCAAAAAGTATAAAAGCCGAAGAATCGGCCAATAGAGGTTCTCATTCAGTTTTGATACGAGAAGCACCTCTTAAAGGCTTTATCCGCACTGCCTCGGGATCTTGCAAGCCTCTGCCTTCTCCTGAAGTCGTCGCCTAGCCACGCCTACGCCTCCACCTGTTAGTGCCCGCGCTATCTTCGGCCGCTGTGCGTGCTTGTCTCAAGCGCTGCGTGTTCCTACTCCAGACGCTGCGTGTCTCCGGCGCTCCGGGCGCTGTTTGTGTCTACTCCGGGCGTTGTGTGTGCTTACTCCGAGCGGTGTGTGTGTGCCTACTTTAAGTGCTGCGTGTACCTGCTCAATACGCTGTGTGTACCTACTCCAAACGCTGCTGGACCTACTCCAGACGCTGCGTGTCTACTCCAGGCGCTGTGTGTGTCTACTCCGGGCGTTGTGTGTGCTCATTCTGGTCGCTGTGTGTGCCTACTTCAAGCGCTGCGTGTACTTAGATTAGGCGCTGTGCATGCACCGCATGCATAGCCTGTACATACATTGTTTCCGTACTCATTTATCTTTATTAACTTTTATTTTATTTTTTTAAAATTGTAATTCACTATCATCACTACAGCCCATCATCACCCTCATACCTTTTTTTTTTATATAAAAAAAAGCTGTAAATATCTTTACAAATTTTAAATAAATTATTTTCTTTTTTGGTTGTTTCGTTGTTAGGTTAGGTTCTATAGTTTTTAATTGTGGCTTTACATTTTATAAAAGAAACTGTAAATATCTTTACAAATTTTAAATAAATTATTTTCTTTTTGGTTGTTTCATTGTTAGGATAGGTTCTTTAGTTTTTTAAGTGTCGCTTTACGACATTTTTGACAACTCCTTAAATAAGCCTGAATGTCCTTTCGAAAACACACTTTTAGAGTGGTAGTCATTGAATGTGAACTCCACCCTTACCTGAATGCAGATGATGAATGTAAGAGATAGTATATCTGATTTTGCCTGGTGATGTCTGTTACTGCAAAGCTGTGTTTTTATGGTTTATTTTAGAATGTACATGTCAAAATTTTTGCTGAGTCAAAAATTTTCCAGGGTCGGGGGGAAAATGTAGTGTTATGTTACTTACATATCATTTTACATTATTTTAAATTTATTTTTCCTTTCTGTTTTTGATGTTCTGCATTCACCTCAAAACTTGATATTTTGCATCACCTTTATTTCCATAGGATCCTGTAATATTTTTTAATTCATAAGAACACAATAACAAATCATTTTCACTTCGTTTTTTCACGCTATCAGCACTTTATAAATCGGTGTCAATGGAGTCTACCTTTTTCGATCTTTTATTTAGTTCTCTGTAACTCTGCAATTTCGGGCTTCGTGCGCGCTCTTGCGCTACCTTTTTTCCTATACCAATAATATCTTATTTTTCACTTTAATCTTGCCGTTTCTCTATTACGAGCCTAAAACCAAAATTTGACATGTTTTGACATCGTTGTTTATCTGGTTGTCATGGCAATTTTTATGATGTTCTGCATTCGCCTCAAAACTTGATATTTTGCATCACCTTTATTTCCATAGGATCCTGTAATATTTTTAATTCATAAGAACACAATAACAAATCATTTTCACTTCGTTTTTTCACGCTATCAGCACTTTATAAATCGGTGTCAATGGAGTCTACCTTTTTCGATCTTTTATTTAGTTCTCTGTAACTCTGCAATTTCGGGCTTCGTGCGCGCTCTTGCGCTACCTTTTTTCCTATACCAATAATATCTTATTTTTCACTTTAATCTTGCCGTTTCTCTATTACGAGCCTAAAACCAAAATTTGACATGTTTTGACATCGTTGTTTATCTGGTTGTCATGGCAAATTTTGTTCAAATATCGTTACCGGCCTGATGTTTTTACTTCAAAAATACTCTTTTCTTCTTGGCCATTTACAAAAATTTGCTTTTAATTTAAATAATTTCAAATAATTTCTCGTTCTTATCCCAGATCCGTCAAAAAGTATAAAAGCCGAAGAATCGGCCAATAGAGGTTCTCACTTCAGTTTTGATACGAGAAGCACCTCTTAAAGGCTTTATCCGCACTGCCTCGGGATCTTGCAAGCCTCTGCCTTCTCCTCAAGTCGTCGCCTAGCCACGCCTACGCCTCCACCTATTAGTGCCCGCGCTATCTTCGGCCGCTGTGCGTGCTTGTCTCAAGCGCTGCGTGTTCCTACTCCAGACGCTGCGTGTCTCCGGCGCTCCGGGCGCTGTTTGTGTCTACTCCGGGCGTTGTGTGTGCTTACTCCGAGCGGTGTGTGTGTGCCTACTTTAAGTGCTGCGTGTACCTGCTCAATACGCTGTGTGTACCTACTCCAAACGCTGCTGGACCTACTCCAGACGCTGCGTGTCTACTCCAGGCGCTGTGTGTGTCTACTCCGGGTGTTGTGTGTGCTCATTCTGGTCGCTGTGTGTGCCTACTTCAAGCGCTGCGTGTACTTAGATTAGGCGCTGTGCATGCACCGCATGCATAGCCTGTACATACATTGTTTCCGTACTCATTTATCTTTATTAACTTTTTTTTTTTTTTAAAAATTGTAATTCACTATCATCACTACAGCCCATCATCACCCTCATACATTTTTTTTTATATAAAAAAAAGCTGTAAATATCTTTACAAATTTTAAATAAATTATTTTATTTTTGGTTGTTTCGTTGTTAGGTTAGGTTCTATAGTTTTTAATTGTGGCTTTACATTTTATAAAAGAAACTGTAAATATCTTTACAAATTTTAAATAAATTATTTTCTTTTTGGTTGTTTCATTGTTAGGATAGGTTCTTTAGTTTTTTAAGTGTCGCTTTACGACATTTTTGACAACTCCTTAAATAAGCCTGAATGTCCTTTCGAAAACACACTTTTAGAGTGGTAGTCATTGAATGTGAACTCCACCCTTACCTGAATGCAGATGATGAATGTAAGAGATAGTATATCTGATTTTGCCTGGTGATGTCTGTTACTGCAAAGCTGTGTTTTTATGGTTTATTTTAGAATGTACATGTCAAAATTTTTGCTGAGTCAAAAATTTTCCAGGGTCGGGGGGAAAATGTAGTGTTATGTTACTTACATATCATTTTACAATATTTTAAATTTATTTTTTCCTTTCTGTTTTTGATGTTCTGCATTCGCCTCAAAACTTGATATTTTGCATCACCTTTATTTCCATAGGATCCTGTAATATTTTTAATTCATAAGAACACAATAACAAATCATTTTCACTTCGTTTTTTCACGCTATCAGCACTTTATAAATCGGTGTCAATGGAGTCTACCTTTTTCGATCTTTTATTTAGTTCTCCGTAACTCTGCAATTTCGGGCTTCGTGCGCGCTCTTGCGCTACCTTTTTTCCTATACCAATAATATCTTATTTTTCACTTTAATCTTGCCGTTTCTCTATTACGAGCCTAAAACCAAAATTTGACATGTTTTGACATCGTTGTTTATCTGGTTGTCATGGCAATTTTTATTCAAATATCGTTACCGGCCTGATGTTTTTACTTCAAAAATACTCTTTTCTTCTTGGCCATTTACAAAAATTTGCTTTTAATTTAAATAATTTCAAATAATTTCTCGTTCTTATCCCAGATCCGTCAAAAAGTATAAAAGCCGAAGAATCGGCCAATAGAGGTTATCACTTCAGTTTTGATACGAGAAGCACCTCTTAAAGGCTTTATCCGCACTGCCTCGGGATCTTGCAAGCCTCTGCCTTCTCCTCAAGTCGTCGCCTAGCCACGCCTACGCCTCCACCTATTAGTGCCCGCGCTATCTTCGGCCGCTGTGCGTGCTTGTCTCAAGCGCTGCGTGTTCCTACTCCAGACGCTGCGTGTCTCCGGCGCTCCGGGCGCTGTTTGTGTCTACTCCGGGCGTTGTGTGTGCTTACTCCGAGCGGTGTGTGTGTCCAACTTTAAGTGCTGCGTGTACCTGCTCAATACGCTGTGTGTATCTACTCCAGACGCTGCGTGGACCTACTCCAGACGCTGCGTGTCTACTTCAAGGCCCTGTGTGTGTCTACTCCGGGTGTTGTGTGTGCTCATTCTGGTCGCTGTGTGTGGCTACTTCAAGCGCTGCGTGTACTTAGATCAGGCGCTGTGCATCTACCACAGACATAGCCTGTACATACATTGTTTCCGTACTCATTTATCTTTATTAACTTTTATTTTTTTTTTAAAAAAAATTGTAATTCACTATCATCACTACAGCCCATCATCACCCTCATACCTTTTTTTTATATAAAAAAAGCTGTAAATATCTTTAAAAATTTTAAATAAATTATTTTCTTTTTGGTTGTTTTGTTGTTAGGTTAGGTTCTATAGTTTTTAATTGTGGCTTTACATTTTATAAAAGAAACTGTAAATATCTTTACAAATTTTAAATAAATTATTTTCTTTTTGGTTGTTTCATTGTTAGGATAGGTTCTTTAGTTTTTTAAGTGTCGCTTTACGACATTTTTGACAACTCCTTAAATAAGCCTGAATGTCCTTTCGAAAACACACTTTTAGAGTGGTAGTCATTGAATGTGAACTCCACCCTTACCTGAATGCAGATGATGAATGTAAGAGATAGTATATCTGATTTTGCCTGGTGATGTCTGTTACTGCAAAGCTGTGTTTTTATGGTTTATTTTAGAATGTACATGTCAAAATTTTTGCTGAGTCAAAAATTTTCCAGGGTCGGGGGGAAAATGTAGTGTTATGTTACTTACATATCATTTTACATTATTTTAAATTTATTTTTCCTTTCTGTTTTTGATTTTCTGCATTAGCCTCAAAACTGGATATTTTGCATCACCTTTATTTCCATAGGATCCTGTAATATTTTTAATTCATAAGAACACATTAACAAATCATTTTCACTTCGTTTTTTCACTCTATCAGCACTTTATAAATCGGTGTCAATGGAGTCTACCTTTTTCGATCTTTTATTTAGTTCTCCGTAACTCTGCAATTTCGGGTTTCGTGCGCGCTCTTGCGCTACCTTTTTTCCTATACCAATAATATCTTATTTTTCACTTTAATCTTGCCGTTTCTCTATTACGAGCCTAAAACCAAAATTTGACATGTTTTGACATCGTTGTTTATCTGGTTGTCATGGCAATTTTTATTCAAATATCGTTACCGGCCTGATGTTTTTACTTCAAAAATACTCTTTTCTTCTTGGCCATTTACAAAAATTTGCTTTTAATTTAAATAATTTCAAATAATTTCTCGTTCTTATCCCAGATCCGTCAAAAAGTATAAAAGCCGAAGAATCGGCCAATAGAGGTTCTCACTTCAGTTTTGATACGAGAAGCACCTCTTAAAGGCTTTATCCGCACTGCCTCGGGATCTTGCAAGCCTCTGCCTTCTCCTCAAGTCGTCGCCTAGCCACGCCTACGCCTCCACCTATTAGTGCCCGCGCTATCTTCGGCCGCTGTGCGTGCTTGTCTCAAGCGCTGCGTGTTCCTACTCCAGACGCTGCGTGTCTCCGGCGCTCCGGGCGCTGTTTGTGTCTACTCCGGGCGTTGTGTGTGCTTACTCCGAGCGGTGTGTGTGTGCCAACTTTAAGTGCTGCGTGTACCTGCTCAATACGCTGTGTGTACCTACTCCAAACGCTGCTGGACCTACTCCAGACGCTGCGTGTCTACTCCAGGCGCTGTGTGTGTCTACTCCGGGTGTTGTGTGTGCTCATTCTGGTCGCTGTGATGAAACAACCAAAAAGATTTTCTTTTTGGTTGTTTCATTGTTAGGTTAGGTTCTGTATTTTTTTACTGTCGAATTACGACATCTTCCATTTCTGATATAAATTTAATGAAATAAAGTTTCAAACAATACTTTATCAAAAACTTTCAACTTTACCAGGCGAGTTAGAAGGCTTTTATTCTTTCCTTTTCTTAGATGTCAGTTTAACACTTTTCTTAAAATGTAAGTAATCAAGATCTGCTAACGACATTTAAACTAAGCGTACGTTATTATTATTGGTATTTTCTGGCTTGGTACCAGTAGGTCTTTATCTGAGTTCGTTTTCAGCTCGTTCGCTCGCCAAAAAGCGACTATTTATTTTTATAGAATAAGGTTGACAAACGAACACACAGTCCACCTGATGTTAAGTGGACCTGATTCTGTGGCCCATAAACATCTGCATCTTTCCTCAATTAAGAATTAAAATGCAGATGAGGCAACTCATTGACGTCTAAGTTGAAATGCCTCGTTTTCAGAAAAGGGGTCTCTAGTTCTATACACTCATCATACGAAACGCAGCAGCATTAAGCTACTATTTTACGCTAGTATTCTGTGAGAGCGTGGTTCTTGCCCGGTCGAGGCTACCCATTCTTGCTACAACGATAATATAGCGGCAGCATGTCTCTATCACGTAAAGCTTTTGCACATTAGATTTGAAACTACACCTAATAAGGCAAAGGTATTTTCCATTAATTCATAATAAGAGCCCATCTAAGTCAATCGCTGACCATAGGCCTATAGATTGCCTCATAGTTTGTTATAGTTTTTATTGCCACTTTTGGTAAGGGTGTTGGTAACTACAGTATTTTTATTTAGCTGATATCATTAAGATGCTGCTGCCATTCCCTGTATTCGTACTAGTTTAGTTTTAGTTTTCCTTTATCGCTTCCTACGACACCTACAAGATGCTATGGTGCACCGTAGTGAGGAATGCAGAAGAAATGCGTACAATTTATGTTAGAATCTTAACCTATTGTGCTTTTTATTTTACATTTATAAATTAAATAAAATTCGTCAAAATTTCAGAAATCTAAAATATTATGTATTTTATAATTCTTCTCTATATTTATACTTCAATTTCTTGTCCGTTTTCAATTAAAATTGTCATAATTATCGTTCATCATTACAGCCCTTTACAAGTCCACTGCTGAACGTAGATCTACCACAAAGCACGTTCCTGAGCCACGTAGTGAGGGGTCGCCCTACACTTCGCCTACCGGTACGAGGCTGCCACTCGAGAACCTTTTTTCCCCAACGGTTGTCGGTTCTTCGAGCTATATGGCCGACCCATTGTCACTTCAGCTTACTAATCCGTTGGGCTATGTCGGTCACTCTAATTCTACTGCGGATATCTTCATTTCTAAGTTTATCACGCAGAGAAACCCCGAGCATAGCCCTCTCCATAGCTCGCTGAGCGAATTTGAGCGTCCTCACACGGCCAGCAAAGAAAAGACAAGTCTCACTTCCGTAGCTCATCACCGGCAAAACGCACTAGTTGTATAGTCTCGTTTTCAGGTTTTGAGGTATAGCTGACGAGAACATGTGTCGTAATATCCCGAACGCTGCCCAGCCGAATTGAATCCGTCGATTGACCTCTCGGTCGAAGTTGGACTTATCTAGTCAGAATGTTTGTCCCAGGTAAGCGAACTCGTCAAAAACTTCAAGCTTAGCGCTCCCAACAACTACCGGCATAGGTGTGACATGGATATTAAACTTGATCTTTGTTTTGTCCATGTTTATCTTAAGACCTATCCGGTGGGAGATACTATTGAGGTCATTGAGCATAGTGCTTAGGTCCTCAGCGATTCTGCCGTAAGGACTATATCGTCGGCAAATCGAAGGTGAGTGATGAACTCGCCACTGATGTAAATGCCGTATCCTTTCCAGTCCAGTAGATTGAAAACTTCTTTCAATGCTGCGGTAAATAGTTCCGGGGATATAACGTTACCCTGTCTTACACCTCTCTGCGGTTGGATGGATTTCGTACTCTGGTTCTATACTTGGATAGTCATCGTAGCCCTACTGTACAAACACTTCAACAGTTTGATATACTGACAGTCCACTTCGCACCGCTGAGGGGAATGTCGGTATATCGCACGCCCGAATTTCAACGGAATCAAAGGCTTTCTCATAATCCATATCCGCCCGGCAAAGTGGCAGATTATACTCTTCGGACTTCTGTACAATTTTCCGAAGGATATGTATGTGGTCTATGGTACTAAAGCCTTTTCGGAAACGGGCTTGTTCGGGAGGCTGGAAGTCGTCGAGTCTGCGGGCGAGACGATACGTAATGACTCTCGAGAACAGCACGTAGACGCGGCTCAGGAGAGATATAGGTCTGTAGTTCTACAAGAGAGCATTGTTGGAGAACAAGACCACCGCACATCTGCTCCAAGCCTCGGGAGTAATGCCACCATGAAGGACGGAATAAAAAAGCTTTTGAAGGACCTCAAGTACCGGTTTTTCACCCGCTTTCAGAAGCTCCGCTGTAATTTCATCCTCTCCCGGGGAGTTGCCGTTTTTAAGGTGCTGGAGAGCCATTCTAATCTTGCTGAGACTGACGTCCGGGATATCACCGGAATAGTGTCGGACAAGACTTGCTCTTGGATTGGTACTCACACTTGCGTGTGGCTCTGACGATGACGTGTACAGCTAACCATAGAATCTCTCAATTTCACTCAAAATCTCAGGTATCCCGGAAACGATGCTGCAACACTCCATCTTCAGCTTCGAAAGTTGGCTCTTTTGACAGACAGATCCCTGGCAAAGACTTTGGAGCCTTGGTTCCGCTCGATCGCTTCTTCAAGACGAGCTGTACTGAAGTTGCGTAAGTCCCGCCGCATTTATTTGGAGATCTGTCTGTTCAGTTGCTTGTATGCTGCTAAATCTGCTGAAGACTGCAGATTTATTTCCCGTCTAAGAGCCATGTGATTAAGATTGTGATCAGAGAGTTTTTGTGTTCATCTGTGGCGGGTTTTTCAGAACTTAGCTCCGACCGCATGGACAGTTTCCACGAACTTGTCATTTATATCGTTCATTGCATTGTAATTTTCCAGGCACTGAAAACGGTTTTGTAACTCGAGCTGCAAGGTTTCGGGACTTTGGATTAGAGCACGAAGGGCACGAATCGTTGACTTCATTAGACGAGACATCTCCAACGTAACGTTTAAGTTCAGTGTGCTTCTAACCATTCGGTGATCGCTGCTAGTTTTCACCCTCGCGATCACTGAGACATCAATGAACTGTTGGCGTCTGGTCGTCATAATAAAATCATCATTTTTGTCGTTCTGTAAGGCCGCTTCTGAAAGAAAGAGTTCATCATAAAGAGTCCCTCTTTCTCCATGAAGTCGGCCAGCTGCTGGCCCCTTGGGTTCCGTTGCCCTATTTCAAATTTCCCTAACTTCAGCTCACCGCTTTCTTTTGTGCCTAGTTTTGCGTTGAAGTCTCCCATACATTATGGTGGGTTTTGGAGGAATGCATGGATCAAGAGATATCCTCATACATTTCCTCCACCTCTTCATCTTGATGTGCCGAGGTTGGTGCGTACGTGTGTACCTGTATGACCTTCAGCGAATACCGTTTGGTTATTCTGAGTATCAGGTATGCGATCCTCGTCGACAATTAAAATGTACAGTATATATATATATATATATATATATATATATATATATATATATATCTATAATAAATTATATTAGATTAACTGCCTAATTTTAGCATTTTACTGTTCGAAAGATCTACTTTCAAAACTTACGTGCACAAAGTTTCAGCGCTCGGAAACTCATAGTTTACGTGAAAATTAAGAACTAAATTACGATTTTTCTTCATACTCCTTGTTCTTTTAACATTAACATATACATAAATATTCTTATTTCCCTACTATGCAATTAGTAATTAAAATAAATAAAATTGAATTAACAAAAAATATATATGTTACAGTTGAAACTATTTCCCGGTGAAAACTAATTTTTCGAAAATTATTTAATTATTTTTGTCTGTGTATCTGTGTTGATTTAAATTAAGAATATTTTGAACTAAAGAATGTTGGGTAAAAGTAGTTTTGACTGAAAAATCTTGGTTGAAAGTAATTTTGACTACGACTTGTAGTAAAAATCACCACATCGGTAGTTAGTAAAAAATATATTAAAGTTTTTACAAAATGTTAATTGACAATTGATTTTATTATTATATTTATGGATCCTGTTGGGAAAGTAATATAAGTGACAATAGTTCGAGATGCGGTTGTACTGCCGGCAGTGGCCTTGTGGCCACCAAGTGGGTCATTCTGCGGAGCCTAGGAAAAACTAGTTTAGCCTTGGATAAACTAATCCGTCCTTCCTAAAATTGGGCTTGACCCGTATCGAAGTGTTCTTAATACAGATTTGCTTAAAACAGTTTTGAACGGAATTTCAATAAGAATATGCATTTTTGAGGATTACAAAATAGAAATGTACAAAATGCTTTAAATTAGCATAAAATTATGAAATTCAAATATAAATATAAACAAAAACAAAAATATAAAATTCAAAAATGTCCCAAAGAAATGATGACTTAAAGTGGGGGGGGTGCAGCAAAAAATAACGCCAATAATTCCATCATCCATTCATCAATCCAAAGTACGCTTAACCTTTTTTGTAGTCTGCCATTATAATGAAACTTTATAAATATATGAACATTATAAATATATATTTATAATGGTAAATATGTTAATGGTGATCGATCAAATAGATTTTGAGTAAAATAATTTCATATATACAAAGAGCCTCTTTTTATATCTATATCTATATATATATATATATATATATATAGATACGCTATTTGAGATCCTGGCTGGCGCAGTCAGATACTTCTATTTATACTGGCGCTCGCTTACCAACGATTCCGCTTGGCATTGTCGCATTAACAACTGCTTAGTTCTTTTATTTGACGTAATGGGGTTACAATTATATTTCTACTGGTGATTAATTTTGTTCTTAAAATTAAATGCCACTGTGTTTTATTATAGAATTAGCGACCTATCAGCGCGCATACCGTGAATATAGTAACAGTTTAGGAAAAACTAGTAGATGGTATATATATATATCATCATCATCATCATTACAGCCCTTCACAACTCCACTGCTGGACATAGGCCTCCCCCAAGTAACGCCACAAAGCACGGTCCTGAGCCACCTGCATCCATCGAATTCCTGCATGTCTTACCAGGTCGTCACTCCATCTAGTGGGGGTCGCCCTATACTACGCCTACCGGTATGAGGCTGTCACTCGAGAACCTTTCTTCCCCATCGGTTATCGGTTCTTCGAGCTAAATGGCCGACCCATTGCCACTTCAGCTTACTAATCCGTTCGGCTATGTCGGTCACTCTGGTTCTACTGCGGATATCACGCAGAGAAACTCCGAGCATAGCTCTCTTCATAGCTCGCTGAGCGACCTTGAGCGTCCTCATACGGCCAGCGGTGAAGGACCACGTCTCTGATCCGTAAGTCATCACTGGCAACACGCACTGCTTCTACACGTTAGTTTTCAGAGATTAAGGTATACCTGACGTGAAGATGTGGCGTAATTTCCCGAACGCTGCCCAGCCGAGTTGAATCCGTCGATTGACCTCTCGGTCGAAGTTGGACTTACCTAGTCGGACTATTTGTCCCATGTAAACGTACTCGTCAACAACTTCGAGCATAGTGCCCCCAACAACTACCGGCATAGGTGTGACATGGACATTAAACATGATCTTTGTTTTGTCCATGTTCATCTTAAGACCTATCCGTTGGGAGACTATGCTCAATACCATTGAGGTCATTGAGCATAGTGCTAAGGTCCTCCAGCGATTCTGCCATAAGGACTATATCGTCGGCAAATCGAAGGTGAGTGATGTACTCGCCATTGATGTTAATACCGTATCCTTTCCAGTCCAATAGCTTGAAAACGTCTTCCAACGCAGCGGTGAAGAGTTTCGGGGATATAACGTCACCCTGTCTTACACCTCTCTGCAGTTGGATACGCTTCGAACTCTGGTTCTGTACTCGGATAGCCATCGTAGCCCTACTGTACAAACACTTCAGCACTTCGATATACCGACAGTCAACTTGGCACCGCTGAAGGGACTGTAGCACCGCCCAAATTTCGACGGAATCAAAGGCTTTCTCATAGTCCACATACGCCAGGCAAAGTGGCAGATTGTACTCCTCGGTCTTCTGTGCAATCTGCCGCAGGGTATATATGTGGTCTATGGTACTGAAGCATTTGCGGAAACCGGCTTGTTCGGGAGGCTGGAAGTCGTCGAGTCTGCCTGCGAGACAATTCGTAATGACTCTCGAAAACAGCACGTAGACGCGGCTCAGAAGGGAAATCGGTCTGTAGTTCTTTAAGAGAGCGTTGTCGCCTTTCTTAAAGAACAAGACCACCGCACTTCTGCTCCACGCCTCCGGAGTAGTGCCACCATGGAGGACGGAATTGAAGAGCTTCTGAAGAACTTCCAGTACCGGTGTTTCACCCGCTTTCAGAAGCTCCACTGTAATGCCATCCTCGCCTGGGGCCCTGCCGTTTTTAAGGTGCTGGAGAGCCATTCTAATCTCGCTCAGACTGACGTCCGGGCTATCATCGGAATAGTGTCGGGTAAGACTTGCTCTTGGATCGTTACTCACACTTGCGTGTGGCTCCAACGATGATGTGTACAGCTGCCCATAGAACCTCTCAATCTCACTCAAAATCTCAGGTGTCTCGGAAAAGATGCTGCCACACTCAGTCTTCAGCTTTGACAGTTGGCTCTTTCTGGCAGACAGATCTCTGGCAAAGACTTTGGAGCCCAGGTTCCGCTCGATCGCTTCTTTAATACGAGCAGTATTAAAGTTGCGTAAGTCTCGCCGCATGCATTTGGAGATCTGTCTGTTCAGTTGCCTGTATGCTGTCAAATCTGTTGACGATTGCAGCCTCATCTCCCGTCTAACAGCCATGAGATTAAGAGTGTGATCGGAGAGTTTTTGTGTTCTTCTGCGGCGGGTCTTGCAGAACTTAGCTCCGACCGCATGGACAGTTTCCACGAGCTTGTCATTCATATCGTCCACTGCATTGCAATCTTCTAGGCACTGAAAGCGGTTACGTAACTCGAGCTGAAAAGATTCGGGATTCTGGATTAGAGCACGAGGGGGACGGAGCGTTGACTCCATTAGACGAGACCTCTCCAACTTAACGTTTAGGTTCAGTGTGCCTCTAACAATTCGGTGATCGCTGTCGGTTTTCACCCTTGCGATCACTGAGACATCACTGAACAGTTGGCGTCTGCTCATCATAATGAAGTCAATCTCATTTTTTGTCGAACTGTAGGGGCTCGACCAGGTCCACTTCCTGTGGGGCCGCTTCTGGAAGAAATAGTTCATCATAAAGAGTCCCTCTTTCTCGATAAATTCAGCCAGCTGCTGGCCCCTACGGTTCCGTCGCCCTACTCCAAAATTCCCTAACTTCAGCTCACCGCCTTCTCTTGTGCCTAGTTTTGCTTTGAAGTCTCCCATCAACACCGTGTAGTGGGTTTTGAAGGAATGCATGGCTCTAGAAATATCCTCATACATTTCCTCCACCTCCTCATCGGGATGTGCCGAGGTTGGTGCGTAGACCTGTATGACCTTCAGCGAATACCGTTTGGTGATTCTGAGTATCAGGTACGCGACCCTCGTCGACACACTCCCAATCTTTACAACGTTGTTGACGAGAGACTTGTGAACGATAAATCCGACACCTCCTTGGGACAGATGGTCGCCCTCCCGGTGATAGAACAAGTTGCCGGACTCGAGGATTACCGTGTCCTCCCCCTCTCTTCGGACCTTAGATAATTCAATAATATGCCAGCGCAACTTGTCTACCTCTTCTTCCAGCTCCATTATCTTCTCGTCAGTCCTCAGGGTGCGTGCGTTATACGTTGCCAGGTCGAGTCGTCGTAGGTGGCAACCGAACCTCCACCGGAGATTCTTAGCACCCCCTGCCGTTTATTTGCGTCGTTGCTCATGGGGGGATATTTGCCATAGTTGCCACGCTTGGCGAGCGGGTTAGCAACCGCAGTTTTTTATTGTCATAGTTGTTATTTGGAAGATGCTGCTGCCCATCTCCTTTCTGTGATATCATATTTTTATATATATACAGAATGGGTCCCACATATATGCAATAAATGAAACCACAAGTAATACTAGTCCGTAGAAGTGTAGAAAAATTAAATATTAAATTAAAACCCGTAAAATAAAAAAGTGAAATTTTCAAACAAAATAAATATTAAAATAAATTCAGTAAAAGTGAACACTCTGTTTAGACAACGTACCTTGACCCCTTGGAAGAGTGACAACGTTGCACGCGGGTGGCACGCCGACAAAAGACACCGCTGTCGATATGTCGTAATACCAATAGTTTGCACTGCGTGGCAACGTCGCTTTTTAATGTTCAAGGATTCAAGTTCATTGAATCATTGACTTAGTGACCCAATTCTATAGAGTGTTCAAATTTGCTTAAAATTAAAACTCTACTTTTTGACCTAATTACTGGACCGATTACGTTCATTTTTTGTATATCGTCAGCAAAGGCGATAACAAGTATATGGTTTCATTTATTGCATATATGTGGGACCCATTCTGTATATGTTGTTTGTCCGCGATGGACTCCTGAACTACTTAACCGATTTTAATCGAATTTGCACACCGTGTGCAGTTTAGTCCAACTTGAGAGATAGGATATGTTTTTTTGCCCATGCGTGGCCAACAATTTTTTTGCGAATATAAGGGTTTTTAATTGGCCCGGCCAGCTAGTATGGTATATATTACCTTTTAGTAATAATTATTTGATTATTTATACACTAAGCCTGTTTGATGGATTTTCCAAAGATTTCATATGTGACTGAAAGTTTCAAATATTTCATGAAGTCTATATTTGCATTTTACTGTGGATAAAAAATTTTGCTAAAAATAATCGACTTTATAATGACTTTGCAGATAATATGATGATGAGCTGTCTTATCACATGCTAATTGGAAAAGGAAAACATCGTGAGGGAATCTTCATAAATGAAGAATTAAACTTCACGTGTCTTTCCACTATTTATAGTCGGAAGACCACGCAACAGCCTAGTGCAGCGGACGTTTTCTAGCCCTAAAACCCTCGCAGATATAAGATAAGATGTATGCCCAGCAGTGGGACGTACATAGGCTGAAACATTCCTACTTAATATTGCATACTATAGATGATTACTAAGGATGACTTGGATTTAAATAACTGGAAATTTTCAAACGTGCAAGTTGACATTGACTGTGAGTTAGACGCTGTCAACAATGAAGGGGCGATGGTCTTTTTATAAATAAAATTCCTAAACATGTAATATGCATTGTTATCATTTATTAATATAATTAATATTGACACAATAGCTGTCTTTTAATGACAGTAGCTCAACCTAAGCTTTCCTTTTTACATTAAGGAAAACGTAGTGTTGCCATATACTACATAGTTCCAAAGTTCTTTGGAAGATTTATAAAATGCGGACAACAATTTCCTCTCCCATTTTTGATGACCATCCCTCAGATAGCTTTGAGGTAATTTTTTGAATGAATTATTGATATGATATATGATGATCTTTCTTATTATTCTCCTATTAAGTTTTATTTATTTATTTATTTATTTTATTCTTTATTGCATCCTTAAACAAAAGAATACAAAGGGCGGACTTAATGCCTTGAGGCATTCTCTACCAGTCAACCCATGGAGTGGTGAGAATTTGGTGTAGGTGTGGCAATAAGAGAACAATATACAAATGATAATTAACTACATAATATATACAAACTACTAATAAATAAACTATACATATATGGTCTATCCTTACATATATACACATATATAAATAAATGGATATACATACAAGTATATATATATATATATATATATATATATATATATATTTAAATACATACATAATTAGTATATACAAATGACTATGAATATATACGTCTGTTTGGCAATACATATTAAATAGATGAGTCATGTAAAATGCATTGTCTTTAAGAAATGATCACGGACCAACTTTTTAAAAGTCTACTTATTGGGAGCTTTTCTGATGTCATCGGGCAAGGAGTTCCAAAGGCGTGTTCTCTTTTTTAATGCGGAATTAAAAAAAAGTTATGACATTCTTTACATGATAATTATGCGAACTCTATATGTTATTTAACTCTATAAATCCTGATTCATTATCATGCTTACAGGCAGATATATTATGTGTTATTCAAGCGAAATTGTCACGTCGCTGAATATTTTTACCCTACGTATACATAGAAATAAGGGACCTGTCACATGTCTATCACCTGTCATGTTCCTTTTTCTTCGTCTATGTGATTTATAACATTGCCAAGATCTTGCTTTTCATTTTATTTGTATTTCTGTACATTTCATTTCCGAAGGCTTGAGTGCCAACGGTGTCGCAGTTATACTGAACTAGAAAGAATTTGAATCGGCGTCTATTTCGAAAGTTTAGAGCCGAGAATTCAAATCAAACAGAACTATACGGTAGACGTCGGTGTTCAACTTTTAATTGAATCCAGTTACCTTATACGTTGATAGACGAAACTTCTTTAATAATTACAGTCTAACGGAGAAAGTTCGGTCTGGTGATAAGCGATAGGCGTTTTTAGTTAACGCTTAACACTGCTGTACGGTGAGTGTAGAGAACCGTATGCCCTTTTTACTGTAAAATAATCATTCCATCTTAGTCCTCATGGGTGACAACGCATTTTGATTCGGGATCGAGGATTGATGTAGATGTCTATGGGCCACAGCAACCACGTACATCAGGTGGACTTTGTGCTCGTTTGTCATCCTTATCCTATAGATTTTTGAATAAAACTAAATTTACAGATTTTATCGCGTTTATTTCATTACTTTTACTTATTTTAATTCACGACGTTTCGGGTGCTTTACAGCACCCATGGTCACGGGGGGGGGGGGACTGAGATGTTCGACGTCCCAATAATGATTTCTTAAATTTACGCGAACACTACATGTTTACTACATTTATTCAATGACGTCCCAATGTGATAGTTAGTCCAGCTACCTTCAGTTTTTGAATATTAATTTTTGGTCCGATTTACGCAAAACGAGCTAACGAGAGGTTGTATGGGTTACCGAAGATACACAAACCAAACGCTTCACTACGTCCTATAGTGAACCAGATCGATTCACCAACTTATAAGCTGGCACAACACTTGGCAAAAGTACTGTCACCACTGAGAGGACGTACCAGAGCACACACAAAGGATTCATACCATTTTGTTAGTGAGATAAAAGACCTACATCTCGCTGACAATGAAACTATGGTCAGTTTTGATGTTCAGTCACTATTCACATGCCTACCTATTGAAGACTGCATATCAATTGTAACTAGAAAGCTAGAATATAATAACATGCCTGCTGAATATGCAGTATTACTCAAACACTGCCTCACATCTGGCTATCTATTGTGGAAGGAAGAGTTCTACAAGCAAGTAGATGGTGTGGCGATGGGCTCACCTGTATCTCCCATAGTCGCCGACATATTCATGGAGGACTTCGAGGAGAAAGCCCTTCTTACTGCTCCTGTAAATCCAAGATTCTACAAGCGGTACGTAGACGACACTTTTACAATTTTACCATCTGACAAAGTAACTGCATTTTTAAACCACCTTAACTCTATAAACTCTAAAATACAATTCGCAATGGAGTTAGAGGCAAATAATTCTTTAGCTTTCTTAGATGTTTTAGTCATTCGAAATCCTAATAACACAATTGGTCACACTGTGTATAGAAACGTCAAGTGTAATATCCCTCTATAAGATGCAGGAGTGTACAAGTTAGATTGTGAATGTGGTCTCTCTTACATAGGTCAAACAAAAAGATCCATAAAAACCCGCGTGAAAGAACATATAGCTGACGTGAAGCACCGACGCTCCGGGAAGTCTGCAGTCTGCGAACATGTTCAAGATCGTCCCCACCATTACATTCGATTTGATAAACCACAAATTCTCGCAAAAGAACACCGATTCCTACCAAGGATGATACGCGAGGCTATTGAAATTAAAAAAAAAAACATCCAAATTTCAATAGAGAAGATGGATGGGTGCTGCCACCTGCTTGGGATCCTATAATTAACAAAATTAAACCCAAACCCAAGCATACCACTGCAATACTTCATGATATTATAAGCTCGTTTTGCGTAAATCGGACCAAAAATTAATATTCAAAAACTGAAGGTAGCCGGACTAACTATGACATTGGGACGTCAAACATCTCAGTCCCCCCCGTGACCATGGGTGCTGTAAAGCACCCGAAACGTCAAAATAAGTAAAAGTAATGAAATAAATGCGATAAAATCCTTAAATTTAGTTTTATTCAATGTGTAGTGTTCGCGTAAATTTAAGAAATCACTATAGATTTTTTTTAATTTTCTTAATTTAACGGTTACCATTCTGCCTATCAAAGTTCCACTGCTGAATGCATCGACAATAGATTGACTGTTGGGACGTTTACCCCAGTGGGCACTTTTAGCAGCCCAGCTAGAAAGTTTTTCATTTTTCGATATTCTTTCGCCTCTTACAGCATCCACGGGACGATTTAGGTTACTGGAACACCGTTACTACACAGTCGTGAGAACGGTTAATGCTGATATATTATTTACTGTAATCCAAATTAAACACAATAAAAAATATCATAACAAATTTTATAATATTTAATGCAATTCAAAGCTCCAATATATAAATTGTGTAAGTTTTACTTTAATTATTTGTAATTTTATAAATTGGCTACTGCCGTTTTGTAGCTGCGAGACAAATTCGTCAAACATTTGACCCAAATTTCAAATTAATTACATTATTCACCTCCTTCCTCTTTTTAAAATACTTCCGCTTCTGCTTGTCTATTAGAAAATGTCTAATTGGCGTACTCGAGTTGATATCTCAGCCGAGCTTCAAATTAAACCATGCTGTCAGCGATGAACTTACTTTACGCTATTAAATCATTTTCTCCTTATTACAAAGCGTTTCATGTTTTATTCGTAAATAAATAAACGATTCAGGGTTGCATTATCGCACCATTATTGCCTTGTATCTGTTTACGTGCCACGTTGCTGATGATAATCTACTGACCAATTTCGAACCATGAATTTCAAACTGAAAAATTCCTAAACTATCAGTCTGAATCAACTTCACAAGAATCAATCCTATTCTACTTGCACCCAGTGTGATTTTTACTATCCGACAACCAGACTCTCATCCAGTTTCTATCTCTTTGTTGCCGATATATTCGCATTCGAACGAAACAAGAATAGTGGAGTGGAGTATTTTGCCAGCATATATATTTTTACACGAATACAATGTGGGTGCCTTCAAGCCAAGAGTGAATAGGTTTTCGTTAAGCTAAATCTACTTACTTTAAAATCTTCGGCTACATCTCTCCTTATCGTCAAATAATAGTTCAAAATTTTAAATCAGGACCGAATCAAGCCATATCGGCCAAATTAAGTCATATCGGTCGGGTACTGTCCCTTTTCCCAATTTCTATGTCACGTAAAAATGCTTGTTTCTGAAATTTATCTGCTTTGATTTTAGGTTAATCCGGCATGGTGTAGAATATTTATTATTTAATCGTAATATAATTATTTTTAGGCATGAAAGTTCGGACTTCAAACAATACATACGATTCAAAAAGCAACAAGATTTTGTGTTTGCACACAAACACAAAATCTTATGGACTCTGACTGTAAATCGGACTCAGGGCCGGCGATGAAACAGCCAAACACTGTCTTAGTTATTTCGGAAGTGACATTCAATGATATACTTCAATATATTTAAGCTACTGTGACTGATTTATTTCTTCTAGAAAGATCAGTGTTGTAGTAAATTGTTGTTGCCCTCCTTTTCTGATATTTATAGGTGTAATTTTGCCGTGTGGTTGCGTTATAAGAGAATCCATTATCCGATTACTTCTCTAAATGTCGTAAGAGTCTACTGGGAAAGTGCCAAAAAGATCTTATGACTTCCGGTAGACCGCCGTGTAACTATCTCGTTTACTTCTTTTTTTTATAATTTTGCCGTATATATATAATGCCTTTAATATGATATACACTACAAGATTACACGTTTTATAATTTGTTTATTATTATTTTTGAAAGCGCGTTTTTAGAAGTACATATCTGAAATATATATAAATATATAATGCTGGTATCATAGGCATCTATTATGTCAAAATCGGACGACTAGTTTAGTATTTACTGGCGAATAGAGGAATAAACATTCATACATACATACTCGTACACACGAGCTAAATATATTGCAAATCTTTTACGCTCCGCCACATTTGGATGATAGCCGAATATTAGCAATGGTAATATATTTGGTTCAAATAAACGATTTTTCTACAGAAATTAAAGTAACACTACTGTTATTTCAGAGTGAATTTTTGATGTAGAGTCCGCTACGCTACGCTGACTTAACCCATTCGCAGTCCTGTTCACTACATATAAGGTCATTACTATTGTCTGTGTCCGAAAACTGGACAGTAAGTGTTAATACTCATAGCTGTCATCATATGCTCTATTTCTTATTTCTCAGATATACAGGCTTCTTCACTGCTGAACACATGGTAAAAGCACTTAAAATTTTAATGAACCAATCTTTGAATTTTTTTTATAAATTAATTTATACTGTTAAATTGTGATGGACTGTAATGGTGATGTATTGTGTACATTAAAAATAACCAAGAAACAGTCCATCGTAATTTTAAGTGCTCTTAGGGGATGTCTATGTTCAGCACAAGTTCACAGTTAAACTTACGCCTCCCCAAAATAATGACATAAAACATGATCTGCATCCATCAACTTTTTCATGTCATACCATGTCCTCAAACTTAAAAATCTGATTCACTTCTCTTTGATGCTGTTATTTCAACTGTCAGTTCGCACTCCACACTGTCGTAAGAAATTTTTCTTGAAGAAATGTAAAATTTATGCTTTTGTTCTTAAACTGGTTTTATTAATTAAAATAGGATAAAATTTACAAATCAAGAAAGTTGACTTGTACAAAAGAAAACGCAATCAACGAACTAATAAACAATAATAGGTTATGATATAATGTTACAGTCAAAACTTATAAAATCTCTTTTGACAGCAAAAATCAGGCAAATAAAGTTTAGACTATGGACATTGGTCAGCACCACTTTTAACTTCAAACATACTGGGTAGTAGTGATTTTGACCAAATTATATCGGTTATAAGTGATTTTGACCGAGAATGTTATTCAGCACTAACTTTTACTAATACTTTTTATTAACGTAGGCGGCTTTAGGGTAGCCCAAGGGCCACCCCCGCCGCACCCTAACCTACTGCCACTAATATTGTGCGTTTTGAGCGATAGTCTGAAGTTTTAATCAGGCAAAACCATTTTTGACTAAAACATTTGTTAAAACTGTTTTTGAACAAGGGCCTCGGTAAAAACCAATGTTATTTTAATTTCTGTAGTAATATCATTTATTTGAGGCAAATATATTACTTTTGCTGTTTTTATGCTATCATCCAAATGTATGCTCCGCCGAGCGTAAAAGATTTGCAATATTTTTAGCTCGTGTGTACGGGTATGTATATATAAATGTCTAAACATACTTCACTGTTGGCTCCAATACAATCTACTAACAATTAATACTTCTAAAACTTCATACGTAATATTTAGTTGCATTGATAGAAAAATATCTGATCGACCTAAACTTAGCATTAACGGTGAGATATTACAAGTTAACCAAGAAAAATACCTAGGCTTAACACTGGATAAAAATATTACATGAAAAGCTCACTTGCAATATATTCACAACAAACTCTCCTCATTTGTGGGCGCTCTGCATAAAATATTTCTATATATACCGAAACATGCTCGACTTTTAATATACAATACTATACTATCCTCTGTTACTGTATCAAATCGAAATATGAGGTACTGCGGCTAAAATTAATTTAAAACCAATACAAATATTACAAAATAAAATAATTAAAATCTTACACAATTATGACTTCTTAACACCATCGAAAACGATTTACAAAAATACAAAATTTTTAAATATTAAACTGTTTACGTATAATACATGTCTACTTATCTACAAGATAACTCACAAGCTTATTCACTCACACATAACATTCACAACAAAAAGTCAAATAAGTAAATATATAACTCGCCGAGCCAGCAATTTTGTGTTACCTGCCGTAAGAACAAACTATGGAAAAAAACATAACATTTGGTGGAGCACAGTTATACAATCAACTTCCAAAACATGTGAAAGAAGCGAATTCAGTAATTTTCTAAAAAATAAGATTATTTGAATATATTTATAATGATGCAACTATGCATTAAAATTATACTTGGACCACCGCCTTATAGTTGATAGGAACACAATGAACTCGCTTCTTGGTTGACGATCGACCGATGTATTTTTTTACTACCTACATGCACTAGAATTATCATATAGATGTTATTGTTCTCATGTAAGTGACAATTGTCTTAATGACATAAAGTTCTATAAACCGGAAAGTCTATTCCTCCATTCGCCCGTCGCCCGATTTTGACATAGTAGATGCCTATGATACCAGTATATATATTTCATATAATATGTACTTTTAAAAAAGCGCTTTAAAAATAACCTCTCTATCTATATAAACTCTATATATATATATATATATATATATATATATATATATATATATATATATATATATATATATATATATATATATATAAATCAGTTGCTGGCCGTTAGTCTCTAAAGCTCAATAACGAAACAAAACAAAACGAAGATTTTGATAAAATTTTATGTGTGTTTGAATGAGTTCTTAGATGGTTTAGATTCACATTTGAATCCCGTAGGTGGCGGTGTTGTCGATATCCAGAAAACACCCCTGCGAAGCCACATATAATTTTTTGTACCAAATATAAGTAAGTATATAATATATAAATAAATAATAATTTAATTCATCAATTTTTAGGGTTCCGTAGTCAACTAGGAACCCTTATAGTTTCGCCATGTCTGTCTGTCCGTCTGTCCGTCCTCGCTTAATCTCTGTGACCGTTAGCACTAGAAAGCTGAAATTTGGTACCAATATGTGTATCAATCACGCCGAAAAAGTGGTAAAATAAAAATTTATTAGGGTAGCCCCCCTATATGTAAAGTGGGAAGTGATTTTTTTTTAATTTCAACCTTAACGTGTGATATATTGTGTAAAGGAAAGGTATTTAAAAATGAATAGGGGTTTCCTGAAATCATTTTTTGATAATGTCAATAATTTCGGAAATAATCGCTCCTAAAGTAAAAAACCATTGTGTCCCCCCCCCTCTAACTTTTGAACCATAAGTTTAGAAAATATGAAAAAAATCTGAAAGTAGAACTTTATAAGGACTTTCTAGGAAAATCATTTTTAACTTGGATGGAAACCACATTTTTTGTATACAAACTCATAAGTGGGAACACTTATTGTGACGGACGGGAAACTACGGAACCCAACACTGAGCGTGGCCCGACACGCTCTTGGCCGGTTTTTTTTTTTCAATAAATAGGGCGTAGGATAAATCTAAAGATAAAAATAGGAGATGTAGTTTTCAGTGTGACTATTTTAATAGGACATTTTACCTTGAATTGGTGATATTCCTGAGTCCGCTCAATAACAAAAGGCAAAAATGTATAAAAAGTAAAAGTCGACTACAAAAACTAAAAGAATAAAATTATTTCAACATATTAGCTTCTGAAGGCGTGGCTTAAATCTTTTGATATTGATACGCTCTGTCTTAGTTTCTGTGTAAAAATTATTTCATTCTTTTTAGTTTTTAAGTCGAGTATAACTTTATATTAAAAGTTTAATTTCATGTCCCTAAGCTTACTATTGGTTTTAATTTACTTGTTTTATGATTTTGTTTATAAGTAAGTAGTATAGGTAGGTTGCGTATAAGGCTAAGTATATGGTTTTTATTTTCAGGAAGAAGATATTTGATTTTTTACTTCATTTTACTGATTTTTTTTAATATTGTATGAATTTAGATTATTTTAATAATAGAAAAGAATTAAGATTATTAAAACTAAACATTGTTAAATTTTTTGAGCTTACACTACAGTAGTAAGTAAGTATTTTGTCTTACTTCGTATTGTTGACAGTGTTAATAGTTTACTATAAATATTTGCGTTTTAATTCGAGTAGCAGACGTGCGTAATCACACGTAGCACATAATTATATGCGTGTGTTATTGATTTTGTAATCGATTACTTATATTCCGATATTACGCTAGGACTCGATACCTTTCATTGTATTCCTTACTTTCATATATAAATAATTGCCATCAAACTTAGCTGCATGGACAAAAAACAGAGAAAGAAGACTAGGAATAAATAAATAAAGTGTTGGCTAACTGGTTTCCATCTAAATAAATAATATGTGGTAGAGACATGCTGCAGTTATATTAGTAGTATAGTTGTAGCACGAATGGGTCGGCTCGACCGGGGAAGGACCACGTTCTCACAGAATACCAGCGTGAAATAGTAGCTTAATGCTGCTGTATTTCGTATGGTGAGTGTAGAGAACCGGATACCCTTTTTACTGGAAACGAGGCATTCCATCTCAGTCCTCACGGGTGACAACGCATCTGCATTTTGATTTTTAATGGAGGATAGATGTAGATGTCTATGGGCCGCAGCAACCACTTACCATCAGGTGGACTGTGTGCTCGTTTGTCACCCTATTCTATAAAAAAAAATAATTATTTGTGTCAAATACCTAACCGGTAAATGATTTAATTTCTAAAATTCAAAATATTTATAAATATCAATCGTATCCCTATATATGCTGTTCTGTACCATTTCTAGCCTGGTAGGAAACTTCTCAAACGTATTCGCGGCGCGACGTTGCCATATCGATGCACGCAATGTTAGCGGGGTCAATATCTCGTCTAGTGTCTGTGGGGTGTGACGTCTTCCATACTCATACTGATAACTTTTTCATTTGTCTGGGAAATCATATAACATATTGCTTACGCATTCAGTGTGCTCCGGCCTTAAGTTTGTTTTAATATAAATCAATGTCACACAATAGTAAATAATTTGCTTTTCAATACAGTGTGTTCAGCGTCTTGAGTGGATACAAAGGAAATGCATTCAATACGGTATTGCTGTACTAAACGCAGTCACGAAGAAAACCAGCACTCAAAGCGCAAATATCGAACATGATATTGCCACAATAGCGAGCAATGTAAACGCAGTAAGCGCCTAGCAATTTAATATCGAGAATATATTGGGTCCTAAGGATTATAACAATGATCACAAATGTACGGGAATATTCATAATATCGTATTCTGTTACAGATGTGCTTCTATCCGTATCTGTATATTAATTTGGGGACTGGAAAGCCATACAAAATTCAGTTGATATAGAAAATTGAAATTCGATATCAAAGATTTAATTTTGCACAAATAAATAGTCGCTTCAAGTTTTTTTTAATGACTTGAGAAATTTGGGTGCCTAATACCGCTGAGACGATAAGTTTTTACGTCTTAAAGGTATCACTCCTGATATGATTTTTATCGTGGCAGATTGACGCTGCAGCTATATTCAGCTTGCGGCGTTAAATTGTCTGCTCTTAAGGTTTTGTTATTAAGGTGCATTTTGATTTAATACGCGCGCTGCATTAATTTTTTTCGACGATTTAATTGGTAGGTTAATTTGACGAAGGTCGCTTCCGAAGCGTGCAAAGTATTATGAACATTAGTGACGGCAGAACTAGGTTTAAACTCGCAAGTTTGCTATCAAAGAGTGATCCTTCTGTTCTTGAACTATTATTTATTCTATTCGTGAATATGCGTACGTAGAAGCGGGTGGAGCGCTCCCTAGCAGCCGTTATTCACTCGGGAGCTATCCGCTAGGGTTATCCTGTCACACAAATAAATTAAAATACACACTGTATATGCGGTAATAAACTGTGGGTCATCCTCATTTAAAGATAAGGAATGAAAATTGTTATAACCTATTTTTAATATTTCTGAACAATAATTGTCTGATTAAGTTAAAATAAAATCAGTTTTTTTTATTACTTCCCGCTTTGATAACCCTAGTAATTTATTGTTTATGACGGTTTTCCCGACAACATCAAACGCCATGACTGACTGTATGTTCTTTTTGGCTGTGCCTCCACTATACGGACAGTCGCTTGGGTCAGGTCCACACCGTGCTTGCTGTTTTTCCCGAGACTACTATTGTCAGATATCGGCCCTATAACCAATTGTATAAAAGTGATTGGCATTTAATTTACTGATGAGTTCATTTGTGATCATATTCCAAAGGAGAGGTGAAAGAACCCCACCCTGCGGGTATCCTTTCTCGATAAGTAAAACATTATCTAAGTAGAAAATTTGATCCAAATCCGCACTAACCGTTTTCCAAATCAGATTAAAGGCAAGCCAATCCAGCATTAACCGATATCATATCAGTTACATATAATATACATATTATACACATATATATTATAAATAATACACATATATCGTTTTTGTAATGTTAATTATAATTATTGAGAAGATGCAGTGCGGCAGAAAATACTAATCATATTGCGCGGGCATGTATTGCTTGTTGCTTTGTGAACAAATCTAGTTTTCACAGAAATGAGACCCAGCTAGATCGATTTTCGGCCGCCATCAACCGCTGCAATGTAAATTTCATTAAAACCGTTGGAGCCATGTTTGAGAACGCAATTATAATATGACATAATTATTATCAATTCATTACGTTATAAAAGTCCACTACTGAACAAACGCCTCTCCCATGGGTTGCCTCATTGGGGAGAATTTGCCATAGTTGCCAAATTTGGCATACAGATTGGCAAGCGCAGTTTTTTATTATTTTGACTTGTCGTCAGGATGAAGCTGCTCGTCTTCTGTTTCAGTTTTCTCTGTCGCTTCTTACGGCGGTTAGTTGATACTCTTACACCGCATTAACACGGTTATATCATATATTATATTGCTCGTATAAACATTGCTTGTATAGGATATTACATAAATTTAATTAGATCATAGACTTCGAACAATAGTTAATATGAGTCATGCCATTCTATACCATATTTGTATTATGCAGTATTTCTTGAATCCATTTGTTAGTCGTTTGTTTTCAAATATAGTTCATGTTTTATTAGCGTACGATATCCTAATTATATCAAATATACAATCATAGGTAAAGCATCCTACATACTCGTATTATAATATGACGCATTTGACTGTGTAAAAATGAATGATTTGTCGTGAGAATACAGCACAATAAATAATATTAATTTTGCTATAAATCACTCATTGTCACGGGGAGAATGTCGGAAAAAACATATCTTTTTAGATCTAACAGTGAAGTATAACGTTGATGATGAAGGATTCATATGCAAATCATGTAGTTTAATCATGTCCACGATACAGAAAAGAACCGTGGGGTTAACTTATTTTTTAAAAAAGTTTGATAATTTGATAGTCATTAAACAAAATATTTCTCAAGATTATCGTACTTGACTTATATTATATATAATTTAACTATTCATCCATTCTAAACTAAGTAATTTTCTCTACACCAAGTCATACAGGTTTATACAATAGCTTCAACGTATTGCATATTGATTACTTTGCACAAAGTAGTTTAGTATATGGAAAGTTTCGAACTTCGCTCAAGACAGCTGTGTCGGACTTTGCGCAAGCAGTGTCTTCGGCAACAGAAATATCTTAGTTAATTCAAAACTAGTACAATACGTTTCATTATGACGTCATTAATTGTGTTTCTATGTCTTGGTGTGTGAAATAGAAAGTATTTTCTTTCTCATTTTTAATGAGTCCACTGCTCAACATGAGTCTTTGCCATAGTAGAAAGAATTTAACTGTAAATAAAACATATGTTAGGGATTTCATCGCATTTGCTTTTAACTAAAATTCTTAACCTTTCGTGCGCATAGCAATACTCATGGTTACGGGAGGACTGTGTTACTTGACATTCTGATGTTGGAATAGAAATACCAGATATCTAGCACCTTCGATCGCTAATCCATCTGCCAAGAGTGGTTATGGCAAAACCTTCTTACTGTGAGAGAGGTTCATTTCGAGCTGCGGACTTCATAGAAAAGGAAGCCAACGGACTTACAGTTAACTTGGTGGTAAGTAACCACAGCTGCCTATAAAGGGCTGTAATACTAGATAATAAATTGGAGCGTGTCGGTATTTGGAAAAGTAGGTTGTTTTTTGTAGTTTTCCTAGTCATATTGGTTAAAAAAATCGCTTATAATAGCAAATTAATTCTTCTCATAAATTAAATCCTATGCACAGCTGTGACGCATAATGGCTGAACCTTAGTTTACCTTTTAGCAGATTCCACAAAGAACTCATGCGGGGAAGAATATGTGGACAGTTAGGAACTTATAAAGAGTGGGAGAAGCTCTCAATAGTTAATAAAGAAGTGGATGAATGAAAATGATAGTCATAGACTAATTGGCAACCGCAGTTCTTTTATTACCAGTGAGTTGTGGTCAGGAAGATGCTGTCGCCCATTGTCAAAATTCAGAATTGTCAAGTCCACTACTGAACATAGGGGAGATCTATCAAAGTTCCACTGCAGAACATAGGGGAGACCTATCAAAGTTCCACTGCAGAACATAGGGGAGACCTATCAAAGTTCCACTGCAGAACATAGGGGAGACCTATCAAAGTTCCACTGCAGAACATAGGGGAGACCTATCAAAGTTCCACTGCAGAACATAGGGGAGACCTATCAAAGTTCCACTGCAGAACATAGGGGGACCTGTCAAAGTTCCACTGCAGAACATAGGGGAGACCTATCAAAGTTCCACTGCAGAACATAGGGGGAGACCTATCAAAGTTCCACTGCAGAACATAGGGGAGACCTATCAAAGTTCCACTGCAGAACATAGGGGAGACCTATCAAAGTTCCACTGCAGAACATAGGGGAGACCTATCAAAGTTCCACTGCAGAACATAGGGGGAGACCTGTCAAAGTTCCACTGCAGAACATAGGGGAGACCTATCAAAGTTCCACTGCAGAGCATAGGGGGAGACCTATCAAAGTTCCACTGCAGAACATAGGGGAGACCTATCAAAGTTCCACTGCAGAACATAGGGGAGACCTGTCAAAGTTCCACTGCAGAACATAGGGGAGACCTGTCAAAGTTCCACTGCAGAACATAGGGGAGACCTGTCAAAAGTCCACTGCTGAACAAAGGGAGACCTGTAAAAAGTCCACGGCTAACATATACACAATAGCTTTCCCAACAAATTCAAAATTTTGCTCTCTCTTAATTTCTTGAATTGTTTTAGTAGTTGAATAAATCATGCCAAAGAAACCGCCAAGTAACGAAACAGTTATTAGCGCAACTCTAAGCTCATTATGACGGTGCGGTAAAAATGGCGCCCTAACTCAATTACAGGCGCGAATAAAGAAAAGTCGCAGCCCAGGAAATTAGTTAACACGATAGGCACAAAGTTAACCTAACGATGCTCCATTCAAGTCCCGATTCCCTTTTGATTGGCGACCTCATTTTATTCAAATGAGCATTTGTACATTCTTTGTGTATTCAACGAGAATTCAACGCTACTGTGCCTTATGATTTTATATTTTTGATTAAAAGCAGTATGCTTGTAAATGATATGATACTTTTGTTTAAGTAAATTAAATTAAATATGCCGGCCTTTTCCGGCGACTTTGACTGTATAAATAGTATAGAAAAAAAAATAAAAATATCTGGCTCGACTTTTACTTTTGTGTCGTGTTATCTTTAAAGTGATGTTGTATAAAAAATTGTGACTAGATTTGTAAGAAGGTTGTATAAACTGCGGCAGCGAAGTTTCTTTCTACATTCGTCAATGCTAATAGACAACTATAAAAAATTATAGAAATGACATATCTCAATGTGACAATCAAGTGACTGAACGTTTTTATTTTTCATTTATCACAGTATGTCAAAGTTCATTGCTAAACATAGGCCTCTCTCATATGATGACGCATAGCTTTTGCCATAGTTGCCACAAGTTGCCACGTTTTGCAGGGGATTGGAAACCGCAGTTTTTTTTATTAATTAGAGTTGTTATCAGGAAGATGCTGCTGCCATCACCTCCTTCAGTTACACCCTTACGACATCCACGGGATGATATGGGGTAATGTATGGTTTCGCACGGTCACTATAGGAAATTAAAACCTATTAATGAAAAAAAGAATTTTTTCATTCGGTTCTGCCGTTTTCTAGAGATCGGTGAACATACATAAAAACATACGCGTCGAATGAAGTAAGTAAAAGAACGACGTAAGCCTCTGCACTTTCCAATTAACGATATTATATATATATATATATATATATATATATATATATATATATATATATATATATATATATATATATATATATATATATAATATCGTCTTGAAACTGAGGAGTTACGACAAAAAGCTGACGCTACGATTCTTTTTAGGGTAAACGCGCAGAATTGTGACTTCTGAGGTTTATTTTCTCGGATTGGGGGGAGGACTGGATTTAGTCGCCCCCAATCCGAGACATTGTTCAACAAAGACTTGACTTCTGGTACAAGTTTGTTCCGATACTCGCCGAAGTTTTCCCATAAAATATTGTCACGGCCGGTGTCTAGAGTCAGAGTCAGAGTGTATCCTTCTTCTTCTCCGCTTTGGACTCTACTGAGTCCGCCAATTTATAACTCAGGTAGACCAGAAGATCACCAGCTGACTGACCCCGACGAAAACCGTATTGGTCACTAATCAGCTGATGATGATCAAGGTACCGCATGAGCTGGCGATTTATAATGGATTCCATTATTTTGGAGAACAAGGAGGTGATGGCGATAGGCCTGTAGTTAGACGGATCTGAGCGGTCACCATTTTTAGAGATCGGGTGGACGAAAGCTATTTTTCATGATTTCAAGACTACACCTAGAGAGTGGGAGTACCGAAAAAGACGCTGTAAAACCGATGCCAACTCTGGAAGACACATCCTCAGCACCACTGGGGGGATTTCATCAGTCCCACTCACCTTGTGAATGTCCAGGGAGAGGAGTACTTTGTGAACCGAGCGCTGTGTGAACCGCACATGCAGCATATAGCACTCACACCGCGGGATGGTCGGTAGCGTGCTCTCCCCGTCTCCCTCATAGAGAGTCGAGTTGGACGCAAAGAAAGAGTCTAGCAGATCGCTTTCTTCTTTGCGGTATAAGCAAGTGAGTCGCCCTCCCTCTGCAGAGTTGAAAGAGATGACTGACAGAAATTCCCTTGGACAGCCTTGACGGGAGACTAGAATGCACGGGTTTCGGAAGGAAAGTGAACTAGTTTCTCGCCAATTCTGCCTATGTGCTCTTACTTTGCCTTGGCATTGACTCTTTTGAAGGGCACTGGTGCCTACATTCCGGGACGTTGGCGCGTCAGCCCAGGCCCGGTAGCACTCCTGCTTATAGCATGATGCTATTTTACAGGAGCGACTAAACCATGACTGAGATTTGCTTCCGATGGGCACCAAAGAGGACGGAATAAAAAGTTTCATACCACATGAGCGACAGAATTAGCTAAAACAGAATAAAATAAAGTTATAAACCACCAGATTAAAAATACCTTTTAATTTCCTGTGTCGAATATATTTTTTTACAATACTTTTTATTTTATTAATTAAAATTTAAAAAATAAGCAGCTTTTATGATTACATTGGTATTTTTCAAAAAAGGGATAGACATAGAGATTTCATGAGACATGAGGGACGAAAGTAATTTGCTAACAAACGTGAAAATCCCGTGCGACCAAACCAATCAGTATCAATAAGTATTTGATTCGATTTTATTTCCAATAATTGGCTGACCATAGCCGCAGTTACTGACTTTTAAAAATCAGTGCAAAGCTATTTTCATTGTTTTAATTCGACTGCTCGTTCGTTGCGTGATCCAATCAAGCTGAATTTTCTGTTTATTTTTTTGAATAACACTCACGGAATTTTATTTGTGTATGTATCAATATTTGCGTATTTATAAGTAAATTTTTTTAAACGATTTAGAGTTTTATTGTTACGTTTATGTATTTTAGTAGTAACAGTTATAAAAGAAACAATGTACGTACATTTTAAAACTGTCTTTATGATACTAAAAAAGAAGCATTGACGTTAGAATTTTCCTGTGTTCGGAGCGACGTTGTTTGGTTTCAGATACATTCTCTACATATAATATACAAATATTTATGTGACCCTTTATAGAAAAAGATTAGTAGCTATTACCTCATTCCCAGGGATTATTCCTTTTTTCCTCAATATTATAATAATCCTTTTATAAAAGATTTTGTTTAATGGATTTTTGATGTGAAACATCTATTGGGCGCCTTGGCAGTAAAACCGACCCGTATGCCATGACGGCAAACGCCATAACACTCTCTTGTGACGTCATGCGCCCTCGACACCCTTAGGTGTGCGAGAGCGTATACTTTATACACTTCGTTGCTTCTCTGTGTGCATTGTGTACTACGTGTGCCTTTCTATATTTTTTATTTATATTTTCTATATTTCTTTCTTGGTTTTTATTAATTACAAAATCTACGACAAATTAAGACGTTTCACATAGCTGCTGGGTGTCCCTTGAAGACCAACTTTTTTTTTAAGTATGTTAGTAGACTACTAGTAAATAGAATACAATAATTTTACATTTTCTGAGGTTCTGTTTCATAAACAAAATTTTTAAATGTAAAATCCGGCTAAAGAGAAACTCTTAAAAAGAATATAACCACCGAATTCGATTGACGTGGTAAGAATTATTCGTCGACGAATGTCTTGCAGAGACCTTTGTAAAATTAAAAAGTTTAGTAATCTTTTCGTCGATATTATTATCGAATCTTGACCAAATTCGTATAGATTATTGATATGCATCGATTGTTACATAAATTAATTATATACTTTATTTTTGTTAAATTGTTAACAATGTAAACGTTACATTGTAAGAATATCCACTACAAGTCATTCTGAAGGCGACGAAAGAAAACTGAAACAGGAAACGGGCAGCACCGTCTTCCTGATAGCAACTTAATTATAATAAAACAATGCGTTTGTGGTAACTATGTAAAAACTCCTCCCTTTGAGCCAATCTACGGGGGAGTCCTACGATATGCAGTGGACTTCGAAATAATGTTGGAGACGTTCAACAATGGACGAAGATGTTATGGATAACTAACGCTCTTGTGCTTGGCTTGGGCATGTTGTGGAAAAATATTCGCGTCTTGCACCGCGAAGATTTCAAACTTTAGAACAATAGTTCTACATCAGAAAGATAATTATTTATTAAACTTGGCACTGAAAAGAAAACAAAGCTTTAAACGTTATACCTCCTACTACATTATTCATCTAATGAGACTAAAATTGAACGCTCCCATTTTTTCATTATATTTTTTTATAATAAAAACTAACGAGCTAAAAGTCCACCCGATGGTAAGTGACTACTGTAGACGATGAATAACTGCAGTCAACTTACATAAAGCTGAAATGCTTCAAAATTCGTAATTATGCAGTCTCTCATAACTGACTTAGACTGGAACGCAACAGTAGGTGTCCAATTTCAACGTTAAAAATAGTAATGGTAAAGGTTACATCAACCCAAAACCCTAGCCAGAAAGGGGGTACGGTTACCTTAAGCAAGCAAAAATATTTAATTAAAAATATTAAATCGAAAAATCCCTAATGAGATCATCCGTTTCACGTTTAATTTAGCCAAACATTTTTGCGCCGTTCATTAAATTTTAAACAAAAAAACGACAATGTTTGCAAAATTTAAAATATAAACAAATTGTCCCTCAGTATATTATATTGATGTTACTAAAATAAACTATTTAACCCGTTAATTATGTATTTGATGTATATTAGGAAATAGAATATCGCTTAGCTCGCTGGATCGCTTGATCATGAAGTATTTGACTAATAAGACACGGGTTGGAATTAATCTGACGCAATGTTTTTATAACCGTTATTATTAACTTACTACTTAACATAGATCTATTCTAAGCAATGCCATATATCACGGTCCTAAGGTTAGCGCAGCTCGGAGGGGAAATCGATCTATAGTTCTTCAACAATCTGTTGTTGCTTTTCTTGAATAATATTGCCACGAAAGACGAAAACGAAAAGTTTCTGAAAGGCTTTAAGTATAGATCTCCTCCGACTTTCCGAGTTCGCTGTAATTCGTTCCTCACCCGACTGCTTGTCATTTTAAGGTGTTGGAGAGAATTCTATTTGGTCAGACCAACGTCCCGAATTTGTATATAAACGTATATTATTCAGATTGAGTTTGAGTCTATGATAGCTCTTTCCGTGCTTGAAAAAGGTTACTAGGCTGGTACTCGATGGTGTAGGACAGCCCTAAATGACCTGGTAAGATATGCAGGAAGTCGATGTATGCAGGTGTGTTTTGTCGGACCTAGTTTTGTGGAATTCCTTGAGGGAGGCCTATGTTCCAGCAATGGACTTGTAGAGAGCTATATTTATGATGATCAAACATGCCGACCGATGGTTTTTGGTCTTTCTCATGTGGTGCGTTAAGGTTTAATCAAACATATGGGCATCTTCACTATACGGTCAAACCTAATAAGCTAAAGAAAAGTTGCGTTTATTTTCCTATCGAATTTTGTCTCCGAAAACAGTAAGCGATGTACGAAACCAAAATCTGAATTGGTCTCATTGTATAGAATTCACACAGTTCGGTTTTTGCACTGTACACCGCACCGTGAACATTCGTATCACAGAAATCATAATAATAAGACAATAGAAGTCACATAGACGCGTGAACATGTCGCCGCTATTATGTGTTGACGAACATAATTAACCATTTTGTGATTTAGTTGCGCGGGGAATGTCGTACGTGAATTTATGTTATTATAAATTTATAATGGTGAACTGCAGCATAATCAGTGTAAAAACTCATCAAGGACGTGTATTTCAACTAATAAAGGTATAACATTTCGTCGGTAAGTTGATGATTTACTAATTATCAACGTTTTAACTAACTTACATCTAGATGAATACTTTACCTTTGTAAACTTTCATTTATTACTTTTCGTATTGTAGAATTACCATTGCTGCTTTTGTTCTACGTTGGCAAACTCGCCAAGCAATGTAATGTGAAGCATTAGATATCATTGTGCATTGTGCGTATTTTTATAATACGGTAAGATGTGGCGGCATCGGTTTTGGAAATAATCAAGCGCTAATTCATTTCTATTGTCTTATTATTACTATTTCTGTGATTCGTATAAAAAACGACTCACAAAACGTAAGTATGGTAAAGCCCTAGATTTTAAAATTATTATTATATAAGTATCACCCATAAAGTTAGAATTGTTATGTTTTTATAATATATAAGAAAGCCGAATTAAGCAAACCTTAATAGTGTGAGCCCATTACTGTTCTCGGCACAACTGCACCGCATTCAGCGTAATAAAATTTTTCATACATAACGACGACTGCTTCAACCCAAACAAACCGCTACACTACCTGTTATCGTCATTTCAAGAAATGCACCTACTTGCATCCATCAACTTCCTGCATGTCTTACCAGGTATTGATTCCATTTAGCAGGGGCCCCTCTACACTCCGCCTATCGGTACGAGGCTGCCTCTCGAGAACATCAGTTGTCACTTCTTCGAGCTATATAGTCGGACAATTACCTCTGCAGCTTCCTAATCCTTTCTTTGGACTACGTCGGTCATTCTGGTTCTATATCGTCATTTCCAAGTTTTTCACGCACTGCACTACCTGTACAAAAGAATATATATCATTACTACCTGTACATGCTATACGGTACATACTTTAATAAACAGTGTACAAACATTGAAAATTATTTATTCAAAATGAAACATAAAAAATCGTGTAATATCAGCTTACCAATTTCCGGTGATGGTAAATATAATGAATTAAGATACCTATCTAAAAATATATTAGACTTTGGATCAAAGAAAGATCAACAATAACGAAGCATGAATTATATTGCCATTTTATATTACTGTAATACCTTTCTGTATTTTGATTCGTTTTTATACAACTTATATATACATCAAACGTATTTTCCGTCTCTATAATGTCTTATAAATATAGCTATTAAGATAACAATATTAAGAAATTTGTAGCCGGTATCGTTTTTTGGATTAGTGATTCACGATAACTCTGATCCAGCTATTAACTATTTTAACATAACATGACATAAATTCTGTTGCCTGTCACGCAGAGGTGTAGGAAGAAACTATGGACTTCCATTTGGCACGATCCTGATACACTTCCATCTCTTCTTTCACATCTGTATATCTAAGTATATATATGGTAAATATATAAAATCGCACAATCTTTTTAATAGTAACGAAGCATTCCATCTTGGTCCACAGGTATCTACATTGACTGCTCTAATTGACTATTAAACTACTTTTGGTATACTCTCCCAAGATCAGCAAAACGGAAAGCTTGTGTAAACACTTTGATCTCATTATTTCTATAAGTGGGAGTGTTTGAAAACTTGTTGCCTTAATAAGAACGTGAGAGAATAATATATATATATATATATATATATATATATATATATATATATATATATATATATATATATATATATATATATATATATAAGTGGTTAGTTGCGTATATTAAAAAGGCGAGATGGAATATCTGTTGACATCGATTCACAAGTGATATTTTTTTTTAATTTTTTTAAATTTTTAACTCTTCTTTCTCGCCCAGATTATAACATTTTTCTGAATATGTGTATAAGATTGTGTATAGGCTTTAAGGTAGCCTAAATATATCTTAAAGTCTATACACAATCTTATCTTTTCTTTCACGTCGATAAAACCGGTTTTATCGGAGCCCCGCGTCACCTGTACAGCGACAACGGGACCATCTTAGTCGGCGCCAAGAAACATTTACAGCTGGAATTCATCAATCTTCGACAAACCTTGGACGATGATTTCTTCTCTGCAATATCAGACATGGAGATCGAATGGCACCTCAACGACCCCTCGTGGCCTAGTGCTGGAGATCTATAGGAAGCGGTGGTGAAGAGCCTAAAATTCCACTTACGAAGAGTTATCGGAGCACAAAAGCTTACATTTGAGGAGCTATTAACATTGTTGTCACTGCCTGGTTTGAATATGTGTATAAGATTGTTTATAGGCTTTAAGGTAGCCTACATATAGTCATAAAATATACATTAAAAGAAACTTTTTTCAATTTGTTACTTGAACATTATCCAGGAAAATTCCTAAAAGTATGTCCCTAGTCGTAATTAGATTTATAAAACATAATTTAGTTGGGAACTGAAAGGAGATAGATCAAAGTCAAGAGATACAAATCTCATGGTACGAATCACTAATTATGACACAGTATTTGTCCCATTTATGTTTACCATGTTTTTTGAAACAAAAAAAACTATTTTTACATTTTCATGTTTACTTTAGTTGTATTTGTACAATAATTTATGTACGAACGTTCCTCAAAGTGTAGGTGCAAACACCTTCACTTTGAAGAACGCTTGCAACATGATCGTAACGTAAAAAGGCTTTTACAAACGAGCTAGTTCAATATATCCATTCTAAGACTTCGAACCCAAATCCCACTGAACAGTGCCGGGAAGAAACGCCGTCAAGTGGCAGGGCAAGTAAATCCACTGCACCGTATCATTCCGTGGGTGTTGTAAGAGGCGACGGAAGAGGAAGAGCAGGTTAGCGGTAGTGTCTTCATAACAAGAACTCAAAATAATTAAAAAAACTGCGGTTGCCATATGTGGCAACTATGGTATGATGCAACTTATGGAAAGCCTACGTTTATCAATAGACTTGTCAATTGTTATTAATACGCAATTAATTGGAGGATATATCTATTGTTATGCATTTTTTTTCCTTTTGGTTTCAGGTATGTTAACGGATTGAAGAAATTGGCTCAGAATTTCCAGCGAGACAATTACGCTTCTTATGCAAAGAGTTCTGGTAAGAATCAAGCACAGTATTCTGACAGGAAATCAGTTAGTGAATCGCGGTTGCTCTCAGGTAATTGTGACATTATTTTGAATTTACTCGAGGAATCGACTAGTTGAAATTTAAGTATTTTGTCGACAACATATTCAAAAAGTTTATACTTCAGATTGTTCTAATAGGTTGCAGTATTATTTTTGCGCAATATTTAAAAAAAAACATGATTTATGCCGTTACATAGCGGAAACTACGCCTTCACATACCGTAGGTGTCGTATGTAGGGTCCAAGAGAAAGAAAAGGTCTTCTGATTTTCTAAAACGGTGACAATATCATATTTATACAAGATATTAAACCGTCAGATTATTATTATATTTTAGTGTTTATTATTATGGATTGGTTTTCATCATAATATGTAGTAAATTGTAATGTAAATAAAATAATAGATTCCTAATTCATCTGTAATATGCCGCTCTTACAATGGAAATCCGTATTATCTTTTCACATACAGATTTGTATTTGAATAGGTTATTTTATACACAATATGTGGAGGCACGGAGGCGTACCATTTCAAATTCTCATTATTTTCAAGACGTACCTAATAGTCGCTTCGGGACTCCCGCTTTTCTTGTTTGCGATCTCATTTACACACGTAATCTCGCGTAATTTTTGAATTAATATCACATATTATTTGGTTCATTCACTCACTTATCATGTTTTGTTCAAAGTATAATGAAAATATATTACATTAAGACTTAAGGGGATATAGTAACTCAGCTCAAATTCTAATTTTACGATCGACATGTTTGTAATCACTAATACTTTAAGTAGATAAGTCGTTATATACTTATTTCATTAGGTTTATCATATTTATGCATGTTTCTTTACGCCAACCTGATCGCTTCTTATTTTCATTACGGTTATTTCCCATTTTAATGTTACGTCGTCCTGTTGCGTATATATATGTGTATTCTATTTGTAAGTAACACAACTTCCCCGTTCAAAAGCCGAAGCGAGACTAACAGGCGGCAGGAAACAAACTTCAAAACGCCTATAGTTTAGGCAATTTATTTTTACAGTGAAAATAATGGTAAATTAAAAAAAAATAAAACATAAGCCTAGCTTTATAGTTAGTTCAGTTAGTACGCAAAGTTTCATGATCTAATTTAAAGTATTTTATGAATAACAGCGGTTTACTGTTCAGTTTGCAGGTAAATTTGAATTTTTTTCTATCGAGAAAATTTTACGGAATCGTGTTTTCGTCTAACACATTACTTAACATTAATCCTCAACTTTACCATATATTTATTTCGAAATAAATGCTGCAATATTTTAGGCATAACGGATGATCTTGCGAAGCCATTTGAGGTAGTATTTTTAATATTTCCCTTTAAGATCTAATTATGACAATTAATAATACAAGTAGTACAGGAATCAAAAAAAATCAGAAATCTAAAATCGCAAAAAAGATAAAGGGTGGAAAATGGGCACACGTCTACATCTGTCCTAGAAATATTATAAATCACCCCTATGCTGTTTTTACGCGCTAAAGCCACGCTGCAATTACAATATGGATGTAGCACGAGTAGGTCGGCTCAACGGGAGAAATAATTGAAGACGCTCTCACAGAATACCGGAGACCGCTTTTACTTGTAACCATACGTTCTATTTCAATCTGCAATCAATCTGCATTTTGATTTTTAATCGAGGAGTGAGTGTTTATGGGCCACAGCATCCACTTACTATAGGTTCACCGTGTGCTTTTTTGTCACTCTTATTCTATTAATAAAATATTTATTAATAGAACAAGAGTGACAAAGTGACTTTCATTCGGTAGTCAAACACTCGTTTAACACTATATTATAATCGTATTATAAGCAGTGTATACCACATTCGAAAAAGTTAGCATATTTTACCTTCTTTCGTAGATCATGGAGAAATTAGCGAAATCTGTAACAAGCAATTTTTTATGTAAATATAAAACTGACACAAAAAAAAAAGATATAAAAAATACAAAAAATGTCATTTCATGTGTGTGAAAATGTCATGTCAATTGTCACCCATCAGAAACCACACACAGTTTAACTAGTATTTAATAACTTATGGTAACATTGGTGTGGTACTATTTTTACCTTTCCAAGTCCTTCGTCTGCGTTAACTAAAGTAAACTAAAGTTACAGCCTATATACGTCCCAATGCTGGGCACAGGCCTCCTCTTATTTCTGAGAGGGTTTTAGGGCAAGGAATAGTCCGCCGCGCTGCCCCAATGCGTGTTGGCGAACTATAAAATATTTTTTATAAAAATATTTTTTTTTCTTATTTCTCAGACATGCAGGTTTCTTCACGATGTTTTCCTTCACCGCCGAGCACGTGGTAAATGTGTTAACTATGAGGCATTAATCAGTAAGCTCAGTCAAGATTATAGCGCTTAAATGTATTATTATGTAATAATGTGTACACACATATTGAACTATGTTAATGAACGTAGAATGTTATTATCAATGATAAAAAATTCTTTCGGTTTCGGGCCGATCGAGTCAATCAAATGCCTTTTATCTTCTGGTATGTCCTTTAATTAATCTGGATTATGGACACTTATTTGTTAAGATTAGATCCAGCAAGTTTCATAAGGTTAACTAGTTCCATTTTAAGCTGAAGAGCACCCTTCAGTGTATCACTTCCAGTTTCACTATCATCAACGTACGATTTATTTAAAACTGCTTCATTAGTCAAAGAAAAATCAGGCATCCAGTTGCGGAAAAAGCTGAGAAAAATATTTTGCAGACGTCTATGATCCGCATCTCATATTGCACTGTAGTGTATTAAAAAAATATTATTGCACAACCGTGCTATTGTATAATATATAATTAAAACTTAAACCATTTTTAGCTTAGCACACCCATCGAATACAGTTCGCAATTTATCGGTTTGTTTTTCAGGGTGCAATACTGTATGATGCGGTAAAAAGATAATGGCTAACCTATAGGGTCGCCGTTTTCTTGTGTTTATAACTCTAGCATGTCCTAACTCAATGTATTCATGTATAAAGTTTTTGTATTTTAATTCATAATGAACTGGATCTTTCATAAATCATTTTTTAAATTATATAACATTTGTAATGCAATCGCATAAGAATGTAAAGGGTCAATATCCTGTAATTCAACTTTGAGTGGAAATTTAATCTGAAATTTATTAATTTTCAGAGTAATTGCTTTTCGAAATACCCTTTTACTATTCTCGTGTTCAGACAAAGGCTCATGAAATACATCCGGAGTCTTTTCTGCCTCCCAAAATTTTCGTGCACAATCTTCAAGATCAGGAGTGACTGTATGCATAGTGATGGCTGCGTTACAACTTGTATAAGCAGTTGAAGAAATAATATACCCCAGTCGTGTGTTTAATAGTATGGGATTCGTTAGGCCACCAAATTTTGCCATCTTGTATGATTATAAAAATTATATCATAGGCTAATAGCAAAACTACTTCACCCGGAGTATAAAAATCATTGCCAGCCAATTTAATATTTATTGGCATTAGAAAATTGCAATTAGAATTTGCCTTTGCAACCTTTATGTAATTTTGTTATCGAACATGCGATGTTAGCCTTGAAATCTTGATATAAAGATAGTTCAATTAATGTCATTTTTATAGCTATTGATGCACACCTCGTCCAAAGTACTAATATTTCTTTGTAAATCATTTTTTTTATAGGAGAGAGGGCAAACGAGCGTGTGGCTCACCTGATGGTAAGTTACCACCGCCGCCCGTGAACAACCGCAACACCAGGGGAATCGCAGGTGCGTTGCCGTCCTTTTAGAAGGAGTAAGCTCTTTTCTTGAAGGTCCCTAAATCGTATCGGTCCGGAAAAGTCGCCGGTGGTAAACAAATCCGCAGAGAAGTTGCACGAGGAAGAAAACTCCTAGTAAAACGCACAGTGCTGGACCGCAAAGCATCCAGATGGTGAGGATGGTATCGTGAATTTTGTCGCGATGTGCGTTCGTGAAATTTGGCGGCTGGAACTAATTTGAACAATTCGTCAGAACACTCCCCATGGTAGATATGATAGAAAACGGAACTGTGTTGTGTGCAGGGATGTTGCATCCCTGCAACATCCCTGCACAGCACCAGTGAATTGAGCCGATCAGAAAGAACTCGGTTGTCGACGATTCGAATCGCTCTGCGCTGGATGTGGTCAAGTGAAAGGAGCTGGCACTGGGGTGCCCCGGCCCAGGAGAACGGTATTCCATGTGAGGCTGAACTTGCGCTTTTTAAAATTGCAAGCGATGTGCCGGCATGAAATACTGTCTCGATCTGCTGAGCACGCCAAGCAAGCCAACTTGTAGAAGTCCTAACTTTTTTGCCAAAGATGAAGTGCAAAGAGACATTAGGCTACCATCATCTAAAACTGCCCGAACGTTATATTTTTTTATTGTCTGCACCTTTAATTAAAACTTTAGCAGCAGCAAGTAGAATACTTTTATGAACAGGCAGATATATATGCGAGCTTCCCATTGGTTAACGTTTACCTTCTTCCATTTTTAGTGCAGACTGACATTCTTCATCATGTAAAATTATGTTTTGTGAACTGGAATTACAAGCTTTAGGTACATTTAAAATTATATCTACACTTTTTTCGATCTGAGCAAAGCCAGATTTTACATAAGTTATTTTTGTTTTAATAAATCAATTCGCTTTGAAAGAGATAATGCATTAAAATCAGGATATTTGAATAATTTATGTTCCTGATAACAAAATATACATTCGAGTTTTTTGCCCCGAACCTATAAATTTACAGACTTTGACTTACTAGCAAACTTGTCATTAAAACTAGGGTTTGCCTCCAGAGACTCTAAAAAATTTTATAATAATAGTCAATCATCCGGTTCTATATTTCTATAATTTGTATAAATTTTCTTCTGTTGCTGTAATATAATGCAAAATGCGTGAATTTTCACCAGCGCAATACACTATGACATATCATATATTTCACAAAATAGCTCTATATTATAGTGAAATCAGTTTTCTATAATATAGAGTTATTTTGGTAACTGCTATTGAGCTATTTTGGCACTAACTTTCGACACCAAAGTTTGTTATACATTTATTTAAAGATTCAAAAAATACAAACTGGATAAACAGATTATTTAATGGAAAGCATATTTTATTACGTGTAAGTTCAACGGAATATAAGAAAAACGTTGAGTTAATAGTGAGTAAAAGAAACATACAAAAAACAAATTTTATTCCTTTTATGAATTCTTTGACAATGGGTTGTATACGCTATCACAACAAAGTTCCAGAAAATATGCAAGGTTACTCTATTACCAAATTTAAATATTTTATTGAACAAATCTTGTATAAAGAGGGTTATTATAATATAAATGAATACATGATTTATAATAACCCATGGGTATGAGGTGGGCGCTTTCAAGCTGTTTCTTAAATAAGTTTTGTAAGTAGTTTGTTCAACCTATCTTATATTATAATTTACTTTGAGAAAAAAAGTATCTTTGAGTTTTATTCCCGAACCAATGTTAAAAGTAAAAATAAACTTTCAATAAGAATTACTTGTAATCTACATTGAATAGAAAAACTGTATTAATCTATTCTATTAAATTAGCGTCTTTATTATATGTTATACTGACCGCCTAGTTATTTGAGTAGCAACTCTATCAGAGCTCTTTTAGCCTTTTTACATTATAATATTACAGATTATTTAGTAAATTTAGTAGGAATTAATTAAGTAAAATATATCTATTGAAACGTGGCCGTTCTGATATCGGAGCACCATTGTTTTAATGTGTTCAGGTCGGCCGGCCTTGCATTGTTACAACCACGAGCATCGCACAAACCCTTTTCGATTTTATAACAAAACAATGACTTTAGTTATTAATTTTATCAACACATAGAATGTTTTATTTTAGTTTTATTGCGGTAACAAGTGATATAACGACACAATGGCTTATGTATTATTTATTTCAGTGGACATTTCTTATAATATTGTGCAGACATGGCCTCGTCGTTTTTTGAAAACACCATCGTTAGTAATATATACTGTAAACAATATTTTTGTTGGAACTTTATAAATAAAATAATGGTATGATGAAATGACGGAATAAACTAAATTTGGCGATAATATTTATTGCTGGCGATTCTTATCTTTACAATAATGCTAAACTCCTTACACGACCTCTATTTTGACAAGATTTACAACTAAAAATAATCCTTAATTGATACTATCGTAATCTTTATAGCACTTCAGCTGACAAATACCTTTAAATTGAATGCGTCGCAATTTGTTTATTCTACTTTTTATCCACTTCGTTGTTTTACTCGTAATAAATTAGGTCGCGAAAGATTCGTGGTGATATTGCAAATGCTATTAACATTATGCTAGTTATTGTCGAACCGAGTTGCCTTTTTTATTTTACCACAATCCCACCAGGTGGTGTGGTGATGCAGGTAAATCGCACTGCCTTAGACTAACAAGCTTATTCCTTATTATCTGTCGCCACGCAGCAGTGCAGCCGCTGTGTTCCGGTTAGAAGGGAAAGAGAGTCTGTAAAATTGCAGAAAGCGAGACGTTCCATAATCGTTTGTGGTGACAACACATCTGTGGCCTTATATGTTTTAAGTTTGTTGCAGTTGTCTATGGACTGACACAATCATGTGAAATATTGACTTATTTCTTTATCTCTAGAATTTGTTAAACAAATGACTTTAAACTTATTTATAATATTATATAAACACTGCCATAAAACTTTGATGCAAGTATTATAGACAACATAATTTTGTAACACATAGGTTTTTTTGACATACACTTTTTTCGTCTCTAATATGCAAATTGCGTAAGGTGAATTAATAATTAAGATTCGCCATTGTAATTGAAGGATCGAATTTTCGATTCAAAAATTGGCCAATTGTCTAATATGCGCTGGGTAAACTGAAATTTAAAACGTCTTATATATCAGCGCCTCATCAGGAAACTCCATAATAAAACACGTAATCAAATGTCAAATCCGTTACACTTGTTGAAAACAACGTAGCTTTCAGTATAATAAACTATACTCTTCACGCCACAATCGTAACTATTTCACAATAAGCTTTGTCGTTATTTGTATCTCGATTTCTTAATTAAGAGATAACAGCGGCGCCGCTACACTTTTGCTTATGATCATACAAGGTGTTCATAAAACCTAAAAGTTTGAAATTTTATTCCGAAATTACAGATCCAAAAATGAAAACCTTGAATATATGTTTATTAAGAAATATAATAACTAAATTATTATATGGTAATGAAATTAGTTTTAAATAACTTTGGCTTGAAAAAGAAAATCCTGTTTCACCATGACAACGCGCCATCTCACACCTCAGCGGTTGCCATTACGAAAATCCACAAATTACGGTTCGAATTGCTTGACCATCCGCCTTATACACCAGATCTAACCCCAAGCCACTTCCTTATTGTTCCCTCATCTAAAAACGCCGAGTACTATTTGAGCGCGTTGGATAGATGGGAGCATCGCTGGGAGAAGTGTGTAGAGTTTACAAGGAGACTATGTACTCGTAGTGAAATAAAAATAAATTTTAAGAAAAATGTATTGTAACTTTGTTAGGCAACATTTCAGTTATCCACCCACGTTTCAAATATAGGTTCATCGCCTAGTTTAGACATCCATCTCTCACAAAACTTTGAACCTACTTTTGTCAAAAATCGGGATTGTCAATTTAATGTTCTAGTATAAAAAACAAATATTTAACGCAGAATTAAGAAATAAATCATGGACGCAAAAATCACGTAATGGAACAAAAATAGACTTACGTTGCACGACTTCCTTATGTGCACCTAAATAAAAAGTAAGGCTAACTTTTATACTTTAAATAATTTATTGGCACACCTAAATACTCGTAACCGCTATGTAATTTTTTACTGCCTTCGTAGAATTCGACTTTATAGAATTTCACCCTCGACATGCTTTCGATCACGGGTAACACGTCAATAAAACCGGGGTGACTTATTGCTTTGTAATAGGGAATGTAATCATGTGACATTACAGGGCTCATACTGTTGGTGGAGTGAAAGCACTATTAATGCCCGCCATCGATCAACCGTTCGGACGCGTCACTGAATTTTTCGCTACGCCCGTTTGTCGACACGTCATTTTCAGTGACGTCATCCTGTGGTCCCACAAAATGTGGTTTTTCGCGACCGGATTCGTTTTACCACAGCTTTTTATTACATACAAAGTATGAATATTATTTTTAAATGTCCCACGTTTTGTTGAATTTTTAACAATAAATCAAAACTAATATATTATATATAAATTATCCCCCTATTCATTTTGACAAGAGAATTTATATTTTCTCGCACATCATATTTTAGTATTTGTGAAAAGATTTATTTTTGAATTTTGACAAGTTGTGATTGTCTCTGTCGCTGGTACTGTGGCCTATCTTATCATTTACCGTATTTGAATGCCTCATTGGTCTTGTGACAAGAAAAAAAAAGAAAAGAGTGAGCAAAGTTTTATTTTCTTAAACCAATGTGCACTCTTCTTGATCGATTTTTATTTTCTTTTTATTTAAAGTATAATTATTGATAATAATTTAAGCTAACTAATTAACCTTATGATTTAACGGTTAGAGTCGCGCTGCAGCTATATTATGGTTGTAGCAATAACGGGTCGGCTCGATCGGGGACGAACCACGCTTTCACAGAAAATCAGCGTAAAATGGCAGCTTAATATTGTTGTGCTTAGTATGGTGAGTGTAGATATCCCGGGACCCGTTTTTACTGGAAATGAGGCATTTTGATTCATAAGCGAGGATAAATGGAGATGTCTATGGGCCACGTTTGTCACCCTTATCCTATAAAAAACCTTATTTGAAATAAATTAAATTTCTAAATTGTAATCAAAAATTTTACTTTTAATTAAAATTAAAAAACCGACTTCATAAACTATAAACAATAAAACGATGTTCACGTAATAGTTTCTGAAGTTGGTACTTAAATATAGTGTATTGAAAAATTACGAGTGAAGCCCCGATTTCAGAGGCGATTTTTTGAATTCGGTTTTTTCGTTTTATTAAAAATTTAATTCCTTTATCCTTTTGAATGATTCTCAGGAGTATCACAAGTTCAAGGTAACAACTAAAGTGTCGTTTAATAAGGAACATTATAATCCACTACTTTCCTACTCTAAGAGTCAGTTTTTCTTTATTTTTTACCGAATTCAAAAAGGATTCAATTCAATTCAACTGTATGTTTTTATGTGTGTTACCTCAGAACTTTTTTTCTGAGTGAACCGATGTTAATGATTCTTCTATTTGAAAGCTAATACTTCGGTTGTGGTCCCATATAAATTTGATCAAGATCTGACCAGTAGTTTTTGAGTTGTCCTTAAATAATGCGTATTTAATTGACTTCGAATAGATTGATTCGATCGTGCTGAAGTCGGTTTTACAGAATTTTTAATTTTACCACTTGTTTATATAAAACAACTATTGAAACCTTTTTTAAGATTAAAAACCAAATTTGTAATATTACAGCCGTTTCCAAGAAACTGGTAAAAATACATTAAAAAAACTTTCGCGTGGAATACAGAACCTTTCTGTTTTTTTTTTGAAATCGGTTAAACATACGAACCGGCAGTTATTTCAAACTAATGAAAAGACAGGTTCGTCTGAACGCACTTAAAACACCATATTCTTTATTCCTTGTGTGGTACCTATTATTCCACTAAATGTGGCCTAAAGCACTCTATCTTCAACGGGAATCTATGATCATCCATCTCATGATTTATGTCAATCGGCGGACTTTAATAAGATAACAAAGATGTAGATAAATCTAACGATACCTCAAACTTCCAAAACGGCAATGACGTTAAGGTTAGAGACAAACATTACCTTTTAATCCTTTAACAAAATTCCTCCTACGGTTGTAGAGCAATTAGCGACTGTTTCACATATTTTAACAATTAGTCAGTCATATATCATGCTTTAACCAATACTTCACTAACTAGAAATATCGCCAGAAAAAAAAACGAATTATTATTACAGAATGGTAATTCGTTATTCACGTTAGGTAAGCTAATGTAAACACGTTTTTGTGTTACTTAACGCAACGGTCGGTAAGCAGAGGTGTTTTTTTTTTCTGTACATATTCATTAACTCGTAAACCTTGACTTGCCGAAATTAATGGAAAAAGAGTCACGTTATGCGGTGGGGAACAATAGTTTTCGTAGCCTTGACCCGTTTTGACGTCTTATATAGGTATAATCTTTTACGAAAAACAAATCTGCCTTCTTCGTTAAACTAGTCCTACATGATGAATATTTTTATGATGAGTAGTTTTTTGTATGATAGAGCCACGCTGCACGCTAAATCGTAGTTGTAGCAGGAATGGGTTGGCTCAACCGGGGCAGGACTAAAAAAGCAGCTTAATGCTGCTGTGTATCGTAGGTGAGTCTAGAGAACCGGAGACCCGTTTTACTGGAATCGAGGCATTCCATCCTTGTCCTCAAGGGTGACAACGCATTTGCATTTTGATTCTCAATTGAGGATAAATGTGGATGTCGACGGGCCACAGTATCCACTTGCCATCAGGTGAACTGTGTGCTCGTTTGTCACCCTATCCTATAAAAATATGGATTATTATGTATTTATTTTCTATTCGTATGCATTAGTGTAATTTACAAGCCTTCTTTTAATGTGTGTTATATCTACATAAATTTATTATATTTGGTTATTTAAGTCACTACTAAGCCACTAATTTCTCACCACGCCATGGGTTTACTGGCAGAGAATGCTCACTGGCATTAAGTCCACCCTTTGTAACCTTTATGTTTAGAACAATAATAGTTTTAAACAAATATCTGTTATCTGTTAACAGTGGTAGAGCCACGCGGCAGCTTTGCTGTCGCACGTATGGGCCGGCTCAAACCGGGGTGGTACCACGACCTCACAGAATACCGGCGTGAAGTGGAAGCTTTGCTTCCGCGTTTCGTCTGGTGAGTGCAGGTGGCCGGAGGCCCAAATCCCCCCCATCAACATGGTAGCGGAATTAAATGATAGACTACCCCAGGAGGGTACCAGCACCCCTGGAGAATCCCTCGCTGAGCATCCACGACCATGTTTCTCCACTTCTGAGCGTGGGTGCTCAGGCTGCCCCGCGTATTCTGGGGGGGGGGCAATATTCCGCTCAAGACTAAAACTGCTCGGGGCAAACGGAGCAACAAGACCAAGGCGACCCCTGCCACGCTGTCCGTGAATTTCTGCAATATCAGGGGACTTCACTCTAACCTAAACGTCGTCCACTACCATCTCGAGACGGCGAGGCCGGCTCTGCTCTTTCTGACCGAGACGCAGGTGTCCTCTCCGGCTGATGTCTCGTATCTCTCCTGCCCGGGGTACAAACTGGAACACTCCTTTGTGCCTCGGGCTGGAGTTTGCGTTTACGTCAGAGAGGACATCTGTTCTCGACGCCTCGGCAGACTTGAAGGTTCGGACCTGTCCATCCTTTGGCTACGCGTAGACAGCGACGACCATCCGCGCGTCTACGGGTGCCTCTATAGGTCCCATAGCGGTAATGCCGAAACAGACCGACTCTTCGACCACGTCCAAATGGCTGCAGATTCGTTGCTACAGCAGATCCCCTCCGCAGAGATCGTGATCCTCGGCGACTTTAACGCCCATCACGCCGAATGGCTCGGTTCACGTTTAACTGATCATGCGGGGAGATCTGTTCATGATTTTGCCTTGGCATATGGTCTGACACAACTGGTTACTTCGCCCACGCGGATTCCAGATGTGGAGGATCATGCACCTTCCCCGTTGGACCTTCTGCTGACCTCTCACCCGGACGGATATCAGATTTCCGTCGACGCCCCTTTAGGCTCCTCGGACCATTGTCTTGTCCGGAGTGTGGTGCCACTCACGCTGAAATCGCGGTTGCATTCTGCAGGCTGCCGCCGTGTTTGGCACTATAGGTCAGCCGATTGGGATGGGATGCGGTCTTTCTTTGCATCCTACCCTTGGGGGCAGGTTTGCTTCTCGCCGGATGATCCCAACGTTGTTGCGGATTCTGTCGCTGATGTGGTACTTCAGGGTATGGAACTTTTTATTCCTTCCTCTGTGGTGCCCATTGGAGGCAAATCTCAGCCATGGTTTGGTCGCTCCTGTAAAATAGCATCATGCTATAAGCAGGAGTGCTACCGAGCCTGGGCTGACGCATCAGCGTCCAGGGATGTAAACACCAGCGCTCTAAAAAAGAAGTATAATTCCGCCTCTAGGTCCTTCAAAAGAGTTATTGCCAAAGCAAAGTCAGAGCACATAGGCAGAATTGGCGAGAGACTAGTTCGTCTTCCTTCTGGAACCCGTGCATTCTGGTCTCTCGCCAAGGCTGTCCAGGGGAATTTCTGTCAGCCATCTCTTCCATCTCTGCACAGGGAGGACGACTCACTGGCCCACACCGCAAAGGAGAAAGCCGATCTTCTAGGCTCTTTCTTTGCGTCTAACTCGACTCTCGATGACGGGGGGAGTACGCCGCCGACCATCCCGCGGTGTGAGTGCTCCATGCCGGAAGTGCAGTTCACTCAGCGCTCGGTTCGCAAAGCACTCCTCTCCCTGGACATCTATAAGTCGAGTGGGCCTGATGGAATCCCCCCAATTGTGCTGAGGACGTGTGCTCCAGAGTTGGCACCGGTTTTAACGCGTCTTTTCCGGTACTCCTACTCCCTAGGCGTAGTCCCAAAATCATGGAAGACGGCTTTTGTCCACCCGATCCCTAAAAAAGGCGACCGCTCAGACCCGTCCAACTACCGGCCTATCGCCATCACCTCCTTGTTCTCCAAAACAACGGAGTCCATTGTAAACTGCCAGCTCATGAGGTACCTTGAGGATCACCAGCTGATTAGTGACCGCCAATACGGTTTTCGCCGTGGTAGGTCAGCTGGTGATCTTCTGGTCTACCTAACTCACAGATGGGCGGAGGCAGTAGAGTCCAAGGGGGAGGCATTGGCCGTTAGTTTGGACATTGCGAAGGCCTTCGATCGGGTTTGGCACAAAGCGCTTCTTACGAAGCTCCCTTCCTATGGGCTTCCCGAGAAATTGTGCGATTGGATCACCAGTTTTCTTGCAGATCGGAGCATCAAGGTCGTTGTAGACGGTGCAAGCTCCGATTGCAAGCTTATTAATGCTGGTGTTCCACAGGGCTGCGTGCTATCGCCAACGCTGTTTCTTCTGCATATCAATGATATGTTGCAAACCCGTAGCATTCATTGCTATGCAGATGACAGCACTGGTGATGCTCTTTACACCGGCCGAGCCAATATTTCTCGGGAAAACGTCTCTGAGTGTCGGGACAAACTTGTGTCTGAAGTCGAGTCTCTGCTGGACAGAGTCTCGGATTGGGGGCGACTAAATCTAGTCCAGTTTAACCCCCAGAAGACACAAGTTTGCGCGTTAACCGCTAAAAAGAACCCCTTTGTCGTATCCCCTCAGTTTCAAGGCACTCCCCTTGTTGCCTCAGCCAGTATCGGAATCCTCGGCGTCGACATATCGAGTGACGTGCAGTTTCGTGGTCACTTGGAAGGGAAGGCCAAATTGGCCTCTAAAAAGCTTGGCGTGCTCAGCAGAGCGGGACAGTATTTCATGCCGGCACACCGCCTGCAACTTTACAAGGCGCAGGTTCGGCCGCTCATGGAATACTGTTCCCATCTCTGGGCTGGGGCTCCCCAGTACCAGCTCCTTCCACTTGACCGCATCCAGCGCAGAGCGGCTCGAATCGTCGACGACCGAGTGCTTTCCGATCGGCTCAATTCACTGGCGCTGCGAAGAGATGTTGCATCTCTTTGCGTATTTTATCGCATCTATCACGGGGAGTGCTCTGAGGAATTGTTGGGATTAATCCCAGCCGCCAAATTTCGTGAACGCACTACACGGCAAACGTCCCGATACCATCCACACCATCTGGATGCTTGGCGGTCCACCACTGTACGTTTCAAAAGGAGTTTTCTTCCTCGTACAACCTCTCTGTGGAATAATTTACCACCGGTGATTTTTCCGGACCGATACGACCTGGGGACCTTCAAGAAAAGAGCTTACTCCTTTCTAAAGGGCCGGTAACGCACCTGCAATTCCCCTGGTGTTGCCGTTGATCATGGGCGGCGGTAGTCACTTAACATCAGGTGAGCCACGTGCTCATTTGCCCCCTCTTCTATAAAAAAAAAAAAAAATGATTCTTAATCAATAATAGGCATAGTTGTCAATAACCTTAGTATAAACATTCAGTGAACTAAATTCTCGTGTAAAATGTGTTTCGGGTTAAGAATTATAGCTTTATCAAGCTGTGACACACAGTGAAAAGTCGTAGCAACTAATGACGTTCGCACGGAAATTTGTAGTTAAATAGTTGCAAAATTACCGATTTTATAGCTCCAACTAGTTGTATAAAACACAAGTTAATGCTGTTTTTATTTCAAGCCAGCAATTAAATGAAGAAATCAATGATAATGAAGTGAAATAGAAGATCAAACTTTATTGCTAAAAGTAAGAAAATCCTAAAATTTGCTGGTCCTGCTGACAATACAAGTTTACGTGCTACCGTGATACTCAGCTTTGATCAACAAGGTGCACATTAACATTTAATTTTTGAACAGAAATAACATGAGTCATGCTCAGAAAGCCAGCAACTCTTTACTCTATTCTTGGATTTTCTTTTATTTTCTTACACAGAGCTAAGAAATATTGGTTGAGCAATCGGTATTTATATTATAGTGAATTGTTATATTTATTCCTGAACTATTTATAAATAGTTGCAGTAGGTACCGAAAATACAAAATAAGTGGATGAATCTGTCTTTCCATCTGATTACAATGTGGATGTTTTCAAGGCAACAGAGTATATATAGGTTTTTGTTCAGTTCAATCGGTGGTTCTTTACCATCTTTAGTTATAACAAAGATGGTATCCATCAACTTAGATAGAAGTCACGCACAGGTTTATAATAAATTTTAAAAAAATCGATGGAGTAGTAAAATGAATTTGCAATAGGTCAAATAGCTCGTAAAATCTATTAGATAAGACACTTTCTAGAGTAGAAAGTTATACTTTCAATCGCAGTGTAGGTCGACCCCTGGGAGATGGTGATGACTAAGGGAAGCATGCAGGGATCTGAAAAAAGGAGTTCCAACTTATACTCTGTGGAATGGATGCTAATACCATCGTGATAATCTAATTGTGATAACATTTTTAGGTGAATTATTACTTAATATTTTTTCTTTTACACGTCTTTTTCTATGCAACTTTACATTTTCCTTACTATTCAAAGTTATAATTGTTGTCTGCTTGGACATGACATGACCAAACACAAAAGAAACAACAAAAAGTTCTAGATGAGTGGTCTATAGGAGAGATAGGATGTGTGGTAGTGGGCTTAGGTGATGCATTACTAATTATAACAATAATTATCGTACTACATACATAATAAAAAAGAGGATGCTAGCATACATCTGATATAATGTTATTCAGCAGTAAAGTACTTTAAAGTATATAAATAGATATTGCAAAGGCGATTTAAATAAACGAGGTACAAGAATATAGCGCTACCGCGTCTTATGCAAATAACATTCTAATATTACTAACTTAGTAGGAGTGTGAGCGTAACGTAATTCCATATTTTTCTAAATCTATGACCCGGTGTACACCTGCAGCTTACTTGTATTCCGAACCGAGACGGGGAATAAAATGTATCTTATCTGAATTGAAAGGAAATGTGGAGGTACATCTCGAATGGTTTAAAATACTAGTATACTTTTACGGCCTGAATTTATTTTTTATGAAATATTGAATTGATACATACAATTTTTTTTTATAAAAAAGGTACGAGGCTGCCACTCGAAAACTTGTTTCTCCCATTGGTTTTCGATTCCCGGACTATTACCACTTCAGTTTACTTACTTTGAGCTAAGTCGGTTACTCTAGTTCTACAGAGGATATCCTTATTACATATTCTATAACACAGAAAAACTCCGTGAGTATTCCTCTCCATAGTTCACAAGCGTCCTTATGCTTGCTCACACGATATAGTAATTTCAGCTGACATTATTGATGAGATACATCATAATAAAAATGTGTGAAAAGAGATCCTAATTTTTCTTTATTCTTCATTACAGCAACGACCAGCGACCGTCAGCGGGTTCGCTCGCATGGAATTTTAAAATACGAGAATTTTGTTTATCATTGATCCCTAAGAAACTATACTTTTTTAGGATTATAAATCGAAGAAGTTTTGTCTGGCAGTGACACGTTAATAGGTTAGAGATACGTTTTTAGCTGGTATAAGAGCTTTACTTTTTTCTCTTACTTCTTCTTTCTTCTCTTATACCAAGTTATTTGGGGTCGGCATAGCACATTTTCCTCTTCAATTCTCCTCTGTTAGTTGTCATCTCTCCGCTTACTCCTTCCTTACGCATATAATCCCTAACACAGTCCATCTTTATTTTTGTGTAAGAGTTTTTTTTTTAATAGGATAGAGTGACAAATGAGCACACAGTTCACCTGATGGTAGGTGGCTGTTGCGGCCCATAGACATCTACATCTATCCTCGATTACAAATCAAAATGCAGATGCGTTGTCACCCGTGAGGACTAAGATGGAATGCCTCGTTTACAGTAAAATGGGTCTCCGGTTCTCTACACTCACCATACGAAACACAGCAGCATTAAGCTACTATTTCACGCTGGTATTCTGTGAGAGCGTGGTATCCCATTCGTGCTACAACTATACTATTAATATAACTGCAGCACAGCTCTACCACGTATACGTATATGAGAGTATATATAAATAGATACACAATCCTTAATTTATTGCTAGATTAAGAAGATAATGCACATTCATAACTTGCAAGACTTTCTTAAAACACACCGCTCAAGGTAGTTCAAGTTTTCTTAACAGGCAACTTCCCACTAGCAATCAAACCATTATGTGATATTTGGGTTCGAAATTATCGATCCACAGAGCCTCGTTTGACAATATGCATTCTGCGGTCGCAGAATTTGTTATATATAAATAGGTATTTTTCCACTAATTCAATATTAACCTAATAGGCTTATTGCTTCTACTTACGATAGAAGCATGTGTAGTCACAACAATTGATAGGTTTATGGTTACTTAATAGACCCTTGGACACTGCTCCGTCACCATCTAAGCCTACATGCGTTAGGTACAATTTTTTTTATTGTTCGGTAGTCCACTAATAGGTGGAGGTCATTATTATAATTTTCCCCTTAGTTGAATTTTCCTGTTCTCCTAGTAGAGCTAAATATTATTATCTTAGGATTTTGTTTTATATTTCGAGGGTATGTGAAGTCAGAAAAGACGCACTAGACCAGCGTAGATGAAAGTGTTCCATAATCATCTCGTAAATGAGATCTAATCCCAGTAGTGAAAAGTATATATACTGTTACTTTTTTTACTCTTACTTAATGATATTAATTTATGACTTCACCCCTGTTTCGGATACTGTCCTCGAAATTAACAGCAAGAAACCTAGCAGGACTCGTTTTGAAGCAATAGTTTGCAATGTATTCTTTTTTTTCCACTTTCGAGGGTGACACTGAATGTTCTTACAAAACCAAAAACTGAACATACTAGCAAGTAATTCCTTTTATTATATCTTTTCAAAATAGTGTCCATTTACATCAATATGATTCTATAGTGATTCCATCGGATGCAGCGATGCATTGCATGCATCACTAAGAAAAGCACTTTGCCCACTCATCCTTAGGGATCTCTCCGACGGCATTTTGAACCGCAGCCACTGCTTCGCCATTGTCGCCAAGTAGTCGATTGTTTGCTTGGAGGTGGGCGACGAGACGTCGTGGTGAAGGAGTATCCTACTGCGAGGTCGTTTCTCCCGAACTTTTTCCAAGACAAGTGGCAAAAAATTATTAGTGTACCAGTCTGCAGTAACTGTTTTTCGATCTTCTAAAACAATTGTGTAATGACCTGTTCTTCCGAGAAACGAGGCCATCTTTTTTCCCATGCTTCGACCTCTCTTCTCTTTAGTTGGCAGCTCCTCGGAAACAAACACCCAGACAGCAAACTGTCTCTTAGTTTCAGGATCATAACTATAAATCCGGCTTCCGTCAACCGTAAGTATGTCGAGCACAGCATTTGAGTCACCTCCGTTAAATCTTTGAACCATTTCACGACACCAATCAACACGACGGAGTTTAAATTTTCTCGCTTTAAATTCATGCTGACATGACACTGACAGTTTTCAATTTTCCGCCAAATCGTAAACAAATGAAAAATTAATAAAATACATACACGATGATGTTGGCAAAGAGTTCCATTTTCAAAATTTGAACTTATTTTTTTATTATATCGTTTACAAGTGGCTAGTTCTAAAAACTTTCAGTCTCGCCCTCGTAATTATAAAATGCACCAACTGTGAGTTATCGCATCAAAAATTCAAATTCACCTTGTAGTTTTCCTTCATTTCTAGGTTCTTATTTGTATGGCCTTCACGCATCCGCATTTGGCTTCCTTTTTATATTTATTTGCCTCAATAATTAAATCAAGTATTCTTAATAAAAAAGATGTACACATATTACTAATATATATGTATATTATTAAACTTTTTTATTTAAACGCTAATACCTGTTACTCCCGTATTTGGACGTAAATAGCTACGACATAGTCTTTTTTATTTAATATAGATTGCACGTAATTCTTATTGAAAATCATTTTGTTTTACTTTACCATACTACTGCACTGCTAGTTCGGAAAAAAATCCTCTGTCCTGTTAGAACAGCTTGGAGCGACCATCTCATTCCCAGGGTTTACTTATTATATACAGTGTTTGTTTAATAAAATATTTTAATTTTCTGGCACTTTGTCGCAATAGCGTATAGGTTGCCTCAAGAATGAATTACTGACTCTGTGGTGTCGAGAAACTGGTATCACCAGGTTGTGTTTATTCCTAGTGTTTACAAAGTGTATATCACTTTTTTTAGAAACACTTCTTTTGTTTTTGTGAACATACATTGAATTTTCGTAACAATACTGAGGGGCCAAAGTTAATATTTGTATTACTTTGACAATTGACAATTTTTCTCTGACAAGCTCTCTCGTCTAATATAGCTATAGCCGTTTCCTTTCTCTCGTCTAATATAGCTTTTTTTATATAGGATAGGGTAACAAACTAGCACACAATCCACCTGATGGTAAGTGGTCGCTGCGGCCCATAGACATTTACATCTATCCTCGATTACAAATCAAAATGCAGATGCGTTGTAACCCATGAGGACTAAGATGGAATGCCTCGTTTCCAGTAAAAAGGGTCTCCGGTTCTCTACACTCACCATACGAAACACAGCAACATTAAGCTACTATTTTACGCTGGTATTCTGTGAGATACTGTCGTTTCCTTTTGTTACTAGAAGACGACTAGACTAGTAGGTACTATTTAGACTTATTCGCCTTCTCAAATATAGTCTAATCTTTACGGATAAAATATAACTGTCCTTGAAGTTTTGTCACAATATGTTCAGCTATATTGAATATTAGCCCTAAAAACCAGACCGATAGACAGACAAAATGCTTAGAAATTGTTATTCATGTTTTCATTACATGTAAGTAACCCCCTGAGCTAGTTAAGCTTTTTTTTTAAAGTCCCGCTGAGTTTCTTGTCGGTTCTTTTCAGGACAGAGCTTTTTTCCCGAACCAATGGTGAAAGTAAAAAATAACTTTCAATAATAACTACATGTAATCAAAATGGAATAAAAATAATTCTATTCTATTCTAGATATCTTTTTCATGTTGTGATACCCTCTTTAGTTCTGTTTTTATTCTTGAAAATTACTTAAAATCTGCAAGTCGATAAGGAAAGGTAATATACGAGTTCTTATAGGTCTGACACCGCAAACATTTCTATCATAAATTATCTCTTCTAAAAACTTAAAAGATTTATATCCATAGTGATTTTTTTATATTCACGCAAACACTACACGTTGAATAAAACTACTGTTACGGATTCTATCGCGTTTGGTTTTCTTAAACTGGCGTTGGTGTTTCACGTTACGCTTCGGGAAGTCTGCAGTTTGTGATCATATCCTAGATGGCCCCGCCATTACATCGGATTTGATAGAACACAAATCCTAGCGAAAGAACATCGATTGCTGCCAACAATTATACATAAAGCTTTTAAAATTAAATAACATCCCAATTTCAATACAGAAGGAGGTTGGATACTACCACCTGCTTAGGATCCTGTAATTAATAAAGTTAAACGTTTTTTTTTAATTTGATTCACAAAGCATTACCACTGCAAGACTTCAAGACACAGTAAGTTTATTCTGCGTAGATCGGACCAAAAGTAAAAATTAAAAAGCTGAAGGTATTTCGGGTTAACTCAGACATTAGTACGTCAATCACATCAGTCCCCCGTGACTATGCCTGCTGGGATGCTGAAACGTTGGGTATTAAAATAAAGAAAATTAAACGCGATAAAATCCGTAAAAGTAGTTCTATTCAAGATTTATATGCAGTTGTGGACTCTGCTCGGAACAATGACCATGGTCTACATAATTTTAAACATCAAAACATCTAGCCACTTCTATGCTAGTGACATTAAGGTAACATTTAAAAAAAATCTAAGATCACTCAATAATTAATTGCCCATTTTCTCCATTAAAATATTTTCTATTTTTTAACCATTTTAATAGTGTTCCTTTCATTGCCATCACTACAGTATATCGAAGTCCACTGACAAACCTTTGCCTCACACATATAATCTATGCTGTAGTTATATTTTTGTTTTTATTTTATTTATTTATTTGTAGGTATATTTGCAATAGTTGCCACGCTTTACCACCGCAGTGCTGTTATTATTTTGAGTTGTTATCGGGAAGATACTGCTTATTATGAATATGCAGTTTTTATTAAATGGTTATTACAGTAATGAAATACGATAATACGGTTAATTTTATTTCTTTTTTCTCCAGAGGGTGAGTGGTAGAGAATGCCTAAAGGCAGTCCGCCTATTGTAACACTTAGAATAAGATGTCTTACACCTCAATCGAGAGAAAACGGTGTTTAGCTTCACTTTGCATTGAAGTATATTTTATCATGTAGAAACTGTGTTAAATCTGGATGTAATAATATTTAATTTTTAATAAAAAATCATAATAAAATAATAAAGGAAAATTTAGATGATTTATAATTAATACATTACATTAGAACGAATTTTGGTGATAGAGTTTCTTAATTGTTACGAGGATACGTAACGTAATATTATAAGTATTTATCAGTCTTTACTAGATTAGGTTAAAAGATAATTGTTTTTATCGCAAACTCTCTTAACATGCCACTCTACCTTTTTTTGTATCTACATGTGAAGCTTTAGTTATGGTTAATTTCTACTTAAATGTATAAAAATTATTTTAAATAACTAATTTTTCCTAAAAAACAATAAAATAAAATTAAAAATAATGTTTTTTTTAAATTACCACTTTCGTTTGTTACAAGGTTAATTTTTTCGGTGATTTTCAAATCTTCGAGGTAAACGTTAGGTTAACCTTATTAGTGGCCGTATACTATAGCCATGCTCTTTTTTATATTATAGGGGCAAACGAGCATACGGCTCACCTGATGGTATCTTATTACCGGTGCCCATAAACAACTACAACACCAGGGGTATGCAGATGCGTTGCCGGCCTTTTAAAAAGGAGTGGGCTCTTTTTCTTGAAGGGTGGTAGTCGATTCCACAAGGAATTTGTGCGAGTAAGAAAACTTCTTTTAAATCGCACAGTGGTGGACCGCCAGTCATCCAGACGGTATGGATTGCTCGATGGTATCACGATGCTCTATGGTGAGTGAAAATCATAAAGTCGTATGAATGTAAAAATTGATCACGGTAAATGTCTTTTAAAATAAATTGTAACGTGGAATAATCAACCAAGTCCAATTTTAAAAACGATGAATGAAGCACGATTTATTATATTTGCACGTTAGGTAATATCGGTGGAAACAAAGCGGTTCAGTATTAACTTGTGGACTTAAATCTTTACAAAAGATCTATTGTGTCTCATGGGCTACTGAATCAAACTTTATGTAGGTACACGCTGTGTTGTATTTTCCTGTTACCTGAACAATACACAATGCTATTGTTCTGTAAGAAATATAAAGTAAGTTTTATATATTTTTGGTATGCCATGACCTGACCATGAATTTTGTTATTGCGTATATCGACGGTGTAAGGGTATCCACTAACCCATATCGTCTCGTGGGTGTCAAGTGGCTACAGATGGGAATTGAAACAGGCGATGGGCAGCAACATCTTCCTGATAACAACTGAAAATCTTGAAAAACTTCGTTTGACCATCCGCTCGCCAAGCGTGTCGACTATGGCGAAATTCCCCCTATGGACAAATCTGTGTCCAGCAGTGGACTTTTATAGACTGTAATGGGTACTGGATTGTTCAGGTGACGAACAGGATTACAGATCTGCAGTAAATAGAATAAAAAAAAATCAATTTTGATAATGATGTTGACTTTGCCTACAGAAATAATGAATTAAACAAAGTGTAAGTTTAAATAATATTCCCGAAATATTTTTTAGATTCTCACACAAATTTCTTCAAGATTTCAAATGCATTAGATCGTTAATTAAGGGTTATTGGGATTGCGAACATAAAAGTCATGGTTTCAAACTCGCCATTCGACTCCTTTCATAGTCATGGCTAAAACTTAGTTGGATTTTTACGTGAGGAAACTGATAATGATATTTTAATTTCTTTTAAGAAAGCCATACTACGAGTAACAATTTTAGTTGTGTCGATCCTCAACAAGGATACTTTCACTATATTCACGTGATCTTTTGAAGAAAAAAATACGAATGAATTTGTAGTAATTCATTTATACATATAACATACATATAATCACGCCTCTTTCCCGTAGGGGTAGGCAGAGACCACTTCTTTCCACTTGCTACGATCCTTACATACTTGTTTCGCTTCGTCTACTTTCATTATTCCCTTCATACATGCTCTACGGTTTAGGGTACTCTTAACCTGGCCTTTTTCCAAGACGTCCCTAATTTGGTCTAGAAAAGTCCGCCTAGGTCTACCCCTTCCAGCACTTCCATTCACACTCGCCTTATACACTTTTTTTCGTCAATCGTTCTTCATTCATTCTCTCGATGTGGCCAAACCATCTCAGCATACCTTTCTCAATTTTTGTCACTACATCTTCTTTCAGACCACAACGTTTCCTTATCTCACTATTTCTTATCCTTGTCACTCAGTTTAACTCCTATCATACTTCTTAATGCTCTCATCTCAACTGCATTTATTATACTTTCATGTTTCTTCTGCCATACCCAACTTTCACTTCCGTACATGAGTGTCGGAACCAACACCCGCTCATGCACAGCCAAACGAGCCTTGTTAGACACTTTCCGACTGCTCATAAAGGAGTGCAAAGCTCCATTCACCATGTTTCCTGCATTCACTCTTCAATTCATTTATAGTAAAATAATTGATTTTAATTGCAATTAACAATTAAAAAACGATGCAAAAATAACTTTAACTACATTGTACATGAAAAAAATCATCTTCACGCTTCTAATTTCCGTATGATCCGCAAATTATACATTTTCATATCTTAAAAAGAATCTTGAATATTTTTGGTTATGATAACGACTTTATTTGTAATTAAATGTTATTGAGATCACTCAACTGAAAAGTTTTTAGTTTAATTCAAGGTCTTTTTAAGGTTATATGAAGGAAATATATTATAATTAGTGTTGAATAAAATTAATTTTACGAATTCGATCATAATACATATTTAATTTGAATTGTTTTTCCCTATTTAATTTCCGACATTTCGGATGTTTTAAAACAACGAAGAAAAATGAAACGAGTTTTTGTATAAAATCAAGAAAAATAATTAGTTTTATTCAATGTGTAGTATTAGTGTATGGTAAATCATTTTAAATGGTGTTTAAAGACCTTAGCTATAAATTAAAGAACAGAATGTACCTATATTTAGATAAAACAAGATCTTTGTATTTTTTGTAATAGGATTTTATACAGTTGATTCTGTGTTCTGCGTGTCCTTTTGAAATAAGGTTATAAAATGTTTCGCCTAACAAATATTTATAATAATCAAATTTAGTAAAGTGATTGTTGTAATCTCACCGCCTTCTAGATGAGTTGGGTTGTGTTGATTACTTTTGTTCTACTCTCTGAGTGACTTAGAGTTTCCACATATGGCTAGCCGTGAAAGACCACGACTCGGTCCTTCAAACCATTATTACTAACACGCACCGGATTTTATTACCATTTTATAATCTGATCTGATATGAGAAGATTTATAACAATTTTCCAACCAAAACCAAAAAGAGTTAGAAATGTAGACCCCCTAAGGAGAAGTTGAAGTTGCCTTGTCAAATATTTTGTCTTGGATATTCATAATTCTTATCATTTTTAATACTATATAAATTACTTTAGGTTTTGTATATCGTATTCTACGGTAAACAAAATATAGTTTAATTAACTTTCAAAACAGAGTAAACTTTAATTAAGTTTTTCAAATTATGTCAAACTCGAAATAATTACTTACGAATTTGACATAATTACTGTAGCCGTAAATTAAATTCAGGAGTTTGTTGACAGTATTAGTATTTGATACTTGTTAATATGCATAATTGCTAATACGTTCATATAATATAAACCAAATAGTTTTCTAAAAAAGTCTATTGAAATATAGTCTATTAAAAGGGAGGTTACATTTAGTAAAAGATGAATATTAAAAGTCCTCTTGTGTGACTTCCTTCATTAAGTTTAACAGTCGTGAAGTGTCATAAATACATTTAATGTGCAAGTCGTATTTCACTAATGCGCTTTATGTTCGCGTCACCAAGTCATTAGATCAGCAAATACAATGGTTCTTTGAAACGGTTGCGTCATAGGTTTATACGCTTCTGTGCGTTTTCAATACACTGCTGTAATAAATAATACCAGGCTAGCTTGTGTTAATACACGTTCATTTACAGCGAACACAACATCCGTTCCAATAAGAGAAGGTACATGACTGATAATAACCCCTGGGAATGTGGTGGTCGCTGCCATGCTGTTTCTAAATGTTTTTGTACTCATTGTAAAAAGTATTATAATGTAATTTTTTTTACTCCCGCTGGGGTTCTTATTTGTTCTTCCCAGGACATAGTTTTTTTTCAATGGTAAAGTTCAAATTACTTTCAAGAAGTATTTTTGTAATCTTTATTGAATGAAAATGATTCTATTCTATTCTAATAAAAGTATGTCATTTCACGGGACCAGATTTACTTCCAGTACTTTTATTTTACGGTTTTTATATTATGGTTGTAGTACGAATAGGTCAGTTTGACCCATTCGTCTCAACATTCGAAAAATTGCGTGAATAATCAATTCAGTGATGTTGTGTTTCGTATGGTGAATGTGGAGGACCGAAGAACCTTTTTACTGAAAATGAGGCACTCCGTTCTGGTCGTCAGGGATGACAACGTTTTACATTTTAACTCTTAATCTAGAATAGATGTATATGGACTTCAGCATCCACTTACCATTAGGTGGATATAAATAAACCACGTGTTGGCAGATTAAACTATAAGAGAAATAAATACTCATTGATAGATATGGTTCATACAACCTGTTCTCAACTCAACGAGAATGGACTTTTTTGAGATAATGAATAATAAGATATTATTTTCAGATTATTTGCAATTTGAAATTTTTATTTCAAATTCGATTATTTTTAATCTAAATTCGTCAACTATTTACTATCAAACATTTACAGCAAACTTTTAAATTTTAGGCTTCGAATGATGTGACAAAATATTGTTGTGCGCCATAATTAATGCCTGGCACATGGTGGATGATTATTATCGTCATCTAGTATCAAGTAGCAGAAATAGGAGCGTCAAGATATTTCTTGAAAAATTTAATAGCGCCATCTAGTATGGAGAAGCATAACTAGGAGCGCTTTCTAGAAAATTCCTTGCTAGAACTTTCGACAATCTACTCGAACATTCTAGATGTTTTCAGTAGAAAAGATCCTACATAAGACTGTTAATGACTGCGACCCGGGTCAGTATTGAACTGGCTATACAAGCGAAGACTTCGGAGCGAAATAAAGTGAACTAAAGTGTTAAGTGTGATTAATTATAAGTGTGTTTTAAGTTTTAATTGGTGTTCGGTAATTAAAGTGTCAATTTTGGTAATTCAATCGGCAGTTTTTATTGTCACGAACCCTAAGCTCGTAACAATATTTAAACATAGAAGTATTTAGTTAACAAAATCGACTATGTAGATATGAAAAATGGGTATATTTGTATCTTTAAGACTTTGGACTTATTTGTTGACGTAAATAAATATGTAAATGTAAATAGTACAATGCTAATAAGCTTTAAGCATAGTAAAAATGTTACTATATTTGAAATTTTACTTGTTCCATATTTAACACCTCTGGCTTAATAGCCATAAGCGCGACTGCTGATTTCATTGCTCCGTGTTCATATCCCAAATCAGACCAATATCAGTTTTGAGTTTTCTTCCAAGAAATCCTCAGTAGCAGCCCGGAGTTGCAAAGTTTCACTCTCAAACCTTGGAAATTACGTAAAGCCGTTGATCCTGCATTTGATTTCTTTCCGATTATTTTTGACCGAAATTAGATCTGCCGAACATTACATTATTATTTTAAATGTTTATTCAGATATTTTCTATGCGATCCTGTTTTATCTTACCTGTTCATTATGGAAATAGTTTTTAGCATGATTACGATTTAATGATACCCGAAAATACGATTTAATGATACCCGAAAAAGTCATTAATGACAAGAGATAGCGTTCTCTTAATGTCGCTTCGGATTTTCAAGCCAACAAAAGGTATAAACTCGAGCTATTGTCCATGGTTCTATAATGCAAAATATACACCTATTCATTCGCAGCTTTCCTGAAACGCGCCCCTTTCCTGAAATCTGCTAGCCCTCGCGAAGGGAGCGAATCGAGCACGTGTGTCTGTGTCTATCTCTTTTGCACTTAGATGAGAGCTAATAACGCCGTCTCGTTCCGAACGAACCGATCAGCGCACGCATTGCAGGTGAATCTATTCGTTCAGTTGTCCTCTAGCAACGACGTGGGCGGGTTGTATCGGGTTGTATCGAGTTTCCCGCGAAAATTTACGTTATATCGTATATCTAATTTTATTTTTGTAAAATCGTTAAATACATTTTATTTCATTCCCTAATGTTATTTATTTTTTAGTGTTTATTGAAAGTGTTTAATTTATCTGTGAAGATAAGCACCTTTTGTGAATATTATTGTATTATTTAGTTGATGTACGTAGTAAGTTGATTGAAGGTTTTAAGTGTCTTCATATTATATTTACAAGTAAGTATTCGTTGTATAAGTTTAAAATATTAACTTTTATTTCTATCCTTCTGCCTTAAATGTCAGACGGAAATTTACGTGAGCGATGCATTGAATGCCTTTTTTTCCGTGAGAAAAATATTACTCGAAAAATAATACGTATAATGAGAAAGTTATTAATTTATTACCATGAGAGAGCAACCCGCTTGTGAATTATTGTCGTTTTATTTTTTGGTTTTTGTGCTGTGAGGGGTTGGAGTGAGGGTAAAATATTATATCGGTCACAAATCGCTCCGAATAATGTTCCTTGATATTTCAAACTATTTCGGTGTGTTAAAATTATATTGTTAGCGTACTTTCATATTCACGATTTTTTTTATTTTAGAATGTTATTTAGTTTATTTGTTATTTTATAATGTTATGTACTAATTTCATTAGGAGGAAGAACCTCCTCTCGACTGTTTGTTCTTTTTCGTGTATGTTATACGATACCTCCGTGAATTTGGAACCGATTTTAATTATTCTTTTTATCAAATTATTTATGCTTTAGGGGTGGTGAAATATAAATTTGAATTAAATGTAGATTTTAATGTTACTATTTAGACGCTATTAGATTTTGTGATATTCTTCAGTCCACTCAAAAGGGTCAAACATTTAACTTTTAAAAAGGTGATTTCTTAATATATTTTACGAATGTTTTTAAATAAAATAATTTTAAAATAGCTTTTGGATTCTGAGCTTTATTGCTATGTCTTAGCTGCAACTTACGAATACGCACTTAAGCGGAATTTATTATTGTTTTTAGTTCTTTGATGTTGACCTTACTTTTTTATTAAAAGTATATTTTTTATTTAGAGTCGAGTAGCAAACTTGTTTTAAATATAAAATCACGTACAATATTATATACATCATATGTCGAGTATTTTAGTATTTTAACAACAAAACAACTTATGTTGCAATGAAGGCTTCCGTGTTAAATTAGGTACGTTAATGCTTTTAATATTGAACAAAATAAGGAAAACCACAAAGTAATATCCTCTGTAGTTGTATTGTTATATACCTACCGTTTTCATTGAAATTCTACGTTATTCACCAAAATTTTACAATTTATAAATTAAAAATATTTTTAGTACTATTTTAATTCATAAATACGAATGAAGTCTTTAATATGTCCTGTGTTCTAATTTGTTAAAATTTACATATATGTTTGTATATTTTGCTATATTATATCAAAGCATTTTTTTATAAATTTATAGTGTTGCCTCAAACTAACAAATGAACGACGAACTGCTGTGTACATCTTAAGTGACGCAAAAACCGAGCTCAACATATTGTAAGAACACGCACTCATGAATACATATCCATCTAAAACCACGCTCTCACAGAATACCAGCGTAAAATAGTAGCTTAATGCTGCTGTATTTTGTGTGGTGAATGTAGAGAACCGGAGACCCTTTTTACTGGAAATGAGGCATTCCATCTTAGTCCTCACGGGTGATAACGCATCTGCATTTTGATTCGTAGGTAATCGAGGATACATGTAGGTGTCTATGGGCCACAGCAACCACTTACCATCAGGTGGATTGTGTGCTCGCTTATCATCCTATACTATATAAAAATTAACTTTTACAGGCTGATAAAGAAAGAAAGACAAAAGATGTGTGCGTCAGGGAGTGGAGCATAGTGTCGGTATCACTTAAAATTTACGCAGCGTTTCGGACATGAATTACATGTTTTGCGCAACACAGCTGTATCACAGAATATTTAGAACTCATTTTTTTAATTTCTTATTAAAGAACTAATATTCCCACTACAAGCTTGAAGTGAGAGAAAAGTCTCAGCCATTTAAGAGACATTTTTTTTAAATTTAGTAAATTCTATAAAGAAATCTTAAAATATATGCTACCGTCAAAATTGCTAGACATCTGGCACTCGACTCATATCCGCCTGCCTAGCGATTATAGAAAATAGGCGCGGCTGTTGAACAGACTCATTACTAGCTATGAACTCTTGAGCTAATAAGGTTTTAAATTAATTTAAACAGGGATAAATTATGCTTGAATTTATTTTATAGCTTTCAGTAAACGATGCATGTATTGACTTGGTAATGGCGTTTATCAAAATCAACGACCCGGTGCGGAACCTGTTTTAAAATTGGAACTTGAAATATGGGGTTTTCTTAATTCCAAACCAGTTGCGATAATTTTGCAATTGTAATAAAAAATATTATGGCGTTATTGCATTTTTAAAACATTGAATTAAAAATAATATAGTTTTAAAACATTAATTGAATATAGTTTACAAATAAAAATAAATATTTAATAAAACTTAATTTTATGTAAAGCTTAAAAATTTCTATTTATTATTTATATTATATTACGTATTTGTAAATCGCTGTGATTTTTTTAAATCTATTTAACCTATCACTGCTTAATAGATGATAAAAATTATTAATCGATCTTTCGGAATATGGTTCTTTTGTTTAGCAAACTGGCATTTAGGTACATTTTATAAAAAAAACTATGGAGTGTAGAGTAAGGAGTACAGACTGCGTATTAAAAAGTGTCCATAAAAACCATTAAATAAGGGTGGTGCCACTATAACTACGGGGTAAATTTTAAAGAACGCATCGAAAAATATTAGTGGGATAGACGACTTTTTCGAAGTTATATTTACTAAATAAAATTATTTTAGATTTTAGAGCTACTGAGCATTTCAACACCACACTTAAACCGTCGATAACTGCCAAGTTCATTTCATCCCAGTAGATACTCCAGCGCTGTTGTGGAGAGTTTTTGAGCTGTTATTTACTGCTTACAGATGACCACTTTTTCAACTGTTATGGGAGTTGGTAGTCCTTACTTCTACACTCCATAAAAGAAACTTTTTAAAACTTGTAATCTTTTTAACTTTAAAACAACAAGCCAATTATCGACATATTGTATTTTTTCATTAAAAAATGCAACGAAAGAGCCACCAAATACGTATAATTATTCGAATGACTGGTCGATAAGTGGAAGGTAAAGATGCAATCGTTTTTCAACGCAATTAATTCTGCAAGACAAAATTCCATTGCGACGAATTTTTATGCGGCATATGTGGAGAAATTTCGGTTGAATTTTTATAATGATAGTAATTCACTCACGTCTTTTTTGTTTTGTATTGAAATGTTCGCGATTGTAACGCTTAAGGTAAAAGTTTGTTAACAGCATCTTAACCCTTCTGTCATTAATCAAATTATTTTGCAGGAAGCAAGAAAGAATCCGCCACGTCTATTTTCGGTAGCGTTTGTGGTGTGCCATGACACATTTTCAGCTTTATAAGACTAAGCTCTAGTTAAATAAAACTCAGCGCTGTCTGCCTCAATGCGCGTTGACGGACTGCACATGTCACGATGTTTTTCTTCACGGAACAGCACGTGGTTTCAGACACTTAAAACGATAATTTACAATTTAATTCAGCCACACAAATAGTTGTTACGTTCGGGATTTGAATCCACAGTCCGCAATGTCGCAGCTGTATATTTACTATATGTTCGTTTTGACGAATTGTACATCACCATTTTATTGCTGAAGTAAATTAAAAACTCCAAAATTTAGAACGACACATTCGTGAACACAAAATTGACCTCGACAATTTTGATAATCTATTTGTATGATTCATTTGTCGTTATGAAAACAGTAAGCTAGTTGAGAAAAAGAAATGAGATTCAATAAATCGTAAACTCCATCCGGTTCTTACAATTCGAAAACCCAAGTGTGCTAAATATTAGATGAGAATGCTTAGCGAGCGATTCTATCATTGTCTGCTGAAGTCGAACTAGAAACCGCGGCTATTTCAGTACACGTCTACACTACACCACGACAGTTAGTTGGCGAACGACAAACTTTCCGTATTTTATTTTTAAAAAGACATTCTTTTCTTTGCTTACACCTTTTGTTTCGTATTCCGGTCAGTGTATACGACTGAAAATATATCTACCGTCCGCGAGATACTAGTTTTCATATGCGAGTATTGTTTGAGATTCATATAATGTAACGTAGTTATTTTAGATTTTGTAAACTCTCAGTCGCGTCTTATTGATTTATGAAATGTTTGTATTCAAATTTATATAACAGCGACGAACATTATTTCTTCAATACGGCGGGTTTGTGCTCGTGTTAATGTTTTAATAATATTGTAATATGCTTTAAACAAGTTTTGCTAATTTACAGCAAATGAACATTTATGGCAAAATAATATGTACATATTATGTCTATGTTATTGCGGAGTTGAAGTTTCCTCGTAATGTTTTCAAACATGAGCGCGGAGAAAATTATCACGCAAATTCCAATGAACTGTTTCAGTAGCGATGTATTGAAGAAACTGGTCCCGCCGACCGTTTGGTGTCCGATGGTGTAAAGGACAGGGTTTAATTCCTTTAAAGCGTGTAACTCTCCTGCGCATGCTCAACGAGATGCATCCTATAGAATACTGAGAGGCTGACTACTCTGCGCCTGTGCTCGAGGCTGACAAGATTGGTTTCAACCAAATCAAGGTTACAATGAGCCTCTTAGCACGTCTCTTCTCTGAGTTCAACGTTGCTAGGTGGCATTTTGCAGCACCTGCCTAAATATTACAGAAGTACTCCATGCACAACCGGAATTTCGCTTTGTATAACTTTCCCGGCGTGAAGTACCGCCGCACCCTTACAAGGACACCTAGTTTCTTTGCGGCTGCTTTGAATGAACCGCCCATAGTTGAGGGCGGTCAGTATATTCCAAGGATATATTCCGGAAATTGGGAGCCAAAGTGAGCTCCTTTTAGCGGTGAAAAGACACGCTTTTGTTTTGAAGACGTTAAATCTCACGAGATTGACATCGCCTCATTGGAGACTACCTGAAGTGAGAGATTCGCACGCTCAACCATAGCTTCTGTTTTGGACCGGATTTTATCTCGACTGGCCCGAGCATTCGGCTGATACCTCTCCACATCTGTGCTGCCGTCTGCATACCCTAGTAATAGTTTAAGAGATTCTACTACCTCATATCATTCCTTGGATATCGTGGCAGGCGTGGCAACTATGGCAAATATTCCTTAGGGGTATGTTTAGCAATGGACTTATGATAGTCTAAAAATTAACGGAAACACGCACACTAAATTTTAATTTTCCTTACCTTGTAGTATAAAAACTGGACTTTAAGTTGTTTTAAGTTGTAAAATGAAAGAAGGTATCTTTCATTTTTTCTTCGGGCTTTCCTTGTGTTAGTAACTGACAACGTTCTGTATTTAATCGCTAAATAAAGCGTTTCTTGGTTGAAAACATTTCCTTGTGTTAATAATACCCATTTTCTCATTCAACTTCAGCCTCACAGAGCCTATTCGCTTACAAATAAGCAAAGAATTTTGGAAGATTATTTTTTTAATTGATTCGCGAAGATTAAGAGGCAAAACAGGCGCTTCACAAAAAATGTTGAAGCGATTAGATTCATCTCGCGAAATTAATGCCGTTGAATTGTTGAGAAGAAAATTAAAGTAATTAAGATGGTGGAAGCCTATTTTATATCTTAATTTTTTTGTATCTCTAATTTTTAAAATTGGTACAAGGAATTTGTTATTAACTATCAAGCTTTTATAAAAGCTGGATATATCCAAAAAAAAGTAAATAATCAACTTGTTCTTACACAACGTGAAATAAATTATATTAAAGTATTTCATATGTCCATTGCCTCGTAGCCTAGAATATTGAACTCGGACTTGAAACGTTAACAACTTATTTGGCCTGTACCACCATATTTTTAATGTTTCATCTAAGTTCCATAATATTACTCCATATGACGAAGTAAATGTTTTCAAAAAGCCTACATATTTTTAAATAACATCACAGGGATAACGATTTCAGTCCAAATCCCACCCACCCTTACCACTAAAATTGTCATTTACCACGCGCTTGACTATCAAAGAAAAGCTACACGTCCGATATATTCAAAATACTTCGAGATAATATGAAGACAGTTGAATTTCATTAGAGCACCTTTGTGAACATTTCATTTCCAGCGTCATAAGATTTATTCACAGAGCAGAATTATCACAAACTTCACTCATGTGTACGTAATCAATTAGTGAGATGGTTCTGTTTGAGCTAGGCTTTGTTTGTATTTAAATTATATAGCAGGTACAGGAAGGTTCGAAAGTCTAAAGACTTTATTTATTACTTCTTAATTCATATTTATTGATTTGTTAACGATGGCACTACTTCTTGGAAATAAATTGTATTTAACTTTAAAATAAACAATGAAAAACTAAAACTATAAAGAAAAACATTTTTAAATAATCAGCATTTTGCTTTTTAAATTGATGCGCGTTTTCTGGAGAGCACTCCATGAACTGTCGTAATGTTTCTTGGCTTATTTTTCAATTTATTTACAAATGTTGGCTTTTGTTTGTCAATTGATGAATAGTTCCAGGATTTTTGTGATATACTCTGTCTTTCAAATACCCATAGGAAGGCGGAGTCGGGAGCAGTTAAGTCAAGTGGGCGTGATGGCCACTATAGGCTTACTGATTTTAGCGTTTCACGCAATTCTTCCTTCTTTTTTAATATTTGTCTTAAGAGTTCAGTTGTCTGGCTGATTGATGGTTAGTGCATATTCTTACTTATCTTGATAGAGATAAGGTCGAAAAGTTTGAAAAATTTAAAAGTTCACGCCTCATAATCTCATTTGATTATATAAAAAGAAAAATAGCTTTACATAAACACTCACGCCTGTCACCCAGAGGGGTAGGCAGAGACTACAGACTTCCATTTGGCACGATCCTGACATACCTCTCTCGTCTCCTTCACATCCATACATCTACGCATGCATGCTCGTCGATTAAGGGTACTCCTAATTTGGCCCGTTTTCAATAAATCGCCAATTTGGTCGATAAATTTTCGCCTAGGACGTCCCTTTCCGACTCTGCCATTCACTTCTGCAACATAAATTTTCTTTGTCACTCTTTCCTCATCCATTCTTTCCACATGACCAAACCACCGAAGCATTCCTTTCTTAATCCTGGTCACAACATCATCTTGCAAACCACACTCTTCTCTTATCACACAATTCTTCACCCTGTCATTCAGATTCAGCCCTAACATACTCCTTAACGACCGCATTTCTACTGCATTTATTCTACTCTCGTGCTTCTTCTGCCACACCCAACTTTCACTACCATACGTTAAAGTAGGGACCAACACAGCATTGTGAATTGCCATACGTGCCTTTTTTGACACATTTTGACTCTTCACAATAGAGTGCAGGGCCCCATTTACTCCTTTTTCCATATTTGAGACGAAAGAAGAGATCCATGAGAATATTTTTTTTTGACATACATTTTCATTAATTACAATTAAACGAGACCTAATTACTCAGTGATTTTTAAAAGGAACCTGTGCGTTGAGATTCTAATCCTAATTAAAAATAATTATTTTGATACATTTATTCTAACGACCGTAATCGTGCGTCATCCTCATCACATACAGACATTCGGACACCCTCGATATTTTTTTTTCAATCAGTTTGTTTTTACACTAAATACTCAAAATTACTTTTAAAAATAATAGAAATATGAAAACGAGTGATTTTTCTAGATATATGTGTATTTTTATTATTCTAAAAGTGCAATAGTAAAAAAAATAAAGACATTTTTAACTCAGAAATAACTGGAATTTCATTAGGTGAGAGTAGCACAAACTCAACGCTTCGCTTATGAGGCGTGCAAAAGCTCTTCTCCGCATGTACACCAAACCAAATCGTTACATACTGCAGACTGAGACTGAGTATAGGCTACGGTAGTGGACTATTTGATTTTCTGTACCATGTTATCCAATTGGACCTCTAATTCCCAGTTCAATATGGGACTACTAACAAAAAATAATGCGCAATGTGATATTGAATTTTTGATTGTACACTACCTGTAACTTCTCTCACAATTTCTTTTATTCATATTTTTTGACTAAATGTAGTCCAAATAGCACGCTCGCTCTTTAAACTTTGTTTGACACCTCGGGTTTAAGCTATGTAGTTATGTATTTCTATACCGTAAGGCGTGATGTTATATATGTATTTCTGTAGCTTAAAATCGCATATCTTATTTATTAACAAATCCGTTTAAGTGGAAGTCGGTCAAAGAAATCAGTTTCTTGCCTTACCGATTCTCGATCCTGGATAGCATATACAAATTGTGTCGAATAATCGACTGATTTCGAATTCTGCGGTGATAGATCAAGTTCTGGCAGCGCCTCTTAGTTCGAGTATACGCTTTTAATCGTCTTATGTTCTTCACGCTACCAAACGTATAGCAGCTTAACGACGAAGCGCAATACGTGGCACCTGATAAAGCACCAGAGCTCCTGGAAGAGTAGTATCACAGACGGATTAATAGATCTTAGTCGGGCAGTCTACGAGTTCACTAAACTATCAGTTAATAAAGAGATATTAAATGAAACAAAATACTTTGTCAAGATTACATACATACATAACATTTTCTTGAAGTGAGTAATGACAAACAATACTAAATAAGCTTTTAATTTGAAGTACAAAACGACTTCAAGCTAATAACTAGAATTTCGTTCTCTGATCTTCTTCCCCTAATGTTTTGTTGTTATTTTTTTCTAAAAAAAAATAATGGGACCACTCTTGAAGACCCATTTAGTAAAAAAAAAAAATAATTTAAATCGGTTCAACCATTTTAGAAAATTGGGGAACATGCTTAAAACACCTGTCGAATTGAATCTTCTTATTCTTTTAACCCAGTTTAAGCCGATTATTATGTCAGAGATCTGTTATAATATAAATGATATATATTGTCCTACCATTAAGTAAACCTTAATGCCGATTAAATATATTAAGGAAAGTTAATTTTACGTCAACGTTATGTCGATTCGGATTATTTTTCTAAGACGACTCATATTTAGCGTCGTAAACATAGTCTTGTTTATTTTTGAAATCAAACACATCACGCCCAGCAAACGAAACCCGCTCGACGAGCGGCGTTCTTAATTCGAAATATTTTAAATCCCATCGCTGCCAGTATGTTTGGTCAGCGTAATACGCATTTCTACATTATTTTTTAACAAATAAATGTACAAACAGATAATAACTTGTAGAAAACATAATATCGTTTTAATGAAATTATTAGTCAACTTGATTATTTTTTATTTTTTAAGTGAAAACTTTTTTAGAATTATGATTAGAGAAACTCGATGAAACGAAAAAGCGACACTAAAAGAGATAATACAGTATACAGTGTTATTTATTTATATTTTAATAACGTAAGCACTAGATGGAGTGACGACCTGGTAAGACATGCAGGAAGTCGATGGATGCAGGTGGCTCAGGACCGTGCTTTGTGGCGTTACTTGGGGGAGGCCTATGTTCAGCAGTGGACTTGTGAAGGGCTGTAATGATGAAAATGATGAACGTAAGCCCCACATTTATTATACTCCTGATACTCTACATTCGTATCATTCTCTCGAGGTTTAGATGCTGCCACTCTATAACTCTACACCTCCAACTGTTGGTTCGTCTTATTAAATTTCCCAGAAACTGACGTAGTAGAAGGAAGTAGGAGGATGACATCCACGGCTTTTTTATAAGGTAAGAGTGGCAAAAAATACAATTTTCCTGATAGTAAGATTAATAGTCAAAATGCAGATGAGTTATCACCCCTGAGAACTAAGATGGAATGCGTAGTTACCCGTACTTTAGTTCTTGTCACTCAATATAACAAACGTAGTAGAATCAGGCTACTCTTTCACTCCTAGTATCTGAATGGGCGAACGTGGTCCCATCTAGGACAAGCCGATCTACTCGTGCTATATACACTACAAGCAGTGTCGAAGATAGGGCTCTAAACTAGAGCAAGCCCAAGATATGGTTTTGTTGTTTTTAGCAGATTTATAAAAATACATCAATCTTGATCTGTCTCCACTCTTCAGTTTTTATATTCAGTGCTGTCGAGGATATATGCTAGATAGATTGTTTGATATATCAGCAATTGCATACCTTCAGTGGCTTTTAAAAAAGCCGTTTGGGTTCGCTTGAGCGAAAGAAAAAGATATTTACATAGAATACAAAACACGAACAAAAGAAAAGCATGAACAAATTACAAACATATTATGTACAAATATAAAAAACATATTGTTTATATTCTAAATCAAATCGTCTCTCTTTCTTAAGGAAATATTGGATTACGTCCACGTAGAATGTTGGTGTACGTTTTAATTGTACCAATAACTGTTTTTCAATTGTGATAATTGATAAGTCTGAAAGACGCTTTTGACCTTGTATATTTTCACAACAAAGTTTAAATATTTTACCTTTTCCTTGCAGATTAGCACTTTTAGACAATTCAAATTCATCACAAGGAACACCATTATCCTCCATTTTCACTAAAAATCTTTAAAAAAGCATACATTTTCAACTCGCAATATTCATTCACTCAGGTAAACAAACAGAGTATACTTTGAAATGTGAAGTGAACTCGCAAACGTACCCCCCCCTCGACTAGCTTCAGACCGAAAGCCCGGCTTTTTGCTCTATACTAATTGCTATATAAAAAATCGTAGCTTTATTTCATTATAGAACATTTTGCCACAGGTAGAAAGGGAGCGATCGTCTTTTCGTAAAAAGCCCATGCGTGCGAGAGAGACGACTAATCGCTTAATTCAACTCCTTTTTTTATGACAGCAGTATCGCTAAGGCTACGAGATCATGATCTGTGTAGAACAGAGCAGCGCGCGGGAAATTTGATATAGTTTGAAACAGTTTACGAGTTATTTTATTAGTTGATATTATTGATTGAGCAGTTTGATAGGGCAAGCCCGGCTTCTCTTCTACTATGGAGGCTTCGCCACAGACTGCAAGCATGGCTCCAATATGTAAAAAATACATGAAGCGTAACAACGACTGGACAGTGGATTCCTAAATTTTTTCAGCTGTCCTTTTTTAACGGTTTTTAATTATTTCTTGTTTAAAACTTTATCAGTTTACATTATTTCATATTTTTTTATTACAGAAAATGTTTCTGCTACGAAAAGCCACAGCAAGAAAAAAACTTAAACACGCCATAGCAAACTCTTCTTATTAATTCGCAACCTCAAGAACAATGATTCTGAATTCGGTATAAACGTAATGCATTCGTGATAAAAATGCGATTAGCCATCGCAAAAAAGGCCCGGTGGCACTAAAACATGCTCATGGTCAAGATTAGCTCGGCTCGGTACAGTCGCGTGCGAAACAATGTTTTCCTTTTTAAATACTATTCATCCTTATGCCGGTTTGATAAGTTCCAAAAGATCTCGCTACTGTTTTAATGTTAATGTAAGCGACTGTACAAAGTATGTGTTTACTATCTATGCGCTCTTGACTTTTGCTACATTGCTCAGAATCCTTATGCGATGCGTGTTTGTAGGTTTGTACGTTCTTTTGAATCTTTTAAAATTCATTTGGATTTTGAAATTCGATTAATTAAGAGTACAGTGTAAACAACCATATGCAGAGATTTGTATAGAGCATATATACTTTTTGCTAATCTACACCAACGTATGTTTTGTGTGTTAAAATAAATCCCATCAAAAATATAATAGTAAAAGATGCAAAATTCAGTGCAGACCGAGTTCAGGGTTGTCGATTTTCCAACAGTTGAGATCTGATCGAACGTCAAGTGCTATAGCAGTTGCTAAAGTCATATAATATATCATTATCTGTTGTAATCTACAACGGTATGGAGTGCCATAAAAATGAGATCGGGCAACGAATTACACAATCTAATATTCGTAATCGACATACGTAGATTAAAATAAAATAAAACTTATTTTTTTAATTTTTTTTTTTTTTTTTTTTGTTTTGTTGATTTGTTTTTTTTTTTTTTTTTTTTTTGGGTGGCTTTTTTTTTTTTTTTTTTTTGGGGGGTTTTGGTGTGTAGGGGGGGTTTTTGGGGGGTTTTAAAAAAAAAAAAAAAATTTATATTGTTCATGGAATTAGGTTAATTGGTTGGTTTGGGGGTGGGTTTGTATATTGAAATTTGTTTTTATTTTTTGAGTGTGTGTGTTGTTTATCCAGATGCGATAAAGAATCAAAAATTTACTAGGTATTGAAAGTAATAATAACTCTGATTAAAGTTATTTGATGTTATTTAATAGGTAGTCGTAATCTAACCATTTGAAATCCCTATTCAGGCCAAATTCGGTAATTTGGTTTATTTTGTTAAGAAATTCTCATAAGCATGCCGGATTCAGTAAGTTGGTGGTGTTTCACCCTCGTGCCTCGGAGAGCAAATACAGCTGTAGGATACATGTATATATTTACATATTTTATTGTTATTCCCTACTTCTCATAGTTCGATGTGTCGGATGGCCGTCACATCGAACTATGAGAGGTAGGGAATAGATTAATGCACTTGTGCACTCGCACACGCGTGCACTATTATCATGTGACTCGACTCGATTCCTCCTGGGGGACATAGTAATATATTATAATACATTTTGGTGGAAAAAGTAGTAAATAAAGTTTGATATACTCCTATTTATTAAGAACCTGGAGCTACTCGTATTTACATTTTATCATGATTTCATCATTGCAGAGTTCGAGCCAATAGCGTAACCTATAGATTTGTAGAATGCTTGTTACGTACAATGTGTCACATTATGTTTAAAAATAATAAATCAGTGCAATATGTATCGTATTTTGTGGTCAGTGCGTCGAATTTCCTTTATCCGGTAGACAACAATAGGACGGTCAATCGTAATCAATTGTATTGCATTATTAAAATGATTCTCTGGTAGTATTTTTGGCACTGGCGATGTACCGCCAACAATGTGATACCCTATACTTTAATTGAACAATTCTTTTATATATGTATATATTATATTACTTTATTGGTTTCTCGGAAACGGCTCTAACAATTTGGATAAAATTAAAGTTACAGCCTATATATACATCCCACTGCGGGGCACAGGTTTCTTCTCACTTCTGAGAAGGTTTTAGGGCAAGGAAGTGGCCGCCGCGCTGCCCCAATGCCTGTTGGCGGACTTCACATTTCTTCGATATTTTTTTTATTTCTCAGTCATACAGGTTTCCTCACGATGTTGTCTTTCACCGCCGAGCACGTGGTAAATAAGGTCTTAAAATTTGTAATAAACAATTTCATGGATGCCAGTGGGGATCGAACCCGAGTTGCTCGCGTACTGTGAAATTTACAGTGAGTGCTAAGCCTCTGAGCTACCACGGATCAGCATGAAATGTTATACGATTTGGATAAAAATTTGTAATTATATAATGTGTTACAAGTATTTTCCAAATTTATTTAGATAGCTTTCATCCCTGAGAAAATTATTATTTTTATAGCCGAGCAAGTCTTGGTCGCTCAGGTATTTATACCTAATTTTTTTTAAAAAACCCTTATAAAATATGTATGTAAAATATGTACGTAAAATTGTACTCAAATTGCCCATTTAAAATTTCACAACTTATTGTACACGTGTGATGCTTAAATTTAACGTTTTACTGCCCGATTTTCAGCCAAGACTATACTCATAATATGTGATGCGGTACACAGGGTTAAGTTTAAGGGATTTCATTACGGCTCTAAATTTTTAGGTGGTGTATTTAAAGTCCATTATATAAAACTTATGAGTTGTTTTTCCACTATTAATAGACGTCGGACCATGTATCATCCCATTGTAAGGTAGGAAAGTTAGAAACATGGTTTAATAACTTAAAATGTAATAGAAGATTGGTGATCCGAAATTTTTCGATTTGAACACGTAATAAAACTTAATATTTCGATTTGAGCATAAAATTTTCGTTACTTTATCTTTTTATTGATACGTAAAATACAAATCCTTGTACTCATTCAAAAGTATATTGCACACCCGGAGGAGTGTGAAATTTGGCATAGATAACGTTATTTTGGAGAAATAGTGCAGAAATCTGAAATTTATATTATATCTAGCGATCCGCCCCGGATTCGCACGGGTGCTTTGTGAATATCGACAACAGCGCCACCTATCGAGTCCAATTGAGAGACTCAAACAGACAAAAATTTTATCAAAATTGGTGGAGCCATATTCGATTTTTTGTGAGACCAACGGACATCAATTGGCTTTTATATATAGAGAATATGTGTTAACAAATGCAAAAAATAAAATTAAATGTTGTTATACAGTGTTGCCTCACCTAAATTAAACATTTATTTATTGGTTTTATTGCGTTTAATTTTCTCTAATTAATTCGTTTATATAAGAAGTACATTATTTTTATAACAAGTAAATTCACAATTGCCTTTGTATTTTGAAAATTAGTGGTAGCCTAGTGGTCTGAGTACAAACGTAGTTTAATAAATTTCTAAGTTTGTTTATTGCAAGCTTTATTTTACTTTAAACTGCACAAACACAGATATCTTATATACAAAAATAAAATAAAAGCTTTTTGTCTTCACATACACTCCACAGACTAGCAGTTTAAAGTAAAATAAAGCTTGCAATAAACAAACTTAGAAATTTATTAAACTACGTTTGTACTCAGACCACTAGGCTACCACTAATTTTCAAAATACAAAGGCAATTGTGAATTTACTTGTTATAAAAATAATGTACTTCTTATACAAGCGAATTAATTAGAGAAAATTAAACGCAATAAAACCAATAAATAAATGTTTAATTTAGGTGAGGCAACACTGTATAGAAATTACATTAGTATAGCAATAAAGTACCAGTTTTCTATACTTGGACCTTTAGAAATTTTTTCTTGCCTCATTAAATGTTCTGCAGTGGAAATTCTTATTCGTCCATTCCTCTGCAACATACCTCCGTCGATTAATAAGTGTTTCCTTTAAAGGCACGACAGCTTTAGATACAAAAGCCCTTCGTAAATATCCTTGATGAGCTTGAAATGTCTCGTTTTTTTTTTCTATTTTCTTTTAAATAAATTAGAAAAAAAAAAACAGAAATCTTAAATAAAAAAGATTCAAGTTTTATGGAAATACTGGAACTTTGTTAGTTTAGCAAGAAGGCAATAGATGTGTTGCCAGCTCAGAAAACTAAGATGAAATGCCTGACTACCTGTAATTATGTATATTGACACTCTTCACCCTCCAAACTGAACACAACAGTGCAAGCATTTCGTTTTGGTCGCAGAAATAGCAAAAATGGTGCCGACCCGGACTCGAGTTCTATGGCAAACTGTAACTAAATGTCAACTTCTATTTTAAAATTTATTGGAAACCTTAAGGTTTTTTGACCTTTCCTGTAGTCATATTTTATCACATCCACGAGAAGAAATGCCAAAAGTGGAATTTGCCGTGTAGTGGCGGCTTAAAAGAATCCCTCACCCTGTTTCATCCCGAGTGTGTTCTAACGAATGTAATACCCAAAATGCGTGGTACATTTATTTATGCGATTTATGGGTTAGGGGTATGGATAAATGAGGACACAGTCCAAGCAAGGGTAATGAAATGTTTGTAGTCGATAGACACCTATATTTGTAATAGATTAAGAATTAAAAAGCAGATATGTTGTCAATTGTCACCAAAACTAAGATGGAATGTCTCGTTATGAGTTCAAAAAATCTCCTGTTCTTTACAAAGACCATATACTGTAGCATATTAGCATTATACTGTTATTTATGTTGATATTCTGTGACAGTGTTATCCAAACCCTGTTGAAGCGACGCATTCATGCAACAGTCTTATAGAGCTGCAGTTCAGCGTGTCTCTACCACGTAAAAATGTATTTATTTTGGCGCCATTGCCACAGAAGAAGGGTTCCACTTTTTCTTTGTGACCTTTTTGTATCCTAAAACCTTGATTATTTTGAAGTGCAAGATGTCTTCTCATTAGCATCCCTTTAACTTCAGAGTGTCATAGCCCACATTTTACTGTAGCAGGTAAATGATTGACAAATGTTTGACGTGTCGTATTTAGGCCACTGCTGTCTTGTTCTTTGTTTTTAACAGTTATTTCCATGTTTCTTAAATACTAACTCATAATACATGATTTAATAGTGAAAACAAACAGGTGGTAGGCAGCAACAGGGAAAACAACTGAAGATAATAAAAAAATTGCGGTTGCCCATTCGCCTGCCAAACGTGGCAACTATGAGGTCCATATTTCGCTGTGCATTTTTATAGACTGTATTGAATGAATGAGACTCGTGATTTTGTATTTAATATCAATCTTGGTCTTGATAATATGTCGCTCGTTCGGTTCAGCTGCTTTTATATGATGTAACGTTGAATAAGCAGTGGACCGGTTGTGTGGCGTGTTTTTTTTTATCGGGTGATCTTATAAAAGAGCGCAAAATGAATCGAGTCACGTTCTCCCTCCGTTCTCATGTCTGTGATGATACGTGTGAAATAAAGACAGATAATTAATTAGGAATCTTTTATTTTATGCGGTGACAGATCAATAGATTGATTATTTATACTATGAAAGGATAGTGTGTTATGTTGCTTGGTATTTTTATATATATATATATATATATATATATATATATATATATATATATATATATATATACTCTAGTTACTGACTCTCTATACTAATAAATACTTATATAACTATAATTCCAAACTAAAACAACAGTATAAAAATGGCTATACAGCTAATATAGACAATATACTTCTAGGCAGTAATAGAGCCTTACCAAGCTCAAAACTATTCTTAAATAGTCCGTTGTTTCAACCAAGTTTAAAGAAAGTTTGATTAGTGCCTGCATCTATAAAATTTATTATCATCGTAATCATCATTACAGCTCATCAAAATTCTATGAATGGCTTTGTCCATAGATTGTCTCATAATTATTCCTTATGGATTGATATAGCGCGTTGGACTCTTGCCCTAAATCCCTCTCCTTTTACTTCTCTCCTTCTCTTTCCTCGTAAATGACAAAAAGCCTATGTCGGGAAGTATATATGTTAATCCTTTAGTTTTTTATAATTTTAATTGCCCATATAATCTGAACAGTAACCTTTTCATCTAACAGGGTAAAGTGTGTCTAACAAGAAAAAAGGATCTTCTGCTTAGAGTTATAGATGATCCTTTTTTTAAATAGAATGATTCAAATAAATCCTGCTGAGATAAATTCAATTACTAAAGAGGTTCTATCGATGCTTCGTTGTCAATTATTTTACTTTTAACGTCCCTGGAGTTCGCACAAAATGATTTGAGACAGCGTTTTTGCTCACTACAGGAACTGATTGGAAATCTTTATCTGACATAGTATTGTACTAAAGAAGTGTATTTATTAAAATGAAATCTTCTAGTTAAAAGCGGTTCCTTAGACAAATGTATTGCAATTACTGTATTAATGTTTTGAGTTGATGCAACAAACAAAGCACGTTTCTTCATCGATATCCGAGGTTTCATGATCACCGTGGTTTTCGGAAGCAACAATTAGTAGAAACTATGTTAATATAATAATAGATTACGCTCAGGGCACTTTCCTTCCAAAATGTTTGCCCACTTATTGATGAAAGCTGCTGTAACTGTAAATTATGTGTGTTATTGATGACGTTTAACATTTCTTATTGGAATATGTAAAGTTTGAGAGAGAGAAAGAGAATTATTGATGCCAAGTTTAATATGTACGATTTAGGAGTTGGTCCAACTTTATTAACAGAACCACTGTCAGATGCTGCGAAATTTTTAGTATATATATATATATATATATATATATATATATATATATATATATATATATATATATATATATATATATATAGTTATGAAATCAATAATTCTAGTTTATCTCAATTAGATTTTTTTAACTGTGTCATTAAGATATGGGTATGATGGGGGTGACATATCTGTTCGGGATAAAAGCTCCTAAATCAAGAGAAAAAATTCAAAAATTCAGGAATACAAGCAACATATTATCACCTGTATCCAAATGGATCCAGTCACCGTCACTGGACACTGCAACTACAGTTTCCTGTGGCATCCTCTGTCTATAACAAAAATAGTACGCAAGCGCAATTCCAGTGAGCTTTTTATGCCGTATGTCTTTAAAAGAAATGTCAATAGCGTCTTCCGACCAATTTCTGACTCATATTGTACACTCTTTTCGACTTAGGAGTTCGTCTAGTAGGTACCGCCCTATCTCTTTCTGGTGCCAAATACCAGTACTTGCACTAATGTATCCCGGTCTGAAGGACATAAGATCCAGTATAATTGCAGACTGTGAGGAATTTCATTTTAATCCTCATAGGTGACAATGCTTTCCTTCTTTATATGTTTGAAATTGTCTGCAGGTGTTCGTGGAGTAGAGTAGCAATTTGCCATCAGGTGTAAGATTCGTTTGTTCTATGACGATGATGAAGCTTGAAGTTTCCGAAGGTTGTTTGGTTGCGTGTTCAGATCACGTCGGTGTCACCACTGTGGCCGTGGTAGGAAAAGGGGAGATCTCCCGCCGGGCAAGGTGTTCTGCCCGGGGAGCGGCCAACACTCCGTGTGATAGTTCGGAGATGTTCTATATATACTGTTTTATGATTCGGAATGTTGATAGCGTGATTTAAGCTTCGGTGTATTTCGCTTGTGGCGTGACGACAGCGCCGCTACATCGTTTGTAAACAATAAACACTATTCATTTGTTTGTATAATTTATTAAGTGAAATTGAGTACCTAATGAAGGTTGCTAATGTCATACAGAAAATAATAATATCTTATTTTATTAAAATTAAATCTAAAAAAATTATAATACTTAATATGGGGTCTGTATATATACTTTTTTACCGTCTGGAAAAAAGGATGTGACATGTGAATGGAGTAGAAGTCTATAGCACTGACATTTTACAAAAAATAAAACAAAAATTTTTGAATTAAATAAATAAATGAATTGAAATCTATCGAAATTCAAATTATATTCACACTACTTTACTAGTGGCAGCTTTGACCTTGTCACTTTGAAGAGTCACAGAAAGTGCTCAAGGGCAAAGGACAAAGTAATTGTTCAAAAAAAAATTTCAGGCGTTTAATTCAAAATTTTTGTTTTTATTTTTTGTAAAGTATCAGTGCCATAGGTTTCTATTCCGTTCACATGTTACTAATGTACAAGTATATGCGGACATAGTGTATAGAGAACAGTTGATGATGAAATGAGGAAAATAATTTATTGTTACATAAACAACAGCACCAAGGCGTTTTACAGCACAAATAATGCCTAGAACGAAAAACTTACCAGTTTAACAAGAAATATGGCCCTGTTCATTATTACAATTGCCTACTTAATATTTACGAGTATGACTAATTATCAATAATCACAGCCACATGCAAACATCTATCTAATCATCATAAACTGTCAAATACTGCTTGCAAATTAAGAATTCAGGATTCAGCTATATTCTTATTTCTACATTTTCATTAAATATTATAATTTATAAGTCTTACATCCGTATAATGGGATTATAAATTTTTTAAACTGATGTGAGATACGAAGTGGCTACTGCAGTCACTGGAGCAGCCAACTGCAAACAAAGAACACTACAGATGCGTTCCCACTAGGGTTGCCACCTTTTTTTTGAACAAGTATAGTACTTTTCCCAAAAGAAATGCTAAAACATAGTACTTCTGAGAAATTTCGGAGAAAAAAAGTACACATTTACTTTTAATCTTTATGTTTTTATGTACTTTGTACAAACATGAATGTATTTTCGATATATATTTGTTACATATAGAAAACAAAAGATTAAAAAAGTTACCTTACTTTTGAATAATTATGGTAGTCTGAGCAGTTTAGATTCATATTAAAATAAATTAAAAAAAAGACGTGTGTCACTCGGTGACTGCCGCGGTAAAGCTATTGCATAGCATTTTTATCAACTTATGCAATTATAATTATTTATTTATTTTATTTATGCAGTTAAGTCTTTGATATTAAATCAAGTTACACTTTTTGAGCGTGGTGACCAATAAGAAAACAATTTTTTTTCTCTTATTGAATAAATGAGAAGTTAATATTGTTTAAAATATTTTTAATATCTTACAATACATGTAGGTTATTCAGGAATTTTTATCATTGAGTTAGCAGCTAGGGTACACGCATACGTCTAGTCGCACGCACACAAACACCGTGCCGAAGTCCGCCGAGTGCCGAAGTCTGCCGAACTGAAACGACGTTAGACGATGCACGGCTTTCAACGCCACACCTCCGTGCCCGTCGGAGTGGGGAGCGTGAGGTTTTTTACGTAACGGAATTTCTGGATTCGGACCCCGCGCTGAAGGCCCGCGATAGAAGCTATGCAATAGTTTAATAAAATTTTAATTAAATTAATACATTGTTTTTTCCTTTCTTCTTTCAATTTTATATTCATGATGGAAAAAATTCTTTCCGTAAAATATACTTGTACCAGACTTCCAATTACAGTTACTATAAAAAAGCGACAGTTGAATTAGGTATAAAAATGTAGTATTTTTCGTACTTTATTATTTTTCTATAATATGTAGAACAATTGACTGAAATATAGTACGATACTACATATTACGGGTGGCAACCCTAGCTCTTACCTCTGAGGAATGAAATGGAGGGCCTTACAACCTGTATTCATACTGTCACTTAAAACTCCTTTAAAACACAGCAAGGCTTGCACAGCTATTTGGACATAAAAATAGGTCAAGAGGTACTCCTGGCAGAAATTAATCCATTTAGTAAGTGTGGCGATTATAGCGAATTCTCTCCACTCTGGGAAAGGCCCTTTGGCAGTGGACTGTTAATAATAACACTGTTATTAACAGCTAATACAAAAGTAGCTAATAAAAAAATGTGGATGGATTCACAGACAAAATTTTGCTAAGTCGTAGAGACACGTTGCAGCATATTATGGCCCCGGCACAAATCATTCGACCGGGGAAAAACCATACTCGAACTGAATATCAGCGTGTTTCATTTAACTGAATTCAGCACTACACCATTCACTTACCATCAGGTGGTTTGTGTACACGTCAAAGACTCAAGTGGTGAAAAGTTATTTCATCAATAGAATTTCGTTGATATAGTTAAACTGGACTTCGATATTTCTGGGATAGAAATCCTGAGAATATCTTGTTGGAACCTAATTCCGTTTTTATTATCTGAATGTTTGGGAATAATTATATTAATTGCGATTCATTTGCAACGTTGTTAATGGATGCTCTGTAAAGCGGATTATTTCTATTGTAAAAGGTGTAAATACGGCTCCGTTATCAAAATTTGTATTTTGTTGCGCGCTTCCGGGTTTGTAAAGTAAACTTTGTCTAAGGTCCGATTTAAGTGTTATTGTTTCCTTATGTCATTGGAATATGTAATCAATTCTTGGCCTGTATTCTTAAAATATAAATACTTAATGAAATTATTACACGAAATGATATATTACATCAACACCTTATTATTTGATAAAATTAAAGATATTTACATTTCATAACCCTGTAAAAAGCATATCCATCTTGTAAAAGAGATCATCGAATAATATTTTTGTTATTTGAATATATTCAATTTGTTGATTATTCATCACTATCATCATCATTACTACAGCCGTTCACAAGTCTACAGCTGAACAAACCTCTTGAAGGAGGTCTATGTTCTTAGTTAATTCATTTTTCAGGTTATTTATTCATTTACTTATTCATCCAATCTTTAATAAACGCACACCTTATATTAATAGGAACCAAGGGTGGTCCTAATGACTTAAAGCATTCTCCACCAGTTATTCATGGGTAATATGAGAATCTGTGGCTGGTGCAAGTAGTTTGATAAATAAAAATAAGTATTAATTAGAATATAGTAAAATATACATAAACCATACAATATACTTATTGAGGTAAAATTAAATACGAAAACGAATAATTAAATACAAAATGTTTTACAGATGAAAATTCTGTGTTAAGAAAATAATAAAAAACAAAATTAGATGTCAATACAAAATATTGTTGAAAGTCTCAATTTCAAATTTGGAACACCCAGTCATATTTTATTGTCTGTTTTGTTATTAATCATGTTATCAATCATCAATAAAGGCAAAGGAGAACTAGGAGCGAATGGAAATTTATTCAATCTACGAAAAATACAATATCGTTTATACTACCACCAAAATGAATGCTTTTTAGGTTCATTTTGGCGGTAGAAAATCTTCCAATTTAATAAAAGAATGATATTCATTCATTAATAACTAATCACTCTAATGAGTCCGGATGCCTTTTATATAATATCAAAGGAAAGTAAAAAGTATCAGTATCATATTCTACTTTTTATCGACTTGAATATCTGTGATTATATTTTAAAATAAACTACTTGTATAGTGCAGTAAGAGTAGCAAACTGTCACACAGTTCACCTGATAGCAAGTGGATACCTTAATTCATAGACATATGTACCTACCCTCGATTATGAATCATAATTACGTTTATATTCTATATATAATAAATACGTTTACATTCCTCTGATCATTCATAGACTGGATGTCTGACTGACTGACTGACTGATGGATAGATGGATATCTCGGTAACAGTAAAAAGGGCATCCAGTTCTTCTGACTCACCATATGTATCACAGCAACATTATGCTGCTATTTCACGTTGTTGGTATTCTGTGCGAGCGTTGTCTTTAAGTAACTTTTTAAAGAAATGCGAATGTGTATATTACAAGTGCAAAGCATCTAGTTTTATATTCTGATTTGGAGAGTATAGCAGGCCAGTACTGGTACACCCTTTGAGGCTTTATCTTTATGAGGTGATTGGGCACCGGTAATATTCTTTGATTTTTCGAGTGCCCTAGGCTCCTGCAGAGTTTTAGCACGTTGTCACTACACTGGAGATTGAAGATTATGTTTTAACGAGATAGAGTCTCACCCAAGCGAATTATGGCTCCAGCACGAATCGATTATCTTGAAAGAATTATACTGTATTTCTGGCGGGTATACTCATTTTTGTAATAGAGCAACAAGAAACGGGGACCTCTTTAAGGATAACAAGACATTCCATTTTCGTTCTATGTGGGCCGGAATTTTGACTCTTAATCAATAATAAATATAGATTGTCTTGGTTCATTGGCCACAATATCCAGTTACTGTCAAGTGGGCTGTGTGCTTATTTATTATCTTTATTTCTATAAAAATAAAGAAGAGAGGGTCAATAAACATGCGGCTCACCTATATATATTAATTGATCAATGCCACCCATGGACATGCGCGACACCGGAGGAATTGCGGTTGCGTTGCCAGGTCGTTTGTCACTCGACAGTATAAAACACTTTGTAGAATGCAATATTCTGTAATCCACCTGCTAAGCGTGGTAAGTGCAAATTAAAATTAATTAGATAGGGTTTTACGAAATTCTTATATTTTTTTATCTACTAACTGGTTATAATACAATAAGTTCGTATTGGAAATTCGTTTGATGCTGGTAAGAAGTCAAGCGAAAACTCTAATTAAAAATTTCTAATGTAACTATTTGGACGATATTGAGGTTGTGATATTCTTTATTATATTCAAAATAATAAAAAATAACTTTTAGTAAAAAGAAAAAGTTGACTTAGAATTTGTGGGATTAAATAATGTCTTACCACCAATTTTAGAATGTGAAATTATTGTATCCTTTATAGTATACGGTGTTAATGGGAGACTTCAACGCAAAACTGGGCACAAGAGAGAACGGAGTGCGGAGGTTAGGAAAATTCGGGATAATGAAACGGAACCCAAGGGCCAGCAGCTGACCGACTTCATGGAAAAAGAGGGACTCTTTACGGTGAACTCTTTCTTCCAGACGCGGCCTCACAGAGAGTGAACCTGGTCAAGCCCCGACACTTCAACTAAAAAGATTGACTTTTACTATTCTTACAGACACTTTTTTTCAATCTACTTCTTATGTTACTTGTTGCGTAAACATGTGATTTTGTTATTTTTACTAATCTCCGCGCTTGAAAAAAAAACATACACAATTTTTTTTCTGATAGACATAAGTACACCTGCAGGCGATAATTGTTCGCAACATTTTAATGTCGGGATTCCGAACGTACTGCCGACTTTGCTAACGATGTGGTGTGCATTTAAAATGTATCCTAAGGTCATGTATTTTTTAAGCTGACTGTTTAATATACGGTTTCGTTAGTCATAAGAAAACAATATCCATTTTTTTATTTAGATCTTTTAGACCTTTATTGTTATTTAAATATTTTGATAAATTGTGGCGATCATGGTAGTGTTTTTCTAACTATAGAGACTCATATCTAATACATAGTGGATTTAACGAGCTGACAAATCAGTTACTTTGATCGAATCAAATTTAGTTCTGAGCTTTATTGTCATGTCACCATAATGGTGACTAAACTTGTGAAAATTTATGACTTTCGATCATTGAACTAATATGTTACGTAAAGTTTACGCCGTATTCGAAAAACCATTATTTGAAATTTTTTAGTTCACACCAGGAAGTCATAAACAAAAAGATTCAGTTTGATAATATTATTTGTAAATGAGCGTTAGTATATCGTTATTTAACACTATCAAGTCTGTAATATACGCAGTGATTAACGGTGCCCCAGATTACGAGGGACGCAGCTACATAGACATTTTAATCGTTCCCCTCACCACTTTCACGATTAACGAGCTGACTTATGTACGCGTCTTCTTTTAAAATATTATTAGTATGAAGTAACATTCTGTTTGCATCCCAATTAAAAACAGATCTTTTGTGATATTTTAAGCTTCTTATTTTCGAGAAGCAATAAGCAAGCCATATAGCTCGAAGAATCGACAACCGATGGGTAAGAAGGGTTCTCGGGTGGTAGTCTCGCCACCCTACACTTCACCTATCGGTAGGTAAGCAAAGTGTAAGTTGCCCCCCACGTGATGGATTGAAGATCTGGTAAGACATGCAAGAAGTTATGAAAGGCTGTAATGATGATGATGATCAATAAAGCAGAGGAGAAGTTACGTCGCTGCTACTCTAGATGACAGCTTTACATTTTCATAAAGCATTTTTTTAAATTGTAATCCTCATAATAGTTATTGTTCACCCCTGTGGTCATATCAAATCAGCAATTAAATTCGCAATTAACGATTACATGTTATTCCATTGAGAATCGAATTCGAATTGTTCGGATATTATATGTATTTAGAAATTAACATCCGGTTTCGCTCGGTTTCTGTCAGTACATTGTGAGTTTTTACAATCAATTGAACGCCTCCGGTGTCTAAAAGCTTAAATATACATAACATGTTAGAACGTAAATAAAACATAAATTATTTAAGCGCTAACAGTTCGCAGACCTGTCAGTTGCATTGGAACAATGGATTTACATTTTAGAATCAACACTGATACAACTTTTATTAATTCCCACGAGATGGATAGCGTCTTTAATACAAGGTGAATTTTGTTATAATAAACAATTTATTCAAAATTCGTCAAGATGTATGATTTATGTTGGATAAATGTTATGCACATTATTTATTATAGGGTCTCACTTGTACCCGTTTCGCTGTAATCCTTTATCCTTATTATATCAAACCGGCCGGTTTCGCCCTACGGCGTTATCAGGATACATAACTTGTAACAACGAAAAATACTTGCAAAATTTCATTTACAAATACAAGATAAAATTATACATGACAATAAATTTAGGCTTGTTTTTCTGACGTATTATTTTGGAAAAAATTATTCAAATAGTATTTGTCTAAATTTATATTATTATGTTTCTTATTATATGATTGACTTTTTTGTTGACAGAGCGGTTTATTGGTAGAATATACTATAGTACGTGAGGGTAATATGGTCATCCGGTTAATATGGTCACTTTCTTATAACTCAAAAACTACAGCCTTGTTTACATAAAATGCTTTGTAATACGATAATTTCTCCATCAGTCAACCAAATAGTAAAAGGTCAAAAAGACGCTGCTTTATCGACGCCATTTTGACAGTTGACATTACAGTAAATTTTTTGTATGTAAGTATGGTGTAGTGTAGTTAGTTTTTTAAGCTGATTTTTTGAAGTGTTCCTAATTATTTCCAAAGCTTGTTTGCTATTTGTTTAAAATATATTAGTCATAGTATACGACTTTGTGTTTTTGTCTCTGTCCTCCTACTAGTTTTGGATTTATAGGGTAGTAAAGCTTAAGGTGACCATATTACCCTCGCCTACCTTAATATATTAAAAGTTCACTGCTGAACAGGCCTCCCCTATAGATTTCTCCATAGTGAGGATAATTGCCAAGAGCAAGAGGGTTGACGATCGTGGTTTTTTAATTATATTATTACGATGACGCTGCTGCCCATCTCCTGATTTGCTCCTTTCTGTCGCTTCTTACGACACCCACGGTACGATATCGGGTAGTGGATATACTTACACGGCCACTACACGGCTTAGGAACTGTATTTCTAACTAAAGAAGTCTGTAGTGTGTGTGTAGTGTATGCTCATGTAGCTATATATATATATATATATATATATATATATATATATATATATATATATATTACAACATGTAACATAATTAACGCACTTTGAGAAAGTAGTTTGTTCAGAATCGTTTACTGAATCGATTCCTATCATTTTTAATATAGGTAATTTTTTATCCCAAAAATAATTAAAACTACGTAAATTACAGTCCCACTAAATCTGTACAGTCAAAACAAACTAAAATGGACCGTAACTTAAGACAATAAGACTTTTAAGAGTGCACTTTTATTTGTATTATTACCAATTCTGTCATTCAATAAAAATAAAGAAAAATGAATTTTATTTCAAGCACGTTAAAGTCTTTGCGTTCGTGCATTTGTACTGTGACCACAACATTCGTCCGGAATTAGTATAATTTGATAAATAATAATTCAGTGCATAAAAATGTTTAACTGGTCTGAGGGTGTGCGTTAATTATGTTACATATTGTGTATGTGTATATATATATATATATATATATATATATATATATATATATATATATATATATATATATATTGATAGTCTAATAAACATTCAGACAGTAATAAACCTACATTCAAGACCAGTAGACGCATTATTTATTCCCCGAACCTCCCGACATTACATGGCGACCCTGCCAGGCGGTGCGCTGCTACAATGCAAGCGCACCGCCGCGACCTGCATTAGAAAAAAAGTAATTTATTGAAGAACATAAATACATAAAAATTAATATATGAAAATAATATTATAATAAAATGAACATAATACCGAACGTGACAAATAATATTTTAAATACGAATATAAAAAGAGACTACAATTTTTTTTTTGAGAAATCGAAGTCGATTATACACTTAAAGAAAAAATGTTACAGAAAAAATGAAGAAAATACCTGAAAAACAAATTATACAAGAAACTCCAGTAACATTGTTTTAACAGCATAATCAATAATGACAAGTTCCAAGAAAGAAGATTTCAAGAACAGAAAACTTCTTAATCAAAATTCCTTCAAGAGAAGAATAAAGAACTTAAGAAAAATGAAGCGTACGAGGAAGTCCAGGCCCAACCACATCGGGGAGCTGACAATATCTTCGAGTACCAGAGCAGCAGAAAGAAGTCAGGGATACAACAAGCGACCAGCCAAGTTCTGTAGCAGGTACAAAACATCTCGAAAGCACCGAATGTAAGTTTAATTGTATAATAGTGTCGATGTCTATTGTCAAGTTATATTATTACTTATATAATGTTATACACAGAACTGGGGAAAGAAATTTTTTTAATCATTCATTGAAAATAGGAAAAATATTAGTACTATTAATAGAAAAATTCAAAATTATGTATTATACCGCAATAATTAATCGGTAAATAACTACTTAATAATGATAATAATAATATTTGTTTGCAACAATATGGTAAAAGTAAAAAAAGTAAAGTTACAGCCTTTATACGTCCCACTGCTGGGCTCAGGCCTCCCCTCATTTCTGAGAGGGTTTAGGGCAAGGAAGTGTCCGCCGCGCTGCCCAAATGCGTGTTGACGAACTTCACATGTCTTCGAAATATTTTTTTTTCTTATTCCTCAGACATGCAGGTTTCCTCACGATGTTTTCCTTACGATGTTTTCCTTAACCGCCGTGCACTTGGTAAATCAGCACTTAAAATTGCAATTAACAATTTCATTGGTGCCGGCGGGGATCGAACCCGGGTTACTCGCGTTCTGTTATATTTACAGCGAGCGTTAACCACTGAGCTACCACGGCTCTATAACACATACAACAATATGGTGTTTAAGTATAATTTAGTTCTACATATTCTACCATAGTAATGTGTAAATTTTAATGGACAAGTAACCATAACAATATTTATCGCAATTTTAACAACATATATATAATTATTCAATATTTTTTTAAATGATATGGTAACTTTCTAATTAATTATGTAACAGCGTCAGTGGAAATAACAACGTTTTATTATTATTATAGCTCAATGTCATATACTTGGTATAACCATTAATTTGTCAATCACTATGTATTATAAGTTATAAATGTTACATCCAATTATCATTATTTTTTTGATAAAGTTGGTACACTACACACACACACTACAAGTCTAGTAACAGCGAGATCATAGTCTCCGTGGTGTTTAACTAATGTGCTGTCCATTTTCATAATTTATATCTTAGTTCTCATATTTTTCACGGGACTTTTCTCTGGTTAAGTCTGAGACTAATTTTAAATTATTTTTTCTAATAATAAAATAATAAAATCTTTACACCCCGACGACACCGAAAGCACGGTTCGTTGCGTTTCGTATGGTTGGTGTAGAGATCAGGAGACCATTTTTTTACTAGATACGAGGCATTCCATCTTAGTTCACAGGGGTGACAACGCATCTACGTTTTGATTCTTAATCGAGGATAAGTGTAGATGTCTGTGGGCAACAGCTTCCACTTACCATCAGGTGGACTGTGTGCTCGTTTGTGACCCTTATTCTATAAAAAAGCTTAGTTAGTATTCTTTACCATCTTTGGCAGCATCACCACTTACCTGCAGGTGGGACTGTAGTCAAACAATGGATTATGATACTAGTTGAAAAATACATTTCGGCTGCCTTATTTCAAAACTAAGTAGGGACACCTATTGGTTTTACAACGACTAAAGTTAAATCGAGGCAATGCTTGAAAAGTTTAAATTTTATGTACCTGTTACATTTAAGGATATCTTTATTCCTCCAAAAATTCTTCTTAATAATTCCTACATGATTTTTGCGTTTAACTTTAACTTATTTAGATCCCTTTAGCAATTCCATTAAAATTCCTGCTTATTTATAGAGAATTTTTTTAGAGAAAAAAAATTTTTTAGAGAAAATTTTGAATATAAACACGAAATAACTTAAGAAAAATCTAATTCCTGTAGGCTCGGTAGCCTAGTGGCTAATTATTTTGACTGTGGCGCTGCGGAGACGCGAGGTCGAATCCCGCTTGATACATGAAAGCGTGATTGTATAGCCTGAAAAAATTGTTTCGGATCGTAATATTCGTTCTTGTTCAATTTATTTATGTACTCGTAAATCACCTCCACGGTATAAGATAAAATACTAATATGGGGTAATTTAAAAAAAATCATATGTAAAATATTATTAAATCTGCTTATAGGATAACAAAAGCAAGACGGCATAGATACGTAATAATATATTACTTTTGCTTTTAGAGTTTTTGCGGGAATTCGACTGGCAGCAGATTGTTGCTTTTGTGGATTTTTTTTTGTATATTATTTGTTAATACGTAAAAGTAATGCGATTGTTTCTGCGCATGTGAATTATTGGAAATGTCGAAACAAGTGCTCCGATCTTGATATAAAGCTCAAGTTATTGTGTCAACAGGCGTGTTAAGAACTTAATACACGGTCGTTATCGAATGTGTGGTGGCTTAAGCTGTCGTTGAAATCTCCCAAAAACTCTGCAAAGTGATGTATTAACTAGGGAAGTTTTTACACAAATTAAAGGATAGTTTCTTATCACTTGACACTGGCAAAAGTACAACCTTACGAGTCAGTCCATTACAAAAGGAAGATAGCGTTGTTTTTTTAAATCTTTTTTTTTTTTCGTTTTTAACACGTTGTTGTATTGTATGCAAAATAACGTTTAATATGTTCAATTTAATAGACATTGCTTAAAGTGTTTCTAAAACATATCTAATTAAATTTGTCTTTATGATATAAGACAGTTACGTTGCAAGCATCTCTCGCGCAGGCCTATTTTACTTTTGTTTATTTGAAGATCAGAGAGAACTATGTCGATGGGACCATCGGCGTGTATTCACATCACTCTATTTAAAGAATAACTCCGGACGTTACGACTTAAATCTACAACTGGTTATGTCCGAAAAATAGCGACGAGGATTCTACTCGTGTCAATTCATCATCATGGCATCGTGACAATTTTTTTAATTTTATTTCTTTATAAATATAAAATCATTTATTGCTGAATTAAGTAAACGGCGCAAATATGAGTGTTTGAGAAATGACTACATATTTGTGCCATTTGCTGTAGAGACTATCGGTCCGTGGGGTCCACGTGTAATTAAGTTCCTAAAGGAAGTGCATCCGCGATTATATTATATTTATTATATTTTATATTATATATATTATATTTTTAAATATTATGTGTAAATAGCAATAAAATTGTAGCCAAAAAAAATTAATGCTTTATTAACAACCAATAGTTTTATAAAAAGTATAAATAGATATAGTAGTAAAAAACCAATAGTATTTTTAAATAAAATTTCAGTAGGGATAAATATTAAACAGAGGAATAATGCTATATAATTGGTAAAGAAGATGTAATTCACGTCGCGTAAATAATCTCTGCCACACATCATAATCATATCAATCACACTATCACTATTACAACAAGCCCATCACAAGTTCACTACTAAACATAGGCCTCTCCACAAAATGTCAGAAAGTGTGGTCCTGAACCACCTGTTCTATTGGCACTCTTGTTCTTCTGCGGATAAACTCATCACGGATTTTATCCCGCAAAGAAATTCCAAGCCTAGCTCTTTCCGTCGCATAGGACATTTTTAACCGCACATTAGTGAACGTGTTTAACATAATTATTTTTTGCTATAGATTATTATTGGACTTACAATAGATTATACTAGATAGCCGAAGTAGCTCAGAGGAGCAATGTGCTCGTCGTAAAACGCTGACAAACAACCGTGTCAGATCCCCGCAGGCACCAATAATAACATAACAGTTTTGGAAAACATCGTGAGGAAACTTACATGGATGAGAAATTTAAAAAAAATCAAAGCGCTTGAACTTTTTCTTGCACAAAATCCCTTGCCTCTCTCAGAAATGAGAGGGCACCAGCAGTAGGACATATGAAAGCTAACTTTATACTTCACTCATTCCAAAGAAAATCACTAGCAGTACTGCGATATGTCGTTGTGGCCAAGAAAACGTCATTACGGTCATATTTATATAGCATTAGTTTTAATACAAAATAAGTATATTTAAAGAAAACATCAAAAAAATAATCTTACAAGCAAAACGAGTCCCCATTATGCCAAATGGCTATTTACAACTCTTTTGTGTTTTGCTTTATTTGCGAACCCTTCTGCGGGGTACCCATTTAGCGACTTTGTCCTAGTATCTGGGTCAGTAGCGCAGTGATGCGTCTGATGACAGGGATGTGCTTTATTGTTACCTCGCTCGTCATAATGCACGCTAGCGATTCCTTTCGTCTCACGTGTTTTTTTTTATCTACAACTGTACTGTACTGGTTTCAAATTAATATGAATATTAGGTGCTGTAAATATAGTTTCTGCATTGCTCGGAAAAAGGTTACAATAATATTACTATTATTTGTAGGTTTATCCTGACAAGGGCAACAAGAACTAATAATAACAAAACAATTCCTGGGCCTCCCAAAAGGAATGACACCAAACGCGTTCCTGATCTACCTGCATGCATCGACTTTCTGTACCAGTTTGTCACTTAGTCGGGGGTCGTCCTAAACTTCGTTTAACGCTACCTCGAGAATCTTTCTTCCTCATGGTTGTTGGTTCTTCGAGCTATATGGCCAGTCTACTGCCATTTCAGCTTACTGATCCGTTGAGCTTTGTCGTTTAGCCTGTTTTACTGCAACTAACTTCATTACGAATCATATCACGCAGAGAAACACTTAATACAACCCTCGTACTAGGTCGCTACTCAACAGTGTACGACAACGTCTTAGATTCACTACTGGCAACACGCACTCGTTTTACATTTTTTTTTTAATTTTTGTGACAAGAAGACATTATATTTGCGCGTTAACCGCTAAAAAGAACCCCTTTGTCGTATCCCCTCAGTTTCAAGGCACTCCCCTTGTTGCCTCAGCCAGTATCGGAATCCTCGGCGTCGACATATCGAGTGACGTGCAGTTTCGTGGTCACTTGGAAGGGAAGGCTAAATTGGCCTCTAAAAAGCTTGGCGTGCTCAGCAGAGCGGGACAGTATTTCATGCCGGCACACCGCCTGCAACTTTACAAGGCGCAGGTTCGGCCGCTCATGGAATACTGTTCCCATCTCTGGGCTGGGGCTCCCCAGTACCAGCTCCTTCCACTTGACCGCATCCAGCGCAGAGCGGCTCGAATCGTCGACGACCGAGTGCTTTCCGATCCGCTCGATTCACTGGCGCTGCGAAGAGATGTTGCATCTCTTTGCGTATTTTATCGCATCTATCACGGGGAGTGCTCTGAGGAATTGTTCGGATTAATCCCAGCCGCCAAATTTCGTGAACGCACTACACGGCAAACGTCCCGATACCATCCACATCATCTGGATGCTTGGCGGTCCACCACTGTACGTTTCAAAAGGAGTTTTCTTCCGCGTACAACCTCTCTGTGGAATAATTTACCACCGGTGATTTTTCCGGACCGATACGACCTGGGGACCTTCAAGAAAAGAGCTTACTCCTTTCTAAAGGGCCGGCAACGCACCTGCAATTCCCCTGGTGTTGCGGTTGATCATGGGCGGCGGTAGTCACTTAACATCAGGTGAGCCACATGCTCGTTTGCCCCCTCTTCTATAAAAAAAAAATTATGTCCTTATGTCCCAATCACTGCTCATTTTGGGTTTATCTGTCGGAAAAATACCCCGGATACTATTGAGAGGATGTCTATCATAGTTGTAAATACATATAATACATAGTTGTTATTTAGCAGGTTTTAATTGTCACCAGGAGGATGCCTCTGCCTATCTTATGACTTAGTTTTAATTGTGGTAGAGCCACGCTGCAGCTATATTATGGTTGTAGCATGAGTGGGTCGGCTCGTCCAGGGAAGGACCACACTCTCACAGAAAACCGCCGTAAAATAGCAGCTTAACAGCCTGGCGACGGGACATTCGCCGTAGCGAAAATTCGCGCGGCGCGAACGGCGAGGCGTCTAGCGACTAAAACAAATGTATAGAAATGTATGAAGTATGCCACGCGTAGCGGCGAGTGGCGACGCGACCGGCGAAATTTACCGAGCGAATCGCGCGGGCGACTGGCGGCGCGGCGGGCGATTGAAACAAATGTATGAATCAGTACGGTGCAAGCCACGGATTCGGGCGGCAATCGCGGCGGCAGACGCGGCGAATAGTACAAAATATTTTAGTTGTTTTCGCCGCGAAAAATGCCGGGCCGACAAAAACAACTTAAAATTCTATCCGTACTGACTTTTATCTCCAATTCTGGTTGAATATTAACAAGAATATAATCGCAGGTTTCAACACTCATTCTGGTATTTACTCGAATTTTTTTTTAGATGCATTCTATTTGTTGGGAAATTCTCCATCTATAACCCGATTCCTATTCAAATCAAGTACTCCGCAATCTCATCCAAATATTATGTCTTGAATCAAAAAACAATTACTTTCTTACTTTACTTTTTTAACTTTGATAAAGACATTTCACTCTCGGCCTATCTGGTCGCGGCGGCAAACGTGACTTCCCGTGGCCCTCAAATCGCGCCGCGCGAATTTTCGCCCCGCCTGTCGCTTCGCCGTTCGCGCCGCCGATCCCCGTGGCCAGGCCGTAATGCTGCTGTGTTTCGTATGATGAGTGTAGAGAACCTGAGACCCGTTTTACTGGGATCGAGGCATTCCATTTTAGTCCTCAGGTGTGACAACGCATCTGCATTTTGATTCTTAATCGAATGTAGATGTCTATGGGCCACAGTATCCACTTACCATCACGTGGACTGTGTGCTCGTTTGTCACCCTTATCCTATAAAAAGAAAATCTGCCCAAACCCGAGAGATATTCTTACCTCTTGGGTTTGGGTAGATTTCTTGGCCCTCACGATATAAACTATTAAATACTTACATTTTAATTTCACGAACAATTTTTGCAACAGCTTGCTTGTTATGATCAAAAAGCACGTACTTATTATAATATATAGTGTAAATTTTTCTTTTTAAACGGACATCTGTCACAGTTTAAACAAATTTGGTTTAAATTCATTTCGGTCGGACTCCGGGAATTCGTTTATACCAAAATTTAATTTTTTTAAACATTTTTGCAGGAAACGCTATCAAATGTGTACCTACTCACTGATAATCTTTTTTTATTAAACATCTTTTAAAAAGAAAAAGCGCTAATACTAAAATTCTGAAATATAGTACCATGTAAATAAATATTACTTATTTTGAAAACAATTCGAGTAGATAATCTTTATTAAATGTACGCATTTCTAAATGCCTGATAACTAACACATTTCATATAAAATACGATTTAATCCAAGGCCATGTAACTAAATATTTGATAATAAATAGCTTGGTAACAGAGCAATAGAAGCTTCTGATTTGACACAACCACACGTTGAGGCACCATTTCCTTTGTTTGATAACACGCAATCCGACTATTAACTATTCATTCAATAATACCAACTAGAATAATGTTTTGTTTTTGCGCTTGTGTCATGTCAGTTCAAGGAGGTCGTGTTTCTTGCATGAATACCTATTTCCATAGACATCATTTCGTAAATTCTTTTTAAAAAGTTATTTAAACGATACGGATAACAGAAAAGGGGGAACATGCGCATATCTCTTTTTCATAATTTTGAGTACCCGAATTTTGTACTCACTACTTCATGTCGATATTTCGTGCCAGTATTAATATGTTTTATTCTTTCTCGATTAGAAGTAATATGCATTAAACGTTCGAAGCAATCATCTGAGAGTAATACTAGTTACAGTACTATCCAAAGAATCGGCCTAGATGCAGCGCTTAGCTTACAAGTGGCAGATCAGATTGAACCGTTTTACGACGGGCATAAATAGATGCGTGTGTGCTTCATCGGGCGCCACGGGACCGACTGATTGATTGCGTATTTTTGCACTTCAAAAAGAAAGAAGGTTAACCCGACCATTCTTCTGGTTTTTTAACGTGGGTTATGTAGATCATCATGTCTGATGTTGTGAGCTATCAGTCTACGAAAGCAATCCATAAAATCGAATTGTTATTGAATTTGAACGTCAGCAATCGTTACGCTTTCAGACTTGAATAATTTATTGATACATTTTCATAACCGCTTCGAATTAAATTAGATACTAAAATGTAGTAATTTCGTCATATATTGGTGGCGTTAGAAGATCCACTACTCCTTAGTATCCGAGATTTTGATCTTGGTATTTTATCTGATTAGCATCACACAATGTACTGTGATTGTTGACAACCATTTAGTTGACCATTAAGAGACGAGGCTGTAATATTCTTTTTATAAATTAGAAGTGACTGTTAAACACTCCACAGATGCTTAGTGGCTTCTGCACCTCATGGACACAAACGACTTCGTAAAGTAAAATAAGCTAACGTTGTCATCCTTGAGAAGTCTGTTATTATCGTGGATCTCTATACCCTCCTGATTGGAACACAGCAGTGCACAGACTGCCGTTTGGCGACAGAAATTAATAAGAGATCTACAAATACGGTTTCGTAGGCAGAAAGTCGTTTTCTGCCTATGAGACCGTCTTTGTAGGTCTCTTATTAATAACAGTTACAGGTTGTAAGCATCTTAGTTCTTAGGTCCTTTAACATATCTGTGACTTTCTTTGTTTGCAGCTGTCCATAACCCGCACTACTTATCATGAAATGGATTGTTAGCTCGTATTATTATGAAATAAATCTATGGCTAATTATAAACGTTTTCAATTAACTTTTTTGACTTCGATGTTACAGCCAAGTACCATTGTAGAGGGCGAACAAGTAGGCTCCGCAAGGAAATGCCAGGGATAGATTTAATTTGTTTTGTTTTGAATAAAAGAACGCTCACGGCTGCTCTTATGAATTTCTTTTGTTGTAAAAATTTGCTTTTTTTAATAAAATTTTCATTCATTTTCTTAGTTGTTCAACGGAAATGAAATAACTGCTTTATACTTCGCTTAGTTAATTGTGTTCATAGCATGACTTTTTAATCATAAATTTAAGATATGAAGAACGATTTGTTCTTTCTACAGCGACGTTTTCCTTTCGCTTTTAATTATATTGTATGTCTATCTTTCCTTGCACAAAATAAAAGAAGATTTTTTTGAATGAGTATTATTATTTACTAACCAAAATATGCCGATAGTACTATTCAAAAACACAGACAAAAAATCTATCACGAGAGTCGCGGACCTAGCCAAAACGTCTAGATAGCTATGCACAGTGGTATTGTAACTAAGAATAGGGCGGCTGAATCTTGGCAGATGACCAGACCGGAGCAGACGACATTGTATAACGTCGCGGAAACAATACTGTACTGATGGCTCCGACAGATCACTAAATTGTTTAGCTCTATATATTATAGATTTAGACGTTTCGAAATTTATTGAACGCGGTGTCACGTAGCTAGTAATGGTTTTAGCTCACAATAGGTTTGGTAATTCCAGGTTTTGTGATTTCTTTGTTGTTGTGTTTTGCCGTGTGCTGATTGTTTTACAGCAGAAGTCCTTTGGGCCACACTCTTCTTTACTGGTATGTATAGGACTCTCCTATATGCATTCCTTGTGGGAGGCCTATGTTCAGCAGTGGACTTGTGAAGAGCTGTAATGATGACGATGATTATGATAGGGCTCTCGATCGGATGATCGTCAGACTTGTCAGACCTCTAATGCGAGATGCGAATAATTTAATTAATAAAAATGAGACGGTTACATCGCCATCTATCGCCACTTACCAGACCCACGAGATGGCATGGGTACTCCTATGGCGGTAATACACTCCACAGCGTAAAATCTTTTCGATTTTCATATCGTCAATGATAATAGGTAACTCCACTGGACTTAATAAGGCGTCCCCAGTCCTGAGAGGTCCCATTCCATAGAAATGATAGTGTTTTTATATTTTTGATTATTTATCAACATATAATTATGTCAAATGGCCGCTGTGCTGTATGTTGTTGGCATAACAGAATCTTCCATCTTCTATTAACACTTACATTAGGAAGTGTCTGGTTTTTATGGCCTTTGACAAATGTCAAATGTTCAAGGTGTTATATACGGACTTATACTCCACCTGGTGGCAAAGACCGACGACATCTGTAAACTAATTTAAATATCTATATATAAAGACGGCAACAGATACATTGTCACGCTTTTTGTCACGCTGAGGACTAAAATAGGATTTCTCACAACCTGTAATTATACTGGCTTTCTATACCCTACGCTGCCTCGTTGTTCTAGTGGTTGCAGTAGTGCGACTGCTGAACATAAGGTCCCGGGTTCGAATCCCGGGTCGGACCAAAAATATCACTTATTGAGTTTTTCCGTTAAGAAATTCTCAGTAGCTGCACGGAGTGAGGCGGTTGGCGGTGTCTCACCCCCGTGCCTCGGAAAGCACGTAAAGCCGTTGGTCTTGCGCCTTGTCTCTCTCTGGTTGTGTCGGTTTATCGTTCCATCGGACCATGTGAGTAAAGTAACACTCAGGACACCTGTGCTTGTGCATACACTTAGGCACTATAATCCTGTCCTGCGCCGATGTCTAGTCTCAGTTTAGGTTTGCCGCCGTGACCGAAATTTGGTCCGGAGGACGTTATACCCCACTACTATTTAGCGCCGTATATGATAAATTTAGAATCCTACCCGGAACTTCCTGATAAGCGATCGCACTAACAACCATTAGACCAATGAGACAGTCGACGAACTAGAAATGGACTGTTTATCGGTTGACGAGACGGAAGAAGTATCCATCGTGTTTACCATCGGGTGCTCTTTTATTCCGGTAGTCCCTGAAATAAAAGTATATGAAAAATACATGTCCCATTAAAATGCGCATGTTCTGTGATTTAAGAACGCAACAGTTGGTTGACCCGTTTGTGTTGTGACGATTTCGGTCTATTCTGGTAACTAATATCAGATCATTATTTGGACCACGACATTATTGCAACGAGCTATGTATTGGTTTCCAGTGCTAATTTATTTTCATTTTTATTCTCTTTCTTTGATACTTATGATTAAGTTGGTGAATTTTTATATATTTTTAACAGAATCCACTATATAACCTATATCATTCCATAAGTTTCTTAAGAGACGACAGATCGAAATAATACAGGAGGTGGGCCTTCTGAAAACAAATCAAAATAATAAATTGCGATTTCCAACCCGCCTGCAAGCTAGGCAAAGGAGTACCGCATAGTGTATGCTCTATGGTGCAATATATAGGGATGGCCTATGTTAATCAATGGACTTGGATAGGTTGAAATAAATGAATAGAAACTAACTAATTCAGTTCTCTCAAAAGCTCTCTAACAGAGGTTGTATCTAACAGAGGATGGCACAAAATAATCTCACATGTTGAATAAATTATACTATCATATTAACTACTCGTACTTATTGAATAAAACTATATATTATACGGATTTTATCGCGTTTAATTTTAACTTATGTTTAATTTATATTCATATACTGAAGGTAGCCGGGCTAACTATGATATTGGGACGTTAAACATCTCAGTCCCATCGGTGACCATGGGTGCTGTAAAGCACCCGAAACGTCAGGAAGTAAAAATAAGTTAAATAACTTAATTAAACGCGATAAAATCCTTATATATAGTTTTATACAATGTGTAGTGTTCACGTAAAATTAAGAAATCATTACTCGTACTTAGTTTTTTGTAGAAATAAATCTTCTTCGCCGATCCGTTAGATTGTGAAATTGTTTCAGATTATTTGCAAGCTTTTGCTTGCCAGAACATTTTTATGTTCTTCGAGCTACCCCCGTGACCATTGTAAAACCCGTGCGTTGTGTCGGTTATTCAATTCTACTGCGAATGTTCTCCTTACTTGGTGTATTGTAATAAGTTCTTGGTACATTGTTATAATTATATATATAAATACATACTATCGTGAGAGATGATAGAGTTTTTGCAAGGTGGTAGAACCGTTTTCTGCTCATTTCTACTGCCAAACAACACTGTTGTTTTCTGGCCTTAAGGTTACAAAGGGCCACTATAATTATAGCCTGTGAGGCGTTCCATCTTAGTACTCAGAGGTGACAACGCATCTTTAGCTTATTTATTTGAAGTTGGCTACAGGTGGCTATGGAGTGCAGTAGCCACTTACCAACAGAGGGACTGTAAGTTTGGTTGTAACTTCAGTTTAAAAAAAAAGCTTTTTAGGTTAGATCATGAAATTTTTCCAAATGAGCTTTGTGCTCTTTTCTGTACTTAAATACAGCTTAGTTTCCTTATGGTTTGACTTAAAAAGCAATCAAAATAAGTTTAACCTACATACAGCCAATGTCAACAACGCCAGTGATTACGCGTAGTTAGTTACGCAACTTGCGCGTACGCAGCTACTGCCCCGCCCGCTACCCTGCCTCACACCGCGCATTTCGCCCGCCTACTGACCTCGCCACGTCACTTTCGCTGCCGCTAAAAGTTATAGAGACACTAGAACCGCCTGGTTTTTTTAAATAATTTTATTCTATATTTTAAATAAGTTGACGCAAAATAAATAAATAAATAAATAAAATAAAAATCTTTTTAATACTCAAACATCACTCTAAATCACATGTTTAAATGCAATAAATATCAATGGGATATTTTTAACTCTCGATATCTGTTTTTTTATCTATTGTGAAAATACTCAAAAATACTAAAATATAGCTTTCTTTATATCTGCGATCAATTTCTATTGTAAATTTTTATTAATTTTAAAATAATTTGATTTTAGTTCAGTAACCTTGTTTCTTTATTTAAAGCTCTAAGCTTATACAATTATAAAATAATGGTTGTACTTAACGTTTAAATGATTTAAATATTGCTACGTATCGCATTTTTGACATATTTGAGGACTTTTGAATGAACATACAAATCTAGCAACAATAGCTAGCTAGCTAGACGATACACACAGACAAAAATAAAAATAAAAACCTTTTTGCATTTAACATTGCTAATAGTTTATTACATAAAGTAGCCTTTATAGTGATCTCGCTAATAATTGTGCAGATTTATAAATTTTAATGCATTGGAGACGAATACCGCAGACGTTACTGAATTCAAATTTTTTTCACTTCCAGATTCACTTTAGGTCCGCTTTTATTTACCGACTAGACGAGTGGCCTAGTGTTACCGGAGCAGCGGTCAAGTTATTATGTTATGTTGTTTACTTAACTTCACATAGAAGCGTGAATATTTTGGTATTTACTTAGTGCTTTATACAATTGGTCTATTTTATAATAGATGATATATTGATATCTCGAAGTTAAATGCTAAGTGCGTGATTACTGTTGAATTAGAAGAAGAAAAAAAAACTAATTCCACGCGCTGACACTTTTTAAACTGATATATATATATATTTAGTTTTCCTTATTCTCTTTAAAACTCTTAAACCATCTTTGTTTATTTTATTCAAAAGTTCTTCTGATATTGATATAATAAATTGTATACCTACTAAAAATTATACATAAATATTTCCATGATATCCCATCATTTTTCTAATTAACGAAATTACTTAAACTTTAAGACAAGTATTTAATATTTAAAAGTATTGAAAAGCTGAATCTTACCATCAATCATTTTATAAACGTGTCCAATTTTACACAAAAGCGCCTTCACTTTGTACTTCATTATCGAAAAGTATTACGCCTGTAGCGCTTTCCTTTATCGAAACAATTTCCCACTGATATTACTATACGAGATTATCCCACTAAATTGTATTGGTGAATAGATGTACGTCGGGAGCATGTGTAATGAGATTGGTATAATCCAGTCGGATTGTTATCGCTGCTACTTGTTCGACCACATTGTTCTGTATGGTAAACATTACGAAAAGCGTTTCGTTTGTCTATGGATCCGTTCGAATTCAGTTTCATTAGAATGCTCTAACATCATTCAATCTGACACGGGATCCGATTTCGGGTCGATTGTACCCGAAGAATTTGCCAATTGTTCTTTATTATAAATAAATTAAGGTTTTGATTGTTTCTTTTGTTTGATGCGGCAAATAATTTATTTTGTGTTTTAAAATTAATTGCGATGTGTAATTTCCGTCATGCATACACTGCTGTTTTATTTCTGAACTATAAGTTCATCATAAGTAATTTAAGTTTGCTTGATCTTGTGATTAATTTTTCAAATTAACATATTTGTGACTTGTGGATTGAAGTTTTAGTTAATTAAAACACGTTACACAAATAATCGGTTCCTAGTCTACGAATATATTATGTATTTTGACTGACGAGTGTCTTAGATTTTTCACTTCAATCTTCCTTTGAAGTGAATGCCACAGTGTGGAGTAATACTGTCTACAGCCCCCTCGCTGTCACCCACTATCCCGACAATATTAACTACGCTCCTGACGTGCTAGACTTTGCTCTAGTTAAAGGAGTCTGCCTTAACCTTAGAGCAATCGAGTCTCTCGATGATCTAGGATCCGACCACCGTCCTGTATCCCTCCTTCTTGGCCATCAGCCATCTCCAACTCCCACTTCCAAAACCTACACCAACTGGAAGGGCTTCAAGAAGTCCCTAGCCTCGGCTATAAACTCTCCGGACCCTCCCATAACCCTGTCTTCCGACGTCCTTGACATTACGGGGAAAATAGACACCGCGGTCGAAAATCTCACCTAATTTATAACATTCTCTCTTAAAGAGAATGAAAAGGTCGTCCCGGTTGCTAAAACTACTCTTCCCCTAGATATTAGCAACCTGCTTAAAGTTAAAAAAGCTGCCCTCCGTAGAGCTGCACGCTATCCCACTCCCGAATATAGACTCGCGGCCCACCGCCTTCAACGCAAACTCCGTTACCGCCTCCAAGATTACAGAGACCACGAAAGGGGCAATCTCATGGAGAAAATCTCTCCCTCCCACACAGCGTACTACCAGATGGCGAGAGCCCTCCGGATAGACGCTATAACGCATACTCTCCCTCTGTCTCGTCCCGACGGCTCTATTGCCTTCGAGGACGAAGAAAAGGCTGAGTGCTTCGCCGACAGCGTCGCTGCTCAATGCTCTCCCAGCTCACAACCCACTGACCCCATACACATCCAACTAGTGGAGGACGAGGTCCGTCGTCGGAACTCGCCCCCCACCGCCTCTGACCCTATCACTGTGTCCAAAGATGAGATTTCATCTACCATCAAAGGACTTAAGCCCAAAAAAGCACCGGGTGCGGATGGCATCTCCAACCAAGCCCTCAAACACTTTCCGGAGCAGGTGATCGCCTTATTGGCCATAATCTTCAACGCCTGCTTCGAATTCAGCTACTTTCCCACCTCTTGGAAAGAGGCAACTGTCATTGGCATTCCCAAGCCAGGCAAACCTCACCACCTCCCCTCCAATCACCGTCCCATCAGCCTCCTCAAGGCCATGGGCAAACTTTTCGAACGAGTCATTCTCGTGCGCATGAGGCGCCATTTGTTTCCCACAGACGGCGACCCTCTTGTCATCCCACAACAATTCGGATTTCGAGCCAAACACTTGTGCCCCCAGCAAGTTCACCGCATAGTGGAATATATCCTCAGCGGTCTTTATCCTCGTCGGCAAAAAACCATCGCGGTCTTTTTCGACATTGCTAAGGCATTCGACAGAGTGTGGCACGAGGGCCTTATCTACAAATTGTACGACTTAGGCCTCCCTGACCGTCTCGTTCGCCTTGTAGCCTCCTATCTGAAGGATCGTACCTTTCGCTTTAGACACGAAGGCAGGCTATCCTCTACTCGTCAAATCAAAGCCGGTGTCCCTGCAAGGCTCTGTGCTTGCCCCCCTCCTATATATACTATTCACCAACGACATCCCTATCCCGTCGAATGGTGTTAAACTAGCCCTCTTCACAGATGACACAGCCCTTTACTCTAAAGGCAGCTCACTGCCACAGATTCGGAACAAGATCGAAAAGTCAGTAAGCGACTTAGGCGCTTGGTTCCAAAAATGGCGTATCGACGTAAACCCGGAGAAGAGCTCCACCGTTTGCTTCGAATATAAACGACGCCGTCTCACCACCACTCCGCCAATCAGGATGTTAGGAACCCCTGTTCCACGGCAAATTACCTCTAAAATGGGACTCTGAGCCTTTGAAAAATCTCTCAGAGAGTGATTTAAGGAACTGCTGGATTGTTGGGAGCTCTAAGTCTCGGTGTAGGTCGGCATTACGGACATAATAGGGCGAGTTAGTGGCCCTACGACAGAATAGAATTTGAACTATTTGAAGTTCATTTATAGCTTTGGGCTTAGCATGTGCGAAAATTGGAGCCGCGTAGGCCATGACAGGTCGTATGCAGACCTTATATACACAATAAATTCAACACTTTTCATATTAGACGAGTATCACTACAACTAATGTATTCTTTTGTTATTTGAATTTCTGTTGGGAATTTCAATTCCTGTGGGCGTAAGGGTCGTCCTATAATCACGTGAAGTTCGAACAGTTGGGAAGTGGGTCCGAAAAACATCACCCTAGCGAGTGAATTTGTGTTTAAAAAGCCGCTGACCGTGAGCCACTCGCGAATTAGGGTAGGTTTCAAGGTATACCATATATGGCGTTTTTTGTGTAGGACTCACTTCCGAAGCCATAAATCTAACCAGCTGCAATGATTAAATTACAATATTTTACAAAGTTATGCTCAAATTTAAGACCTATTATTATATTATATTATTAAGATGAAAGTGGCTTGCGATGACTCCATAGTCGAAATTTTCGCACATATGCAGGTTAAAATCAATTAAAAAATACATAAAGAAAGCAATTTAACTATAATAAATGTGTAATTATAGAGTTTTGAGCCTTAGTTTGTTGTTGTATAGACGCTAATAGCATTACTAATGGAGGTGGAGACCAGGTGACCTGCAGTGCCATTATTTGTCATACCTACCACAGGCACTAGCTTCCACATCCAAAGTTGTCAAATGTACTACGAGTACATGGCTGTTACCCATAAACTTAAATTTAACTTTCTTTGTGGTGCGAAAATAAACGTTGTTATTAAAATAAAGCACCAGCCATAATTATTTGGTAATTATTAAAATTGTATTTATTAAGATTAGGGCATGTAATACGAACTGGTGACACATTTAAGTTTTTGATAAAGGTATTTTTTTTAATTTTGCCTTATGACTTTTAGAGCCCTTAATAAATTGACGAGACAGTTCAGAATTACATTGGATAAGATTAATTTAAGAATGACAAAGTCAAAGATATTCTATTTTCAGGTTGATTCAAAAATTTAAATTTCAAAAATTTTATTAAACTTAGTTTGTATAAAAAGGGTTGTTATATTATTAAGGAATTTATGGATGATAATAACCCCTGGGAAGGGTGATCGCTACCAAGCTATTTCTAATTTGTCTTGTGTTGTTAATTGTAAACATGATTGTTAGCTATTATTTAAAAAAAATATAGTCCCTCTGGGTTTCTTGCTGGTTCTTCCCAGGACAGATGTTTTTTTTTTTTGCGAACCAGTGGTAAATGAAAAAATTGACTTTCAATAAGTATTGTTTATAATCTACATTAAATAAAAAAGTTTCTGTATCTGTTTTTGATTATAGCTTTTAATTTATTATATTATAATTAAATTTATGGTACTTACTAAAAAAACTAGAAGGTATCTACTAACACTTTACGTTTATGCTGCTTATTGCATAACATTATTTCTCGTATCATCCAAAAACTGATCAAGCGTATTATAAATTTCTGTTGACCTTGCCCCATCATAAAAAAGTGAGACTAGTTTGACAACTTAGGAAATCAAATTTAATGGTATGCAAATTTCGTTGAAATAGCAGATTCTAACGACGGGAATTGCATATAAAAAATTGAAAAGAGTAAAGATTAAACAAAAATTTATTGAGGAAAGTATTTTTACTCGTATCTCCAATTTGAATTAGCTACTGCCCATAACTCCGCCTCATTGGAAGCAGAGATTATTTTCACACGGTAACTTTCATTTTCCACTGATAAACGACAATAATAAGTTATTCAAGGTCACATATTCTGTGAGTGTACCTAATTTTATTAAAATCTGTTTAGCCACAAATGCGCGATTTTGTCACAAATATATCAAATTTGCACTAGAATTTACCTCAAATTCCAATGCAAATGTTCATGTGCAATTTGCTAAAAAATATCTTCACAAACTTTAGCATGTATAATATTGGCACAGATATAGATTCCATGGGACAATTTACATGGGACAGTAAAGTCTGCTACTCATCTGATTAAGTATGTAGTAAATCTGATGGAGATGCACGAAGTCGATGAATACACTTGCTAGAATAAACGTGCTAGAGCCCCACTTTTAGCTACAGCCCATACATAATATGTGTCCTGTATGGGTCGACTATGGTTCGGAGCACACTCTCACACAATACAAGCGTTAAACGTTAATGCTAAAACTGTCGTGTGTTTCATATTATGTTGAGCGTAAAAACAAAAAACCATATAAGTATCGAAACATTTTTTTAGTGCTCAGGGATCACATCTGCATTCTTATTTTAATCGAAGATATATGTAGATGTCTCTGGGCCACACCATCCATTTACCATCAGTTGGAGTGTGTGCTTGTTACCTTATTTCTTATAAAAAAAAAAAAAACTTAACTCAAAATCGTGTTTTGTAGTATTCCTTCGGGGCCTTTGGTTAGCAATGGACTTTGAAAGATTGTAGCAACCCCTATGGCTGACCAATAGTGTATATAATAAAACATGTTATGTGAGTTTTCTTAAATCCAAGAATTTATTACAACTTATAATTGTTTGTCGGCATAAATTTATAGTATCTAAACATACAGATCAACAATCTCAAATTCCGGTGCAAATGCTTTGCGTCATTCACCCATACATCGGTAATGTTTATATTGGCTTAGTTGTTAGCTACGAATGCACTATGTTAGCAATCATAAAATCTCTTATTAATAACGGTCTCATTTCAAAACTGAACCAAACATAATAAACTGCCTTATTATAAACAGAAGTTTATAATTAGTCGCAGGCTTGAAGTAAAAAGTATTCTTAATTTAAACTTAAACTAAAACTAATAAAATAATTATAATTAGGTAACTAAAGTCTATTTATAAAAAAGAAGTCCTGTGAAAAATATTCGGATTAAATAAAAATTATAATTAAAGTACTGATTAATACTGATTTCAACAGGAAACATAGAATATCACGAAGACTGTGGCTAAGGGACTTCTTTATTTAGAAAGTCTCTTAATAATTAAACTATGGTTAGTTTAAACCCAAAAATAGCAATAAACTGCGTTAATAAGACGGATATAGTTATAGGTACTGAATTCTTAGTAATCAGCTTATAAATTCCAGGAACAGGATGTTCCCGGTACTGACACAAAAGCAATTTTAAATGATGATTGTTGAGTTCTTCGCAATGAAGGAAACACGGTAAGATTTTTTTGTAGAATAAGGGTGATGACATGGTAAGTGGATACTGTGGTCCATAGACATCTACATTAAAACTCAATTAAGAATCTAAATGCATATGCGTTGTCACCCCTAAGCGCTAACGTGGAATGCATCGTTTCCAGTAAAATAGTGCATTACACGAAAAGAATAGAAATTTTTTTGCTTGTGAAGTTAATATGAGTCCATTTAATTAGAGCATAACAAAGTCCACTGCAGAATATAGACCTACCTCCCCCATAGCTTATCTTATGGGGATTTTGTCATAGATGCCATGCTTGGCATTGGTTGGGTTGGCAATCGCAGTATTTATGTAATTTTTAGTATTTACCCGTATAATTATAACATTTGGCAGAAAATATTCAGGTTTTTTAATTGAAATTACGGAACATATGCTAATTTAGCATACAGTTACAGAATTCTTTATCTGTTATTTATACAACTGCTTAATGAAGTACCTATCATAATAATATAAAATAAACGCGTCGTAAACCCACAAGTTAATATAGACAAGTAATTGGGACTCGTTACCCGTCGCAAGAAAATTGGCCGGGAGATGTCGCATGGTGGAATTATTTAAGATTCGTTGATCAAATATATGCCCACTAAATTCGGTATATAGTGGTTTTAGCTATAGAACTTGTGTAATGTTATGTGTTTCAATATTTAAATATAAAATGAGTCACAACTAACAACGCATCAAATCGTTCTGAGCGATCATTTACTTGACCTTTCAGCAATTAAACGAACACGTTCATTACTTAAAAAGCAAAAACAGTGAATGAGTTGTTATCTCCCCGCTTTGTAAGAAATAATCAAGAGGCAGGATATCGCGAAAAGACGTTGAAATATTTGCAATGCTTTATCGGTTTTGTCATTTTCTTGCAATTGCAATGCAGCGTTTACTGCGTTCCTTGCTAGGTTGTTGAGTCTTTAACTTTTTAAGTGTCTATAAACTATTTAATTCTGTGAGCATCGGCGTTGCCAGTTTTTATAACGAATTGTAAGCCTTTTATGGGCTGCGTTCGGTTTTATATCACGATCCCTGATTCCATCATTAAGCTTACAAAGGAAAGTTTAAATCCTATTTCAAACGAACGTCAAGAGGGAAGCCATATTGTAAAGTAGATCTTTTTATAAAAGAGAAGATTTCTCATCGTCTTAACTGTATTTTAAAAGTGTCGAGTAATTTACGAGTATTTTAAAGTTCCTTTTTTGTCACCATGCTAGGATTTTTACTATATTAAAATGAATTTAGTATGTGTTTTAGATATTTTAAGAGTTCTGCGCTTTTAAGAGTTCCATTGCTCAGTGGGAAAAAACTAAACCTTTATAGGATCACTTTGTTGTCCGTCCGTCCATTCTTCCTTCCGTCAGACTGTCTATCAAAAATATTTTCTCAGAAACGGGTATAGATATCAAGTTGAATTCAATAAAAAAATCAAATACTTAGGTTGAACTCTCTTAAAGATGTAAAGTGTTGAAGTAATATGTTAGATGATGAAAAAATCGAGGCTTCTAAGTCAAGGTAATTTATAAGATACGGCTATTTATGTCACATATTTTGATTCTAGCGAAATGCACTCATCAATGCCTATAGGGTATTACCCGTTGACCCAGTATCATGAAATTTAACAAGCATTGTCTTACAGCACAAGTGAAAATTAATCGGAAAGCTGTTAATCGGTTTTCAATATCAGATAATATTTTTTGCCATCACAACTTACTCTTTCAGTGGGAGCATCGACCGCGATGTAGACCGATTATTGGCGAGGGTTATTTCCACATCAAGTTAATTTTGTCCGAACATCCGATTTAACTCTTCATTAGAGTGGTTTTTTTCCCATAGAATAAGGGCGATAAACGAGCAGCAGTAGCTAACTCTAATGGAAAGTGGACTAAGAATCAGACTGCAGGTGCGCTGCCAATCCTGAGACTAAGATGGAAATCCTCGTTTCGAGTAAAAAGGATATCCGGTTCCCTGCAGTCACCAGTCAAAACACAGCAGCATTATATTGCTATTTTACGCTAGTATTCTGTGAAAGTTCCCCGTTTGAGCCGACCCCTATGTGCTACAACCGTAATATGTATAGTTGCAGCGTAGCTCTACGACGTATAAAATGTATTCGGTGCTTTTCTTACCTGTAATTCATGAATTTCAGTAAGCTAATTTGGTAAAAGTAGTTACTAGATAGAAATTTGTTAAATTACGGCATTTGTGTATCTGTATAGGTCAAAATTCTCGGGACGGATGAACTATCTACACATTAAGTTTATTGTCCAGTTTTTCATAGTATGTTTAATTATTGTTTCCTGTAACAACTTCTAACAATTTTATGAGTAACTAACTGAAAACTAAATAAACGATTCTCGTCTTTCCATTTGTGCGGTAAAACTAAGTAAACAATGACTCCCTCAATAACAGAAGTTTAGCATCTTGTGTTCGATATACGTCTTCGGGCCTCGTAAAATCCTCGAATGTCTACACTACATCCAAATACGCTCCAGTACTCCCGCCTGAGACCTTATTACCCGGCAGAGTGTAATATGAGCCTCCATCCATAACGATATATTTCACCTGGCGTATTCTGATTTTGGTTTTATTAACTCTTTTATTACTTTACATTTTTGGCAGGCACGAAAAGCTTAAGCCGTTTTACGCAATTTAATTTTTATGAGCGCTTAATTTTTTTCCTTTTTCTCGTAAGGTGCTTTTTATTGCGTATTTGCTTTTAATGGGAATTCGAACCGCAGGACTTGCTTCACTTTTGCGCAGTTTTTTCTTAGCACGGATTTCATTACAATTTTATTAATGAAATATTTTATGTACATTTTTGTTTTTTATAGTAATAATATAAGTTTTTAAAAAGTACGGGCACGAAAAGCTTAAGCCGTTTTACGCAATTTAATTTTTATGAGCGCTTAATTTTTTTCCTTTTTCTCACAAGGTGCTGTTTATTGCGTATTTGCTTTTAATGGGAATTCGAACCGCAGGACTTGCTTCACTTTTGCGCAGTTTTTTCTTAGCACGGATTTCATTACAATTTTATTAATGAAATATTTTATGTACATTTTTGTTTTTTATATTAATAATATATGTTTTCAAACAGTACAGGCACGAAAAGCTTAAGCCGTTTTACGCAATTTAATTTTTATGAGCGCTTAATTTTTTTTCCTTTTTCTCATAAGGTGCTTTTTATTGCGTATTTGCTTTTAATGGGAATTCGAACCGCAGGACTTGCTTCACTTTTGCGCAGTTTTTTCTTAGCACGGATTTCATTACAACTTTATTAATGAAATATTTTATGTACATTTTTGTTTTTATAGTAATAATATAAGTTTACAAACAGTATTTCACTTCACCTCAATTTTTTCTAGTCTATTCTGTTCATTGCTTTTTAGTCTGTTTTCCTAACTTTGTCCTTTATTTTGTTATCCCGCCATCTTACTAAATTTACCATATTTATACTGAACATTTCGGAAGAAATTTAAAGCTGCGACATTAATTTAGTTGTGATATTACATAATTATTAATTAATATCACAACTTTATTTTTTTATAGTTGCTTCTTTCGGATTTAACATTTGATTGGTCGGACGACAATAAGTGTTACAAAGCTTTCCCTAAGAAAGTAATTTAAAATTTAACGTGTATTCTAATAGTGAAAACAACTAGCTGTGAGTCGCTACTGCGCTGAAACCAAAATTTAAAAATGCTAAAAAAATTATGATTTTCGCGTTTAGAGTTGCAGCGATTATTCGTCTTAAGGCCGTCATACTTTCTTACGATCTTATCGCATAACCGTTGCATCAAAAACTGACAGGTTAGGACAAGTAAATATCTCTGTATTTGCGCGTATTTTCTTATAATTTCTGATAATATTTGGAAAACGATGACTACGTTGAATGGTCGTAACAGGCCGTACCACAATAATTACATAGAAGATAGTGTTTAATATCGTAGTAAATAAAAGGTTACTTATTAGCTAAAAGGTTACTAGCTAATTTGTATTTTAAGAGACCCTCAAGCGAAAATGATCGTCGAGCGTTGTCGTTATTTTTTTTTTTTTTTTTTATATATATATATTTTATATATTAATAAATTTATATATATATATATATATAGTATGTACTTCCGCGGCCTTTTTACATATTTGAGACATTAAAATTAAGTAAAATAAGTTTGATACATCTCCTAAAATTTAGATATCGTTTGACCCAAAATCCTCTTGTTCTTGGTGTTTTGTTTTATAGAGATTTAGAACGAATTAGTTAAGTACAGTCTATAAGTTATACTTGTAGGTCTACAGGTCGCGCGGGCAATATTGAAACAATACAACTTCAAACACATTATATTTTTGAAAGCTGTTGCTAGTACCAACAATATAAATTGAAATGCAATAAGTTTTGTTGATGTAAATAAAATAAGTGTCAATGCCGGCTGGAGACCGGGCTTTTTCCATAAATCATGATTTCTAACCAACCGTTACCGGATCTTTAAATCCAGACCTTGGTAACCCTGTTTGCATGTATTAGTTTTAGAACAGTCGGTTTAACGGTTCTAGAGTTTAAAAAAAAGACATAATAAATATACAAACGTTATCTCTTTATAATAATGGTAATATAAATAATATTAAATATATTTATTAGAATACATTAATTATATTTGATTGATGAGTGTGCTATTTTTTTAAACGTGCTTGTACTTAAACGTGCCGGTGAGGAATTATTTCTATTTTTGTTTCCGTGATAATTATATTGTAATATATTATGTAATATATTAAAATAGGTTTTCGTTAATAATAATGAGAAGTTAGAGAGCAAAACGCTTGCGTGTGTTATATTAGTGACAGATTTCAATTCCTTAAACTTAAATATATTTTATTGTATCTGTTTCAATATTAAATTATATTCAATAAGAGATTAATATTTTGTCATCGTCTCATAATTATAATGGTTATTCTTCGGAATGAAAATATCAGTAATAGTTATGTAAATTGAACTGTTTACATCAATGTTACTGACAACCAACCTATAGCAACGCTATCTATCACCGGGGCACGAAGACGCAAACCAATTGATCAATAACTGAAGGCGACGTCACTTGGCAAAGTTTCCGAACAAATCTACTAGATGATATTAAATTTTTAGACTAGCCTTCCCTTCGGCCTCTCCTCGGGTTAAACACATTGCTGTTGAGAGATCTCACCGTTTCTTCTCTTTTTTTTTTTGTTAGTTTCAACATGATTTGTTTACAGAAATCATTTGTGCGAAATATTAGTGTCAATGTCTGTGGGGTATGAAATCTCTATCTCTTTTTGCTTACTAGGGTTTCATCGATTAAATCAGGACAATATTATTCTACTATCCTACGACTGTTGTGATACTACTAACGATTTATAGTCGTTCGTAAAAAGTAATTGATTCAGAAAACCTCGAATTGGCGAATTTAAAAATTTGCAGGAAATGTAATAACTATACGTAATAGGTACTTATAGAAATGTAGTTCCCAATGTCTCGTTTTTTTTAAGGTAGGAATAAAATTCAATCAATCCGCGCGTAATAAACATCGCGGGTTGCGCAGTCGCATACATGAATATAAAAGCAGTTTATATTTCGATCTGTGAAAAAGCTTGCTTTAGCATTATTTAATGTAGTTTTAATTTTCATTTTAAATAAAACTAAAAAAATTGTCAATAAAAGACATCTTCAGATTATTTTTCTATCGAACAAAAAACAATCGTCGTGTATCTAATCTAATGGCAATTTCGTCTAGACTAGAAATTTATCGTCGACAAGTTTTTTTTTGCACGTTTTAAAAGAATAATTCCAAAAAACATTAGTTTTTTATATACTTTTTAAAATGATAATTTTAAAACGATGAAATTAGAGTAACTTAGCCTAGAAGTTTTAACTCTATAAGTCATTTAGTTTGGTTATATAGATAAATATCATATGGGCACTGGAAAATAAAGTTTGATAATAATATTTAGTAGTATGGCTACCATAGAATTTTGTATAGAAGTCATATTCTTAAATTGAAAAAAAAAACAACGTGAACTAAAAGTACGAATTTACAAAAAGTGCCGCCCATTTTTATGAATTAATCTACGTTACTTACTACAAAATATGAGCAGTAAAGAAGGTTGAATTGAATATACCTTTAAATTGTTTTAAAAAAAATTATAGGGCCTTTTGGATACAGTATAAAACATTTTTTTAATTATTGTCAGTTAGTTCTTCCGCCTGTACCTGTATGCACGCTCATAGCATAAATACGGCGGGGATGTTTTCCACGAAATTATGTTTATTGCAAAGCTTTATAGTCTCGTTTAAAAAGAAGCAAGTTCTGTTATACAAATCAAAGTTAAAATGTAGCTCTCTGTACTATGCTGACCCATATGAATTCGAAGTCCATGACTTCTGCTTGCCTGGTTAATGCGCTACAATGTTATAAATGTTCAAAGTTATAAAAAATATTTTAATGAGTGAATCACTGGCTTCTCTGGTAATAAAAAAAGAAAAAGTCCTTAAATTATTGTTGAAAGTAAAAGAAAGCTCAAAACTCTTACACGATCGCGCGTTTTGTAATTATTATTATTGTAAACAAATTATAATGATGTGTTACTAAATAAACGTATTACCTTTCTTTCTTTCCTTTGATCGCTTATCACGAATTCTAATGAATGGACGCGAGCACAACCTGTACGTAATTTTGTCGTCAGAGACCTTGCAAAACCTGTTGTATTTAGTTCAAGAATCAATGTTGTATGCAAACACCGGCATCATAACATCGACTCTTCGACGTATCGGTTTGTGTACACAATTTGTGTATATATTGACAAACAATAAATATTATTACCTTTTTATTAATCTACGTATACATTTATTTACATGGCATAAAATATATTTATTGATTTAATAAAAAAAATTCAAACCAAAAATTTCTATCTAGTTAGTAAGCAAATATTCTGTGCTATTTTCCTTGATTTTTCAACTGACACTGACATTGGCATTTTCTTGCTGAATGGCTTGCTTAGTTTTTGAGCGAGAAAAAAACCGGCCCTCAATCAGCATGCTTAAATTACCTGTAAATAAAATTATTTAAGCTTTACTGAACATCGACAATCCAATAAAGGGCATTACCTTGTATGAAAATTATGATTTATTTTTATTTTTATGTCACTATTACATTTACATAAAGTCCTTTAATATTATATACCTTATATATTATTTAGAGAAAAACAAGGTCCGCTTTTTTATCAATAAAACACATACAACACGCTCACTATATACGCAATAAAACTGCTCGCCTGTCGATCGACTAATTTTTATTGACACTAAATGGAAACAACAAAAAATGTTAATTATATATAGTATATTATATATTTATATAGTATAATTAGAAACATAGTTTTCTAATGGGTAAAGATTAAAAGTTAACTTTTTTATGTGATTTGTAATAATAATAAAATATTATCTCATCTTTACGCGATTTAGGTTAGCTTCGTTTTATATCAGAAGTATTTATTTTTAGTTCTTTGTTCATCACCTACTTGTAGTTGGACATAAGAACATTGTCATCGGATAGGATTCTGTATCTCTATTCTATGATTTGTAGACTAGTCTCATTTATGTTATTTTTTTCTTTTGCAGGTAAGTTCACTGCACCTCAACTAGACAGACAAGAGTAGACACCAGAACGAGTCTTACCAGTGGAGTATTAGACGTTTATATATATAATTTCGGATCAGATTTTTTTATTACTTACTTCTTTTATTTAAAAATAATGAGGCATTCAATGCGATTTTTTAAAATTGCTTATTTCCGGTAACATTACTTTTCTTTTAATTAAAAAAATATAACATGACAACTTACGCGATTTATGTGAAACAACGTGCATAAATCACGTTTTCAGTTTAACATCGCAACCCACACGTGGAACCATGTAAAACATTCAAAATCGAATTTATTATCCTCAGAGCAGACTAACTTCACTGTCCCTTATCTGAAATTTAAAGGGACTGAGAGCTTCATGTTCGCCATGAATTCTGTAAGCGGCAGGAATTAGCCTAAGGTCGCATTCGGAAACCAAACTTCGTTATGTTTTCTTAATGTTTAGTCCCTCGGGGTTACTACTTTTGGCGCGTATTTCTCTAAATTCGGTGAGAGATTTATCTTTTGTAAGTATAAGATTTTCTGCGTCGAGTTGAATTTTAACTGAAATTTCGGTTTACATTAACTTTCAAATTGGATTTGTGTATAATCGATTGGAGTAAGTTTTTTTTTTATTTCTAATCCTTTTTTTTTATAATAGAGAGTGTAATTTTGTAATGAAACGTTTTTAATAAAAGTGAAATGTAGGAGGCTCTTTCAAATTTTTCTTCTTCACTCTCTTTATCATCCACTCTTAAAAGTTCTGTTGGACATAGATTTCTATAATTTAGGTAGAATTGGCTTAATTTTTGTGTAGTGATGGTGTAAGAATATCCACTAACATAATATATAACATAATCCCGTGGGTGTCGTTAGAAGCGAAGGAGGGATTCAAATCAGGAGATGGTCAGAAGCGTCTTCCTGATATCAACCAAAAATACAAAGCCGCGGTCGCCAACCCGCTTGCCAACCGTGGCAGCTATAGCAAATATCCCCCCTATGAGGATATCTATTAGGGGAGGCCTATGTTCAACAGTGGACTTTCATAGGCTGTAACGATAACATCTCGTCGCCGGTCTGTGTATTACGTCTGAACTTAATGAGATGTTCTTACCGCCATCTATCGGGACCCTAAATTGAAGTAAGAAGGTGTAAGATATATCTGGCATTTCCCATAGTCTCCTGCTTACACTCACGGTGACGATTTAGCGTGATGGATTCCGGTACGCTACTTTCACAGGCCAATATCCTATCGAATCGTAGTCTCATATTCTAAAGTATTGTGATCGGTTCATGTACAGTCACCTTTATATCGAACAGCAGCATCATCTAATCCACCTGATAGTAGTATTATACAATCTATCTAATAGTACACAGGACAAACCTACTCACATACATCCTCGGATTCGAAATAAAATCAACTCCTAAACATTATAACGGATTAGCTTTTTTACTGAATTTAACTATGACTTAACTTTGGACTTAATCTTTTTGGACAAAAATACTCTCGCTATTCGCGAACACAGAAGTATAATGCAGCTTTTGCACTAGCGTGTTGTTTGCTTTTCTTATTAAGCGTGTTCTCTCCTCGGTGGAACCAAAATTGGTCGTGCTGCAGCTATCTTTATATACTCTGGTTTTAGGATTTACTAGTGCCTGGGCTAACCCAGGACAATCTAGTTTGGCCTAAATACTTTAGGCTTAACTAGTTGGCCTAGGCAGAATTGTTTGAATCATTCCATAACGTAACCTATCTTAATCTAAGAAAATACAAAAATAACTTAAATTACAAAAAGAAATCGTACATACAATGTTTTGAAGTACATATACAAAAAATTGTAAAAACCCTTAAACAATTTAATAATGAGTAAGAATTTAAGACAAAGTAAAACAGCTAAAATCAATTACGAAAACACACCAATACGTTGAGAATATCAACGTTTAATAAAAACAATTTTCATTAACTAATTCGTATTAGTATTTAGGCCAAACTTGATTGTCCTGGGCTAAACTAGTATTTCTAACCACGCGTAGGATAAACCAATTTGGCCTAAGACAAACTAGTTTGGCCTGAAATCAGGTTTGGCCCGTATAACATAGTATATGTATAACATAATATATAAATCTTCTGTCCGTGTGTATGTGACTAAATTCCTACTACTACTACTAAAGTTATTGTTACGAAATTTTGTGTGTGTGATTAAGTTAAGTCAAGAGTGGTTTAGCTTCATAATTGGACCCGGTAGGTGGTGCTGTTGTCGAGATCGAGAAATTTTCTGAGTGGATTCAGAATGAAATTCATCGTACCAAACCTATTGGAAAAGGCAAAACGACTATTTGTATCAACTATTTATAATAAAGTTTAACAAAAGTAATTAAGCATGTAATTAGTATTCCAAACAAACTTTTTTCAGTTACAATTTTGTTACAAAAATGTTTTACTATATAACAGTTAACGTGGAAGCAAGTCACGGCAAAATGAGTCTTTAATTCATTACTGTCTGTCTAAAGGCTTGTCTTTCTAACATTTTTATTTTACCCCTCGCCTTCCACTCCGCGTCCCAGAGCGGTTCTTTAAAAGAACTCTTAAGAAACTGAGAATTTGACGTAAGATTTATTTTTCCCGGTTAGATGTATTTTTTTTTTTTGGTTTATTATCATGAGTTATGTAGCTGAGGTTGTTATCAATTCCAAATAAAAGAACTTCTAACATTAGAGTTATATTTTCTGAAAGTGTTTAGAATTAGAAATAAATTGTTATTTTACAATGTCCTAAACCAAAGGCGGAACAAAGTGCAACAACTTTTAGGCATAGTCCTTGTAGTGTTTCTGAAAAATTTAGCTTCTTTACGATTACGACGAGGGCCGTGGTAACTCAGGGGCTTAGTGCTCGTCGTAAATATCAATGTGCACGAGCGACCCGGGTTCAATTCCTGCAGCACCAATGAAATTGTTAATTGCAGTTTTAAGTATCGATTTCCACGTGCAAGGAATAGATCGTGCAATCAAATAAAATTATCTATTTAATTTTTTTAATCACTAGTCGACTGAATAAATAGCTAACAGCTATGTAACCGATTATTTTAAATCATTCATCATCATCATCATTACAGCCCTTCACAAGTCCACTGCTGAACATAGGCCTCCCCCAAGTAATGCCACAAAGCACGGTCCTGAGCCACCTGCATCCATCGACTTCCTGCATATCTTACCAGGTCGTCACTCCATCTAGTGGGGGGTCGCCCTACACTACGCCTACCGGTACGAGGCTGCCACTCGAGAACCTTTCTTCCCCATCGGTTATCGGTTCTTCGAGCTATATGGCCGGCCCATTGCCACTTCAGCTTACTAATCCGTTGGGCTATGTCGGTCACTCTGGTTTTACTGCGGATATCCTCATTTCTGAGTCTATCACGCAGAGAAACTCCGAGCATAGCCCTCTCCATAGCTCGCTGAGCGACCTTGAGCGTCCTCATACGGCCAGCAGTGAAGGACCACGTCTCAGATCCGTAAGTCATCACTGGCAACATGCACTGGTTGTACAATTTAGTTTTTAGAGATTGAGGTATACCTGACGAGAAGATATGTCGTAATTTCCCGAATGCTGCCCAGTCGAGTTGAATCCGTCGATTGACCTCTCGGTCGAAGTTGGACTTACCTAGTCGGACTATTTGTCCCAGGTAAACGTACTCGTCAACAACATCGAGCATAGTGCTCCCAACAACTACCGGCATAGGTGTGACATGGACATTAAACATGATCTTTGTTTTGTCCATGTTCATCTTAAGACCTATCCGTTGGGAGGCACTAATGAAGTCATTGAGCATAGTGCTTAAGTCCTCCAGCGATTCTGCCATAAGGACTATATCGTCGGCAAATCGAAGGTGAGTGATGTACTCGCCATTGATGTTAATACCGTATCCTTTCCAGTCCAGTAGCTTGAAAACGTCTTCCAAAGCAGCGGTGAAGAGTTTCGGGGATATAACGTCACCCTGTCTTACACCTCTCTGCAGTTGGATAGGTTTCGAGCTCTGGTTCTGTACTCGGATAGCCATCGTAGCCCTACTGTACAAACACTTCAGCACTTCGATATACCGACAGTCAACTTGGCACCGCTGAAGGGGCTGCAGCACCGCCCAAATTTCGACGGAATCAAAGGCTTTCTCATAGTCCACATACGCCAGGCAAAGTGGCAAATTGTACTCTTCAGTCTTCTGTACAATCTGGCGCAGGGTATGTATGTGGTCTATGGTACTGAAGCCTTTTCGAAAACCGGCTTGTTCGGGAGGCTGGAAGTCGTCGAGTCTGCGTGCGAGACGATTCGTAATGACTCTCGAAAACAGCACGTAGACGCGGCTCAGAAGGGAAATCGGTCTGTAGTTCTGCAAGAGAGCGTTGTCGCCTTTCTTAAAGAACAAGACCACCGCACTTCTGCTCCACGCCTCTGGAGTAGTGCCACCATGGAGGACGGAATTGAAGAGCTTCTGAAGGACTTCCAGTACCGGTGTTCCACCCGCTTTCAGAAGCTCCGCTGTAATTCCATCCTCGCCTGGGGCCCTGCCGTTTTTAAGGTGCTGGAGAGCCATTCTAATCTCGCTTAGACTGACGTCCGGGATATCATCGGAATAGTGTCGGATAAGACTTGCTCTTGGATCGTTACTCACACTTGCGTGTGGCTCCAACGATGATGTGTACAGCTGCCCATAGAACCTCTCAATCTCACTCAACATCTCAGGTGTCCCGGAAACGATGCTGCCACATTCAGTCTTCAGCTTTGACAGTTGGCTCTTTCTGGCAGACAGATCTCTGGCAAAGACTTTGGAGCCCTGGTTCCGCTCGATCGCTTCTTTAATACGAGCAGTATTAAAGTTGCGTAAGTCTCGCCGCATGCATTTGGAGATCTGTCTGTTCAGTTGCCTGTATGCTTAATGATTTCTTAAATTTACGCGAACACTACACATTGAATAAAACTATTATTTACGGATTTTTTTTTCGCGTTTAATTACTTTAATTTATTTTTATTATTATCCCGACGTTTCGGGTGCTTTACAGCGCCCATGGTCACGGGGGGGACTGAGATGTTTGACGTCCCAATGTCATAGTTAGTCCGGCTACCTTCAGTTTTTTAATATTAATTTTTGGTCCGATTTACGCAAAACGAGCTTATAGTATCATGAAGTCTTGCAGTGGTATGCTTGGGTTTGGGTTTAATTTTGTTAATTATAGGATCCCAAGCAGATGGTTGGGATCCTATAATTAAACCCAAACCCAAGCATACCACTGCAAGACTTCATGATACTATAAGCTCGTTTTGCGTAAATCGGACCAAAAATTAATATTAAAAAACTGAAGGTAGCCGGACTAACTATGACATTGGGACGTCAAACATCTCAGTCCCCCCCGTGACCATGGGCGCTGTAAAGCACCCGAAACGTCGGGATAATAATAAAAATAAATTAAAGTAATTAAACGCGAAAAAAAATCCGTAAATAATAGTTTTATTCAATGCCTATATGCTGTCAAATCTGTTGACGATTGCAGCCTCATCTCCCGTCTAACAGCCATGAGATTAAGAGTGTGATCGGAGAGTTTTTGTGTTCTTCTGCGGTGGGTCTTGCAGAACTTAGCTCCGACCGCATGGACAGTTTCCACGAGCTTGTCATTCATATCGTCCACTGCATTGCAATCTTGTAGGCACTGAAAGCGGTTGTGTAACTCGAGCTGAAAGTTTTCGGGATTCTGGATTAGAGCACGAGGGGGACGGAGCGTTGACTTCATTAGACGAGACCTCTCCAACTTAACGTTTAGGTTCAGTGTGCCTCTAACCATTCGGTGATCGCTGCCAGTTTTCACCCTTGCGATCACTGAGACATTACTGAACAGTTGGCGTCTGGTCGTCATAATGAAGTCAATCTCATTTTTTGTCGAACCGTCGGGGCTCGACCAGGTCCACTTCCTGTGGGACCGCTTCTGGAAGAAAGAGTTCATCATAAAGAGTCCCTCTTTCTCCATAAAGTCGGCCAGCTGCTGGCCCCTTCGGTTCCGTTGCCCTACTCCAAATTTCCCTAACTTCAGCTCACCGCTTTCTCTTGTGCCTAGTTTTGCGTTGAAGTCTCCCATCAATACAATTATTTTAAATATTGCAAATTAATGAATATACCGACTAGGTAAGTCCAACTTCGATCGCGAGGTCAATTGACGGATTCAACTCGGCTGGGTAGCGTTCGGGAAATTACGACACATCTTCTCGTCAGGTATACCCCAATACCTGAAAACTAAATTGTACAACCAGTGGAACTATGTGACCTAGTTTGACCTATGGAACTGAGACTGAGCCTCGTACCGGTAGGCGAAGTGTAGGGCGACCCTCACTAGATGGAGTGACGACCAGGTCAGACATGCAGGAAGTCGATGGATGCAAGTGGCTCAACGTGCTTGTGGCATCTTGGGCTATGCGAGAGCTGTAATGATGATGATGATGATGAAGTTAATGAATACAATCTATTTCTGTGAGTCCTTCAATTTTCATTCAAAAACTTTTAATATATGTATATATCCATAGCTTTTATAATTTAAAAGTATTTTATTTATAATTTCCTGTTAAATTACTTTGGTGATATTAATTACGACCCATCCAGGAGTAAGGTAGCGTTTGTATAGTGGAGGGTTGAAGCGGTTGGTTATGGAAGCGGAAACCGCATGGATGGATAATCACTGAGGCGTGGGTACTATTCATACAAATTTCTTCGAAATTTATCATACAGTTCGAACGTATGTCAAGTATTACAAAAGCAAAAGGGTATACTCGTTTTCGAAAACGCTAATTTTTATAAGACGAAATTAATTAAAGTTACAAATTAAAATTACGGGCGCATTTCCGCAAGCAGCAATCCTTCATAATCAAGAGGTCTGATGCTGCTATTGTTAAAGGAGGTAGACATGCGTCTAGTACTTCGCATCGCGAGAGATAATTTTCTGACTCTACATGAAAATACGAGGATAATTATGCTTTTGCTGCTCATTAATTACTAGATCTTATAACTAGTTTCTTAAGAGTAGTGCTATAGACCCATAAACTAGTACTGGATAATGTTCCTGGATTGTATTATTGAATCTTTGGTTGCACGGTTCGGTATTAGGTTTTTAATTTAGATTTATTAGTTTAAAATTTCATCAAAGAACATATCGCTGTTAAATTGGATAAAGAAATAGTTGTGTTGTCTCATTTTTCAACGAATGCATTTGTTGCATTTGTGTATAGTTGTAACTTCTTTAATCAAGTTTAAAAACTAGGTTTTATATTTGACGCGTATATTTTATTTATGTTCACCGACTTATTCGCGTTTGAAACCGGTTTTTAGGAACATTTTTATTATTTAAAAGTTAAATTTCTTTTCTTTAATTTCAACACGTGGACTAACTTTTACCTACGTAACTTTTAAAAAACGCCGAAAATTTCTGATCTTATTTGGGATTTAAAATTCGACAGTACAAACCTACTTTAATCAACAAATAGAAGCGTCGCTTCTAAGTATCTTCTCAAGACAAGTTTGTTTGCGGCTGTGTTTATTAGTATTTATAAATACATACCTGTATATCATATTCTAGATCATGGTTATATGTCTGTGTATGTCAATAATCTTTATTGATTGCACACTAATTCAAACACGCCATGGTGTATATCTGTGTAAAATACTAACGAAACCTCACTGCTCTTCATCTATAAATCCATCCGGGCTTATGGAAATATTTGTAGCTTTAAGTGCATGCAAATAGCTCCTCTCTAAAAGCATCATTGCTGTTGTAACTTACAATAAATCTGAAAATGAAATCAAATTCAATTTGTATGTTGTTTGATTCAGTACTGATCGAATGCAACTTATTTAAAATAACGTGACAAATGACTTATTCTTTGCTAATTAATACATTAATTTTAACTTTTGAGCTTTGATTTCATCAACAATTGGTCGTTAGTATCATCATCAGCCTACAGCAGTCCACTGCTGGACATAGGCCTGTCTCAAGGCCACGTAGCCCAATCTTCAGCTTCACGCATCTAGTTGCTGCCAGCCGCCTTGCGGAGATCGCCGCCTCATTTAACAAGGTGGCATCCCACACTGCGTTTACCTAAGCTTGGTCTCTACTCTATAAAACGTCTACTCCAATCGTTGTCTTCTACTAATGTGACCAGCCCATTGATACTTCAGCTTAGGAATACGGAAGGCTATGTCAGTGATTTCGGTTCTCCGACCGATTACTTCTTCTTGTTTCTTGTTTATATAGTGTGTAAAAGTATATTTTAGGTACCACGTCTTCATCAGACCTTAAAAGATATAACAGATAATTTTTATAATTAATTTCAAATTTTACATATTTTTGAGTACCTATTTATAGTTTTTAAAGACAGAAAAGTTTTAGAATACTATTGTTCTAGAATATCCCGTGACATTTTGTCACATTTAACCTGTTAATAATACTAAATAAAGCTTTAAATAGTATAATAAGTCTCTGGCTTTAAATATTTTAAGTGTTAAAGACTAATTAAAAAATTGATATAGACAATTCAATCAAAGAAAATTTTGACATGCGTCATTATAAAGAGTATTTACGATCACTACTTTTAGATATTTTGTCCTAAATTCCATAGTTTCAAATATGTCGGTTACAAATATTTAAATAAACAGTTTCGGTTTAATAGTATAATCGAGAGAATATAATGTGTTTTTCGCGACCACGCTTCACATGTATTATTATTATACTAAACGATTTCCAAGTCAATGGCGGAGTAAAAATAAATTTTTCAATAATTTCGAATGAAATGAGTATCTGCCAACGACATTATCTAAAGAGAATTGTATGAAAATGAAACATAAATTTTAGCCCGTTTATAAAAGAGAAATTACTGGTTTTTTGGCAACGGCTTGGCTCTTAAATTTTTAAATTTCATAATTGTTATGATGTGGATGTTAAATGAATGTTTCTGTATAAATTATAATATGTTCATAACAACTTTATTTTTGTTTGAAACCTCATTTCCTATCGGGTTACTAAGTGGTTTGGTTATGTAGTTTAATTTTCAGCACATTTTTTGTAATTAAATATTGATTGCTGTTTACATTTTGCTCCCTATTGCTAAACATATTCATATAATATGTCATATATATCATTAATTCTTTCTTAAAATTAAATTTAATTAAGTATATATTTTTAATTTGCATAAATTAACTAATCGGTTAGTTGGTGATGATGGTTTTTGATATTTTATAGAAATTATATAGTAAGGTTTTCTGTGTATGTCTGGTAAAATGACAAAGATATGGCTATCGACGATAGGTCAAATCCTTCCCACAATAGTAGAGAACCACGCCTGGCAGTGGATTCCAAAGGAATTTTGTGTGTTTTCAATTTGATCTTGGACATGGTGAAAAAAACAATACAATCCTATAGCCGACCTTGTCCTAAAAGTTAAATAATCTTAAAGCGACGGTGGCCTAATGATAGGGTGCGGACCGCGAACTCAAAAAGATCGTGGGTTCGAATCCACCTTTAGACTACACCTGGTGAACCACTCCTAACACAAGCGTTTTAAGCTTACCAGGAGTGGTTAAAGGGAATATTAGTGATGTTGATAGCATTGCTAATATTTAAAAATAATCTCGTTTTAGCCACATATCATTGGAAATATTACTTTAAGCCGTTTTTTCAGCCTAAAATTTGCCTTAAAATATTTCCACAATAAAACCAATTTTGAAACAATATTAACTTGATGTATTTCAAAACTACATTATTTTAGTATTTAATGTCATGAATTTGAAAATGATTTGTATAGTTGCCGGCTCCGTGGCGCAGTGGCTTAGCAATAAATGGCTGCGCTGGGGGCCACGGGTCCGAATCCCGCACGGAACAAATATGTGTATGGCCTACAAATAATTGTTCCGGGTCTCGATGTTGATCCTTGTACTATTTACGTTCGTAAACTGCCTCCACAATGCAGGAGAAAATCCTAGTGTACGTAATCAAAAAATAAAATGAAAATAATAATAATGATTTTTATGTTACTGACCAATAACAGGACACAATAAAACAATTGTTTAGACATCTTATATACAAAAAATAATGTTTGTTTGTTCGTATACCGCTCATCAGATTGCGGTAAAACTTTGTCAACTTATTGCTTGCACATGCGCAAAGGTTATGAACAAAGTACAATTAACCTAATATTTTCACTATTATTTCTTTTGCGTTAGCAACGAGCCGGATACCAGCTAGTAAGTAGGTAAGTATTATTTAAATCTCAAGATTATCTACTAGATACTTAGCGTGTAAGAATTAGAAAGATTACAAGAAGGCAAGTAATAAAATTGTTATACTGAAAAAAATATTATAACAGTTTTATTTCTTATACACTTAGGGATAATGATAGTAACGTACTAGGTTATATAATTCTTAATTCGTTACGAGCAAGTATAGAATATTATTTACTAGAAGTAAATAATATTCTATACTTATCCAAACAAACTCCATAGTGACACCTATTACAGTCAAAAATCTTTTTTTTTATTAATGTATGCAAGTTCTGTGAATAGGCTGGAAAACGCAAATTGACGTTTTTGTTAGCTTACCGAACTTTGATGAAAAAGAAAACAATGACTAATCAGTGGTTGAATACGGAATCTTAACTACCTAAAAACAAAAACAATATTGTGTTTTCAAAATATTTTTACGTAAGGGTTGAAATATTTTTACATGGGTATATTCCTTCCGTATTAGTTTTTTTTTGTTACTCACACGTATATAAACACTTTTCTAAACATATGCCATATAACTTTTATTGGCTGTTAAATGAGATTACAGGGTTATTTTTTCAAAGAGTATTCAAAGTTTAAACTTAAGTTAAATATAATTACCGTTATTGCAGTTTTTGAAAATACGAGTAGATAAGGTTTCTACTTTTATTTGGAATTATCCCAAATTGAATGTGATTTATGGGCAACAACGTTTTTGCCTACCTAATTGACCGTAACGAATGTGTGCGTGCGCAGTAAAATCAGTTAAAATAAAGCATTACCACGCATTTTGAAATTAAAAGATAAAAAGGACAGAATGTTTGAGATTTTTTTAATTAATTTTTCATCCCTATATTACTTATATATACCTTTCATAATTACATAATTACTGTTTGTTTTCCTAATAAAATAAATAAAACTAGCGTACCGATGTAAACTTCCTAGTACTAAAAAGATGTCGTGCGTCCTTTTCCGTCATAAAATGTAGAGAATTATTATGAGAAAATAGAAGTACAAAATTTGACTATAGCTGCCTAAATGAAATTTGGTACAGTCCAAATTTTATTAAAATCCCTTCAACCGTCTGAGCGTGATCGAATGATAGACTTAACGAACTTTTACATTAAATTATAAGGATATGGATTGTGAGGATTATGTCCCTTATTGTGTTGCGAATGTGACAATCATCATCACCATCATCATTTCAGCCTATCGAAAGTCCACTTTGCGATCGTTGCCTGCCTTGACTTTTCGGGTCACAACAGTACTTTTAATATTTTCCAAATTTTATTAGGAAGACGCCGCTGCCCATCTCCTGGGTGGTTTCCTTCTGTCACCTGTTACGACACCCTCGGGACGATATGGCGTAGTTGATATTTTTACACTGTTAATGTTATTATATTTTCGTATTACATCGCAAATAATTATTTTAATTAAGTTTTAAGAAGCGCATTTTCAAAACGAAGCTTTTAAGTATTATGTAACTCGCAAGATAAAACTTGGCAAGCACGGAACAATCTATTATAATACTAGGAAAAAAAGCAAACAGAGGAGTTAAGAAATAATGAAAACCGGGGAATATTTTATCTTGGACACCCCTACTCATTAAAATTCCAACTGCTTTGTATTTTCAGGAAAAATTTTATTCGTAGCTATAGCTTGGTTAATCGATTTTCTTGCGCTAGAATCTCACCGTTAGTGGCGGCTTCACTGCTCCATATTATCCCGTGGGTGGCGTAAGAGGCGATAGACCGAAACTGATGCATCAGATGAGTAGCAGCAACTTCCTGATAAAAACTGAAAGTATTAAAAAACTGCGTTTGTCTACCCCCCCCCCCCGCCCAAACATTTCAACTGATCTATGTTTTGCCTTTCACAAAAGTCGAGAGTGGACTATTGATATATTGTAATGAAATTCATTTAGATACTAAAGAAATAAAAATTTTATACGTGGTACAACCACGCTTTTGCAACCATGCTTTTTCAGAGGTAAAAACGTATCTGCATTTTCATTCTTTTTCAATTACGGCTGCAGCATGAATGAATAAATTTAGCCGGGGAAAGACTACGCTCGTATACAATACTAGAGTAAAATAGCAGCATAAATCTGATGCTAAACGTACGTTGCATGCGTAGGTCAAGTAGTGTGCACACCAACGTGAGCATCTCATACGTTGCGTACGTGGGACCAGGCTGACTCTACCACATTGCTGCTTTGATTCATGTGGTGGTCAGTGGCATTCTATCTTAGTTTTCAGAGGTAAAAACGTATCTGCATTTTCATTCTTATTCAATGGTAGGTGTCTTGTCAGATCTTTGGGCGGCTTTTTAAAAAAAATCTGCTTTTATTACTCGTAAACATTTTGCGTGACTGACTCCGATTATCTTGGTTCTTCATTAACTCAACATTTAAATCACTAACATTATTTTATAAACGATTGTATTCCATTAAGGAATGATGTCATAAGGCTGTGAGACCGGCGCGCAATTAAAAATCACTTGCAAAGCCGTTGCTGTATCATAACATATCTTTGTACATCGCAAAACCAAGGTCTTGAGCTCTCTTGCAACCTCATAATTGATCTAAGGTTAAATGGCACAACCTTGGGCATAAACAATAACTTAATGACGCATCTGTTTACAGATGCGTGGTAAAAATTACCGGTAATCGCGATCGTTAAATCGGTAAAAAACGTTAACTCGAATCGTTACCTCTGCGCGCTCGAGGGTTTTCTTAACAACGCTCTTCATAACACTTCGTCAAAATAATTGCATGCATTTCGCCCCAATTTTTTTTATGATAACTTATGACTGTATTATACAAGTTGTTTTGATCAAGAGACTTTTGAGATATTGATAATTCGCAATACACTATTTTCTAAATTTTTATTATAGTAAACACTTAATAACCTATTACACAAAATGTGTAATAGGTTGGAAAGTATTTTTTATTCTTGCAGTACTTAACATAGATGCACGAAGTAGAGTCACACCGCACCTGCTTAACGTCTGCGGATCGGCTTCATCTGAAAAGGGTCACAGAATACGTAGTTTGGTATTGCAATGGTGATAATGAGGCCTTCCATCTTAGTGTATGCATGACGATGCATCTAAATTTTAATCCTTGCTTATTGAGGATAACATAGGTGTCTATGAAATACATCATCCATTTCCCAACAGGTGGACTGTATGCTCGTTTGTTATCTTCATTTCTTTAAAAATTAGGATAATATTCAATGTCGCCATAATATGAAGAATACTTCAATATTACATCCCAATGGACTTATTCTATGGAAATTATAATTATAGAAATCAATTCACCGTAACAAAAACAAATTTCCAGTATACCAAAGAGGGAATCGGTCCAACTTTGATAACATAAAGCTTTCATAGTGAAATAGCATTTTTAAACTGGTTAAGTATATCCACTTAAAAAAAGAACTTAACGATACTAAAATGGACGTCGAAACCAATTCAAAGGTCGATTCTTAACCCGGGCGGTTAAGAATCGGCTTATCGCTTGTAACAAGCATCTTTTAATTTTTTTTTACTCCTTCACTCCATTTAAAGATACAAAAGCACGACGCAATCAGTCGAGTCATTACACAACGGGAAGTTTCATTACAAAACGTACGGCGTTTGGGCCGACCATGTAATTTGTACCTTAAATAATTAGGAAGGTGAATAGGTACAAAAAACTTACAGCATACTCGGACTGAGGTATCCAATTATATGTGAGGATCAATCGTAATTGTTTTGGCAAGGTTGCCAGTAGCGATAACTATAAATCCTTGTCAGCTTGTTAAATTTACAATCACTTAAATGGAAAAAACGATTCCGATTGGCTTAAATTGGGCACTGATTGCAATGATATAGTAGTTTGAGATTCACAACCATTTTCCAGATGTCTTAAAAAAAGTTGTCACTTATATTATTTGTCCAAATACATTAAAAACTACTTTACTTGAAAACTAACGGTCTTACATATAAAAAGTTACGATCGCTTACTTAATGTAAATATTTATTATCTTTACACCTGTCTCTCTTTAATAACATTTTGTTATGAGGCCACAAGTTAGTTCAAATCGAAAAATCAGAGGCATCTTCTCGTCTTCACTTAGCAGCTTAGCATCGTCAATAATATAATGTGTTTATTAACACAATACATACGTACAGTTGTGGAGATAAAAGTATTTTACAATTAAAAATTAAGTACGTTATAACTGGAAGTTAAACATGTTTTTTAACTAAAGTTATAGTAGTTACATATACAAAAGTTATAAACATTGGTTTTGCAATCACCCATCCAGCAGATTACAAGAGGCCTGTTACGTTTTTTTTTTTTTTTATATATAGATTTAAAGCTAGAACAAAAGTAAGTAGAAATACAAAACAAACGAGACCAATTATTTCGGAGTATCACGAATAGATCTATTGACATTTGGGTTTAAACCTAGAATATCAACATTTGGATACTCCTGCGATATATTATCATTGCAGAGGCGACACATAAGGGTGTAATATGGGGAGTTGGAGTGGAGGCGTTTGGCAAAAATGATATGCCTTACCTAGTTTGAAGAACGCCTTCCGCCCTCCCTCAATGCACTATTCACGTCACCACTCATCCCAGCAACACTACTCTCAACACCACTACACTAGGAAAGACAAACTATCGACGATAATAGGACACGTGTTTCGCCTCTACACAAGGCATCCTCAGGTGATGTAGACTCTGCGGTGGCCGACCGCTTAGAGGTAGCACTTTAAGGTAATTCTTAACAACTTTGATCACATAGATGAATAGGTGGATTGCCGATCGCAGAACCAGAAGCGTTATATCTTTGACGATGGTTATCGTCACCAGTCTTTTACGTCTGGCGTAAACGAGTTGATTATACCGCCGTCTGTCAGAAACCATAAGATTTTTCTGCCATTTCCCAAAATAACCTGTTACCACGGGACGAAATGGTGATAATTTTCTTAACATCGCTACTAAACGGCATGGTTTTCGTTAGTCTTGCCTTACATTCTGGTTACTCAATTCAATCAATATATCAAAACACTAATCTGTGATATCTTGAACCTTCCCAAGACTAGTCAACCAATAAATCTCAAATAGAAGTGTTTTTAACATTAATTCTCGTAGAAGTATTTTAAACTGCGACGGTTCTTTATTTAAGAACGGCGCTGTAAATTAACACCTTTTCTTGTCTTCTTTTGTGAAAAACCGTGGGCTATTATTGTATTCTTTTGAATCCTCTTGTAGCAGAGCATAATAAACATTCAATATATGAAATAAAAGGGAGCGTTGTAAAAATATTTAAATGTAAATAAACGTATACTAAAATTACAAATATCTCTTACCTCATACTTACTTAATCACCTTTACTCACTTTCCTACCTCAAATTACTATTTTAGTACATGAAAACATGTTTAAGCAAATTCTGTAAAATAAAATTCTAAGACATGATCGAGTTGTAATTTTAAAACAGCCCTAATATTTCAGAACGTGTTTTTTGTTTTGGTTTGTAATTCCCTCTTACTAGCATCATATTAAATGCTGTAAATATGCAGCATTATCTTCTTGTGTTTCGTGTGGCGAGTGAGGAGAGTTTGCTTTTTGATTCTTAATCGAGGGTGAATATGGGTGCATCTATGGGCCACAGCATTCGCTTACCATAACATGGACTGTGTGCTCGTTTGTAATGTGTCTTCAATTCATATTACCTTACATTTTATATTCAATTATGTGGTGGGGATTATGTGATGGGCTTTACTGCTTAGAATACGTCTTGATTCCACTGTTTGACGTTCTGCACTGAAATTATTCAGTTTTTAATCGGAAAAGAACTTACAGTTCACTTGATTGTAAAGCCTGTGAACATTAAATAAAGTTGAATCCAAGAAGACCATAGAAGCGTTATCAGCGTTGAGGACTTGATCAGTGAATACATTGCGTGCACACCGCTACGTGGCGAATTAGAGGCTGGTATATATATATATATATACAATATGTAATGTAATTAACGCACACCCTCAGACACCCCAATTAGTATATTATGTTATAATCACAATACATACACTGAATTTTTAGTTAAACATTTTTATGCATTGATTATTTATCAAATTAGTTATACTAATTCCGGAAGAATGTTGTGGTCACAGTACAAATCCACGAACGCAAAGACTTTAACGTGCTTGAAATAAAGTTCATTTTTCTTAATTTTTAATGAATGACAGAATTAGTAATAATACAAATAAAGCTGCATTCTTAAATGTCTTATTGCCTTAGGTTACGGTCCATTTCAGTTTGTTTTGACTGTACAGATTTAGTGTGACTGTAATTTACGTAGTTTTAATTTTTGGGATAAAAAATTACCTATAATAAAAATGATAGGAATCGATTCAGTAAACGATTCTGAACAAACTACTTTCTCAAAGTGCGTTAATTATGTTACATGTTGGATATATAGTATAAAAGAAAATACTGTGCGTCAAAAAATTTAAAGTAGAAAATCAAACCATGAATGTTCATGACCCCTGATCGTCCGTTTATTCAAATGCATGATTGTTCTATTTATCAATTGAGACGCCTGTGCACTTGTCTCGAACAATAAAATCAACTCAGGTTCATTTATTATTGGGGTCACGAGCAATTCGCTGTAAAAATAGAACGCTCTCGTGATGCGAGGGTATTTCTCGTACGTGTCTAGTAGACGATTTGTTCACCGATAGCAGAAAAGATTTTGCTACAAAGTACAGCGCAGTAACCGGGCACAGCTACTGTTCCATTGTGCTAGTGTAGGTACGAGAAAAAAGCTCAGCTAATAGACAGTTCAGAGTTATCTATTATTTTTGGTTGCATCACTATGTGCATTGCCGGCCTTTTAAAAGATGTAGACTGTAGTAGGTTCTTTTCTTGAAGGTCATATCGGTCGTATCGGTCATCGTGAAAACCGCTGGCGGCAATAAATTCCACAGTGTGGTCTTGCGAGAAAATATCTCGTAAATCACATGATCCCAGCCATCGAGATGATGAGGATAAATTTTTAAGTTCTGTCGCAGGGTACGATGCTGGAATACAGCGTGTGAAAGGTAAAAGGATATTCCTTCCTTTATAGGCCTAGGGAGCCCATATATGTTGTTAGTAATTTCTGCCGCCAATCAGCAGGGGCCCAATGCTGATGTTTCAGTTTGAAGGATTTGTCAGTATAATTATAGAAGGTGGGACATTTCTTCTTAATCCAGGGGTGATAATCTTTTTTTTAAATGGGTTGCATGCCACTTGCTACAGGAAAAACAGATACATCTCTGCCACTCTAATTTATAAATAAAATTTCTAAGCTTACAACGCCATAAAGTAGATCTTTCTTTACTTCTGGCCTAATCGTTGTCTACTTTTTATTATTATGTGAGACAAAGACAGAGTTACATCCCTTTGACGCTTACCAAAACGTCCCGTTATAACCCAATTTACATAAATTACATGCCTTACTATAAAACCTTTTCAGTTGGCTGCATCAACCATTTACTGCTAACCACGTGAACTGTTGTTGGCTGGTTTGACGCTTATTTAAAAAATAAATAAGGATAAATTAGTAATGCAAAAACTTGACACGATTTTTATTTAGTAATTTAATTTTGTGACCGTGTATTGTTGTGTGTGTCAATAGTACAATTAGAAGTATAGTTGTAACACGAATGGGTCGGCTCGACCGGGGAAGGACCACGCTCTCATAGAATACCAGCGTGTAACAGTAGCTTAATGCTGCTGTGTTTCGTATGGTGAGTGTGGAGAACAGGAGACCCTTTTTACTGGAATCGAGGCATTCCATCTTAGTCCTCACGGGTGACAACGCATCTGCATTTTGATTCGTAACCGAGGATAGATGTAGATGTCTATGGGCCACAGCAACCACTTACCATCAGGTGGACTGTGTGCTCGTTTGTCACCCTATCCTATAAAAAAATCCATAACCCCATATCCTCCTGTGGGTGTCGTAAGAGTTGCGGCAGTGTCTTCCTGATAACAGCACAAAATATTTAAAAAACTGCGGTTGCCAACCCGCCTGCAAAGCGTGGCAACCATGGCATAATACTGACTCCGAGACAATTTATTATAGAGGCCAATTTTCAGTAGTGGATTTTCGTAGGCTCTAATGGATAATAGAATTAAATTTGTTAGCGGTTTAGTGGTAGCGAAAGAGAATTCATCCCCCATTGCCTTCCGTAGGTGTCACAAAAGGTGGCTGTGGGAAATGCCGGTAAATCTTATGGCTTTCGATAGATGGCGGTGTACCATCTTGTTAACGCTAGACGTAAAATACTTCGACCAGCCACGGACAGCAGCATTAATGGTACGATCATACGTGCGGTCATAAATTCGCCTGTCAAGCTTGACGAAGGCGATTTCTTCCTTCATCGGCAGAATCCTATGTGAGCGGTGTATTTTAGAGACTAGATGACGATAATGAAAAGGAAGATGAATTTGGTATGTGTCGTAGTAGAAATCAGTAGGTACACAGTTTGGTAGAAATCCTAAGTTTAACAAATTTTCCTGCAGTGGCTATATTGTTTATAGGCTATTATACATCTTGTTATTATACATCTTGTTTTTATTTAAAATGTTCTCTGAAGTTTTACTGTCGAATTATATCTCATGATCAATTAGCAACAGAAGTACTTGTAAGTTGTAATAAGTACTTTCATTTTTACTACAATGTTACAAATTTCCACAAATTTGTCGTCCCAATACTAATCGTATTCACAAATCACATATAATAAAATGTTTTCGCCTTAAGGTCAACTGGGGCAAGTGTGACATAAATTAATTAAAACTATAATCGACATTTAAATAGCTACTTCTACTCTGTAAGAATTTAATATAGAGAATTCAGTTTCATAACATCAATTATCAAGTGGTTGTATGTTTGATCAAGCATTTTAGTATCTACAAGTAGCATTTTGTAGTTTGAGGTAATTAAAACTAGTTGAGGTGGAAGACTGTCGCTTCTTTTTGTAGTTACTTTGTTATTATCTGTGATTTTCAACAAAATTGATGAGATGACACTAAGGTCGATATAATTTATGATCTATGAAAACGATTTGAACGTCCATTTTTGTGTAGCAATGAATTTTCCCCAATATGGGGCGAGTGAATTTCAGGTCGCAAAAATATATTACCCTATAAGTACCAATATTATTCTTTATCACTCATCTTGTATCTGGTTTAAAATATCTTAACGACATATCGAAACACTTACCTAATAATTTCACCTCATAAAATTGCGCTGTCTGTCGTTAGTTGAGTAGTTTTTAAAAATAACGTCTGTTGATAAAACAGTTCAAGCTATGTACTTAACTGTCAGTTTAGTCAATAGCTTAAAATTTCCTGTGTTGTTTAATAGATGGAATTAAGCCAAAAACCGTGTTTAGGCCGCATAATTTGCATTTGTTACACTTGCTCCACTGTCACACTTGCCTCAGGTGACCCTAATGCTTATATATGCCTAATGCCTAATGCCGATGTCAGTAAAGAAGTTAATATGCGAAGAAAAAGAAGAAAATGCCTTTATAATATAAAACAATATCCCGTCAGTGATTATATAAAATTCAAATACACTTCTGGTTTTAAATTCTTACAACGCAAGCTGAGGTCTTATGGTTTGCTCCTCAAATTACGCTGCTGCTTCATTAAAATTTAATGCAAATTTTATAATTGCACGAATAAAACTTGTTATTGGTTCAATACTAGGCGCCTATAAACCAACGGTTTTAATGACTACGGATAAGAAACGTTTCGTTTCGAGGGTTTATTGTAGAGATTACAATTGCGAATGGCATTGTTTGCTTTAACCTCGGCTTATGAAATGAACATCTCGGCCCCGGGAGGTCGTGTTTTTGTATATCTGACGCATGCATCGAGCGAACGCCGAGCTCCTTTACAAATTACGTTTAGTTGCGATAAGCATTTACGTGCACCTTCTGTCTTATTCAAGGCCTTCGCTTTAGTTACGTTTGTCTAATAGTTTAAAAAAGGAAAATGTACGAGTATGCTTACGTTGGTAATAATACATATTTCCAATTTTATTTTGGCGTCTGCTGCTATTTATCTATCTCATTATAGAATAATCCCCGAGCAGGGGAGTGATGTGGCGCCACTGTCGTCACGTCACAAGCGAAACACATCGAAGTGTAAATCGCGCTATCAAAATTCCGAATCAAAAACAGTATATATAGAATAGCTCCGAACTATCACATGGAGCGTTGACCGCTCTCCGGGCAGAAAACCTTGCCCGGAGGGAGATCTCCCCTTTTCTTTCCACCGCCGCATACATAATAATAATAATGTCCTCCGGTCACAGCGCCACTCTTACCGGAGGCTAGCCATCTGTGCAGGGCAGGATTATAGTGCAAAAGCGTGTGCGTAAGCACAAGTGCACTCTATTCCCTCACGCTCATAATGAAACGGCAATCCGATACGACCGGAGAGAGAAAAAACCCAATGACTGATTTTGGCCCGACCCGGGATTCGACCCGAGAACCCGAGATATCACAATCAGCATTTGCGTTTACGGCCATTAGTCCAACGAAGTAGTACATAATAGTACTACGTATAGAAAGCCCACTCGCCCCCTCCCGCTTATCCGACTTACCTCGCCCCGCCCGGATTTCAATAGACAATTCACTAGCCAACGTCAAGGCGGAGGGATGTAGGTACGTGTTGTACGTGGGCCACACAGAAAGTTCTGCGATACTAAAAAAAATATTTGGTTGGAGTTTTTATTATTAAATCTTCTCTAATAACTCTCCACCACCATCTATTCAAAGTTTCATGCGCCTGACCCAAATTTCGAAACACTATTTCCAGTCCGCCTCAAATTCACCTTTTCTACGATGTGTTCGAATGATTCTATCGAATCTTCCGGGGATAAGAATTGTACCTATAACATCATGGCCGCGTGTTCGAATTCCGCACGGATTAAGTATTTGTATGGCCTACAAATAATTGTTACGGGTCTGGGTGTTTTCGATATCACACAGTGAAAAATCTTAATGTGAGGGTGTATCTTAAAATACACTCAGATTGTGATGTGTATGATTATTTTCATGTCTATATATACCTGTATATTACTTATTAATACTACTACCTACTTATAATATATAAAATTGAAGTGTCTGTAACATCGAAATAACTGCCTTTTGAGACAAAACTAATTTTACAGATTCTACCGCGTTCAATTTTAACTTTATTAATTCCCGACGTTTCGGCATCCTTGGGCACAGTGGTACTGAGATGTTTGACGTCCCAAGGTCATTCTTACGTTCAGCTTTTTTTTTTAATATTACTTTTTGGTCCTATCTACGCAGAACGAGCGTACAGTATCTTTGGTTTAGATTTCATTTTGTATAAATAGTATGAAGAATAAACAAAGAATAAACATAAAAAAGTATCTATATACTACAAGCCGCCGAAGAAAATTAGCCCCTTTTTACCATCCATCAAGTGTAATATTCCTCTTCAAGATGCAGGAGTGTACAAACTAGATTGTGAGTGTGGTCTCTCGTACATAGGACAAACAAAAAGATCTATAGTAATCCCCGTGAAAGAACATAGCTGACGTGAAGCACCGGGAAGTCTGCAGTGTGTGAACATGTTCAAGATCGCCCCCACCGTTAAAACAGATTTGATAAAATACAAATCCTACCAAAAGAACACCGATTCCTACCAAGGATATACTATACGGAAGCCTATTGAAATTATAAAAAATCTCCTAATTTCTTGTCATGTTCATGTCTAACCGTCTGTCTGTCTTTTCGGGATACTCTTCGGTACGGCATGCATAGATAGAGCATTGCCAGGAGTAATATAGACTTTATTAAATCCTGTTTCTTTTGAAAAACTAATAACAAATAAAATGAATTGTCTTTGACTAACTTAAATCTAAATTACGCCAAAATAATATATTCTACCGAGGCGAGACCGGGGCAGGCCGCTAGTATCTTTGTATATAAAGACATGTATGTGATGAATACGAAGTTAGAAGTCATTAAAAAATCATAAATATCTCAATAATAAGTAAGTACCTTAAGATGACAAAAATCCTGATTTCGTAATCAAAATAATGATGCGACGTTATATTAAACGGGTGTCCAACAACTATCGGTTGATGGGTTCAATCGGGTTCTATTCTGTAAGTGATTGCTACTCGATAGTCACAAAAAACGTCTACACAAATGTAAGACACGCCTGATGATTACATGTGGATGTCCAGTCAATTTTCGAGCAATAATTGCATCCGCTGTAACTTCCACTGCTACTCGTAGCGCGTCCGCTCATTACAAGATGAGATCACAACGAATCGACCGGCTCCGTCGCGTTAATGCTTCGATATCTAATTGCATTACCAATTCATTAATTCATATTGGGTTTCAAAACCTTATATGCTTAATTTTCCTCCTGTTGCATTCTTCGATTTTATGGTTTGCCCATTATAGTTATAATTTTACGTGATTAGTATTGTTTAATTCTTGAATTGTTATGATCTATAAAATAATTTACATAGTATAAAACAAAGTCGCTTCCCGCCATATGTACGTTTAGATCTTTTAAACTACGCAACGTATTTTGATGAATATACTTATATATAATTTTAATTTTTTTCTTAATATATAATTTTTCCTTAGATTTCCTTATCCTTAGATTTTTCAATGAAACTTATTTTAAGTTATAATTACGTAACTAGATATCACTCGGAAGGTTGACCGGATATTATTATTATTATACGGTATTTAGAAAAATTCTGAAAAAAAAATCGGCTATACTCTCGACTTTTATTTTATTTGATCAAAAATAGCAAAATTTGATGTAGTGCGATACTACTAATCTGTAAATTCTCACCACGCTAAGGCGTGACTGATATAGAATACCCTTTACACATTAAGTCCACTCCTTTTATCTTTCTTAAAGATATTATGTAAGACATTTTATACGTGGTAGAGCCATGCTGCAGTTATATTAGTAGTATAGTTGTAGTACGAATGGATCGGCTCGACCGGGGAAGGACCACGCTCTCACAGAATACCAGCGTCAAATAGTAGCTTAATGCTGCTGTGTTTCGTGTTGTGAGTGTAGAGGACCGGAGACCCTTTTTACTGGATACGAGGCATTCCATCTTAGTCCTCACGGGTGACAACGCATCTGCATTTTGATTCTTAATCGAGGATAGATGTAGAATGTCTGTGGGACAGCAGCCACTTACCATCAGGTGGACTGTGTGCTCGTTTGTCACCCTATCCTATAAAAAAAATTAAAAATAAATAAATAGATTCCGATTGAGATAGTGAGAAATAAAGTAAGAAACACAGACCTGGAAACAAAATCGTCTTATTTGCATGAAGATCATTACAAATATTTGACTCCAATATCTCAATAACAAATCCGCTGACGTAAAATCATATTTTCCGAAAGTAATATATATATATATATATGTATATATATATATATATATATGTAATAGAGAGTTAGATTTAAGAGCGACATAACATAATTATTATTTTATGAACGCGTAGCTCGCGCTCTTCATAGGACAATTTCTATTAAACCTTAAGATTTGTTCTAAGGAAAGCTAAAGCTATTGGTTACCAAAACTATTATGGAACGCGACTTAAGCGTTTCATAAAAATACATACAATAGTAACAAATAATAAAAAAATACGCTTATCTCTAAAGACAATATAGACGAGGGCTTGGTTAAATATTTTTTTATAAAAAAACGTGCATACGAAATCAATAAAATCCGAACATCTCGATCGTCTCCTTGCATAAGTGTAATTCCGTCCCATCGGTCCTTTAGCCGCTACATCCGAGGCCTAATGGCGCATTATCAATATGCAATAACGATGTTTTGTAAGCACATAGTACGATCGTGACCGGACGCTAAAGCCCCGTATTAATATTAGCTTTAGGAGTGCGTGGACTATTGGGAAAGTCTTGGCGAAATCGTCCGCTTGGAGTAATAAAGAGGCCAGTCGTCGCGCTATTGAATATTTGGGTGTGGGAGGAATACGTTTGGGAAATATTCTCTATACCAAATTTAGTATTGTATTCCACCTATATCCACAAAAATGTTCCATAAATGTTTTCCAATTAGAGAATATTTCTACATACTCGTAATTTCTATTAGTGGATCAACAGGATAAATCAATCGATCAATTCAAATTCAAATTCAATTAATGGTTTGCTAAGTTATTGCAAAATAACCCTGTATATATTCTACCTTGAAAAAGAATTATTTTTTCTAATGTATTTCTTTGTATATGTCGCATGTCGCTTGCCCACAATAATAATATATTTATGTCTCACATACGAGTAAAATCCAGTTTTATACCAGTTTTATATACTCTTTTTTGTGTTTTGTAACTCTAAGATTAGAAGAATATTTTTAAATAAATTAATAAGCTTATGGTCCACAATAAAACAATACAAAAGTTACTACTAAAGCTTGGAAAGTATCTTAAGAAGGTAGATCAAACTGTCTTAGGTGTTAAGTCTGTAGCATTATATTTATTTACCTTCAAGCGCTTAAAGGAGAATCTATTTGTAGAAATGCATTTCTCGCTGTCCAGTAATTTATAGCAATATCCCCGAACCTGTTTTTTCTATGTATGGACCTATAGTTTATGAAATGGTTTCTGGATGCCTGAATGTAAATTCGCATTTTCTCACGGCGCTTATCGTACACTTAGTTATACGAGTATACTTTAACGACTTGGTAGCGCAGCGTTTCGTTTGGCTACATCGCTGTGTATCGCAGGTTGGAATAAATTTTTGTTCCACGTCTGTATGTTCATGTGCAATTAATGAAACAGGTAACTTTCAAAAATAAACGAAAAGTATTATATATAGATAACTTGATCTTTACACTTGATCACATCTAGCGCATAACGGCTCGAATTGTCGGCGATCGAGTTTTTTCTGATCGGCTTGACTCACTGGCGCTTCACTGTTACACTTTTCATATTCTATCGCATCTACCTCGGTGAGTACTAATAGGACTTGATCAGACTAATTCAACAGCTAAATTAACCATCGCACTTCTCGACAAAACTCGTAATACTCCATACCATCTGGATAATTGACGGTCAACCACTGTGCGATTCACCAGAAATTTTCTGTCTCGCACAACTTCCTTATGGAATTCTCTTTCCTTCAGGTAACCTATGTGCTCGTTTATCACCCTTATTACATAAAAAAATAGTTTGCATAGTTACATATGATGTGTTCAGTGTTATAAGTCGTCGTCAAAACTTTTACGCTGTCCGCTAGTAGTTAAACAGCAGTAACATAGTTAATTAATCTGACCATTAACTTTCTAACGTATCGATTTCGTATCGTCATAGAGTAAAGTCGTAATTCCGGTTATACCCGCCAGGGGCGCTGTTCATATTTTCATAGAATTTTAATCAATGGCGATACGAAATCGTTAATGTCGAAAACTTGTACTAAGGATATTGTTTTGCCACGGGCTCGACGGTAAAGAAACTTGAGTACTCTTGAAAAACAAAAAATATTTCGAAGACATTTAAAGACTATTAGGAGTTACCTACGGCTGTCACGAGAACGATTTAGTGCCCCGAAATCCTCACAAAAATGAAAAGGAGGCCGGTGCCAAGCCATCAGACATCTACCACCTTACTTTTTTATTATATTATGCTGGGGGTTTCAGTTTTTTTCATATAGAATTAGGGTGACAAACGAGGACACAATCCACCTGATGGTAAGTGGATGTTGTGCCCCATAGACATCTACACTTATCCTCGATTAAGAATCAAAACGCAGATGCGTTGTCACCCCTGAGGACTAAAATGGAATGCCTCGTTTCCAGTAAAAAAGGGTCTCCGGATCTCTACATTCACCATACGAAACACAGCAGTATTAAGCTGCAATTTTACGCTGATATTCTGTGAGAGCGTGGTCCTTCCCAGGTCGAGCCAACCTTTTCGTGCTGCAAACATAATATAACTGCAGCGTGGCTCTACCACGTAAAAATCACGTACCACCAGTCTGTATTATAGGGAGGATATTTAGCAAGTAACAGATGAGGAAAAATGGTTTATATCATTTAGCAGCCACACTAGTTATTTTATGTGTCCTACATAATTTATAATTTCGAGTAACCCAAAAACCTTTAGTTATTAATTCTACGATGCCTTTTAATAAATTCATAATATCGCTTTACTCTATTCAACTCGTTTATTACACTAACACTTCCATAAGGATGCCATGTTGGTTCAGAGCGCTGTTTCTTTGTAGAAGCTGTTCTCGACTTTTCTCGTTGGCGTTCGTTTTGTGTTCATTTCAAATTGTTTTAATGTGTTACTATATAATTTTATTTTCTTTCTTATTTCTTCCTTTCATTTAACGATTAAAATTTGTACATAATAATAGAGTAAAACCTTCACTCAATTACATGAGCGTGTGATATTTCAACTGACTCCAATTACAGCATCGATAACCTCAGTAAAGGACTATGCAATCAATTAAGTATGCACCTGTTCGAGAATCGTATGTGCAGAAGGTTAAACGTTGTTTCAGCCATATGTGGAAATAAAAAAGTAAACCCGTCGACCGGCTAACAATTCCATGCGCAGGATTATGTTATGTAATCGCACGTAATACGAGCCAAATTAGCGTAAACTTTTGAGGCCATCTATATTTGTGCAAATGAATTCTTATTCCTACAGATGTTGAGCATTACAAATTGATCAAGCTTCAAACTAGAATGTCCTGTTCTATAAAGAAGTCTAGCTGGACGACACTCTTACGCGCACAAACGAGAATTGATGCGTTTCGAGATGGAATACAAATTTAGAATTTATACCAAAGTCGATCAAATATCGCTATTAAGATCATTAAAGAGATCCTATTTGTTTTGAAAATTGAATAACAAATTTAATGATTTACATTTGTTATTTTTGTGACTTTCCGTTGGAGAAGCCTATGTTCGGCATTGGACTTACGGGGATACAGTAAGTCGCTCAAATTCTAATTTCGCCCCCACTTCCCCGCGCATCGTATGCTATGTACCGACATGTTTGTAATCACTAATACTGTAAGTAGATAGATCGTTAGATACTTATTTCATTAGGTTTATCATCTTTATGCCTGTTTCTTAACGCCAACCCAGTCGCTTCTTATTTTTATTACGGTTATTTACCATTTTAATTTTACGTCGTCCTGTTGCGTAATGTGTATTCTGATCGTAAGCGACACAACCAACCCTTTCAAAGGCCGAAGCGAAACTGAGCGGGCGGTAGGACAGGAATCAAGCTTCAAAATGCCGATAGTTTAGGTAATTTCTTTTTACAGTGAAAATAATGTTATTTAAAAAAAGTAAATAACAAGCACTGCTTTATAGTTAGTTCAGTTAGTATGCAAAGTTTCATGATCTTATTTAAAGTATTTTATGTATAACAGCGGTTTATTGTTCAGTTTGGATAGGTAACTTTGGATTTTTTTTTATCGAGAAAATTTTACGGAATCGTGTTTTCGTCTAACATAGTCCTTAACATTAATCCTCAACTTTACCATATATTAATTTCAAAATTAATGCTGCAATACTTTCGGCATAACGGAGGATCTTGCTAAACCGTTTGAGGTTATAAGAATTAAGAAGCGACTGTAATGTAGATGACATAATTTTTACCAGAGGTGTTAAAATTATTTATCGAAGATTCGTGTGAAAATTAAATTTGTAATTGTAATTTAATTTTCACGCGAATCATAATTTATTTTATTATTTATTAACGTTATTGTTATGTTTCATACGCAAGTCAGTTTACTTTTTACATCTTTTTCGATCATTACATCAAAATGTTTGCAAATTTGATCATTAAAACGAATTTCCGCACGAATTCCGCATACTTTCATTTTCCCTTGCGAGTAAAAAGGCCCGGTCTAATACGTAAATTTAAAATTACGAATAAACCCCAAGAAAAGTCTCAATTCTCATAAATCTATGTGTAGCCATTAACCTCAAGAAATAAATACCAGATTCTAACTTTGCACTTGCCACTTTCTAATATCGGATAGTTTGAAGTACTTACATTAGGCTTACATTATAATTCCTAATCCTGTTCATTTCTTTGCCTTCGTTTATTTTTTCTTTGACATCGCTATGTCTGAGGCCATGGATATATTAAAACCTGCATTATATCGAATGTCAGGTGCAAAGTGGCACATTGCTACACAGACGGCAAGCAACATCGACGGCTAATAAATAACATTACATGTACATACACAAAAACAAAATAATAGTTTTATTAAAGATACTGATGTACATTCTGTACAAATACTAGGACTTTTATACGTAGTAGAGCCATGCTGCAGTTATATTAGTAGTACAGTTGTAGCACGAATGGGTCGACTCGACCGGGGAAGGACAACGCTCTCACAGAATACCAGCGTAAAATAGTAGCGTAATGCTGCTGTGCTTGATATGATGAGTGTAGAGAACCGGAGACCCTTTTTAGAAACAAGGCATTCCACCTCAGTCCTCAGGGGTGACAACGCATCTGCATTTTGTTTCTTAATGGAAGATATATTTAGATTTCTATGAGCCACGGCGTCCAGTTATCATCATGTGGACTTGGTTTGTCACCCATATTCTATAAAAAAAGCCTCGTGGACGTTCGGTGTCGCTATAGGTAAAGTCGATAATGATGAATCGAAACTAATCCATCTTAAACATCGTCAGAGTTACGTACCGAAAACATACTATCAGGTAAATTTCTTGATAATTTTACACAATAATAAAAAATCACTCGTGCTAAAGCCAGGCTGCAGCTATAATATGGTTGTGGCACAAATGGATCGATTCGACCGGGAAATATAGTGCACACAGAATACCAGCGTCTAATAGCAGTTAAATGCTGCTGTATTTCGTGCAGTAAGTGTAGAGAACCAAAGAAAAGGGTTTTTTTTAAATTGGAAATAAGGCATTCCATCTTAGTCCTCAGGAGTGTCAAAGCATGATCATTTCTATTCACAACTGGTGAATTGTGTGCTCGTTTGTTACCTTTATTTTATGAAAAACTTACAAAAAAATACATATAAATTGCTCATAAGATGTAAGATGAATATATTATATTTATCATATGCGAAGGTCAATCTTAACAATAATAGATTTTTTGCAATTATTCAATGGGACTTATTTTAACTTAACCCTTTACAACCGGAAAAAAAAAGTTAAGATTTATTGTAATTTATGATATACGTCGTATTTATAGAGCAATAAGCTACCTAGGAAAAATACTGAAAAAAATCGGAAAAGCTAGGTTTTCCTGAAAATTGCCTGCACGTTCGTGCCCTTTAGGATTTGTTTTACATATGCACATTTGTGCATCTTTATGGATTTGTGTGTTTATTGAGGTAATTAGACAACATTTATGAATTAAATAATTATTTTTAGAAAAATTAAGTATTACTATAATAATCAGTCTTAATAATTATTATTAATAAGTATCAAAATAAGGAACATTTTCTTATTAAACATTAACTTAAACTTTTTTTATGTATTAAATCACAATTAACAAGTAATTAAACGTTAAGTAATCATGAAAATTTAACAAAAATAGTAACAATTATTATCTAATAAAATTTTTGGTATATTATTAAAAAAAGTAAATTAAAAAAAAACAATTAGTTACAATGAAATTTTTTAAAGCAATTCTGTCCTCGAATTACACAAAGATAAGCGTTACATTTCAAGCAACGAATTTTTGTGCGGCTTCTACATGTAATTGTACTTCAATTCTACGAGTAATTGGCAAAATCTAGGTGATTTTCAATCATCGAATACCGGCAAATGATCATACCCCTCGTACCGTAGTGTTGCCGATGGCATTAGAGCTTTTTTAAATTTCCTCGGCATTATGTTTTCAACTTCCTCCAAGCCTTCAGTGCGACGTTTTTCAGGGAAATTTAGTAAGACTTCAGATATCTCAAGACGAAAGTCTAAAAAATCTAGTGTTTTATTCCGTCTGTAATTATTGGAAGTGCAATCTATTTTGTAAGCACGCCAAGCGTTGACTAAAGCTAAATCATAAAAATGAATGAGTACTTTTAGTGTCCATTTCCGAGTTTTTATGAATGTTCGGTAGTATTCAACCTGTTGGTCGAGAACATCCACTCCCCCCATGTATCGGTTATAATTTTGAATTATTTTTGGTGCAGTTACGTCAACATAGGTGCGAGTTTGCTTATCCCACCTTTTAACCATTTCAGTACAGTTAGACCCAGTGCAGTTAGAAGCTATCAATACAGATTTATTGTCTTTCCACTTTACCAATACTGTAGGGTCCCTTACCATCTGCTGGCTCTCACCAAGATACATTTTACTATCCTTCTTGAATTTTAAACTAGTCTTGTCCGGTATTCTATTCGCCATGATAGTTCCTGTGCTGTGTAGGTTCCGCTTTTGTAATTCTTCTATTAATGGAATGGTGGTGAAATGTCTGTCGTGATATAAACAACTTCCTTCGGGAACGCTTCTTGATAAATGCAAAACTACGGAGGGTCTAAGACCAAGATTAGTGTCCCCGAACATGTTCCTAGTCCCTTGATAAATGTTAAAGTCTAACATAAGCCCATCAGTTGTTGTGAGGACATAGTTTTTGAGACCAACTGGTCGTGGTTTATTTTTAACAACGTGTCTCAATGGGCATCGACCAGTGAATGGAATCATCTGTTCGTCGATAGAATAGTACCCTGAAACCCTTTCTTGCTTGTAACAACCATTGCAAACTTGAGTTATCATAGGTTGTACTTTCTACAACGGATTTGTCGCCTGTTGAGGTGGTGCAATATCAGTGCCTACTACATGCAATGCATTTCGCAGTTGTAAGAATCGATCACGGCTCATTTTGCTAGTTATTTTGTCTAGGGAAATGCCACTACGCCAGTACATAGGCAGCCTTGGGAATGGAATACATCCCATTAAAATATGAATACCAAAAAGTTTCTGTATCTCAGACTTCGTAGTTTTTAATTCATTCCCAGTCTTTCTTAAATAGTATAAATTTGTGCAAGTACTGACCATTTCAAAAAACTGGTCATCAAAGTAATCTTGCACATAATTAATTGGTTGTCTTACCGATTTAATAGGTCGTTCAGGGTACGTATGCTGTTTATCTTCAAACAAAGTAACTCTCCAGCGACTAGGGCGGGAATCAGAGTGACACGGACGTTTAGCAGTCGGTACTACGGAAGAAGGTGCTGGTACGGACTGGTCTGGTAATAGACTGCCTTTCACCTGGTCATATTTTTGATTTTCAGCAGGATCTTCGGGTAAATCAAGGTCAAATAGATTGTCCAAGACAGCATGATTAAAAAACGGTTCCTCGTCGTCGGAATCGTCAAAACACTCAATGTCCGAATCATTGCCGTCACCCAATACTTTTAAAATGTCTTCGTCATGCATGCAGCCTAAAAAATTCACAAATAACCACTTAAATTACATCGTACAACGAAATGAAATAACACTGTAATTATATTAAAAAAGTATAAGTAACACCTAAAATGCACGAACGTGCATCTTTAAATTTGATGCAGAATAAATGAATTAATAATGAACATAATTACAAAAATACGTAATAATGTTATGAGTTGGTTTATTACTAATAGAATTAAATAGTTTAATAAAAATATTCCATTAAAAAACGAGAAAATAATTATACTTACTTGAAGCGCCTCGCCCGCCAAAATACGCTACCATTTCTAACGAGGTACTGTGGCGCAGTGACGAGTCATAACTTGTATTATTATGTTTTTTATTAAGGATTATATCATGCACGAGCGACCGATGTCGGTTGCGTTCGGTAAAATAAGTTATGGGAAGCGCTAGATTTTTTCAAAGTTAAATGCACGCTTGACTATGAGTCGGTTGTAAAGGGTTAAAACGTTTTTATTTCCATAAAGTAAAAAACCACGCTTCTCCTATTCCACAATTTGGAAGATTACACTTTTTAATTAAAAAAAAAAACGTTTCGTATTGATTAGTGTTTCTTATAGAAAAAGAAAAATGTTGAGTCGGTGTTCATTGTTTAAGAAAAATCGCGCAAAAACAGCAAGCACTGCTGCGTAGGCATTAACTCGGGTAGGTACGCCTAATTAAAATGTATCTCGATTTAAAAAATAGTTCTTTTTAATGACATAGATTTTTATATTAATTGAACCAAGAAAATAAGGCTGTTATAAAATAGGACGGGACGTCGCGACTCTAATAGAAAAGTGTCATCCAACATTCGTCCTGAGTCTTAACACTTCAACTCACGTACGAGTGCGCTCTAAGCAGTGCCAAAAAAATTAGTAGATTAGATTAGACCCAGATATAATCTAAATCATAAATTATTCCACTCTGTACAAAATACAGATCGGCTATCTATAAGGTCATTAACAATTATTACATAACAATATGCAAGAACGTGCTTGTTATTACGACCTATTACTTTGGTAAGGCTAGGGCTGGCGACTTAATAAATTTGTTTATTTTTTTTTATAGGATATGGTGACAAACTAGCACACAGTCCATCTGATGGTAAGTGGTTGCTGCGGCCCATAGACATCTACGTCTATCCTCGATTACAAATCAAAATGCAGATGCGTTGTCACCCGTGACGACTAAGATGGAATGCCTACTGTCTATTATATTATTATAAGGGTCTATTATATTATTTTTAATACAAAAATTGGTACAGACACAGAACAACAAAGTAGTAGAGACATCGCTACTGATAATAGTTACATTATATACTCGAATTTATTAACCTTCATAGTTCTTTTAAACTAGGTTGGTTTTGGGTTTTAAGTTAAATTGTAATTGTAGATATTAAAAACTATGAGGTTGTGGTGGCGCTGTCGTCGTATAAATCGCGCTATCAAAGTTCTGAAGTTAAAGCGTTATATGTAGAACAGTTCCGAAATAACACACGGAGCGTTGACCCCTCCCGGGGCTGAACACCTTGCCTAGCGGGAGATCTCCCCTTTTAATTCTACGACCAAAAGGTAATTTACTTCTATTCTCGTAAATTTATATAGAAAACTAGCTTGCCAGGCAGACGTTGTTCTGCCCTTTTCGACGACCCTTTGTCATGTCCTATTAAAAATCTTTAAATTCGCAAAAAAATTGCAGGTCACTCATGGGCAAAAAAACTATCCTATCTCTCAAGTTGGACCAAACTGCACACGGTGTGCAAATTTGATTAAAATCGGTTAAGTAGTTTAGGAGTCCATCGCGGACAAACAACGTGACACGTAATTTATGTATATTACTAGCTTGCCAGGCAGACGTTGTTCTGCCCTTTTCGACAATCCTTTCATGTCCCATTAAAAATCCTTAAATTCGCAAAAAAAAATTGTGGGTCACTCATGGGCAAAAAAAAACTATCCTATCTCTCAAGTTGGACCAAACTGCACACGGTGTGTAAATTTGATTAAAATCGGTTAAGTAGTTTAGGAGTCCATCGCGGACAAACAACGTGACACGTAATTTATATATATTAAGATTTCATAATGACATTTCATAAAAATATTTAAATTGACGTGATTTAATGATTACAACTCTTTATTTAGTAGTTAAATAGGCAAATGATATGATGTCTACAAAATGTTTAAGTACCTACCAATTACATGCATTTAACATTAAACAAAGTTAGGAATATAACTTGAATCAAAGAAAAAAAAAACAATTTTCTCAATCATAGTATTTTCTATTTGATTAAAAAACACAAAAAGCTTAATAGACAGTGGACGGGTGTTTTTTTATTATTTTTTTTTACATTTTGTAGTATATCATATTTACCAAGACAGCCTGCTACTGACTATATATCTCCTTGCATATAATTTACAAAACATCAAAGCATAGTTCGGAGTTAGAGTCACCTACCAATTGACTGACTTCGTGCCTCGCCTGGATGCCGCTCTTCCCTATTTTGTTATTTATTATTTCAGACAAACTTCATTACTTGTGACTACCTCATTGATCCAGTAGTCGCAAACGCGGCTACTGATCATGGCGCCCCGGGTTCGATATTTACCCCCGTGCTTCGGAAAGCACGTAAAGCTGTTAATACTTCGGTTGATCTTTCTCCAGTCGTCTCAGTATGTCTTCCCATCGGACTATAAGAGTGACGAAATGGAATAGAGAGTACACTCGTGCTTGTGCATTACCCTTGGGCACTATAAATCTGTCCCGTGCAAATGTCTAGTCCAGACCGAAATTCAGCCTGGAGGGCAGTATTTATTCTTTATCTTTAAACAATGTCGACAACCCTAAATTACATATAACGTTTAGCACACGATCATAATGAACAATGAAGCGTAAAAAGCGCTTCTTCACACGGTCGATTTTTGTCTTAGTGTTTGTTCTGTTCTGTAGTGTTCGAGATTAAACCGTATATGTAGATAACAGTCTTTAAGTGTTGTACCGGACTAATTTTACGAATAATTATGGAAATTGCATTTTTGTTGCTGTCGTTGTGCGTTGATCTTTAAAACCGGCCTGTGTCGTTTAACGTTGCGTTTGGGAAGTTTTAATTAAAACTCGTAGGAGTGTTAATTGCTATTTTATCTTTTAGCTTCGGTTTTATGTTTATATTATATCCATCCATCCATTCTATTACATTTCTATAATGAACATAGTCATCCTAAATTGAGATTTTATATTCTAATTTGAGATTGAGAGGATTTTGCCATAGTTCCAACGCATAGCAGTCGGCTTGGCAACTGCAATTTTTTTATAATATTCAACAAAATTTATCATCTAATTGCCAAAAGAATACTTTACATTGAATAAAACTAATAAATATTTAAAAATACTTTCTATTGAATACTTTTTTCTATTCCAAAAGACAGACTAACGACGGGAGTCTAGATATGCTAGATTCCTCTCATTTGTAGGTTTCAATACATTCAGTTTCTTAGTTCCTTATTTAAAAGATGAGATGAGAGAGATTTTCAAAGATGACGTCATCATAAAGGTGTGTAAATATATAGCTAAATAATGCGTAGAGCAGTGGTGTGGATTAATTCTCCAGCATTTGTCTTTCCAAATGATGACAACGTGATCGCCGTGTAGAGGCGGTGGAAGAACATCCGCTAACCGTGGGTCTCGTAAGAGACGCCAGACCAAACCTGAAACAGGAAATGAAACGCAGCGTCTTCCTAATAACAATTTAAAAATAAAAATCTGCGTTTGTCTACAAGCCTGAAGTGCGGCAGCAATGACAAATAACCCCCCCCCCCCTTATTGGGACATTATTCGAGGAGGCCTATGTAACAATGTGTGCTTTACCGTTGTCGGCAAAACTTACTATTTTATGGAGTGTTAGTCAAGCAATGGCTTAAATAGCTTTTTTTACTATTCTATGTCAGCGTTTAGCTACAAAAGTTAAGTAAAAAAATAAATAAAATGGTTGATGAAATCGATGGGAGGAATAGGTTCTTCAGTGCCGTTTAGGGTAACACCCTACTCGATGAATTGATGATTTGATGAGACGTGCAGACAACTGATGTACAACTGGTGGTTCATGGTCATGGATTCTTATTTTTTTGGTATAGTAGAGGTCTTTGTTATACAATAAACTTTTGCTTTAACACTGTTTATATTTATAATGTGGATTGCGTTGTGTTTTTTGAATTACGTTTACCGAAATCATGAAATACCAACCTAATAGGCATAGAACCGTAAAAAACCGAAATATCAATCAATTTTGGTACAACATTGCGTGGTTATATTTTAGCCTCTGCTTAAACAAAGCATCTCACAGTTAAAAGCCAACTAAAATACTAGCCGAGAGATTTCAAACAAACCGTCAAACAACTCAGGTATTCACATACATATGTCTGTACCTCAAACATACTTGACGTATAGTGTTATCGAAAATAGAATTACTTTATGCGTTTTTTTTGCCTTCAATTACTTTAATTCAGAATTGAAACACATGTACCATTAGTACAAGAATGGACTATTAATAATGTGTGTTCTGATGTTTTTCACTAGATAAGCAATACGTAAATAAATCATAATACGCTAGAAACAAAATTTATATTCCTTTGTAACTTAATAAATTTCGTCGGATTTTTTGCTCTGTCTAGGACGTAAGTTCTTATTAAAAGATTCTATCAAAGTAATACGATTTCTGTGTACGATGATACGACTTAATACAATTTTTGTATAGATTAAAAAAGTTCTTATCTTGATTTTTATGCTTAAATCGGTAAGTATTATTAGTTTTATTTCAGCTCACCTTCGTAAGATTTTACTGTCAAATTTTTTTCGTGAGATATTGTCGATTACCAATAATATTTGCGTTGTTATGTTTATACATAACTACGCTAACATTTAAACTTAATGTGAAAAAAGATGAAGGTACACAATGAAGTATACTAGAACTGTTGAACATAGTGTACCCCCAAGAAATGTCACGACATACGGTCCTGAGCCACCTGCATCCGTCGACTTTCTGCATGTTTTACCAGGTTATCACTCCATCTAGTGAGAGGTCGCCCTACACTTCGCCTACCGGTACGCAACGGAGTGTTTAAAACTATTATAACTTATAAAATCCACCAAGCACAGATATACTGTTTTTTTATATTTCTATGCTATCAAACATTTCATTCTGTAGGTGTCCCGATCCCTGATACTTTTGCTAATCGTGGCGATTTGGATCAAATCCTCCCACCGGGAGACACAAGTCTGATGAATAAGATATTTATATGACTGATCACAATGGGACCTACTGTTAGCGATAATACTTACTCGATGAGTCTTACTCGATATGGCGATGATATTGGTCTTACTCGATATGAATAATTTTTCGCACATCTATACTTATAAATAACATTGAATTGTCTGTCTGTAACGTTGAAATAACTGGTTTCTTTTAAACCTTAGATACAACTGGCTCGTTAGTGTTCGCAAAAGCAGTTATTGATCATGAGGTCCCGGGTTCAAATCCTGGGTCAGGCCAAAATAAGTTATTGAGTTTTTCTGTCAAGAAATTCTCAGTAGTAGCCAGGTGTCTGGAAGTTGGCGGTATTTCACCTCCGTGCCGTATTTAAGAAATCACGTTAAGTCGTGATCGTGTCGGTTACTGTCCTATGGGACTATGAGAGTAAGGCAATGGAGAGTGCATTTGTGTTTGCGCATACGCTCGGGCACTATAGTCCTATCCTGCGCAGATAGCTAGTCTTCGTTGAGACCGGCCGCCGTGACCGACATTTGATCTTTATACTATTTTTATTAAGACATTAAGAACCATTTTTAAAGTTTTGTCAGCCTGTATGACTGTCTGTTCGGACTAAACTTCGAAATGTGATGAAAGCTCGACCGCTTTTGTACGCTTTCTAACTCATAGCACCTGTTTTTGATTAAGTAGATTCACTGTAAGCCTTTTGTAACATTTTCAGTGATGTCGAACACAATTTCATTGTCGATGCAAAATTTAAGACAAACTCTTTGTTCGATGTTTTTGTACATTGTGAAATTCGCAATACAAACTAGATAATATGATATAACTAAAAACAACACTGTATTTAATTTAAATAACAGATGTAACGCAAACTTCGCGCCAAAATGGAAAACAGTTGCGCCAATCTAACAAAACAAAAAAAATGAATTTTGAACCTTAAACAAATCATCAATTCCCGATACTTTTTTGACTGAATGTATAACATTTTTTTTTCTTTTGTTGACAAACTTTGTATAAAACATCATGCACAATATTTGTTTATACATTGTTGCATAAATACCGCGTAAATATTTCTTATCGCCTGTTTCTTGTTCTAAGACTTGAGTATTTAAAATCGTTTGTTTATATATGTTGGTAATCCTTTAATATGAATTATTACTTACAATGATGATTGCTCATTGTGTAATTGTAAATAAGTTAACAAACCAGTCCTCTCTGCGAACAATTTAAAACCGCCGACTAATGACGTCATCGAATCCCGCACTCTTCGGTAATGTCTCTCAATTATTACCATAATGCTAAACGACACGACTTTGAACAAAAACATTGACTACAATACGGGTAATGTTAGTTTTTAAGTCAACCTCCCGCCAATTTGGAATAACTCCGAACAATTAAAAAATTGATAAAGCTGCTATGCTGAAGTTATTTTCAAAAATTGCACATGGGTGTTTTTATAGAACAAGGTTATGTGGCTTGTTATTTCATATAAATATTTTAAAATTACTAATTAAAATATTCGTCAAAAATATGTTGATGCCATTAAAGTAATATGTATTATGTACAGGTATTTTACTTCATTGGTGCATACTCATTTTTTTAGATACAATTAATATTTCTGTACACTTTGCGGATGGGGTACCTTCAGAAGTAAGAGGAGGCCTGGCGCCCAGCTAGATTTGCCAGATCGGAAAACCAAAATTTTGAAAAAGTCGGGATTTTGTCTTTGTTGTCGGGAGAAGTTTATTTTCTTTAATTAAGAGATTACAAAAAGTAATTTAATACATGATGATAACAAAATTAACATAAGTACACTTAATTTTTACGTTGCCACAGGTATTTGGCAATAGACTTTACTAGACTCCACAAATTTGGGTCCTTTAGTAGTATTCAGAAAATATTAAAAATTCAAACAAATATTTTCTTCAAAGTTCAGTCTAATTACTAACTCAGCTTTTATTAAAACAAAGGCTATACTACGTGTACTCTACGATGAGCCGTTTGTCTGGAGATTTTGAGTTTTGTCTGAAGTCTGGAGAACATTTAAAATGTCGGGAGAATCCAGACGAATCCCCACCATCTGGCAACCCTACGCCCAGCTATGGGCCGTATGTATATAGGCTGTAACTTTACTATGCGGGTAAGATAACGATATAAGTGTATTTACTGACAAATTCATTCTTCACACGTCAATTTTCATGACACAATGCATTGTTACAGCAGAAATAATTACAAGTTGAAAAAAAATATATTTTTTCAATTATTTTACACATTAATTACAATGCGCTCGAATTTAGTGCGTACTTCGCGGCAAAATGTAAAGTGTGACAATCTTCATCGTGCGTTTTTATAATTTAGCATCGGAAGTTATAGCATAGCATACTCACATGTGGAAAATCATACATTTAAATGAATGACAGTCAACGTCTGGCACTTGAGTAAATAAAAACACACTTCTAAGAAATCGTTATATACCTCGACGTTTGTTCTTCTAGGTTTATAGTCAAAATGACGTCAAACTATTTGATATATTAAAGAATTCGTTGTTTGAATATATAGGTACGGAAGCAAATGCTAATAATCATTTCTCTTCTACAAATATAAATAAAGCTTATTTATGATGATTTTTGTATAAGGTAAAATAATAGCATTACATTGCTCTGCTATATTTCGGGTGGTAAGTGCTAAAAAGGCAGATTTATTAGCGAGGTCTTCTAAGTTCGTATCTTATACTTCAAAGAGAAAATACTTGTTTCACCCATGTTTATGTTTCGAATGTATTCGAATCGAATATAGTAAATGCCTTGCTTTTCTACTTTTATTTACTTTCAATTTATATAATATATTGTGCATTATAATATATAAACTAAATGCTTGGTTATGTATAGTCTAAGAATTAAACTTTGTTTTATCATTTTATCCAACGTAAAAAGTAATGTAATTATGTAATAGACTGTGCACGGGCCTCTTCTCATTTCTATGAGGATTTTGGAATAGAAAGACTAAGATTTGTTGTACCAATGTGTGTTAGCGGAATTCGCAGGTTTCCTCACGATGTTTTCTTCCACTGCGTGCTCAACGTGGTAGATCAACACTAAATTCGAATTCAATTAATTAAATTGTTTGGCTCCCGTGCTATGACATTTTAAACAAAAAGCGCTTATAATTCGGGCTAACGCGGCTCTTTTTAAGGAATAATACAACATTATGTTTATTGCTCGTGAGTGTTATGCCGCAGAATAAAAACAACGGAAAAACATGTATAGTTGTGTCACGTTTCGTTTTGACGTACCTGCATCGATCGACTTCCTGCATGCTCTCCAGTTTCCTACGTCATCAAAGGGGGTCAGGGTCTTTTGATTTTAAATGCACAAAATTTATTAATTTTAATATTCTCATTCAAGTTGAATAATCGTGATTGTTTAGAATTATGATTAATGTTTACCGCTATAACTTTTGAATAAACCGTATTGGGAGGCCGAATTTTAGCAGTTGACTTTTAGTAAGCTGTAATTAATAAAGTAGTGAATAAATGTTATGTTTATGCTAGTCTAAGATTAAGGTTGAATGATTTATGTCTAGATCAAGTACGTTATATAAATTTGTGACAGCAGCTCTATAGTCATTAAACCAACCTTTTTACGGGTATTATAATTTGATATAAAAATATCAGCCACAAGCTTGAAATATCTAATGATATCATAAAAATCGCAACGTTGCGGCCGTTGGGAGTAACTACGCTTCGGTCCCTTCGTTAATTTAGTATTGAGCGATGATACCGATGCAGGGTTAGTCCCCGATGTGAATCCCTAAAGTCGTGTAAACGTGTTAGCGTTATAAATCAGAATATCGATTGTTGTAGTTGTAAATTATAAACGATTTTATTCAGAATACGTTTTATTTATTTATAAACGAGCTGCTTTCGCCCGCGTGTAATTTAGAGTTTAATTAATTTACGTAGAATCCTAATTCTTATTCTAAAGTAAAGGTAGCCTAAGTTACTCCTTAAAACATTAGCTATCTGTCAGTGAAATTCCTGTCAAAATCGGTCCAGCCGTTTCGGAGAGTAGTCGGAACAAACAGACAGACAGACGCACAGACAGACAGACAAAATATTTAAAACTTGTGTTTTTGTTAGTGCCGTATATACTTTCACATGCATTTAGTAAAAAGCTGTTATTTTGACATTACAAACAGATACTTACAATTTACATTACGTACATGATAGTAGTATCACGTATTCGCTTTTTCCGTGAAGATTTCTGACAATACTGACGTCAGCAGACAGTCAGTTTATGGTAATTTCACTGAGGTAACAAACACTTTTGTATCAATAAGTTGCAAGTAAAGACAGATACAGCATTACAGAGCTCCTAGACGAATCACAAAAGTCTTATGTAATTTTCATGTATGTATATAAAGCTGAATTTCTCTTTTCTTCACAGCGTTGGTACAGAAACTGTCTTATACTTTATACTAACCAAATATATTTTCTATTATTTGTATGTGCTATTGTATTATATTCATTAGTATCGTTTAACATGGTGTAGTCATAGTACATTATAGGTGTAGCACCCATACGGTACTTATGCACTCATGGGTGTAGCAACAATGCATACTTATTTTTATTTGTTTATATTTTTTTATTATTATTTTGTATGCCCCCCTCTATTTTAACTTTTGTTTGCATCATTCCTCTACGCAAAGGTTGTCTGGAAGAAATCACTCTCAGAGTGATAAGACCGCCTATTGTACATACTTTAATTAGTTTTAACTGAACTTGATGTTTCTGTATTGTGGTGTACATTAAAAGAATAAATAAATAAATAAATATGGGTGTATATCGACACGACTGGAGAAGGACCATGCTCTTAAAGACTACCAGCGTGAAATAGCAGCTTAATGCTTCTATGTCTTGTATAGTGAGGGTATACAACCGAAGACCCTTTTAAATAGAAGCGAGGCATTCCTTAAGGATAACAACGCATCTGCATTTTGAGTTTTAATAATATAGTTTGAATAATAGAGTTTATCGCGGTAAGCTAATGAGGTGATGGAGATGGCAGAGCTTAAGCTCTCAAAGTAAATTTTACAGTGCACGAACCACACAGGCGCTATTCCCGTTGGCGCCAGTGAAAAGTGCTGATTAACCACGTGCTTGGCAGTAAAGAAAAAATCTGTATGTCTCTACAGTAGAGCTAGCACGACGAACGAATTGGTTCATAACCCTTTCTGATATTATTTTTACTTTTTTGTCGTATTTCGTTTTAGACAAGAGAAACTAACTTATATCCTATATATTTTATCAGAGAAGGGACACGAGTTTCTGAAAATAAAACAGTAGAGTCAAGGACAATTTAAGGTCATACTATAAATATTATTTATGTATTTGATCAACTCTAACTTCATTCGTTACAAAGTTTAAAGGTATAAAGCGTCCCCTTATCGGTCCCTTTGGAGTTTGTAGTCAAAATATTAAGTTTTTTCAAGTTGATTCTTTAAATAATTTTATTTTAGAATGCTAACTCAGCAAAATCACGATTACTTTAATTTATCAATTGAAATGTTTTATTTAAATTTCAAAGTATTGAACTAAAACAACTCAACATTTTATAGATGTTGCAAATTTATTGCTATATTTAATGAAAATATTGCAATTGTAGAAGAAATGATTCATAAAATATATTACGACCGCGATGTAGACAAATAACACATATTAGCAATAAAAGTCCGTTATAGACTTTGAAACTATCCAACCGATTTTGATGAAATTTTTGTGTGTGGTTGAATGGGTCACTGGATGGTTACATTCACATTTGGACCCGGTAGGTGGCGCAGATGTCGAGATCTAGAAATCACCCGTGTTAGCCGGGGAGAATTAATAATACGAACATATATAGTTTCATTTATCAGAATGCGAGAATTAGATTAATAAATATAAATAATAAAATAAACCAAAATTTGCACTTAATATAATAGATGGATGGTATATTATGCCTCAAAATGAGCAATTTTTATACATTATGCGCTTACTAAAATGTCACTTTATTGTATTGTGTAACTTTAAAGAAATACAATCTGTTTTATAAGTTCCATTTTTGAATGCTGTTTTTCCCTATGGAAATAAATATTAGAGCTCGTGTTTGAACGACCCAGATTTTCTGCATTGTCTGATGAGAAACTGTAAATTATAAAATATTTTGATTTCTGAACAGCACTTCGCGAAAACAAATTCGTTATTCTGAAATATAAAAAAAACACTCTAGAGTTGTATTGGAAAAATTCATCGATGTCCCCGGGAAAATAGAACAAAAATCAACTTCTACTTGGCTTATGACAGCATTTATTGCGTGAGTTATTTTGTCAGCTCGTGTCTAGGGAATGTTTTAAACATCGTACTGACTTAATACAAATTGAGCTCGCATTTTTGAAGTTAAGATTTTCGTTTTTCATTCTAACACTTACGTTTTTAAAATGTATTTGAATCATGTATTTGTTTTAAAAACTGTACATTGGGACAATTAAATTTGCATTTAGCTTAATAAATCCACCAGACTATTTTTTTTGGGTTTTATTTTTATAAATACGAGTTAACAACGACCGATTTAAGTCATATAATTTGCAGAGAAGGTTCAGAATAATTAATATAAGCAAATGGTGAAGAAAACTTAATAAAAAATAATCTCAAACATTCTGTTCTTTTTATCTCTTAAATTCAAAATGTGTGTTAATGCATTAATCTAACTGATTTTACTACGCACGCACACATTTGTAAGGGTCGAAGGGTAGGCAAAAACGTTGTTGCCCATAAATCATATTCAGTTTGGGATAATTTCAAATAAAAGTAGGAACTTCTTTACTCGTATTTTCAAAAACTGCAAAATGATATATCATTATTTATTTATTTGCTTTAAATAATTTATGTATAACTTAAAATTTGGCTACTCTTTGAAAAATAACCCTGTTTTGTAGAGACGATAGTTTGTAGCTATGCTGGGATCTAGGTGGCTGTTATCAAGTTTAATAAATTCTGCATTTATGGATCAAATGAAACGCCAAAAAAGGAATGTACCAACATACCAAACTGTAAAAAGTCCGAAGTGAATTCGTAGTAAAATTCTTCGCGCCTCTACCGGAAACTACAGTAGGGAAGTATTTGCACCAGGATAAAACAACATCATAAGTAAGCTAAAACAGCAATTAGCTGACAATTAAGCACTATATGAAGACATTTGGAAAATTTTATCAAGGGGCTTTAAAAAGCTAGCTGTAGAACGACATCCACTAAAGCTACACGATGCCCACATCTAGTTAAAACAATGTGTAGGATGTTGAAGTACTGATTGAATTTTTTGTTACAAGAAAGGGCAAAACGAGTATAATGTTCTACCATTATACATACTTGTATATAGATAAAACTAGGCTATACTAGATCCGGGACATCATAAACATGGCCAGTCTAGGTGTCAATACTGAACTATAAACATTTATAACAAAATGAAGTAAAAGCTTCTACAATGTATTATTTGAATATTGATAAGTATATCTGGTTGTTGGCAATCTTTGAGACTGCTGAAGGATATGGTTATGATAATTTTTTACCAGTACAGAAATAAATTTAAATAAAGTAAACTGTCGAATATTAAGTTTGATAATTTTAAAACTTTATCCAAAATAAGAAGAGATCTACGCCCAGTTATGAGATGTAATTAAATATATATTAATTACTTTAAATACTGGTACAAAACTGATTATTTTTCTTTTTCAAAACAACAAACTGTCACTATTAACTACATATAAAACTCACGCGTTGGAACTCTCATGACACAACGAGGTCGAGTTGCTTTGTTTATTATTTAACTACCCTACAAATTTATTAAATTCCATTTTTTTCGTTATTAATGAAGGTGAAATCCTCTTGACAACATTTTGAATTTCAAGTGCAAAGAATATGGATTTCCTTCATCCTAGGACACTGAATGCATATGCACGTTCATGCACCTGGTGCAATAAGTTGTAAACAATTTTATGTAATATTAGCTGCCGACATAGATGAGATCAATTACGTGGATGTCAGTCTGAAATAAATTATTATTTATCTTAACTTAGTATGATCATGATAAAAGCTCATATTTTGTTAAGTATTGGTACGTTTTTCTTAAAATTGCTACGTTATAACCACACTCAAATATATTTGAAGATATTAAGTACTGTTATAACAGAATACTAGCTTTGTTTCTTTTGAGAACTAGAGACTCTTTTCACTTGTAACTAAGCATTTCGCCCTGGTCCTATAATGTGTTTATAGGTGGTGCATATAGTTAGGGTAGGAAATGTGGAATTAAGATGCTCCTTGTTTACGGGGAAGAACAACCTACCTCATAGACCAGCACAATTTATTGCAGTTCTTCTATTGATTGATGCGGGCGGGTTTTCTGCTTGTATTACACAATAACAGGAAACGGTACTCAGAATTAGCGTTTTGTATTTGAGTTGACAGCGAGATTATTTTTTTAATTATATAAGCGAGAGCGGCAAGCGATAAGCGTCGCGGGAGTTTACTTGTTTTTTCGAAGTTATTGCGTGGCGCTGGCATCGTTTATCATCATGACTACCCAAAGTATACTATTATTGTATAAATTAAGGAGATATGCACCATTTGAATGTAAAGGTATACCTATATCGTAGCCTTTTCGCATTAAGAGTAGGTGTAATGTGTGTGCCTGTGCATGTTATTATTTATAAAAATTCAAGTACGTTCTTATAAAAAGGTTCTTTTCCTAAAAGATTTCTACGAAAGGGGCTACCACCGTTTAATACCATCTGTTATAATGCTTGAGTAACAATCAGAAGACGGGTCTTATGAAGTCTTATAAAGATCCGATAATGGTCATATAGGAACTAACACAAGTCCTGAAAACTGACAATTATTATTTTTAAAGAAATGTTTTTTTCCGGATAGGATATGTAGTGAACTCGAGGCTTGAAACTAAGATTCTGGTGAGAGGTACGTCGATAATATTGATCAATATAATGATTTTTTATATTTACGCGAATAGGTAATTCACTATCAATAAAACAAATTTTTCAGATTTTATCGCCTTTAATTTTAAATTTGTTAATTCCCGACGTTTCGGCAAAGTCAGACTGATGTGTTTTACGCGAACGCGATAAAATCCGTAAAATTAGTTTTATTCCTATTAATTAATAACTAAATTAATTATAAAACATATAAAATGCCGTGAGACACAAATAAAAATTAAAAATATTGTGTAGGTACATGTAAATGCTTTTCGCGATTGGCCTGCTAAATCAATTCAAATTTATTTTAAGCCTTGGTGGTCCCTCCTGAAAAATGCGCATAAATAAGCCTCCGGTACAGCGTCGATGGCTCGAATCCGATCGAAATAACAATTATAGGTACTTCCACATTCCGAACGTCGATCAGTCTATTAACGAATGCCCGGCCTCTGATCAAAGCGTTTGGTTATCGCTGGAACAAATAATGACTCTCATGTCAGACGAACCGAAACAAAATGTTTAGCGAATTCGCGTTGTACTTTTCCAAAATTAACACGAGGTGAATAACCTGATTGCACTTGATTGTATTTTATGATAATTATATAGGATAGTGTGAAACGTCCTTAAATCTCTTTCTTTAGTAACAGAGTTACAGATGAGCACGCAGTCCACCTGATAGTAAGTGGATGCTGTTGCCCATAGACATCTACATTTATCCTCGATTAAGAATCAAAACGCAGATGTGTTGTCACCCCTTAGGACTAAGATGGAATGCCCCGTTTACAGTAAAAAAGGTCTCTGGATCTCTACACTCACCATAAGAAACACAGCAGCGTTATGCTGTTATTTTACGCTGGTATTCTGTAAGGGCGTAGTCCTTCCCGGTCGAGACGACCCATTCATGCTTCAACGATAATATTGCTGGAGCGTGGCTCTGCCATGTACAAAATTATAATATTTTTTATACTTGGCTGTACCACGCATAAAAATTAATTATAACTAAGATTAAAGAAGGCGGTATATTCATTGTAATCCCTGGGGACTAACATGAAATGCTTCAGAGCCTCTAGTTATACTGGCTGTCGTCCTCTCCAGACCTACACAGCTGGGTGGGTCAGATGGGGTGCAGGGTGCAAATGCACTACAATTCAGAATAGGTGCCTTTCTTGGCGTGGGATATGTTTGCTACTTATGACGCCATCTGTGCATATATCTCCCCCTTATCTATTTCTGAATCCAATATCAATACTTGCACCGCTGTGTTCCAGCCTGAAGGGTAAAGAAAGCCAGTATTTTTTCTGGCTGTGAAGCATCCCGTCTTAGGCCTCACAGGTGGCAACACATCTAAATTTTGTTTATCCCTTCCCTTTCCTCTTCCCGCAACCAACTTAAATCCCTTTTTGGTTTTAAGTTGATTGTGGGTGTCCATGGGCCGCAGTACTATCAGGTGGATTTAAGATTGTTTGTTACATCAATTTTATAAAAAAACATAATAATACTTATGTAATTTTCCTTTTAAGGGAAGATCACGAAAAATAAAGTCATAAATAATATGTAATACGAAGGCTCTGTAATCTTCGAATAAAAAATTCGAAAAAATAATCGGTACTGTAGAGGTTCATCTATATAACTAGACTATTTAGGGGCTGAAGATGATGCTAATAAATTCAATCCATCATCGTCAACATATAAGCAGTCCATCACTGAGTAACCCCAATAAAGCTCACTGAAACTTGAAAGATAATTACTTGGTGGTCGTAGCAAATAACCATAGTACCCAGAATATATTTCATAAATAGCTAATTAGCTGTTCGGGTAATTTTATACTTTCGTGATCCATTAGATTTTGGCTCTAGAAAATCGAAAAATCATCCAATTTCGATGATTTTTTTTAAATATTCGTTTTTAGAGATATTTTCTATGTTTTTTTTTTCATAAATACGCCATTAAAACGAAAATTTAAAAAAAAATAATCCTAATCGGATGATTTTTCGATTTTCTAGAGCCAAAAATGAGGGGACCGCGAAAGTATAAAATTACCGCTGTTCGGCATCGCAGTCTATTTTTCCAAAGAATCCTTACTTAGAGGCGAAACACGTATCGTAACGGGTCGGTGGTATGTTGAAAAAAACAGTACTGCACAGAATTGTAAGAGGGAGAGAGGTGCTTTTTAAACTGGTCAATACACACTCGTAGGAGTAATCCTTGTTATTAGTATATATAAGCTCTTGTGACGATTGCTATTACATGGTTTCATTTCGAGATCTATAACTAAAAATTCGAAAAAATTCAAGAAACCTGTTAAAATTAGTTTTTAGATCTTTTATTTAGCCAACGCAGTATAAAAGAAAAGAAAAAAACATCCTATTGTAATGTTAAATACATTCACGTTCACATTCTATCGACGCGTGTAAAAACACGAAATTCAATCGGTCATAAATGTATTAATTTACGAGCACGGACGAGATTAAAAATAAATTTACATTTAAATCGTACACGCTGCAGTGATGACTGCATTTGAATTTTAAATTTACACTTAAACGAATCGCCATTTTAGTTACGAACCTTTGATCTGAAACCTTGAGTGAAGTCTTGTGTGCCAGTCAACTAAAATTAAAAATAAAATGTTAGTATTTTTTTTACATAATATAGATAATATTTGAAATTCGAATAGTTTCAAAAATATATTTAGTATTATTTTTAAAGTATTTTTGAACAGATAATTTGTCTATGTCTTTGGCACCCAAAGTTGGTTGACAGAGAATGCCATACCCTTTACTTTAAGGCTACAATTCTCTATATACCCTTTACTTTATGGTGTTACAGTTAAGTTTTTAAATTAATAAATAAACAATTTACGATTGCTGCATAATAAATATAAGGCCTCGCTCGAATCCGATGTATCACTAAATCATCATCGTAAAATGTGTCTTCGATATATTGGGGCTTGTATTGTTATAAATAAATACAACGGACTTGCAATATAAACTTATTATTACCATCTTTTATAACCCTTTAAATTTTTTCATTGAGGTACATATAATTTGTTAACTATCGAACGAAATTCCTCTATGTAAGATAATAACATTTCGTTTATCAATAGTCATTTTAATCAAATTTACTACTGTTTCAAATGTGGTTCTTCTCAATGGAGAAGAAATGGTGAAAGAAACACTACAGGTGTTTTTTTTTTAAATAAATAAAGTAAATATTTATTTTTCAAAAAATTCTAACTTTTCAAATGAAGATAAGATTAATACTTCTTGGAATTGCTCTCTATCAGTTTCTAACGTATCATCACAATTAGTGCAGCTACTACGAATATTGGTCCGGACGGATATACCGACGTACAAATAATTTAAAAATAGTTCTTTGTTTAAACAGTATACAAACAACTCACTGAGTTTAATAAAAGCCAATTATATCATAATACAGATAGACACTTCAATATTATTTAAATGTATAGAATATAGATATACAGAGCGGAGAACCGTAACGTATCCTTACATAACCAAACTGAAGTATGTTTTAAGATAAAAGGACGTAAAATTTTTGGAGCTTATAAGTGTCTATATACACTTATAAGCTCCAAAAACCCTAGGACACCCGTCCCAATAAGCAGCAGCTGTTCACAAGTATGATATGATGCATGTGGCAGTCATGCGCCCAACTACATTAAAAGGAAGTACTCGACACGTCACACGACGCCACCGCAAGCGGAGACCATACCCTATTCCGTCACACACTGAGATGTATCTCCCGAAATACATAAAATTAAGACGGTTAACTGAACGCACTTGTGATTTCCCATGAGACCACTTTCAACTCTCCCTTAGTGAACTTCCTATGTAAATGCATATTATTTATACAAATACATAGCAGTTTATAGCGGAAACATATAGTTGACATGAGTAATGTTTACCTTTACCATTTCTACCTATTAAACGTCCCCTGCCAAATATAGATGTTCTATGGATTGCCTCATAGTTAGTTGCCATGGTTGCCATCCTCGACACGCGGGTTGGTAACCAAATTTGTGACTTTTATCCAGCTGTTATATGATATAGGGTAGTAAGTAATAATAATAATATATATAAATAAGTTAAAGTGTTTTTGTATTGCATAAAAGGGCAGTACATGCAATGAATAATTTACGCTCTCATGTTCGTTCAGGGAATGGTATAAGGAAAATAATATTCTTGATTTTTAAGCCAATATAATGTATGAATTTCTTTTATAGCATTGGGTGACAAACGAGCACAGAGTCCACCTGATGGTAAGTGGATGCTGTGGCCTATAGACATCCACATTTATCCTCAACTAAGGATCAAAACGTAATGCCTCGATTCCAGTAAAAAGGGTCTCCGGTTCTCTACACTCACCATACGATGACTCACATACATCAAACACAGCATTACGCTGGTATTCTGTAAGGTCGTGGTTCCATATTAACTATAATATAGCTGCAGCGTGGCTCTGCCACGTAAAAGTGGATAACCTATGTGCAAAGAATAATGTTGGCCACCAACATAATTTGAGAAATAGCGTGGCAACTGTAGTAAATACCCGACCATGAGGCTTTCTATTTATGAAGCTTATATTCAACAGAGACCCTTTGGTAGACTGTAATGGATTGATGGAATAGAATATAATATTTTTATTCAATATAGATTATAAGTAATGATCGTACTCGTAAACGTACTGAAAGTTTTTTTTTTTACTTTGACCAATGATTCGGAAATTAAACCTCTTTTATAGGAAGAACCAGTAAGAAACCCGGCGGGACTTTTGAAAAAAAAAAGATATTGTATAATAAAAAGGTCGTACAAATAACTTACAAAACCTATTTAGGAAACAGCTTGAAAACAACCATCACGTCATTATCGGGGGTTCTTTTCAACCATATATTCATTAAAATTATCATAACCCTTTTTATACAGTTTTTGTGTAATAAAATATTTAAATATATAATGTATACTCGTATTTTTGGGACTTTATTGTAATAGCGTGCGTGTCCCATTATTGAATTGCTGACTCTGTAAAATCGAGAAACTAGTATCAGTCAGTCAGTCTGATATCAGATGGAATGGAGACCTTGTATAATGAAGTTTCATCTTAACACAACGCAGTCACCGCGGTGTTTTTAATTTGCCGCTAGTATGTGATGCGCTTCCATTGATTCATTACAATTCAAAGTGTATGCAACTGAACAATCGAACGCACACTTCATCGCTGTATACCGGAAGAGGTGCATCCATTAATTTGTTTTTTTTTTCTTTCTTTTTTACTTTTTAATATCGTTTGTATGTATGTCGCATGGCGTAATGTAAGTATGCTTACCTGTGATGTTTGTTAAGGCTGGAAAACGCTTATTGTGTTGTATTTAACTAGATAAAAAATATTTTACTTTATTACGTGGATCTTAGCTAAATAATTTTTAACAACTATACTATTGTATAAGCCGTGTAGTGAATGTGTAAAATATCCACTACCCCGAAATCTCCCGCGAGTGTCGTAAGAGACGAGGGGAATAAAAACAGGAGATGGGCAGCAGCATCTTCCTGATAACAATTCAAAACAATAAAAAAAACTGCGTTTGACAACCCGCTCGCCAGGCGTGTCAGTTATGGCGAAGTGTTCGCTATGAGGCACTCTATGGGGGAGGCCTATGTTCAGCAGTGGACTTTTATAGACTGTAATGGCAATTGTTACTTTTGTGTTTGTCGCTACGAAAGACATTAAATAATTGTAGAGGTAAATTTTAATATATTAGAGCCACGTTGCAGCCATATTATGGTTGCGGTAGTAATGGGTCGGCGCAACTGAAAGAATAAGGAATATCACAATTTTAAAGTGAACTTAGTAGAATATCGTTCAATTACGAGAGTTATATTTAAAAAAATTCTTATTTTTCCACCGTTAGAAATTATCGTTTTTCTCGAAATTTAGATGAGATCAATCTTTGAAGTATAACCTATTTGGTAAAAGAAGAGTAAATAAAATTGGTTTTACGGTTTTCAAGTAATCGATCAAAATATATTGAAAAATTAGCTAACGGGTCGAGCATAGAACTTTCTAGTTTTCGAAGCTCGGTAAAATACAGTTTACGTGGAGTTACGTTGTACCTAAGCATTGTTGCGTGTTAAAAATGCTCTAATCTTATAAAAGTATCATGTTTACGGCCAGACCGTGTACTTAATTTTTCACACGATTGTACATTTAGCACCTTATGGCGTATCTCAAAGTCATCGACGTTTAATCCATGAAGTTGTAAGTTTCTAAGAAAAATATTTGGTTTAATGTGTTTTGGCATATTTGGCGAGTGAATTTGCCGAATAGATAGTATAAAAGAAATTTGTTAAGTTAATTTGATTTCTATTCGAGTACGTATAGTGAATAAGTTACAAATTACCAATAACGTTACTAAAAAAAATCGTACCTAGGTATTTGTATGTTTACCAGACTAAAATTAGGTCACTGTGCCCAGTCTCAACTAATCATCTCTGCAGGACAGTATTGTAATGCACTAGCAAGCTCTCTATTCCCTCTCAGTCAGAGTCCGAAAACCCAAATTAATGATTTTTGTCCAAATTAGGATCATATTAACAGAGTCAATTAAAGGTTCCCGCACGTTTGAGAAAAAAAAATCTAAGACAAGTGAAGTCCGCCAACACGCACTGAGGCAGGCGCAGCGTTCATTCAATTCCTCTAATACTCTCTCAGTAATGAATGGAAGTCTGTATTGCCGCAGTGGGACGTATAAAGGCTCTAGTCATAGCTATAGCTCTCCAGCACGTGGGAAATAGGCACTTAAAATTGCAATCTGCAATGTCATTGACGCCGGTATGGATTTTTTTTATACACTCACCGGCACGGAAACTTGGCCACTCGTGAATTTGCTGATTATTTGCACTGAAACGTTTTTTTAACAGTAAATTAAGGGTAGATGCATTCAATAAGTGTCTCTAATGGTTTTAGAACATAGAAATTTAATGTTTACTTCACCGAAATTTTTCTTTTCAAGATAACATGTTTTCACTAAAATTAACATCTTTCCATTGTCACTTTAAAAACACTACAAAGTTAAAAATTAAGTCTGTTTCTTTATTGTCTATCAGTTTTAATATCGGGTGTTTCCTCCTCTAGCCCTGATAACCGCTTGCATTCGATCTGGCATGCTTTGAATGATGTTTCTGACATCAACTTGCGGTATGCTGTCCCAAGCGGCCAGCGCTGCATTTCGGAGCTCATTTAGAGTTTGTGGCGGTTTGGAGCTGGACTTTATCTTTCTTTTGAGCATACCCCATACATGCTCAATTGGATTTAAGTCCGGGCTACGAGCTGGCCACTGTAATTTTTGTATTCCAACCTCTTCCAGATATTCCTCTACACAATGTGCGACGTGCGGGCGTGCATTATCGTGCATGAGGAGGAATTGGTCGTGTCCAATGAATCCCGAATAAGGCATTACGTGCTCCTGAAGAACTTCCTCGATGTATCGAGTAGCTGTAAGCCGATTATCGACGATGACCAACTCTGTACGTGCGTCGGAACTTACACCTCCCCATACCATTATTGAGCCTCCATGGAAACTCACAGTTTGGGTGGTGGTAATGGGTAGAAACCTTTCTCCTCTTTTTCTCCACACTCGTCTCGACCGTCTGGAGCACGTAAAGCTATTCGACACTCATCTGTGAACAACACTCTAGCCCATTGCTCGTGGGTCCAATTGACATGTTCTCTTGCGAACTGAAGTCGGGCTACTCGGTGCTGTCTGAGAAGTTCTGGACCTCGTGCTGGTCTACGAGCTTTTAAATTCACTTCCTCCATTCGTCTTCTCACCGTACGCTCACTAACATTAACGCCTCTTGCGATTTGGAGCCGCTGGCGTATCTCAACAGCGGTCAGGTAGCGGTTTCTCAAAATCTCCATAACAATAAAACGATCGTCCCGGGCCGATGTGCACCTTACGCCCCCACTGCCTGGCCTGCGGGTGTAGCGGCCTGTCTCCTGGTATCGTTTCAGTGAATACTGCATTGAGGACCGTGGTACGTTAAGCACAATAGCAACTTCACGCTGTGTCAGCCCTTGGTCAATTAATGCTACTGCTTGTGCAACTTGTGCTGGTGTTAATGGCATTTTTATTGGCTTTAAAGCACCTTTAGTTATTTAATTAAGACACAAGATCACAATAATTGAATAACCTTACAGTAAACTTTTCACAACACACAAATTTAAAATGTGAACTTAGTCGCTCAAATGACCCGATTCAACTAAAAATTAAAGAATTCGTCATGGTGCACTTAAACATAATGAATTACCCTCTTGAACTTGAGGGTAAACATTTTTTGACATACTTGCATAACAAACATTCATCAGAAACACTTAAAGCTTTTGCTATCGCGAGATAACTGCTTGGCCAAGTTTCCGTGCCGGAAGAGGGGGGCAAACGAGCATACGGTCTGATGTTGATGACTACCGCCGCCGACGAACATTCGCTACACCAGAGGAATGCAGGTGCGTTGCCGGCCCTTTAGAAAGGAGTAAGCTCTTTTCTTGAAGGTCGCCAGGTCATATCGGTCCGGAAAAATCGCCGGTGGTAAACTATTCCACAGAAAGGTCGTAGGCGGAAGAAAACTCCTAATGAAACGTACTGTGGTGGACCGCCAAGCATCCAGATCAACCATCATCCAGATCCAGATCCAGAGGGAGGTGTGCCGCGTAGTGCGTGCATGAAATTTGGCGGCTGGGATTAATCAGAACAATTCCTCAGAGCACTCTCCGTGATAGTTGCGATAAAATACGCAACATATCTTCGCAACCAACTTTCTATCCATTTTTAATATCCAACTTTGGTTGCTCAAGTTGTAATATTTCAGGCAACTATTTCTTATTTAGGCTAGCACTGTCCTACACTGGCTTAATAAATCATTTTACTAGGATATTGACCCTTTTATTAAATTAAAGCATTTTACCATTTTATTTGCGTGATAGAGCCAGGCTGCAGTTATATTAGTAGTACAGTTATGAACAGTTACGAATGGGTCGGCTCGACCGGGGAAGAAGCACGCTCTCAGAATACTAGCGTCGAATAGTAGCTTAATGCTGCTGTGTTTCGTATGGTGAGTGTAGAGAACCGGAGACCATTTTTACTGGAAACGAGGCATTCCTTCTAAGTCCTCACGGGTGACAACGCATCTGAATTTTGATTCGCAATCGAGCATAGATATAGATGTCTATGGGCCACAGCAACCACTTACCATCAGATAGACTGTGTGCTTGTTTGTCACCCTGTCCTATAAAAAAACTAACTTTCCGATGAGGGTAACTTCAATTGAAATTTTGAATGTAACTCAGAATCGGATTACAGTCTAAAAAAAGAACAAAAAAAATTTATACTTTTTATTCCGTTTTAAAATATACATAAACTTGTTATTATATTCATTATTTAGTAGAGCAACATTATTGCCCGAAATGTTAAAGTTTTTAAAATCCGATGTTGATAAACAAGAGTTTTTACCAAATAAAGTAAGATTACTTAACACAAGCAAAGTTCAAGATACAAGGTCAACGGTATGTGTTTAACAAGCGTACTCGTTTTAAGTGGGTCATTCTTAATGTTAAACCGTCCCTGCTCGTTGCCTATTAGTTTAGTCTCATTACACTTAAGGTACTTATTACGTATTCTATGTTGCAAGTAGTGGAACTAATGTTTTACAAACATTTCACACTATATGTCCCACTACGGGGCACATTCTTCACACTCTTCTCATTTCTGAGAGCATTATAGGGTAAAAAAGTGCCCCAATGCATGTTGTTGAACTTTACATGACGTCGAAAATATTTTTATTTTTCTTATTTCTCAGACATGCAGGTTTCCTCACGATCTTTTCCTTCACCGCCGGACACGTGGTAAATCAGTACTTAAAATTATTGCAATTAACAATTTCATTGGTGTCGGCGGGGATCGAACCCGGGTTGCTCGCGCACTGTGAAATTTACAGCGAGCGCTAACCTTCTGAGCTACTACGGTGCAAACTAATATTAAACCGTAACCGATTTCCAGACCAATTTCATAAATCAAGTCTGTCTATTTATTCTATGTTATATCTCTATCAAAGTTTTTTTTAATAGAATAAGGGTGTCAAGCGAACACACAATCCACCTAGTGTTAAGTGGACGCTGTGGCCTATAGACATCGATATCTATCCTCGATTACTAATCAAATTCACGTATACAATAGTATGAACGTACCCAGATGGACTCTAAGGAACAAAGGAATAAGGAGCCTTACTGCTTAATTTAGAAGAAATCATCATAGTAAAAAAGAACGAGAGAGCCGCTATAATTATAACTATTTCTTTTTAGAACTCACCAGATAAGAAAATAAAAATATTGACTATTAGATATCACTATATAGATATATCTATGCAATGAAGTATTAAAGGAAATTGATAAATTAAAACTGAAATAAACCACATAGCATAGCGTGATTAGCGTGCAATAAATTTTGTTCTTAGCTATTAGAGTTCAGATTGTAACCGCAGAATTTCTACAACATACTAAATATTTAATAGCGCCGATACGATAAATGCATGCAAAAAGTTTCTTTGTGACTAATCTATTTCATATTATGCTTAGGTCTTCGGATATACATGGTTGACTGGCAGAGAATGCCATAAGGCATTTAGTCCGCCCTTTATATCCCTTAGTATAAGGTGTATAATAAAGATGAAATAAATAAATATACCTACATAGCAGTGAAATTTGTGACATCTCAGTAATGTAAGATATAAGTAGTATATGTAGTAGTAAATAAAGCAAGTCACCAAATTGATGAAGACTCTGCTCATTTCACACACACACACAGAGTCGTTAGACACATTCATACGGTCGTAATTAGAAAAATGTGCTAGAGCACGTTCAATACATTTTTCTAATGTATATGTAGCATCTATATGCTACATGTATATAATTGCAGCATGAATACGGCAGCTCCAACGAAGTACGATCCCTCTCGCACAGAATGGCAGTGTGAAACACCAAAATTATGTATATGTTGCATCTATATGCTAGATATACATAATTGCAGCACGAGTAGGGCAGCTCGACCGAATTAGGATCCCTCTCGCACAGAATAGCAGTGTGAAACACCAGAATAATATTGCTGTGTAACGTATGGTGATTGTAGAGAACCGGAGACCTTCTTAGTGGTAATAAGGTATTCGATCATAGTCCTCTGGGGTGTCTTGTCTTGTTTTGTCTGATTCTTAATCGATGGTGGATGTAAATGCATATGGGCCATAGCATCCACTTACCATCAAGTGGGCTATGTGTTAATTTTTCACCCATATTTAATAAAAAATATTTTGTGTATAAACCTTAAATACTACTCTACACTAAAGTTCTCTCCTTGTAGCATGTATACGTTGATATCACTCTAGTATGTATTGATCGCAACCATTACCGACCAGAACCCCATGTCACGGATAATAGAATACAGTGTACACAAATACATCGTAAATAATTGAATACACTCGCACATTTTCCCTCTTTATTATTCTTCGTTTTAATTATCCCGTATCGTTGTGTAAATATTATGAGACCAGCTCTCAAGAACTTGCGGTTTTTTCGTTGTTTGTGTTTGTCGTTATCGCTGGCTTTATAGTTAGCAGAAGCAGTTGCGGACTTTGCTTTTTTGTGATCATGCCTTACGCATTACTTCATATTCCATTCAATACGGAATTATCCTTCTTGTTAAAGATACGATACAATATGTTTTAATGAAGCTTTGCTTGGACTTCCCTGACTAATTTATTAAAGAAAACATGTTTTTAATTTTGGTTCTCTAAAGATAATCTTGTAATGACAGTAAATTGTTATTGTGCAAGTTATTAAAAGTGTACACAATGTACTCAATTTTTTATCTTTACGGATGGTTTTATTACGTAAAAATCATGGTGCTAAACGAGGCCATAGTCCACTTGATTGCATACAGTACTGCAGACCATAAAGATCTATATTTATCCTCGATTGAGAATCGAAATAAAGACGCGTTACCACCTTTGAGAACTAAATTGGCATGCATTGTTACCAGTAAGAAAGGGTCTTCCGATACTTGTCACTCACCATACGAAACGCGGCAGCATTATGCTATTATTTTACGCTAGTATTATTTGCGGACGTTGCCCTTCCACGGTCAGGACGACCCAATCGTAAAGCAGACGATACCACGTGTATATCCTTATGTCAAAAATACATATAAGATTACTTTCCAATTACATATTATAACAACGAAAAAATCTATTGCGAAATATTTTTTTTATAACATTGGGTGACAAACGAACACACAGTCCACCTGATGGTAAGTGGATGCCGTGGCACATAGACATCCACATTTATCCGCAATTATGAATCAAAATGCAAATGTGTTGTCAACCCTTAGGACTAAGATGGAATGCCTCGATTCCAGTAAAAAGGGTCTCCGGTTCTCAACACTCACCATACGAAACAGCAGCATTACGCTGCTATTTTACGCAGATGTTCTGTGAAAGAATGGTCCTGCCCCGGTTGAGTCGACACATTCGTGCTACAACTATAATATAGCCGCAGCGTGGATCTGCCAGTCTACCACGTACAAAAGTTTTAATCAGTGTATCCTGTATATTAGAAGCATTCTGTATACTATAGTTATTAGAAGTAACCACGCAATAAATAAAATAATAACATACTGATAATCACAAGTTTGTGTAATAAACTTTGCAACTGTAGATACATTTTAACTCTTTTTTATAGTGCATTGGCTCTCACGAACAAAAATGCGACGGCATTGCAAATACTTGAATATTCAACAAGTTTGGCAGATGTATACGTCGTATATCACAGTTTTTATTTCGTTTGGACCCTTTCGTTTGCAAAAAAATATCGGACACCCGCTTGTTTCCATCAAAGGGATTCGAAATTTATGTTCATCTAATCACAATATCATTAATTTTGAACTTGAATTTTGCTGAATTAAGGGGCGCATACATACACAGGTTGAAAATTGGAAAAAATAATTCCTAACTTATCGGCTTTTAAAATGTTGTTAAAATATTTTTATAATTACGTAATTTTGTTGATACCTATTATATAAATACTACAACGAAACATTTTAATCAGTAGGTATGTTTATTATAGCTTATAAGGTTCAATGCAGACATTATTGCGTCCAGATTTGAAACGTGGGAATGGGGAGCCAAATTAAAAAATTGCGAGGCATCTTAGTCCTCGAAGATGACCACGCACCTTAAATATTCTTTGTTAAAAGTCGACTTCTAAAAATCCACGAGCTCTTCAGTCTCTTGCCAAATTTTGGTGTATCTAAGTAAGAGTAAAAACCTATCAATTGCTATTTATAATTTTTGTTTATATAATTGTAAAAATTTCTCACACATTCTTTTAGAGAGTAAGTGGATAGTTATTACATAGATATCATCATTACACCTATCCTCGATTAAGACTCAATTCCCAGTTGCGTTGTCACCCCTGATGACTTAGTAGAAATACCTGGCCATTGTAAAGGTTTTTTTATAGGATAAGGGTTACAAACGAGCACACTGTCCGCCTGATGGTAAGTGGATTTCTGTGGCCCATAGACATCTACATTGGATTAAGAACCAAAATGCAGATGCATTGTTACACCTGAGGACCAAAATGGAATGCCGCGATCCCAGTAAAACGGGTCTCCGGTTCTCTACACTCATCATACGAAACGCAGCAGCATTAAGCTACTATTTTACGCTGGTTTTCTGTGAGAGCGTGGTCCTTTCCCGGTCGAGCCGATCCATTTATGCTACAACCTCAATATAGCTGCAGCGTGGCTCTACCACGTAAAAAAGACCTTTTAAGGGTCTTATAAAATTATCTAATTTTGCTATGAAGCAGTCATTTCAGAGAGTGCGGTCCTTCCCCTATTAATACGTCTCATAGGCACCACGCATGAAATAATAATAATAATAATTCTACACCAGGAGCTCGTTCTGAAATACGATATCGTGGACCGGAAATTGCCGTATTACAAGTACTTGCCGGAAGCCGTTATAGAAAATTACCGCGCCAGGCTCTACTGGGACCGGGCCATCATCACGGACAGGATTATTCTTGCGAATAACCCTAATATTGTGCTGATGGACCGGGCACTGTCAAGGATATTTTTGGTCGATATTACCATTCCGTATGACGAGAACCTCGTGAAAGCCGAAACAATTAAACGAACAAAATATCTGGACCTGGCCCACGAGGTGACCGACATGTGGGGTGGAATGCCGGCCGAATTTATTCTTGTAGTCGTCTCTGCGAATGGGCTAATCCCAGTCAGCCTCTCGGGTCATTTGAGGCGACTGGGACTCCGTGACGGACCGCTCCGGGCTCAAATGCAGAAGGCGGTGCTCCTCGATACCGCCCGCATCGTCCGCCGGTTTCTTTCCCTTTCCTCCTAACCCTCGGCCGTTTGGTCTCCCCTGCCGAGGGCCTCCATCTGATATTTATGTATATTTATCTTTTCATTTTAATTTATAATTATATATTTATAAAACCCAACCAGATGAGAAAACTATATAGATAGCCCACTGGATAATAATAATGTTTACCTTATTTACTATTACAAGTTTACATTGCCTTAATATTTTACGTTACTATTTATTTAAGTATTTAACGTTTACTACTACGTAACTATTTTAATTTGTGAGAGCCTGGTGTTAGTACTAGAAAAGGCCTTTGTGAAAGACCATTAATTATTATTCTAGTTAACACTCTGGTGCGGTCTATTCTTGAGTATTGTTCTTCATGTTGCAACCCCTCAATACAAAGTTTATATTAAAATGATTGAAACAATCATCAATAAGTTTCTGCGTCGCTTAGAGTGATATAATGCTACTGTAAACTCTATTATTGATAACTTAAACACTCATTATCCTCGAGAAACGCCGTGATAAACGAGATCAAATGGTGTACAAATTGCTACATAATATCATCGACTCTCCCCTACTTTTAAGCAAAGTGAATCTTGCGAAACTATTAGATATCTGTGGAAACTTCATTGATTTTAGAATTACTTTAATATGTTTTACGATGCTTTTTTATTGTACTGTATGATTCTCTTAAAAACGAATAAAAATGTCTAATCACCAGACTAGCATCCTTTAAAAAAAGAAATTCTCTACAAATGCGATTAAGTATGATTTGTATGCTTTACGTATATTTAAGATATTTATGCAATTTTACACATTACATACTCTTAATAGGGCACATAAAGTGATAAAAACATAACTAATTACTAACCCCTATATCACAAAATTTGGGAGAGAGGCCTATGTTTATCAGTGGATTTTTGAAGAGTTGTAATAATGATGATGATATTACGAAATGTTTACTTATGTGCCTTACCGCTGTGCCGCTGCATCACGCGGCCGCACGCCCGAAAAGTAAACGTCAAACCTCTAAATTTATTTTGCTCAAGGAGTGTCTTATTGTAATTTATTGCATGCGAAATAAGTTCCGTGGAAAAAGGCGAGGGGCCGGGGCGAATACGCTCTCAATTTGCAAACATTATACTCCCGCCTTCGTTTGACGATTTACGACGGTATTTTTTTTTTAATTTTTTTCACGTTTTCGAGGCCCATTGTGTTTGGAACTTAATAGCGTTGACGAAACGGGTTAAATTTGATATTGTCCATAAAAATTATATTTAAATTTTTCAATCTTCCTTATTTATATTCTTTTAATATTTATTTAAACACATTTTATAAATTCAAGAAACTAAAAACTTCATTCATATAAACATCGCAGACAGAATAAACTTTAATAATAAAAATGGATGATGTGAAGTTATAAAATTTACTGTACTTTATATTTCCTTAGAACTCCTTTTTTACCTAAGAGTTCATCTGATTTCTCTTTATAGAATAAGGACGACAAACAAGCACACAGTCTGAACCTGATGGTAAGTACAAGCTGCGGCCCATAAACATCTACATTTCTCCTCGATTAAGAATCAAAATGCAGATGTATTGTCTTGCATTTAAGATAGATTACCTCGTTTCCACGAGGTAATCCATCTTAATCAGTAAAGGATATTGAGTTCTCTTCACTCACCATACGAAACAAAGCAGCATTAGCTGGTATTCTGCGAGAGCGTTCGGTCGAGCCAACTCATTCGTGCTATAGCCACAACATAGCTGATGTGTGGCTCTACCATCTACAAAAGAGTTAACAACCCCTTCATGGTTACATCTGCCCCCAAACAGCAGTGAACCCACTGCGGTGTTCAGGTTTCTTTTCATAAAAGAGGCAGATTAATTCCAAGCTGTAAGGCTGGTATTAATTCATTCTTACTACGTTAAACGTGAAACCTCTTTAACGACAGCTCCAGGTGTTCAAGTGCTACTTGTAGCCCATTACCGTCAGTTAGACTAAAGATATTAATAGTTACTTTGCAATCATCCGCTCAATTAACTAAAATGATCTGTCTTACCTAGTTTGAGGAGCACCTCCCGCCCTCCCTTAATTGCGTGTACTAATCCCGTCACCACTAATCCCAGCACCACTACTCCCAACACCATTATTCTAGGAAAGACACACCATCATCGATAATACGACACGTGCTTCGCCTCTAAACGAGGCATCTTCAGGTGATATAGACTCTACTCTACTAATTAGCGGTCAGCCGCCGTAGAGTTAGCTTGTTAAACATTTTATTACAATTAAAAATACTCCTTTCCATTTCCATATTGTTAGCCTATAGATAATCAATTTTAAAACGTAGGTGTAAATCAATCGAAGCTGTTATATAACCTATAGAATGAAGATATCATACCAATACGCAAATAAAACTGGCAATAGCTCGACGTGCGATGGTTTGAGGTCAAGGATAGCACGTGACGCGTGAACCGTCAGTAATTCGTATTGCATCCCATTCGCATTTATGATATATCTCTCACGAGACAATGGCTCCGCGTGTTTTTTTTTTCAAATCGATAAGTTGCCAATCTCATTAATGGGGTAGCTTTTCACTGAAGTGCAATGCTACAATTCACTGAGATCACGTATTTATGTCGTTCTGATTTTAAGTCATGTATATACAATATGTAACGTAATTAACGCACACCTTCCGACACCCCAATTTATATTATGTTATAATCAAATACATACACTGAATTTTTAGTTAAACATTTTTATGCACTGATTATTTATCAAATTAGTTATACTAATTCCAGAAGAATATTGTGGTCACAGTACAAATCCACGAACGTAAAGACTAACGTGCTTGAAATAAAAATCATTTTTCTTTATTTTTATTGAATGACAGAATTAGTAATAATACAATTAAAACTGCACTCTTAAAAGTCTTATTGCCTTAAGTTACGGTCTATTTCAGTTTGTTTTGACTGTACAGATTTAGTGTGACTGTACTGTACTTAGTTTTAATTATTTTTGGGATATAAAATTACCTATATTAAAAATGTTAGGAATCGATTCAGTAAACGATTCTGAACAAACTATTTTCTCAAATTGCGTTAATTATGTTACGTGTTGTATAGGTGCATAACCTTTTGTGTGTATATAATACTTTTTGCTTATAATACCATCTTTAGATAAATGAATCTTGTCGTGTGGTAACGGCTTGAGAAAACGTTGACCGTTGGAAATGCCAGAAATACCTTCTGGGTTCCGATGGGAAACTGTAGATCATTTTGTTTATGCTAGACTTAAAATAGACTGGCGACGGGCAGCGGCGTTTTAAAGTGCGAGGTGTTCGGTACTACGATCGTCAATCACTCCGACTGCTAAGCGTGACGATTTGGGCAAATCCTTCCCAGAACGGAAGAGGCCCATGCCCAGCGGTAGTCTGGGCTGATAAAAACGAAGTAGACTTAAGGTGCGTGTACACCAGTCGATTGTAATAAACATCTTGTAATCCCTTTTTCATAAAATAAGCGTGACAAACGAGCACACAGACCACCTAATCTTTCTGAAGTAGCTACTGTGACACATAAACATCAAAATGCAGATTCTTTGTCACCCCTGAGAACTAAGATGGAATGCCTTGTTTCCGGTAAAAAAGGTCTCCGATTCTCTACACTCTCTATACTAAGCACAGAATGAGGATCCTATTCTACGCTGGTATTCCGTGAGAGCTTGGTCATTCGCCGGTCGAGCCGACCCATCCGTACTACAAACTATAATATAGCTGCATCGTTACTCTACCACGTATAAATTCATATGATTTGTACAGGAATTTCATAATGATGGCGCTTTATAAGAATAACCATTACTAAAATACGCCAATAGTTTCCCACGAGTTAACTTTTACCATATACCGGTTTTGTATTGATTCCCGCTATGGAACTGTTAAAAGTGTTAATTAAACATGTACAAAAAAGAATAATTGCGTCGACGAGCATTGTAAGTTGTAAACGGATCGATCTAGCGAATTGGTCGCATTATCTCCATTATATTTAAAGCTATATTACGTGATTCTGAAATGTATAATCATAAATAATGATGATGTACCTATTACGCAATCAATTTGTCGAAACTAGGAAGTCATATTGTTATTAACAAATATATCGTTTATTTTAATTGTAGTAAATTTTACGCATATTGTATTAATCATAATTACGTAATATTATACCTAAGAAACACCTGTTGAATGGATTTGCCATAATCTTCGATGTTTCTGACTTTAGTTTGGTTATTTTGCATCCAGCGTAAAGAAGATTACAGCATCTAATTACGAGAATATGCGGAGTTAAGTCCAAACCAGCGCATTCCTTTGCTCTCACGGGATAATGACACTTGAGTAAAAGTTGTTTACGATTCTTTTTGCCGTAAATTCTTTATGTCAATAACAAGAAACGTCCTACAATTATTATAACGCCAATTTTAAACATCCAGCAAACAAATTAACTATATATAACTAAAGGCCCTTCCAATTTTCTTAAAAAAACATTTGGCCTATTTGATGATTACATCAACTTTTCAAAGATATTATCAGTCCGAGATGCGGTTGTCTCTCTAGGTTGCAGTGCGATAGTTTAACTCACTTAGTAATAGTTATTAGTAATGTCTAGTCTTAAATACCATTATTATTTATGTATATCTTATTTCAATTATAATATGTTTGGTTGTTTTGTTACGGCGTGGCGGTATTTTTCCGTGTATGTGGTACTCCGGACTAACCTGCCTTCGATTTTATTTCTTTATTGTTATATTGGGAACGGCGATGAGATTGTTTAAGTAACAAGCAAACTAATAATCCACCTTATAGAAAGTGACTACCGCAGTCCATGATCACCTGCAACCAACGCAGCAGCCTCCTTTCCTCTGCTGCTGCTTTGTGGCAGAGTAAACTCCAAGTCTGGAAAGGAATATCAAAAAACATAAAACTGAGTTATGAATGCCGCTGTGCTAATGCGTGCACTCATTCTGCTTTCAAACTTATCAGGAAGCTGCCGCTGTGGTAAAAATTACCCAGAAACATTGTCATCGCCAAGCAAAATTTCGCAATCTGTACGTCTTAGAAAAAGAAATATGAAGAAATGTTTTATTGCTTTTTGCTTATCACAACAATGTAAAGAAGCCTTTGAGTCTATTAACCGCAAAAATACGCACAGGAATGAAGGCTTGAGATGAAACTACTTTTTTTTTTTACAAAATAGTTTCATCTTATCTAATACACTATAATTCTGGCGTCTACTACTAACTAACTACATGCGTCGTCCAACTTTCCAAATAATCCAAAATCGATTTGTAGGAATGATTCGCGCGCGTAGTACTTAAGTTTGGCCGAGTTTGTCATTATACACAAACTGGCCAGATTGTCAGATGGTCATTGTAGATACAATGCACTTTGTATTTGACGGCTAGACGATTATTAGTTTTGTTTTTGACTGTGCACATTTAAAGGAGGCCGTAGATAGAAATGATAACATTTTAATAAAACGATTGTGGCCTTTTATAATCACAACCTTACAAGAAGTTTATATTCAAATTTCCTGGCGAATAAACGAGTTGTCAGGTTTTAGGGGTCTGTTCCGGTTAATCTGAAGACGTTTAAAGAAGCAGATTTGGTCAATGACATTCAATACCCTTCCAATATCGGATAAAATTTTATGTAAAAGGTCTTCGTAAACCGGTTCACCTTAAATCAAACATAATTACGATTGTGACTGAATGTATCGAATTATGGGAAAAATGCATTTTCGCTTGGCGTTGAAATTAAATAAAATTCGCTCTACAAAAAAATTAATTTCTAATTGCAAAATTTTTGCTCAGTATTTTTAACTCCTGGCATGTTCGTTATTAGAGATGCTGTTACCTAACCACTCGGTCGTTCTACGTGTATAGGTAATACTTGATTATAGGCATCCACTCTAGCCAGAAACAAGATATCGTCTCAGCAAATGACTGTAAAAAAGGAATAACCAATACCTTTCACAATCTTTTTCTTCTGACCATAACCATCCGCAGTAACCGCGGAACGAGTGCTTGTAGGTTTTTATGTAAATCGTTATTACTATCGACATCTAAATCTAGATGATTACACCTTTCATTTTTATAGTATCTTTATTGTGCTTTTACTTAAAGCTTTCGGCTGAAGGTTGTTTTTGTAGGTACATTGATATGGCCGAAGATTAGCCTTTAAACGTTTTATTCGTGTCTCTTTTTACGAAGCAATGCAGTTTGGAACATCGGACGAATTTGAACGAAACGACTAACAAATCGCTTTTACGAGATAAAAATGCGTCATATATAAAGTGAGTAATAGCTCGTTCTTTTTATAATAAAAATTAAATGCTGACAGTTTAAAAAGTTACAACAACTTTTATTAAACGGTATTTACTAAATTTATTACGCTTACGATGTTTATATCGTATATGTGTGTTTTATTACGGGTATTTTAAATATTACATTATTACCTATAAATTCTATAAGGGTTTTATTCGATATCAAGTAAAATATTTATAAACAGAGGAAATAACTATCATACAACATAATTAGTATCTATTGTAATATTATATAGAACGATCGGGCATACCCAATTTATCAACATTACATCGATCGATAAATAAGCAACGCCTTTGAATACTTTTAAAAAGAGGTTAATGACCTAAAAAAGATTTGCAGAGCGTTATAAAAAATAAATATCTAATATCTTTATTCATAGAAATTAAATATAATATTTATTTGAAGAGTTTGAAAATATACTTTTGGAAGTTGTGAAGTCGCAAGAGTTCGCGTAAAAGCAGTCTCAAGATGTCTGCTGTCAGCTGCCACAACCAAACTCGTCATAAGTTGTCACTTTTCGCAACGTTAATGAGATCACAGTTCGATTGTTATGAAAGTTCAAGAGGACACAGGAGACACGTAAGCATATACTCTTTTTTTTTTCAAAATTAAGTCTGACGTACGAGCAAATAGTCGATTTGATGGTAAACACATGCCTTAGCCTGTAGATACAGCCTACAAACCTCGATTAAGTATTGCAATGCGGACGCGTAGTCACCTCGAAGGACTTAGATGGAATGTAGCATTACGAAAAAAGGGTCTGCGGTTTTTGTCAATCATCATACAAAGCGCAGGAACATTATACTGTTTTACGTTGGTATTCTGTGGGCATAGTCCTTTCCCGGTCGACCGACTCTTGTAGCTACAGGTGGCTTTTTATTAAATTTTAAAATACATTATATTGTCACGTCATATGCTTGTTACAAACTTTAAATTATTATTGCGACATTATTCGTATCGAAGCACCCATTTTTATTTTTACGACTATCAATAGACCACGTGAATAGCGTGGACACTGCCCTTTAAGCATGGATATGATGCGATCTCCAACGGCCGTATAAACCATCCATTGTCCTGTTAACCGTCTGTCGATTTATTTAGTGAACTATGACCGACGTCGCGGCCCATACGTCAAGGCCCATTGTTCGACCCAAAATTTTATAGATCCGACTTTTTATGTGGGCTTTTTTTTCGTTTCTAAACGTTGTGCCATTGTTGACCTGTTGTATTCATTAGTATTACATTATACGAATGGTATTAGTTTTTTTTTAATCAATGTGGTGCCGTCATGCTGTTCTTATTGAGCGGAATGTGTATTATTAGATAGGAATAGGATTAAGTAGGTACGTTACAACATATTACGTTGATAGTTTTTATATGGAATATAATTATGTTTCTTATCCGCAACTGTAGTAGTGTGTCCTTGTGCATGTAAGCTTTCAAAATCATTTTTTACACATTTAATTATATGTTTTTAATGAGGAAAATTATCCGAATTTGAATTTTTTCAAAGCTTTAAAAATTCATAGCTCTGAAAATATATCGTAAAAAGTCATAGGAACATTTTTATTCGTATTTTATCGAAGAATATAAAAATATCTTTCAAATTTTATAATTTTTCTTTATATATTTTAGTGAGTCAAAATTATCGGAATTTGGAATTATTCAACTTTTAATAACTCCGAAAAAACTAACTTTATCGTACGAAGTCTACTATTAGGACCTTTTTTTATTAATATTTCATTAAAGAATATAAAAAATGTCCCCTTTGATAATAACAATACCTTGCCATTGAAAAAAGAAGTCGGTTTAAACATTTTTGCACCGAGTTGCTCCATGGCAACATGCATTTATATCATCAGTAGGATAATTTGAAGAGAATTGCTTAAAAAATTGAAGTGGAATAGTTTTTGCTAGTCATGCGCCGAGTCCTCCTGGACTATATAGCGTACGATAACGAAAGTTTTTCCATGTGTGAGTGAAATTCAAAGTGATATTCGATCGTGAAAAAACCCGGCTTATCACGGCACAAGCAAAGTTATTATGACGAAGCATCCCACATTCGTTGCATCACGCCACGATCTCTCTTTTTACGAAATGGACAAAAAATAGTTAATATTGGATTAGTTATAGATCGAATGATTGATACTCTTTTAACATACATGAATAACTGCACTACCAGGAGAATTTTCGATGCGTTGCTGGCTTTAAAAAAAGAGTAGGCTCTTTTCTTGAAGGTCCCTAAGTCGTATTGGTCCGGAATAATCGCTGGTGGTAATTGATTTCACAAGGAAGTTGTGCGAGGAATAATACTTCTTGTAAATCGCACAGTGGTGGACCGCCAGTTATCCAGATGGTATGGATGGTATCTCGAGTTTTGTCGCGATGTTGGGTGGTCAAATTGAGCGCCTGGAATTAGTCCGAATAATTCCTCTGAGCACTCGTCGTGGTAGATGCGATAGAATACGCATAGAGATAAAACATCTATTCGCAGCGTCAGTGAGTCGTCAAGCCATTCAAAAAGAGCTCGATCGCTGCCGATTCGAACCGCTCTGCGCTGGATGCAATCAAATGGCAAGAGCTGGCACTAGGGAACCCCGGCCCAGAGATGGGAACAGTATTCCGTGTGTGACTGTAAAGTTTGCAGGTGGTGTGCCGCCATGAAATACAATTTATTATAATAACAATAATTAATTTGTACAATTTTTCAAAGCTACATTCCAAGTGACCACGAAAATTAACGTCATTCGATATGTCGACGTCGAGGATTCTGACACAGTCTGAGACGACATGTGGAGTGCCCTGAAACTGAGGAGATACGACAAATCGTTTTTTTTAGCGGTAAACGCGCAAACTTGTGTCTTCTGAGAATTGAACTGGACTAGACTTTAGTCGCTACGACGAACTCAAAGTCACAGTGAAAATATTAAAGCAGCTTATAATATCGCCTTCACAAAGTTTTAAGAGGGTAATCGAATTAACAGTCAGGGCTAGTACATGTTACTTCAATGATGGACTCATTAAATGATTTTGTTCTGACCCGTAATTCGAACCCGCTACCTCAAAATCAACTGTCTCGCTACGACGTCAATAATAAATTATGATCGATATACATAAGCAGACATTTTTTATTTTTTTTAATTAGTTGTATTTGTAAAAAACGTGTACTATCCGACAAACTAATTGCAATTTGGCGAGGTAATTTCTTCGGTAATGTACCTAATTTCATTGAAATAAATAAATTAAATAAACAAAATATCTTAGTAGCCAATATTCGAGATCAAGCTCGAGTGGCTTCGAGTACCGTACATTTCAAATAGTACTCGGGCTCAATTGGCGTAAATATTTCATAAAAACAAATGATGTACATCGTTTAGAATTAGTTGAATGGATTCGGTTCGTTTGTAACGAAGCACGGCGCCAACGAAGGGTCGATCCCAGATAGAAGAAGCTATTTGCATCTCTAATTTGATATTCGAGGACCTCGGCCGTACTCGTCTCCATTGTCGGCGTTCGCTATCGCCCGTGTATTCAAATGGCACCTAATATTATTTCTAGGGAGTTTCATCTGTTCGAATAAAAACAGCTTCGTTTGCCTAAGGATATGTTTACATAGTACGTGTACCTTTTGTGCTTTTTTAATTAAATAATCACACCAATATATTCCAAACTACTACTGCACGGCGGTCTATAGACATTTATCTTTTAGACTTTAAATAATATATTGTTTTCTTTTCGTACTTTCTATACAGAAAGGCCCGTTAGCGTAGTGGTTAAGCGCTTAGTCGCAAGTTTGATTCTGACAAATAGATGTTAGTAAGACTATCGAATAATTGTTTCAGTCAAAAATTTCTAGTGTGTAATATTTTGAAATTTTTGTCGAGGTAATCATCGTCATGAGCCCGTGAACCACCGATTCCACCGCTGTAAACTTCTGAGTATCCGGTTTACCGTTCAAAACATTAGCGTTCTTACATATAAAAAGTTCTCTTTTCACTCTAGAAAGGGACAGAGATAAATAGAGATAATTAATACTTAATAATAAACGATACAATGAAATAAGTAAGAACGAGAGAGGTGTGTCAGAATCGTGCCAAATATAATTCGGTATACTCTGCTTACCCTTCTAGGTAAGTGGCATGAGAGTTTATGTTATGTTTATGTTAATATCTGATTATAAGCAAGCGATAACCAGCGATTGTAAGTAAGGCTGAAGATTGTTAAAGTTTAACGTGTTTCAACACATTTCTTGTTGTAACAAATTTAATTGAAGTAACTTAATCTATTGAGGCCATCTTTATGATGTATTTATGATACACTTTGTCATCTATTTTTAATTCATGATGTTTATCTTATAAAGTCTGACAAAATAGAGATTACGTGTACACAATGCTTTAAAAGCACGCGATCATTTGACGTTGATGTTTGAGATTTTAGCGCGGCGTGGTGTTTTCAGAAAGACAGCTGCTCCAATTTTCTTTTTCTTTTGTTTGAATTTGGACGCCGTCATCGAAAACAATTTTATTTGAAGAGGCCGACAAAGTTATGTAAGAGCGTTATAAGAAAACGACAAGAGTCGTCATAATAATTGGATGAACGGTAAATATGTTTAGTAATATGTCGGGAAAAAGTTTATTCGTATTTTGTTTGTATAAAATTGAAGAAAAATATCTTTGGTTGTAATGTTTGTATCTGGCTGCTTTAATTATCAATACATATAGAACATTAAGTAAAAGAAAAAGTAAAAAACACTTTCCTGCCATTTTTCTAAAAATTTTCTTTTACTGTCCGCCAAAATAAGAGAATCTAATGAAGAAATTCAATACATTCTGAAGTTTTGAAAAAAAAAATTGACTGTTATGGACCTAATGCAGTGTCAGTAAGAATAGCACATCGTAGAGTAGTCAAGCGTTTTCAGTCCGGGATTTCGATGTCAAAGATGCAAGCTCGCTCTGGTCGCCCTCATACGGGTTAAGTCAATGCCATTTTTGAAAAAGTGGAGCAAGATCGGCTAGTTACGACAAAGCCTAGGAATTGAGGATTGACCACGAAACAGTTTTGACCCATTGAAAATAATCTGGAAAGCTCGACATTTGGGTACCACACGAGCTCACTGAAAGAAACCTAATAAATCGTATATTTATTTACAATTCTCTGTTGAAACGTAATAAAACCAAAAGTAAATATATCGATATTTTAACATCATTGATATAAAATGTGAACTGATAGTCTCTAAACAAATTTTGCATGGGTGCTGCAGGCTGGGTGTTTGAATCCCGCACAATATACTTATATTGTGCTGGATTTCGTTGCTACAAAACATTGTTTTAGGTCTGATTATTTGTTCGTATGCTTTTTTATGTATTTAAAACACTTCTAAGAGATAGAAGAGGTTCCTAGTGTAGGTATCATGTTTATTATGAAAAAAAAAACAGAAGTCGCAATATCAATGACAGTCAAGTTGGACTAATATTATATTAAATCCCAACAAAATTATGAGTTACCTGATATATTGTATATCATAGTTTCAAAAAATAATTGAATAAAAACTACCTACAACTTACTTAACTTTGACTTTTTTAAATTACAGACTTAAGATAGTTTAGAAAAATGTTTAAAAATCTGTGCCGGCATCGTCGCCAACAAATAATAATTATTGTAACTGGCAAATACTGAAATATAAATGCCGCTGACCCCATTTGCTTTTTTTTTACTTCTCTTTGTCTATACTCTAACCCATTTATGTGTTCTCTATAATTTTTTTCATGAAATGATCTTTATAAATTTAATGACGTACAAACTTTGAAATTAGAAATTAATTTTATTTTTAAAAAGTTGACTTATGAAACGAAAGTGTCCTTTTTGCCATGTAACAACGTAAGGGACTATTACTACTGCTACCCGTATCATCCAGTAGATGAGGTAAGGTGTCACAGGGAAACTGAAAAAGAAGATGTGAAGCAACATGTTTCTGGTAACAAAATATTTAGAGAGAAAAGAAAATTAAATAAAAAGGTTTTACTCGACAGAGTACACTATGACAGATTGTTTATTTTAGTTCTAGACCATAGGTAGGCAAACCTATGTACCTATGTATGGGTACCTATGTTCAGCAGTGTACTTTAATAGTCTATAAATTATGAATAACGAAACCTTTCAAAATATATCTTTTTAATATTTTATTGGCTTAAAAATCTAATAAATCTAATAATAAAATGGCTAACTTAATAATTAAAATAATTTTTCGGCTAATTATTCAAAATGAGCGACGAATTGAATAAAGAACGAGAATTTGACAGACGTTTCTTAATACAGCGACGTTCAATTACACGGCTTTCTGCAAGCGGTCACAGCACGCCAAGAAAATTCGACAGGCCGGTGTTTTCTTTCACTTTTCGACAATATTAAATAAACCGCGAAGTTATTCTTTGATCTATTCAGAGATGTTCCACTTTTACATTTTACTATCAGGAAATGTCCTTCATCGACCCATTTTATTAATGCGTGCTACAAATTGTAATATAATATTAACTCGTCCACAAGGCCATTGCTCTTATCGTCTCATTTTCGCGTCTATTCAAGTCAGTTCATCACGATACACGACATGAGAGCCGTTCTTAATATCATACGATGAAATTTAAAAATATATGACCATTGACTATTATTTATATCATCATACCTTTTTATAATAGTGATAGTCATAATTCTAATATTTATCACACCAAGAACTTATGATTAAAAGCTGAACGTAGGCCGAGTTAACTATGACATCAAGATCGACCTAAGTCTTTTTCGTGACCATGGGTACTGCAAAACGCTAGAAACGTCGGTATTACAAATAAATTACTGAATTAAGTCATGTAATGGCATTGTAAGAATATCCACTACGCCAAAATATCATCCTTTTAGTGCCGTAAGAGGCGACAGAGGGAATCAAATCAGGAGTTAAGCAGCAGCGCCTTCCTAACAACAACTAAAAATTAAAACTCCTACCTATCCGCTTGCCAAGCTTGGCAGTTGGCAAATCTATGGAGGAGGCCTGTGTCCAGCGGTAACGGTAATTAAATTAAACGCGTTTACTCATCCTTCAGAAATAAAATAAATAAAATATCTAATGAAGTGTTTTTTTGTCCACAGGTATTTGTGAAAAGTGTTTCCTGAGGTATTGATCTCATGTTCTCGACGCGCTCGTGCCGATAACAGTGTCAGTGCGTGGATTGTGTGGATGTGGAACGTTGAAAGCTGATCGAGCTGGCGTGGTACGGGGCCGGCGGGGGTGCGATGCAGGCGGGAGGGGGGTGGTTCGTCCCCTGGACGATGGGGATGCAGAAGTTCGCGGTGGCACTGCCGATGGGCGGTGTGGTGCCATTGGTGCCACCGCTGTTGGCAGCACTACCACCAGCTCCACCGCCGTTACGACTTATCGCACCTCCCCCATTGCCACATCAGTCGCAAATAGGAAGAAAGGTACGTGTTGATGGAAAACATAATATAGCCTATCTTGGTAGCGTATTGCTTCTCTACATAGTATAAAACAAAGTCGCTTCCCGCCGTCTGCACGCTTAGATCTTTTAAACTTCGCTACGAATTTTTATGCGGTTTTCATCAATAGACAGAATGATTGAAGAGGAAGGTTTATATGTACAAAACATGAACATGAACATGTCAAGATCCAAAAATTACGTGCAAAGCCGTGGCGGATCGTTAATAAAGATAATAATAGAAAGAAAAAAATCTTCATTTAATGTTGTAATCACAACGTACACTCGAAAACAGCATATATACATAGCCAGCATAAAAACGGTATCTTTGTACAAGATATAACTCATCAACTCTAAGCTATTCTAAATTATTGTTGTTTTTAATCATTTTCTTTATGAGCCCTTGAAGTTCTCTAAGACTGCTGGAGCCTCTCGTCTTGATACATTTGGTAGACTGATTGGCGGACGCAGTATCAAACGTTAGATGCTGCTGGTCTGAGTATTTTACGTCTTATAGGATATTGTTATTTTTTTTAATAGAATAAGGGTGACAAACGAGCACACAGTACACCTGATGGTAAGTGGATGCTGTGATCCATAGACATCCACATTTATCTTCAGTTAAGAATCAAAATGCAGATGCGTTGTCACCCCTGAGGACTGAGATGGAATGCCTCATTGTTTCCAGTAAAAAGGGTCTCCGGTTCTCTACACTCACCATACGAAACACAGCAGCATTAAGCTGCTATTTTACGCTGGTATTCTGTGAGACCGTGGTCATACCCTGGTCGAGCCGACCCATTCGTGGTGCAACCACAATATACCTACAGCATGGCTTTACAACGTAAAAAACCGTCGTCTATCGGAAACCTTTAAATCTTTCTGGAATTTGCATACTAGAGAGAGATAGAGAGAAAGAGAAAAAGAGGGAGAGAGAGAGAGAGAGAGGTAGATGGATAAAGAGATAGAGAGAAAGATAGAAAGAGAGAGAGCGCGAGAGCGAGAGATATAAAGAGATGGAGAAAGAGATATAAAATTATGGACTGAGACAGCGAGAGAGAGAGGGAGACAGAGAGAAAGGGAGCGAAAGAGAGAGAGAGAGAAAGAGAGCACCGCCACAAGACAGCCTCGGAAAGGAATTTTGAAATTATATCTGTTCTAAATAATATTTATTATTTAGAACAGATATAATTCCTTACTGAATAATGGTAAAGTAATATTATTATAATGGATTTGTGTCAAAGCGAATAAATATTTGTGTCAAAGCGTATAGACAGTAGCTCGAGCACGGTAGATTCACGTGCCAAATTTCGAATATCACTTGCGCATCACAACACATAAGCATCTTATATGAAAATAACGTATATTTAAGCCTTAGTTTACCGCAACTCTGACGGGTCACGACAGCGTTTTCAATATCCTTTGACACTCCTGTATAATCAAAAGGGAACGGGGAAAAACCTAATCTCTTTTGTTTGTGTGTTGACGACTATAATGACATAAGCTTAAGCACTCGTATTAAATTCTTTACTACCTACTCAAGCAGTCCGAGATTGTTGCTCATAGAATAAAACTAAATTTACGGATTTTATCGCGTTTATTTCACTACTTTTACTTATTTTTAATTCCCGACGTTTCGGGTGCTTTACAGCACCCATGGTCACGGGGGACTGAGATGTTTGACGTCCCAATGTCATTGTTAGTCCGGCTACCTTCAGTTTTTGAATATTAATTTTTGGTCCGATTTACGCAAAACGAGCTTATAGTATCATGAAGTTTTGCAGTGGTATGCTTAGGTTTGGGTTTAATTTTGTTAATTATAGGATCCCAAGCAGGTGCCAGCACCCATCCATCTTCTCTATTGAAATTTGGATGTTTGTTTAATTTCAACAGCCTCGCGTATAATCCTTGGTTGGAATCGGTGTTCTTTTGCGAGGATTTGTGGTTTATCAAATCTAATGTAATGGTGGGGACGATCTTGAACATGTTCGCAGACTGCAGACTTCCCGGAGCGTCGGTGCTTCACGTCAGCTATATGTTCTTTCACGCGGGTTTTTATGGATCTTTTTGTTTGACCTATGTAAAAGAGACCACATTCACAATCTAACTTGTACACTCCTGCATCTTGTAGAGGGATATTACATTTGACGGATGGTAAAAATTGACTAATCTTCTTCGGCGGCTTGTAGTATGTTTTAATGGAAGCTCGCTTCAAGATGTAGCCAACTTTGTCTGTGACTCCTCTGACATATGGTAGTACAGCAGGTACACGCTCGACTATGGCCGGCTTCACTCGGTCACTGTGACGTAGGCGCGGGACCCGAAGCTTGTTGTCTTGCCCCGTGACCATGGGTGCTGTAAAGCACCCGAAACGTCGGGAATTAAAAATAAGTAAAAGTAGTGAAATAAACGCGATAAAATCCGTAAATTTAGTTTTATTCAATGTGTAGTGTTTGCGTAAATTTAAGAAATCATATTGTTGCTCATAGTTGAAGGAAAAGGTGAGAGGGAAACCTGAATTTCCGGAAATTAAAGGAGAATGTGTGAATTCATTATTAAAAAAAAGTATTGTGGACAATAGCCTACTCTTTTACTCTTACAAAATAAATCAGGACAGGGTCTGTACCTAATCATGGAACTTTTATATACTTACTTTGTTGTTAATGCGTAGATATATGTAATTTTTTCGCAAAAGAAAACACTATCAACTTCCCCGACTCTCTTCTCAGAATACTTTCTGTATCGTGGGGATGGGATGGGATACATTCGACTGCGGGGTAACACAAGGGTTATGTACTAACTGCTGTTGCTACTGGCTTAAACCGCACGGTGGTCTCCATCAGTGTATACGAGATTTCCCGGGATCTCCGTTCGTAACGCAACCCGGGCCCCTCTCGTTTTGTTTTTGTCTCAGAATACATACCATAACCGCATTTATGTGTTTTTAAACAAACCTTATAGTCCCCAGAAGTGACCAGGAGCAACATCAGTGGTCAAAGTTGTGTAATATTTATTTTTTTATAAAATTTTAATGACAAAGGAGGTTATAGTCCAGTTATTGTAAGTGACCACTGCAGCCCATAGATACCTGCGACTAACTTCCAAGAAAGAAAGCTACAAATGCGTAGTCACCTCCGAGGACCAAGATAACCTAACCTAACACTTGTAATACAACTGCTTTCTATAATCTTCAGACAAACACCAACAGTGAACTGAGACGCAGAAATGCGTAAGGTGATACTTAGCCAGACGTACTTCTACACGGATAGATACTCCTTCCACCTAGTCTAATACTAGAATTTCAAACAATTGACGCCTCCGCCTGTCGCTTAGCACTGAGTTGCGCTTTACTCTTTACCACTACTTTACGGCTCCGTGGCGCTGTAGCTTAGCAATCACTTACAGCACTAAGGGCCGCGGGTTCGTATCCCGCACGGAACAAGTATTTGTATGGCCTACAAGTAATTGTTCTGGGTTTGGATGTTTGTCCTTGTGAAATTTATGTTTGTAAACTGCCTACGATACGGGAAAAAATCGTAGTGTGGAGGTAACGTTTTAAAAAAAATTCAAAGTTTTATGCTTCACAAAGGTTCACAAATGTTCATCAATTTTCAAAACATTACTTTTTGTCCGCCTCAGTAACCTCTTTTACGGCCTGTTCGAACGCTGCTATCGCATCTTCCTACGATGAGAATTGTACCTATAATTTCGTGACGTGGCTAAGCATTGAGTTGCAGCTCTAAGGACTGCGTGTTCGAATCCCGCGCGAAGCAAGTATTTGTATGGCTTACAAATAATATTTTAAACTGATTCCACTTTCCAGAAAAATGTTCTAGTATGGGAGTAACATTTTTTCTATGATAAAAAACCGAATCACACGTCAAATCCACAAAACGAAAACAAACAAAACGTAACATAACAAAACATTCGCTAGAAATCGTTTGATAGAGAACACAGATTAGCTTTGTGTAATTTTACAAAGAAAATAAGTAAAACAAGAAGTCCTCTTTCGCAATATATTACGTCACGAAAAAGTTTTTAGTGAACCTTTTTGTTATCTAATGATACACCGAACGGCTCCGACGTCGAGATATAAAGGATAAAGCAATTTGAAGTTTTTCACCCCTAAATTGTTATAAATGTACATATAATTCGGTGATCTATGTTGGTTGTTTATTTTATTTGATAACGCCGAATTTCTTTTGTAATTAAATCTACCTAATATAAACGAAAAAGTATATTTCTTTTCACTTTATTATTTCATTTATTTGACGTGAATACAAAGTTTATCTCGTTAGCAATTAGGTATATTATTTATGTGTTTAACACTCAGTTACACGCGCAGTTTATTGCTATATTATTAACGCCATGTTAATACATTGTACGTATATATATATATATATATATATATTGTGTGTGTGTGTGTGAGTAATAGGAATACTAATTTGGGATGTTACTCAACATTCGAAGACCTTGATTGAAACTACTTTTACGGATTTTATCGCGTTTTATTTTATTTTTTAATACCCGACGTTTCGGGTGCTTTTCAGCATCCCATGGTCACGGAGGACTGAGGTGACTGACGTCCCGATGTCAAAATTAACCCGGAGTACCTTCAGCTTTTTAATTATTGTCTTTGGTCCGATCTACGCAGAATGAACTAACTGTATTTTGAAGTCTTGCAGTGGTATGCTTGGGTTCAGTTTTAATTTTATTAATTATAGGATCCCAAGCAGGTGGTAGTACCCAGCCTCCTTCTTTATTGAAATTGGGATGTTTTTTAATTTCAATAGCCTCACGTATCATCCTTGGTAGGAATCGATGTTCTTTCGCGAAGATTTGTGGTCTATCAAATCTGATGTAATGGTTGGGGCCATCTAGAATATGATCGCAAACTGCATAGCCCACGCGAGGGCTCCACTAATTATAAAGGGTGTAATACGTAGTTTAATTATTTTCTATCTAATATACTTCGATCAATAATCGTATAGTATATAATAAATAGCATTAATATAATTATGTTACAAAAATAGTTACAAATAATATTTTCAAACACTGAAAAAAACAGCTGTCCTTGTTTTTTTTTAGCTAAACCAGTTAGGATGCATCCTAATCATCATGCATATACATTAACCTACATAACACTCATGAATTGGAACTTTATTAATATCTACATTGTGTATCTAATAATGATGAAAACCGACTGCCAAAATCAACTTTTAAATCTTCATAACTTTTGTCTACTATGGCGTAGCTACATGCACTTTTCTAATTCTTTATAACGAAGATCTGTACTTTCAAATGACATATATTTCATCTCTGTACAGTCTGGGGCACAGGTTCATACAATTTTTTGGTCATCTCCTTTGTAGATATTACAAGCGCACGTCTTAATTAAATAAAGTATATAGGTCTCGCTTACAAAAAATTAATATACCATCTATGATGAGATTGTGGTCAAACACTGGCTTATAATTTAAAAAAAAAATTTTGCCATTATAACTAACAAAATTTTCACCATCATCATCATCATAACAGCCCTTCACAAGTCCACTGCTGAACATAGGTCTCCCCAAGGCATGGCACAAAGCAATGTCCTGAGTCACCTGCATCCATCGACTACCTGCATGTCTTACCAGGTCGTCACAACATCTAGTTAAGAATCGCCCTACACCGCCGGCATTAGTTCCTCGAGCTGTATGGACCAGCCATACAGCTCAAAGAACTGACAACCTTCAGCTTACTAATCCGTTGGGTTATGTTGGTCACTCTGGTTCTACTGCGGATATCCTCATTTCTCTAAGCTTATCACGCAGAGAATCCCCGTCCTTGAGCGTCCACATACGGCCAACAGTAAAGTAACACGTCTCAATTCCATAAGTCATCACTGGCAACACGCACTAGTTGTATAGTCGCGTTTACAGGTTTTGAGGTATAGCTGACAAGAAGATGTGCCGTAATTACACGAACGCTGCCCAGCCGAGTTAAATCCGTCGATTAACCTCTCGGCCGAAGTTGGACTTACCTAGTCAGACTATTTGTCCCAGGTAGACATACTCATCAACAACTTCGAGCTTAGTACTCTCAACAACTACCGGCATAGGTGTGACATGGACGTTCCACATGATCTTTGTTTTGTCCATGTTCATCTTAAGACCTATCCGTTGGGAGGCACAATTGAGGTTTTTGATCATAGTATTTAGGTCCACCAGCGATTCTGCCATAAGGACTCTATCGTCGGCAAATCGAAGTTGAGTAATGTACTCCCTATTGATGTTAATATTATATCCTTTCCAGTCCAGTAGCTTGAAAACGTTTTACAATGCAGCAGTGAAGAGTTTCGGGGATATAATGTCACCTTATCTTACACCTCTCTGCAGTTCGATAGGTTTCATACTCTGGTTCTGTACTCGGATAGCCATCGTAGCCTTACTGTACAAACACTTCAGCACTTCTACGAGTATATACCTACAGTCAACTTGGCACCGTTGAAGGGCAAATGTAGCACCGCCCAAATTCCACTCACGCCAGGCGAAGTGACAGATTGTACTCATCGGTCTTCTGTACAATTTAACGAAGGGTATGTATGTGGTATACGGTACTGAAGCCTTTTCGAAAACCGTTTTGTTCGAGAGGCTGGAGGTCGTCTAACCTGTGTGCGAGACGATTCGTAATGACTCTCAAAAACAGTGGGTACGTAGACGCGGCTCAGAAGGGAAACCGGTCTGTAGTTCTTTTAGAGGGCGTTGTCACTTTTCTTAAAGAACAAGACTTCCGCACTTCTGCTTCACGCCTCCGAAGTAGCGCCACTATGGAGGACGGAATTACAAGTGCTTCTGAAGGACTTCAAGTACCGGTTTGCCACCCGCTTTCAGAAGCTCCGCTGTAATTCCATTCTCGCCAGGGGACGATGCTGCCACGTCCGGTCCTCAGCCTCAACAGTTGACTTTTTCTGGCAGACCCTTGGGTTATGTTGTACTATTCCAGATATTCCTACCTTCAGCTCACCGCTTTCTTTTATGCTTAGTTTTGCGTTGAAGTCTCCCATCAACACCGTATAGTGGTTTTTGGGGAATGCAAAGTTCTAGAGATATCCCGATCATCGGTATGTGCCGAGATTGGTGCGTAAACCTGAATGACCTTCAGCGAATACCTGTGATTCTTGGTATCAGGTACGTAACCCTCGATGACACACTCCCAATCTTTACAACGTTGTTGACGAGATACTTGTGGACGATAAATCCGACACCTCCTTGGGACACATGGTCTCCCTCCCGGTGATAGAACAAGTTGCCGGATTCGAGAATTACCGTGTTCTCCCCCTCTCTTTAGACCTCGCATAATCCTGTAATATGCCAGCGCAACTTGTTTACCTCTTCTTCTAGTTCCAGGACGTTCTCGTCAGTCCTTCAAGGTGCGTGCGTTATATGTTGCTATGTCAAGTTGTCTTTGATGGCAACCGAACCTCCACCGAATTTACATCAATAAGTGTATGTATTATGCTACTATGTATAGAGTAATGGAGTGCGTGCGCGCCTGTGTGTGTGAGTGTGAGTGAGTGTATGTGTGTTTTTATTAATTGTCCACATTCAATTACTTAGAAAATTTTAATAGCACATCTAACTAGTTTATAAAGCCCAGTAAGAAATATAGGTTTAATATTATTTAAAATTGGACCATTAAATTTTATTGCGACTGGAATGGTTGTTCCAAGCATACCTTTATTGCCGGGCCGCACAGAATTATATCCCTTATTTTTTCCGAGCCGAAATTTATGTGGCCCTGCGATATTTAGTTATTCGAAATCTAAATTCAGTTGGTGATCACGAAATCGCCTGTAATTTAAAAAGAAGTAATTGTGCAGCATTCGACACCAAAATACTGTCTACTTAATCAGTGGGTGCATGATTCTATTTAAAGTTCACAACAAATGTTTCTATTAAATTATTCTAAAATAAATACAATTTTAAAAGTAGTCCTGACACTTCTGTATCTTTTATTATACTTTCTTCCTATTTACTTTCATAGAAAAATGTACATTGCACGCAGAAATCTTGACTTTTTTATGAGAGGGGGCAAACGAGCATGCGGCTCACCTGATGGTTAATTATTGCCGCCGTCCATTAACAACTGCAACACCAGGGGAATTGCATATGCACCTTCCTTGAAGGTCTCGAAGTCTTTTCGGTTCGGAAAAATAGTTAGTGGTAGTCAATTCCACAAGGAAGTTGTGTGAGGAAGAAAACATCTTGTTAATCGCACAAGGGTGGACCGCCAATCTTCCAGATAGTATGATAGTATCTCGAGTTCTGTCGCGATGTGCGATGGTGGAATTGAGCAATCGATTCGAACCGCTTTACGCTGGATTCGAACAAATGGAAGGAGCTAGCACTGGGGTGCCCCGGCCCATAGATGGAAACAGTACTCGTATTCCATGTAAGGTCAAACTTGCGCATTGTAAAGTTGCATGTGGTGTGCCGCCATGAAGTGCTGTCCCGCTCTGCTAAGCATGCCTCTTCCAAGTGAATACGAAACTGCACGTCATACGATATGTTGACGCCGAGGATCCCGATACTGGCTGAGGCAACAAGGGGAGTGCCCTGAAACTGAGAAGATACGACAAAATATTTCTGTAAATGCGCAAACTTTTGTCTTCTGGGAATTTGGGACACACACACTTTGCTCAACAAAGTCTCGGATTTAACTTCTTCATCCAATTTAACAGCGTGACATGCTTAGCGAATTATCATCCTGCATGACGGGACTTTATATTGTGTCATTAATCATTTTATCGCATTTTTGGACGGCCTGCATAATAGTGAAGATATCTCTAATTTGGTACAGTAATTTTACTGTTTCCCAAAATTTTTAAGTGAAAATGTAATTAATTTAATAAGTGTATTTTTGTTTTTAGTTGTATTTTTCTTCATTGATATTGATAACAAAACGAATTCCTGATTGTTTTGAGAATATTAGCCATGTCAATTTATATATATATATATATATATATATATATATATATATATATATATATATATATATATATATATATATATATATATATATATAATAAACCGAGTTATTGCATGACATGTCAATTCGAAAACTATTATGCGTGCAGGTTAATCGTAGCTTGCAGGATGAAAGTTACATGAATCATCAATCAGCCTTCAGCACGTAGTCTGAATGCCATTCGCATCAATCAATATAATTAAACAATCATATACATGATTTATTTAGATTGTGTCGCCTATATAATGACTTATTGATTAATAATAATAAAAATATAGACATTTTTAATAACAAATTAAACAATTTCAAAAAATCCGTTTTAGATATATTTTGTAAATAAGGCGTTCAAGGCTTAAAGTTTAAATTTAAATGTATAGGTAAATGAACATTATTTTAATAAAGATTTAATTTTTCAAAATTTTCCACAACGTAAGTTCATAAGTATAGTATGTTTATAAGTAAGGTTATAATTATTTGTGCTGTAAAATCGTTACTGTTACTTAATATCATGTTGTGTGCACATGTTTTGGAATACCATCCAGATTGTAACTTTGTATTTATTATTTTCAACTGTTCATGTTTTGGTGTTATTCTGTTTTGTGTACCTAAATAAATAAATAAACATGACAACAAGGAAAGCATATCGGCGAAGTTAATCGCATTATCATCTATGATCCAGCCAACTTTTACACTAAACGTAAATGTCATGAAGACACCATTGAACTTAGTAGTTAGTAGGTATGCAATGCGGTGCAAAATGTCTGTTTCACATAAACAACTAGAACACCAGGGTAATTTCATGTGCGTTTCCAGCCATTTAAAAGTAAGCTCTTTTCGACTGATATAAATTTTACACGGTTTAATAATAAAATCTCCGAAAGGTAGGTAGTTATTTTTTAACAAGCCAATTATTGTGACGCGTTACCGATTTCACTCAACCCTTTTCTGTATATTATTATGTAATTTTTATAAAATTGTTTTGTTTTATTACAATTAAGTATAAAACAAAACAATTTTATATTATACGTAGTAGAGCCATGCTGCAGTTATATTAGTAGTATAGTTTTAGCACGTGTGGGTTGGCTCGACCGGGGAAGGGCGACGCTCTCACAAAATAACAGCGTAAAATAGTAGGTTAATTCTGCTGTGTTTCGTATGGGTGACAACGCATTTGCATCTTAATTCGTAATCGAGGACAGATGCAAAAATAAGTACCTATATTTTAATAAGAAGTAGATTTACAGTTGTAAAAAAGTTATTATAGTAGGTGCTGCAAAATTGCCTTAAGTACAACTTTATTAATTTTGAACTGTCTCACTTACCTTTTTAACGTAGATAATATTTGCGAATATAAGATGACTGCGTCTTACCTATTACTCTCACATAATAACAGCGTAAAATATTAGCTTAATATTGCTGTGTTTCGTATGGTGAGTGTAGAGAACCGGAGTCATCACGGGTGACAACGCATCTGCACTTTGATTCGTAATCGAGGATAGACGTAGATGTCTATGGGCCACAGCAACCACTTACCATCAGGTGGACTGTGTGTTCGTTTGTCGCCCTATCCTATAAAAAAATTAGAGCTTGGATCATAGAACTAAGTGCAATATCAAAACTAATAGTTTTCTATTCTGGATGAATTGACGTCTTTCTCGTGCTTTCACACTGCACTCAAAAACACCCCAAACACTATCACTATGTATACATATGCATATAGTCAGGCATATTTAGTATGTATGTAGTATACGTTGTACATAGTATAATACGTTTTAAGTTTTATCGATAATAGCTTCTTTGTAAAATTTGTACTACAGAACGTAACACCAATAAAGTGTCTGCCACGTGTATCTGTGCCTGTTAACCTGATTAAAACATCGCTGTGACAACTGATACGTCTGAAATAGGGTCGTCAAACGAAAGTAAATCCGGTCACGTTTTCATAGCACGAAACCTTTGCAATAAGATACCTGCCTAGAAAATTTTTGTACAGTTTTACATAGTTACATTTTTAGGTTATATACCAATAGTAACATTCGTGTTCAAAAAAAAGTATTTTAATAGGTGTGACTAACGAGCACAGTCCATCCTATAGTGAGTGGATTCTGTAGCCGATAGACATCTAAATCTATTTCTCTATTGATAAAGAATCGAAATGTTAATGCGCGTTATCACCCCTGAGGACTAAGATAGAATACCCCGTTATCAGTAAGAAGGATCTCCGGTTTTCTACATTATTTTTACGAAACAGCAGCATTAAGCTGCTGACTGACAGAATATCAATTACCAAACCAATCAGAAAAACATTGGTATTCTGACAAAGCGTGGTCCTTTTTTTTAGCTCGAGTACGATACCCGCTGTAAGTGTGGTTTGGGTATTTAACATCCGATAAATATGAGGTGACTTTACTGCCAACTATCAAAGCCATTCAAAACTTTCAATTTTTACCTATATTTTGCGGTGTGTATAAAATATCCGATGTAGATTTCTTTAAGAAACGAATCATTGGTAGAAACACCTTTTCTAGGTTTCTACAAGTATGTCGGATTACATCATGAAACAATATCTGAATACAATAAAATTTATGTACTCAAAATAAAGGCAACTAATTTCCTTAATCGTGCATACTATGTCGGTACGTAATATATTCGTAGCGAGCAAGTCCTGCTAAAATTAGTGCCGTGCTTTTTCGTCATGATATTTTAATATCTTTTTCCTTTGAATTACCACTGGGGTCTACTGTTCTGGTCACCACACAGTGGAGGCGTAAGAAAGCCCAGCACCCATTTTGTTCTTTTATAGAATAAGGGTTACAAACGAGCACACAGTCCACCTGATGGTAAGTGGAAGCTGGCCCATAGACATCTTCATTTAACCTCGATTAAAAATCAAAATGCAAATGCGCCGAGGACAAAACTGGAATGCCTGGATTCCATTAAAATGATTCTCCGGTACTCTACACTCACCATAAGAAACACAGCAGCGTTAAGCTGCTATTTTACGCTGGTATTCTGTGAGCGAAGTCCTTCCACGGCATAGAGAATATAACCATATGTGTGGTTATATATATGTGGTTATAGTTTGTCACGGTCAACCCGACCCATTCGTGCTACAAACATAATATAGCCGCAGCGTGGCCCTACTACGTATAAATCGCATCTTACGTATATCATTTTCTAAGAAAAAAGAACGTGTGTCATAATTTTGTTTAAAAACAAATGAAATAAAGCTACTATACTAGTTCGTGCCGTGAAATTCTGAGTGAATATCGTAATATAGCAAGTGTATGGCTTTATAGCCGTTAATGAGGAAGAGAAAGGACACTATATTAAATTAATAGGCTTTAATATTCATATTGTTATCTAAAGCTTTTATAGTTTTAAATTACTTTGAAAACTTCGAGAATAAAAAATATGTTAATTAAACGCAATGGAATCTGTAATAAAACTAGTTTCGCTCAGTGTGTAGTGTTCGTGTAAATATAAGAAATGATTTAATTACTTATGTCTTTACACATGTGTATTTAATATTTATAAAATGTGGAATAGTATTTATTGGTTTTGTATTATCGTATATATTTACATCTTGACAAGCTATTCTTTCACCATTTCTTTTTTTTTATCAAGTAAACAGGTTACGTCTATTTAAAAAAGTTACACAAGGATTTGCTCCCGTATTGTGGAGGCAGTTTTCATACATAAATTGCACAAGGACAAGCATCCAGACCCGGAACAATTATTTTATGCCATCCAAATACTTTTTACGTGCGGCATGGAATCCGCTAGCCTCAGAACCACAACTCATCAACTCAACCTCAACTCCTTTTTTTAAACTTTAGCTAAAAGTTTCAGGCCGTTGTACGGTGTAAACACTACTTTTTATGATATTTAAACCAAGAAGATTGCCATCTTGCTTCAGGGTCTAATCTAATTGCCCATATGTCTTTATTAGGTTGATAATTATTACAACGACCGTCCATTGCTTGCGGCGTCCCATTTCTATGAGCTCGTATATAACCACGGATCATCTATTTCCAACGATAAACAGTAACTAGCAGACAAATTAATAGAGTCGTAATTTATGTTGGATTTAATCTCGGCAGTAGCCTATTCGGGATTCATTTACTAGCCCTTTAAATCTTGCTTTCGCGATCGTTTGCTTCAAATTCTCGACGTCGATGCTATCGCGCGATAAAGTCATACGATTACTGGTAATTGTGGTGTTATCGAAGCTATCTATTCATTCCTAAGAAACTGATCTCTTTATACGCGGTAAATGTATGTTAGATTTATTTCATTTGTTTTTAACCAAAATCATGACATGTATATTCTTTTTACTGAGATAATGAAGTACTCCATATACCTTTAAAGCATTTCTCTTTATTGTTGCTGGTGTAAAAGAGCTACTAAAATTATAGGCTGTCCGAGACTTTCAACTTAGGCTTATTAAGAGGTGAGAGTAAGTCAGCTCAAATTCTAATTTCGCCCCCACTTCCCCCGCGCGTCGTATGCTATGTACCGATATGTTTGTAATCACTAATACTGTAAGTAGAAAGGTCGTTAGACAATTATTTCATTATGTTTATCATATATATGCCTGTTTCTTAACGCCAACCCAATCGCTTCTTATTTTTATAACGGTTATTTCCCATTTTAATTTTACGTCTTCCTGTTGCGTAATGTGTTTTCTGATCGTAAGCGACACAACTTCTCCCTTCAAAAGCCGGAGCAATACTAACGGAGCGACAGGAACCAAGCTTACGCGCCGATAGTTTAGGTAATTTCTTTTTACAGTGAAAATAATGATATTTAAAAAAAAGTAAATAACATAAGCACTGCTTTATGGTTAGTTCAGTTAGTATGCAAAGTTTCATGATATTATTTAAAGTATTTTATGAATAACAGCGGTTTATTGTTCAGTTTGGAGGTAACTTTGGATTTTTTTTCTATCGAGAAAATTTTACGGAATCGTGTTTTCGTCTAACATAAACCTTAACATTAATCCTCAACTTTACCATATATTTATTTCAAAATTAATGCTGCAATACTTTCGGCATAACGGAGGATCTTGCTAAGCCATTTGAGGTTATATTTCCCCTTAACGATCGAACTGTTCTTTGTTTGATTTCGACTGCAGGTTTGCAAACTCTTTTGACATTGAGAAGTCCCTAATATTAAAAAGTTCTTAAAAATTCTATTAAAAAAGAGGCAATCAGCTGCTTTGTTCCATAGCAGGTTATTAAAGAAACCTTGTTATTTTTTTCTTATACTGGTAGAAACTTTGAAACAAGGGAACCGAAGGAAGTGTCAACTCAATTTTTTTTTAAGTTGGAAGATGGACGTTTGGAAGGAAGTGAACAACTCTCTCTCTCTCTCTCTCTCTCTCTCTCTTCTTTTGTCTTTATGACAACTAAAAGAGACAGGTACAGAAATAATTAATACAGTAATAAAAGCTATAGTTAAAGTAATAAACATATATTCAAGCTATAAAGATCATAAAAATTTTAAATGGTTTCCAAAATTCTTCCCGTCCACAAGATTTTTTGTAGGTACTTTTTAACAGGTTTATAATGCATGAGAAAATACGCTAAAGCGTAGAGTTGTCGGTGGGCGCAAGACTTAAAATCAATCCATCGGAACTAAAATTAACATGTTACTTGATCAACGCCGGCTTACCTGGCAACCTCTTTTAATAGTGGTATTCAAGTTATAAATCACTTTGTAATTGCTGCGATGCACCAAGTCCGACGACCATTTGCTAACTCACCCACTTATTAGTGCCTTCGGCGTTTAACCGCGCCACCGTATTTGTTTTCTTATTGTCGATTATTTTCAAATAGCAATAGCTTATGACCGCGTCATTCTTTCCATATTTAAGCGAACACATGTTCAAATTTAATTATTGTATTTCATGCATATTCATGGTTTTGTAAAGATGTCAGTAATGGCAATTTGATATGACATTATAACAAGGTATCCACGTCGATTTTGCATTTTTTACTATCTTAAATAAATAGAATAACAACAGTTTTATTTTATTATAGAACTAAAATTTTATTATAGAGCAAATCGTTTGGTTCGAATGAGTGGTATGTCGACAACAAAGGGGTGCAGACCAGCCGAGCGTCTGGTGGTCTGATGATGGAATGGATAGTGAGGAATTAAATTATGCATTTCCTGCACACACTCTCCGAAACGTATTCTGTAAAAACCACTACAGGCTACAATGCTCTTGTACCCAAGCCTGATAAGATTGTGACCAAAACGCTTTTCCATTGTGTCCAAAGCAGCTATGTGGCATTTTACAGCACCCACGACCTAGCGTCTTATATAGTATAAGCATTTATCCCGGCGTGAAGTAACGTTGCCGAACCTTTGCAAGGATACATTACTTTCTAGCAGCTGCTTTGGTCCTGGCTTAAATGGAGGTCCGAAGAAACATCAAACTAGAGTAACTGAAGGCTGTCGGTGAATACCAATTGAACATTTTAGAGAGAAGAAGTCAAGGTGAGCTTGCTCCTTTTAGTGTCTCCATTTACATTTTCGCCATACCTGAATTTCGATCTTCAAGCCGATTCATATTTTTTAATCTACTCTAACGCAATTGAGAAAAAATCAAATGGATTAAGGAAGTAAACCTAAAAATTGTTAATTTCTAAATCTGTGTGCTGCCTTGTAAATCTGTGTGCTGCCTTGTAAATCTGTGTGTTGACTTGTTTTTGATTGTTAAGTTTTTCAAGTATGGGTTTTGGGTGTCTAGAAATAAAGTATTACTGACCTTTCAAATTGCATTTTCTTCAAAAGCAACAGTGGCGAACTGATCCAACCCCCTAATTAATACGAGGCCCCTGAGGACTACGAGTCTCAAAACAACAAGTGATCTGTTAATAGAGGCGGAATCGACCGAACACGATATGGCGTTAATTGGACTCATCTCGCGTTAATTTGTTCTTGGTTTACTGCCTAAAATTTATAACGACTTGGATATTAACGTTCTTACGCTGTCCGTGAAAAAGGTGTTTCTGTAATTTATTTTTAGTAGGTACCTATAATTTTTTAACTGAAGTAATTATGTAAATAACATTATTCTGTATTATTTTTATATTTAATAAAAGATGTTATATATATTAAATATAACCTTTTTTATTCAATATAGATGAATAAATACCTATTGAAAGTCACTTTTAATTAAAGTTTAATTTACCACTGGTTCGGAAGATACCTCTAACCTGGGATAAAACAGCAAGCACCGTACCGGGACTTTTAAAAAAAAAGAACAGCATTCTTTTTTTTTTTTTAATTAATAATATAGTTTTTATACAATCTTTGTTTATTAAAGTTTTTAAACTACATTAAACAAAATTATTCTTATGGACATTAGAAAACGTTTTTAACATTATTTATTTTTAATAATATTTCACATATGTAATAGTGCTGCAGCTGTTATCTGTAAAATTTGGTAATGAATAGAATAGAATAAAAAGAAATAGAAGACAGTTTCTCAGCTTTTTCTCTCACGATTTGCCCGGTAGTGAGTTTCCCATCAGAAATATTCGTAAGCAGTGCAACCAATGGTTACTTTTTTATAGGATTAAGGTGACAAACGAACACACAGTCTACGTGATTTTAAATGGTTGATGTGGCCCAAAGACATCTTTTTTTATATAGGATAGGGTGACAAATGAGCACACAGTCCGCCTGATGGTAAGTGGTTGCTGCGGCCCATAGACGTCTACATCTATCCCCGATTACGAATCAAAATGCAGATGCGTTGTCACCCGTGAGGACTAAGATGAAATGCCTCAGTTCCAGTAAAAAGGGTCTCCGGTGCTCTACACTCACCATACAAAACACAGCAGAATTAAGCTACTATTTGACGCTGGTTTTCTGTGAGAACGTGGTCCTTCCCCGGTCGAGCCGACCCATTCGTGCTACAACTATACTACTTATATAACTGCAGCATGGCTCTACCATATTATAGAATATAATATGGTAGAATTAGAAGTATAGAATTTAGAAAAATTAGAATTCCGTAGTTTGAAATATTCGTAAGCAGTGCAACCAATGGCTACCTAACTTTTTTTTATAGAGTACAGATGCGTTGTCACACGTGAGGACTAAGATGGAATGCCTCGTTTCCAGTGAAAAAGGATCTCCGGTTCTCTACACTTACCATAGGAAAAACAAAGTAGCGTTAAGCTGCAATTTTACGCTGATATTCTGTGAGAGCGTGGTAACTGCCAACAATCGTGACCCTAGCGGCTTATGATAAATATATTATTAAAATTTTATATTTTTTAATGTTTTTCTAAATACTAAATCCACGTTGGAATTTTCTACTGTATCGTGAATTGCGCACAGAATAAGCGTTATTAAATACATAATACTATATAAAATCTAGTATATAGACTCTGAATGTTTGTAGATGTACAGTTTATGTATGCAAAACTTCATCACGGTACAAGATAAAGTCTAACATTGAGGACATGATTTCACATGATAATGTATTCAATTATGACAACAGCTCGTACACCTGCTAGTCAGCACTAATCTCTTTACATTTGGAATAAAATTGATTTCACTTAAGGTGGCGGTCTTTCTTTTCTTTTCAGTATATTACGATGAGCATAAAATTATACTTTTTCAGTTTTGTTAAGGTTAAGAACCATTTCAAAATAAATAAGTACTCAAATTTGACTGTCTTTTAGGATAAGGCGAGAAATTCTTACTTCACTAATAATCCGATCCTAACTCCGTTCGTTGTACACTTCATTGATCGTATCGCTCATTGAGCGATAAAGCTGTTATTAGGTTTTCATGTTCGCTTGAGCTAACAAATTGGCCTATTGAACGTAATTTTTATAGAATTAGGGTGACAAACGAGCACACAGTCCACCTGGTGGTACGCGGGTACTTTGACAGATAGACATCTACATCTATCCTTGATGAAGAATCAAAATGCAGATTTGTAACCCCTGTAGACTAATATGGAGTGCCTGTTTTCTAGTAAAAAAAGTTTCCGGTTCTCTACACTCACTACGAAACACAGCAGCATCAAGCTCCCGTTTTCAGTTGAGAGCTTGGTCCTTTCCCGGTCGAGCGGACCCATTTGTGCTACAACCACGATATAGCTGCATCTACCACGTAATAAACAAATCAATGTAAGTTGGATGACCAACTATCTGACAAGTGCAATCAATCTGGTGTGTCGATATTTAAAAGAATGTATCTTGACATGTCAAAAAGCGTACTTCAAAATCGTTCGAGACGCGATTCTCTCAGTGCCTGCATCTGAATTTTTAATTTGCTGCTGTATAAAAGTGTTGCTTTCAAGCTATATTAAACCTTGAGACCTTAATCATAGATCTCGAATTACACTAATAGGCCATCGGGTCCTATTTAACTCATTTTTAAATATTTCCTCGTTTGCTGCGCTTGTCGATGATCGCATATAGTACCAATATTTTTCCATCAACTTTGCGTGCAGATTACTAATTGCTTCATTGATTTTCTGATTTGTTTTTTTCATAGTCGACGTGACGCGAACAATTTTTAGGTCCAGGGTCCACGTAAAGCGTTCGACAGAATTCTTTTGAACTAAAATATCCTTAAACACTTGTATTTTATTTTTAATCAACTACTGGAATATAACCAACCATGTTTAATTACTTTAAGTAAAAATATTCACACGAAATACTACAGACCTAAAAATAAAGTAAAGGTTAAGTATATCTGTCAATGTCAAACAAACTTGTTCCATTAAACGGTAACTTGCAAAGTTGGATAACTAGCAGCGTCTATTTATAATTAAGAGTGCTTATAGATCGTATTATTTAAAGCTTTTGAAAATATATTAATTCCCCGACCTGAGCAGTTGGCTGCCGATAGTCTCTAGAGACAGGAGGTTAGTGTTGGAGTGTGTGCGCAAGTCCAGAGGCACCTTCATTCCTATAGTCCGAAGGGACGGCAATGCGACACGACCTAGAGAAATCGGTTCTTATTGACTACTTACGAAATGATTGACTACTTACGAAATGATCTATATCTTATCTTAATTCTTTTCTTGACTACCCCTACTTGTTTCATTCCTCTCGTGTTGTAAAATATATATATATATTCATTTTATAAATTATCGAGACTTAAATATACATGCGTATACTTTATCTACAATACGGTACCTACAGTATTATACTACACACTGGGAACTCATGTACATACGTATTATGATAGAGACACGTTAGTACTGACGTGGTAGAGTCATGCTGCAGCTATATTACTAGTATAGTTGTAGCACGAACGAGTCGGCTAGAGGCTCGACCGGGGAAGGACCACGTTCCTACAGAAAACCAGGGTAAAATAGTTAACTTAAAAATAGTTAATAGTTACTTAACGCTTCTGTTTCGTATGGTTAGTGTAAAGAATCGGAGACCGGTTTTACTGGAAACGACGCATTTCATTGTCGTCCTTAATGCATCTGCATTTTGATTTGTAATCGAGGATAGATGTAGATTTCTATGGGCTACATCAACCACTTAACATCAGGTGAGCTATGTACTCGGTTGTCACTTTGTTCTATAAAAAAAACTGTATTGTGGCTGCTGCACTCGCACCGTGTAAAATAGCAGCTTAATCTTGCTATGAAACCTTTATTATTGACAACGAGGCTTTCCTTAATAATCCTTAGGGTTGACTACGCTTCTTGTTTTTTGATTTGAGGGTAAATGTAGATTCGGTAAATGTTTTTGATATCGATTAAGTGTAACATACGAGCACACAGTCCAAGTGGATCTGTGGCCCATAGATATCTATATATCTACATCTATCCTCCAATAAGAATCAAAATGTACATGCGCTGCCACTCCTGAGGACTAAAATGCAATATTGCATTTTTAGTAAAAAGGATCTCTGATTTTCTACACTCATCATACGACACACAGCAGCATCGAGCTGCTCCCTGCATTTTACATTTCCCTGCATATAGTGTGTCGCTATATAAGTACTTTTGTACTATAATATAGTATACTATAATATAGTACTCTTGAGGCATATGTTTATGAAGATTGACCCCATAGATAGAAATGTGTTATAGGGGAAACGTTTGCCTAAGTTTTCCCGTTTGGCAGGCGGTGTTTTATTATCAGAGCCCCGAACCGCACGGAATGTTATCGGATAGTGGATATATTTTAGTTTTAGCCTTATAGTAGAGGTTTAATATTTAAATAAAGTACCTACCACCTTGATTAAAAAATCGTCTTTATTTACCTAAAAATATCGGGCGGTGCAATCACTACACTGCATGCGGACATCAATGGCATCCGGAGTAAGGGCCGACTATTTAAAATTCGACACACACTGTCTCGTGCACGAACGATGGCGTTTTACAACTTAACAGTGTATCGGATGCGATACGAATGCTTGACCAACTCTAAATCGATAATTATTCATGTACAATGTGCTAGGTTCAATTAGTTGATAATTAACTGGCTATGGTGATGGTGACCTCTTCACTAGACTCAAAATCAGTAAGTTTATTACATTGTATTTATAAATGTATGGTAATAATAATAATAATTTTCTCAGGGATGACCTATATAAATGAACATCTAAATTAAAAAAAATATATCAATACAAAATTTCATCGTAATCGGTAGAGCCGTTTTTGAGAAACCAATTCCGTTTTTTCTTTACTGCAGTCTGGCCATAAAATAAAAATTTGAAATGTGTATAATTATATAAGAAAATTTAATAATTTTTGCCGTTATTAAGTAAGGCTTTAACAAAAAACAGAATCTCAGTAATTGCTTAGCACAAAGTGGGTATCTTGCCGTCCTTCATTTTTAACAGCCTTAAGTTTGTTTATGCGCGGACACAGATACATACTTCAATGGACTCAGAACCTCAGAACATGGAGATATATTGTTTGAAATCCCAAAAATCGAACCAGTAAACTTCCATACGGCATGCCATTGAATTTAATTACAAAAAAGGTAAAGAAAAGCAATGTGGAAACTGCTCTTTGTGCGAGAAATCCATTAATAGTCAACTGTTTTATATATAGACTTTTGTTATTAAGACAGAATTATACATTACAGACTGGGTTATACATACATATATATATACATCGCAGGTACGTTTGACACAGAAATTTACTCTTTGAGTTATTTATTCGCAATACATACAATTCAATGAAATAATAAATTTAATTATATCCGACTTGATAGCGTAATTCAGAATGAAATTTATGTAGCAATTATTGGTTCAAGTGTGCCCATAAATTTCGCGACATCCCTTTTTAGTTAACACAATCACTAGCCAGCCATTCCTATTAGAGGTGGGCCGAATATTCGTTTTATATTCGGCGTATTCGGCAGGTTTACCGAATATTCGTATTCGGCCGAGTATTCGGCTAAATCACCGAATATTCGTTAAAGTGGTACTCAAAGTATCCACTGTATGGAAATGTACGAATTGAGTCATTGTCTTTGTCCATGTCTTTTATCATTTTACTGTTGAAAGTATATTTATTTATGGATTAAATCTACTTTTGTATAACGATATGTTTTTGAGGCACTGTAGAATTATTTCCAATTATAGCAAATAGAAAGCTTGACAAAATTTTGTTTGGAATCACCAATAACAATCAATAACATGTCAGGTGTGGCGGGGGAGCGAGGGGAAGGCTCTGGCGCTAATCCCACGCGCTTCACGGTAACAAGTTTCGACATAAATTGGTTAGCTACCGAGGTAAACCTGCCGAATAATGTTCTACCGAATATTCGGTTCGGTAAAATTTTTAACGAACGGTCGGCCGAATATTCTTATTCGGTGAAATCCATATTCAGCCCATCCCTAATTCCTATACGGTAGAGTATTGCTAGACTAGAGGGAGATAGCACTTTATTACGTTTCGTTTTATATAAATTCGTTAGGCTAATCCTTCGCAAATTTAAATCCTATACTCACATTTACTGTTCAAGCATGGATGCATTATCATGGATGCTTTATACATGCTAGATCAGTAAATGTGAATATACGCAGTAAATCACTCATTATTATATAAATTATTCCGCACCCACCAATGTTCATAATTGTGACGTTAGTCGAAAATTGACAGTCAGCAAATAGTGTTGCCAATAATCTTAGTTCTAAAGCTCAAAATTAAATGATAAAATTTTTGAGCACACGCAAAGTTACCTTTGTCAAACGATACAAATTACTGGGAGCGTTCGCTGTGCTTGGAAACCAATTTCCGGTTCCCTTTCATATTGAAATGTAAGTGGCGTCCTCCACGGTGAATGGTGCGCAGTGTATTTATGACGTTTATTAGGGTTGTATCGTGTCATGTCCGTTAAAATAGTAAATTGGCAATCGAGTAATAGATCACTTGATGTCGAATGGTTATTGCAGCCCTTGAACACCTGCAACCGACATAAAAAGGCTTTAAAAGCCGCTTTGTCTCGTAGTGCCTTCATACCAACTGTTAGTTCGCTGCTGTTAGACTGAAGTAGTAAATAAAACGCCGTCTACCACGACGGACTGCTATGGAAATATAATTGATAAAGGTGTTCTCCCATTTTATTAATTTATTTTAGCCCGTAAAAGTTCACCACTTGAGCCTCTCCTACTGTAGGAAGAATTAACCTTCAATTGCACGCTTGGTATGCAGTACAACAATCCCGTTAGTGATCTGGGTATTTTAAGCCTTACTTTAACGAGATAGTTACACTGCTATCCATCTGAAGCCAAAAGGTCTTTTGGGCATATGCTATAGTCGTCTCTTACGAAACCCATGGGACGAAATATGGTAATGAATTCCCTTACGTTGCCACCACTCGGCTACTTCCTATAGGGGAAATTATTTTGCACATGTCTGTCATGAACGTCGAATGTCCCGATCTGTTGTAGTAACAATTTTATTTTTTTACTTTTTATACGTATTAATTTTGTTTTGACAACCCTGACTTAGAAAAATAGATTTGAGTCTAAATAATGTATTAAAGGGTTGACGTATTTTATATTGCATTGCGCAAGTTGAAAAAATCTTTCCTCATTTCCCGTTACCTTGCTAGAAGCAGCAGGTTCAGGCATGTACACTGGCTCCACGTGACCTATTATATTAGTTAAGAAAGCGAAGATGCAATTCATCACCATTACGTTTCCTGTTCCGATTGTTTTTGTTTGAAAGAGCAACGGAAAGGATTTTAATTTAAGCTTAATCGAGTGTACATTAGGGAAATACGTGTCGAACAAAATTAGTTTAGAGTCAATGTTCGTTACTTGTTCCCTATAAGTATGCTATATCGTGATATGTGAGACGAAAAAGTAAACTAAAACACGAACGTACAAAATACATACTTGTTAAATTATACATGCCAAGCGCCATAGGAATTGCTATAATCATAGAAATGTACAACTTAGCATCAGTTAGCACCGAACTTGGTCCGTTTTTCACATTAATATTATTATTGAGATATCATTTACTTCTGATGAAACGTTTTATTAAAGTACAATTTCTTTATCGCCGTACTGGAGAAATTTACTACACTATTAAAAAACGTTTTCTTGTAACTTTTCAGCGGCTTTCTCAGTTGGCGGTGTCTTACTCCCGTACCTCAGAAAGCACGTAAAGCCGTTGGTCCTGCGCCTGATCTCTCTCCGTCGATTTACCGTCCGATCGGATTATGAGAGTGAGGGAATAGAGAGTACACCTGTGCTCGCGCATACACTTGGACGTTATAATCCTGTCCTGCGCCGATGGCTAGTCTCCGTTGAGGCAGGCCGCCGTGACCGAAATTTGGTCTGGAGGACATTATAACTACTCATACATAAACACTCACGCATGTTGAACATAGGGGTAGGCAGATACTACGGACACGGTACTAATACACCTCACTCACTTCCTTCATATCAATTCTCGTCGACAATTTGGTCGATGAACTTCCGTCCAGGGCGTCCCTTGCAGACTCTTTCACAGGCTCATAATAAGTAATAAAAATCTCCAATATCTATTATAGTTATCACCATTACATTTTCTATTCAGAAACTATTTAAAGAATTTGGGTTATTCCATTTAAGCACCTGGGAATATCAGAGTGCGACTTTTTTGTCTTAAATGCTCGGTTGGCGCGAGTAAATACATATTAATAATCAAGTCAACAAAGGGCGCTTAATAGCCACCTCGCGCGCCTAGAGCCATTTGAAAATGTTTTTCTCGCGGTCTGTTACTTCACCAAGCATTTTTATTCGTCTCTTTGATTCGGGAATAGAAATTTCATTCAATAAATTATGAATAGCGCCGGTGTATAAAGTTTCAGCCTTTGTCTACGGTACTCGTATTTGAGGAGGAATTTTAACGGTATCGTGTCAAGGAATGTCTATCTTATTGTTTTGAAGTTGAGTTTAAATTTTTTTCTTTCGAAGCTGTATTTGAAGAGAAACTTGATCGTTTGAAATATTTGTTGTTAATTATTTTTCTTTTTCTAACATCAGCTATGAACACTGTTGGAATTTACTATATGTACCAATATTAAAATATTCTTGTTTGCAGGAAAATATTTTATAAATAATTTACCTTTAAAGTTTTACTTTAAATTATAACGTTAAAATTATACGAGCTTATAGTAAGTGACCAAATCCTATCCTAATCCTATGAACACCTCCAACTACGGTAAGTTGTGACATCTAAAGACTATTCCATTACAGTCTATATTCACTCCTGAAAATAGGCCACCCCAATAAAATGTATCATAGGGGGTATTTCGCCATGTTCATTGGCAGGCGGATTGGTGATCGCAGTTTTTTTTTATAATTTTGAGTTGTTATCAGGAATATGCTGCTGTACATCTACCGTTTCAGTTTCCCTCTGTCACGTCTTACTACACCGACGGGACGGTATGGGGTAGTGGATATTCTTACACCGCCACTACACGATTTAAAAATATAGAAAAGCCCAAAATTGTACAGTATTCCGATATCTTTTAGACTGGAATCTAACACTATATGCATTGCTAATAAGCCGCAGAAATAGATAGAGGGAGACTTCTACCCACGGAGACATCAAGACAGAGTAACTTCCCTCACGTTTGTTAAATTATTAAAATATGTTTATGTTACGAGTATGTTTGTGTCGAAAAACTTAAACTAGTTTTTGGACATTAGTTTCTTAATTGTCGTATGTTACATAAAAACTGGCAAAGAAACTACCTTGAATAGTGCGTTAAGCCCTCTTGAGCTCCACTAATACCTACTTTCGCCGTCAAATAAGTTTCTTTCACTATTGTTTTCCCGTTTGAAGATTATGGAGACCGCGTTTTTTACAGTGGTTGTCCAGTTATATTGTAGTGGTAGCACCAATAGTTCGGCTCGACTGAGAGAAGCCCACGATCTCACACAATATCAGCGTAAAATAGCAGCTTTATGCTGCTGTGTTTCGTATGGTGGGTATAAAGAATCGAAGACCATTTTTAGTCGCAACGAGGCATTCCATCAAAGTGCCCGAAGGTTACAACGCATCTGCATTTTGATTCTTAATCGAGGCTAAATCTAGATGTTTATGGGCCACACCATGCTCACGTGTACACATACACATGTATGCTCATTTGCTACACTTTTTATTTAAAAAGGTTTTAATCAGATTTGAGAAATTCCACCTTAGTGCCTATTCAGTCAGTAGTTTCTTAACATCAGATAGACTGTCAACTTATTTTTCAATTAAATATTATATTTAAAGCACTATAATATAATTATGAATACACTTCGTTGCCGCAATCCAATTAATAAAGTTTCTTTAATTTAAAATTCTGTATTTACTTCACCTTCTTAGTTCATCCCAGCATGTTTATTCGTCTTGATTGTCATTTCTTATAATACAGCTGACAAGATTTCAATACGTCTTAAATTATAATAAATCGACAACATAAAAGTAAATAAACTATTTTTGATATGGGTCAAACGAACCGTCCTCCAACTTTTTCTCTTTTCTGAACTTCTCCGACAAAACGACACGGGACCGCAACTTTCAATACACTGGCGAGCATGTTTTTATGTGTAAGCATAAAATGGTGGCCACAAAAGTTGGCGGTAAATTGAAATAGTTGCCCTTTTGAGGATTATGTTCTCCGGCTGCTAAATAATTTTGATTTGAGGCATAGACTGAACGAGTGATTGTAATTTTTTAACAAACTTAGAACCTTTTATTTTTCATCAATTTAATAAAAGATCCATCTACAATTTTAACGATATTTTTGTTGTTTTAAGTCCCATTTTAATTCATTAACACAAATTAAAATACAAACAAAAACAACACGGAAAATGTTTTTATAAGCTTAATAAAGAAGTGGTATTCGTAAAATGAGATACCCAAATTTGATAATAATTAGCGAAATAACAAAAAGTAAACGCTTTAGCAAAAATTCTTACTGGATGAGTAAAACAATATACCACACAAAAGTAAAGATCTTCCTATACAAACATTTTAAAAAAAATTACCAGTGGCTTCTTCAAAATACATTTTACTTGGTAAATGATTTTTTAAATTACTGATGACAATGATTTTAGGACTATAGCTCATAATTGACATTTTATTATTAACTGACATAGTATATTTCATACGTGGTAAAGCCATGTTGCAGTTATATTAGTGGCATAGTTGTAGCACGAATGGGTCCGGGGAAGGACCACGCTCTTACAGAATACCAGCGTAAAATAGTAGCTTATTGCGGATGTTTTTCGTACAAATTACATAACACAAATTAAATAACAGCATAAATAATTTATTGATACTCGTAGAAACGTATTAATATAAAGAATGTATATTGCATCAGGAATTTACATCAATTTCATCCTGTTGTGTCTATTATTAGGATCTCAAGTAGCATTGATAACTCAATGAAGAGGATGACTGATGGTGGCATTAAGCCCATCCTCTCCTCTCTTGAGTTTATATATAATCTATCTTTGTCTCCGTATCTGTATAATCTATTAATTGTCTTCCGGCAATTATTTAGTTTCTGCACTTATCGCACTTTTTCTAAAAACCGTATTATCGGCTGGTATAACCGTATTATCAATCCCTACGTGATTACTACGTGCAATGAAATTAGCAAACTCACTCTTCGTTTTTCTTGATTACCATTTTAAACTTAAAAGGAAATCGCCCTCCAGATAAACTCTTTCAATTCACTTTTTACATTTCTGTAAGCCTGAGAGTTGATCAATTGAGAGCATTAATACGTTGGTTGAAATGTTTTTGCGAGGATCAAGTTTCTATTTGAAGACAGTCCTTATTGAAAGAGGTTGGTGTTCTGTTGTGATAATTTATAAATTATACAGTAGCTTCTGTTTTTATTATGCATTGGAATTGCTTGTTGCTACATATCTTAACACGTCTGATCGATCAATAATTTATGTATACTTCATTTTATGAAGGCAGATTTCTTTTATAGCCATCCCTTTCAATTCAAAGGATTATCTTGACGTGGAATAATTACACGTTTTATTTTAATTTTAACGAGCGTTATATTTAAAACAACGATGTTTTTTTACATCGAAGGATCTAATAACCGGCCAAGTAGGAGTCGATCTCGCGTATGAAGGGTACCATCGTAAAACACGTTTCTTGTGGGGGAGCTCCCTTTAATTTCAATTTTATTTTTATTATTTATTGTTATAGCGGCAACAAAAATACACATTCTGTAAAAAACTATATGTGCCTATCTATTACGGATCGTGAGATATAGCCCGCTGACAGACAAACGATCTAACGGACAGCGGAGCCTTAGTAATTTAACCCGTTGTTTACCCTTTGGGTACGGAACCCTAAAAACTGAGATTGAATAAAACTTATTATAACCCAATATATTTAGTATGTATAAAATAAATTAAATTAATAGGTTTAATCTATTTATTTACATAACATTCAAGTTTAAACAATAATAAAAAAACTGAGAGTAAAAACTTAAAATATCAAACAGTCCTTCCTACTTCCCGCGGTATTGTGCCAAGAACGATGACTTTGTTGTCGTTGAATGGCTATACCTACTCAGCCTTTGAGCGAGGAAATAATTAAATAAGAATATTAATTAGAATTAAAATATTCTAAATAAACTATTTATCTTCGTTTTTTATTATATTTTTATAAAATAAACTATTTATCTATGAAGCCTCTAAACATATATCATATAATCAAAATAAAATATCAAAACTGATCAATCATCATCAAATGTAAATTAAGTTATATTTTTTTTATAGGATAAGGGTGACAAGGGAGCACACAGTCCACCTGAGACGTCTACATTTATCCTCGATTGCAAATCACAATGCGGATGCATTGTCAGCCGTAAGGACTAAGATGTAGTGCCTCTTTTCCAGTAAAAAGGGTCTCTGGTTCTCTACACTAACCACACGATACACAGCAGCGTTAAGCTGCTATTTGACGCTGGTATTCTGTGAGAACGTGGTCCTTTCCCGGTCGAGCCGACCCATTCGTGCTACAACTATACCAGTAATGTATCTGTAGCATGGCCACCATATATACCACGTATAAATGTACAGATTAATTAATAACTATATTAACAAATTATTAACATCATGCCATATTAAATAAATAATGTTATCATCTTTTTTATAATATACTTAAACTAACATAATAATCTAAACCATATCCTATACCTACCTAGTTATTTGAAAATAAACTTCTTCAGAGCTCTTTCAGCTTTTTATACATTACAAAAATATGTAGTTGATAAATTATTCAAGTTTTTATAAAACATAATTATGAACTACAAAGTAAAAATTATAATATAACTTTATGTATAAAATTATATATAATTTATGCCACATAAAAAAATCATTACATACATTAGCAAAAACCGATCGCCTCACAGCTATTAACTACATTTCCTTCTATCGCAATGCTTTCTTGGTCCACCGCACTCAGTTTCTCGGAACAACCTCCCGCCCTCCTTTATACCGTAGCGGCATCCCAGTCAGCATTATTTTCATTCCTGACGTCGTCACAGTTTAGCATTGTTGCCCCTTTTTTCGGTCGCCTTCGTTAGCGGTTTCATCATTTTCGTTTTGTTTGAGATCGCACTCCCCGCTTCGCGTTTGTTTCGGGGAAATATTTTTTGGATTTCGTTTTTCGGCTGGCTTTCGACTCCGTGATTTTAATGGCAGCGGTGCACTAATAAGGGTTCCGCTGATCAAATCTCTCAATACGTGCGATTATTTTTTTTTTCAGAACGTCCTACAATCTTTTACTTTAAATGTTATAATATGTGCTTGGATATTTCACTGTTTTTTTTTTCTCTTGAGAATATATTATTTTTATTAAAAATATATGTAAAAGTAAAATCTATAATATACGTAGTGATTATAGTTGATTGTCCTTTTTTTGGTGACTACTTATTCTCTAAGCCACAATCGTAAAATATATTCTATATTTTATATTTTTAAAAGTAACGGAACAAAGCCAAATGAACTTCTATGACAGAACTCCTTTTAGGATATTAAAAGCCACAGCATTTGTGTTGAGTATGTATAACGACGCAGCTTATCGAATATAATAATGTAAAAGTTATGAATGAATGAAATAAAATTGTAAATTCTAACCTTAGCTCATAAAAAGGCGTAATATCTAATAATAAATTAACGTAATATTCAAGTATTTATTTGCTATCTAAGTATACATTAGGGTCGTAATATAAATTACTACTTGTGTTTAACAGGTGAAGTAGTAAAACGTTTTAAGTGATTTAAATTAAGTAATTAACAAAGCCATGGCAGCTCAGGGGCTATTAAGCGCTCGCTGTAAATTTCACAGTACGCGATCAACCCGGGTTCGACCCCCGCCAGCGCCAATGAAATTGATAATTGCAATTTTAAGTGCTGATTTACATGATGGTGAAGGAAAATTGAGCAAACCTGCATGTTTGAGAAATATTTATTGGGGGGGATCTTGCTAAGTGAGGGTAGGTCTGTGACCAGCAGTTAGATGTATATAGGTTGTATCTTTACTTGATTACTTGTATTAAATTGACGGTAATAATTGTATAGATCAAATAAATAGCCCATTTAATTGTTGATAAAATAGATCAAATGATTTAAACTATTTTAGCACCCACAAATAACCGCAACACCAGGGGAATTGCAGGTGCGTTGTCGGGCTTTTAGAAAGGAGTAAGCTCTCTTCTTGAAGGTCCTTAAGTCGTATCGGTACGGAAAAATCGCCGGTGCTAAACAGTTCCACAAAGAAGTTGTACGAGGAAGAAATTTTGACGCGATGTGCGTTCGTGAAATTTGGCGGCTGAAATTAATTCGAACAATTCCTAAGAGCATTCGACATGGTAGATGCGATAGAAAATGTAAAGGGACGCAACATCACTTTATTTTACTTAAATAGGCTGTAACAATAGCATCAAGGTGCATTTAGGAAAAAACTACAACACATCCAACCGTAAACACTTAGAAATAAAATTAGAATTAGGTACATACATATTGAAACTTATTTTATTTAATATTAGAATAAAGTAGGTAGCTAAATTGTTAAATATCTTTAAGGAGAGCTCATCATTTTTACAATAAATTAGTACTCTCTAAAGGAATTCTCAAAAATTGCTATCGTAGTCTTGTTTAATATTTTTAGTACACGTTTCCTATCAAAATTTCCGTAACAGTTATTAATTTTTAATTTAAGGACGGTGTTTCTTTTATCGAATTCCTGTTAACAATTTTTGAAGTTTATGTGAACTAAGTGGTAACACCTCATTTCGGTCTGGGAGGTCGTCTGGGTATTACATTACCTAGTACCGGTATAAATACAGGCTGTAAGGCGTTCCATCTCACTCCGTAGAGGCGACAATGACCTTCTTTGTTTGAAGTTATCTGCAAGTCGCCATGGGCTGCTGTAGCCACTTACTATCGTCATGTGGACTGTAAGTTTGTTCGATACATCAGTTTTATAAAAAAAAAAACACTTTAACTTATGAGCCGTGGTTACTCAGATGGTTAACGCTCGCTGTAAATATAACAGAACGCGAGTAACCCGGGTTAGATCCTCGCCGGCACCAATTAAATTGTTAATTGCAATTTTAAGTGCTGATTTACCATGTGCTCGGTGATGAAGGAAAACATTATGAGGAAACCTGCATCTCTAAGGAATAAGAAAAAAATATTTCGAAGACATGTGAAGTTCGCCAACACGCATTGGGGCAGCGCGGCGGACACTTCCTTTGCCCTAAAACCCACTCAGAAATGAGGGGAGGCCTGTAACTTTACTTTACTTTTTTAACTTATAAATTCTAATATAGTAAACATTTTTTATACATAACGTTAATTTTCGGATTGTCGAGAGTATTCTGAATTACACCTTTTATTGGGTACCCAGATACGATATTTATTATTTTCTTATTTATTTTTTTATTTCATTCCTTAAAACAAAACAACATAAAGGGTGGATTATTACTACTTAGTGCTTTGAGACATTCTCTACCAGACAACCCAGAGATTTGTAAGAATTATATATATGAATACATTCATTGGGTATCTATATAATTTTCTCATCTGGTTGGGTTCTATAAATACATAATTTTAAGTTAAAATGAAAAGATACATAAATATCGATAAAATAAAATAAATAAAAAAATACATAAATAAATAAGATCCAAGCGGATGGAAGCCCTCGGCAAGGGAGACCAAACGGCCAAGGGTTAGGAGGAAAGGGAAAGAAACCGGCAGACGATGCGGGCAGTATCGAGGAGCACCGCCTTCTGCATTTGAGCCCGGAGCGGTCCGTCACGGAGTCGGATTACCCCATTCGCAGAGACGACTACAGGAGTAATTTCGGCCTGCAGACCACCCCACATGTCGGTCACCTCGTGAACCAGGTCCAGGTATTTTATTCGTTTATCTGTTTCGGCTTTCACGTGGTTCTCGTCATACGGAATGGTAATGTCGACCAAAAATATCCTTGACTGTGCCCGGTCCATCAGCACAATATCAGGCTTATTCGCAAGAATAGTCCTGTCTGTGATGATGGCCCGGTCCCGGTAGAGCCTGGCGCGGTCATTTTCGAGCACGGCTTCTGACAAGTACTTGTAATATGGCAGTTTCCGGTCCACGAGACCGTATTTCAGAGCGAGCGCCTGGTGTATAATTCTGACTAGTAGGTTGTGCCTGTGCAAGTACTCAGAGTTAGAAAGCGCCGAACAACCGGAGATGACATGCCTAAGTGACTTACCGGGATAGCGACAAGCTCGACAGACGTCGACGGTGCCAGTGTTTAGGATGTATCTCCCATAGTTGTTTATCTTAATAACCTGATCCTGTATTGTACAGACAAAACCCTCGGTTTCCCCGAAAAGGTCACCGAAATGTAGCCAGTTGAGAGAGGCGACTGTATCTACGCAGGGCTCATGTAGAGCCCTGTAGTACCTCCCGTGGAGCTCTTTCTCCTTCCATACGGTCTTCCGGTCGGAAATTCTTAATACATTAATTTTTTTTATTATTATTATTTCTTTAATTGGTATAGCCAATCAGCGTCAGCGAGGAAACGCAGTCAACTTTATTGGCACGTTCTTCGTTATTATAGTTTTAATGCAATATTAATTTATGTATTTATATACAATATTAATTAGTCTATTTATCAATATTTCATTATAATTATATCCGCAATAAGCCTAATTATATCCGCAATAAGCCACTATGTTAGTTTTTTATAATTTGTCAATATATGCTGATTAATTTAGAAGATCTACATGAACAGATGAATATATTATACAACCTTCTTAAATTGTAACCATCTTTTTGGTTTCGCCGTAGTTGGGTCAAAATATGCACTTACACCATCTCTCTGTCAAATCAGAAGGCACGAAAATACTGCAATTGGTATCAATAATTGAAGTTGAGGCACGCAATGCATGGTCCAGCACTATTTGTCACCCACACATTACACGCACACTGATGTATTTTGATTTTTGTTTCATTAGTCACTCCATCGCCAATCCACGTAAGGACCAAGCTCTGACAGAATACCAGCGTGAAATATCAGCATGGTGCTTCCCTGTTTCGTATGGTGAGTGACCAGGACGAGATACCCTATTTACTGTTAGTTATGTATTCCATCTCCGTCCTCAGGGGTGACAGACAATATATTTGCCAATACCAAGCCTATATTATTATTGGAGACAAAAGTGCCATACTTTTTTATTACTATTTTTTTAAATGACATGTTGTATTTTTTTTTGAAATTATGTACTGAAATATTATTTAATAAAACTTTTTATCAATTTCATTATATCTTGTGCCGGCTAAGTCTCAATTAATTTTGATGTTTGTATACAAATGTATACTAAAACGTGACCAGTTTCGTATTTAGGGAATATATGATACATATCGACTCAAATCCGTTCTCCTCCGTGGCCTCGGCCACAGCTATAAATTTCTTGTTTATTTCTTATTATACCCAACATAAACCTTTCTACCCATTAAAACAGATTTGTCGGTTTCTTTGAGTTACTTCAAAACTTCAGTTATTTATTTTTATGGTGTTTAAAGTTAATTTTGGATAAAAAGTGTATTTTACAAACAGTTTCTTAAAAGTTCTCCTAACTTCACAGGTTGGAAAGTTCTTTTGTTACATATTATAAAGCCCTTGGTAATCAAAAGACATGCCTTGATGACCTTGAAGATGTAATGCTTTATATAATTTCCGGTTCCCGTCATTTACCTTGTGAAACGCCAAAATGTTATTCGTAACGAGTTATCAAGATGGCGGTCTATTAATTACTTTTTCACAGTTATAGTACCTTTACTAAACTCTCAACCGGCAAGTGTTGGTACTGTAAGTGGATAAAATTACTTTCTAAGGCTTTGTCTTCATTGTCAAACGGATTTATAACAATGTTAGTGTAACAAAACAGATAGGCTTTTTTGATCTATAATTTGTGTATCGATTTTTAGCATCTTCATCGTCTCTTTTGTCTTAGTCGTTATTCAATATTCAGCTCAAGCTCTACTTTGCCCGATCATTGCCATCGTCTTTTGATAATGCGTTAGCTGGCATATCCATAAGAATTAAAGCCATTCCTCGTTTATTGGCCCTATTTAGGTCTAACGGCAAGTACCTGCACTACAATAAAAGTGGTCTACATAAAGTACCGGTCTGCGCCAGACGCTACCTAACTAAAATACAAAGGCACAAAATAAATAGTAGATAGTTAGATGCAAAAATAACTATTTAAGATATTGTATCAAATTTCTCATGTGCTTGTATTCTAAAACAAATCTGACTATTTACTCAAAAGTTGTTACCAAGGAAACACAAGAATCGACTCTTAAAATATATTGGAACTGACCAAAGCTGTTTTAGTCTGTCCTTTAACTTCGAGGTGTAAAACGCGTTGGTTCAAAGTAATGATTTTTGTTTAATATCATATTGTTCCTTAAATGGCGTGTTCTTGTAACTCGTAAAACAGTGACGGTTGGGTGCAATTTCAAAGATTATAGCAGTTCTATTTTACGAGTAATATTTATTTGGATAACATATATTTAATTTCAGACACTTTCAAATAAATTTAATTATTAATGAGAGGTACAATTATAAAATAAGTATAATCATATTTAAAAAATTAACTGTACGTGTAATTTTTGTTTGACGAGTTGGCTTATATTTGTGTCGCGCTAATGTGTCGTCAAACACAAAGTGTTCGCAAACATCTCTTATTTAAAAAATACTTTGATACCCGTATATTTGGTGATTATAAACATGAAATTACTATATTAAAATATCTATAAATATTTCATAACAAGAAACATAATGATATTTTTAACTACAAAAATAGTTTTATTGGTCAATTAACTGAAAACATACTATTAAATGTAAGAGGCATAATAGGCACAATTCGTAGCAGAGTTTCCACTGTATATTAGTATTATATAGAAGACAACACAGAAAATTTTCTTAACAATTTTTAATCTATGTTTTTTATATTACTATTAATGAATGATCATAATCTGAATAGTTTAGTCTGCAATAGTTACCGTCTTTCAAAGACGTCATAAATACCTTTTGAGTGATAAGACTTAGGATGGCTTTAGCCGATGAAGCATATAGTTGGATAAAATAGTAAAAAATTTGTTGCCTTTTTGATGTTATTTCATTTCAACTATATATTTTTTGAGCTGTGTTTTTTAAAATAAAATTAACAAAATAGATCTCTTTTGCCGTTAAAACCATTTGTTGCAGAGTTTTAAATTAAAGCTGAGAAGAATTTCAAATATTTTTTGTTACATATATTATTCCTTAATAAGAATTAGCTGACCGACCATTTATGTACGTTTCGTTATGATGTTCATGCAACATAATACTTATTTCTATTTTAAACCTTTTGTAAAATTTGTATGTGATAGCTGTGATTTATAATAGGTATATGGTTTATTTATCGATTTAATTAGAATGTTATTGTATAATATTTAATAAGTATGTGATTTTGAACTTTATCTTTCCAGTTTTCTTAAACTTACTGCTGGGTGACCCTGATCATTTTCCACTTGTGGTCTTCTTTCTTAATAACAATCCCATTTTTACCATTATTATTTTATATTTTGTTTATAAAAATTTACTGTATTAATTGTATTTAGTTTTGATTTAATTTTAACAATTTTTATTTCTAAAAATATTTTTGAGCCCTTATCCGCTGTCAGCTTTTGCATTACGTCAACCCTTTAAGTTTTAACGCTTTAGCTGACCTTGTTTCGCTTCTGGACCACACAACGTACCCCCATGTCCAACACAATCTATGAACCATTGTGCAACCCGTGATATGTTCAAATATAGTTTCTGAACAAAATATTGTTAGTTAAAACTATCTCGATAAAAACGTAGGTAATGCGTTGGATATTTTACGATCTTTTGTTTACTCGCATGATACATATCTCTCGTACATATTTTACCTCTAATAATAATATATGTTCGTTTTTAACTAGACTTTCTTGGATATAATCTCAGTAAACTAACTGCAAAACATTGTTAAACGATAGTAAGACAGTCATAAATATTTTATGATCAACTGTCGCATACGATGAAGACATTATTAAATCGTGTTCTGTTTCGTCATGTTCAAAGAGTGACATAATATTTAATACAATAGTGTACTGAATTTTATCTCTACGTTAAGTGTAGATATTTTAATATTTTATATTTTATGACATATTTTTTTTTATAGAATAAGTATGATAAACGAGCACATGGTCCTGATAGGAAGTGGATGCTGTGACCTATAGACTTTTACATCTGTCCTCGAGTTAGAATCGCGTGTTCCAATCCACAAAGGACAGAAATGGAATACTTCGTTTTAAGTAAAAAGGGTCACTGATTCTCTACACTCACCAACTCACCATTACAGCACACAGCAGCATTAAGCTACTATTTTACACTCGTATTCCTTGAAGTCGAACCGATCCACTCCTGCTACAACCATAATATAATATGTAAGTACAAGGTGGCTCTGTCACACTTAAAACTATTTTTTTTTTAAAATATTGTGACGCATTATATTAACAAACATCAATTTGTTGAAAAAAAAATCTTGGAACTGGTCTGTACACACTAATTATTTAATATCGGCAGATCGGTTTCAATAACTAACAAAAGAGCGGATGGAAAACGATTTATTAATTGTGTTCTACTTTTTTTAGTTGTTTATTTACATTAAACAAAGCGTATTAGCTAGGCGTAACCATATTTTTATTACGTATGTTATTGCAAATATTTAATTGTATTTTGTAAAGTATATTTTGTTTTAGGCACCTCCATAAAATAGATGAATGATAAGAAACGAATAATCGATATTTTAATTACAAAGAACGTAATAGTCTATTTTAGAAATAGCTTTTTAATATTTGAATTAGCAAGCAAAAAGAATTACTATGAAAAATATAGTTAATTTTTATTTATAATATGTCATATATGGTATTTACTATAAAACAATGCTAGCATAGATGACGCAATATTCGTAAAACGGTAAGAAAACCTTTAAGGTTTTAGTGATGCACTCGTATTCTTCGAATTGCAAACAAAAAATGCAAAAACATTATAAACGTTTTTTTTTTAATACTTTATCATTAGCAATAGGGTGATAAATGTCAGTAGATGAATGAAGGTTTTAAAATAACGTTAAATTTTAATCGTTATGTAGTACCAACGCATTGCTGGTTCTTCAGTAAAAGCACCAATAAAAATAACGAACAATATTTACGACAGGTGTCCAGGGGCAAAGAATATAACAAGATCAGCGTATTTCAATATGTTAAGTCGTACCGTGCGACACTTTCTTTTTTACCGTCTTATAAAAAAAGGAGGAGATTTACACTTCGGCTGTTTTTTTTGTATGTTCTTTTTTTATTCAATAGGTTTCTAACTTTTTAGAAGTTGATATTGTAATGTTTCTTAGTCTAACAGTGTTAAAAAGTAATTTAAAAAGAAGCCGACTTCGAACAACTTAAAAGAATAAAAAAATTCACATTCTGAAGTCAGGGCTTCAATTCTTCCATTCACTATGTCATGTGCATGGACTTACGCTGGTATTCTGTGAGAGCGTAGTCCTTCCCCGGTCGAGCCGACCAATTCGTGCTACAATCATAATGTAGCGGTAACATAGCTCTACCACATATGACTTGTATACACGAGACTACGAGTTATAAATTAATTTTATAGCGCATCATTAAATGTATTAAATTTATTCTTTGCTAAAATTTTTGCTGTAAGTATTCTCGTTAACTTTCGGTTCTCAATTTCTCAGAATAATCTCAGTTCCTTGTGTTGTTTCTGGAATTCCTTCCCAGGACTGAGATGACGGGCTTAAAATAAGGTATATGAATATCTACGAAACGATTCCTTAGTTATTTTATGAGCTATTCCACGTCACTGTGAATGTTGAACGTAAGTACTTGGAATATTTATTACGGCAAGAATGCAACGTAAAATTGTCTTTGCTACAATAATACGTTTTAATACCTACATAGTTTAATTATTTAATTTTTTTTATTGTCTCTTTACTTAACAGTGTTTGCTTGTGCTTTATTGTAAGACGAAGGATGCATAAACATAATTTAAGTGACGCAAAAAATACCATGCTCAATTTATCGTAAATACTCACACAGCAGTAAACATTTAGGGGCTGTCAAAGAAAGATCAGTGCATGAGTACGTGTCATTAAGATGAGCATGGTTTTGATAATGATCTTTCTTTGTTTGCCTAAGCCACTTCGGACTTCTTATTAGTAATAACACAAAAAAAACTTTTTGGATTGGTACGTTACATACTCAAAATATGACTAGCTGTCTTCTTTCTTTCTTTATTAGCTTTTGTAAGTCCACTCTCGGACATGAGCTTTTTCAAGAAGAAATCTTTTGCAACAATTGTCTCCCTTGGCAAAAGTGTCTACCGTTGATTGAAATGTGTGCCAAATTTCCCCCGAGATACCAACCTCTTCGCACGTGATGTATCTTGCTAACTAAGCGATGAGGGTCTGGTGACCGATTGATGGTGGAGAGTTTACCCAAAAACGTTGTAATACCAAATTTTGGAGACTGTTGATGTGTAGCAGCTTTAACAGTACGAGGGTATCTGCTTTACACTCAACAACCCACCCCAGTTCACGTATTATGGTACTGTGTTACGCGATGACTAAAGTAAGAGAGTATCAATGAGGCTACGAACTTCACTCTGCTTTTATTTTTTAATCCGAAAGTTTTAGTTAATAATCTAATTGTGTGGCGAAATTGTATTTTTTTTTTTTCAATACATAATATAACACAGTATTTTGATTGAAGTTACAAAGGAACTTACAGTCAACCTTACAGTTAGTGGATACAGCACCTTATGGACATCCTAAAAACTTTTTAAAGATTTTTCTTAACCTTACTAAAGATTTTTTTATAATTTTTATCATTTATATGAAATGCTTAAAAGTCTGATTTTTCGTTCGCTTTAGACTATAAAATAGCAGTACACACACTGCTGCTTTTTGGTAAAAAAATACTGAAAAAATATGATCCTGCTACTGTACTGTAATCGCCAAGCTATCCGCCAAGCGTTATATTTAAAATAAAATGCAATTGAAAAGAGGCCTATAACCAGATATTGGATTATAGAAGAGGTGATGCGGATACGCGCACGCACATAAACTCACACAAGCACGCACGCACACACGCAAGCCCGCACGCATGAACATACGACATACAAACTGATAAATAGCAAATTTTTTATTTAAAATAAGTACTTTTGGAACGTATTTTTTTTCACGTGGTAATTACGAAGAGGAATATGCCAGGGGATCAGTAGTACCGTCTTCCTAATAACAATTAAAAAAAAAATAAAAAAAAAATGCGGTTGCCAAACTGCATGACAAGCGTGGCAAACTATGGCGAATATGCCCTATGAGGCAACTTCGTTGGCTTGAACTTTAAAGGTAATTAAAGAAGAAAAACCTTCGTACACATATGTCAATCGTCAATACGAAAGAAATCGTTTATTTATACCGAGCAGTAATTTTCTAAACGCTCCGTCAGGTGTTTATTGCATTTCCATTAGTAATGAACCGGTTTAGGACGTGATTGGCGTGCCTTGATTTAATTTATCACCGCGGTAATATCCTGCTCGCACAGTCAGGGAAGAAAACGGAGAAAACTCAATATACGTTGAATATATTACTTCACTGCTGACATGGAATATTGCTCGAAACGGTAGAATTATACAATTTGTATCTTAAATATATTTACTCGTACGAACTATTTCATTTCATTCGGTGCCATGTAGTGGCGTTTAAGAATATCCACTACCCCATATCTTCCCGTGGGTGTCGTAAGAGGCGACAGAGGAGGAGATGGGCAGCAGAATCTTCGTAATAACAACACTAATATAATAAAAAACTGCGGTTGCCAACCCGCTCGCTAAGCGTGGCAACCGCTATTCCTGGCTACGGTGGCGACTATGGTAACGGCGGGGCAGGGGGTGCTAAGAATCACCTGTGGAGGTTCGGTTGCCACCTACGACGACTCGACCTGGCAACATATAACCCACGCACTCTGAGGACTGACGAGAAGATACTGGAGCTGGAAGAAGAGATAGACAAGTTACGCTGGCATATTATTGGATTATCAGAGGTCCGAAGAGAGGGGGAGGACACGGTAATCCTCGAGTCCGGACACTTGTTCTATCGCCGGGAGGGCGAACATCTGTCCCAAGGAGGTGTCGGATTTATCGTCCACAAGTCTATCGTCAACAACGTTGTAAAGATTGGGAGTGTGTCGACGAGGGTCGCGTACCTGATACTCAGAATTACCAAACGGTATTCGCTGAAGGTCATTCAGGTTAACGCACCAACGGCGGCATATCCCGATGCGGAGGTGGAGGAAATGTATGAGGATATTTCCAGAGCCATGCATTCCTCCAAAACCCACTACACGGTGTTGATGGGAGACTTCAACGCAAAACTAGGCACAAGAGAAAGCGGTGAGCTGAAGGTAGGGAAATTTGGAGTAGGGCAACGGAACCATAGGGGCCAGCAGTGCATAATGGCCGACTTTATGGAGAAAGAGGGACTCTTTATGATGAACTCTTTCTTCCAGAAGTGGCCCCACGGGAAGTGGACCTGGTCGAGCCCCGACAATTCGACAAAAAATTAGATTGACTTCATTATGACGACCAGACGCCAACTGTTCAGTGATGTCTCAGTGATCGCAAGGGTGAAAACTGGCAGCGATCACCGAATGGTTAGAGGCACACTGAACCTAAACGGTAAGTTGGAGAGGTCTCGTCTAATGAAGTCAACGCTCCGTCCCCCTCGTGCTCTAATCCAGAATCCCAAAACCTTTCAGAGCTCGAGTTACGAAACCGTTTTCAGTGCCTGGAAGATTGCAATGCAGTGGACGATATGAATGACAAGCTCGTGGAAACTGTCCATGCGGTCAGACCTAAGTTCTGCAAGACCCGCCGCAGAAGAACACAAAAATTCTCCGATCACAGTCTTAATCTCATGGCTGTTAGACGGGAGATGAGGCTGCAATCGTCAACAGATTTGACAGCATACAGGCAACTAAACAGACAGATCTCCAAATGCATGCGGCGAGACTTGCGCAACTTTAATATTGCTCGTATTGAAGAAGCGATCGAGCAGAACCAGGGCTCCAAAGTCTTTGCCAGAGATCTGTCTGCCAGTAAGAGCCAACTGTCAAAGCTGAAGTCTGAGTATGGCAGCATCATTTCCGGGACACCTGAGATACTGAGTGAGATTGAGAGGTTCTATAGGCAGCTGTACACATCATCGTTGGAGCCACACGCAAGTGTGAGTAACGATCCAAGAGCAAGTCTTATCCGACACTATTCCGATGATATCCCGGACGTCAGTCTGAGCGAGATTAGAATGGCTCTCCAGTGCCTTAAAAACGGCAAGTCCCTGGGCGAGGATGGAATTACAGCGGAGCTTCTGAAAGCGGGTGGAAAACCGGTACTTGAAGTCCTTTAGAGGCTCTTTAATTCCGTCCTCCATGATGGCACTACTCCGGAAGCGTGGAGCAGAAGTGCGGTGGTCTTGTTCTTCAATAAAGGTGACAACGCCCTCTTGAAGGACTACAGACCGATATCCCTTCTGAACCGCGTCTACGTGCTGTTTTCGAGAGTCATTACGAATCGTCTCGCACGCAGACTCGACGACTTCCAGCCTCCCGAACAAACCAGTTTGCGAAAAGGCAATAGTACCATAGACCACATACATACTGTCTGCCACTTTGCCTCGCGTATGTGGGCTATGAGAAAGCCTATGATTTCGGCGAAACTTGGGCAGTGCTACAGTCTCTTCAGCGGTGCCAAATTGATTGGTGGTGCTGAAGTGTTTGTGCAGTAGGGCTGCGATGGCTATACGAGTACAGAACCAGAGTACGAAACCTATCCAACTGCAGAGAGGTGTAAGACAGGGTGACGTTATTTCCCCGAAACTCTTTACCGCTGCATTGGAAGACGTTTTCAAGCTACTGGACTGGAAAGGATACGGTATTAACATCAATGGCAAGTACATCACTCACCTTCGATTTGCCGACGATATAGTCCTTATGGCAGAATCGCTGGAGGACTTAAGCACTATGCTCAATGACCTCAATAGTGCCTCTCAACGGATAGGTCTTAAGATGAACATGGACAAAACAAAGATCATGTTTAATGTCCATGTCACACCTATGCCGGTAGTTATTGGGAGCATTAAGCTCGAAGTTGTTGACGAGTATGTTTACCTGGGACAAATAGTCCCACTAGGTAAGTCCAACTTCGACCGAGAGGTCAATCGACGAATTCAACTCGGCTGGGCAGCGCTCGGGAAATTACGACACATCTTCTCGTCAGGTATACCTCAAAACCTGAAAACTAAGTTGTACAACCAGTGTGTGTTGCCAGTGATGACCTACGGAACCGAGACGTAGTCCTTCACTGCTGACCGTATGAGGAAGCCGCTCAGCGAGCGATGGAGAGGGCTATGCTCTGAGTTTCTCTGCGTGATAAACTTAGAAATGAGGATATCCGCAGTAGAACCAGAGTGACCGACATAGCCCAACGGATTAGTAAGCTGAAGTTGCAATGGGCCGACCACATAGCTCGAAGAACCTTCAACCGTTGGGGAAAAAAATTTCTCGAGTGGCAGCCTCGTAGCGGTAGGCGAAGTGACCCCCCCACTAGATGGAGTGACGACTTGGTAAGACATGCAGGAAGTCGATGGATTCTGGTGGCTCAGGACCGTGCTTTGTGGCATACCTTGGGGGAGGCCTATGTTCAGCAGTGGGCTTGTGAAGGGCTGTAATGATGATGATGATGATGACTACTTCATATCGCGTATATTTCATGTTTTTTTTTTTAAATTATGAAACAAGGGTGGCAAACCAACACACAGTCCGTTTGATGGTAAGTAGATACTGTGGTTTCTACATCTACATTGTAAATGTTAGTCCTTGAGAACTAAGATGGAATGCCTCGTACACAGTAAAAGGGGTCTCCGATTCTCTACTTACAAAGCACAGCAGCATAAAGCTGCCATTTTACGCTGACATTCGGTGTCAAGCTGATCCATTCGTGCTACGACTATAATATAGTTGCAGCATTGCTCTACCACGTTTAAAATATCGTCGTGAACTGAGTTCACCCGAGTCCGCTATGCGGAAGCCATGGGCTATAAAAACCTTGTGTTTATACATATAGGACAATTTACCCGGCAAGATCCAACTTGGCAGACGAAGTTATCTACCAATCCAACTCGTCTCATCCAGTATTTCTTTAAACTTGATACATCCATTGTGTTGCCAGTGACAGTTAGATCAAATGTGGTTTACCCATGTCAACCTGCCGTCATAGCGCGCCTATAATATTGATGACCGGAACTGTACCTAAACAATATTAATTATACAAGTGTGCCTATGGTCTCTTTCTAACGTAATGAATCTTTCATGGGCCGTAAAACGTTTTAGTAGTCGTAGATTTCTTCGAAAACAACCTGTCACTATATTATATCGCTCTCTTTGTAGTATTTTTCTTTTATTTTTCCCTTGCATTTTTGAAAATACTAAGTACTATAAGCTACTGAATAGAACACAAATTTCTTCTGACGTCCTAAAATGCATTAACATAACATATTTTTTATTATAGTAGTTGATAGTTAGTGAAGTCCATTTTTATTGCACAATTTTGCTTGACTCACTTGTGCTGCGAAGAGATGTTGCATCTCTTTGCGTATTTTATCGCATCTACAACGGGGAGTGTTCAGATGAATTGTTCAGAATAATTTCAACCACTCAATTTCACCATCACACATCGCAACAAATCCTGCAATACCGTCCGTACCATCTGGATGATTGATAATCCACCACTGTACGATTTACAAGAAGTTTGCTTCTACAACAACTTCTTTGTGGAATCGAATACCACCAGCGATTTTTCCGGACCAATACGACTTAGAGAACCTTCATGAAAAGAGCCTACTATTTTTAAGGCAACGCATCTGTAATTGCCCTGGGGATGCCGTTATCCATTAGCGGCGGCAGTCACTTACCACCAGGTGAGCCACATGCTGGTGTATCCCCTCTCATATAAAATATATATATAGAATTTTGTACATGTCTCTACTATATCTTATTTATAGTTATCTATGTAATCGGTTGTACATCTTTTAGTGATCGTGTAACTATTTATTGAACGACTTGTTCGATTGTTTTCATATTAACACAATATATTTGTTTCGTCGTGATGGTTAGCTATGCTAGGATAATTGGAGAAAATGCTAGTTAAATAAATAAACCGACCGATTTCGCCTTACGACATTCTAACTGATATATTATACCGATTCTAAAGATTACACTAAAGACTACTTTTAGTGTTTTATTAATTAATTCAAGTTTATGCAATTAATACGAATTTTTTCGACTAATGTTTATTCTGATATATTTTTTATTTCCTAATTATTCCAAATATGTAGACACATTTGGAAAATGCCAATGTACTTTTTTTATTGAATCATTAAGTGCTATACAATATGAAATAAGAAAAGGCCGACCACATGTTTCATGTAATTTAATTTCGATGGCCTAACTATAGGGTATTAAAGAAGTACAATTTTTGCCTTATGAACCGATGAAGTTAAATCATGTAATGCCTAAATTGCTCGCTTGAATGTCAGAATTGCCTTCCCAAGCTTAATGAGTGCCAATCATGACTGTCAGGATATTTTGTTGTAAGGCACGAGCGAAGAGATGTTTACCCATAGAACTTCGTAAATGGGAGTTTTTACTTAGAATATATAAAACATGTTATACAAATACATTTCACTTTTTTATTTGCTTAATTTGATAGTAGTGATAGGTTAGCCAATTTGACCGTGGCAAAAATTTCATCGACCAACAAATGTGTCAAAGTCGCGTGTTAAAACCTACCCAAGTCTAAAGCAAGCTTTTGGTTCGATTTATCGCCTTTGATTTTATGCGATGGCATTGTTTGTGTGAATTGTTGCCTCACAGTGTTGCAGTTTCACAGAAACAGGCACAAAAATAACTCAGTCGACATGGAGGCCATGTTTTTTTTTTAAATATACACAATATCAATACTGGAAGAATCAGTAATCCCAGTAGCTGGATTTTTTCTACAACAGTATCAGTTTACGATGACAAGTTTTCGCAACGCTGAACCTGCTCACTTTTTGTGTAATGCTATTTAAAGCGTCATGTGATTTATATGATTTAGTTTCTTTTAGCATTTTAAAGCAACAAAAATAATTATAAATGAAATAAAATTGTTTGTTGTTAAGACTTGAGTATAGTTGATGATCGTTTTTAAATGATGAAATGCTGCACTAACAAATTATATAATCATATAAATTTGTATTTGCTACCTTTACTTAGTTTTATATTATGTCATATTTGCTTATGAAGTTAACTAAAAGATTATTATACACAATAATGTAACTGAACTAGTGAAGGAGCTCATTTACATCAAATATATCTTTGGAAACAATATTTTAAATACGAATAATTGGCTTCAGAAATATTGGGGTGTTCTTTTTAAACATATACGAGTAATTAAAAACAAAGACAAAACATTATCAGTCAGGAGGTTAATTTAAATCCCTTGACTTTAAAAACCGCCCATAAACGCTTTACGACTATCATTTGTGACCATCAACATCAGAGGTTTCTGATATCGCTGCTTAAAGGCACAGTCACGCGATTTTGTATACCCCAATGTCTTTGAACTTAGCATGGGGGAGCGCTAGTGCGATTGTGTAACTGGTGAGAATTGTGATGGACTTCGTTTTGATGTTTTACGTTTGGTCTCTTTATAGTGCGTAAATGTATCAGTATTGTTTATTAATAAATAGTAATTTTAGGTTACAAAATGCTATCATAATCAAAAAATACAGCGCACTTAATACGCGATAGAGCCACACTGTTCGAGTAGCTATATTATGGTTGTAGCACGATTATGTCGACTCGACCGGGGTAAGATCACGCTCTCACGGAATAACAGCGTTAAATAGCAACTTAAAGTTGCTGTGTTCCGTATGGTGAGTGTAGAGAGACCCAGTTTGCTGTATACGATAAATTCTATAGTAGTTCTCAGGGGTGACAACGCATCTGCATTTTGATTCTTAATCGAGGGTAAATGTAGATGTCTATGGGCCGCACCATCCACTTACTATCGGGTGGATTGTTGTTCATTTGTCACTCTTATTCTTATCAAAAGTGTGTTTTACAAAATACTTTAAGCTAAAAGATATTATCATAATGAAAATACATTGCGAAGTGATTGCCACCGGTAAACGATGCCCACCAAAGTTACACGATTGCATTGCGTATGGGGTTTTTTCGTCATCAGTGTAGAGGGGACGCTGATCATACGAAGGCCGGTGTTTTATTTTTTTTGCTTTACTTGATAAAAAATAGGCATGATTTTCTTTGTTGCTGTTTTTTTTTTTGAAAACTTAAAGCGCTATAAAATTTTATCGCTTATTTTATATTACCAAGTAAAGGTTTGAAATTTAAAATCTTTTTAAGTTGTTATTTGTGGTTTTAGATAGTTAACAGAATCTTGCGATAGACATCGACATCATCTTTGTAGCCCATAATAGTCTACTGTTGGACATAGACTTTTTCGATATCACAATACTTTTCGAAACCATCATACAACCATGTGGCATAATTGACGTTTTGTTACTTACTAGTTCTAGTAAATTCGGTCAATTACGATTTATGAATAATTCGTTGTTTTGTAAATCATTTATTATGTATATATCAACATAATTTAATTATGTATATAAAAGTTTTTAGATCTTAATTTTCTGGATTTAGGGTATAGTCTACATTTGTTCGTTTTCCAGTTTTTAATTATTAAGGTAGAATTTCATTATTTAAAAAAGGAATACAGATAAATGCACATTGTTCATTTGACTACAAGTAAGTGTATGTCTTCTTTCGTCGGTTTATTAACACAGCTGGATAAAGTTTTTAAGTGCAACAAAAATACGATTCACCAAAATTTTTGATCATAAATCTTTATAAAAGTTTAGTATTCTTTAAAAATAAAGTTGAATTAGTAGCCTTGTATCTTTATACGCAAAATATATCTTGGCAAGCGCTTCTAAAATTTATTTAACTCCAGAATAAAAATATGCAATGACAACCACAATTTCCTACTTATTTTGGTGAAACAAATGATGCCTAAGACCCGAACAGTTTCTCCATATTAATATGTTTGCACAATGTTGATGCTGTATATATATTGTTGATATATCTATGTGCACTGCACTCTATTGTGAAGAGTCAAAATGTGTCAAAAAAGGCACGTATGGCAATTCACAATGCTGTGTTGGTCCCTACTTTAACGTATGGTAGTGAAAGTTGGGTATGGCAGAAGAAGCACGAGAGTAGAATAAATGCAGTAGAAATGCGGTCGTTAAGGAGTATGTTAGGGCTGAATCTGAATGACAGGGTGAAAAATTGTGTGATAAGAGAAGAGTGTGGTTTGCAAGATGATGTTGTGACCAGGATTAAGAAAGGAATGCTTCGGTGGTTTGGTCATGTGGAAAGAATGGATGAGGAAAGAGTGACAAAGAAAATTTATGTTGCAGAAGTGAATGGCAGAGTCGGAAAGGGACGTCCTAGGCGAAAATTTATTGACCAAATTGGCGATTTATTGAAAACGGGCCAAATTAGGAGTACCCTTAACCGACGAGCCAGCATGCGTAGGTGTATGGATGTGAATGAGGCGAGAGAGGTGTGTCAGGATCGTGCCAAATGGAAGTCTGTAGTCTCTGCCTACCCCTCTGGGTGACAGGCGTGAGTGTTTATGTACTTATGTATATCTATGTCAATGTCACATTAAACAACTTAATTTCTACCGGTACTCAATCACTCCACAACTACGTTATATTTTGTTGTAACCTTATATGTATAAGATCCATCTATCACGGCCTATAAAAGTCCACTGCTGAACATATGCCTCCCCCATACATTGCCCCTGCCAAGCGTAGTATTTATAATTCTGCTGTTATCAAGATTTCACTGCCCATTTCCTTTTTCATTTTCCCTTTATCGCCTCTTATGACACTCACGGGACGATATGGTGTAGTAGATATTCTAACACCACCACTATTCGATCACGCCACTACACAGTTTATATATTATATAATTTATTACGATTGGATTTTATTGGTTTTAATTATTTTCGCGGAACTCTATTTCTTTTTCTAAAATAAAACTAGCCTTAGTTATTCCTTATAACATCAGCTATTTGTCAGTGAAAATCCCGTCAAAATCGGTCCAGCCGTTTCGGAGATTAGCCGGAACAAACAGACAGACAGACAGATAAAATATTTAAAACTTGTGTTTTTGTTATAAATACAGTACTTTCACATGAATTTAGTAAAAAGCTGTTATTTTTACAATACAAACAGACACCTCAATTAAATTATTTGTATAGAATGTTAAAAAGACTCGGCTTGTAATCGATGCAGATAACAACACAACGAAACCAAACGTCAAATGTTTGACATGTTCGTTTGACAAACCCTACCACATACAACATAAGGGGTTGAACTCAATTGCTTCGTTCTAATTTCAATTTAGTGTCTAACTATATATATTATACGCAGTAGAGGCAGCTTGGTTTGGCACGAATGGCTCGGCTTGACTGGGACAGGGCCATACTCTCCTAGAATTCCAACGTATACTAGCAGCTAAATGCTGTGTTTCGTTTGGTGAGTGTAGAAAAGAGAACCGGAAACTCTTTTTACTCGAAACGAGGCATTTTGAGTCTTAATCTACGATAAATGTAGATGTCTATGGGTCACAGCATCCACTTACCATCAGGTGGACTGTGTGCTCGTTTGTCATTCTTATACTATAAAATAAGTAAGTAATATTTTTTGGAACACGGAAAAGTCGACGCACTACTCAAATGCGAGTTGGCGGTCTACCATGACCTTTAAATATTTTTATAATCTCGCACGTGTAAGCTTTCTCGTGATGTTTTTCCTCAACATAAGTGATTGGTGCCTAAAAGACTCGAAGTCGGTTTGTCGGCGTATTATACAATTTTAAGGGAAATGAGGTGATGGTTACCAAGCTATTTCCAACTTGTTTTGTGGAATGTATACGATTGTAAACTGTTACGTTTTACTGGTACTTACTGGTTCGTACCATTAGAGAGATATTTCCCGAACAATTGGTAAATTAAACATAAATGTGACTTTCAATAAGTATTATTTATTGTCTATATTGAATAAAAAGTTCCTGTTTCTGTTTCTGTTAACGTTTTTATACCTTGAGCTACAATATCTCTTGGGTTTAAAGTATTCAAAAGAAATCAACGATACAATATCAATTTGAATTTTCAATTTTCAATTCAGATTAAACTTTCGCCTGTCGTAGCGATAAATCGTATTCGTAGCGCACTGGAAATAGAATCGGCCTAACGGAAAATATATATCAACGTGACTAATAACATAGCTGCCGTCTTGTCGGTTTGTGTTGTGACCTCGATCGTAAGGGGATTGTTTTATATTTCAGAGCTAATCTTCAAAGCCAAGACTTTGTAAATCAGCGCTGATTGTCGTAGCGTTCGACCGGCCGAATTTATTGCTGGTAATAACTATAAGAACAAAGAATATTCCAAGGATAGGGTATTTTTTAGAATAAGGTTGACAAACTTGCGCACAATTCACCTGATGGTAGTCTTCGATTAAGAATTAAAATGCAGAAACGTTGACACCCTGGAGGATTAACATGGAATGCCTCGTTTCCAATAGAAAGATCTCCGAATCTCTACATTAATTTGTCTGTGTTTAGTATGTACTAATATTTTCATTAATTCAATTAATCTGCTATTTTACACTAGAATTCCGTTATCTTAATGGTGACCTGGGTAAGTTAATAATAATAAATTAACACGTTGCATGGATTTATTTAAATTTTAAATACTTAATGAAGCGTGAGTGTAACAATTAGCGAACTAAAACTCACCCTTTCATTACAAAAAGTATTTTATTTATATTTTTGGTCCCAGGTTTGAGTTAAAATCCGTTCAACCGACAGATAAAATACGTTGAGTAGTAACAAAGTGCATTTATACGCATTAACGTTACTTACGTATCATGACGTAGTTTTAGTAACATCGAACGTTCAATAAAATACATTTATAGGCGCTTAATTATATTTTATATTGCAAAAAGATAATTTTAAAACGCATAATTATTTTTGATCATAATCACTGCGTTTTTTTACATATAAGCCAGTGCTTATGCGCAATCCCACCTGGTGGTTAGTGGTGATGAAACCCTAGATGGTAAATCTCATTGTCTACGCTACGCTGCTTTAAAATCGGTTTGATCTATTTTGATATAATATATTTTGCAATTCAAAGGAAAATTAATAAACTGTTTTTTTTTTATAGAATTAGGATGACAAACGAGCACACGGTTCATCTGATGGTAAGTGGTTGCTGTGGCCCATAGACATCTACATCAATCCTCGATCGCGAATCAAAACGCAGATGAGATGAATAAAAAGAGTCTCCGGTTCTCTACACTCACCATGCGAAACACAGCAGCGTTAAACTGATATTTTACGCTGATATTCTGTGAGAGTGTGGTCCTGTCCCGGTCGAGCCGACTCATTCGTGCTGCAAACATAATATAGCTGCAGCGTGGCTCTACCACGTATAAAAACAAATAAATAAATATATAGCTGAAATAAATATAAACCTAACAATAAGTTTTACTCCAACCGCATGTAAAGGTTACCTAGTCATTTTTTAAATTACATTTTGAATACGGTTTTAAAAAATCGAAAAGATTTTACGTAAAAAGTATGTTCAATTAATTTTCCAAAAAACTGCGAACGGCTCAAGTGTTGCGGAAAATTGTGGAAAATAAAGCACTATTCGGGCCATTCTTACGAGGAGTCAGACAAATGGTTGTCTTAGGTTGTCCGACAGAGGTCGACTTGGATAAATTGCTAACGGAGTTTCGTAAACAGCCTTGTGTTGTACTTTTTTTACTTAATAGAACGAGTTTTTTGGCTTACTCCGATTTCAGGAGGAAAATGAAAGAATATTTTCTAATTAGTAAAAAGAAAAGATATACTACAGGTAATATTTAATATTAAAAATCGTAACATTATATCCGTCTTACGTTAACAATGACGCCATCATCATCATCATCTTACAGTCCTTCACGAGTCCACTACTGAACATATTGGGTCCTTCCGCCGGCACTTGTAAATCAGCACTTAAAATTGCAATTAACAATTTCATTGGCGCCGGCGGTGATCGAACCCGGGTTACTCGCGTTTTGTTATATTTACAGCGAGCGTTAACCATCAGAGCTACCACTGCTCTTTTTTATTAGATTATATTTAGATATATTCTTCTGTTAATGCTGTTTTTGTCTAATGCTAAATTTATGTTTAATAATATTTGTGATATGTTTTAAAAATATCTTTGTTTGTTTTATTCATGATTATCGTTGTTTATGCTAAACTAATAAGATTTTAGACGAGTAAATCATCTTTCGTTTACTAAATCACTTTATACTCGTCATTACATTGAAACCGTTAAAGCTTCATAAATCTCACAGAATAGCCGCAGTGTTGTTTCGTATTCGAAAGTCTCCTATTGTTATTTTTGGCCGGCAGTTCGCCCTTGCTGCTGGAACTCGTTCGACTTGTTGATTGTCAGTAACAGGACTATACAGCTGTCTCGCTCGCTCACGTGTGTTGCTCTAGATTCGAATTTTCCCAACTAAAATTTGTCGAGGAGACTTGGCTAGTTTGAACGTATTGGGTGCGTTTGGCAGAGAAAAGCGCTAGCAAGCGCTTACAAGCGCTGAAATAGTTTTCGGCCAGGACACGATTACTACTTCAGTAGCGCTGACACAATCCGCCATTTTGCTTATTTAATTTGTTTGTTTTGAAATAGAGTTTATAAGTTGTTTTGTGCAATATTAGTTTTAAGTAATATAATAACGTGAATAAACATATACATGTAATTAAAAATTCATGATTGGTAAGTTTTTAATATGAATACTTTACAAACATATATTTAAATTAGGTTAGGTTCCTCGGTTAAAACTAACATCGTGTCCTGGAGGAAAATACCTACTTACGATTTGACAGCGTTTACCGCTTACGATCGCCATTTTGCTTACAAGCGTTTGCTAGCGCTTTTTTCTGCCAAACGCACCCATTGTGTTTTCTATATGCTAAAGACAAAATATAAATCATACCGCGAGGGTCAAGATCTAATAGCTTATAGTTATAGTAACTTAATGCTGTTTCGGAAACATAGCTCTGACAATGGTATTTGAAAAGTGCGATGGAAGTGTGCACGAGTGATTATTTTTTTACTACGCCACGAGTCCTGTATTCAAAATCAATACGAAACCAAAATTTTAGTAGTAGCACAAACTGTTTTTTGTTTTTGTATATGTTTTGCGAAATGTAATTGCAATTTTAAGTGCTGATTTACCACGTGTTCGGCGGTTACGGAAAACATCGTGAGGAAACCTTCACGTCTGAGCAAAAACAAAATCGAAAACAAGTGAAGTTCGCCAACACGTATTGGGGCAGCGCGGCGGTCATTTCCTCTTTGACTTTCGTGATTGTATGGTTGCTTCCGTTACTCCATTTAATCTTCGCATACCCTCTAACTTACAGATCTGCATGAGGCCAATGGATCTAGGTGGCTTAGGAACATCCTTTGTTTCATTACTTAGAATAGCTTTAATAATGATAAGTGGACAATTTTTGTCCACTTCATCCTGACACTGAATCAAAGCCGATTTCGGTAACCGTTAAAACTGTTTAAGTTCGCGGCAGTGTGATTGTACAACTTCGTTATGTTTTTTCATTATGATAATATTTTGTAACCTAAAATTAGATATTAATATAAAACAATATCGGCTCATAATTGATACTGATTCAATTACGCAATACAACAATGACAAACGTCAAAACAAAGACAACTTATATTCCCACCAGGGTTACACAAACCCACTCCTGTTTAAATTTCGAATTGAAATTTGATTGAATTAAATATACAAAAGTATATCTTTTTGTATATTATACTCTCTTTTGATAGAATTTTGCCAACATATCAGTATAAAATTAATTACTTTTAGTATTTTTTATTTACAGTATATCACGTTTTTGACTGTCTCGTTGGTCTAGTGGTAGTAGTAGTGCGACTGCTGATCCTTAGGTCCCGGGTTTGAAACTCGGGTCGGCCGAAATAAATCAATTATTGAGTTTTTTTCGTCAAAAAATTCTCAGTAGCTGCCTGGAGTCAGGAAGTGTGCGATGTATCACCCCCGTGCCTCGGAAAGCATGTTAAGACGTTGGTCGTGCGCCTGATCTCTCTCCGGTCGTGTCGGTTTACCGTTCCATCGGATTATGAGGGTGAGGGAATAGAGAGTGCACCTGTGCACACGTGGGCACTATAATCCTGTTCTGCCCCATCAACGGAGACTAACCGCCGTGAACGAAATTCGGTCTGTAGGACATTATTAATGTCATGTTTGTTCTATTTTCTGCAATACTTAACTTAAGTAAAACTCTTATCACTCCATGGATTGAATGAACGACTTTTGTATCCACTTTGATAACGGGAATGCAATAGAGGATAAATAAACAAGCCATCATTGCAAGTGTAATTTTATACGTTATAGAAGTAGAGGTTTTGCTGCAGCCGGTCTTTTCGACCAGGGGAGTGCCATGCTCTTATAGAATACCGGTGTAAATTAGCCCTTGGTGCATGCATTTCCTTTACAGATACTCAGTGGTAACAAAGATTCTTAATCGCGGATAAGATGTAGCCGTATTTGGGCCACAACATTTACTTACAATGGGTAGACTGTGACCGCGTTGGTCACTCTTACTTGCATAAAAAATGTAACAATTAATTATTGTAAATAACTTACCCGATATTACATTTACAAATATATCGTCGCGATATCGCCGTTGCGTTATTATCGCAACCCTCTCCTTTTATTACTCGTATCGCGTATTGTAGACATTCCTCCCTATAATTTTTCTCCCGTTGCCCAGGGCAACAAATCAAAAAGTCTATTTTAGCAATTTAGTCCAAGGTGTTGGTTTATTATGAGATACGTGGACAGATTATAGTGAATACGCTAGAGCATCTTCTTCTATCAATTTTTACACATTATTAAATTTTCTCTCGATTCAGGTGTAGAATCATATGTTGACAAGCAAACTTTTTAACGTTTATTTCGAAAAATAATCTATTATATAAGTCAGGGTTGTGCCCTGATCACAGTATTACTACTGCTTTAATTAAAGTTACAGATTCTATTAGACAAGGAATGCACGAAGAAAAAGACAGCAGTCGCGGTGCTAATTAATTTTTATTTATTTTTTTTTAATTTAAAAAACGTCTCCTTCGCACTAGGATTTTCTCCTGTATCGTGGAGGCAGTTTACAAACATAAATTGCACAGGGACAAACATCCAGACCCGGAACAATTATTTATAACCAATACAAATACTTGTTCCGTGTGGGATTCGAACCCGTGGCCCCCAGCGTAGCCACTCATTGCTAAGCCACTGCGCCACGGAGCCGTCATTTTGCAACAATTGCTTTCAACATATTTGATCATGTAATCCTTCTTTTAGTATTATGTTTATTCAAATGTTGGAATTATTATATATATTTTTTGGATTAGAGTGCATTTTGTTTTATCGGTCGACAGCAATTATTTTGTGTGAAATAAATGGACTCATCTAGTGAAAGTTAGTGTTACATGAGGCGCTATACGTTCTCCTATATATTTTATCACATTTTACGTTATGTATCACCTACAAGTTTGAATGCTCGTACTATTTGAATGCAGTGGTAATTGGGGATAACCATAATGGCGCACGACAATAATAATAAACGATAATTTCACAAATGTCAAAGATTGATCTAAGAAGTTGAGTTAAGACAATCCTTTGAAATACCAAGCTATACTGGTCAGTTGGTCAAGGATGCTTTGTTAAGTTATTCATGCAGATTTACCTCCTATTTATTACAATTCCACAATAATTCCTTTCAATAATGCTGTAAAAAACTTTGTTCTACTAAGCGAAGAAACACTTAATTGGATAAATTAGGTTACAGCAATGAGTTGTCAAAGTCATTGCCACTTTACGTTTTCTGTATCTTCTAAAACATTTTCATAAAATCTAAGACCCTACTAGTCCATTCGCTCATATGCATAACATTGGTTATGTAGACATGTGTGTTACATAGATTTGCCTCAAGATCTTCTAAACAAGCTAGAACGCCTTCGTAATGAATGTGTCAGGTTTATTTTCGGTCTACATAATTATGATCATTCAATAGAAGTGCAATTTCAGAATATTTTTTTTCGTTTTTTCATTTTAATAACCCATCTTTGCCTTCTTATCTCAAGAGTAAATTTTTTTATCCAATCCCATCACATGATAGGGTCGTATGTTCTTCTTAAAACAAAATCTGTAACACCGCCCACTTCACTTGGTTCAATGTTAACTTCTTTTCCACTCAGCATACACTTCTTTGGTACTCCGTGCTTGATGATATCAGAAAAGCACCCATTAAGTACGCTTTAAAAAAGTTGGTTTGTGAACATATTCTATAGATAACGCTTGTGATATGAGTCATCTGAGTGCATTTTTTTAAGTGCGGGTGACAAACGAGCACACAGTCCACCTTGATGGTGAGCGCATTTTGTAACTCTTAAGCATCTATCATGGGATATACACGATTAGGAATCAAAATGTAAAGGCGTTTTCACTCCTAAGGACTAAGATGGAATGCCTTGTGTCCAGTTAAAAGGGTCTCCACATCTCTACACTCATGATACGAAACACAGCAGCTTGTAGGTGCTACTTTACGCAGGTATTCTGTGAGAACGTGGTTATTCCCCGGTCGAGCCGGATCATATGTATTGTCCTAAATAAGTATATATCAACAGTTATTTGTCAGTACTAAATACATTTTTTTTGTAATCTATATTTCGTGTTAATAAAATTAATTTTTGCTACATCCATAGATTTTACAACATAATGGCTACACTTACGTCAAATCCTCTTTTCCGACTCGAAGTCCAACCTTTGTTTACTTTTATGGGAATGCAATTAAGATAAATAAATTATTCGTACTTTTGCGACTGCAACACAGCTTCCACGGCGACAATTTAAAATCGTGCAGCGCGCTATTTTATCTTGAATATTTCTAGATCATCATTAAGGTTTTCTTCTGTGTGATTTCTTTTGTAGTACGCAGATCATGATTTGAATGATCGAATTAACGAAGGCCATACGTAATGCAACCGAGCGCGGTGCTATTTTTCAACTGAAGAAGTGCGAAAATAACTTTTGCCTGTCACACGGAATCGTATTCAACTCATGTCTCAAAAGCTCAAAACGACAAAAATACCGTCGCTTCGGCTTTAGTCCCGTTTGTTAGATGCAATAATAAACCAGTGATTGACTACAATCGCACAGTGGTTACGTAGCCCTGGATAGAAAAATTAGTGTCTGAGTAAAAATAACGCCTATTCATTATATCCTCAAAGACACACACATTGTAAATTCATTACATTACAGTCAAGAAATTTTAATTTAGACAGCTCTTATATTTCAACTAAATAGATCAAATACTTAATCGAACTACTAGTCCAAAGAAGTGTTTTTTTTTAATTATATGCGGACGAAGTCGAAAAAAGCTATTACAAAATAAAATACGTATGGTTTGGGTCATATACCTAATCTTTCAGAATGTCTATAAAAGTTCACATGAAGGAAAGCAATAACGTCTCCATTTTTACTCGGAACTTAAAAAACGCAATTAACCTATTTTTATAAGCTTCTTACTGACAAATATATAGCCAGCAACAATTTTAGCGTTTTAACTAAAATAAGAATACAATGAAAATATCGTATGATTTTCACGGATTTACATCGCATTATAATTTTTTACATTATATTTTCGACGTTTCGAGTGGTTTGCAGCATGCAGCATTGATTACTTGGTGATTGAGATATTAGACGTCCTGATATCATAGTAAACCTGGACTACCTTCAGCATTTAATAATTAATTTTGATCCAATCTAAGTAGGATATGTTTTCAATTGAATAATGACAATAAATCGGAAAAGTTAACATAAAAATTAATTTATAATATTTCATAACATTTTATCTAACATTCATGATAAAATATTATTTTATTTATTGATTTAATTCAATAAATGCAACAAAAACATAAGAAATAATTCTACCAAGTAAATTTTACCTTAATCATACCATTCTAATATCCTTTGAGGATTGTGGAACGTTGGTGCGAGACATCCGCGTAGCATCGTAGGTCTACGCCGGTTGCATAGGCCGGCTCGTAGTTCGCGTATTGATCGTAGCCTCCTAGGCTTTAGTGGCTACGTCTCTACGGCCTTTACTTAGTTTTACGTTGCTTTTACTGACATTTATTCGTTTTAGGTACTTTTGTAATAAAAAATAAATGATATCTTTTCTGCAACTGGGTTACAGATTCTACGAGTATCTATACATGGTAACATTTAATAAATCTTTAATAAATCTGGTCTAATTTTATAATATTTAGCTGAGTATTTCACTTATGACTGTCATAGATATATTTTACTCTACTCTCAATATCTTTTGATGGACATACAACAGAAGTTGTATATTTAAAAAAAATTAAACAGGTGTCGGATGCGTTGGAATGTTCTCTATCTAATTAAATTATATATTTTTTTAGAAATGTGCGATTCAAAAAGCAAAGTGAAATTATTAGTATAATATGATTACGTTTCATTTAACAATATGGTTACAGTAAATTGATTATTTCTCCTTTAATCTTTTCACCCCAAGATTGATTTGGCCTGAGCTTCTCATTATTCAAATATGATTTATTGTTTATTCCGATGAGACGAAATGGGTTGTTCATGAGAGCCATTTTGCCTTTCCCAAAATATATTTTTCTATATTAATTTTGATCTAAATTATATGGAGAGACAAGTATCATTACAGGTTCTGAATCATACCATTTTGGTTCTCAAAAGTCCGAAAGGAGTCAGTTCTGGCTCCGGTCTGCTAATAAGAATTTCTTAGCAAAAACCCCAAAAACAGATTTGAACCGACCCGGGATTCCTGTCAACCACGTGATCAGCTATTACGCTTACAACCACTGAACTAAAGAGGCAGTCAAACTTGAACACTATAAACCTATGAAATAAGTAAAATGTTTCATCGTTGAATAAATTTGAATTCTGAATGTCAAATTGCTAAAAGAAAATAAACTGCGTTGCGATTACGCCGTATAAATTTTTTGGTGTCAAAAACTAACGTAAAATGAGCGGCTGCTTTAACTCAAATACGCGTTTGTTGTTTAATCAGTAATTTGACGCGTCATTACCACAAAATCTATGTCGCCTCTGTGTCGGCAGGTTTAATTTTTCATGTCTCATCAACATCTGTTTATTTCCATCTATTGTATTTATTACAGTTTTAGAATCGACGTTATTGGTGCATTGTTACCTACTTAGATACTTCTTTAAGTGTACGTATAACGGCCTCAATGACTGACTAGAATGCTTTGAACCTTAGATTCAAATAGCTGAGATGCAAAAATTTTATCTACGCTATGGATTGTGTTGTTCATCATCCCTATTCTATCTTCAATCTTATCAAGCAAAATAAAAACTGATACAAATGATAAACATCTTGAAAAAAAAATGAAACAGTATATTCTACAATATAGCAATATGAGATTGAAGCAAAAAATATCTAATAAAGATGGTTAAATTAAATTCCTAAGATCTGAATAATGAAATAAAATGATTGCATCTTACCTACTTTTAAAACTGGTAGTTTATTCCTCGAATCTAATTAATATTTATTTTATTAGTTTGGCTAATTAATGTTTAACATCTTTACTTTATTAGATTTCCGCCCGATTCTATTAATTATCGAAATAATCTTTTTTATACATCAATCAAACAATAAAAACGGTAATCCAATATTTAAAAAGTAGTCACCTGCAAAAAAAATTGGCAAATCTTATTATATATACCGGTCCAAACATGGCGAAGTCTAAAGCGTTATTTATTCACTATTTTCAGAATTTCTAAGCACGTAGACAGGCACGCGACCCGGGAGCCTTGTGTCCGGCACTGCTATAAATCATTCCCCGGGTCCCTTTACGTCGCTGGAGCGTACCGCGTACTTCCTCCCCGCGTACACTACTAGCTGCTAACATTTGTCAGAAAGGCGACGATCGATCTGCATCCATCAGTCATGCGAAGTCTGTTATTAATGGCCCGACGGAAGCTTGTTGTGTACAAACGCGTAATATGAGAGGAAACGAATCCAAACAAGCTCGACATTGTTTGTCAACAACGTTCGGGAACGATCGATTCGATAGCTATACGGTGATTGTTGTTTGTCAAAGTCTGATTTCTATTTAATCAAAAGGTAAATCGTACATGGTATTTGCAAGATCAAAAGAGAAATTTATTTGACAATATTGGCCAAACAAACAACAAAAATGAAGGTCAATATGAATGATTTAAAAGGATGTTGAGAGCGTAACATAAGGGTCAGTTCACAAGGAGACGCGACGTGATGCGACGATGCTTGAAGAGGCCTGTGGTTTCGCACTGCGCAGCGAAACGCCGCGCGGTGCAGCACGCAATTAGTAGACAAGTTTCCACGATGCTTTCATGCTACACCTCTCGGCGACGCGCTGCGTCACGCAGCTTGCAAGCATCTCGAGGCGCAGCGCGGCGTAACGCAATGCTGCGGGGTATTTTCAAATTATCTTAATAAAATATGTGTCTGTTTGTGTTGTAAATAAAGTTATATTTTGTATCAATAACTTAAATGGAGCACGTGTTGGTCAGTGGAGCTCTTCAATCACGACTGACGTATTTCTTGACTTTTTACATATTTCTTGTTACGATATTAAAATTAACATATTTACTATTTGTTACTATAACATATTATATGTACATATATAACCGCTACAATAATAAGATAGTCGAGGTTTTTTCTTTCTTTCATTCATTACAGCCTTTCATAAGTCCTTTGCTGACCATACCTCCCCCATAGGTTGCCTTATAGAGAAGACATATGCCATTTTTTTTAAATTCGCGGCGTGAATTCTACCGGAAAACGATTACACAATCGCATTGCAACAATAAAGTAATGAGATCGAAAAGGAGTTAGGCTGGGGTGTCACATCCGCTACAGACTACAGCAGCTACAGCAAACATCCACTGCTGAACATAAGCCTCTTCCATAGTTTGCTTCATAAATATCCACTATATTTGCCATACTTGCCACGCTTGGTAACCATTTAGAAAAAAGAAGACGCTGATACCTACCTCCCAGTTTGTTTCCTTCTGGGACCTCTTACGACACCCACGAGGTGATATGAGCTATTGGATTCTCTTGCGCCACTACACGGCAAGGTTTCAGCATACCATATGTTGTAATATAGTTTAATTTGTTTTTATAACAGAGTGATGGCATAAAATATTAGGCCTTTTGCTCTTATTAGCGTCGTAACAGCCAAAGGTAAAAAAAAATTTTGACGTAGTTTTCGTATCGTTGTTCTGGACTTTTTAAGCTATTGCATAGCTTCTATCGCGGGCCTTGAGCGCTGGGACGGAATCCAGAAATTCCGTAACGAAAAAAAACCTCACGCTCCCCACTCCGACGGGCACGGAGGTGTGGTGTTGAAAGCCGTGCATCGTCTAACGTCGTTTCAGTTCGGCAGACTTCGGCACTCGGCAGACTTCGGCACGGTGTTTGTGTGCGTGCGACTAGACGTATGCGTGTACACTAGCTGCTAACTCAATGATAAAAATTCCTGAATAACCTACATGTATTGTAAGATATTAAAAATATTTTAAACAATATTAACTTCTCATTTATTCAATAAGAGAAAAAAAATTGTTTTCTTATCGGTCACCACGCTCAAAAAGTGTAACTTGATTTAATATCAAAGACTTAACTGCATAAATAAAATAAATAAATAATTATAATTGCATAAGTTGATAAAAAATGCTATGCAATAGCTTTACCGCGGCAGTCACCGAGTGCCACACGTATTTTTTTTATTAACATTTGGGTAAAGGAAGTCAATAAGTCCACAATATTTATTATTGTTTTGTTTTTGTAATTACAATCTAAAATATACAAGTTGTTATCCGATCATTTAGTATCCGAGTCATTTAATAACTATGACGTGGGGATATGGGTCTAACACGAAGAGACCTTTTCATGAACTTAATTTGCTATGCGGTGGATGTGGTAAGATTGTATTTTGTAATGTAGTGCTCGTAGTGTAACGTAGTGTTCATTACGGGACTCTTCCCCGCATCAATATTAAAATAGAAAGAAGCCTCGAAATATCTACATATTGATGACAACAAAGCAATTAAAAAAAAATATTTTGTTATTTGCAAATTTGCTAATGAAACATCCGAAGTTATCATTTCTCTCCAAATTCATTTGGTGAATCTCTTGCTATATGAGCATCTCATACTTAACTGATTACAAGGCCCAACATTGGTGAACGAGCTAAGGTTTTAGAGAGGTGTTCAATTTCCTATTCAATCAACATGCACTTGACGTTATATTTTATCCCTCCCTCGTTTATGCATAAAGCACTGAGGCAAGCCAGAGATGAAAATTATAAAATACCCAGAGCACTCTGATAATCCGTGGAATCATTACCACCGACAAGATAATATTAAAGCAGAAACAGTTAAATTCTGTCCCGTCTTCCGAATGATAATGCCTGTGGTGTCGTCGATCCTACAAGGTAATAATTTAGTAAAAACATTTGGATTCTGTCCCATCTTTCGAAAAGACGTGACGCATGTCCTAACTAAAACGAGGCTAATTTTTTCATTTCAAATAAGCGGCCAATTCTACTTCGTTTATACGTAAAATTCATTCACAAGCCACTCGCGTGAATTGAACGTGCGCGTAACATTTTAACGTCGTAAGCATTCGCCGCTCAAGGAAAACATTGCCTTTTAATAATTCACGAACTTTCATCATTTCTATTCTGAATTCATTCATGTAACGTATTACGACCACCTTACGTACACATGATATATTGCCAAGTTCTTTTTTGTTTTTACTAACATTTGGTCGTCAATATGTGTTCATTTATTGTTTTATTTTTGAATTGTATCTGTTACTAAACGTGACGATTGTTATATGATCAAACAAGCTTCTCCAAGCAAAGTTCGATCATTATTACTACATAATACATGAATATCTCCATTCGAAGATAAAGATAGATAACTAAATCACCAGGTAGTTTACTTATCTATCTACATCTGAAGAATGGAGCTATGAAATATGACTAGTATTTGCTATTTGATATTAGCCGTCTCTAAAAGTAGTTACGCGTTACGTTCGTGGATTATTGTGAACCAATTTTAACGATTCTTGATTTGTTTGGACTTTAATTCTTCAATACACTTTGTGTTAGCACCGACTTCACAATGTGAAATCATTTTATTCTTATCGGTTTTGTGAAGTTGGATTTTTTTGGTTGGTTTACTTTATGAAAGTTAATTTTTCAATAAAATTCTTACAGAAGCCTTTTTTATCTTCATTGTATTCACTTGTTAAACTACTGACACTATACCTGTACGGTGTAGTGGCGGTGTAAGTATATTTTCAAATTCCCATATCGCCAAGTGTGTGTTGTAAGAGGCGACTGAGTGAAGAACACGGAGATGAGTAGCAGCATCTCAAAATACCTGCGGTTGTCATGCTGGCTGACTAGCTATGGCAAATGTCCCCTTTACAGGACTATCTATGGGAAGGAATGTTCAACAGTGAACTTTGATAAATGAATGAATGATATTTGCTTGATCTTAAGTAAAAGAATAAATATTACCGCAAACTTTCAAATCGGTTTAGAATTTGAATTTTATGTGTCAAAAACAGTTTCGAAGCTGTCATAACTTAAAAAATAATTTTGAATAAAATATAATTTTATTATTTATGAAAGCCAGTCTTTTGTCTATTGTTTCTTTATACACCACCCGCTGTTCTGTCGCGACTAAACACACAAGTAACGCCTCCTACTGGGCAGCTAATGTTTTTATTGGGAAAGTTATAATACGAAGAAAGTAAACATTTGTGTACAATATAAAATACTTTTTATCTAAGTGCGTGAGTGTCACACAAGTAATAAATGGCCAAGCCTAAATATTTGTCTTGCGATTATTCATCTACATTATTTACGAGCCTTAGAAGGTGTTATTATTCTAAGTTTGTTTATGTCCTAGAATTCTAGATAAATAATAGTTATCTAGAATTTACCGGGTTTACTGGATTCTTATTTCGCATGTACCATGTTACGGCTAAATTAAAAAAAAATGAATAGGTGGCTTTTACAGTTTCTTTTACAGCTTTTACAGGGTTAAAGTAAATCTCATCAATATTAACACATTTTATTATTTAATTCTGTTTAATATATTTTTATTGTTTCATTTATTTATTACTTATTTTATTTAACTATAAAATAATAATTTTGTTATTAGTATTGAACAGTAGAAAATGTAATAAAATACATTTAATCTGTGTGTATATAACAATGTGAAATGCTTTACACAGAATACAATTACAAAAAGGCCAACTCTTGAACTTCAACACTTATATGTAATTCTCTTTTATCAACAACGTAAGAGATTTTAATTTTGTTTGTCTGATCTTTTTTATCTGCTACCATTTTAAAATGAGGCTCTTACTAATTAAATAAAAGAATAAAAGAAAATGTTGTTCTAAAAGTTGTGTTTTTCGTTACATTTTTTGCTTATTCATCGTTATCATCATCAGCCTGCCACAAACTTTTTCCAAGGCGCGCCGCTTAGTCCGAGCTTCTTTTTCACTTTTGCTTATTAATTTTGTTTTATTACAATCACCTGTTTAAATACACACTAAATTATGTCAAAGCATACATTTCACAGTTTATAAACAATTTCAATTTACAACAAAAAACCCTGTTTCTTGCACACATATTAAATGATATACGGCAAAGATTATGTCGCCATATTTCATCTTGTTTTATTTAACTTCTAGCCTGGCTTACTTTGGCTTCGGTCGCAAAGTGACAAGAAACAAAATTATTGCCCCATAATTGCAAATATTGTGCCCCATTTAGTCGGGAATATATTTTTTTATAACATTCTAAAACATTAATATTATTTAATCTAAAATTTATTTGCACTTTAACGGTTCAAATGTAAAATCAAATTTATAGAATAACGGTGACAAGCGAACACACAGTACACCTGTTGGTACCAGTAAATGGATGCTGTGACCTATAGACACCTACATCTGATCCGAAAAATGTAGAAAAAACTCTCCAACAACAATAGAAAATATTTTTTTAATATTACTGTTACTATTATTGAGATTCAAAATATTTTTATTATTATTAATTGTAAAAGACTTAACAGAATTATCTTAAAACGATCGGAAATAAACTTTAATATTACCTTAAATTGCAGCAGATGAACTGGCCAGAAGGGGATCGGTCCTAGCAACTATAGGTCCGGAACCAATAATACCAATCCCCTTTGGCTACTTTCGTTCACTGGTACGTAGATACTTCAATAATTTACACGCTCAGCTTTGGAAAAATTTAGTAGACTGTAGACAAGCTAGGGAGGCCCTACCTGAAATAAACAATCGTCTAACCAAGGTTCTAATGAGACTGAACAAGCCACAGATCAGGATAGTAACAAGTGCTATCACAGGACATGGCTCTTTTAACAAATATTTGTTCACCATAGGTGTTACTGACAGCCCCCTGTGCAGGGCATGCATGGGAGAGGAAGAAACGGCGGCTCACGTGTTGCTGACATGTCCAGAAGTCGCTTCATACAGGGCTAAACATCTCGGCACGCCGGGATCGCTCCCCGAAGTTGCTTGCAACATCAAAGGACTGCTGAGCTTCTTCGGGGAGATATAATGGCTCGAATAAGCATATTATTCCTGCCCACATGCAAAATACGCGCTTAGACGTGGAGTTGCGGAAAACAGCCCGTCGTAAACTAAACTAATTACCTTAAATTTTAGGTATTTGTACTCAGGCATAATCGTAAAAATTTGTCCTTTTACCTGACTCGTTAATAATTTTTTTTACTCATCAACTTTATTTCGTTTTATAAAAGTTTTTCATCTAGTCATAACCAGTATTTTAATTTAGCATTCACCAAAGTACCTTCAGGTCACTTCATAAAGTACCTATAAGATTTATAAGTATATTTATATATAAATCCTACGTACTTTTAGCGAAACAATATATTGTAATGAAAATCTGTGATTATAAAAATAATAATAATATCTTACCTTGGTCAAGTATGTATCAAATTTAGTTTTTGGAATATTTTGTATTTCTACAGCGATCGATATTTTTCATCACGAGCTGCTGTAAACAAAAGATATAGTAATCCACTCACGGCGGTGGCTGAGCCCTTAGTGATGCAGTGAGTCGAAGTGTATCTGTATTTAGTAAAATATATTGTTACAAGGCTGCGCAAACACCGAAAATTTCGAATTTTATCTGCCGGAAAAAATCAATTATAACTGAATAAAATAAAATTAAACGGCCATTTACATTCCATGGCTTCTCACATGATAGATGAATTAAAAAAATATAGATTGAGTTGAACAATTGATATTTTCAAAAGTTATCGTGTTTACCCCTCCACGCGGACGTGATAAATCTACACCATAAGCCACTAAAACCACTTTTTTAAGTAAACGCAGCATTAAATCAATTTAAAAAAAAATAAGTTTCTGACAATGTGCTGTTTATTTATATGTTCAATATGATTGTTAGATACGATTACATGCGACAAAACGTTGGAATCTTGATTTTTAGGCGCTAGTACAACATACCTACGCGCTTTGCTCTTAAAGCATACAATAGAATACCTGTAAAAAGCCTGATATTCTGTATGAGCGTGATCTTTTCCTTTTTCAAGCCGTCCCATCCATGCTGCTACGATAAAACTTATAACTTTATTGCATATAATATTGGCTATGACTGGAACTTACGCCTAACACAGCACGTAGCACCGCTTGTAACCGAAAACTTAAGCTTGCCTCAGGCTCAGCTCAATGTAGCGTCCTATTGATTCGTAAACGTTTACTAAAAAAAATACGCTTATATCTATTCTCAAAGTATTATGGATAATAAACACATTAATATTGAGATTTTCTAGAGTTCTAGAAAAATTATAGACATAATTCTCAATCGGTTTGGAATTTAGGCAATTTTTCAGATTTTGCCGCCACGCGAATGTAAAATAAAAATAAGGATTTTTGAAATTCCTTGAATAAAACGATAAAGATATATCATAACAAGTTACTAGTTAATTATTTTGTGGAAACTCCAATTACACATTAAAAAGAACAAGATCTTTTGTTTGCTTAAAAACATTTAATTGTTGCAGGGTGAAAAGGACAACGGAAAGAACTGCATTCTTTCGTGCGAAAAGAGAAAAGCTGACGATAGCGACCTTAATAAGGACTTAAAAAAGGTTTGTTTTTGTTCATTTCAATTTATATTCTGGATCTACATCAGATTTAGCTGACGTAGTTGATACCCTATTGACATAAAAGGACGACTCATTCTGCTTTCTTGGCGTAACTGTATTCTAATAAAATCAGGAACGAAATCAAAAAGCACGCTAAGATTTTCTACCTTGGAGCTATTTGTTTTTTTTTAAATAGAATAAGGGTAACAAGCGAGTACACAGACGACCTGACGGTAAGTGGATACTGTGGCTCATAAACATCTACCTCTATCCTCGATTAAGAATCAAAATGCAGACGCGTTGTCACCCCTGAGGACTAAGAGGGAATGCCTCGTATCTAGTAAAAAGGGTCTTCGGTTCTCTATTCTCACCATACAAAATACAGCAGCTTTGGGCTGCTATTTTACGCTGGTATTCTGTGAGAGCGTCGTCCTTCAACGGTCGGGCCAACCCATTCATGCTTCAACCATAATATAGCTGGAATATGGCTATATTCCAGCTATATTATGGTATATATATATATATATACGTAGAAAGCTATTTTAACCGCCAAGCAGTTACAATCTGCGCTGAGCACCGCTTTAAAGGTGATAAGAACCAATATATTTACAGCTCTTAAGACAGTTTATATTATTCTTCAGAAGTGTCAATGAAACCTGCTTTGTCTAGGGGCTGCAGAAGTATTTTACCAGGTGGACTGCTTGCACGTTTCCACTTATTTTTTAGAAATCAATGACGTAAAATACACACATAAAAGACATACTCATTATATTGCCTTCCGTCAATGTGACTAGAACTCAGACACGTACACATATACATACATAAACACTCACGCCTGTCACCCAGAGGGTTAGGCAGAGACTACAGACTTCCATTTGGCACGATCCTGACACACCTCTCTCGCCTCCTTCACATCCATACACCTACGCATACATGCTCGTCGGTTAAGGGTACTCGTAATTTGGCCCGTTTTCAATAAATCGCCAATTTGGTCGATAAATTTTCGCCTAGGACGTCCCTTTCCGACTCTGCCATTCACTTCTGCACCATAAATTTTCTTTGTCATTCGTTCCTCATTCATTCTTTCCACATGACCAAACCAACGAAGCATTCCTTTCTTAATCCTGGTCACATCATCTTGCAAACCACACTCTTCTCTTATTACACAATTTCTTACCCTGTCATTCAGACTCAGCCCTAACATACTCCTTAACGACAGCATTACGTTACGTTACGACCGCGTTATGAACACTCAAGTGAGAAACTTTCTTACGTCTGTCGATTTATGAGATCTTCGTTGTGCTAAATATAAATATGTATATATTTATAGTGCATGGTCCAGGTTTTAATAAAAAACCGTTACTTTCACACTAGCATTGCTCTTGTGTTGTGGAGGTATTTTACACATATACATTTCACACTGACCAAGGTCTAGGCCTGATACTATGATTAATAATCAAAGTTTTTCAGGGTGGATTCGAACCTGTGGCTCCCAGTGTCATGTCTAAATGCTACTTCCAAGCCGTCATTAAACAGTATATGACAATAGAAGATTAACTGGCCTACGGTAGTTTTACATAAATGTCTGTTTGTTGCAACTTATGTACTGCTACTGCAGTTGCATTTCTTTTACGTTAGCTTAGTATTCCTTTGTACAGTTGACGGGTTGACACGCAACGTGAACAGATTTAGAACTACTGCAAAAGAACCTTCGACGTGATTCCGTTGTGCAACTTAAGATTTTTAAATTTATAGTGCTCTAAGTTCGAACCCTATTTTAACCGACTTAAAAAAGAGGAGGTTGTAAATTCGACTGTATGTTTTGTATGTAGGTGTGTAATGAGATATCTTGTGAATCGATTTGGATAATTCTTTTTTTAATACCTTAGGACTTTTTTAATTTTTTTTTAATTTGAAGAAAATCTAACTCTGAGGATAGGAAAATTGGAAAAGAAATTTTTAAAGTAACTATTTAGACCACAGTCAAGTTGTTAACTTGAGCTTATGATAATATTCCTTGGCTTTTGAATTCGAGGCCTTAATTCTTTTATACACTATACTTTAGCGCCGACTTGACTGACGCTGTTATGTGAAATTATTTTATTATTTATTGTTCCTTTAAGTCGGCTTTTACGCTTTATCAAAAGTTTAATTTTTAATTATTTTTCTTTACCATGTTGTTACTATTCCAATGTTTTGAATTAAACAGTGATAGGTAGCAAAAAGATACTGGGCTGTGAAAATTTTTAAGAATAGGATGTTAATAAGGACTTAAAAAAGGAATAGGAAGTTAATGACTTACTGTTGTTGCACGTGTCCGAGTTTTCGTAGTTTATAAATAAAATATTTTTTTAAAAATACAAATTTGACAGTGGCTGATGTAGATTAAATCGTAACAAATTATTTACTTTAATGTCAATATTCAGAAAGAAAACAGAGGAATATGTTACCGGATATACAATTCACCTTAGTAGTACTCCTGTTAACCATTCCAGCTGAACATATATGCTTATTTATTTTATTTATTATGATCAAACTGAGTTCATACATGACATAAACAATTAAAAGCTACATAACTTGTGTACAGATTATATAATGACATGGCATTTGCAGTAATTTACAGTACTTTTTTACTGAATTAAAAAAATACTTAATTTTTTACTAACAAAATTGGTGTAGTTAATAAATAACAACAATGGGAATAAAGTCACAACATAAACAAATATCGACATTTATTAATATCAATAAGTTTTACTAAAACCACGCCTAAAAATTACACACGCTGTATTTTTTTTATAATTAGTTCATTTGGTAATCAGCAATAGTGTGTTCCTCTATCTATCCTGTATCTATCAAATAACAGCCAAAAACGAATACTGCTCATGGTATTTGAACTGTAATCGTCTTCGTGTTTTTTTTTTATTTATTTATTTTGTTCTTGCTTCCGATCCCATTGTTAAATGGTAAAATTAAGAAACAAAGGGAAGTGAGTGTGGTTTTTATTTTTCTGTGAATGGTTTCTAAATATATAATATAATTATTGTATTTATGTAGATACTTGCCATGCTATGATTCAAAAAAGGAAAAAATGTATTTTGAAACAACTTTTCTCTGACACCGAGGTGACCTAGTTGTGGGTCGCTTCGGTGTAGTTATTCACCCTGCGGGTTTTCGTAATCGTTAATATCATTTGGTAACATTAATGACCTAAATGAGATTCTTCGCATTAAAAATTACTTTAGCAATTTTTAAAGCATTGTGATTTTTATATAACTTTTAACTGTACATTTAGATATGAGTTAACTTAAAAAAATGAACGTAAACATGTTATAGATATACCAGCACTATTCAGGATTTACTACTAGATATTTTCATTGTGGGGAGTCACGCGAACCGCCTGGCCCCTAACAACGCGGGTAGGTGACCTAACCCACGTAATAAATTATGCGAACTTACATTACTTTCCGAATTGCTTTGTTTTTATTTATAATTGGACTACCCATAGAATAATATAATACATACAGAGCAGAACAGGGGAGTGGGTGGAGCCCGTTTAAAACCCGTGTAAGACCTAAAATGTCACTAACGTGTCAATTCACACGTATAAATGTCAACAAGAGATGTGTTTTGACGTAACAATCGTTTCCAAATTTCGCACGCAAATTATTTAGAAAATGCCAAATTGCACACTATTTACATATAATTATGTATTAAAATTTAAACGACATTTTTAATAAAATTCTTGATTAATGTTCAAAATAAAATAATTTTGAACATTAATCAAATCTAAAATGTGTAAATTTACTCAGTCTGTCAAAACAGCGAATCGGGTTTATAGTAATGATAATACGACGTAATTGCTTGTATGTGTGCTCCCGGCGACGCGGAATCTCGTACAAAATAAGTTTGATAGCCATTCTATTGTGTATTACAGTATTCTATGGGACTACCAATGTTAATAGTTATAAAGAAATTGTTAACTAATAGCTTATATTACTCGTGTTACTGGTGCATGCATTACCTGGAAGAGGTAAAGACTTCCCTCACCTCGTTGGATGCCCTGATGCAGATTTATGTTTCATCGAATGAGTTTATTTGTTAACTATTACTACATACATATACTACATTATATTAATAGAAATGGGTCTTGAAAAGGATTATTATAGTGACGTGTAGACTGCATCACAAACGTCCGAGGCCGAGGTAAACTTGCACTTGATAACCGATGTGTCCTAGACATATCATCTTAGTGCGCTTGGTAAGCGGGTTTGTTGTACCAATACGGCTTTCCCGTGGACATCGCACACCCATACCTTTTGTGGGCGGCGTCGTAGCGCATAGAGTTATGATACGTCGGCTTTCATTCTGATCGAGATGAGTGTATTTGTAGCACTTTTAAGTGTAACAAGCATAATACTCAACTCCGTGTCTTAGTGCATTAGCGCTATGATACGTGGATTTTTGACTATTAGCATCTTAGTAGCGTGCTACTTTGATACGTTGGTGTTATATTTAGTTACCAACAATACCAATTTCTGATCGTCGATAGGGGTCATTTTTTATAGGATAGGGTGACAAACGACCACGCAGTTCACCTGATGGTAAGTGGTTGCTATGGCCCATAGACATCGACATCTATCCTCGATTACGAATCAAAATGCAGATGCGTTATCACCCGTGAGGACTTAGACAGAATGCCTCGTTTCCAGTAAAAAGGGTCTCCGGTTCTCTACACTCACCATACGAAACATAGCAGCATTAAGCTACTATTTGACGCTGGTATTCTGTGAGAGCGTGGTGCTTCCCCGGTCGAGCCGACCCATTCGTACTACAACTATACTACTAATATGCAGCATGGCTCTACCACGTATACGATAATGTGGGTGTGGTGTGACGTTGTGTGTCATTACTTATTTACTTGACCTCAATCCTAGTACCTCAGACACTGTTGTACGAGTCCATCGAGTTCACAAGATTTTCATTCTGTGCGAACAGTAAGAACAGTATCTGCGACCACTATAATATATTGTACTTGCTGCTTTGACAATAGTTCACTGCTACATCCTACCATTACTGTAAGATAGTGAGCTGACAGGGGATAGGCACTTGCTTTAAAGTTTCATAGTGCCAAACTTACCCCCGGCTTTCACGTGCTCGGTGCAAGCTAACATTGTTAAGTTAGGCATTGTAGGAATACGACCAAAACTTACTTGCCTTAAATTACGGGATTGAGCTATGGCCAGCATCAACTAATTTTCGAAGGAATCTTTACCTATTGGTATTATCTTGGAATGGCCTATTACCACTCATGTCCAACAGTCTTCTGACAGACTCAATTCGTGGACTAATAAATAAAATAGCAGTCTATTGACGTCACATGAAGATTTTTTTTAAATGTTAATGCTGTTCTAATGTGTACTAATATGAGTAGGCTTTAAGCGGATGACAAAGTTGTATACACTGCACCCACCTTCAGTAAGTAGATGCTGTGGCCAATATACACTTACATCTATCCTCGGTTAAGAATCAAAAATAAATGAGAGGGGTGTACCCAGCAGTGGAACGTATATAGGCTATTACTATTTTACTCATGTATGAAATTTTTTCACTACTTAGCACTAATAAGTAATAAATAAGTAAGACATTGTTAATTCTCATTGTAATAGTGTAGTTATAAATACCATGTCAACGGATTTTTATTTATTTATTAGTTTTTTATGCTCAAAACATGAATATGATACAAATCTTCATACACACGTTTTGCTACGTGATTAATGTAGCATAAAAATTTTCGTAAATAATCACAAATAAAATGTCGATAGTAAATATACTAAAAAAAAAAATTCAATTTACATGTATTTTTTAACAAATAGGTCGTTTATTGCGATAAGCAAAAAAATTTCATAAATAATCACAAATAAAATGTCGATAGTAAATTTACTAAAAAAATACAATTTACATGTAATTTGTAACAAATAGGTCCCTTATTGCGATAAGCAAACAATTTTTATCGAAATAAACTCAGACAATAGAAATAAATACATTAAGCGATTTGATGTCATAAAGCATTATACTATGAATTCGAATATGGTGAAGCAGCTTTTACTATGTTTGTTTGATCTTCGCGACACATTACCTCAACAATCCTAATCATTTATTCACGCCCTTATGTTGCTTATTCTAATCACAGGCAAATATAGGCAAGGTGCAATTCTAATTAGCCAGCATGCTAGCTATTACAACACAATGGCTCAGATGGTTTCGATCATGCGACCGCGTTGTCTGGGAGATGCTCTATTAGTCTACTAAGTGACCGATGTACGTGAAATTGGTAAAACTTTGAACTTAGGTTAAGTTATAAAATTTATTCCGCTTTCGCAGATACAAACGAATAAAGCGATAATTGTTGACGTTCATTACTTTTGTTTCATATTTTAAAAGAGTGATGACGATGATTATCTTGCATTAGAATGCAATGATAAATGTTATTGATTTCAAAATTATATTATTTACTAACGAAATCCCGGCTTTACTTGTATGAGTTCTATTAATGTGGTGTCATTTAGATTTTTCAATATTTATCATTGAAAATTGTTTTATAAATTATTATTTATTTTATAAATTTTTAAGCTATTGCATAGCTTCTATCGCGGACCTTGAGCGCGGGGACCGAATCCAGAAATTCCGTAACGAAAAAGAACCTCATGCTCCCCACTCCGACGGGCACGGTGGTGTGGCGTTGAAAGCCGTGCATCGTCTAACGTCCTTTTAGTTCGGCAGACTTCGGCACTCGGCAGATTTCGGCACGGTGTTTGTGTGCATGTACACTAGCTGCTAACTCAATGATAAAAATTCCTGAATAACCTACATGTAAGATATTAAAAATATTTTAAACAATGTTAACTTCTCATTTATTCAATAAGAGAAAAAAAATTGTTTTCTTATCGGTCACCACGCTCAAAAAGTGTAACTTGATTTAATATCAAAGACTTAACTGCATGAATAAAATAAATAAATAATTATAATTGCATAAGTTACACTAGGTGCTAACTCAATGATAAAAAATCTTGAATAACCTACATGTATTGTAAGATATTAAAAATATTTTAAACAATATTAACTTCTCATTTATTCAATAAGAGAAAAAAAAATTGTTTTCTTATCGGTCACCACGCTCAAAAAGTGTAACTTGATTTAATATCAAAGACTTAACTGCATAAATAAAATAAATAAATAATTATAATTGCATAAGTTGATAAAAAATGCTATGCAATAGCTTTACCGCGGCAGTCACCGAGTGCCACACGTATTTTTTCCATTTTACAGAAAATAAATCTTCAAGATTTTGGGATAAAATACATAGCATTGCATTCGTCTCTATTATTCAGTTTATTAAGCTTCATCAAAATCGGGTCAGCCATTTTAAAGATTAGCTCAGACAGACAGACAAACATTATTCATGGTTTAGTGGTATACCAATAACCCTCGGCTGAATTTAAGGCAATTGTTATTATAGATAGAAAATTTAGCAGAATTGTGTCAGTCGTAGTCAGCAAGCCCTGCAGTGGCACAGTAAAATAACCACTACTCCATATCGTTCCGTGGTCGTCAACAAACTAGAAGGTGCGCAGCAGTGTCTTCCTAACAACGACTAAAAAGTAAAACACTGTGATTACAAACCCACCTTCAGCATTGGACTTTTGAGAGACCGACTCCGTTTGTCAGTCATATTCATACTTAAAGAAATCTTATACCTAAATTTACAGCCTCTGTAAAGAGCATTTGACGGAGCGTGTAACATCCTGTCATGACCAAAACGCGCCGCCACTTGTAGCGCCCTAACGTAACGCTTTCTATGACGAGCGTGCACCGGGGTGGAGCGTTCAGCGCCCATAATTAAAACATTTTATGACACTCTATTGAGTGGCTATCATTTCGAATGTATGCCGAAAGTAGCGCTACAACAAAATTAAGCCTCAGCTTCGTCGCACATTCCTTCTGGCTTATATTGCCTGTTACGTTGTTGTTACAATAGTGATTTAAAACAGCTAAAGTTTTGTAACAAAATATTTCTAGAGTAGAATACACATATGAACATGATATATGCCGACTTAAGGAAAATAAACGTGCAAATATTGCTCCAGGTATAAATCAAAATTTTGATAAGATTGCAGCTTGTAAGTCGAAAGTTTTCGCAGTAGTTCATCGCTCCTAGCGTCGGGGTCATTTTGTTTTCATTATCTTCACAAATGGCGACTAGGGATCGCCTCAAATTTATGAGAAGGACCCGTGCACTTCACCCTAATTTAAATACATTATCCGCTTGTAAGAATCTCTATAATTATAAAGTCGCTAGACGGTTAATGAGCTATAGTTGGAGTTGAAGTAAGTGTGGGGTTAAGTTTTTCTTAATCTTTCTAAACTTAAACATAATTTGTCGATGTAAGTGATATTATTATTTAAGCTGTTGTTGTTAGAATAAAAATATTATTTATCATCATATCGCAAAATAAGGTAACAGTCCGCCGATGGTAAGTAACTACTGCGCTCCATGGACACCTCCAACCTTCAGTGTCAATATCTTACAGCCTATAATAATACTTGCTATCTATACTGTTCAGATCGGAACGAAGCAGTGCACACAGAGTTGTTTGACGGCAGGAATATCTAACGCTTCGCATACACCAAATCCGTCATCGGCCGAAGTTTGCACGAGCGACAACGGCCGAACTCGGACAATCGAGTCGAACACTCTTGTAAAACTGTGTAAAACAAAGAGAGCGCGTACACATACACGACCGTCATCGTCCGATAACGCACGAAAACGGCCAATCAACCGTCGAGTCCGAACTTCTCGCCCGACTGCCGGCGTCTACAGTGCAAATTGAGTGTATTTATAGTTTAATTTAATCATTTCGTCTTTATTCTGTTGTTTCTGTCAGTGTTGTTATCTACCTAAGCGACTATGGATATTGAAAATATTGTTACACTGTTGCAGTGTAAGCACATACACGTACGAGTTACTCGTCCGGGTAATTCTGTCCGCCATCGGCCGACAAAATCGGTTTTGGTGTACACGTACCGTAAGAGGATCACGCTCTTAGATTGTCCTAAGAAAAAAGTCCTACCACCTAGAAAATTGTTGTGTTTTCAGGGAGTCCACTAGTCCATATTTTCCCGTAGGTGTCAAAAGAATCGACGGAGGGAAATACAAAATCAGGCTATAGGCAAAAGCATCTTTTAGATAACAAGTCAAAATATTAAAAAAACTGCGGTTGCTAACGCCCCTGCCGAGCGCGATAAAACCCCCCCCCCTCACTATGACTCTGGGTAAAGGATTTAACTATTACTAATGTAGTATATTAACGTGTATAACATACTATCATTATTAATAAATGAATGAATAATTTGTTATATATAATTTATTCTATAAAATTACATAAATTGAACATTCTTGAGCAAAACCTTGATCGATGAATAAATCTAAGATCAAAAAATTAAGCGAAGCAACGCTAACGTCATGTAATATAGTTACATTACTATATTTATATTATGATGTACGATATAAACGTAGTTTATCTCATAAACAATTGCCTTTGTTTGAGATGAATAAGTGTGGCTATTTGAGAGGGCTGCGGTATTGTTGTTTGCCATTTCCATTTACGAAATTCCATATTAGGGCCGCCATGTTGCAAACTTCCCTCACTCAAGGTAATTTTCTATACGCCTCACCAACTAAACCTAAAGTTTAATTTTACGTTTAGTTGGGAAACTCAATTATTTGGGCTTATTAAATGTTTGCCCTGTAACTGAAGATAGTTGTGCGGATTTGCTTAGGTAGCTTGTAGAGTATTATGCTGTCATATATGTTTGAGTTTTGTTAAATCTTTTCACGTGTAATGTTGTCATCTTAACACAAATAAATTAATTTACATAGACTCGCACGCCTGCCATCCAAAGCGGTAGGCAGGAACCACGAACTTTCCCAACACGATCCTGTCATACCTCTCACGCTTTATTCACATCCATATACAAAGCATATACGCTACTTTTAATTTAGACCATCGTTAATATAGTTATCACGAATTCGGTCGTTAACTTTCCAAGTGCATCTCTATCCGACTCTGCCTCTGTGGCCGGTGAGGAAGGAAAAGGGGAGATCTCCCGCCGGCAAGGTGTTCTACCCGGGGAGCGGCTAACACTCCGAGTGATAGTTCGGAGAAGTTCTATATATACTGTCTATGATTCGGAATGTTGATAGCGTGATTTAAGCTTCGGTGTATTTCGCTTGTGGCGCGACGACAGCGCCGCTACATCACCCCCCTGCTCAGACCGGAGGTCGATAGTGCAGCCTCGTTGCCGACGAATTTGCAAGTGCCAGGAGATTGCCTTGTAGTCTGCGGTGAGTCGAGAAGAAGGCAAGTAATCTGCGAGAGTGCCGTGAAGCAGAGGCGAGCAGTAAGGCTCAGAGCCGTGCCGAACACTGTATAGCGCAGAGAGTAGCTTGAAGGAACAGGAAGCATTATTATTCCAGTGCTGCGATGAACCTTGTGAAGCTAGATGGCTTGCAGGATATGAAGACTGCAGTTTATATCTGCTTGGGAGCGAATGGGTGGGGTATTCTATGACGATGATGAAGCTTGAAGTTTCCGAAGGTTGTTTGGTTGCGTGTTCAGATCACGTCGGGGTCACCACTGTGGCCGGTGAGGAAGGAAAAGGGGAGATCTCCCGCCGGGCAAGGTGTTCTACCCGGGGAGCGGCTAACACTCAGAGTGATAGTTCGGAGAAGTTCTATATATACTGTCTATGATTCTGAATGTTGATAGCGTGATTTAAGCTTCGGTGTATTTCGCTTGTGGCGCGACGACCGCGCGAGCGCCGCTACACTCACGTGTCCCCCGGATGGTGCAAACTAAACAGTCGACAACGTAAAATACCAGGTAACTGTGAAAAAGCGTGTGTTTAGACGTACGATAGCGGCGTAAGATTCTACCAACACTGCACCATGAATCGGACACCAAAAGTAAATCTCCCGCATTAAATTATTTATAGAGATATGTTACTATTACTGCAGCGTATTTGTCAGTTAAGTTTTTTTGACGCGGTAGACCCGTGCTGAAGTGGTAGCATGAAACGGCAGCAAAAGTTGCTATGTTTCTTATGATTAAACTTACGTTCTAAAAAATAATAACCATTTTTATGTAGGTCTCATTATATAGAATTTACTTGAAATCTTTGCAATTTAATTTGTATATGTAGCGACACATCTTTAATTCTCGGAGGTTAATCAAAGTCCAAAGAGCAGCGAGCTACTCAGACCACGTTTAGCCAAAAGTATGGGATCCAGCTTGTTAAAGTTCAATGCTGAATATGGACCGCCCCATACCCGCCGATTCGCAGGTGGGTTGCCAGAATGACGCTGATGTCCATCTCCATGTTTGTTTCCCTCTGTCGCCTCTTACGATACCGAATTGACGATATGGGGTGGCGAACATTTTTCCACCGCCACTTTACGGTGACAACTAAAAAACATGAATATATATATATTTATATATATATATATATATATATATATATATATATATATATATATATATATATATATATATATATTACCTATAAGTCCCACACTAATATGGGACGAATTCTTTTGTTTTTATTTAAATACTCGTATGCTTAACAGAAACAGAAACTTTTTTATTCTATATAGATTATAAATAATACTTATTGAAAGTTACTTTTTTACTGGTTCGGAAAAAACCTCTGTCCTGGGAAGAAGCAGCAATAAACCAAGCCTGACTTTTTGAATAAAAATAATTTTATAATTGAGGGAACATCACAAGAAAGTCTTGTTCTTGTGCCGACAATATACCACTCGCTGTAAAATGGGAGCACTACTGTACTGTTCTAACAAATGAGATTCAAAGACAAGTGAGAGTTCAAAAATGTATGTAGCCTGGGCCTGGCTCTTGTACATACTCAAAAATAGGAAACATATTTTAAACAGTTTTCAACTGTCCAATTATTTTATAATGGTTTTGTTTGTTGGTAGAAAACAAGAAATTACACTTGAAATTGCAACACACAACAAAGCCCCGTCATGACGGTAAGCTGTTATTAAATAGTTTGACATGTTTATTTCTGTGGAGGTGGAAGGTTGACTCCCGCAGGTATTAAGTCGCCTTGCGGTTATTTAAATGTGGAATAACAAACAAAAGTCTTATGACCTACCTCATGAGCAGCTGCGAAAATGTACTTATACGGAGCTAGCAACGATGGCGATTGAGTGTTGGTACTACTCTTACTATATTTGTGAAAATCCTAAATGACTAACGTACCTAGTGATTCTCCTTGATGAATGTAGTAAATAAATTGTCTTCTTTATTGGCTATGCATAAAAATAACTGGAAAGGGCTATGCTCGGGGTTTCTCTGCGTGATGAACTTAGAAATGTGGATATCCGCAGTGGAACCAGAGTGACCGACGTAGCCAAATGGATTAGTGAGTTGAAGTAGCAATGGGCGATAACCGATGGGGAAAAAAAGTTATCGAGTGACAGCCTCGTACTACCTCGCCTACCGGTAGGCGTAGTGTACTGAGTAATGAGTGTACGTGAACGATACTTTGGATGTTTTGAACCGTTTCTAACACAACTGTTATAAGCGTACTTGCAGTGGTTATCGGAAGTTTTAGTAATTTTAATAGCGTTAACAGAATTCTTTTTAAAGATTTTAATAGTGTTACTAGAATTCTTTTTGAATTATTTAATAAGCTGGTACCGGGACAAACTTGCGTCTGAAGTCGAGTCTTGGATTGGGGGCAACTAAATCTAGTCCAATTCAATCCCCAGAAGACACAAGTTCGCGCGTTTACCGCTAAGAGGAACCCTTTTGTCGTATCTCCTCAGTTTGAATGCACTCCACATGCTGCCTCAGCTGGCATCAGAATCCTCGGCGTCGACATATCGAATAGTGTGCTGTTTCATGATCACTTGGGAGGGGGGGAAGACTAAATTGTCCTCTAAAAAGCTTGGCGTGCTCAACAAATCGAGACAGTATTTCATGCCGGCACATTGCTTGTAACTTTACAAAGCACAAGTTTGGCCTCACATTGAATACTGTTCTCATCTCTGGGCCGGGGTACCCCAGTGCCAGCTCCTTCCACTTGACCGCATCTGGAGCAGAGCGAGTCGAATCGTCGACGACCGAGTTTTTTCTGATCGGCTCGATTCACTGGCGCTGTGTAGGGATGCTGCATCCCTTTGCGTTTTATGTCGTATCTACCACGGGGAATGTTCTGAGGAACTGTTCGGATTAGTTCTAGCCGCCAAATTTCACGAACGCACATCGCGTCAAAATTCACGATACCGTCCTTACCATCTGGATGCTTGGCGGTCCACCACTGTGCGTTTAACTAGGAGTTTTCTTTCTCGTACAACTTCTGTGTGGAATTGTCACCACCGGCGATTTGTTCGGACCGATACGACTTAGATACCTTCAGGAAAAGAGCTTACTCCTTTCTAAAAGGCCGGCAACGCACCTGCAATTAACCTGGTGTTGCGGTTGTTCATGGGCGGCGGTAGTCACTTACCATCAGGTGAACCGCATACTCGTTTGCCCCTCTTCTATAAAAAATACGACTATTTTAATGAATTAAATTGGACAACACAGTGTTCGTCCAATGATTTTAGGTCATTCCGTTCAGGCTTTTATCTTGACGCGAATCGCTGTGACCCATTTTGAACTGTAATTTTGTTGCTGATTATACTCTGAAGTGAAACTTTGTTGACTAGCATGTATTCTACATAATAATATGAATTATTTTATTTTTCTTGTTTAAAGCAATGTGACACACTGAATTCTTAAGAATTGTATAGGTCGGGAAAAAAGTTTGTATTTTGTTTGTATAACATAAATCTTTTTGGTTGTACTGTTTTCATCTGGCTGTTTTAATATCAATATATATAAAGGACATTAAGAAAAATTAAAATATAAAGTAAAAAACACTTTCCGCCATTTTTCCCTTGTTTTTCTGTCCGCCAAAATGAGTGAATATCACGAAGAAATTCGATACATTCTGAAGTTTTATTACAAAAAGGGCAAATGCGCCTCAACTGCGAGAAAAAAAATTGTGATTTTTGTGAACATAAGGCAGTGTTAGTAAGAGTAACACAAAGTTGGTTCAAGCGTTTTCAGTCCGAGAATTTTGATGTTACATATGCAGCTCGCTCTGGTCACCCTCATACGGATAAAGTCGATGCTTGAAAAAACTGAACAATATCGAGATATTAGTGTTACGTCATAGCCGAGGAATGGAGCATTAATCACAAAACAGTTCTGACCCATTTGAAAAAGTCTGGTTATACAGCACACGAGTTCACTGAAAGAAACCTAATAAATCGTACTCATTCGCAATTCTCTATTGAAACTTAATGAAACCGAACTTTTTTTTTTAAAGATTGATCACTGGTAATGAAAAATGGATCACCTACGACAAGAACGTGCGAAAAAGATCATGGTCAAAGGGTATTCCAGCCCCACACACTGTAGCGAAACCCGTATTAACACGCAATAAGGTGATGTTGTGTGTTTGGTGGGATTGGAAGGGCATCGTTTATTATGAGCTTTTGCCACCAGACAATACCATCGATTTTGATCTACTTCCAACAACAAATTGAGAAAAAGCGGCCGGAATTGATTAACAGAAAAAGAGTGGTTTTTCATCATGATAACGCCAGACACACACATCTTTGGACACTCCGTAAAAATTGAGAGAACTTAGTTGGGTAGATGCATCCGCCATATAGTCCTGACCCTGCATCCTCAGATTTTCACCTGTTTCGGTCTCTTCAGAAGTCTTTGTGTACGTTAGCCTATGTGTTAGGTTAACATCAACAGAGGACAGTCGAAACAACTTTTCGCATTTTTTGATCAAAAAATCCCAAAATTTCTACAGCAACAGGATTATGTTAGTTGACAAGCTGTCGGACAAAAAGTACACATTATAATTAAATTTAATTAAACTTTGTCGAAGAGCCGTGGTAGCTCAGATGGTTAACGCTCGCTGTAAATATAACAGAACGCGAGTAACCCAGGTTCGATCACCGCCGGCACCGATGAAAATGTTAATTGCAATATTAAGTGCTGATTTACCACGTGCTCGGAGGTGAAGGAAACATTCATGTATGAGGAATAAGAGAAAAAAATATTTCGAAGACATGTGAAGTTCGCCCACACGCATTTGGGCAGCGCGGCGAACACTTCCTTGCCCTGAAACCCTCTCAGAAATGAGGGGAGGCCTTTGCCCAGCAGTGGGACATATATAGGCTGTAACTTTGCTTTACTTTAAACTTTGTCGGCCTTGAATGTCTTGAATTTGTAAATAAAATACGAAGATACTTTTTCCCCGTCTTATTTATAAAACTAATTTCTTATCTCTAGGGAACTAATTTATTTAATTTAAAATTAAAATTACCATTAGCTAGTTGAGTACGATTAGAATTTAAGAACATTATTCCAACGATGTGACATCATAGACACTTGAACTGAGAATCTGTCATATTGTGAAGCCGATTATAAACTCTTGAGACGAGACGATTCTATTTATAAAATTGTGATATTTAGTATAATACTAAAATATAAAATATATTTAAAAATAAGCTTTTATAAGCGTTGCTGGAGCCAAAATGCGGGTCCCTCAAATCAGCTCCATGTAACTATATTAGTGAATTGTCATCTAGTGATAAGTGTGAGAGATTGCTGCTCGAATGTTAGCTTACTTACTTACTTACTTATCTTCACGCATAATCCCTAACGGGGTAGCCAGAGAGAACAGATCGCCAAGTGTCACGATCCTTACATACCTCTTTCGCTTCCTTCAGGTTCATTAACTTCTTCATACATGCACGTCTAGGTATCCAAGTACTCTTGACCCTCCCCTCTTCGAGCAATTTGCTCACATGGTCTTCGAAAGTTAGTCTCGGTCTACCTCGACACCTTTTAATATTTACTTTCGCTCTATATATTTTCTTCACCATTCGGTCTTCACTCATTCGTTCAACGTGCCCAAACCATTGGAGTACGCCCCTATCAATTTTTGTGATAAGGTCATCTTTCAATCCTGCCATATTGCGAATCTCTTCGTTTCGCTTTCGGTCGGCTAAGGTAACGCCACACATTTTACGAAGAGATCGCATCTCCACTGCCTTCAACTTGCTTTTATGCTTCTTCTGGCATACCCAGGTTTCGCTGCCATATAACAAAGTCGGTACCAACACTGCATTATGTATTGCAAGGCGTGCACTCTTCACCACGCCTTGCCTTTTTACTAATGCATTCAAGGCACCATTGACTTTGTTTTCGGCAGCGACACGCCTATCCACATCTAAATCACATCTTCCATCCCGGCTGAAAGCACTACCCAAGTATACAATTTCATTTACCTGTTCTAGACGTTCCTGATTTACCCATATTTCACATTCCGTTCTCTCTTCGTCCTTTTCAAATACCAGAACCTTAGTTTTATTAGCATTCAAACGGAGACCTTTAATTTCACATTCCTCTTTCATACACGTGACTAATGCCTGAAGTTCTGCTTCTGAAGGTGCAATAAGCACTGCATCATCAGCATACAGCAGACAATTTACTTTTATGTCACCCAATTTCACACCCAAACAGCTATTTTTCAGCTTCTGTAAACAGCTGTCGAGATACAGTATGAACAGCCAGGAAGACATGACACAACCCTGTTTTATGCCCGCTTGGACGCTAAACATGGGTGACAGGTCATGCCCTGCCCGCACACAGGCTTTACAGTCATAGTTCCCACATTTTCTTCCTTATAACCTTATCAAATGCTTTCTCCAGATCCACAAAAGCACAGAAAATCTTCTGGTTAACACTCAGAAGCTTCTCCGTGATCATGCGGAGAGAAAACATTTGATCCGTGCATCCTCTTCCAGGTCTAAATCCGCATTGTGCCTCCCATATGAATCTTTCCGATTTCTCTTGCATCCTACGTGTCAAAACCTTCAAGCAAGTTCCTAAAAAATTTATTACAAATTTTGAACTAGAAAGACATACGAAGAAAGCAAGGCTCCTGTAATTTTGTTCCATGTTATGTATATTGTGGTTTTCTATCCCATTTCAAGATGTTTGTCTCTCCATCACGTGACTTACTCTTTAGCATATCTGTCTTTTGAGTCTTTACGACTTAATTCGAATCAAAAGCAATGCTTTTTGTTTGTGCAGATCGTAAATTATTCGCTTAAGGACAAAGGACAAAGGCCTTTGTCGCGGACACAGTATTGGTCTTCTTGTTTCATCATAAAATATCAAGTTTTCAGGTTGTACAATCTGTAAAATACAATAAAGGATTAAAACCACAAGTAAAATCGATTTTAAAATAATAATACCTCTATCAAAATTATTTATGAGCAAAAATAACGAGACATGCCACAATATACGTCGCTTATACGAGGATAAATAAAAAGCTCTCAACACTCTGTAGATTGTTTCGTTTAAAAAAAAAACTTTTCTCATTTCGCCATCGGGCGTGCCCGAGGATGAAACTTTTTATAAGCGATTCTAGAGCGAGCCACGAATATTCTGTCAATTCAATATTTCCCAAAGATTGTTCTACCTTAAAAGCACTTTCTTAAAAAAGATTTTTACATTTAAAAATTTCATATTCTCAACGCAGCAGAATTTTGTTTAAAAAGATTCGACAGATAATTTCTTGCAAAATGATAAGACGAGTTTTTAAATTACTCGAAGATTCGAGTGATTACCGAAGTTAAATCGTTACAGGTTCCTTTAAACTTAAATTAGTCGTCACACGGAAAACACGGTCAAACGAGCGCACGGTCTACCTGATGGTAAATGGTTTTTGCGGCCCATAGACATCTACATCAATCCTCGATCACGAATCAAAATGCAGATGCGTTGTCACCCGAGAGGACTAAGATGGAATGTCTCTTTTACAGTAAAAAGTGTCTCCGCTTCTTTACACTCACCATACGAAACACAGCAGCGTTAAGCTGCTATTTTACGCTGTTATTCTATGAGAGCGTGGTCCTTCCCTGGTCGAGCGGACCCATTCGTGCTACAACTATACTACTAACATAACTGCACCATGGCTCTACCACTTAATAAAATTTGATATCGATTGAATTGATAACATTTTTACTTCACTAATAGATATTATATTACATTTGTTCATAAAGTTCTTAAAACCCATTGGTATATTTATCATGAATCAATTACAGCCTATCAAAGTCCGCTGCTGAACATAGGCCTCCCCCATAGATTGCCTCATACGGGATAAGGGATTTGGCCATAGTTTCACGCTTGGCAGGCTGTTCGGCAACCGCATTTTTTATTATTTTGAGTTCTTATCAGGAAACTTCTGATGGCCACATCCTGTCTCAGTTACTTTCTATCGGCTCTTACGAAAGCCACGGGACGATATGGAGCAGTGCTTGTTCTTACACCATGACTACACGGTTGTATATTTAGTAACAATGTTTTAATTTTTATTTTTATTTTCAGGCAAAACTAGAAACCAAAGCGCTGAAAGCGAAGAGGCCAGGTTTCACAGATGACCGTTACAATGAGACTTCTTACTACATTGAGAATGGTATGGTACAAGATTTAATGTATTTTTCTGTAGTTTTCTCGAACAATTTGTTACAGCGGCTTACTTTTTATTGTGAATAGGTAGCGAGAATGATTAACCAAAATCTCACCTTATGTCTACTGATTGAAGATAGTAGTACAATTTAGCTTAGAAGATTCCCATTCATTCTTACTTTGAAAAGTTCCGAATTGCTATAACCTGGAGCTCTTACCCGGTCCTGAAGTCTGGCATATTAAAGAAATCAAATCCTTCGCAGTATGCACCAAATACGAGTATACTTATTTTCTAAGCTTCATAGCTTTATTTCCTTTTAGTATGGTTATTGGGTTAGGAAGTAAATAGCGTTTTTGGTTTCTATTAAAATAACCATAGACCAAGAATTAGGTACATTACTTTGATCGTTGTTGTTGTTGGTTGGATGCTAAAGTTAAGTTTAAGTTACCGCTTATATATTGAGCACGGACCTCTCATCATTTTTGGAGGGTTATTAAGCTATATTAGTTACACTCGCTGCTTTAGTGCGTGTTGGCGGACTTCACTTATCTTCGTAATATTTTTATTCCTCGGTCATGTTAGTTTCTTCACGATTTTTCCCTTCACCGCAGTGCTCGTGGTAAATCTTCGATGCTGATAGGGATTGAACCCGTGTTGCTCGCGTACTGTAAATGTACAGACAGCGCTAAGCCCGTAAACTAATGTGGTACGGCTAGTATCGGTACAAAACATCGAAAGCTTAAACAGGTACATTATCTTTGTGTATAAAAATATACTTTTTCTACTACATCTATAAGCATTCACTTCTTGATATGGGCCTTCCAATTTGATAAGGGTTTTCCACAATCACTACGCTAGGTAAGTGGTTTGGCAATTGAGTACATGTTTTTCATTTTTGACACTACTGTCCCTTTTGTGATATTTTACGCTTGACACAATCAGGATAAGTTATACCACCTATTGGCTATATTTCAAAAGCCATAAGATATTCCTGCCATTTTCCATCGTCGCCTATTACTATGTGATCTGAGGTAGACCTCTCTCTATACGCCTGTTACTGTATAGAGAGAGGTCTACCTCAGATCATCTTATATATTTTATAGTACCAAACGAGCACACTGTCTAACTGATGGTAAGTAGATGCTGTAGCTCATAGACATGTACATTTATCGTCGATTAAGAATCAAAATGCAGATGTGTTGTCCCTGAGGACTAAGATGGAATGCCTCGTTGCCAGTAAAAAAGGGTCTCCGGATCTCTACACTCACCATACGAAACACAGCAGTATTACGCTGCTATTTTACGCAAGTATTCTGTGAGAGCGTGGTCCTGCCCTACATTTTTATGATATCTATATAGGATAGTGTGGAACGTCCTTAAATCTCTTTCTTTAGTAACAAAGTTACAAACGAGCTAACAGTCACCTGATGATAGAGAGAGGGCTACCTCAGATCATGTTATATATATTTTTTTTATAGAATAAGGGTACCAAACGAGCACACAGTCCACCGATTGTAAGTGGATGCTGTGACCCATAGACATATGCTTTTATCCTCGAATAAGAATCAAAACGCAGATGCGTTGTCACCCCTGTAAGGACTAAGATGGAATGCCTCGTTTCCAGTAAAAAAGGTTAAGTTAGGGTATCTACACTCACCATACTAAACACAGCAGTATTATGCTGATATTTCATGCCGGTATTCTGTGAGCGTGGTCCTTCCCCGGTCGAGACGACCCATTCGTGCGTATACCAGACCATAATACAGCTGTAGCGTGGCTCTACCATGGATTATGGATTGGATGGATTCTTTTACGCCGTAACCACACGGCTCATTAAAACATTCACATAGTTCTCAATTTTTCTCTCATACCTGTAAATATTTTCTATGGCAAATCACTTGTAAGTTTATGTTAAGCAATTCATATTGTTGACTCCTTTGAATTACGTATGATATCACTCCTCGATTTAGATTTACTTGCATCTACAAATTGTACAAATTATTTCTCACTACGAAACTTTATACTTAACTCCCTTTGTTCTAGTGGCAACAAATAGCAGTACGTATTTGATAGAATATCACATTCCCCGTATACATTAACTTGCCTTACCGCATTGCTGTGGTCTTCGTTCGATACAACTCATCCAACTATTTAACTACAACCCGTTAAGTTTTTCGTGGTGAATGCTTTCGATTTCTATAAACACCCAACAACTTAGTTTAACTATTCTAAAAGCCTTAAACTGTGCTACTTATTCCATTTGTTCTTTGAGTCAATTTATAAATACATTAAAAATAAATAGAAAAATAATTAGTAAACGCAAATTATTTCTCTAATAGTTTTTTAAAAAAGTGAATCCATTTTTAGGTCTCAGGAAAGTCTACCCTTACTACTTCACTTTCACCACATTTACTAAAGGCAGATGGGTCGGAGAGAAAATCCTGGATGTGTTTGCAAGGGAATTCAGAGCTCATCCTGCTGCTGAGTACGAGAGGTGTATTCGGGCGGGCACACTCACTGTTAACTATGAGCGTGTCGACCCTGACTACAGGCTTAAACACAACGACTTACTTGCCAACGTTGTACACAGGTAAAACTTTAGATTCCTAATGTCAACACACAGTCTCTGTGAAATACAATTTCTTAACAGCATACTTGAAAAGATTACTGTTCGTTGACACAACTACTAAATCCAAGTTAAAATCACATTTTATAATTGTAAAACCCGAATTCATGAATGAGGATGAACTAAACTATGAATCCATGAAACCTTGTATAAAATATTAACTCTTCTGTCTTACTTCGTACTTATCTTCAAAATTTAACTTTTCAGTCTATGTGTAAGTCCGGTGTGGTATAAAATTAATCACGTGATTTGAAATCGAAATTTCTATTTTTCTATTCTTCCGTAGATATAAAATTAATTTATATAGAATTAAGCCTTAATGCAGCGATCACAAAGTCTAAGCTTGTTTGTACATACAGGCCTCTTTAGATTGGCTAAATGATAAAATATCGTTGGCACCGGATGAGCATGCGAGTGCACTCTTTATACATAACTTTTTTACAATTGAAATATCGTATTTAGTGGTCATTACTTACCCAGTGCTTCGCGGTTTTAAATGAGTAGTAACTTTACACGTATTTAAAACCTTTCCCACGTCAATACTTGAGGATTACTTTCGCTCACGCATGTTCATTTGTTGTTTTGTTCTCGTCTTATCTGTATATCATGCGGCACGAGAACCAATTTATGGTACGACGGACTCTGAGCAATTTCCTTACACACAAACATTTTTATATGAACACGTCTTTACAATTCCCTTTATTTATTTTTATAATTATTGACGTTTCCTTCTTTTACTACTAACACTGAACAAGTTTCAAGCTCTTATCTTATCTAAGTTATTGCAGCAAACTTAATTCTTTGTTACTAATCTTACCTTCTTTTCGCTCCCCCCTCTCTCTCTCTCTCCATTTTAATTATTTAACAACTTTTACTTCGTTTTATTTTTCTTCAGCTTCGAACACTATTTTAATATTAAACTATGTTAATGTTACTTAGTTTAAATTAATTCTTCGACTCGTAAAGTTTAACGTATTTGGATAATTTATTCCTTTAAAATTATTTAACATCTTAATATTTTCTCATTCAATTTGCTCAGCGTCCGAGGCACTATTAGGCCAGAAGCCTGACGTGTGTATCGTTGCAGGCACGAAGTACCGGTCACCAGCCAACCGATCACCCTCGTTCATATCGACGAGGAAATTGTGGTTGTCAACAAACCAGCCTCTATCCCCGTAAGTGGCAATTGAGACAGCCATGTTATGTGTAACGCTTCGACCACTTTTATTCTTTTTCCTTTTATTTCCTTTGTATGTGATGCATGATATCTTTTAACGTTGTCAAGTGTAATGTATACATGTAAATATAGTATTTTTGTACTTTATCATCACAAACTCTAGTAATGTTTTCTAATCTGCTGAAGCTCACTGCTATGCTATGTTCATACTAATCATTACATTATTTCACTTGGATATACTGTATACAATATAAACATATTTGTTTCTAAGATAAAGCAATCTTTTACAAGTACATAAATACACAAATTTTAAGGTAATGGGTTAGAATTCGTTATATTTAGTTTACTTATTATTAACCTCGCTGTGGGAATTATGTAATATATCCGATTTTTAAAGCCCTAATTTTGTCATACGTATCTCTACTTAGATTATCGCTGTACATATCTCGAGAACTAATAAATATTTTGACATTGGTATAGTTTCATTCGATACAATAGTAGTTTTTTTTATGAACAAATTGAGTATTAGCTTACTGACAAAATTTCACAAGTGATAATATGTATTGTAAATATATTAAATATGGTCAAGCCGTCTTTTTAATATGTATACATTTAATAATGATTTCATTTTCTTGTATCATATACCATTTATATATATATATATATATATATTATACGTTAACATTTTTTTAACATTTCTTACTGGTGTCTTAGTTCAGGAAATGAAGGGATCTCCCGTGTCGCACCAACTTTTTATATATCAAATGTTAAGAAGTAGAGTCAAAAATTTGCCCTTCGATTTTTTTATGATTTTTTTATGGAGAGGGTGTATATATGTTTCTATTTTAGTAGGTAAATATGGCAACATGTCGTGTACTGGCTTTATTGATCGAAACTATTTTATCTTTTTGAGAAAACAGTCGTTGTGGGTTAAATATAGCTCTAATGCTTCTTCCAATATATCCTCTAAGTTAATCCATCATTAAAAAACATTTGAAGATGTCTTTGTGGTAAAGAAAGCTTTAAAACTACCTAGATTCACGGACTTTTTTTTATAGGATAGGGTGACAAACGAGCACACAGTCCACCTGATGATAAGTGGTTGCTATGTCCCATAGACATCTACATCTATCCTCGATTACGAATCAAAATTCAGAACGCCTCGTTTTAAGTACAAAGAGTCTCCAATTCTCTACACTCACCATACGAAACATAGCAGCATTAAGCTACTATTTTACGCTGGTATTCCGTGAGAGCGTGGTCCTTCCCCGGTCGAGCCAACCCATTCGTGCTACAACTATACTACTAATTTAACTGTAGCATTACTCTACCACGTATAAACTGACTGATGTTATAGATAAATAAATACGACCTGTTACTACGTTTTTACTATATTGAGTACATTTATACTAACGCAGTCTCTCAATGAGTATGTCCTCCCGACTGAATTTTGGTTACGGCGGCAAGCCTCAACAGAGACTAGTTATATGCACAGGACAGACTTAATGTGCATGAGTATGTTTTGTAAGCACAAGTGCTTTTATACGTGGTAGAGCTACGCTGCATGTATATTATGGTGGTAGCACTAATGGGTCGGCTCGAATACAAGCGTGAAATAATTATTAATGCTGCTGTGTTTTGTATAGTGAGTGTAGAGAACCGGAGACCCTTTTTACTTGAAACAAGACATTCCATTGATTCTTGGTCTTGATTCGTAATCAAAGATAAATTTAGATGTCTGGACTACAGCATCCAGTTACCATCAGGGGGACTGTGTGACCGTTTGTCAATATTCTGTATTAAAAAAAAACTCTAATGCCTCGCTTTCATAATATTCCGATGGTAGTGGGGCTTAATCCGACATGACCGATCAAGTTGGTCAGGTTTCACATGCGTTCCGAGGCACTAACTAAAATTACTCAACAATTGATTTTGACCCGATCTGGGATTCTTATCTGGGACCTCATCTGGTTTACAACTACTATACTTTAATTTTGCGATAACCACCAACTTCAAAAAAGTAATTTAGTCTTTTTTTGTACCTTTTAAAAGTTTTTTTTTAATGTAAGTTACAGGCATGAATAGCTAGTTGTAAAATAAGAAAACTAATAACATCGTTAACTTACGATTACGACGCATCGTACCTCTGGTGGGTTCAAGTTTTTCTAATTTTTTGTTATCGCCTGCACAGAAAATTAAGCTTATTTATTTTCAATTAATTGTACACCTTAATAAAAAGGATTAGAACGGGCGGACTTTTCGCATTCTCTCCCCGTCAACCCGAGTCGTGTGGAATTAATGTGATAGATGCCAAAAATAACATCCCACATACCACATCAGGTATAAGCTTCACACTTATTAAGCTACTAATGATTTGAGTAGCAATATACCTAGTCCGGCCATAAGTTCTGTTACAAATGAAAATGCATTTTTTAACTTCCCGCTAAGAAAATTGAAAATATTCAAAAATAGGGAAGTTATTGGCTGCACCCCGATTTTTTAAAATCGAGTATTCATCAGATCTCGACGTTTTGAGATTCCAGGGAGCTACTCTGAATAATTTAACGTGGATGTCCGTACGGATGTATGTATCTATGTTTGTGTGTGTAAGTATGCAAACCTTTCATAACTTTTGAACGTCTTAATCGATTGAGATGCGGTTTTTGGCGTTCAAATATCTCAATGTAGAATATATTTGGTGTTAATATGAACTGATTCGGACGAGTAGATTTTGGGAAATATCAAAAATAAAAATTTTGAAAAACCGTTTTTTTTTTGGAATAATATCCTTTTTTATTATCTTTTTTATTAATATCAATATTCTATTTAAAATGGCCACCTTTGGCTTTTATACAGGCCTTTAATCTGTCTGGCCACGAATATGGATTTACGCACTGTTTCCATGGGAAATTTATCCAATGTATATAATAAGTAATATATAATAGGATAAATTTCCCAAGCAAGCTCCAAAGATTTTTTAAGACTCAATGTCGCCGTGTCGTTTAGAGCAAGCCATGTCCTCTATAAACTAACCATAATTTGTATTCTAAAGGGTTGAGGTCTGGGCTAGCTGAGGGCTAGTCTTCAGCTCTTATAAAGTCCGGAACGTTGGTTTCGAGCCAGGCTTGGGTAGTTCGTGCCTTGTGTCCAGGTGCAGAGTCCTGCTGGAAAGTCCACGGTACGTTTTTTAAAAAGTGTATTGCTGAGAGGTTTTACAACACGATCCTAGTCTGTTCTCTCTTGATACACTTTGGCTGAAGTTTTCACACCTTTTTCACAAAAATGTAGCATTGCGACGCCTTGATAAGAGACGCCCCACTAAACCATCACTGACGCAGGATGATGACCACGTTGTACCTTTCCGACCACTTGAGCAGTTTCTTTAGAACTATGAACGTACACTTTATCATTTTGCTTATTGTAGTGCTCTTCCACTGTGAAAATTTTTTCACCTGCGTATCGCGACAGAAGAAGTTTTGATCGATCCACTCTCTTTAATTGTAAAGATTGATTTAGGGCATGTCCTGTATATCGACGATAAGCTTTAGGTTTTGTTTTATAATACGCGACAGAGTCCTAGCGGGAATCTACATTTCTTTCGATAATATTTTTAGCTTCCTAATGGGATTTCGAATAATTCTGGCTTTAACAGCATTAACAGCCTTTGTAGTTCTAACGGCACGCGGCCGGCCCGAATTTTTATGGTTTTCGATAGAGGAAGTGTTGTTGTATCTGGTGATAGTACGATATACGAACATACGGCTGATACCAAGCTTTTAAAGTGTCTGGAATATGACCAACGGCTCCATACCCACTTTGTGCAAGGCGATCATCGCAATCCTATTTTCTTTAATGCCCCATTCCATGTTGTACTTTGATAATGAACACGAAAATATATAAAATGGCGCGAATTCTTTTTAAAATAGTGAACGCGTTCCAAAATCAAAATAATTAAAAAGTTGAAAAAAAAATAAAAGTTTTTATGTAACAGTATTTATGGCCAGACTGATTAATAGGTAATTATATTTTTTTTATAATTATTAGTGTTAGTAGCCCGAAAATGCAAAAGTTCTACTGGATTATTATAGAACGGAGTAAAATTTTAAAATCTCTTTCCTCCTAATGCAAAGGAAAAAATATTCAGACGTTACCTATGATGAAAGGCCTCTGACGTCAAAAGACGTCCTTATTCAAGTGGGCTTTGCTTCTTAGACATTGGCTTGGTTGCCTTTTGAGAAACATTAGTAAATAGGACGGTTATATGAGTTTTAGCGTGTCGTGTATTTCATTCAAATTATATTTTATGAGTATTATACTTGAGACCAAGTATATTAAGAATGTTTTTAAATTAAGAGAATTTTCATATTAAGCATATATCATGTTTAATTTAAAAAAATAAAATAAAAAATACGTGTGGCACTCGGTGACTGCCGCGGTAAAGCTATTGCATAGCATTTTTTATCAACTTATGCAATTATAATTATTTATTTATTTTATTTATGCATTATGTCTTTGATATTAAATCAAGTTACACTTTTTGAGCGTGGTAACCGATAAGAAAACAATTTTTTTTCTCTTGTTGAATAAATGAGAAGTTAATATTGTTTAAAATATTTTAATATCTTACAATACATGTAGGTTATTCAGGAATTTTTATCATTGAGTTAGCAGCTAGTGTACACGCATACGTCTAGTCGTACGCACACAAACACCGTGCCGAAGTCTGCCGAGTGACTGAAACGACGTTAGACGATGCACGGCTTTCAACGCCACACCTCCGTGCCCGTCGGAGTGGGGAGCGTGAGGTTTTTTTCGTTACGAAATTTCTGGATTCGGTCCCCGCGCTCAAGGCCCGCGATAGAAGCTATGCAATAGCTTAAAATATTTTTTATTTTTATAAACAATATTTAGCTCGTCACCACTACACGTTAGTATATCCACTACCATATGTCATCCTGTGGGTGTGCGCACACGCGCAACACGCCTTTTAAGCGTACTAACTTTAATATCTCCCCCCTTTTTTTTTTTAACATGGGGAAATGCCTACGCATACCCGCCTCGCGGGGGCAAGGACGGGTTATGTCGGACTCGCACCGACTAAAACCCCATGGTGTTCCACCTTCGTCGCATATTGGCAGGGCTACGGGAACGCTTTCGCACACTTCCGCGGCCCTACCAGCGACTGCCGCCCCATGGCAGCACCTCCTCGCGAGAGGAATATTCCTCCCCGTTCTCCTTCCCAGGTAAGGCGCACCGGAACACATGGCACGCCTTCCTCCACGGCCTCCAATTGCATCTGCGCAACAGACGCCCCCCGCGTGCGATGCGCGAAGGCCATGGGGCCAGGAAAAACGAGCACTTAGAAGTACTAGCCTTCCCGACCCCAGCGGCGATCTGGTCTATGCCTCCGCCGCCAACCAAGTTTCGGCTGCGGAGGATAGGGAGAGCGGCGCCTCGCAATACCGACAATCCTCTCCCCCCGCAGCCCCATCACCACCGCGTCAACGGTGCGGCCCCGTTTGAGTCGCGGAGGATAGGGCGAGTGGCGCATCGCCATACCAACACTCCTCTTCCTCCGCGACTCCACCTCGGCTGCAGCGGTAGAGGGTGCGGAGTCCCCACTCGCTGCAGTCCACCAGCACACATCCGAAGTGGGCTCCCGGAGGAGGAGGCACTCGGAGTGGCCACCTCCGGCCGGCCCTTCACCTCGGGCCAGCCATGGGTTCCTCTTTGTTCACCGTGGGAGACCAAGCCACGGCTACTAAGCCCCCCGCCACGACAAGACGGGAACCCGTTCGGGGGGGAAATTTTCCCCCTATGAGGCAATTTATGGGGGAGGCCTATATTCAATAGTAGACTTTCTGTCTGACTGTCAACACCCTTTTTGTGAATTACCTACATTCAATGCAAATAAATCAATATTCTATTCTATTCTACTTTAATAGCCTGTAACGGTAACGATATTAACAATCTATTATTGGTCTGACTAGTTCCTATCAACGTTTTTCACTAATATCCTATTTACAGTGATCATTTACTACGATTTGTTTGAATGACGTCACTGTTTTAATTCTAATTCTCTATCTTCTCGCCAAGACAATTACTCGTTCTTGCAAAGACCTTTGTCCAGATGAACGTAAATAGACTATTGATCATAATAACGACGACTTTTGAAGTTAATTGAAGTAAAACTTCTTTACGCACGCTTGACTTGGTGAGTAAGCTGGCGAATGCATGACGAAAGCATTACGAAAAGTTGGGGGGGATAAGCAAGAGAGAGCAGTGCGCGCGCACATTTTCTTTCCCTCAGCCAGTTATTTTTCGTAATTTTATTTTGTTTTGAACAATTTTATGAATTAATATTTTGTTTAATGCATTAAACATTGAAGAAAATTGTAAATTCATTTTAAAGTTCTTGTTTTGTGAATTTTCGGGTGAATAATTTTATAATTGGAAGGAGCTGTTAAATATTTTTTAAAATATTTTTATAATTACACACATACATATGTATATATATGCATATATGCATATATAAACATATATGTAATATATATATATATATAAATTACGTGTCACGTTGTTTGTCCGCGATGGCCTCCTAAACTACTTAACCGATTTTAATCAAATTTGCACACCGTGTGCAGTTTGGTCCAACTTGAGAGATAGGATAGTTTTTTGCCCATGAGTGAGCCACAATTTTTTTTTGCTAATTTAAGAATTTTTAATAGGACGTGACAAAGGGTCGTCGAAAAGGGCAGAACAACGTCTGCCTGGCAAGCTAGTATATATATATATATATATATATATATATATATATATATATATATATATATATATATATATATATATATATATATATTTTTTTTTTTTATATGATGGAGTATTCATTCATAGCACATAAGCACACTCGTTTTTTGTTACAAAATTGAAATGACAAACGAACTTGCCATCACGTGGACCACATGATGGTAAGTAGCCACTGCAACCCATTGCCATCTACAAGCAACATCAAAGCAAGAAGACTACGGATGCGTAGTCATATTTAACGACTGAACTGGAACGCCTCACAGCTTGTAATTATATTAGCTCTCTATAACACCCAGACCTGAGCACAGCAGTGCTGCCACTATAGTTTGGCCGCAAAAATAAGTTCTTGCGGTACCTACCCGTCGATCCTATCGGCAAAAAAGACCTGCCCACTTCGTGCTATACTAAAGGCTTTATTTAATCGTTTTAATTGCAAATAAACATATTTTAACATTAGCCTACATTTCGACAATCTTCCCATAAACCAAAACAACCTCTTTAACGTTTTGCATTTACATGTAGGTTCTTATTTGAATAAAATATTCTTTCACAAGTTTCTGAAATATCAAAATTTTAAATATTTTCTTATGTTTTATGAAATAACCACATTTTTTTCGATAGCAGCTCGGAAGTACCAACCTTCTGAGTTTATTTCGACACTTAGAATTTATCAATGCCACAAATTCAATGTAAGAGTTGCTACACTTTTGTTCATGATCGCAATTCTGCGGGCTCAAAAGTAACTTTTAAGCTTCAATCGAATAATCTTTGTTATTTATCACTTCTGCGTGTACAAAGTGGTGATTTTTTATTTTTTTGAGAACCAATTCACTGACCGTGTCCAATTACTTTGATTGATGCAGAACCACAATGGGAGGTCCCGAAGTAGTCATGGGCAGGTTCAAAGTGATATATTATGGCAATTTGCCGCAAAAAAATCGACCCCATTTCGATTTAGAAGGGAATTATTAATTTCGCGCATGTCTACAATTTATTACTCAGTAGAAAAATGTCATAGTTTATTGGCACCTAAATCGTAATAACTTATTAAATATATAATAGATATTTACTGATAAACTTTAAGAAGTATATTAATAACAATTACTAATAGCAATGAACTGCCAAATTATGTTCAAAAGCAGGAAACACACCAATATTTAAATACATACTCTCTCAGAAAGTTATTACTTACTAACCGATCTTACGAGGCTATCTGGGCTTCAAGGAATTTGAGGAATAGGTATTTAACGATCTAATGCCGTCGCCGGTATGCCCGAACTACCACCGAGAGAGACAACCGCAATACGGAACTTACAAAAATAGAATTTATATGAACAGAAATGTATGCTTCCCAATAAGGATTATTTTTATTCTATTTTTTTGTTGAATGTCTAATAATGGGGGTATAATTGTTTTAGTAAATTTAGAAGGCTTTAGTTTTTAAAATAATGAATATATAAAAAAAAACAATGAACATGGAATTATACATTTACGAGCAATACGTTTGTATGGGCTAAACGCCGTCTGAATATCATCTCAAGACCCTTTCCTCATTGGTCGATACCACAGCAATGCAACTTCTGTCGAGGTTTTATCGATATCGACGTAGTGTCGATCTTTTAATTTATTGGCGCGGCCGATGACGCTTTTTTATGTGTAAAATATTCAAGTTTTGTTTTAAAATTTTACTTGAAAAAGAGAACGATATTTTGAAGGCACCCAAACGAAAAAAGTTTTTCGTTCGTTCATACGACAAATTTGATCACGCGAGGCAATACGTCTCCAGCCTCACAAGATGGCAGTGAATAACCAGCAGAAAGCAATGAATAAGCACGGGAATTTAAAGCTTAGTAATTACTGATTAGTTGCTAAATAACTGATTCTTAACAGACTTCAAAATGAAAGAAGTTCTCAATTCGAGTGTATGTTCTGTGGCGGCGCTGTCGTCGCGTTGCAAGCGAAACATACCGAAGCATAAATCACGCTATCAAAATTCCGAATCATAAACAGTATATATAGAACATCTCCGAACTATCACATGGAGTGTCGGCCGCTCCCCGGGCAGAACACCTTGCCCGGCGGGTGATCTCCCCTTTTCCTACCTTGGCCACTGTTCTTTTTTTCTATGATATTACGCGATATCTTCGCAGATTGTGAATTGATTTTAACAATTCTTTTTTTATTAAATAGGCTTTACCTTAAGGGTAGTCCCATTAAATTTTGAAGAAAAAATTCCGACCCCAAGGGTGGAAAATAGGAAAAAAATATTCATATTGGACCATTGTTTAAGGAATTTTAAATGATATCTTTGCAGAAATATACTTCAAGGGTCCCGTATAAATTTGGGGCACCCCTAAGGGTTGCAAATAAATAACTTCTTTTTTGGTAATTTGAAGTCGGTTTTTGCTTTCTGTTAAAAGTTATAATTATTATGTAGCTCAGGCCGGTGCTAAAGAATACAAGCTATCTTTATTTCAGGCAAAAGCAATCAATGATGATTGAGTCAAATAATAAGATTTGTTGCTAGAAAACAGTGAAAAAAGTGCAAATATTGTCTGAACCTGGCAACCGGTAACTAATTACCATTGTATATTATTTTAGCATACGATTTTAATAGGCGAGATGTAGTCACAGATTTAGTTGCTGTTCAAAAATACTCCAGGAATGCTCAAAAAGCCAGCAAAAAATATTGAATCATAAAAATCGGCTCCATCTCGCAACCAGTAGCCAACTTCCAACGTTTATGCAGTAATACGCAGTTTCTATAGACAAAGTCGAGTCTCATTCAATTGCTGGTTAGAAAATTTCTTTGTTAATTATTATTGAAATCATATAATTTATCGCTAGCATGACAACAAGATTGCACATACTTGTTTTTAATACAACTGCTTTGGGCTACAAATTCAGTTTTTAGCAACTAATTATCAACTTATTACCGACAAATTCTTGTGCAATTTTTTTTTTCGTTTCTGCTGCCATTTCACTGCTAGCATAATATAGCTTATGTCGAGGATGCGTTATACCGTTAACGCGTCGCAACTGTAAAAGAATAGTATATAAATATGCGTCCAACATTGGATCGGTATGTAAATATTTTTTTTATATTTATATTTTTTGTAAAAGAATATTAACAATGCTATAAACATTACTAATATTCCTTTCAACCACTCGTGGTAAGCTTAAATTGCTTGTGTTACGAGTGGTTCACGCCAGTAGTCGATTGGTGGATTCGAACCCACGACCTTTTTGAGTTCGCGGTCCGCGCCCTGTCATTAGGCTACTGTCGCTTATATCGCAACGCTGTTGTACCGATCAACCGAAAAACGCCAACCATGCATTTCATGATCACAAAAACACCACAAAAACACAGTTTTGAATCGTATACAGAAAATACTATGCATTGTATTGAATTTTCTATGGTGTTGTAATGCATTTGAGTAAAGCTTCTAAAATTGATTCTATGAATTAATTATATGTAGCTTTTTACGAATTATTAAATATTTGAAACATAACTTGATTAAACTTTTTGTGTCCTTCTGAAAACAACATAGTTTTTATCCATATTGTAGTATTTCGCGCCTATAAAGCAAAGTGGTTTTGTTTTACGTATGAAATATAATTTATTTTTGTATATGTTTAGAGTTATATGTTAGCTTAAACTTACTTCTTTTTAGTTAATGTTTTTCTAAAAAATATGTAATTCCATATACCATTATCAAACCGAGTTTTCATGATTTTATTGTAATCTGAATGTAATTACGTCATAAAATAAAAATGGTAATATGAGCCCCAGCTAACAGCGAATTAATATTTTTAATAAAATCTCTTCTTTAGTTATCTTTATTTCATCATTTATTTTAAATATAAAACAAAGTAAATTGTTTGAATAATAGATTTATTATGAATTATAGTCATATATCGTTCGCTAACATCGAAATCGGTAATGATTACCAAACGCAAATGCAACATCATGGGACTATTACATGTCCTTAATGAATTATTCTGTCCGTGGTGGGCCAGGCATGAGACTCCAGTGCTCGCTAGTCCCTTGCGCATCATACACGTGGATGAGGAGCTACTCGTGCTAGACAAGCCTTGCTCGCTGCCGGTGAGTTATCGCGTGAAGACCGTCCCTCTCTTTGTCAGGCCCTGGTCAACTATGTGTATTAAAAAACATCCAAAATTATTGCGATCAAATGAATATCTGTGAATTATATTCCAGTTAGACATAGTTCTTTAGTTGTAGAAACGACTTTTTTAATAAATGTGACATACTACCGAAACATTTGAAAACTTTTAAGAAGTCACATTTTTCAACAATACTTGTATTAAAGACTACCACCAGGGCCTGACACGAGATTGTAACCTGCACAAATGTTTGGACCTGTAAAAACTCCAAACGGAACTGAGAAAAAGTGCGGTCTCGTAAATACCACTTGAAAGTGGACTGAAACTGAAGAGCTTACGTGTCTCTCGTTTGTATTTTGCTCTATTTTACAAAGCTAAAACTAATTATAGATGTTTAACGTATTCTCTCTTCAATTAATTTTATATAATAATAACCAAAGGTACCATAGATGAAAAGGTCAAAATCAAACAAATCTAATTTACAATGTAAAGAAATCGTTCTCATTATTTTATTCATAAAAAGTTTGGCCTTTGTAATGCAAACATATTTTATTATATTGTGTGATTTTTTGATTCTAATTTCAACTTTAATTATAAATACTTGAAGGGAGAATCATCATTTTGCTTCTGCAAGAAATTCTCAATTCTGCAAAAAATTACTTATATTTCTTCTGTCGCATGTCGTTTTACTTATGTTTGTTATTACTGCATCCAATTTTTTGCATTTGTATACTCGTATGGCACAAACTAAAATCTTGTTTTATCTAGATTGTTTATATGTTTTATTTTATTTATTACATATATGATGAGTTTTTGGTATATTCATTATATATTAATTCACGTCACTTTGTCATGAATGCTTTCATCACAATCACAGTACTAATTTTACATAGCTGCTGAGCTGCTGTAATAGCGTTGCGTTTAAATCTTTTAAACAATGTTATTAAAATCAAACGTATAAAATGAAAACAAAACATTGCTTTAAGTTTTTCTTTATATAGTTGTTGAAAATATGAAAAAAAAATTTATGCTGTTATTTCGAAGAAAAGTTTGATTTGCGAACTTTCTAAAGAATAATCTATTAAGAACACACATTTAATGAGTATCGTCTCCCCAGGTTCACCCATGTGGAAGATACCGACACAACACCGTTGTTTTCATACTTGCCAAGGAATACAATTTGAAGAATTTAAGAACTATTCACCGATTGGACAGGCTAACATCAGGTAAGGCCAATTATGCTTTTCGCTAGATAGACTTAATATAAATTATTACGAGATTACCGTTTGACGTTGATATTGAAATTATCTATAAAGTTTTCTTAGTATGACTTAAATTGTTGTAAACTGAAGACATCTATAAAAAGGTCTTTTATATAGCAATGTTACTAATCATTATTTTTGCTAACATCAGGACTATTGCTGTTTGGGCGGAGTCCAAAGAAAGCAAGACAAATGGAACATCAAATTAGAAACCGACAAGTACAGAAGGAATATGTTTGTAGAGTCGACGGCGAGTTCCCAGAGTAAGTTCGTCGTTTCTCATACTTACTTTTTCCATACGGGTTATAATTTATCCTAGACAGGTGAGAAATAAACATGTAATCCATCTAATTGAAACTCGATGCCATACCTACAGACACCTTTATCTATCCTCTTAGAAATTATAATCATAAAAGTTAAAAATGAGATGTTTCGTAACCAGTAAAAAGGGTAACTGGTTCTCGTCAAACTTTTTGACTTGAAACACAAGCATTTTGCTGCTTTTTTAAGCTGGTATTTTATGAAAGTCCTTTCAGTATGAACCAACCCATTGAACTTGCAGCTATAACACAGTTGTATGACTACCCCGTATAAATCAATATTCACTTACACAACATAAAACTGTAAATGCTTAAATGTGACAAACTAGCACACAGTCCCCTGATGGTAAGTTATTGCTTTCATGAATATAATCGAAAAATACAGATGCGTTGTCACTCCTGAGGATTAACGTGATATCATTTACCTTATCTTACTTACAAATCTCCTTATTGAAGCAATAGTAGCCTAACGATTGATGCGGACTGCAAACTCACAAAGTTGTGAGTTTGAATTCACCATTCGTCTATTGTCGTGAACCATTCATAAACATTTGAAGCTTATTTGGAGTGAACATTGGAAATGTTGATAATGTTAATAACTTTACTAGTATTCGATAAAAAATCTTATTGGCTCAAAGAAAATAAAATTTTAAACTCCTTATAATTATGGAAGTCCCATTTAAACTTTGATCATTTAAAATGGGTATACTTTTTGTTTTAAATATTAGATACTTATACTTTACGTTTTTATTACAGTGAAGAAATAGAATGTCAAGAACCAATAGAGGTGGTAAGCTATAAGATTGGAGTTTGTAAGGTATCGCCAAAAGGGAAGGATTGTTCCACAGTATTCAAACGGCTTGGCTACAATTCAAAGAATAATACAAGTGTAGTGCTCTGCCGGCCGAAGACAGGACGGATGCATCAAATTAGAGTTCATCTGCAATATTTAGGTGAGTTGTTTTGTTTATCTCTTCGTTTAAAAAAAAAGAACTCAACCTGTAACTCTACGACGATCTGTTTTCTTGTCAACAATTTTTCTTTTTTTTTTAAACTGCATTTTTTGGTCTAGTAGTTTTGGTAATTATTAATTAAAAAAATAAATTTATGTGTTATGATTATTTCTTGTTTGTGTTGTCTACATTAAAGTATGACTTCTTAAGATGATAAGATTTTTTTAAATAAAAATGGTCTACTCAATACAGGTTATCCAGTTGTGAACGATCCTCTATATAATCATCCAGTATTTGGACCTCTACGTGGAAAGGGAGGTGACACGGGCGGTAAAACTGACGAACAATTAGTCAGGGATCTCATTGCTATACACAATGCTGAAAATTGGCTCGGAGTAGACGCAGCCGATGATGATATGCTGTTTTCGAAGCCTGCATCGGATGATAAAGGTAGGAAAAACTTACCAACATTGCGGTATCTTTACTTAGTTATTTTTTAATATATACTTATCATTTGTAGTTGGTGAAGATGAATGTGATACAGGTCCAACATCAAGAGAATCGTCTCCAAGACTGGAATCTCCAGCACCTGGTCTTACTCCATCTTCGGTTATGACTCGTACGTATAAATTTTACTACTTAATACTTTAACGTACATAATTTCTCCTTCAAAATATTCATAATGTTACGATTTTCATAAAGCAACACTTCCAAGCCCATCAAGTGGAGCAGAAGCCCCAATGGAAGCGATTGTAAACTCGGCCACAACTCCGTGCACTCTAGCACCTTCGCCAGCTACGTCACCGACTCCTAACGAAGACTCCAATGACGGAAAGGTAAATCCTTTTATTTCGTATTAGAATTCTTACACGATAAGACTATTTTGATTACACGATGAATAAATTCAAATAATATACAGTTTTAGAACATTTGTAAGCAATGCTTTGTGAAAATAAATACAAAATTTTCGGTTAACGGAATTTTTAATAATACTATCCTTGGAATAATGTCAATAAATTGGTTGACACAGGAACAAGCATAGTTTTATACCATTCAGGTAATGTTTTTAAATACGCAAATATTTTACCATCATATAGATATTTACAATTATACAGTTTCAAGTATATAATTTTGATAATTTTCACATTTAACGTAAATGTCTCATATGAGCCCCATTAGGCATAACAATTGAGTGGAGACAGACTTCACTTTGGACAAGAAAACGTAAAGATTTTCAGACGATCGCAATATAACTTAGATGCGCTGTTGCTTATGCAAGAGGGTAGTACTGACATGCACTACGACGAGAGGAGTGCTGGCATCAAGTAAAAAGTGTTACTACACAAAAGTATTAATGATTAACATGAAATTCCGCTTGCAGTCGGACAAAGTGACTGTAGCGACGCAGACAGGGTGTGGTGCGGGGGCACGGGAGGACAGTGGTGCGGCTGTGGGTGGTGCGGGGGGCGCTTCAGACGCTCTTGCAGCCGACCCGCACTGTTACGAGTGCCGCGTGCGCTACCGAGATCCGCGACCTCGGGACCTCGTCATGTATCTGCACGCTTGGAAGTACAAGGTATCGCTCGACTTTTTCTGAATTGTTTTCAGATATTTTATTTGTTACTTTATGATCAGTGACTAGCCTAACACATCGTTATCTGCAACCAACTTCAACGAAATCCTACACATTGTTTATCTGCCATAAGGACAACCATAAAAGGCTTGCTGACAGCATTTTTGAATTCATTTCCAGGTGTGGGCTTTCCCAAGAATGCGTCAGTTAGCATGCATTACTCGGAAAAATTGACCAAATCTATTGGGCAGGTTGCAAGATCATTTCTTTAGATTTAATATAACATGCCCATCGACCATCATCACATTGTTTTGTATCAATTGGAAAGAAATTGAAAATTCAAATCTTTGTGCAAAACCACGGTTTCGAAACCAATCTATATCGCAAGTGAATTGATTGCAGCAATATTAAAAAAAATTCTAACATCGAAACTGTAGTATTTGTAACAGTTTATCTAACATCGTGACCATCATATACAATATGTAACGTAATTAACGCACACCCTCAGACACCCCAATTAGTATATTATGTTATAATCATAATATATACACTGAATTTTTAGTAAAACATTTTTATGCACTGATTATTTATTAAATTAGTTATACTAATTCCAGAAGAATGTTGTGGTCACAGTACAAATCCACGAACGCAAAGACTTTAACGTGCTTGAAATAAAGTTCATTTTTCTTTATTTTTATTGAATGACAGAATTAGTAATAATACAAATAAAACTGCACTCTTAAAAGTCTTATTGCCTTAAGTTACGGTCCATTTCAGTTTGTTTTGACTGTACAGTTTTAGTGTGACTGTAATTTACGTAGTTTTAATTATTTTTGGGATAAAAAATTACCTATATTAAAAATGATAGGAATCGATTCAGTAAAAGATTCTGAACAAACTACTTTCTCAAAGTGCGGTAATTATGTTACATGTTGTATATATATAACAAGAGAAATGGATTGAAATCTAAAATTCACATATGTGTCAGATCCCGATAACAGTTCCGATCCCTCTCAATTTTTTATCGTGGTGAATCGGCTAAATCAAATTTTGCATTGTTATCATCATCTTAGTGCTCTTTCCGTTTCCGTTACAGCCTATCAAAGTGCACTGCTGGACATGGCCTATGTTCCCCGTTGATTCCTTTGGCAGGCAGTTGTCAACGACAGTTTTTATATTTTGGTATTATTAGGAAGTCACTGCTTCCATTTGTCGTCCCTCTGTCGCCTCTTACGGGATGACATGATGTATTGAATTTTCTTACACTGGCACTATCTTGTTTTATTGCAATTAAAACTGCAATTTTATCATTAATATTGTATCATAATTATAACATATTTTTCTTTACCATTTTATTAATTAGGGACCCGGCTGGGAATATGAAACTGAACTTCCTCAGTGGGCGAATGTCGACTGGGAGGAACAAGAAAGTTCATAGTCGCATGGTCCAACATCATTGCGAAGCCGTCTCGCTACGATTCACATTTCAACAAAACCTTACAAGTGAACTATATTTGAAGTCTAAGAAATTGTACGGATGTTGGGACAATATATGTAGGGCTTACCGTATTGTAATAGATGTTATTTATTAGTGATGAACTTTAAAAGCCAGTTCATTTAGTGTAACTACAATGAAGATACCTTTCCAATATTGGTATCGTAAAAATGTCTAACTTTGTTACACTTGAAATTATAGTAAAGAAATATTAAAATGGTTTGTTGGAATTGTGAACCCGAAACGCAAGGTTTACTAATAATTCAAATCGAACCTAATGATGACGTCACCGGTAAAAAAATTGGCTGTTATGTGTCTTACAGTGCTGAGGTAAGTTTTATAATTAATGTAAGATTTAGTGATTAATATTCTGTGTTGGTCTCGTCGCACTTACTTCAATCTTGTGTTTTCAAATGTTTGTCTAATTTTAGTGGATTTCGTAGCGCTCCTTGAGAACTGTTTTTAAAATTTAGTTTTTACTTTGTCAATCTTCAGTTCCTATTGGCCCAGAACGTTTCGCCAAGCTTGTTGTAGTGTACTAGTAAGGGTATGTAACCGTTAATAATTATTATAATACTATTGATAAGTTAAAATAGATGTATCATTTTGACGAGGCAGGGTCTGAACAACAATCATAAATTAATTTGAATATAAAAATTTAAAATCATTTTAAAGGTCACTCATATGAGATAGCTCTTCTAAGTAATTTTGGATTAACTACTGAATAGTATTTAGAAAACTGATCTGTAGTTACTACAAATTTTCCCTAAAGAAAAAAAATAGAAATTGGATCCATATCCGATTCTCCTTATCTGTTATTATAAATGGAAATGAAAAATCAAAATTCGGCATACTATTAATTAAAAAAATTTGCTAAGTTAAAAATTCTTGTAAATTTTTGTCTATTGTTATATATTTTTAATACCATAATATATCGATTGGACCACTCTTAAAGATATTTAGGGAAAGCTATCTCTGTAATATAAAAAAATGTATATTATAATGAATGCCTAAGCGAAAGTAATGATAAAATTTCAAATAGTCACTTTTCGTAGGTAATGTTTGTTGCTACGTCGTTGCATTTTGGCTTCCACAAATTCTGTGTAGAATTTAAATGACGAGATTTTATAGATTCTCGTAATTTTTGTACCTATCATAATATAAATAGAGTATTTTGCTACGATAAAATTCGTCATTTGTATGTCTATGAACATTTGATTTTCATCCTTCGTTCACAAGATCGTTCTGGCCATTATGATATGCATTTATCTATTTCTTATATATTTCACATTTATATAATACATAATTTTCGCAATAACTTTACAAAAAGGACAACTCAATCAGGTTTGGTATTTAAATATATTCAGTTTTTATGATTATAACTGAAGCTATGATGGAATCGTTTTCTCCAAAGACAAGTTGAGCGACTGGTTTGAATCAAACAAAGCAGCACATTTAAAGACATGAATAAGGATTTTGTTTGTTATTTCATATTTCCTAAGATTTGCGTGTTTTTAGGTTCTAAGTAAGTCCAAACTTTATACGTTGTTTCATTTTGGATTGTTTTTATTTTTATTTTCGTGTAACTCATTTGACGTTACACGTAATATATGTTTTCAAAACAAATCAATGTTCATTATCTAGCGTATGTAGTACCGAGTATTATAATAAAAGACAATTCTTGTAACACTAAAATATCTTCATGAGCTTTTATAAATAAGTTTTATAAAAGTATATATTTTTCTTACGTATAATATTATTAGTAATAAAATGGAAGTCTTCTATTTACTCTTTTATTTACTATTACTTTTGCAATAGCAAACTATAGTATGCAAAGAAAGCAAAGAACTAGGGGAGTAATTACTAGGAATTTTATTTGTATTGCAAAACTAAAACATGTTTCACAATTTTTATTCTCTTTTATTGCGTTCAAACACTTTCTTCTAAATTTTAGAACAATGTACACTATTCTTATCAAAAGCTTGCTCTAAATCAAATGCTGTTTTATCTCTGTATAAAGGCTTGTGTGTCTTTCGCTATTAAATATCACATAATAATTATATGTTTTGGGATCAAGTTATGTAACGAACCTGGATAAGTAAGCTGTGAACAGATTGCGATTGCTATTGCAAAAAAGTATCTTTGGGTCACACCGCTGTCAAATTTTTAAATCCAAAAATACAAAAAAGGAACTTTTTTCGATGACATTTTGTATATGAAATAAAAGTAGAACGTACAAATTAAGGTTTTATCTGTGGCATATCACCTAGAATCGCGGAGCTCCTCTATAGCGGAGCTATCGGACTCGAGGTCAAGGGTCATGTAGTCAAATGTGTTTTCCTTTGAAAATTGTTGTATTTTTATATAGTGTGTAAGAACATGTTAATATACTATGTTATGTATGTATATTATATATTTATATTGTAGTAGCAAGCCTTTTCAACTAACCTAATTAGAGTAATTACCGTAATTGGTTGGTTCATAACAGTTACGAAAATATATCTGTCTCTAAACTATCGTATTTTTTACCATTTTGATTACGCTAAAATAACGATCCTATCGTGTACTTGATTTATTCATTTATTTATAAGAAATTTTCATGTGCCTTCTCAAAATAATAAAAAATGAAACTAAAGATAAATTTTAAAAGTACCTTTTTCCATTACCGTTATTTGTAATTGTTACACGGTTTAAATATAAGTAGGATTACACTTTGGCACTTGGAGTTTAGACAAACATAATATGCGTGACTAAGGAAAACTATCAAAAATTAAAAATCTTTCTTTGTACATATTTTGTTGTTTATTATCAAAATAACTTTTTTTAAACATATTTTTCTAATACGTTTTCGGTATTCACGCAAAATAATAACACATTATAGGCACAAATTTTGGACTTAAGTGATTTTTACTTTGCCTTGTTTTGTATAATACTTTTTTATGACAATCCACCACAACATGTTAAATAGCAGATTTTTTTAAGTATAAAATATTTCATAAATGTAACGATTATAATTTGAAGGATGACAACATGAAAGACATTTTGTTAATTTGTATAAGTATTTCGTAATTTAAGAATATAATAGTGTTTTCTTCTTTAGATTCGTGTTATAATAATTCATGTTTCCATGTAATGTTAATTAGAATAAAATTCATCATTGACGTTTTGCGTTTTATTTTTTCCTTCTACATTAAAATTATTTAAAATTGTAATTACTTATATGATTATTTTGTTTAAATGCACATTACTCTGCTTTAATTATGGTGCACATCGAAGTTTTTGGATTAATACACTATGATATGTGAACAGGTTGCGATTGCTATTGCAAAAAAGGTATTTTTTATCTTTGGGTAACCTCGAAGTTATAAAGGCAAAAAGCCATTTCGTACAACATTTTTATTGAATGAATTAAAGTTTTTTTTTTTAATAAAATTCAGGTAATAACAAGAAACCTTCAGTCCACTTGATGGCAAGTTGCTATTGCAATCCCAGGGCACCTGCAGCTAACTTCAGACAAATAAGGCTAGAAGGAGATGGAATGCCTCACAGTGTGTAATTATACCGACTCACTATACCCACAGCAATGCAAGCACTTGGTGACAGAAAAAGATAGACTCCTATGCAAAGAAGGCTCCCAATACCAAGTACGCCATTTGCGCTAGTCCAGTGCGCTTCGATACCGGTTCGTCGCTGCCTCGACGCAAATTCGTATCGTAGCTGTCGCTAATTCATTCATGACAGTTCGTAAAAGTCTACTGCTGCTTTTTTACTTTAATCGCGCGGATGCTGCTGCCCATCTCCTCTTTCAGTGCACGCCTGTCGCCTCCTACGACACACACGGGAAGTGTGGATTTCTCTTGCGCATCAACTACACAAGCGTAAAAAGCGGCTGAAAAAGCGTAGTGTTATTTTATAAAACTGAAATGATAAGCGTGCTGTTAGTCCACCTGATAGTAAACCTGTACCTCGTATGATAAGTTTGGAGAACTTTTTGTTCAAAGTGAGGCATTACATCTTAGTCCCTAGGGGTGACAATCTGCATTTTGATTTTTTTATTCAAAGTTTATTTAAACTTACAACATTATAGAATCAAAAGGCCGACCTAATGCTAAAGAATTATCTGCTAGTCAACGTAATGGTTTTCTAGACCGCAGTTTTTTAGTTTTAGTCGTTACGAGGTAGCTTATATACAAAAACACAAGGAGCTCTTAGATAACTTAATAAAAATTTGATAAAAAAATTAAATTGAATTTAAAACACGAAGATCTTCCCTTTTAATCATCATCATTATCATCATTACAGCCCTTCACAAGTCCACTGCTGAACATAGGCCTCCCCCAAGTAATGCCACAAAGCACGGTCCTGAGCCACCTGGGTCCATCGACTTCCTGCATGTCTTCAAAGAATATGACAATATTCTCTTAAAACACGTATATATCCAAGAAAACTTTATTTAATAATCTACCATTTTTTTATATTAACAATGACTTGAAATAAGATTTCAGATTTTTACGTAGAGAAAAAACACAAGCGTTAAAACTGTACATCATGAAAGATTAATTTTTAGATTATTAATAAAATAAAGTAAAATCCTTTTAAGAACGAGATTAATTAAGAGTTAATAATCAGTAAAAGCACCTATGACATTCGTGACACATCTGCATTGGCTGGGCATACTCGGAATGAGGTAGTAAATATCTTGTTGAGGAATATCGCGTGGTGTAAGAATGAGCAGTGCGCACCTACTGCGTACCACAGCCACGCCGCTGCATGGATAAGATACGCCATCATATTCTGGGGAAACGCTACCGATGTATCCGCGGTATCCATGCTCTAAAACATTGCCTTAGAATCATCACATTCACAGCTCCAAGAGATTCATGTCGAAGGTTATTCCCCAGATATAACTTCCTAACTGTAACGTGCTTGTACATTTTTGAATTATGCAGATTAGTTAGGAAACATCCTCATTATTTCCAGCGATTTGAAGATAGACCCAGTCGATACGGCACACGCCGTACCTCATACATTAAAAGCCCTCCAGTTTCGTAAATTTGAAATAGTACTTAAAATGCTTATAGTAAAAGCATATTATAAGTTTGATAGAATATTTTAATGATAAATTATAAATAAATTTTAATTATTTGACAATTTTCTTTATTTCTATTTACATATTTGATATTGTTAGCAATTTTCATCAAAAATTTTAAACTTTATTTACATAATATAATATATATATATATAACACTCATTGAAATTTAATTTTTAAAATAAATGTCTGAGTATTATTTAGTCTGACATTTTATAAATTAATTAATAATAATTTATATATTGTGTACCTACTGTAAATACTGTAATTTAATTGAATTCCATATTAATTAAAATTTAAACTCCGTCTTAATATGCTACGCCCGTACATGATGTCACATGTTCTGTAAATATATTTAAATAAATTGTTTCAACTATATACCTTATGCCATGTAATAAAGAATTATGAATTATGTATTATTATCCCAGGTCCTACTGAGATACATAAAAAGTTGTTTGTCTGTTACCATATTTTCAGGAAAATACCTCAAAGCTCTTCTGTGAGGCATATTCCAAGCATGATTAATGGGGGTTTAATTGCAGGGATTGCGCTGGCCATTCTAAGGCCGTCACATCATGTTCGTGCGACCAGAGTTACCACCCTGGACGTATGTGAACGGCCATTGTTGTGTATAAGCAGGAAATTTGAAAGTTCCTTTGACCCTTTTGTGTTCGATGTGGCAAGACGATTTATTCTAGCACCTCATTACGGTATTTTTCAGCCGTCATAGTACCCTTTATCCAAACGAAAATCATCAAAAAACAAAGAAACAAAAGAAAAACAAAAAAGATGTTAAATAGCGGTTTTCATCAATTAAAACAATTACTACAAGTACAAAATTTGCTTTTTTTAATAATTATAGCATCATGTATTCATTTATATTACAAAAATTATAATAATGAACTTAACTAAAATAATAATTAAAATTATAATATTTACGATTAATACTAATTATATACAATATAAAAAAAGAAACTATAATATAGAAACACTAAAACTAAAAATTTAAATAGTCAAAACGACCTGTTCCCCGTGGTGTAGTGCCAAGAACGCTGGCTGCGTTTCCTTGCTGAATAGCTATACTTAGCCTTTGAGCGCGGAAAGAACCAGTCCTCTTATCACCAGCAGCGACGACCAGTCGTGGTTACAGTTCCTTTAGAATTTTTCGACCTTTTCTGTAAAATGTCAACGATACGGTTGGTCAGCCATGCGTGTCGTTCAAAGCGGACGACGAGGGAAGAAGTTCCCCTAATTGTGTACTCGCAAAAGATTAAAGCCGAAGAGTTATTAGATACTTTTCTTTTTTTAAATAATGTAATTTAAATCAACCACTACCATGTATACAACCCAGAGTGGTTGACGGGGCTACAGCTACATATAGTATAGAGATCAGTGGTAGCTTATCAATGGAATAATTTATTTTACTATCCCAGCATATTACGAAGTTACAGTGATTCAATGAGAATTCCCTCCTTTTCTATCGAGAGGTATGTCTGAAGATTCCTCTAGATAGACCGAATTACGGTCGCGGCGGTTAATCTTATAGGAGAATAACCATTTGCGCAGGACAGGATTATAGTGCATGTTTGTATTATACTTAATATATACGTAAGTTTACTAGTACAAATGCATTTTCTATTCCGTCACACCCATAGTGCGATGAAACAACAACTCGAGTCTCGAGGACAACACCGACAACTTCCGTCTCCGGGCTGCTGCTGACAATTTGTTGACAAACAAAACCCAATGACTAATTTTTAGCACGCACCGCGTGCTAAAAATTAGCACGCACGCACGCAAACGCACGCGTGCTAAAAAATTAGCACGCGTGCTAAAACCGCACCGCACCGGTGGCACGCACACATCCACGCATACGCGTGCGCGTGTGCGTGGGCGTGTGCGTGTGTGTGCGTGTGTGTGCGCATATGTGTGCGCGTGCGTGTGCGTGTGCGTGTGGGTGTGCTTGTGCGTGTGTGTGTGCATGTGTGTGTGTGCGTGTGCGTGTGTGCGCGTATGCGTGTGTGCGCGTGTGTGCGTGTGTGCGTGTGTGTGTGAATGCGCGCGCGCGCGTGTGTGTTTGTGTGTGTGTGTGTGTGTGTGTGTGTGTGTGTGTGTGTGTTTGTGTGTGCGTGTGTGTGTATGCATGTAAACCTTTCATAACTTTTGGACGTCTTGATTGATTGAGATGCGGTTTGCGGTTTGGCGTTCTAAAGATTTCAATGTGGAACAGATTTGGTGATAATATGAACTGATTCGGAGGAGAAGATTTTGAGAAATCTCAAAAATAAAAAAAAATTAAAAACTGTTTTGGTTGTTTCGGGCTAACTTTTACGGCTTTACCGATCGATTTCAAAAACTAATCAGCTCTTAGCCTCAAAAAATAACGTCGAATGCCATTTTGAAAATAAAAATCGGTTTTTTCGTTCGTGAGATACCAAAGGAGAAAGAATTTGAAAAAAAGTTTTCTTTTAACATAACTTCGACATTTCGCAACATAATTTGGTGAAATTTGGAGCGCTTTGCATTCGAAATTAGCTGGAAGTTCCAGGGATGGCCTGCAGATCAACCAATTTTTTTCAATAAATAATTGCCATATGAACAAATAAAATGACAAAAATCATTCCTTTCATTTAATCGTCAAATGTTATGATTATGCATTTACATAGATATAATATGTAAATGTTTAGTTATACATAGAGTTATTTCTATTCACAGAAGTCGTAATAATACGATTTCTGTGTTTCTATTTCTATGTAATTAATTATTATTTCGATATTTGTATTATTTTACATATGGAAACTTCTAAAAACATAACTGAGTTTAGTTTACGGTTATATTTCGTTTATTAATTAAAATATTTTATTGATATTATTGATTAATCCGAAGCTTAAAAATAGTACACTAATAAATAAATGGCTTATTTGCGTTAATATCTGGTAAATAATTGGTTTATTTGCCTTAATATCTAGTACAAGTTCATAACAAAACAACAAAAAATACGTGTGGCACTCGGTGACTGTCGCGGTAAAGCTATTGCATAGCATTTTTAATCAACTTATGTAATTATAATTATTTATTTAATTTATTTATGCAGTTAAGTCTTTGATATTAAATCAAGTTACACTTTTTGAGCGTGGTGACCGATAAGAAAACAATTTTTTTTTCTCTTATTGAATAAATGAGAAGTTAATATTGTTTAAAATATTTTTAATATCTTACAATACATGTAGGTTGTTCAGGAATTTTTATCATTGAGTTAGCAGCTAGTGTACACGCATACGTCTAGTCGCACGCACACAAACACCGTGCCGAAGTCCGCCGAGGTGCCGAAGTCTGCCGAACTGAAATGACGTTAGACGATGCACGGCTTTCAACGCCACACCTCCGTGCTCGTCGGAGTGGGGAGCGTGAGGTTTTTTTTCGTTACGGAACTTCTGGATTCGGTCCCCGCGCTCAAGGCCCGCGATAGAAGCTATGCAATAGCTTAAAAAAGTATGCGGTTCTAAATCTGCCGTTTACGTTTAGTGAATTTTTGATCAATATCTCAAACTAAAAAACTATATACTCGTATACCTACTTATCCATTACCATCTTAGTAATGCGATATGCAATAGACAATTTTAATTTAAATTTGAAAGTTAGACGGAGCACGGTGTATATTTAAAATGACGCAAAAACCATGCTCAACTTCTTGACACGTACCCACGCACACATCTTTCTTCTTAATATCTTTATCAGCCTGTAATAGTTCAATCCTGCACATATGCACTTAAAACCATGCACTAGTTGGTCGCAAATGGTTTTAGATACATGTGCTCGTGGGCGCGTGTTCTTAAAATAAGTGGAGCATGGTTTTGGCTTGGTTTTTGCGTCACTGTAATTTCTTTGATGAACTGAGATAAATATTTTTTTAAAAACACACTTTTCTCTCTGGATTAGAACAGAAATAAAGTAGTAACCAGAATGGGTAAAAATTTATTTTAATTAAATGCAAGTAGGTGACATTTTGTTTTAGCCCTTCAAAGTGATAAGTCCTTTGATTACGAAGAACCTAAATATTTAATGAGTCATTCACGTTTTAGTGAGAGATATAAAATATTATAATTCAAGAAAATTTGCGTTGCTGTAAATAATTTAAACTTCAGAAACTTTAAAGTGGTTTTGACATGGAAAATTACTTTTTAGACAATTTGACGAAATATTTTAGGATTTATTTAATTATTTTCAAGACAATTTAATAGTTGATTCAACCAGATTATTAAAATTATAACTCTCACATATATTATGTATTAAATGCGGGAAGATCATATTCACTCATAAGTCATGTCTTCTGTACGTACAAACATTAATATTATTAAAAACATTATATTGATAAATACAAACTTCGTCTGTGTACTTTGTATTTACTCATACGTGTTACATAACATCTATAAACATCGTCTAAGACTGTAGACTATATGTAAAACATGAACTGTAGACTGTTATGTAAGAATATCCAGTACATCGTATCGTCTCGTGGATATCGTAAGACGCGACAAAGGGAAACAAATCGGATGGGCAGCAGCGTCTTAAGAGGATAGAGTAAGTCAGCTCAAATTCTAATTTCGCCCCCACTTCCCCGCGCGTCGTATGCTATGTACCGATATGTTTTTAATCACTAATACTGTAAGTAGAAAGGTCGTTAGATACTTATTTCATTAGGTTTATCATATTTATGCCTGTTTCTTAACGCCAACCCAGTCGCTTCTTATTTTTATAACGGTTTTTTCCCATTTTAATTTTACTTCGTCCTGTTGCGTAATGTATATTCTGATCGTAAGCGACACAACTTCTCCCTTCAAAAGCCGGAGCGATAATAACGGGGCGACAGGAATCAAGCTTACGCGCCGATAGTTTAGGTAATTTCTTTTATTACAGTGAAAAAAATCGTATTTTAAAAAAAGTAAATAACATAAGCACTGCTTTATAGTTAGTTCAGTTAGTATGCAAAGTTTCATGATCTTATTTAAAGTATTTTATGAATAACAGCGGTTTATTGTTCAGTTTGGAGGTAACTTTGGATTTTTTTTAACGAGAAAATTTTACGGAAACGTGTTTTCGTCTCGTTAATCCTCAACTTTACCATATATTTATTTCAAAATTAATGCTGCAATACTTTCGGCATAACGGAGGATCTTGCTAAGCCATTTGAGGTTATATTTCCCCTTAATAATAACGACTAAAAATAAAAAAAACTGCGGATGCCAACCCGCCTGCCAGCGTGGCAACTATGACTATTTTTTGCCCCATGCGGCAATATATGGGGGAAGCTATGTTCAGAGTGGAACATTAATAGGCTGTAGCGATAACAGTGTAAGAATATAAGAAACTCCTACTAAAGAAGAGCTTTAAAATTGCTAATTTTTACTGCGAGGCGCTTCGTGTAAGAAAGTTTACGTTGAATTGTCATCTTGATTCTATCTAAATATACAATGATGTTATTGTTTAATATTGCCGTGCAGTGACGGTGTACTACCCCTAACTTCCCTGTGGTTGTCGTAAGAAGCGAAAAAGAGAAACTGAGACTCGTGATAGGCAGTAGCGTCTTCCTGATAATTCAAAATGTTATAACGTTTAACTTTTCGTTGATACAATTTCATCGTTCAAAAAAATATAATTATGTTCGTACAATGATAGAATAATACAAACCATGTTTACAATATTGTTTATACTAACTAAATGTTTAGTTCCTTTTATTATTTTTCTGATTTTGTCATTTTATTACGTTTTATGTTTATATTTCGTCAGATTTCAAGTTTGCTCTCTTTTCTTTTTTGGTTATTATTCGGTAGTTTGTGTACACGTATTACGTAGAAACTTATCCGTGGATAACAGGGCTGGTTATACGTTAAGTAATATAGTTGATGAATTTATAAAGTAAGGTCTTAGTTTAATTATTTATTTTTCTATAAAATATTTCATGACTCATATACGAACATTGCAAATATTTTTGAGTTCTATAAATAATGTATGGTTTACTGGGGTAGATAGCTTTTATGAAATGAGTCATGTTCTATTACGTGTAGCTCAGTTAAGTGTTTAAAATATCATTTAAATATTAGGTATTAAAAACTTTTTGAGTATTAAAAATGTTAAATTTAAACATTATAGTTAGTATTTTACCAATAAATAAATTGTTATTTAAAATTAAAGGGATTTAGGGTGCACATATGATTAATGACCGGACTTGCAGACCTGCCGTGCTATAAAAACGGTACAAATTAAAACAAAGGCACAGATTACTCTTGAATAGAGACAGCAAAACAAACATTGAAAGGAAACTTGAAAGAAAAATTACCACATTCTAAATAAGCCTTACAAAGAAGGTAAGATAGTAAACCATCTTATCTTCTTTGTGAGGCCTTTGTCTAACAGAGTTTTATGCATTCAGGTCGATGAGAACGATAAAGCAATAAATAAAAACAAAACCATGGCCCTATTTTTAAATTAATTTTAAAATGAACTAAGTACTCTGTGCAATATGAAGGGTTATACTCGTAATGAGGGTCGCGTGACGTAGAAACAATTTTAGTTACTGTAGGAAGTGCCGTGATTGATGTTTCATTTAGGGCGGAGGTCCGCATCGTGACGTGTTACATTCAGCTCCTTATGTTGGCAAAATAAATTGAAAAATAATGTAATAGTTTAAAAAATAATCTTAAACAAAATGCATTGATCATGAGTTGTGATGATCCCGATAACATTTTATTTTATTCTTGTATCGAGAGATCGGGACACTAGGATAAAGTTATTAAATTATTGCATTGTCTTGAAAATAACGTTCTTGATATTTGTGCAAATTTTCGAGAAAATCGGCCGTCTATACGTTAGTAAAAGTTACATTAAAAGGTTCAGTTACATATATAGATAGATAGGTACTCGTACACACGAAGCTAATAATAATTGCGTGTTAATATTCGTTGACAAAACATGCTTTTTGCACAAATTTATACAAATGCAGTTGCATTCACCTTCAGATAATTAACGAGACAAAAATAAGTCAAGGTCAAAGTCAATTTTTAAGCTATTTCATAGCTTCTATCGCGGGCCTTGTGCGCGGGGACCGAATCCAGAAATTCCGTAACGAAAAAAAACCTCACGCTCCCCACTCCGACGGGCACGGAGGTGTGGCGTTGAAAGCCGTGCATCGTCTAACGTCGTTTCAGTTCGGCAGACTTCGGCACTCGGCGTCCACTCGCAGACTTCGGCACGGTTTTTGTTTGTGTGCGTGTACACTAGCTGCTAACTCAATGATAAAAATTCCTGAATAACTTACATGTATTGTAAGATATTAAAAATATTTTAAACAATATTAACTTCTCATTTATTCAATAAGAGAAAAAAAATTGTTTTATTATCGGTCACCACGCTCAAAAAGTGTAACTTGATTTAATATCAAAGACTTAACTGCATAAATAAAATAAATAAATAATTATAATTGAATAAGTTGATAAAAAATGCTATGCAATAGCTTTACCGCGGCAGTCACCGAGTGCCACACGTATTTTTATTCATTCTAGGCTAATTTAAAGTTCTTGTGCACGTAAAAATCTAATCTAAGTACTAATCTATTCTGGTTCGCAAAAACTAGAATTTCGTAGGGAATAACTGAAAAGAAAATCTGGGGTATGTGAAGGATTTGTCTATTATATGTAAAATTTTATAGCAGAGGACATACTCGTATAGTAATACCTATGAATAAATATTTATAAATAATATCGACGTTGTTAATTACACTGAATACATATAAAACGCCTGTCTAGGAATAATAGCAAATGTTGATTAAAAACTTTTTATTAATAATATTCAAGGTAAATAAATTCCCTACGTAATAAAAATGAATTCTAGGTTCACGCTATTACGTTAATTACTGCAAATTCAAGTTGTTATGTAAAATGTTTGGGAAACGAAACTACGATTTCAGCACTATACAATACGAGTATACTCCTCTCACTTAGTACCCGTCACCTAGTATTATTAATATACCTGCCGTAGAGTTTTACTGATGCAAACAATTAAGTACCCCTCACCATCAGGTGGAACTGTGTGCTCGTTTGTCAGCCTATCCTATAAAAAAGTATATTTTCCGGCTTTTCTGTTTCTTTGTGCCTCCTGTAGCCAAAACGGCTTGAAAGATTTTGAAGCGTGAGGATTCGATAGGTTTGTCGAATGACATAGAAATGGACATGACATACGAGTAGAAACACATAGAATTATTCTATATCTTTTATTTCCCTGAGTCTATGTAACAACTTTTATGTGCGATCTATAGGTTGGATATGTGACGGTCACGTTACTTAATGTTATATTATTATTACAAATATCTTCATTCTTTAAAGATTAAAACTTCTTTTTGAACTTAGATATTATAACAAATATCAATGATATCTTCATCCATTGGAAACTACTTTCTTTATTTATTATATTTTTAAATCATTTTAATATGAGCACGTATCATATATGTATTCAATTTTGAAAAATACATTATCAGAGAAACAACACGGCTTTGTTAACGGCAGGTCTACACTGACAAATCTTCTTGTTTGTTTTGTTTTTAATAGTTTAGATTATAAATCTCAAATTGAAACTGTATATACTGATTTTAAAAAAGCATTCGACAAAGTTGATCACTCGTTACTTTAAAAAAAATCCTACAGTGGTATCTTAGGTAATCTTCTACGCTGGTTTGCCTCTTACGAAACAGCATACAGTTAGTAGTGCTACATTTCCTCACCTGTTGTAGTAACATCTGGAGTACCACAGAGATCATTCAATACTGGGGCCACTTCTCTTTATCCTATTTATTATTAAACTTTCATCTTGCTTTAACCACTTTAAATTTTTATAATACGCTGATGACTTAAAATTGTACTCTGGTATTACTAAATCTGACGACATAAAATTACCACAGAACGACTTAGACACACTTGAAAATTATTGTAAAATTAATAAATTATCCTTGTCTTATAATAAATGCAAACACATGACATATAGGTACTAAACCAAAAAGACCAGGACCAATATAGATAAAAGAGCACTAGTATACAAAATGTGTGTCCTCCACAATAAAATGCTTAAAGACTTGGATATGTTCTCTATTTCCCGTTCAGCCTTCAAAACTATATTAAAAGAGTATTTTAGTAACAATTATAAATTAGATATATAAGGATATTTAGTATTGTATATTTTAGTTTTCAGATTATTGTTTTTTTTTATTTAGTATAGAATTGTTACCCTGCTTGTTGTGCGGACGATATCTATTACGATCTGCCTCGTAATATACAGAGTGTTAGTGAAAACACCGTTATCCTTGAAACCAGTGGTTTTGTTTCACTTATAGAACGTAAATTCAATGAAAAATAACATTTTTTTAGTAAAATCTCAATTTTTCCTTAATTCTTCAATTTTTGCCTTTCAAGCCAGGATGAAAGTATGAAGGAAAAGTTACATCACAGGTTATGTGTACCTATTGTGTTTTTATTGGAATGTAGTGTAGGTAGCTAGCGCGGGCGGTGATCTTTACAGTGATTACGTCACTTGGGCGCATAAGGTATCCATAAATTTACGGACGGTGTCGGACAGAAACCTTTTAAATTTTATGAAAGAAAATAGCGTTTTTTTAATTAATTGAATTTACGTTCTATCAGTGAAACCAAACCACTGGTTACAAGGATAACGGTGTTTACATTAACAACCTGTAGATATGTATGTTCTCAGTGAGACGTTTGTAGGGAGCAATTGTAATTTCCACTGTTCATTTTACTTTCTATGATTTTTTTAAATATCTTTTGTTTCTGTTTTGACTCAAATAAAGTAAATAAATAAATCATGTAGATAATTTAGATCGCATACAGTATTTTTGGTATATTTTTTACCAGGGACTCTTTCACTGCGGCCAAGTACCCTGGTATTAGGTAATAATAAACTGCGTATTCTGGAAAAAATGGACCTAACTGGACACTTTTTTCTTAAAAAGCAAGTGTCCATCATGGGACTAAGCAACTCCAGGACGTGCCGGGTCTGTATCTTAACGGAAGAAATGCCTCTGCACATTCTAACTGATTGTGGACCCTTAATGCGAAAACGTAACACACATCTAGCAAACTATATACTTTGCCCAGAAGAAATGAAATTACTCACAGCTAAGCAACTCCTTCTATTCATTGAAGACATATGGCATATGGCAGTGAACTATAGTCATAGCAGCAATTATTTCTAGTCGGTCTTTCTAGACCGCTGTTTTTGAATTTTTAGTCGTTATCAGGCATCTTATACACAAAGAGAGGGGAAGTTGTATGTCTTTTGTGTGTTTGCCTAAGATCTTAAATGTGGCAGGAGCACTTAGGTGAAGATTATATTGGTAAAATTGAATTCAAAACACGAAGATCTTGCCTTTTAATCATATTGGCATATAATTTAGAAACTTTGAAAATACATGTAGTGTTGACCGTGAAGTAAAACCAGAAATATCTTGAAAACACTCTTTATTTGAATTCAATAAATTTTTGCTTGCGCGTCTTTACGAGCGTCCTTTTCTACCTCTTGATTTTTTTTTTCATGCTCACTTACTCACTCACTATCATTCTTTTACTCATTCGTCATTCGCTCCGTTCCTTCCTGATCACTTCATTACGCTGCGTTCCATCCCACATACAATAAAATATATTTATTCAAAGATACAGGCAAAGATTTAATCATTTTCCCTTCAAAGTTAATCAATATCAATTTATAATGTTGAATCTTCGGTTGTAGAATATTTATTTATTTCAGAGAATTTGTGTGAAATTAGTGTAATTTGGTTTTGGTTGTAATTTGGGCGTGTAGCCCTAGAATTTCGGGTTTTTCTCAAGTCCACCTCAATATTCTAATATTCTGAGGTGGGCATTAAACAAAACTGGGATGGGGCGCACCCACCTGACCTCCCCTAGATGCGACAACACCAGCCAGAAGCACACCATCGTCACAACCACAATGTACACAAAAAACACCATGCACGAAATATCCGTAAAAAATGTATGCATAGTATGCATGCTTGCTATTCGTAAAAGAATTACATTCGGGAAACTTGTAAAATGTTGAATTAATATAAATACAAATTTTAGACGCCATATTAAATTTTCCTACTACTGATTACAATCTACTAATTGCGTACGAGCATTGCATTTAATCACGCAAACAATTACAGTGTTCCAAAAAAAGCTTTTCTTTTATGTTGTTTGGCAAAAATGAAAAATTATACAGCAAAAAATTTACGGAATTAAACCAACCCTCGAATAACCAAATTTAATTAAATTAACGCGATGTACTGTGTAGTGCGGTGTAAGAATATCTTCTAACTCATATCGATCCATGGGTGTCCTAAGAGGTGACAGAGGAAAATAAGGAGATGGGCAGCAGCGTCTTCCTAACAAATGAAAAAAAGCGTGGCAACTGTGGCAAATATCCCCCCTTTGAAGTAATTTATAGGGGAGGCCTACGTTCTCAGCAATGTGGCAAAGTCAGGGCGTAAGTCAGTACATAGTGTTTTGAGAATTAAAACCCCGACATTAATTAAAAGTTATTTTTGTCTTTTTTGTTTTTGTAGTCGCTTTTACTTCTTATAAGAATACGTTCAATTTTCAAATATCATTTCCAGAATACCCAGAATATCTTCGAAATAAAGAAAAAAAAAGCCACTATTGTTTCAAAAAATTTCCCGAAGTGTAACCTATCGAAAGACCTGAACTGATTTAAAAGAATCATCAAGTACTCCAACCAATTCAGCTAAGGTAAAATGCAAAACTACATTTCGATGAGTTGAATCAAATATCAAAGTTATTTATTTATAAAAATGAAAGAACTATTTCAAACTTTTGTTTAGGATATCTTTATATATTAATTTAAGAATCAAACTTATTTCCTATTTATTCGGTTTTAGTAACTGAGTGGAGAATATTCAACCAAGCCAACATTATCACAAGTCCATAGCTGAATATAGGCCCCGAGAAATGTCACAGAGCATGGCCCTGAACACCCTTTATCGAACTGAAATGTCTTAATTATAATTCCTTAAGGTAAAATAAATAAATTAGTTCAGCCATTTCGATCTTTTGTAATTAAAACTTTGCAAAATTATAAGTACCGCTGAATTTGATTTAAGTAGCAGTTTTCATAACAAACGGCAGTGACTTAGTCATGTTCGGAAAAGGACGACGCATCGGTACGGTAGTGTCTTTGCACACGAATTTGAGCTACTATCGACCTTTCTTCCATAACTCAACAACTATTAGTCATAAGGACATGTAACTTAAGGCACCTTTGAATTTGAATTTTTTTTCGTTGTAGCAGCTAAAAAAATTATTCCCGTGTTATTACGTTAAACGTACTCTAATAAATTAAATATGTAAAAGATGTAAATCGTCCTTTGTACCGAACTTTTTTTTGGATAGGGTGAAAAATTGGGAGGGGAAATAATAAGTTTTTGTATGTGAACCCATTTTCATATTTTTGTTTTTCGTATATCTTATTAGTAGCACAATGATATGATATGTACGATATTGACTATCATATATTTAGTATGTACTATTACGAATCGTAATAGAACATACTAAATATATGATAGTCAATATCGAAAATATCATAATTTACGATATTTTTGGGTTTGAATCCCGGGCCGAGCCTAAAAACCAGTTATCTAGTTTTTTCTGCCAAGAAATTCTCAATTTAGGAAGTTATCGGTGTTTAACCTCCTACTTTGGAAAGCAATTAAAAATTCTCGTCATATCTCTCTCCAATCGAGTCAAATTTCCGTCCAGTCGGAGTATGACAGTGAGGGGATAAAGGGTGCATAATCCTGTCCTGCGCAGATGGCTATTCGCTGTTACTAATAGCCGCTGTGACCAAAATTCGGTCTGACGGACTTTACTGTTATTATATAATATTTTTATAATTTAAATTATTATTATTATACAATAATAACCGTTTTCAATAAATTACAAGGCAATATTGGTCCTTTTTGCGACTTTTTATTGCGATTTCTTGCATCTTCTACCAGGCCCTCGTCGTCACTTCATCTAGTGGGGGGCCGCCATTCATTTCGCTTACATATACAAGGCCGCCACTCAGGAAACTTGTTTCCCCATTGGTTGGCGATTTTGCGAGCTATTTAGCCAGCCCATTGCCATCGTCAAACTACTAGTGAAGGCCAGCTTCTACAGCCTGATGAAGAAAAAAAGTACCAAGAACTGCGATGGCTACTTACCATCAATGTCAGTCTACAGTATAAGGACTGGTAAGGATAAGGACTGGTATTGATAATTTTTTTTAATAGGGCAGGGTGACAAACGAGCACACAGTCCACCTGATGGTAAGTGGTTGCTGTGGCCCATAGACATCTACATCTATTCAAAAATGCAGATGAGTTGTCACCTGTGAGGACTAAGATGGAATGTCTCTTTTCCGGTAAAAAGGGTTTCCGGTTCTCTACACTCACCATACGAAAAACAGCAGCATCACGCTACTATTCTACCATTCGTGCTACAACTATACTACTAATATAACTGCAGCATGGCTCTACCATGTATAATATAACCACGTATAATAATTATAACAAAATGTAAGGTGTTATGATATTTTTGAGTCGACTAGATCAACTTTATAAGCTCTTGTTTTGCCGCTGACTTAAACTTTACTTAATTAGTCGACGCTATCGCTAAACGGTATTACAAGTTAAAGTGTAGTCATGTGTATACTAACTCGAAAATAAATGCAAAACACAAATAAAGCAACTTGTTCACAACGAAACTACAATTCAACTTGATTCATTATGTGAATGCAAATGTGTGATTTAAGTTTCGTAACAGATATCAGTTTTTTGTTTATTAAATTTTCGAATGATGGAATTATAAAAATGATGGAATTATTCGAATACGAAATTAGCTTGTAGCATGAACAGCTTGTTAGTTAGGATGAAACCACCCTTACCATTAATAATGAACATGGACACCGTTCTCTCGTATTTGGTAGGATTTACTGTTGTTTGTCGAATAGAATATTTTTTTTAAGTCATACTTATTTTTAGCTATTTCAAAAAAGGAGGAGTTTCTCACTTCGTCTTCTTATGTTTTTATTGTCTTTTCAATTCCTTTTAGTATATATTTTGCGATAACTTTGCTAATTTTATTAAGTAGGTTACACCTAAAAGGTGTTTGAATTTGAAGAAAAAATTGAAATAGGTAATGAAGTTTTTAATGTAATGTGAATGTAATATAAATCTTGAAGTGGGATTTTACTTTCTATTAATAGTTTAGTTATATTAATTCCAAAAAGTAATCAAATTCATATAATAATTGAATGTATAAATTTATCAACTTACTTATGTACTATCTCTGTGAACCCTTGATCAGGTGTAAATGGCACTGTGCAGTTTGGAGCTTGGAATTTGGCTGGCAATAATTATAAACTTATCCAACTTATTGTGTGCTTACAATATGTACACAGATTCGTGTACACGTTGTAAGCACAGACGTGACTAGCAGCATTCCAAAATATAGACAAGTAGTTTCTTGTGGCTATGTACTCAATAACACAATATAATAAAAAGGGTGCTTACTGGCCTTGTATAGAACGGAAAGATGCCGCCCGGATATCCTCTTGAAGTAATCAGAGGTCCACTTATTCAACCAATTTTTGTTAATGTATCGACTTCAGATAAATTAAGTTTATTATTAGCACTCCCTCAAGCCTCCAGATAAGGCTGCAGGATAGTATCTACAAAAATCTAAGAATAAGTGGAAAACTATTTTTCATACATTTTGTGTTGTAACTTATTAAGCGCGATATGGACTGGGAGTATTTTGATACACATTAGACATTTAAAAAAAAATAGTCATCAAATGTTTGGCTGTTGGACTATTTGTCACTAATATTACAAAAATATGTCGAGTACACATATCAATATTTTCCACTGTATTTCAAAGTAATCGATGTTTCATAAATAGGTATTTAATATTTATCGATACGATTATCGTCTTTAACATTTTCGACATGCCTAATAATGTACGGTATCAAAAACAATGACGTCACGTTTTCTTGTATTATATTGGAAGTAAAGTTGTATGAAGCAGTGTACTGGCGCTTGGGCGAATTTATGTTACCTGAAGATCGCAGCTCCAAATGACGGGGCGCGTCAAGCGTGCAAGTGGCTCCGTGCATGACGTCAAGTCATGCATGGAACCGCTTCCAGTAGCTGGCACTAACAGTGTATATCTCACGAGAACAACCAAAACTTGTAATGAAATTCATAACATGAAACTGTAAGAGCAGTTAAACTGTAACTTGAAGCAACATTTGCATTTCAATAGTGGTTGATTTATATTTGCCCGATAGCAGAGATTTTCATATATCGGATGGTTTGAATATTTTTGTTGCTATAATATTGAATAGTAATGTAGTTAACGTAGGTTTTGAAAGTGGTAGAGCCTACATACGCAGAAAACATGAAATAGCAGCGTGGTAAGTAGCAGCGTCGTACTGCGTTCCACTGCTATTGGACGTTTTCTATAAGGCCGAACGTGGTGCTTTGACGGTGTAGTCGATTCAGCAATAATATACTGCAACGTGTCTCTACCTCGTACGAAATCTGCTGTGTTTCAGTAGGTGAGTAAGAACCAGAGACATTTTCACTGATAATGAGGCTTTCATCTTAGTCCTCAGGCGTGACAAAAGCATACATGTAGTTTAATTCTTAATGGGGGATAGAATTAGGTGTCTGTTGACCTCTTCATTCACTTATCATGACCTGGACTGTATGTTTGTCCCACTTTCTTCTAATGTAATAAAAAATATGATTAATCTTTAGTGTCTATATCTATAGTAAAGGGAAACACTTATTTTTTTTTAAAGAATGTTTGCAGTGCTGTTAACAATACCAATACTCCCTAAGATTAAAAATGATAAAAAGTGTGGTTCATCTGAGTAGTCGAATGACGAATGAAGTCGATGACAACGTATCTGCAGTTTGCTGCTTAACCGATGATCGCTGTAGTTGTTAATGGGCCAAAGCATCCACTCTCCAACATAAATATATTGATAAGTATTAGAGATATAAATATGTCTGTCTTGCCATTTGGCAGGGAAAAAATCTTGTTTCTGAATCAGTTATACTAAAATACGCAAACATTTTGTATTGTAACTTATTAAGCGCGATATGGACTGGGAGTATTTTGATACACATACTTTTAAAAAAAATAGTCATCAAATGTTTGGTTGTTGGACTATTTGTCACTAATATTACAAAAATATGTCGAGTACACATATCAATATTTTCCACTATATTTCAAAGTAATCGATGTTTCATAAATAGGTATTTAATATTTATCGATACGATTATCGTCTTTAACATTTTCGTCATGCCTAATAATGTACGGTACAAAAACAATGACGTCACGTTTTCTTGTAAAATTTCACCGACGGGCTGCATGAGTATAGGTATTATTACCTACTTTAGTAAAATATATAAAAAGAGAAGAATGAAGTTTCCTTCGTACATTAGTACACAATAACACGCACAATTTTTTTGTATGTGTATTAGTCGATATCTTCGCCAATGGCGAACCGATTTCAATGTTTTTTTCAACCGACTTCAAAAAAAGGAGGAGGTACTCAATTCGACTATTTTTTAAATGTGTGTTACTTCAGATCTTTTTTCTAGGTGGACCGATTTTGATGATTCTTTTTTTTTATTTGAATGCTGGTGGTACTCGTGTAGTTCCATATACATTTGATCAAGATCTGACCAGTAGTTTTTGAGTTATCCTTAATAATGTCTATTTAATTGACTTTGAATTCATTGATGTTGTTCTCATTTTATTTAGTATTATACTTACTTAGTATTATATTTACCTTATTATATTTACGATTTATAGCATTGAAGTCGGTTTTACAATTTTTTTTTAATATTACCACTTGTTATTAAACTAAATACTTTAGTGGTGGTCCCATATAAATTTGAAAAGAAATTTTACACCTAAAGATGAAAAAATACAGGGCAAAATTTTAATCTACGTCGACATTCGAGATTATCATATTCCTCAGTCCACTTAAAAAGGTCAAAAATACGTGGTAGAACAACGCTGCAGCCATAATATGGTTGTAACACTAATAGGTCGGCTCGATCGGGGAAAGACCACGTTCTAGCAGAATACCAACATAAAATAGCAGCTTAGTGTCGCTGTGTTTCGTATGGTGAGTGTAGAGAACCGGAAATGATTCTTAACTGAGATGTGGATGTCGATGGGCATTAGATACCACTTAACATCAGGTGGACTGTGTGCTCTCTTGTTACCCTTATTCTATTATAAAAATAGATTTTTAATTTCAATAAAGGCCGACCTCAATAAACTAACGGCGATGGCGGGAATTACAGTTCCAACTTTTGAAGCGATTATGTAGAAATTATTGTATTATTTTTAGTTCCCTGAAGTCAGTTATGCTTATTAATAAAATTCTTATATTGACTGAACTGACCATTACACATTTAAATAATACTAGTTTTTACGGATTTTATCGCGTATATTTAATTATAAATACTCGACGTTTTGAGCATAGTTAACAGCGGTTACCATAGATTAAATTGTTTAATCTATGGTAACCGCTGTTAACTATGACATCTGGACGTTGAACATCTCAGTCCCCCCCGTGACCATGGGTGCTGTAAAGCGCTCGAAACGTCGGGTATTTATAGTTAAATATACGCCATAAAATCCGTAAAAACTAGTATTATTTAAATTATGCTTCAAAGTTCACTGACCACACTGAAAGCATTTTATGCGCATTGATTTTACTTCTTTATATTAATACTCAGGACCCCACACGGCTTCGCCTTGGTGGTGTCTACAACCATTTTATAATAAAAAACGCTAACGTTTCGGATAAAATATATCTAAGACCACTTCTGGTCTTGATCACTATCTTTTCGTGAAGGTTCATAACAAGCACTTCCGCCATTTCGAAGATTAGCACGGAAAATATATGGACGTACAACAATTTAAAAAATGTATTTATGTCTTAATAGGATGCAAAGTACCACCAAAGCTTTTACGAAAGCAGTTATTTGGATATTACAGACACAAACTAATTTTATTTATGTATATAGATACTGCTCACGCGTAAAATTATGACCGCGCCCTGTGGTTCCTCGATATTCAAAGCTCGAGTTTGAATGCACCTCGTTACGTCGTCTTAGTGAACCAGACGTCTTTCACAGCGGCACATGCTATTCAAAGCGACGTCTAAGAGCAGTAAAGTCAAATGTTAAGAGCACGAGAACGCATTTCTTTGCTTACGTGAAGAAATCTTGAACTTAGAACGAAAATTGTGGCAGTTTAACAGTTTCTCATGCTTGTCTCATATTATATTTTATACTTTAAGTATTTATACCCATACCGACACGAGCGACCCGAGTACTGGCGGCGTGAGAGAATCCACTAACCCGTGTCGTAACATTAGACAGAGAGGAATGAAACAAAAGCATTTTATTAATGTAATACTAGCAATCCGCCCGGCTTCGCACGGGTGACTTCTGGATCTCAACAACAGCGCCACCTACCGGGTCCAATTGAGTTTTTAAACCATCTAGGGATCCACTTAAATACACACAAAAATTTCATCAAAATCAGTCGAGCCATTTTCAAACTTTTGTGAGACTAACAAACACGAATTGATTTTTATATATAGATATATCTTATAGTTTTACACATCTTTCTTTTCCATTATAAGTCAGTGTTTGACTACTATCTCATTTGGTAGTAAGTGGTGATGCAGCCAATAAGCGGGACGCACTGAATCAACTCATTCTATTCGCTATTACCTTGAAAACACCCACATTATAATCGGACGGAAACACAGATGCTGGAAAATTATTCTACTCTTTTGCTGAACGCATTACGAACGACAAAGCAAGTCGTTGGGTTTGAATGCGTAGTATGTAGACAAAAAAAGGGTGGAGACTGTCAAGCGTCTGGTAGTCTGATGGTGGAATTAAGTCATGTGATTCCTACGCACACTGCGAAATGTATCCTATAGTGTAGAATACCTAAAAGCTGGCTACTTTACGCCTGTTCATAAGACTGATAATAGTATCCAGATTTAGGTCACCAATAATCCTCTTTGCACGCCTTTCCATTGAGTACAAAGCTACTAGGTGACATTTAACCACCAGCCCATATATTTCATATGCGTTAAGTTATATACGACTCTGTAATCCGTAAATTTATTTAGGCTTTTTTGTCACCATGTAAGAATTTAAAGCACTTTCCAATTTTCCAGTTCGGCTATAAACGCGTATTCGATTTCTTCTTATACGAGTATATTCACGATTCTATGCCTGATATATTCAAGAGCACTGAAAAATTCGAGACTCATTTATGTTCGGGTTAAACGAGAGTAGTTTATGAAAATTATTATACCAAGCTAGTGTTAGCGAGCTTTCTAGCTAGTAACTCTGACCTCATGTAAATAGGACTAGCTTCGTTTTAAAGTAGTAGTAGTAATTTTTTTATAATAGACCTAAGTCGTGTCCGGACCGCGCTCGCAGCCGGTCGAGTCCGTCGGTCGTCGGCTTCCGCCCGGGTGGGAGAAGTATAGCACGTCGCTTCGCAGTGGGTGTACGTGCTGTGGGGCAAATTCGGCTTGCGAGCCTCGAGGATGCCCCTGACCCCTCCCGGAACGATACATACCCTACGCTGCGTGTCATTTACTATGCTGGTAAGCGAACTCCGGAGACCCGGCGTGCTGCTAGGAGAGCGCGCGCCTGTTGGTGACATCGGCTCCGCGTCGAGATCCGTCTCCGCGGGACCTGGAGGTCGCTGACCCTTCGGCAGATTCCTTCCCAGAGGCGCGAGATACGCCAACTACTGCCTAGTAAACTACTAGGCCATAACCTGGAGCTAGGGAGGAGCACCGGAGGCCCGGAGTGCTGCTATTAGGAGCGCACGCCTGTCGGCAGGATTAGCCCTGCGTCGACTCCTGTCGTCCGCGGGACTCCGCGGGGCTATGAGACTGCTGACCCTTCGGAAGCACCTACCTAGCGGCGCTCAATACGCCAAAGCAGATTACCTACAATGCCGTTCTTGAACGGCCCATAGAAATGAGCCGTGATGGTTGCCCGGGTAATGGGGTATACCCCGAGGCCCGAAAACTGCGGGGGATGAACAACAGTAGTCCCTTGTAGCCGAGAAACACTGAGCTTTATAATAGTCAGCTAGAGAAAAGTTATTAAGCTACGAGTAGCATCTCAAGTTACTTTAGTATTCTACGATATTTTTCAACTAGTTGCGCTCCCCGCCACTGAATTTAGGTACTATCCTTTTTGAAGAGAAAACTTTTTCGAATCGTTTTTATTTGACACTCGATGAAACAAAATTAGCGACACAAAAAAGAAACGAACATATGTATCTATAGGGATAGAAAGAGGTAGAATACAGTGTAATAAGCGACAGTAGTCTAATGGCAGGGTGCCGACCGCGAACTCAAAAGGTTGTGGGTTCGAATTCGCCATTTGATTACCACTCCTCACACAAACATTTTCAGCTTAGCAGTAGTGGTTAAAGGGAATATTAGTAATGTTAATAGCATTGCCAGTATTTTAAGAAAATACCGTGTTCGGCTTACACCGAACACATTTTGTACGCTTCGGCTTTTGACATTAAACTTTGTATTTTTAGTAAAAACATGTAGCCTTTTGATGTTAATGTTAAAATATAATTAATTAAATGTTTAAAAAATATTTATTGTTAAAATGTTTCAATTTTAGGAGTACGCACACGAGACTTTGTTGGCGTCCGTACACGTACTGGCTAAAAATACAAAGTTTAATGTTAAATGCCGACGCGTACAAAATGTGTTCGGTGTAAACCGAACATCTTCCCGTACAGCAAAGGAGATAAAAAAATGTAAAATGATTTGAGATTAGATACGTATAAAACTTATTCTGCATCGCGTTTAAGAATGAGGGTTCACAATATAGGCGAAGTTGCTTGGTCTTGAGTGTTGAACGTGTTCGGGAGCGCAGGTGTCGACGCACGCTCGGCGCTGGCGGCGACGTGTTGCGTTCTTGGGTCGGGCTCTGCAGCGGCGCGCTGCGCTCTCAGGGCGGCCAACGCAGCTACAGGAGCGGAGCTTAGACATTCCGTAGTTGTGTTATCTAGGCTCATAGTTGAAGTGATGGCCGTGTTTCTTCTTTGCCGTAGTCGTTTACAGGCAAGGCATATAGCTGCTATCGCAACCACTCCCACCAGGATGTAAATCGCGGCGTAATGATGTATGTCATGGAATGTTATGTTCTTCTAAATTAATTGCAATGTAATCTGCAATCGGTTTGATGTTCACAGAATTGTTTGTCCGTTTATGAGGAATCGGTATGACTCGGTACAGGTAGTAATCATCTCGGCTGACTAAGGGTAGTCTTATTTCAAAAATCAAGTACTTATCAGTCAACCTTGTTTTCACTTAAAGAAATTTGTTTAAAAAAAATAATGGTGTTCGTTCTGTTTGACAAGTGTGATATCTCGCTCATATTTTTCTGCGAAATGGTCGTCGAGTACTGCGAAGAGACTGTTCGCGAGATACCCGACACCATTGATAAGCCCGCGCTTCTGTCTGTCGTGCTCGGTTTGTTTACCTAGCAACATGTGGTTGTAGTCTTCGAGTTCACTGGTACTATGACGTAACTGCGATAGGACCGCGTCTCAGTGACTGTCGCCCTTCATTGTTTCACATATGTTTTCCATGTGTTTTTGATATTTGTCAAGTGCTTCGGAGCCTTCCCAAAATGGTTGCACGTTGTAGTAAATTATGAGCTCCCAGTCGTCTCGAATAAGTTGGATGTTGGAAATGGCGTCGGAATACAAAAATTGATTAAGTTGCTGAATAGTATAAGCACCATGCGTAGGTACGATTATACCCAAGAAAAATAGCAATGCAGCACAAATTGATATCAGACTTGATTTAGCTGTTATCTTGTTTTTTCTGACTTCAGGTTCCTGGTTTCCTCGCAATGGCAGTATGGATAAATTGGTAACTGGCCGTTTTAAAATTCCGTGTTTTGTTTTCAAGGAGACAACTCGAACGAAACCATTTTTTCCTGGGTGTAAATCTATGACGACCTGTCAACCATTTTCAGCAGGTAAGTTATCGTCTTGAATTGTCACTAATTGACCGACTTGAATGTTAGATGTCGACTGCTTCCATTTGTTTCGAACGGTAAGTTGTGTGAGGTATTCCGATTTCCAGCGCTTCCATATATAAGCCATTAGTTTTTCTGTTAAGTTCCTTGTTTCTTGTTCGCGCGTCATGTTCTGTTTCCAGGATGGTTACATCAGCTGTTCTAGTTAAGAAATGCGAAGGTGTCAGGAAGTCGAGGTCCTCCACATCCTCAGTCAAAGCACACAGCGGCCTAGTATTAAGACACGCTTCTAGCTGAGTAAGTATCGTTGAGTACTCTTCGAATGTTAATTTTTGTTCCTCCGATAACACGTTTGATGTGATATTTAAGGCTCTTGACCGCAGCCTTCCAGAGTCCTCCCGCTGACGGCCAAGACGGAGCGTTGAAGTGGAATTCGATCTCCATTTTGGTAAGTTCAGTAAATAATTCTGGATCAGAAATATTTTCTTTAATCAGCTTTATGTTTTGTCCCAGAACACGGCTGGCACCGACGAAGTTAGTGCCGTTGTCGCAATTATTGTGACGCGGCGCGCCTCGACAAGCTGCCATACGACGCAGTGCGGCCAAAAATGCCGACGACGTGAGGTCAGACACGAGTTCGAAGGTGCACGGCCTTTGTAGCCATGCACACGAATACAGCTACATAGTTTTGTTTGTATGCCTCGACCCTTGCTTGCCTTGACGTCCACGTAACCCGTGTAGTCAACTCCAGTATGATGGGGGGGTTTGTCCTGGCTTCAGGCACATCACCCATGATCTGTGGTTGTGTGCTGGAAGCGTGACGACGGCAGGTTACACAGGTTCTTAATAACCTTTTAATTGTTCAATTTCCGCCAACAATCCAGTACTTTTGTCGAATGAACGCCGACGTCAATCGCGCGCCGCCGTGGAATCTTATGCGCGCTCTCAATCAGTAATTGTGTAAAACGGCTTTTGTTCGGCAAAATTATTGGATGTTTCATGTTATATGTGATATTTGCGATTTCTAATCTGCCATCTACTCTTAAGATGCCATTTCTGTCTATGAATGGATTCAACTTTGATAATGTGCTCTTTTTCGGTACTTTTTCATTTTACGTAATGCTATTCATTTAGTCTTTGAATTCAGCTGATTGCACATGTTTTATTAATATTTGTATAAATTAGTCGCTGTTTGTAACTCTGATAATGTTAGGTAGGGCTGCCTCTGTTTAGTTTTATCTTTTTTTGACTCGTATAATCCATGCCAATTTTCTTACTAAGCGTGTAAATGAGCTTTGTTTTTCTACTAGTTGCTGTAAAATGTTAATTTCTTATCCTTCTTTTTATTTCTGAGCTACTAAAAATTGCTTTTCCTCTTCGTTTGTTGTATATATATGGTTTGTTTTCGATATCTTGTTTATATGTAAGTAGCCAAGAGGGCCCTTGCCACCAAAGGGGGTGGTCCTTTAGTTGTGCTGTTGTTAAACCCCTGCTGGCGCAGTCTACTGGATTGTCTTCTGACTTCACAAAGCGCCAACAGGCAGGGGGCATAGTGATGATCGCTTGTTTGACCCTGTTCGCCACGAACAGCTTCCATCGTGCAGCGTCTCCGTGTAACCAGCCTAGTACAGCGGTTGAGTCACACCAACCAAAGATTTGTATGTTGTATGTACTTAGGCAGTTGACAACCTTGTTCATCAGTTTTGATAATAAAACCGCGGCATTTAATTCGAGCCTTGGTATAGTGATGGGCTTGTGATAGGTACTAGTCGGGTTTTAGCGGCAACTAACACCACATTGAATGATGATCCTTGTTTGTTCTGGCGCAGCCGAATGCTCTCTCCGACAAATCGCAGAAACCATGCAATTCGACTAGGCCTTTTTCTTTTGTTCCCAACCTTTCTTTCCATGCTAAGAAATTGTGCGATGGCCTTATTTTTGGACGACCCTAATTGTTTTTCATATCCTGGTTTGAGTGGGAGTCTGACCTCGTATCTACCATCACTGAGTCGCTTTGTTGTTTCCTCATAGTATTGTATACATTAAAGGTCTTCTGCCAATAAATTGGAATGTTCAGTAATGTCCTCTGTTTCCCAAAATGTTTCTATTTGCTCTATGTTGCTCAAAATTACATTGATTTGGTATGTTTTTGTACTTCCACACAAAATCCAGCCGAGCCGAGTCTGTTGGGCAATCGGCACAGATTGATCTTCTTCTCTGCATATTCCAAGTAATATAATGTTTGAATATATGTCAGCACCCAGAAGAAGATCCATGGTCTCCTTATGTTGAAGTCGGGGTCATCATCATCATCATCATCACAGCCCTTCACAAGTCCACTGCTGAACATAGGCCTCCCCCAAGTAATGCCACAAAGCACGGTCCTGAGCCACCTGCATCCATCGACTTCCTGCATATCTTACCAGGTCGTCACTCCATCTAGTGGGGGGTCGCCCTACACTACGCCTACCGGTACGAGGCTGCCACTCGAGAACCTTTCTTCCCCATCGGTTATCGGTTCTTCGAGCTATATGGCCGGCCCATTGCCACTTCAGCTTACTAATCCGTTGGGCTATGTCGGTCAATCTGGTTTTACTGCGGATATCCTCATTTCTGAGTCTATCACGCAGAGAAACTCCGAGCATAGCCCTCTCCATAGCTCGCTGAGCGACCTTGAGCGTCCTCATACGGCCAGCAGTGAAGGACCACGTCTCTGATCCGTAAGTCATCACTGGCAACACGCACTGGTTGTACACTTTAGTTTTCAGAGATTGAGGTATACCTGACGAGAAGATATGTCGTAATTTCCCGAACGCTGCCCAGCCGAGTTGAATCCGTCGATTGACCTCTCGGTCGAAGTTGGACTTACCTAGTCGGACTATTTGTCCCAGGTAAACGTACTCGTCAACAACTTCGAGCATAGTGCTCCCAACAACTACCGGCATAGGTGTGACATGGACATTAAACATAATCTTTGTTTTGTCCATGTTCATCTTAAGACCTATCCGTTGGGAGGCACTATTGAGGTCATTGAGCATAGTGCTTAAGTCCTCCAGCGATTCTGCCATAAGGACTATATCGTCGGCAAATCGAAGGTGAGTGATGTACTCGCCATTGATGTTAATACCGTATCCTTTCCAGTCCAGTAGCTTGAAAACGTCTTCCAAAGCAGCGGTGAAGAGTTTCGGGGATATAACGTCACCCTGTCTTACACCTCTCTGCAGTTGGATAGGTTTCGAGCTCTGGTTCTGTACTCGGATAGCCATCGTAGCCCTACTGTACAAACACTTCAGCACTTCAATATACCGACAGTCAACTTGGCACCGCTGAAGGGACTGCAGCACCGCCCAAATTTCGACGGAATCAAAGGCTTTCTCATAGTCCACATACGCCAGGCAAAGTGGCAAATTGTACTCTTCAGTCTTCTGTACAATCTGCCGCAGGGTATGTATGTGGTCTATGGTACTGAAGCCTTTTCGGAAACCGGCTTGTTCGGGAGGCTGGAAGTCGTCGAGTCTGCGTGCGAGACGATTCGTAATGACTCTCGAAAACAGCACGTAGACGCGGCTCAGAAGGGAAATCGGTCTGTAGTTCTTCAAGAGAGCGTTGTCGCCTTTCTTAAAGAACAAGACCACCGCACTTCTGCTCCACGCCTCTGGAGTAGTGCCACCATGGAGGACGGAATTGAAGAGCTTCTGAAGGACTTCAAGTACCGGTGTTCCACCCGCTTTCAGAAGCTCCGCTGTAATTCCATCCTCGCCTGGGGCCCTGCCGTTTTTAAGGTGCTGGAGAGCCATTCTAATCTCGCTTAGACTGACGTCCGGGATATCATCGGAATAGTGTCTGATAAGACTTGCTCTTGGATCGTTACTCACACTTGCGTGTGGCTCCAACGATGATGTGTACAGCTGCCCATAGACCTCTCAATCTCACTCAAAATCTCAGGTGTCCCGGAAACGATGCTGCCACACTCAGTCTTCAGCCTTGACAGTTGGCTCTTTCTGGCAGATAGATCTCTGGCAAAGACTTTGGAGCCCTGGTTCCGCTCGATCGCTTCTTTAATACGAGCAGTATTAAAGTTGCGTAAGTCTCGCCGCATGCATTTGGAGATCTGTCTGTTCAGTTGCCTGTATGCTGTCAAATCTGTTGACGATTGCAGCCTCATCTCCCGTCTAACAGCCATGAGATTAAGAGTGTGATCGGAGAGTTTTTGTGTTCTTCTGCGGCGGGTCTTGCAGAACTTAGCTCCGACCGCATGGACAGTTTCCACGAGCTTGTCATTCTTATCGTCCACTGCATTGCAATCTTGTAGGCACTGAAAGCGGTTGTGTAACTCGAGCTGAAAGTTTTCGGGATTTTGGATCAGAGCACGAGGGGGGACGGAGCGTTGACTTCATTAGACGAGACCTCTCCAACTTAACGTTTAGGTTCAGTGTGCCTCTAACCATTCGGTGATCGCTGCCAGTTTTCACCCTTGCGATCACTGAGACATCACTGAACAGTTGGCGTCTGGTCGTCATAATGAAGTCAATCTCATTTTTTGTCGAACCGTCGGGGCTCGACCAGGTCCACTTCCTGTGGGGCCGCTTCTGGAAGAAAGAGTTCATCATAAAGAGTCCCTCTTTCTCCATAAAGTCGGCCAGCTGCTGGCCCCTTCGGTTCCGTTGCCCTACTCCAAATTTCCCTAACTTCAGCTCACCGCTTTCTCTTGTGCCTAGTTTTGCGTTGAAGTCTCCCATCAACACCGTGTAGTGGGTTTTGGAGGAATGTATGGCTTTGGAAATATCCTCATACATTTCCTCCACCTCCTCATCGGAATGTGCCGACGTTGGTGCGTAAACCTGTATGATCTTCAGCGAATACCGTTTGGTGATTCTGAATATCAGGTACGCGACCCTCGTCGACACACTCTCAATCTGTACAACGTTGTTGACGAGAGACTTGTGGACGATAAATCCGACACCTCCTTGGGACAGATGGTCGCCCTCCCGGTGATAGAACAAGTTGCCGGATTCGAGAATCACCGTGTCCTCCCCCTCTCTTCGGACCTCGGATAATCCTATAATACTCCAGCGCAACTTGTCTATCTCTTCTTCCAGCTCCAGGATCTTCTCGTCAGTCCTCAGTGTGCGTGCGTTAAATGTTGCCAGGTCGAGTCGTCGTAGGTGGCAACCGAACCTCCACCGGAGATTCTTAGCACCCCCTGCCCCGCCGTTACCATGGTCGCCACCGTAGCCAGGAATAGCGGGGCCGCCGGGGACTGGGGGCCGTCTATTTGTGTAATTGTTCATGGGGGGTATATTGCCATAGTTGCCACGCTTGGCGAGCGGGTTGGCAACCGCAGTTTTTTTTGTCGTACAGTTGCTGTTATCAGGAAGATGCTGCTGCCCATCTCCTGCCTGTCTCCCTCTGTCGCCTCTTACGACACCCACGGGAAGATATGGGGTAGTGGATATTCTTAACCGCCACTACACGGCTAAGTCGGGGTCAGCTAGTTGTATATTGTTCAAGAATGACCACGAAGGTTTAGCAAACGTTGAATTTGGTAATTGTTTGATAAGATTTTGCATGATAAATACTGACGTGTCAAAGACGTAGTAGTCGTCCATTGATGAGCATGTTAAGTCAAGTACTCCTTTACAGCTACTAGGTTTAACACCAACTCCAAAAATGCTTTTGCTGTTTGCACCTTTACAGTTTCGTCTAGGAAGTGCTAGTCGCTGGGCTGCATTCTCAGATATTATCGAGACTTGTGAACCCTGATCAATAAGGGTGCGCATGATTTTATAAATACCATCTGCAGCCTGCACTTTGAGCATCACTGTCGCTAATAAAATTTCCGTCATATCGTTGTTTTGTTGAGTAACATTCGAGTTACTTGTGCTGACGCGATTATTTTCCGCTTCTGACGACATCGACGACTTGTTTTTGATATTCGCATTGTTTTGTGGCTTGTTTGAATATGGCCTGAAGGCGTCATGTAACAAGGTGTAATGATTATCGTTGCATTCACGACACCGCTTCTCGGAAATGCATGCTTTACCTTGGTGACTAAAAAGACAGTTTTTGCAAACATTTAATTTTGTTACTGTTTTGCGTCTTGTTTGAGGAGACATGTCCAAAAATTCTTAACAAATGAATAGTCCATGATCCTTACAGCAGATTGGGCATGTATATGTTATGAAATTCTTGTTTTTAGCAGCTTGTAAGTTAGGTGACACCTCACCGCTTGACGAGGTGTTGGATGGATGCTGGGTTGTTAGTCGATTAAATTTTTTGAGTTTTCTACTGTTTTGATTACTTGGAATGTGCAATTTTTGATGAGTGTTGTCTTGTTTTTTACGTCCAGACTCCATCGACGTAAATGTTTGTTCCAAAAACTCGAGAAAATCTTGTAATTTTGGCAGTTCCCGGGGTCATTTCAAAGATTGAACATAATCATGATGAGTTTCGTTATCGAGTTTTTGAGTCAACAGGTAAAGAATAATTGGATCCCAGGTGTATTGGTTTTTTACTGCATTTAAACATCCAGCGTAGTGTCGTGTATTTTCTTGATATTGGGGACGGAAGCTTGTTGTGAAACTGGCAGGCTCATTAGTAGATTCATATGAGAAGTGAATATAAGTTTCGGGTTATTGTATCGGTTGTTTAAAATGTTCCAACAGATAATATAATTATTCCGAGCTTATCTGTAGGTGTTGTATCAGCCGCTTCGCTCCTCCCCTGACTTTGCTCTTTGAGAATTGCATTTTTTGAGCACTGGAAAGGAAGCGATTGTTATGAATGCATTCCGTAAATAAATGGAACCCATTGATGATAATTCCCATTGAAGATAGGAATATCAAGCTTCGGTGTAGATTTTTCTTGATGAGCTGTCGACCATATTTTCTTGTTGATCGCCTTCTTTATGTCACTAAAGCTTCTCTCATGGATGGAAAATTCTTGTTCGTATGTTACGTTAGTACCCTCCAGCTCGCTGTCGAGCTCCCAATGGAGAGAGTCGATAGCGTTCCATCTAACACTCAAAGTCTTCAGAGCATCTGCTTATTCCCAGTTATCGGTTAACAAATCTAAGTCAATGTTTATTAAAGTTCGCTTAAAAGCTCTAAAGTTGCTACTTTGTTTACGCAACATCTCATCAAGCCTGCTGTTAGAACTGCGATCCACTTGTCGAGGTGTTACTGACGACGTGGACGGCGGGGGGTTGAAAGATGCTGGTTCAGTGATCGGAGTAGAGGGTTTTGATTTTTCTTCAGTTGGTAAGAAACTTTGTATGTAGTCTTTTGTTTTTGTATAAAAATCAAGAAAAAAAAAAACAAACGAACGGCATTGTGAGGACCGTATTGATTCTGCACAATATAGGAATCGTTTTCATCACACAACTCACGTACCTGGAGGTGAAGTTTATGAAATTCCTGCCAGTAAGTATCCAAAGTGTCCAGTCGTTTTTTGATATGAGCAGCAGTCCTACGGTCGGCGCCGTCCTTTTTGAAGTTACTGAGCAGCTGCTCCATACCAGAAACCATCTGTTCTTGATTTGCTTGTCAGTCTTCCATGGCGTTGTAGTTAAAAGGTATTCGATAGGTGTTAAGTGAACTGATTTATTCCTGTTTGCGATCCATGTGACGAGGAACTTCCAGCGATATATTATGCGGCTTCTCAATCTACCTGGTGAGATCCGCTTCTGGGAGGCCAGATACACCGATTCGCTATCACCGAAAAATCACACTCACACTTCACTTTCGAAGGACCAAAAAGATGTTGTGGTATTCAACACCTTTTGATGTTAATGCTAAAATATAATTGTTGAAATGTTTAAAAAATATTTATTGTTAAAATGTCGGTCTCCACTTTATAGGTACGTTATTGTCATAAATAATTGTTAAGAAGTCTTTTAAATGTCGATGGCGAATTGCATACATAAGGATAATAAATGAAGTTCTTAAAAATAAATGTCAAAATTTACAATAGGTTTTTTTTTTCATTACATGCGGTAGAAATAAAATAACCGACACAGCCCAACGGATTAGTAAGCTGAAAGCTGAAGGCTGAAGTGGCAATGAGCCGGACAAAAAGTTCGATGAACCCTTCTTTCTTTTTTAAAGAAGTATTCACGAGTGGCAGACTCGTACCCGTAGGCGAAGTGTAGGGCGGCCCACCATAAGATGGAGTTATGACCTGGTAAAACATGCAGTATGTCGATGCAAGTGGCTCAGGACCGTGCTTAGTGGTATTTCTTGGGAGAGGCCTATGTTCAAAAGAGGACTTGTGAAGGAAATGAATGAATGAATGAATATATTTACATAAAAAAAATAATGAAAAGAAAATTCTTATTTATATACTTTTGTCAATAAATTAACGTTAACAATAATCTCTGGAAGTCATAAAATAGCGATATTTTATTACGAAAAGCTTTGATTAATAGCGGTAATAATATTTCTAACTGCCTTGTTATACTGACCGAGATTTCCATCAGTACAACGCTTTTAAAGAATTATGTAGGCTTTACACGGAATCGTCAAACAACATCAACACCGAGCTTGTTGTAAGCGTGATGGGATTTGTAATATAGAGTAATATAATAACGTTTTATTTAAAAACGTACGAGCGATAACTTTTTCTCGTTTCCTTATTTAAGCTTTTTTTTGCACAAACTCACGTGCAATAATGCTGACATAGAAAAATTAGGGGATGAAAAATTAAACGAACTATTTATCAAAAATATAAAAACTATTATTATAATGTAGAAATATAAAAAAACTTGGAAGATTGTCACAAATATAAAATTAATATTATTTGAATCAAGGACAGCTTGTCAACAACTCTAGGAAAAACATATAAGCACAAAGTTATAAAAGAAAGAACGTGGTAGAGCCACGCTGCAGCTATATTATGGTTGTAGCACAAATGGGTCGGCTCGACCGGGGAAGGACCACGCTCTCACAGAATACCAGCGTAAAATAGCAGCTTAATACTGCTGTGTTTCGTGTGGTGAGTGTAGAAATCCGGAGACCCTTTTTTACTGGAAACGAGGCATTCCATGTTAGTCCTCAGGGGTGACAACGCATCTGCGTTTTGATTCTTAATTGTGGATAAATATAGATGTCTATGGGCGACAGCATCCACTTACCATCAGGTGGACTGAGTGGTCTTTTGTCACATATATATATATATATATATATATATATATATATATATATATATATGGTTTTAAAAGCTAGCTTCTTGCGTGAATCCTGAATACACAGATAGATAGACAAAACTTCTAAAAACCACTAATTTGGCTTCAGTACCTGGACTGGTTTTTTCAGCGACATACGACTTTTGTACACATTTACTATATGTAAAGATAAAAAAAACTATGAGAAGGACTGATGTCACAGAATAACAGTGTAAAATAGCAACTTAATGCTGCTGTGTTTCGTATGGTGAGTGTTGAGAACAGAAGGCCCTTTTTATTGGAAACGAGGCATTCCATCTTAGTCTTGAGGCGTGATATCGTATCTGCATTTTAATTCTAACTCGACGAAAGATGTAAATATCCATGGGGAACTGCATCCACTTACTATCAAGTGAACTGTGTGCTCCTTTGTCACCTTCTTTATATTAAAAAGTTTAAAGCTAAATGCTGTTACCAAATTATGAGACAATTCAAATATATTAAAGAAAAATAATGATAACAGTATAAATGTTATATTGAGCAATTTTTAACGGGAAAACATTTTATTTATAAGGGGAATCTCAGAAACGTCGAAACGATTTTTATTTTGCAAGTTACTTTTTTGTTACAAAGTTTAAACAAGAAATTCGTTTTACAGAACTCTTTTTACCTCTCCAAATACATTAAAGTTAAAGTTTGTGGGTAGAAGTTTAAAAGCCGCTAGGTGAAATATACCAAAATAATAATAAATTGGGGGATAAGTCGCTCGCGTCCGTAGGCTTTGACCACCTATTCCTAGGCCCACCCTACACGTGTCCCCCGGGTGGTGCTAAATGAGCGACAAGCCGATACCACAGACTCGGCTCCACGCCGTGGTAGCGGCGTAAAATATATTACCCCATATTTCGCACCATGAGGAACCATATAAAATAAATGGCCCTGAGTTCCCGGCGCCTCTTTAATGGGGCAGGGGTGCGAAGAATCTCCGTGAGGAAAACCGGCGACGAGGTTCGCCACCCGTCACGTTCTGTCTCCCGGAGAGGCGAAAAGTGGATTGCAGAGGCCCGTCTGGCTACAAAATAATATTATTATAGGTGACAAAACTTTTTTAACAATAAGCTTGTTATAAAAATATATTTTTTATTCCTGAATATTAATATTAAAATTCTATCACCATAATTATCGGTTTTTTATAAGATATGTCTAAAATTAACTCTCGAAAATAATAGCGATCTCTTAAAGGTGATGAAATAAGGCCGCAGAGAATAGATGGCGCACCGTCTCGCAATACCTTCACTCCCCTCTTCCCGCGGGCCCACCTACAGTGACCCGGGGATTGTGATTAGGAGATTAGAGAATCCACTTTCCTATGTGAACCTTTGGACGTCGTAAGAGTCGGATGAAGACGGGATAAATGTAACGGACGGTGGGCAGCAGCATCTTCCTGATAAAAACTTAATAATAATAATAATAAACTGCCCTAACCCTACTCAATCTTGATGATAATGATAACTTTGAGATAGTTATATATTCGACTTTAGAGATCACTATTATTGTAGAGAATTATTATATAATACGAATAATTCTTTTAAACAAATACCATAGTACGTACCTTACAAATACCTTTATAAGTTTTAGAACTCTTAGTATTTTACTAGTGTATTTATACAGGAGTACGGTACCAAGATTAAACTCGCTTCACGTTCACTTTAACTTATTTCGTTTTTAAAAAATTTTCTTCAAGGTATTTTCGTTAGTAATTTGTTTTAAATTGCGTTTTTCAAATAGTTCTTTCGGACAGGAGATCTGTTTAATATTGCCCACACGAATTAGAATATCAGACCTATGATATATTTATTAATGTATTACGTTCTTCTTTTTTATGGGCTCATAAAAGCCCTCTGCTGGTCATGGGCCTCTCTCGTGGCAAGGAGGACTTGTTTCATCACGATTGGCAGGTTGATTGATGACCGCAATAGTTTTTCCGTAACTTTCGAATTGCTATTTTGTATTCACTACCACAAGTTACCGTGTAGCGGCGGTGTAAGAATATTCAGTACCGACATGTCATCCCATATCATCCGGAGGGTGTCGTAAGAGGCGACAGAGGGACACAAACCAGAAGATGGGCGGCAGCTTTTTCCTTATAACGTCTAAAAATAAAAAAACTGCGGTTGCCGACCCGCTTGCCAAGCGTGGCAACTATGGCAAATATCCCCCTCATAAAACTATGAGGCCATCTATGGAAGAGGCCTAGTTCGATTTAGAGAGGTAGAGGCGTTGTTTCGTAAGTTCGTCGTTTTCAGTATTAAGCTGCGACTCTGGCACCTTTCTTCTTCATCGGTTGTTGATTCTCCGATTTATATGGCCAGTCCATTCCCACTTTAACTTAGTGATCCAAAGGGCTATGCCATTTACTCTTGTTCCTTTGCATATATTCTCGTTAGAGATTTTATCCAGCAGAGAAATTACAGACCTAGCTCTTTACGTCGCACTCTGTTTGACTGAACTTCCACATACAGTCAGCAATCAAGGATAACTTTTTATTTCCATAAGTCTAGTGGTAGCACGCAATACTTACGTAGTAAAGCATTCTTCTCTTCGATCCCGTTTTTCGTAAAAAACTTCTGAGCATATCCAAGTGCACGTTCGTTGGGGTCGTCACTGGAAGAAGTATTTCATTATACAGACTGATTTTTCAAAGACTTGCCAAATCCAATAATTTAGTTCAAAATATACATACTGATATATACTTTTTTTAATAGGAGTAAATAAGGGTTTAACATTTATTTGAAACAATCTGAAACTGAATGTGATTTATGGGTATTAATTACAATGTACGCGCGATCGTGTGTATACGACTCAATACACGGATCTTTAGACTACTATTTACTTCTTTAACTGCCGTCAGCCACGTTTTTAATATCGTAATACACGGTAGCCAGAGAGTAAGTGAGACGCTTGCTCTTAAATTAATAGCTACGTGACACGAATTATGATTCCAAATTTCACTAGAAAAATAAATACATTTCAATGATGTAACCGATGTCTATCTTTATTATGGCGTAGTTAAAAAATTCAAATAAAAGTATTATTTACGCGTTTTTTCATTGTTTTATTTTATCGCGTTTAATCAATACTTTAATTTATTTTTATTATCCCGACCTTTCGGGTGCTTTACTGCACCCATGGTCACGGGTGGACTGAGATGTTTGATATCGTGTTCAATGTGTAGTGTTCGCGTAAATTTAAGATATCATTATAAAAATTTGTATCAAGTAATTAACTAACTATTTAAAACAATTTCGTTTTTTATGTGAATAGTTGATTAACTACAACGAACTATTTACCACGTAAATATACAATCACTTAAGACGACACTAACTTATTGGTATTTTAATAGGTGTTTAAAATGGAGTCCGTTTCTCTCAACGCACAACTGAGCAAGTCTCTTAAGATTATTTTCACATTATTTGTCATTCACGTGTGTCTGAGCACTTTTCACTTCCGTGAATGCAGCAATTATTTCGCAGCGGAGGCCTTCAATACTTTGGGCCTCTTCGATGTAAACACGTCCCTTTATTTCTCCCCAGAAATAAAAGTCTCACGGGGCCAGCTCCGGTGACCTTGCAGGTCATAGCAGGCATTACTCCGATTGGATGGTACACGTGCGTTCTTTCCTTGTCTTTGAAAACTCGGTAAAGACTCACGCAAACCTTTATTGCTCCGTACCATTTCATACTATTCGTACTAGTACTACTATTCGTGGCGTCATTGCTAACAAATTAACAAGTAATACTACCTATGAAAATTTAGAACTGTGAACGATCCGGGCGAACGTACCTAGCGGTGTAACGGTTTACGGAAGAGAAAAGAAACAAACTATTAGTTACTCAAATTTCTTTTTCAAGTGCTAACGCTAAATGCCACCAACAGCTTGCAAATTCAATCATCCCTTACGAATGTGTGCGTGCTTATTAAAATAGTAAGCGCTACATATTTCCTAAATATGTAACTGAGCGCGAGCACCGAATGTCACCGACTGTTTTTGAATTCAACACTCTATTACGAATGTGTACGTGCGTAGTAAAATCCATTACGAGTAATATTGAATATAAAAGATAAAAACTACAAAATAATTGAATTTTATTCTTTTTCTTCTTCACCATTAGCATATATTACCTATTCTGAACCCCCTCTGCAAATTCGGCCGTATATTGCAATATAACCCTGTAAATCATTACAAAGTTGTTTAAAAGATACTTACGGACGATAAACCCGACACCTCCTTGGGCCAGTTAGTCATGTGATAGAGTGAGTTAATGGATTAAAGGTTTACTATGTTAAGCAAGATAAGAAAAACAATTAACTTAAACTTGGAGTCGGAACTCTTAGACCCAGTTTAAAGAGTACCCTTACTCTACCAATCGCGTTGCTATTACTTCCTCCACTAATATTAAATGTATGCGTACTTTCATCCTCCACTTTTTCCCACCCTCCCTCTATTCACTATTACTTCCAACCTCATTACACCAGAAAGGATAATACACCGTCCATAAAATGACACATATTGCGCCCCTACACATAGCATCAGCACGAAAACTAGACTGTTGACTACATGTAGACGTACAGAACCTAGAGCAGCAATAGCGCGATCTATATTATAAAGTACAGCAAGGCAAGACGCACTGTGTGTCCCACTCACTCTGGAACGCCTATATCACCAAAAGGGGCAATCACAACGAATGCTGTGAGGACCCAAATACAACTCGCGATAAAAATAGCGACCCTGGGTTTTGTGGACATAGCGGCATTTCATAACTGCCGTTATGAAAGCCCTTACTCTAACCATGGTACAGGACTATTGATCTTTTTCACACTAATTTGAATAAATTGTACGAGGATCCCAGAAGTTGCCAGATCCTGTCGGGATAGAAATATTCAACCACTCTGATAGTGAGGACTACACAGTGCTAGGATGCGAAACGCGCAGACCTCACTTTATCCCCGTGTTACCGTCATGATGTATTGGACGTCGCGCTCTGCAAGAATATAAATTGCCCAGTAATAAAAAGGGGTGAGAAGCGCATAGACTTTATAGAAATGGGGATCGTCTTTACTGCCATTTTGCAATACATGGCATTCCGTCCTAAGCCTATGACATATGCACTCCACCCTAGTCCTCAGGGATGACAACATGTAATTAGGTGTTGGGCCACAGAATCCACTTACCATCAGGTGGACTGTGCGCTGTGCGCTGTCTTGTGAGCTGTGCGTGACTACTGCGCAGTCATTACTGCTACGGTTGCCTTTACTACAATATTTTTAAGCTTTCCTAAGTATGTGTGTGTGTAAGTGTTTCCTCTTAATATTAATATACATTTCTTCACGTATTATTTTTAGCAGTAGACTTGTGCTAAAATTATGAAAATTCGGTAAACCTTATTTCTAGAACTGCTCCAGAGAGGATTAATATTTTCATAAGTATATAATATGTGTAAGAATAAGCGGATTTTAAAATGCTCATCATCTACGGAGTGTCACAAAATACTTTTTATGATATAATATCAATACGACGCTCGCTCGCTCGTTAAAGAACACTGGCATGAAGCGCATTCACACGAACGTGACATTTTATAAATTTTTAATCACTGCAATCAGGTTTTGGAATTTTTCAATAAGACTTCTTGTTCTAACTATGACTAATTAATTAAGTTATTAATCTTTGTACAAACCCGTGGAAGTAAGTCACTTAGAATTTTATGAGAAGGCAACTCAGCGATACTTGGCTGCAGTTAAGTCAAGTTAAAAACGATTTATTGCTTCTTCGTGGCCATGTTTGCTTAACTAATGGCTATATTCATTTTCGACCATTTAGTAATTAAAAGGAAGATTTATTGTGTGCCGCCGGTACATATGAGTAACAATTTTATTTTGTATCTACCTATATTAAGCTTCGGGTGGTTCAGAGTACTTTAAATTACTTTAAGTAGTTTTATGTGTTAACACATTTTATTATTTTACTATTATTACCACAGCAGTACACGGTAATATTAGCCTGCCCTCCTCTAGCTTCCGTCCTTTATAAGCCTAGTAAAGTTCATAGCCTATAGCATGGAATTTTATGATACAATTAGCAAAAGTTGTAAGCCTAATTAAAACTCAAAAACATTGTTTCTCAAAGTATATCTAATAAGGGATTCTCATGAGCGATTATTTCCATTCTAATGTGAGTTGAGATTCATCAATATGTAAGAAATCTACTCAGACCTGGACATCCGCACGGGAGAAATATCAGGTGGATTGGCAGCCACTTGTTCGTAAATTCGAACAGACGTGTCGAATCTTTGACGCAGCTTGTGTGTCATTATAGCACTTGCACCGAATGATTTTCATTTGGAGGATTCAAAATCTTTTATTTTAATTTTGTATACTTACCACCACGTAAGGGTGTGATGCTCTGGCCATAGACACCTACATATATTTATAAATTAAGAATCAAAATTTTGTATATCGGTTAGATTCTTGTCTCTGGCCATATTAAGCTGTAGAATTTTGCTATCGGTAATCTGACCGGAAATCGGTAATCTGAGAGCGCGTGTATTTTTTTTTACTTTTTTTACTTTAAACTGAAACAAAGATAACAAGCTAGCACATAGTCCACCTGATAGTGAGTGGATGCTGTGGCCAATTCGAATGATGCGTGGAATATTCCGGCGAGTGCTTAACCCCTGTACTATCATATTCATTACTTTCATAACTGACTCTGAAATGAGCACAATAGGACATGTTTAGGATGTAAGTTTATTTTTACTTTTAGTAATACAATATTTACTCGAATAATATTTTTGTAGCTTGCATCAACCGGTTCCATGGTGTAACGGTTAGCACTCTGGACTCTGAATCCAGCGATCCGAGTTCAAATCTCGGTGGAACCTACCCTTTTCAAATGTTAGATTTTATTCATGCGTTCTTATTTTGAAATTTTTACATATTTAAATTTTAACTCGATGCACAAGAAGATATACAGAATCACTATAGAGGTGTAAATTACTTCGAGCGGCGATAGGTAGCAGAGTCGAAGACGTTTTTCACTTATAAAAATATGTGTTTTAAATGATTGTTTCAACAAAAGGATATTGATTTATTTGCGCAGTTAATTCATTCAACTCATTGATCGTAAGATAATTTACCATCATGTCATTTCGCCCCGTATTTTTAGTGAGGTGACCCAAGGAAATGCCATAAAGATCTGTTGTTTTCAATAAATAGAGCGGTATAATCATCTCGTTTACACGAAACAACAAGTACACAAAACTGCTTTAGGAAGGTTTAGCAACTTCTTTAATATAACATTTATACACGTTGAATTGAAATTCGCTCGAAAAATTTACAAAGTTACAGACTATTGAAATATTTTATTTTTCGTGTTTGATGGGTTTTCCTTCAACACTAAACACATGATTAATCAGCACTTAAAATTGTAATTAACATTTGGGGATTTTTATCAATGACAAGGAATAGGTTTGATCCCTGCCTCGCGTACACATTAATTTTCGGCAAGGCTGAGCTACCACGATAAGGTCATAAATTGAGTAATTATACATACGTAAATCATTATTACGTAAAACTAAACAGCCGTTATATTTAAGTTTTATATAATTATGATTTACATATCAAAGCTTTTGTTTTTATAGACAAGACAAAATTCGCGGATTTTATTAAATTTTACCATCCTATAATGTTTAATAGATTTTTGTTATGGTATTCGAAAAATTTCACGAACCTCTTGACAACGTATTACGTATTCATACTTCGAACCTTCAAACAACCTCTTTTCAAATTTTAGACGCGCATGTGTCTAGCTGGGGTGTTTAGTGTATATAAATTATCTATGGGATGTTTTCGATTGGCTTTAAAATATTCGATCCGAGGTATGTCATTAGAATCATGTTATAAAACCTGCGTCATTTTTTATATCCATCTTTCAAAATGTGATTTTAGGCCTTATAAAAATTTAAATATTTAATATAATATAATATATATTATGTTATGTTATGTTAAATATTATGTATAGTATGTAAATATTTAACATAATATAATAAATATTATGTTAAATATTTATATTGATGTATAAAACAGACCGTGGTTGTAGCCATTAAAGCCCGTACTTTCTCTGCATTCTATTATTCATATACTCGTACCATCTACTAATAATTCTTTGACTTCATTTCATTACAGTTCACAACAAGTACAAACACCTTTTCCATAAAGGGCCTATGCTGCGGGGGATATTTTCCATAATTGCCACGATAGGCGGACGGTTTGGCAACCACATGGAAATTCATTTAAGATATCTCCCAATAAAAGAACCTTTGGGGGAGGACTACGTTCAGCAGTGGGATTTTGATAGGATTTTGTAATAAATAAATGAGTTGAGTTAGTATAAGAAGATGCTGCTGCCCATCTCCTATTTATAATTCCCTGTCACCTCTTACGACAAACACGGGATGATATAAGGTAGTTGATTCTCTTAGGCCGGCCACTATGTGACAAAGTTGAAGATTCGGCAACATTTGGAAAGAAATTTTCTCGAGTTGCAGCCGCGCACTGGCAGGCATAGTGTTGGGCGGCCCCCAAGAGATAGAGTGACGACATGAACAAACATGCAGGTGGTCTATAAATGCAAGTAGCTTGGTACCGTATTTTGAGTCAATCTAAGGCGGAGGTCTTTGAATTAGAGTGACCGACATAGCTCAACGGATTAGTAAGCTGAATTTGGAATGGGCCAACCATATAGCTCGAAGAACCGACAACCGTTGGGGACCGCAACTCGTAGGGCGGCCCCCTACTAGATGGAATGACGACCTAGTAAGACATGCAGGAAGTTGATGGATGCAGTTGGCTCAGGACCGTGCTTTGTGGCATAACTTGGGGAAGGCCTACGTTCAGCAGTGGAAATGTGAAGGGCTATAATGATGATGATGATTCATCTAATTCACTCTTCGTAGTATCTCTGTAATAATATCGAAGAAATTATCATTTACACAAACTGATAGGACCCAGTTTCTACTTTAAAATTCATCATCATCATCATTACAGCCCTTCACAAGTCCACTGCTGAACATAGGCCTCCCCCAAGTAATACCACAAAGCACGGTCCTGTGCCACCTGCATCCATCGACTTCCTGCATGTCTTACCAAGTCGTCACTTCATCTAGTGGGGGGTCGCCCTACACTACGTCTACCGGTACGAGGCTGCCACTCGAGAACCTTTCTTCCTCAAAGTGCAAATATGTGTTCAAACTTAACACAGATATGCTAATGCTCATACCGCACTTCGCGACTTTGTTCGTATTTGCATTATTGTCGATAAATTTAACGCCAGCTTAAATAGTAGAGCACACATCCCTGCGGTTCTGTTTGAATCTACCGCAAACATACTGGTTGAGCGACGGGCCTAGGGGTTCCTGAGTATTCGATTGCCAGCTCGAGCCTGGACTCTATTATGCGAGGCGTTACTAGGTGGACTGTATGTGCGATTTCCTGATATACCAAAACAAGATGACTGACGTGGCACGCGACAGCCTTGGACGATGAACTCACTCTTCCTAATCTATCACTTCACCAGTGTCAGGGGGAGGTTCACTTGAGTCGCTAGGAGAGAAGATGTGACGGGAAAACAAAACAAAAAAGGCTCAAGTGAATTAACAAAAAAAATGAAGGAAAAAAGGGAAAAATAACTCGCACTATTCGAGGCGGTTATTTTTAGCGGTTCTGTGTTTAATCTTGATACCATGCTCCTGTATAAATACACCATTAAAATCTGTTCTAAAACTTATAAAGGTGTATGCTAAAAGAATTGTTCATATTAGGTATATAATAATTCTCGAAAATAATGGTGATCTCTACTACACTAAATCTTTTATCAAGGCAGTTGTTTGGATATTACAGACACAAACTTTAATTTTATTTACGTATATAGATACCGCTCACGCGTAAAATTATGACCGCGCCCTGTGGCTCCCCGATATTCAAAGCCCGAGTTTGAATGCATCTCGTTACGACATCTTAGTGAACCAGACGCCTTTCACAGTGGCACATGCTATTCAAAGCGACGTCTAAGAGCAGTAAAGTCAAATGTTAAGAGCACGAGAACGCATTTCTATGCTTACGTGTAGTAATCTTGAACTTAGAACGAAAATTGTGGCAGTTTAACAGTTTCTGAAGCTTGTCTCATATTATATTTTATACTTTAAGTATTTATATACCATACCGAAACGAGCGACGCGAGTACTGGCGGCGTGAGAGAATCCACCAACCCGTGTCGTAACAGGCGACAGAGAGGAATGAAACAAAAGCATTTTATTAATGGAATGCTATCGATCCGCCCCGGCTTCGCACGGGTGTCTTCTGGATCTCAACAACAGCGCCACCTATCGGTTCCAATTGAGTTTTTAAACCATCTAGGGATCCACTTAAATACACATAAAAATTCGAATTTTCTATCTTTTGTGCGACTAACTGACATGAATTGATTTTTATACATATATAGAAATATCTTATAGTTTTACACATCTTTCTTTTTCTATTATAAGCTAGTGTTTGAATACTATTTCACTTGATGGTAAGTGGTGATGCAGCCAATACGTGGAACGCACTGAATTAGCTTATCCTATTCGCTATTACCTTGAAAACATCTACATTGTAATCGGACGGAAATATAGATGCTGGTACATTACTCTATTCTATTGCTGAACGCATTGCGAACGATAAAGCAAGGCGCTTGGTTTGTATGCGTAGTATGTGGACAACAAAAGGATGAAGACTATCAAGCGTCTGGTTGTCTGATGGTGGAATTAATACATGGAATTGCTACGCACGCTGCGAAATGTATAATGTAGTGTAGAATACCTAAAAGCTGGTTACTTTACGCCCGTTTACGAGACTGGTAATATTATCCAGATTTAGTTCACCATAACCCTATGCACGCATTTCCATTGAGTACAAACTACTAGGTACATTTCAGCACCAGCCCATATATTTCACACGAATTAAAGTTCTAATCGACCCTGTAATCCGTAACTTTTTTATGCTTTTCTGACACTGTGTAGGAGTTTAATGCGTTTTCAAATTTTAAATTTCGGTTATAAGCGTGTATTCCATTTCTTCTTATATATGCGTTGTTATTAATAACAACTCATAGTATACCTTATTATCTGCTAGCCAATCACAATCACAGACAAATTAACTGGCAACGAATTAATATAATATTAAATGACAATGAATTAATATAAAAATAATTCACATCTTATAATAATAAAATTAAAAAATAACATTATTATTTTTAACATATTTGCTGAACTAAACAATAATAAGTACTAAATATAATTATACTTACTATACTAAACTAAATAAATAAATAATAAAACAAATTAATTTATTATTTGTTGAAGGTTTCGAGGCGTAGTGCCTTAGCAACGAGTTGAGGCGCTGAGAGGCGCGGGTTCGAATCCTGCACCGAACAAGTATTTGTATGGCGTACAAATAATTGTTTCGGGTCTGGATATTTGTCCTTGTGAAATTTTATCTATGTAGCCTGCCTTCATGACACGGTTGAAATCCTAGTATGGGGTAATGTTAAAAAAATTAGTTATGCCAGAAGAATGTTGAATGTGTGTAAACATTGATTTTGAATGTTGTTAAGGTTGTGTTAACGTTAACTCTACGTCACAGTGAGCAAGTGAAGCCGGCCACAGTCGAACGTGTGCCTGCTGTACTACCATATGTCAGAGGAGTCACAGACAAGGTTGGCTACATCTTGAAGCGAGCTTCCATTAAAACATACTTTTTAAATTTTTGCCATCCGTCAAGTGTAATATCCCTCTACAAGATGCAGGAGTGTACAAGTTAGATTGTGAATGTGGTCTCTCTTACATAGGTCAAACAAAAAGATCCATAAAAACCCGCGTGAAAGAACATATAGCTGACGTGAAGCACCGACGCTCCGGGAAGTCTGCAGTCTGTGAACATGTTCAAGATCGTCCCCACCATTACATCAGATTTGATAAACCACAAATCCTCGCAAAAGAACACCGATTCCTACCAAGGATGATGATGATGACGCGAGGCTATTGAAATTAAAAAAACATCCTAATTTCAATAGAGAAGATAGTTGGTGGCTGCCATCTGCTTGGGCTTACAATACGAGATCAGATACTGTAATGTTTTATGGGCGGGCTACTGGGACGTCAAACATCTCAGTCCCCCCCCCCCGTGACCATGGTTGCTGTAAGCACCCGAAACGTCGGGAATTAAAAATAAGTAAAATCAGTTAAATAAACGCGATAGAATCCGTAAATTTAGTTTTATTCAAAAGATCGACTTGTTATTCCACAGAGATCTAATAAGAACAATTATCAATCTTATAACTTTTTTTGATAAATAATTAAGAAAAATGGTTAAAGAACTAAGACTAAGAGAGAAGTGAAAATTAAAATTGAATATTGACGAGAGATGTGATTCAGGATCGTGTCAAATGAAAATCCGTAGACCGTATTCAACGCGTGGTATCTACCCACGTCTCTGAGTCGCAGGCGTGAAAGTTTACTATACTTTGCTTTAATATCGACTGCAACAAGTACCAGGAACAATTTCATAGAAAAATGTTGATATAAAATACACGTACCTTGAGACTGACTAAATTACGTTGTTTTTGTTTTATCATTTAATTTTGCATACAGATGAAATATTTTCCACTTTAAGCAATTTATTACAGTATCATCATCATCTATGTCATCACTACAGCTTATCGCAAGCTTACAGCACAGGTATTAGTTATTATCATAAACAATTATTAAGAAGTTTTTCAAATGTTGATCGAGAATTGAATATATAAGGATAAAAATGATGTGATAAATATCAAAATTTACAACAGGTATTTATTTTTATAAAATGCAGCAGAACTGGAGTAAACGACAGAGCACAACGGATTAGTAAGCTGAAGAGACAATGGGCTGGCACATAGTTCGAAGAACCCTTCTTTATTATCGACAATCGATGGAAAAGATTCTCGGGTGTCTCGTACCCGTAGGCAAAGTGTAGGGCAGCCCAACATAAGATTAAGTGACGACCTGGTAAAACATGCAGTTTGTTGATGCAAGTGACTCAGGTCCGTGCTTTATGGTATTCCTTGGGGGAGGCCTATGTTCAACAGAGAATTTTTTAAGAACTGTAATGAATAAATGAATGAATATATTTTATTAAAAAAATTAATGAATGAAAAATTATTATTTATACACTTTTATCAATAAATTAATAAAACAGTAATCTTTAGAAGCCATAAAATAGCGATATTTTATTATGAATAACTTTGATTAATAGCGGTTATAATTTTTCTAACTGCCTTGTTATACTGACCGAGATTTCCATCAGTACAACGCCTTTAAAGAATTATGTAGGCTTTACACGGAATCGTCAAACAACATCAACATTGAGCGTGTTGTAAGGTTGATGAGATTAATAATAAAAGTTTTATTTGAATACATACGCGCAGTAACTTATTTATTTGCACAAATCACGTGTAAAAAGCCAGAAATAGTCCAAACACCAGCCCAATCCTACTAAAAGAATCATATAATAATAAAATTACCCAAAAGCTAATAGAATGACAAATTAAACCAAATACTTATCTAAGAGTAACATGATTGTTATGTAGAAATAAAAAGAAAAAACTTGGAGGACTGTCACAAATATAAAAGTAATATTATTTTAATCTAGGACAGTTTATCTACAACACAAGGCGCGCTTGTAAGAAAAGCTTAAACACCAAGTTCTAAGATAAACTATCATCATTATTATCCTAAACCTAAACTTGAGTGAAACTAGGTTTCACAAATTTTGTTAGTTTATTTTTATATTCATACGTAAAGCCATGCTGCAACTATATAGTTGTACCACGAATGGGTCGGCTCGACCGGGGAATGATCATGCTCTGACAGCTTAAGAGCGTAGAATAACAGCCTAATACTGCTGTGTTACGTATGGTGAGTGTAGAGAACCGAAGACCCTTTTTACTTGAAACGAGGCATTCCATCTTAGTCCTGAGGGGTGACAGCGCATCTGCATTTTGATTCTTAATCTAGGATAAATGTCCACGTGCCACATCATCCACTTACCATCAGCCGGCTGTGTGCTCCTTTGTCACCTTTATTATTTAAAAGAATCTAAAGCTAACTGTTACCAAATTATGAGATAATTCGAAAATATTAAATGAAAATATTGATAACAGTATAATAAATGCTATATTGGACCATTATTCACGGGAAAACATGATGTATTTTGCTAGTTTCTTTTCTTTTCAGAAAGTTTAAACAAGAAATTCGTTTTACAGAACTTTTTACTTCTCCAAATATATTAAAATTTAAGATTTGTAGGGAGAAGTTGAAACGCCGTTACGCCGCTAGGTGAAATATACCGAAATAATTTTTGGTATAGTTGACAAAACTTTTGAACTTTTTTATAAAAATATATATTTTTTTATTCGTAAATATTAATACTAAACATTCTATCGCCTTAATTATCGCACGGATGTCTTTTTGTAAGATATGTCTAAAATGAACTCTCTAAAATAATAGCGAACTCTTAAAGGTGATGAAATAAGGCCGCAGTGTAGGGTAGTAATAGGGAGAGTACCGCCTCGCGATACCGTCACTCCCCTCTTCCCGCGGGCCCACAACCACCGCATCAACGGTGACCCATTCGGGGAGGAGAGAGTCCACTTTCCTATGTGAACCTTTGGACGTCTTAAGAGTCGAATGAAGATATGGGAAAATGTAACAGGCGGTGGGCAGCAGCATCTTCCTGATAATAAATCCTTATTATCAGGAATAAATCATTTATATTGTTAAAATAAAAATAAATAAATAAAATAAAATAAATAAAGTAATAATTTGGGTTGGAGTGTAAACTTAGACTAATTAAAATAGGTTCCTATAAAAATTAATTCGGGAAGGTAAAATTTGAGTTTTCCCTTCTTATAGCAAATTTTATATGTAGGTATATCATTTCATATTACGTCTATTTTTTTAAATATATTTTCAAAAAAAATAGCAAAAAAAATAAAAAGTTGTGAAAAAAATAGCAAGAAAATGTAAAATAGCAAAGGCTTTCTGCGTAAATTAAAATAATCTCTTCTCTCGTTCTTAATATAATTTGTTTTACTTTTTAACTAGAGCTGCTACACTTTTAAATTAAATAAAATCTGAATAATGCAGTAGCAGTCAGTATCGCCGCAGTCCTGATTTTAACAGAAAACAAGAACGTAAAGATTAAATTAGGCAAGTAATATTATTACTGACCGCCTTAAGGCAATCGTAGCAGTAATGACTGCGCAGTAGTCACGCACTGCTCACAAGACAGCGCACAGCGCATAGTCCACCTGATGGTAAGTGGATTCTGTGGACAAATATCTAATATCTATCTTCAATTACGAATCAAAATGAGATGTGTTGTCAACCCTGAGGACTTGGATGGAGTGCATATGTCATAGGCCTAGGATGGAATGCCATGTATTGCAAAATGCCAGTAATAACGATCTCTGGTTCTATAGTCCGTGTAAAGTCTACATAATTCTTTAAAGGCGTTGTACTGATGGAAATCTCGGTCAGTATAACAAGGCAGTTAGAAAAATTATAACCGCTATTAATCAAAGTTACTCATAATAAAATATCGCTATTTTATGGCTTCTAAAGATTACTGTTTTATTAATTTATTGATAAAAGTGTATAAATAATAATTTTTCATTCATTAATTTTTTTAATAAAATATATTCATTCATTTAATTATTACAGTCCTTAAAAAAATTCTCTGCTGAACATAGGCCTCCCCCAAGGAATACCATAAAGCACGGACCTGAGTCACTTGCATCAACAAACTGCATGTTTTACCAGGTCGTCACTTAATCTTATGTTGGGCTGCCCTACACTTTGCCTACGGGTACGAGACACCCGAGAATCTTTTCCATCGATTGTCGATAATAAAGAAGGGTTCTTCGAACTATGTGCCAGCCCATTGTCTCTTCAGCTTACTAATCCGTTGTGCTCTGTCGTTTACTCCAGTTCTGCTGCATTTTATAAAAATAAATACCTGTTGTAAATTTAGATACTCGTATTTATCACATCATTTTTATCCTTATATATTAAATTCTCGATCAACATTTGAAAAACTTCTTAATAATTGTTTATGATAATAACTAATACCTATGCTGTAAGCTTGCGATAAGCTGTAATGATGACATAGATGATGATGATACTGTAATAAATTGCTTAAAGTGGAAAATATTTCATCTGTATGCAAAACTAAATGATAAAACAAAAACAACGTAATTTAGTCAGTCTCAAAGTACGTGTATTTTATATCAACATTTTTCTATGAAATTGTTCCTGGTACTTGTTGCAGTCGATATTAAAGCAAAGTATAGTAAACTTTCACGCCTGCGACTCAGAGACGTGGGTAGATACCATGCGTTGAATACGGTCTACGGATTTTCATTTGACACGATCCTGAATCACATCTCTCGTCAATATTCAATTTTAATATTCACTTCTCTCTTAGTCTTAGTTCTTTAACCATTTTTCTTAATTATTTATCTAAAAAAGTTATAAGATTGATAATTGTTCTTATTCGGGCTCTGTGGAATAACAAGTCGATCTTTTGAATAAAACTAAATTTACGGATTCTATCGCGTTTATTTAACTGATTTTACTTATTTTTAATTCCCGACGTTTCGGGTGCTTACAGCAACCATGGTCACGGGGGGGGGGGGACTGAGATGTTTGACGTCCCAATGTCATTGTTAGCCCGGCTACCTTCAGTTTTTGAATATTAATTTTTGGTCCGATTTACGCAAAACGAACTTAGAGTATCTTGAAGTCTTGCAGTGGTATGCTTGGGTTTGGGTTTAATTTTGTTAATTATAGGATCCCAAGCAGATGGCAGCACCCAAATATCTTCTCTATTGAAATTAGGATGTTTTTTTAATTTCAATAGCCTCGCGTCATCATAATTCTCGAAAATAACGGTGATCCCTTAAATTTGATTATATTGGGTCCCTACATATGAAATTTACTTTTTGTCGTACTGACCACTTTGATCTGAAATATCTCGTCTTTGATTAAAACTACTTTTACGGATTTTATCGCGTTTTATTTATATTAATTTTAATACCCGACGTTTCGGGTGCTTTCCAGCACCCATGGTCACGGGGGACTGAGGTGACTGACGTCCCAATGTCAAAGTTAACCCGGAGTACCTTCAGCTTTTTAATTATTGTTTTTGGTCCGATCTACGCAGAATGAACTAACTGTATTTTGAAGTCTTGCAGTGGTATGCTTGGGTTTAGTTTTAATTTTATTAATTATAGGATCCCAAGCAGGTGGTAGTACCCAGCCTCCTTCTCTATAGAAATTAGGATGTTTTTTTAATTTCAATAGCCTCACGTATCATCCTTGGTAGGAATCGATGTTCTTTCGCGAGGATTTGTGGTCTATCAAATCTGATGTAATGGTTGGGGCCATCTAGAATATCATCGCAAACTGCAGACTTCCCGGAACGTTGATGCTTCACGTCAGCTATGTGTTCTTTTACGCGGGTTCTAATTGATCTCTTTGTTTGCCCTACATATGAGAGACCACAATCACAATCAAGCTTGTACACTCCTGCATCTTGTAGAGGAATATGACACTTGACGGATGGTAAGAACTGACTAATCTTCTTCGGCGGCTTGTAGAATGTTCTAATAGAAGCTCGCTTCAAGATGTAGCCAATCTTGTCTGTGACACCTCTGACATATGGTAGTATAGTAGGCACACGCTCGACTGTGGCCGGCTTCACTCGGTCACTGTGACGGAGGCGCGGGACCCGAGGCTTGTTGTCGTGCAGAACCTGCTTGACGTGCTGAAGCTCGGCGGCCAGGTGTTTGCTGTCACAGATGCCTCGTGCTCTCTGAAACAAAGATTTGCCCACGCTAGCTAACTGTGAAGGATGATGTTGAGATTCACCATTTAAGTATCGGTTTGTATGGGTCTTTTTTCTATACACAGTATGACCTATGGTGTTGTTAGGATTTCGAATGACTAACACATCTAGGAAAGCTAAGGAATTATTTGCCTTTAACTGCATAGTAAATTGAATTTTAGGGTTTATGGAATTAAGATGTTCTAAAAATGCAGTTACTTTGTCTGATGGTAAAATTATGAAAGTATCGTCTACGTACCGCTTGTAGAACCTTGGGGTAACAGGTGCAGTAAGGAGGGCTTTCTCCTCAAAGTCTTCCATGAATATATCGGCGACAATGGGAAATACAGGTGAGCCCATCGCAACACCATCTACTTGCTTGTAAAACTCTTCCTTCCACAATAGATAGCCAGATGTAAGGCAATGTCTTATTAGCACTGCATATTCTGGTGGCATGTTATTTTCATCTAGTTTCCTAGTTATAATTGAGATGCAGTCTTCAACAGGTAGCCATGTAAATAGAGACTGAACATCAAAACTGACCATGGTTTCATTGTCAGCAAGACGTAGGTCTTTTATCTCACTGACAAAATGGTATGAATCCTTAGTATGTGCTCTTGTGTATCCTCTGAGTGGTGATAATATTTTGGCTAAGTGTTGAACCAATCTGTACGATGGCGAATCGATTTGACTCACTATTAGACGTAATGGAGCTTTAGGTTTGTGTATTTTTGGTAACACAATTTGGGAGGTTTTGCACACGAAGGTATTATCGAATTGACGTCTAGATTCAATTCATTCAATTCATTCATTTTTTTTAAATACAACTTTCTTAACTTAACTTAACTTAACTTTCTTACTTTCACAATTTTACCATCAGACAAAGTAACTGCATTTTTAGAACATCTTAATTCCATAAACCCTAAAATTCAATTTACTATGGAGTTAGAGGCAAATAATTCCTTAGCTTTCCTAGATGTGTTAGTCATCCGAAATCCTAACAACACCATAGGTCATACTGTGTATAGAAAAAAGACCCATACAAACCGATACTTAAATGGTGAATCTCACCATCATCCTTCACAGTTAGCTACCGTGGGCAAATCTTTGTTTTAGAGAGCACGAGGGATCTGTGACAGCAAACAATTGGCCACCGAGCTTCAGCACGTCAAGCAGGTTCTGCACGACAACAAGCTTCGGGTCCCGCGCCTCCGTCACAGTGACCGAGTGAAGCCGGCCACAGTCGAGCGTGTGCCTACTATACTACCATATGTCAGAGGTGTCACAGACAAGATTGGCTACATCTTGAAGCGAGCTTCTATTAGAACATTCTACAAGCCGCCGAAGAAGATTAGTCAGTTCTTACCATCCGTCAAGTGTCATATTCCTCTACAAGATGCAGGAGTGTACAAGCTTGATTGTGATTGTGGTCTCTCATATGTAGGGCAAACAAAGAGATCAATTAGAACCCGCGTAAAAGAACACATAGCTGACGTGAAGCATCAACGTTCCGGGAAGTCTGCAGTTTGCGATGATATTCTAGATGGCCCCAACCATTACATCAGATTTGATAGACCACAAATCCTCGCGAAAGAACATCGATTCCTACCAAGGATGATACGTGAGGCTATTGAAATTAAAAAAACATCTTAATTTCAATAGAGAAGGAGGCTGGGTACTACCACCCGCTTGGGATCCTATAATTAATAAAATTAAAACTAAACCCAAGCATACCACTGCAAGACTTCAAAATACAGTTAGTTCATTCTGCGTAGATCGGACCAAAAACAATAATTAAAAAGCTGAAGGTACTCCGGGTTAACTTCGACATTGGGACGTCAGTCACCTCAGTCCCCCGTGACCATGGGTGTTGGAAGGCACCCGAAACGTCGGGTATTAAAATTAATATAAATAAAACGCGATAAAATCCGTAAAAGTAGTTTTAATCAAAGACGAGATATTTCAGATCAAAGTGGTCAGTACGACAAAAAGTAAATTTCATATGTAGGGACCCAATATAATCAAATTTAAGAGATCACCGTTATTTTCGAGAATTATTATAAACCTAATACGAACAATTCTTTTAGACATATACCTTACATAAGTACGATAGACCTTTATAAGTTTTAGAACAGTTAGTATTTTACTAGTGTATTTATACAGGAGCACGGTATCAAGATAAAATTCGCTGAACGTTCGTAAAGGTATTTTCTTTAGTAATTTGTTTTAAGTTGCGTATATATATATTTATTAATGTATTACGTTCTCCTCATATATGGGCTCGTAAAAACCCACTGCTGGCAGGATCACGATTGGCGGGTTGATTGACGACCGCAATAGTTTTGTCGTAACTTTGGCATTACTATTTTGTATCCACTATCACAAGTTACCGTGTAGTGGCGATGTAAGAATATCAACTACCCCATATCATCCCGTGGTGTAAGAGGCGACAGAGTGAAACAAAACAATAAATACCAGTGAATACCAGCGTCAAATAGCAGCTTAACGCTGCTGTGTTTCGTTTAGTGAGTGTAGAGAACCGGAGACCCTTTTTACTTGAAACAAGGCATTTTGGTCCTCAGGGGTGAAAACGCATATCTGCATTTTGATTCGTTATCGAGGATAGATGTAGATAGATGTGACCCATAGTCACAGCAACCACTTGCCAACACGTGAACTATGTGCTCGTTTGTCACAGTTATACTATAAAAACAAACCAGAAAATGGGCAGCAGAGTCTTTCTTATATTGACTAAAAGTAACGAAAACTGCAGTTGCCAACACGCTTGCCAAGCGTGACATCCATGGCAAATATCCCCCCTATGAGTAAATCAATTGCGAGGCGTAGTTAGAGTTAAAGAGGTAGAGGCTTTGCTTCGTAAGTTCGTCTCTCCATTTATTGGAGGTCACCCAACACTACGTTTTCCAGTATTAGGCTGCGACACGAGAACCTTTCTTCCCCATCGGTTGTTGGATCTCCGAGCTATATGAGCAGTCCATTCCCACTTCAGATTAGTGATCCACAGGGCTATATCATTAACTACTATTCCTTTGCATATATCCTCGTTAGAGATTTTATCCAGCAGTGAAATTACATACAAAGTTCTATTGTGTAAGGAAGAGTTCTACAAGTATGTAGATGGTGTGGCGATGGGCTCACCTATATTTCCTACATGCGCCGACATATTCATGGAGGACTTTGAGAAGAAAGACCTTCTTACTACTCCTGTAAATCCAAGATTCTACAAGCGGTACGTAGACGACACTTTCACAATTTTGCAATCTGACAAAGTAACTGCATTTTTAGACCATATTTACTCAATAAACTCTAAAATCCAATTCACAATGGAGTTAGAGGCAAATCTTTTGCTTCCCTAGATGGTTTAGTCATCCAAAGTCCTGATAATACTATTGGTAAAGACGAAAAGACACACGTCCTATGTGAAAATGCAGAAGAAGTGAGGGAACGTACAGTGCGGGATATTCGGCCACCTGTTTTATCAGGTTTTGTTACTCGGAACCGGTGAAACTCATTTTTTTAGAAAAATTCAACGTGTCGCTCGGGCGTCGGCGGCACTACTGATCTGCGGTCGGGCTACAGTGTCGTCTGCCGCTAGGCAAACGACGTGTCGCTAGCTACGGAATGTATTTAATAGAACTAATAGAAACCAGTTGTGTCGCGATGACACGTCGCTTGCTGCTGCTGTCTGCAGTCGGCTACGGAATTGTAACTTAAACCACGCCAAAGCCCCACATTAAATTATAACTTTATGAATATCTGCATTGTGTAATTATAATAAAAAAAATTTTGCATGCACTTTTCTAACTCTTTATATAGAAGGTCTGTACTTTCAAATGACATAGATTTCATCTCTGTGCTGGAATACACGCTTATATAATTCTTGGTCATCTCCTTTGGCCGTATATTGCAAAATAGCTCTGTATATCATTATCAACAAAGTTGTTAACAAGATACTTGTGGACGATAAATCCAAAAACCTCCTTGGGAATGCTAGTCGCCCTCCTGATGATGGAGCAAGTTAACGAATTGGAGGTTTACTGTGTTAAGCAAGAAAAGAAAAACAATTAACTTAAGCTTGGAGTTGGAACCCTTGGGCCGAGTTTAAGGAGTACTGCTTCCACTAATTCTCCTCTAATTCTATGATGTACGCTTACGTTCATTCTCCTCCTTCTCCCGCAAACACACTAGAAAGAATAATCCACCGTCCATAAAATGACACGTGTTTTGTCCCTACACACTGCATCATCAGGACGACTACCATCAACACTTAGGTCTAAAAATACGTGAGGACGTCCAGAACCTAGAGCAGCAACCGCGCGATCTATATTATAAAATAAAGCGATGCCAAGACGCGATGTGTAATCACTCACACTCGAACGTCAATATCGCCAAGAGGGCAATCACAACGGATGCTGTGAGGATCCTAATACAGCGATAAAAATAGAGACCCTGGGTCTTGCGGACATAGCGGTATTTCATAGCTGCCGTTATGAAAGCGCTTACCATGGTGCGGGACTATTGACCCTCCTCACGCTAATTTGAATAAATTTTACGAAGATCGCCGGAGGTGCCAGACCCTGTTGGTATAGAAGTATTCAACCACTCTGACAATGAGGACTACACAGTGTTAGGATCCGAAAAACGCAGACCCCACTTTATCACCGTGTTACCGTCATGATTTATTGGACGTCGCGCTCTGCAAGAATATAAATTGCCCAGTAATAAAGAAGGGGTGAGAAGTGCATAGACTATAGAACCAGAGATCGTTATTACTGGTATTTTGCAATACATGGCATTCCATCCTAGGCCTATGACATATGCACTCCATCCAAGTCCTCAGGGTTGACAACACATCTCATTTTGATTCGTAATTGAAGATAGATATTAGATATTGGTCTACAGAATCCACTTACCATCAGGTGGACTATGCGCTGTGCGCTGTCTTGTGAGCAGTGCGTGACTACTGCGCAGTCATTACTGCTACGGTTGCCTTAAGGCGGTCAGTAATAATATTACTTGCCTAATTTAATCTTTACGTTCTTGTTTTCAGTTAAAATCAGGACTGCGGCGATACTGACTGCTACTGCATTATTCAGATTTTATTTAATTTAAAAGTGTAGCAGCTCTAGTTAAAAGTAAAACAAATTATATTAAGAACGAGAGAAGAGATTATTTTAATTTACGCAGAAAGCCTTTGCTATTTTACATTTTCTTGCTATTTTTTTCACAACTTTTTATTTTTTTGCTATTTTTTTTTGAAAATATATTTAAAAAAATAGACGTAATATGAAATGATATACCTACATATAAAATTTGCTATAAGAAGGGAAAACTCAAATTTTACCTTCCCGAATTAATTTTTATAGCAACCTATTTTAATTAGCCTCAGTTTACACTTCAACCCAAATTATTACTTTATTTATTTTATTTTATTTATTTATTTTTATTTTAACAATAAGTGACAGTATAAATAACACAGGTAGCTGCGGGTCCTAAACTAAGCGCAGCTTGTATCTCAGGACCCTGGCATGCGGTACAAAACGGTTTATACCGCATTGTTTAGATTCCAATTCCTAGATAAAGATTTAAAAGTTGCCCATATACTTCCCACTGCTGGGCACAGGCTTCCTCTTATTCCTAGGAGGGTTTTAGGCAAGGAACAGCACAGCCAGTTCAAAATAACTATTACGTAAACTCCAACATAAAAAGAAAGAAAGAAGGATCAACATGAAAATAGTCATAATAATTTTGATACATTTGCAACTACGTTCATTAAATTCTTTAACATACATATTTTATCCACCAGGATGCGTTTTACCTTCATAAATTCCTTGCGTTATTAAATTCAACAATTCACAAAGAATTTTTAATATGGAAATGTTTGCAGCAGTTCAACTTCCTCGCCCTCTTTGTTTGAGTTTAACTCGAACATGAAATAGTTTTTAAGCTTTCCTAAGTATATGTTTTAAACAAAAACATCAGTTTTCTTTCATGAGTGTTTCCTCTTAATATTAATGTACATTTCTTCACGTACTAGTGCGGTTAAAAATAATGTAACCGAATTTAATAAGAACGGATAGCGTGACCTTATCAAGTCGACAGTAAAGTATAATTTATTTCGTTTCATATCATCACGTGGGTGCAGTAAGAGGAGATAGATATAATCTGAAACAAGAGATGCGTATCAGTATCGTTTTAATAACAACACAAAATAATAATAAAAACGGTTGCTAACCCGCTTGCGAAGCGTAACTACTGCGGCAAGTATCCGCTCTGGTTGGACGGCGGGCCTTAAGGTTGCCGAGTCACAATTCCCCGGTCGAGCCTTGACCCTACTACGCGAGATGTTTTACTAGATGGACTGGATACGCGGTTGGCTTCTTCTGCTTCAACAAAATGGCGGCTGTAGCATGCGGTTCCTTGACAATGCACTCGCTCTTCCAAAAAACCTATTGCTTGCCAAGGTTTATGAAGGAACCCTGCTTGATCACATTAGGAGAAATGAAATTGGGCGGATTAACTAATAAAACACAAATATTCAAGCAGGAGTCACAAGGAAGAAGAACTGGAGCGCGACTGCCCCAGGTTGGTGCGGTTTGATCTAGCGGTGCGTGTGGGCAAGAGCCCTCTAGGATGCGACTGTCCCAGGCGTTGTGATTCCAACCAGCGGCGCAAAGGGAAGAGAGGCGCACGAGGGCCGTGTGCTAGCTTATATTACTTCGGCCCTCCTATCAATGCGTCTCGGATGGGCGCGCTTCTCATTGGTTTGCGAGAGTCACGCGACATTCTAGAATTATCTTCTTTCCCCTCTCACCCCACCACCCCGGTGTGTCGGAGGGACGACAGGTGAAGGAAAGGTCGAAGGAAGGACAACCTTGGCAAGCATACCCTCGAATAAAATAAAAATACGAATGGGTTTTCCGCGCAACCACGTTCTATGAGGAAATCTATGGGGAGGCCTGTACTCAGTAATATACTTTTGATAGGCTGTCATACGTATGTATGGTATGTATGTATGTATGGTAACGCCGATAAGCAATCGAGCAGCGCGGCAATTCGAGCACGAAACTCACAAAAATTTAAATTGTATTATCATCTTTCTTATCTGTCAAGCTTTTTATATGAAACAAATAATATCTCAAGTTTATTTAAAAACATCTCTGAATGCCACATCTAAATTGGTGCTGCCGTTATGGAGATTAGAGTTCCGAAACGCACAAACATGCTAAATATCTGTTTACAATTTTATTAAAAGTATTTATGATATTCGCTTTGGGGGAGGACTATTCTCAGCAGTAGACTTGTGCTGAAATTATGAAAATTCTGTAATTCTTATTTATAGAACTGCCCCGGAGAGAATTAATGTTTTCACAAGTATTTAATTTGTGTACGAATAAGCGGATTTTGAAATGCTCGTCATCTACGGAGTGTCACAAAATACTTTTTATTATCTAATATCAATACGACGCTCGCTCGCTCGTTAAGGAACACTCACATAAAGCGCATTCACACGAACGTGTCATTTTATTAATTTTTAATCACTGCAGTCAGGTTTTGGTATTTTTAATAAGACTTCTTCTTATTCTATGACTAAATAATTAAGTTATTAATCTTTTTACAAGTCCCGTGGGAGTAAGTCACTTAGAACTTTATGAGAAGGCAACTCAGCAATACTTGGCTGCAGTTAAGTCAAGTTAAAAACGATTTATTGCTCCTTCGTGGCCATGTTTGCTCAACCAATGGCTATTCACTCATTTTTCAATCATTTAGTAATTAAAAGGAAGACTTATTGTGTGCCGCCGGTACATACGAGTAACAATTTTATTTTGTATCTACCTACAGTAAGCTTCGGGTGATTCAGAATATTTTAAATTACTTTAAGTAGTTTTATGTGTTAACACATTTTATTATTTTACTATTATTACTACAGCAGTACACTGTAATATTAGCCTTTCCTCCTCCAGCCTCCGGCCTTAATGAGCCTAGTAAAATTCGTAGTCTATAGCACGGAATTTATGTTATAATTAGCAAAAGTTGTAAGCCTAAATAAAACTCAAAAACATTGTTTTTCAAAGTGCATCTATTACGGGATTCTCATGAGCGATTGTTTCCATTCAAATGTGAGATGACTTTCATCAGCCTGTGAAAAATATACTGTCAGACCTGGACGTCCGCAAGAGAGAAATATCAGGTGGATTGACTGGCGGTCACTTGTTAGTAGGAACATTCAAAACCTTTTAATTTTAATTTCGTATACTTACCAACACGTAAGGGTGTACAAAATATTGATTTTATAACATACATTTATAAATTAAGAATCAATATTTTGTACTATATCAGTTAGATTCTCGTCTCTGACCATACCAAGCTGGAGTGTGTTATGCTACTATATCACACTGATATTCTGAGAGCGCGTGTAGTTTTTTTTTCATACAGCATAGCTCTACTGAAACAAAGAAAACAAATTAGCACATAGTCTTAATACTTAGTGGATGCTGTGGCCAATTCGAATGATAATCGAGCGAGTGCTTAACCTCTGTACTATCATATTCATAACTTTCATAACTGACTCTGAAATGAGCACAATAGGACATGTTTAGGATGTAAGTTTATTTTTACTTTAAATAATACAAATATTGACTAGAATAATGTTTTAGTACCTTGTATCAACCGGTTCCATGGTACAACGGTTAGCACTCTGGACTCTGAATGCAGCGATCCGAGTTCAAATCTCGGTGGAACCTACTCTTTTCAAGTGGGAGAGTTTATTCATGCGTTCTAATTTTGAAATTTTTTCATATTTAAATTTAAAGTCTAGAAGATATACAAAATACAAAAGAAGTAAGTAAGAAATACAAAATCACTATCGCGATGTAAATTGCTTCGAGCGGCGACACGCAGCAGCAGTTTATTACATATAAAAAAGTTTGTTTTAAATGATTGTTTCAACAAAAAGGGGAAAAGGAGTTTTCATTTGCTGAGTTAACTCAAATTGATTGTAAGAAATTTAATCATCACCTAATTTGTCCCGTAATTTTATTGAGGTGACCATAAAGATCTGTTGTTTTCAATAAATAGAGCGGTATAATCATCTCGTTTACACGAAACAACAAGTACACAAAACTGCTTTAAAAAGGTTTAGGAACTTCTTCAATATGACATTTATACACGTTGAATTTAAATTTGCTCAAAAAATTTGCAAAGTTACAGACTAATGAAATATATATAGAATATTTTTCGTGTTTGACGGGTTTTCCTTCAACCGGGTAATTACAAATAATTAATATTAAAGACGGCGGAGACTAGGTTCGATCCCCGCCTCGCTTTTATTTCAATTTACGGCGAGCCTGAGCTACAACGATAAGGTCATAAATTGAGTAATTATACCGCTCATCATTAATACATAAAATTAACAGCCGTTTTATTTAAGTTTTATCATTATGATTTACATATAAAGCTTAGTTTGCATTTTTAAGAAAAATAAGTTTCGCTTAATTTTAAATTTTACCATTCTATAATGTGTCTATGATGAAAATGTCATATGTCTTAATAGATTTTTGTTATGTAATCAAAAAAAATTCACAGACCTCTTGACAACGTTTAGGTATTCATACGTCGAAGCTTCAAACACCCTTTTTTCAAATTCCGGACGCGCATGTGTCTGGCTGAGGTGTCTAGTATTAATATAAATTATTATCTATGGCACGTGTTCGATTTGCTTTAAAGTATTCGATCAGAGAAATGACATTTAAATCATGTTATATTTATAAATCCTACGTCATTTTGAAATTCTGTCATTCGTAATGTAATTTAAGGCCCAATAAATATATAAGTTAAATATATACATTAATGTATACAATAGGCCGTAGTTGTAAACATGAAAGTCGGTACTTTATCTAAGTTCTATAATTCATAGAAATAGAAAACATATTGTAGAGAATTTGACCATCTACTAACAAATCTTTTTCTATTCATTTACTAGAGCCAAAGAGATTTGAATATAAAATAACTATAGAGCGGACATCGGGACGTCACCTAATGGGAAATTAGCTATTTCCCATTAGGTGACGCTTCTAAATATAAGATTAAAATCGGTTTTAGGCACCTCGTCAATTATTAACATATTTGTAAATAAATAATGACTATTACTACTACGTACTTAAATGTCTTTGATTAGAGCCCATAAAAAGTACAAACACCTCCCCTATAAATGACATATGCTGGGGGGATATTTTCCATAATTGCCACGCTAGGCAGACGGTTTAGCAATTAAATAAAAAGACAATTAAAACAAATATCCCCCTATAAGAGTATATTTGGGGAAGTCTGCGTTCGGTTGTGGACTTTGATAGGCTATAATAAATAAATGAGTTGAGTTGGTATAAGAAGAACAACAATGAACAACTGCAACACCAGGGTAATTGCAGTTCTGAGTGGTGACAACGCTTCAGCATTTTGATTCCTACTCGAGGGTAGATGTAGATGTATTTGGCTAACCTACTTAAACACCAGATGGGCACTGAGCTCCTTTGTCAACCATTTTCTATAAAAATATAATTTTCGAAAGATTTTGATTTACCATTAAGGCGAAGATGCAATTTAGAAGAGATTTATACCTACCAGTTTTTATCCTTTCCTCAATTTGATTAATCATTTAATTTAATTAATGAATGGACACAGCTTTTAACATGTATGGTTTCAGCTGTTGCGTCAAAGTCTTAAATCAGATATATCTTGTTTTTCAGTCTTCGCTTCGAGCATCGATTTAAATGTAATTGGATTATTTAAAAATATAGGTCGAATTTAATTATTATCGTCGGATCTAGTTTAAGATTACTACTAGTTAGAAATCTTATAAGTACCGTTCGATGAACCAAAAACAGACATAATATTTTTAAGGCAGTTGATTATGCATTACCATCCATCCATCCATTACGCGGCGGTCCACTGCTGAACGTAGTCCTCCCCCATAGATTGCCTCATAGACAAAGTTTCCACACTTGGCATGCGGGTTGGCAACCACAGTTTTTAAGATTTTGAGAATTTTTGGAACTTGAACATTTGGAAGATGCTGCTGCCCATCTCCTATTTCAGATTCCCTCTCACCTCTAACGGCAAACACGGGACCGGCCACTACATGGCAAACTTGAAGAAATGACAGCATTCGGAAACAATTTTCTCGAGTTGTAGCCTCGCACTGGCAGGTATAGTGTGAGGCGAGCCCCCACCAGATAAAGTGACAACATTGATAAATTATATATATCTTAATATATATAAATTACGTGTCACGTTGTTTGTCCGCGATGGACTCCTAAACTACTTAACCGATTTTAATCACATTTGCACACCGTGTGCAGTTTGATCCAACTTGAGAGATAGGATAGTTTTTTTACCCATAAGTGACCCACAATATTTTTTTGCGAATTTAAGGATTTTAACAATGGGTCGTCGAAAAGGGCAGAACAACGTCTGCCTGGCAAGTTAGTATATATATATATATATATATATATATATATATATATATATATATATATGTATGTATATATAAAACTATACTATATATTATTATAGATAAATCAAATGTTATCGTCCTTGAGCCAATCTATGCGGGAAGTCTTTGTTCGTGGGTAGCCTTCTGATGGGTTGAAGTGATGATGATGTTGATTAGTCGTAACACTCCACTGCATCGTTAGAATTTAACCTCAAATCATTTTAGATGTGTTACTTTAATACTTATTGATTAAATTTGCACCTCCTTTTATTACCTTAGTGTCGATGGTAACTTCTCATTTTTTCTTAATACGTATTTTATTTCCGTTTTACATTTACAAGCCGACTCTAGTTCAGCTGTAGTTTGACATTGATCCACTTCTACTATCGCTTTCAGTTTGCCATAATTTTTCCTTTTCTCTAGGCCACGAGGTTAATTTTTTACGTCTAAATTACGCTCGCTTGGACCGTATACATTGGTCATTGATATGTACGAGTAGTGTGTCGTTTGAGACTCATTGTTACCACTTTGGAACTCACAGTAAAAATAACAAGAGTTTTCTTAGAGCCATTGGTTATAAATAAATCGGAATAGCAGAAAAACCAAAGCCCAAAGAAACAAATAAATAAATGATGTTGAAAAAATAATAACAATTTATTTGAAATTATATAACTATATCTATTAAAATTCTAAGCGGCCAATTTTGCAAAATGGCAATGTCACAAATATTACAAATAATTTTAAAGAATAATCTTATTAAAATTATTTGTAATATGGATTTAGTGAATTTTTTAATAGATGGTCAACTTTATTAATATCTAAATAATAATATTTATTATTTTGATTAATTAACCAATAATAAGAACTAATATTTAAGGTGTAATCTTTAAATTTAATTTTGTAATGGATCATTGTTGTCTATATCAAATAAATTATTATTATTATTATAAATAAATACCTAACTGAAAAAGTAGAGAATGGACTTTCACATTCACCTAATTTACTTTTCGTAGTGTCTCTGTAATAATATCGAAGCAATTATCATTTATACAAATTGAAAGGACCCAGTTTCTACTTAAAATCACCACTTTCTTACCTACTTTTGGCACTTATCCTTGCGCCAGACAGGTGAGCAAAGTTAAAGCACACATTTGTAAAACATTTAAATAAGTTTATTGTGCTCATATAAGAAAGCAAATTCACTTGTTGGAACTTGTTTTAAATATTTACACTCAAATTTATTCGGTTTGAATAAAAGATTGGTAATTTTGGTGACAGTTTTGTGGAGGGCGTACCTCTTTTTATTTGGCTTTTAATGATTTCTTTCATTTGTAGTAAAATAATCTAAAAATTATAATTTTTAGATAGAGGAGAAGAGATTTTAAAGCTACCTGAGCCGAGAGCTGTTTTTTCAAGAAATTTGGGAAATTTGATAACAGTACTTTACTCCAGTCCATTTTTGACATAACTACTCCGATCAATAGCTCCCGCAGTACTTGATAGCAAAGTGCAAATAAGTGTTCAAACTTTACACTGATATGCTAATGCTCATACCGCAATTCGCGACTTTGTTCGTATTTGCGTTATTGTAGGTAAATCTAACGCTAGCTTAAACAGTAGAACACCCAACGCTGCGGTTCGGATAAATCGATCAAACTGCTAGTCAGGTTTTATGTTTGTGACGATTTGTCATAGATTAAACTGTTTGTCTGATGGTGGTGCGCAAACTGTCGATCCTGTCGTTATCGATTTACTATTTTTCTCTGTCGTGCGGTTGTTTTGCAGCACTCAATTATTCTAAATAATTTCAACTCCAATGATAAATTTGAATGTACTAGCTTTTGATTTGCTTTCAATAATGCATAATAAACAAAAGGACAGGAAGTATGTCTGTAAAACGGTGCTAGTGGATAACTAAGTAGTCGCCCATCGAATGTTTAGTCGAGCGCATGTGGCTCTCAATTTTTTTAATAGAATAAACGTGACAAACGAGCACACACTCCACCTGATAGTAAGTTGATGTTGTGGCCCATCGACATCTACATTTATCCTCGACTTCACGTTTACCAAAACACAGCAGCATTAAGCTGCCATTTTATGCTGGTATTCTGGGAGAGCGTGGTCCTTCCTCGGTCAAATCGACCCATTCGTGCTACAACCATAATATAGCTGCAGCGTGACACTACCACATTTAACATGGTAATATATAACCATATTAGATAGTACATTGAAAATATCAAATGAATCACAAATTGGAAGAAGGAATTGAACGCCAATTTTCGACGTATGCGCTTTTTCACGGTTAAACAGTTAAACGTAGGAACTGTGAGTTTAAAAAAAGAAATAAAACACCCTCAATCCATTTTCAGATCCATGCGATCAAAAAAAAATGTTAGTCGGCAGTACTACTTTTATTTCCTTCTTTCAACTGTCAAGCTTACGTCAATAGAAATTAAATTTGTTTTTGCCTGTTTTTTGACAAGCTGGAGGTAAGGGAACGCCAAGCTAGCGATTAAATTTGCCGCCATTTTAGTTGTATTTGGGACAGCTTGACGTGAAGACGTACATTTTTCTTTTATATATTTAAATTTAAATATGACCAGTGAAAGTATTTACAATGATTCATTTGATGATGAAGCCCAAAGTGATCCTCCAAAAAGAAAAGAAGATATTTTAAAAATACTCATATTCTTATGTTTAGGGTGGCACATAAGTAACGTTTTTTTTTCCTGATTTTATTTAATGTTGTCGTTTATTAAAATTTAGATAAAGTTTTAAAAATATGTTCACATTATGTTGAATATAATACCTTTCAAATGGTGCCCATTATTTGCTTCGTACTTGAAGTGTTTTTTCCAGAGCATTTCCGATAACTTTTCTAAGAATTTTAGGTCCCAGCGCCCTGACTTCTCAGTTATTCACTGTAAGCTGTTGCTTGGTTCTTGGCTTATTGGAATACACCTTAACATTTAGGTAACCTCAAAGAAAAAAAATCGGAAATTGTTAAATCGGGGGAACGCGGTGGCCAGTTAAAATCAGAAAAACGCGATATTATTTGATCACTAAAAATTTCGCGTAGGAGAGCGTACGAGCAGTAAGATCTATGGCTCCATCTTATTGGAACTACAATTCTGGATTGTTTTCTACCTCGGGCCTTAAAAAAAATTTAGTCATGCCCGGTATTGAATATCATTCACAATAACCGCAACTTGTTCGTAGTTTTCAAAAAATATGGTCCAATGATGTTTTCTGAAGTTATTCCACACCGTACTGTGTATCTAAGTAGGTGCACTTAATGTTCAACAATTATTCCTGGATTTTCGGTGCCCCATATTTTGCAATTTTGTTTATTCACGTGACCATTACGCTGAAAATGGGCCTCATCGCTCATTATGAGTTTGTGAATAAACTCGTGGTTTTCTAGGTACAATTCTCGCAAACGTTGAAAATATTGAATGCGACTTTATGCGTCATTTGTTTTAAACTCATAAACCAATTGAATCTTATATGGGAAAAGCTGTTAATTACGTAAAATTCTTTGCAAAGACCGCCTAGAAGACCAACTGCTGAGAACTTCGCCTTGTGGATGTTTCGAGGTTTTTCTCAAGACTTGCTAGCAATCGAGCAATGTTCACATCATTTCGAACTGCACGAGGTCTTCTAGTACACGGAAAATCACTGACAGTGCCATGTAAGTGCAAAGAACCGACAATAAATTGTCGTAAACGCTGCTACGCTTGATAGACGGATTGCTGATGGTACCAGAAATAAAAGGTATGGCCTTTTCGTTTAATGCGTTGTTTTTGTGTGATTAATACATAATCATCATTATCAGAGATATACGAAATGTGAAAAATATGGTGAGTCTATAGTCAACAAACATATAATATTCGTACGATTAGAGTTATTAGAGTCACTATTAGAGTTGGTGCTAGTAATTCATACCAAAATAAACTGCAACAACGATTCAGCTTTCCCGAGGGCATTTGTTGAAGTGGCACTCCAAATTAGCAGTATTTTATTTGCATTTGTTAATGAACCGACAGGCAGCAGCTTTAGTTTCCGTTTTGTTGCAGTTAGCATTTGTATAATTGGTTATCAATTAATAAAACGTACTCAAACTAACGGGGTAGTAGCGATGTACTAATATCCCATATCATCCCGAGCGTGTCGTAAGGGACGTCAGAGGGAAATAAAACAGGACATGAGCAGCAGCATCGCCCTGATAACAACTCAAAAATGTTATGCGTGGCAACTATGGAATCTATATAAAAATCTCCCTACGAGGGAAGTAAGGTGGAATTTTGATAGGTTGCAATGATGATGAATAAAATATTAATATATGATTACCTTTTACTTTTATATTCTCTTAAATTACAATTGTTTATTCCTAAATACTTAAGATCCTATATTTTTAGGGATAGTTTACATAGTTTTAGGTTATTGCATCGTCATCATCATCAATCAAAAAGTCCATTTGAATTAGGGATGAAACGATACATAATTGTACCGAAACGATACCGATACCGATTATTGTAATAAATAAGCGGCGTAACTATGTAGAAATAGAAAAAAAACAAATAAATAATGACTAATTTTCTTATTATGCATAAAAATTACCTTTATTTATCAGAGACTGAGCCTTGAGAAGGTTGAAAACCAAAATGTCAAGTAATTACAGTTAACTTTTGGTAGATTTTTGTGAAGTAAACAAAGTTTGTTTAAATTATTAGCAGATAATCTGTTACGCAAATCATTTTGAAAGAGACCTGCAATTGAAAACAGACACTCTGAGGTAACTGAGCTGAGCAAGAATGTCGCGCGCACGTTGTTCGTTTCGCGCGCTTCTCAAACTATTTATATCGGTTGTATATAATCGGCGACGCCGATATATCGGTCTGCCGATTATATCGGTATCGTAATCGTTACATCTCTAATTAGAATGCTAAAGATGTTATAAAGCCCGGTCCATATTCTCGACACGTACACCATAAAAACTCAAAAACAAGATTTTACAACCAGTGCCTTTTTTCAGAAATATCATACGAATCTTAGACGTAGTACTTCACTGCTGACCGTATGTAGAAGCTAAAGGTCACTTAGTGAGCTATGAACAGGGCTTTTGCAGCTTGCTTGAAGCGAACTTCCTCTAAGTTATCTATGCTCGAATTTTCTTTACTTAATAGAATCAGAAGCTAGGTTACCGGTGGTAGAACCAGAATAATCGACATTGCCCAATGGTTCAGTAAGCTGAAGTGACAATGAGCCAGCCATATATCTCGAAGAACCAACAAGTAATGGGAAAGGAAGGTTTTCGAATAGCAGCTATGTACCAGTTATCTAAGTAATAACAGTTAACAGGTGGTAAGTAATGCAGGAAGTCGATGGCGGTAAATGAAGTTATTGCATTAATTTTTACAAAATAAATATTCATTTAAAAATATTATTACGCAGTAAATAAATCGCTTATTAAATACAGGACCTTCCTTCTATCGATTATACAGAGTTTTATTCCGTTATGACCAAAGTCCTCCCTTTTAAAAGAACACGTTCAGGTTCTCTTCAATATCCTTGTGTTCACAAATTTTTAACATTAAAACAAGTTTTGAGTAACTGGTAAAAATGAAATGATTGATGCAAAATCCTGCTAGTAAATAAGATGTAATATATTTCCTAGTAAAATTCTCATAACTGTACTGTAATATTTACACACATATTCTCGGGCGCTGTCGTGGAGATAAAAACGTCACGTTGAAGACGTTTTCCCCAATATATTCATATACACGCTGTATTTGCCTAGGACATAGTTTCGCAGTCAACGACTGTTTTATGTGTCATACTTGTGAACAGCTACTGCTTGTGGGAATGGGCCTGCTCGAGTTTGCAACACACTTATGAGTTTTAAATGTACATTATTTTTTGTTTTTGTATCGATTCATTATAGAACATGATTTGATTACCTGGTGGGGCCAATTGCCCCGATTTTAATCCGGTGATTCTTTTTTCCGCACAACCAATTAACTATGGGTTTGCTCTTTTTCAATTTTGAATAAGATATTCTATATTTGACCTTTAAAAAATTACAAAGAAGAGATTTGGAAGCTGTAGTAGATTTAAAGCACGTTGACATTTGTCCAACAAAATTTTAAATTCTTTATCGAAACAAAATTTTAATTTCTTCTCATCATCTCACCAAATATAACACGTAATTTTTTGAGTATAACTTGGTTTTGAAGTACGTTTTGTGTTTTTGCAGTCTTTTATTAAACCACGATCTTAATCATCCTAATCATCTCATCACCTGTAACGTGACTAAACTATTTAACCAGCTTGTATTTCTGCGACGAAAAAGCAACTGCATTTAAAAGTCAACGCGTAACTGTCGAACCTATTCCTTTATTGTAAAAGTATACGGAACCACGCTCTCACAGAATACTAGCGTAAAATAGTAACTCAATGCTGCTGTATTTCGTACGGTGAGTGTAGAAATCGGGAGATCCTTTTTACGCATTTGGGTGATAACGCATCTCCGTTTTAAATCTTAATCAAGGCTAGATGTAGATGTATTTTGATTACAGTACCATCGCGTGGGCTGTGTTCTTGTTTCTCGCCTTTACTGTATTAAAAAACCCAGCGACTTAATTTTTATAACATTTCTGACGCAACTAGATATCGAGGTAAAGTATGTCTAAATACTCAGTAATAAATATTTTCTTTTTATTGAGTAATTATTTATTAAGGACAGCCAAGAAATCTTACACCAAAAACATTAAATTCTTAATTAAGCTATTATCTAAGATTTAAGCTAAGTGAAGATTCAATCAAAGGCTGCCACGACATATATTTGGATATTCTCCTTAACAAGCTAAAACAGTTATCGTCTTTTAATCATACAGAGAAATAAACACACCGAGTTTGGTTTTCGACCTTAACACATCTTCACTAAATGATTGACATATTCTCAGAAAAGATTCTGTATCCATTCCATTCCATCCATTTGAATACTTCTATTTTACTTTTTTAACACTTTAATATCCTTATAATAAAAAATTAATAATAAACATATTATAATCACGTATGAAAGAAATTTAAATCACAAACGTAGGTACTACTGATTAGATTAAACATCGCAAACTAGATTATTATAATTAACTAAGTTCATTAACAGAAAAATAATTTGATAAATTTAATTAATCGACACTTCACAACGACGTCCTATAGACGTGTATTATAAATGTTTTAGGATGTACTCTTAAAACAGATGCTTTTCTAAGTATATAAATAATAACAAAATGAATGCTACAACCGTGGATTATGAAGATTATGGAGATTATTACAATTCAGTGCCTGAAACAATCATTGGTGAAATCGGCGATTTAACAGACAATGAAATTAAATTCCTAGATGTGTTAGTGTGTGGTACAGTTCTAGCTTACATAGTGTTTGCGACTCTAGCTTTTATGCTTCGATCTTATAAAAAAAACGATATAGACAGTTATCTGCTAGTGGAACACATTATTTTTGGATTGTTGCATCAAAGTGTTATCACGATATCTTTTGTGTTTTTCAGTGCTAAAGAATTTCAAGAAGTGATTAAACATTTTGAAAATATTATAAAATTGATAATACCATTTTTCACATTATGTTTTTCGATAAAAGCTTTCTTAAATATATCTTTATCAAGAAATGTCTATACGGCAAAAGAATTGTCAGTATTTTGCTATTGTTCGGCTGCAATTATTCATTTGTATGAAGAACTGCTGATTTATGTATTAGGGGTTGCTACGATATATGAAGGTATAAAAGTACTCGAGGCTATAAGAATTACATCCGTAGCGTTAGTTATGTCGACATCGATGTTTATATTTTTTATCATATTATTTTACTTATTTAAACAGTCTTCGGAATTTCCCAAGGCAAATGCGATATTATTGCTTTTAAATATATTTTTGTTATTAATATTTGATTCGATTATTGTTGCATTTGCTATTGTATCAATAGGAAAAGATACAGTTTTAAAATTACTAATAGCTTTAGTTTTGTGTGGTCGGTTAATTTTTGAAACGTTGTGGGCTGCTATATTCAGTTATTGTAAAATAAAAATTGCACCTTAAATTTTATGTCACACATATCATTAAAATGTAAAACATTCCTTTTATGTAAAAAATGTAACTGAAAAAATCTTTTCTAATCTTGATAGGCTGAAAAATACCTCAAAACCTCAGAGTATATATAAAGAAGCTAGAACACTTAGGTTAATAAAGCCTTACATGCGTTTATAAAGGTAGATTAGTTTATTTTAGTTATTACGATAAGATAATGTCGTATGGAATCTTGCTTTGGGGTAATGCGACAATATTGTTTTGCAGAAGAGAGCTTTATGAGCAGTTTATTGTCTTTGTAAGAAGAAGTCTCTCAAAGAAAAGTTAAAGAAATACATTTTTATTTACTTTGGCCCTCAGAATATTATGTATCGTTTGTGGTCTATCAAATATGATGTAATGGCGTCCGTCCGTCTAGGATATGATCACAAACTGCAAATTGCCACCGTGACCATGGGTGCTGGAAAGCACCCAAAACGTCGGGTATAAAAATATATAGGGTAATATAATTAAACGCGATATAATCCGTTAAAATTATTCAATGTGTAGTTTTCGCTTAAATATGATTTATAAATCATTAAAATGTATTTTTAATCTATCATAAAGCGCGAAAACCACTTGATATACACTATCGTAAATTACATACAACGTATTACATAAAATTTAAAGCGATAATAGCCTAATGGCAGGGCGCGGACCGCGAACTCAAAAAGGTCGTGGGTTCGAATCCGTCATTCGACTACTGGCGTGAACCACTCGTAACACAAGCAATTTAAGCTTACCATGAGTGGTTAAGGGGAATATTAGTAATGTTTATAGCATTCTTAATATTCTTTAAAAAAATCAGTGGGAAGTACCTCATTTCCCGGGATTATAACAACCTTAATAAAAATATTGTAAAATTTTAATACAAACTGTAAAAAAAATTTTCTGAATCTTTATTGAAATATATATTGACATCGATTAACCTTTAGTTTTTTTAGCACCCTAGCTGAGCTAAAATAGTGAGTAATCTCAATTGCAAGGTATGTCTCTAAGAGTCAAGTCCAAAAATTAATTAATTTTCACCTAAACTCTGTTATGACTGTAATTGCTCAGATAAAACAATGATATCCTCTAGACCGACTTTCAGTCAGGCGGCCAAGTCATCTGCGCAAGACGGGATTATATTGCCCAAGTGTATGCGCAAGCACAAATGCACTTTCTATTCTCTCACATTCATAGTTAGATGGGACGGTAACCGACACGACCGAAGAGATATCAGACGCAAGACTTATAGCTTTAAGTGCTTTCCGAGGTACAGAGAAAAACACTGTAAAGTTTAGAGAATTTCTTGACAGAAAAATCCTAATAACTGTTTTTGGCCAGATCCAGGTTTTGAACTCAACGAGGCAGGCAGATAAAATAATAACAACATATGAAATACATGCCTTGCTGAACAGTAGTAAAAACACAACCACATATTTCAGAATGACTTATTATAGTTGCGCGAACACTACCACAATTTAAAAAAACACACATATATATTTCAGAATGTCAGGACGAGGGAATCTGGATAAAGCTCAAAGTATGGATCAACCAATGAAATCGTTCCATTTCGTTTTTTCGTTTTACACCAAGTTGAATTATACAGGAAGGAAGATAGGTAATAAGCAATTTCTGGCATTTACATACATAAATTGCACATGGCATACATTAATTATGTCTGTAACATTTATAGACTGTCCAGGTTTGTCAGCCCTACAAACATTAGTGCAGTACCATGGTGCTGTGGCCACAAGGAAATGCTAAGTGATATTATCTGAAAATGTTATGCACATACTGAAGTTTCTGGTCTGGTTTCATTCGGGGTCTACCAATGGGCACGCATACCTAGAGGAGGCTATAAGGGCAAAAGGCTTCCCAATTAAATACGTCAAGGCAATACCACCACGTAGGGGCAGACCTGGATGCCTCTACTTTGCCCAACTTGACCACCTGAGCCTGGAGCAGCTCCAGGATCTCTACAAAACCGACGAACTCCTCTACATGAGAGGGGTCGTCATCAAGGCCTGGCAGAGGAAAGCAGGACCAGCACAATGCCACCGCTGCCAGGCTTTCGGGCACGCCTCAGCCAACTGCTTCAGGCCAGTGAAGTGTGTGCGCTGTGCCGGGGAGCACATAGCAAGCCTTTGCCTTCGGGGTAGAGAAGAGGAACCCAAGTGTGCCAACTACCGTAACAGCGAAGGGTAGGCAACGAGCCCCCCCCCCCCACCCGCAATACCTATGAAAACGGTGGAATCCACAGAAGTAAGGGCAACCACCGGGGCGAGTCTTCAGCCCCCCGCTAATGCCGCCACAGAGCGGCAGACCTTCAGAAGGAGGAAGCGGACGACGAGAAAGCCGTGACCTATCTTGGGTACCGGATTGACAGGACGCTGCGCATGACCGCGCACGTCGACTTCGTCGTCCGTAGAGTCAGATGTGCGCGGGCGACGCTCTTGCCAGTCCTGGCATCCAAGCTGCCAACTAAAACCAAGCTCCGCATATACAAGATGTATATCCGGACCATCATCACCCACGCTGCTCCGGCCTGGTACGCACTTTTGAGCGACCCTCTTTTTTTTTTTTTTTTTTGCGGATGGAAAATCATCTAATGACCCCTTTCGCTCTGGGTGGAGCGTAAGGGAGTGTCAGACTTTTACTGACTAAAAACCATCCGTGTTCCTTCAGTGCCCTTACGTTCCGGAAGCGGCGATTGCAGGTCCAGCAGAACCTGTCATTAAGGACGATCGTCGGAGCAGGTCGCTACGTCCGGAACGACGTCATAGCGGCCGATCTGAAAGTAGAGACCATCACATACTTCGTGGCCCGGCTGGCGCGCGGCATGTTCGACCGCGCCGACAACGGGCCACACGAATACCTCAACGTCTTCGCGCCGTTGTACACACGGCCCCCGGACGGGCGACCTGTTCCAAGAGAACTCCTCTCTATATCAATTAGAGAGTCGAGTAACAACCCACAATGCCGCTGATAGGCCAACCTTGACTTTTTTTACCTGACAACCTCCATTTTCCGTAGTTAACCGACCACGGGAAATTTTTTCTCTTACTTCGAATTAATCCGCCATGATTTACCATGCCTAGAAAAGGCTCCCAGGACTGGCCCATAGTCGTGGGCCATGAGGAAGATCCGGGCAATGGGGGCATACCCCGAGGCCCGAGACCTGCATGGCATACCCATGTCATGTAGACGACAACTCACAAGAGACCCCTTTAACGTGGCAACGAGGCATTCCATCTTAGTCTTCACGGGTGACAACGCATCTGAGTTTTGATTCGTAATCGAGGATAGATGAAGATGTCCATGGGCCAAAGCAACATTTACCACCAGGTGGACTGTATGCTCGTTTGTCACCCTATCCTATAAAAAAAGGCTTTGTTTTATTAAAATCAGTTCATCCTTTCAAAAGTTATGATTAATATTCTGAAGAATGGGTACGAAGTATAAATACGAATTTGTTCAATGGTGGCGTTGAATTTTTGTAATTAAATAATGTAAAATAGTGTTCTATTATGATATAATTGTAGCTAAATATTTATAAAAAATATAATTGTTGTTTTTGGTTTTCATAATGATTTCTTAAATTTACGCGAACACTACACATTGAATAAAACTAAATTTACGGATTCTATCGCGTTTATTTAACTGATTTTACTTATTTTTAATTCCCGACGTTTCGGGTGCTTTACAGCACCCATGGTCACGGGGGGGGGGGGGCTGAGATGTTTGACGTCCCAATGTCATTATTAGCCCGACTACCTTCAGTTTTTGACTATTAATTTTTGGTCCGATTTACGCAAAACGAACTTACAGTATCTTGAAGTCTTGCAGTGGTATGCTTGGGTTTGGGTTTAATTTTGTTAATTATAGGATCCCAAGCAGATGGCAGCACCCAACCATCTTCTCTATTGAAATTAGGATGTTTTTTAATTTCAATAGCCTCGCGTATCATCCTTGGTAGGAATCGGTGTTCTTTTGCTAGGATTTGTGGTTTATCAAATCTGATGGTGGGGACGATTTTGAACATGTTCACAGACTGCAGACTTCCCGGAGCGTCGTTGCTTCACGTCAGAACATATAGCTGTATATTTTTTTTCTTTTTTATTATTATTATTGAATTAGTTTGTAGTTTTTTTTTTGTTTTATTTTTTGTTTGTAATAATAACATGTCTTTAGGTGAGAGTGATCATGATCGAAGTTTCTCATACTTCTCTTCAGCATACGATGTATTGAGTAGTAACGACAGTTTTGTAAGCGTACCACCTTTAAAAGTAACTCTTGACTCCCATTTTATACAGTTTTTCAAAAATTTCAATATTGTGCATATAAATGCACAGAGTATTCCGGCTCATTACCCCGATATGCTGGCCAGCTTTGATGATAATAACATTCATGCAATTTTAGTTTCAGAATCATGGTTAAAACCAAGTCTGCCATCTATTTCCTATTCCCTTCCAGGATTCCACTTAATACGCAACGACCGGACTGTTCGGGGCGGTGGTGGTGTTGCTTTTTACCTTCGTTCTTATATTCCATTTTCTATTGTTCGTCTATCAAATCAATCTCAAAATCAGAACGAAGCGGAATACTTATTTATTGAAGTTCACCTGTCGCACACTAAATTACTTCTTGGTGTTTTTTACAGCCTACTTCTTCAGTTGACTATTTTACAACTTTGGATAGCCTTCTTGAAGAGCTTACTCCAATTTCCACACACACTGTGCTAATGGGTGACTTTAATACCTGCCTACTTAAAGAAAATGCCCGCTCCCGTCGGCTTAAATCTCTGGTTGAAGCTGCTAATTTAAATATTCTTCCCCTTTCTGAAACTCATTTTTTTCCTAACTGCATCCCTTCTCTTCTTGATTTGGTTATTGTTCCTTCTCTCGACCATGTTGAAAAATATGGTCAATGTGCTGCTAATGCCCTCTCATATCACGATCTTCTACTTCTTTCTTATAAAATAAGACCACCTAAAGCAAAATCAAGGATACTTCTGATGCGTAATTTTGTGGAAATGGATTTGGACAAAATACGAGAAGATGCTGTGAATACGGATTGGAGGGCTGTAACAAACGCTTGTACTGTTGACGAGCAGGAAGCAGTATTTAACTCGCTCCTTATTAAGATTTACGATGTACATGCTCCGGTTCGTCCAGTTCGTGTACGCCATCCTCCAGCTCCATGGTTAACCGAAGACCTTAAGAAACTTATAGCGAAAAAGAATGCTGCAAAGACCAGACACAAGTCGGATCCTACAAATGAAATGATTCGGGAAAAGTACAGGATCCTACGTAATCAATGCAACAAGATGTGTAGAGACTTACGACGACGTCATATCCATAAATCTGTTCAAAACGAAGATCCAAGCCATGTTTGGAAATTCCTAAGGTCTCTTGGAGTTGGGAAATTACATTCAAGCTCGATTCAAAATGATATAGATTTAAATTTGCTTAATCAGCACTTTTCTTCTGCTTCTTGCACCGATAATGTTGCAAAGTCATCTACAACTCAACTTTTAACGTTACCCACTCCTGACTATCCTCCATTTGTATTTAGGCAATTTGCACATTGTGATGTTAGGAGAAACATACTCTCGGAAGTGATGATATCAGTCGTAAAATGATTACTCCCTTACTTGATATTATTCCCTTACTTGATATATTAACACCTATTATTACCTTTATCCTAAATTTTTCTATATCCACATACTCCTTCCCTTTCCAAAGGAAATTTTCCCAAATCATTCCTTTGCCCAAAAAAAAGCTAATACTTCGAGTTATTCCAAGTATCGTCCCATTTCAATTCTTCCTTTTCTTTTCAAAGTCCTAGAACGTCTTGTCCAACAACAATTAAATTCATTTTGCACAAGAAATTATATCTTCAATTCAAATCAATCCGGAAATAGGCCGGGACACAGTATGACTACAGCATTATTAAAAATCACTGACTACATACGTTTCGGAATGGATAACCACGAAGTCACAGTGATGGTGTTGCTGGATTTCAGCAATATCTTCAATGATGTAAATCATGATAAACTTGGTGTACTGCGTTCTCTTAACATATCTCCAACTGCAATTGCCTGGTTTCGTAGTTTCTTATATGGACGTCGCCAACGTGTTCAGGTACAAGACGGAATGTCTTCGTGGCTTGATACAATTGCTGGCGTTCCACAAGGTGGCGTGTTATCTCCTCTCTTATTTGTACTCTTCATAAATTCTATTACTTCCAGAATATCTTCTCTCTACCACTTGTATGCTGATAATCTCCAGATATATCTACAAACAACTGTAGAGGATCTGCCAATAGCTATTTGTGATATAAACAGGGACCTAGCGTGTATTCTTGACTGGAGTCGATCTTATGGATTAACTGTTAATACGATAAAATCCCAAGCTATTATTATTGGTAGTTCAAGAATAATCTCCAAATTAAATAAAACTCAGTTAAACCCTATAACATTTAAAGGTGTTCAAATTTATTATAAGGATGTAGTGAAAAACTTGGGAATCTTGATATATTCTAACCTTTCTTGGTCTCCTCAAATCAACGCAGTGTCTCGTAAAATGTATTCAGCTTATGGTTTACTCCGAAGAATGAATTACTTCTTACCCATCTCCACCAAAATTATGCTTGCCCAATCTTTACTGCTCCCCATTCTCGATTATGCTTACATAAGCTATCTAGACATTACCGAAGAGCAACTTAACAAACTTGAGCGACTCCAAAATCTATGTATAAGGTTCATATTTGGACTTCGTAAATATGACCATGTATCAGAATACCGCACTAAGCTCAAGTGGCTTCCAATCCGTCTTTGTCTGAATACTCATATCCTTTCTGCTCTCTACTGCGTTTTATTTAATATATCAAGTCCTCCCTACCTTAAAGAACGTTTCCAATTTCTCAGCTCCTCCCACAAACTTTCCCTTCGATCCTTAGAATACCTTTCGCTTCTATGTCCCTTGCACTCTTCTACATTTTACAGTAAATCTTTTTCAGTTCTTGAAGTTAAACTTTGGAATTCCTTACCATCAACTATAAAACGTGCTCAAACATTAGAAGCTCCTTTAAAAACCAAATTAAAAACATTATCTTTCCTTCTATTTCATCCCTCCTCCTTTTATCTATTCCTGTCGTTTTATGTTCCCTAGCCTTTCAATTAAGTAAATTCCGGCATGTTAATTAAATTTCTTTTATATTTATAGATAATAATATTATTTATAGCGCACTCTACCCATTGCTTAACTTTTCACTTATTTTATTTCCTATTTAGGTTGTCTGGAAGAAATTGCTGCATAGCAATAAGACCGCCTTTTGTTTTTCTCTTTGTATGTTTCTTGCTGTGTTGTTTTTTTAGTGTTCAATAAAGGGTATTGTATTGTATTGTATTGTATAACCCATAAATATTTACCTTAGTGAAAAAAGTATAAACCATAAAGTATAACCAATGTCATCGATAGATGACGTTCTGCAAATTATTTATTAAATTTTAAATAAGTAGGTTTGTTCATAATTTTTCCTTAACCGCCGAGTACCTACAACACGGTGAATCAAATTTTAAAAGAGCTGTTAACAATTTTTTTTTGTTTTCGGGGAGTATCATAGAAGCTTGGCAGTAGGTATATAATACTTCCCTTTTGTAGTTCCAAAAAAGTTTTAAAATTGACATTGTCGTGAAATTGAAAAATTACGTTACACGATTTTGAGTAGTTTTTATGTTATTTCTACCCGATCTTTTCTAAATAATATATATTTTACTGTAATAATAAACGAACTACTATAATTTTATATATGTATTTTCAAGCACCATAAGGTTTAATTATAAGCGAAATATGAAATACACATAATATGTAAATAATTACTTTGCTTGCTGCTTTCAAACCAATGTTTGTATTGGACCAGCAAATATAAGTTTCCTACTTTTATCCGATAACCGTTACACCATTTTAAAGTCCACTGCTGAAAATAGGTCTCCCCATTGATAGACACATATTTTTGACATAGTTTTCACAATCTATCATACAAGTTTTACCCGATTACGCAACCGAAGACGCAGGTTATATATTACAATATGCAGCCAATACAATATGGTCCATGGCTGAGTATAAGCATTCAACGAAACGTAAATATAAAAAGGCATTCTCATACTGCTTGTAGCGGGGAAGAGTCCATAGTGCCGTCCTGACGCATTTGTTATCTTTACTTTAAAATTTAGAATTAGTAATAAAGTGCATATTATTGATTTATGTTTTCATTTTCGAAGTTAATAGGTACTTAAATTTAAAAAAAATCTTATTTTATATCAGAAGTTTTTTTTTAAATTTTGTTTGCAAATAGCGTTTATAATATTTCATTTATATTGGTCATAGTTATAACAAACGAACAGAGTAAAATTTGATTTGCCGTAAAGTTAGTTTTGCTATTTACCGACAGATGTCACTGTTCGCTGTGTATCTACTATATACTCTTTATATACTGAGTCATAGATATTATACTATACTGAGTGACTAACTCAACAACCAGCGCACAAGCTCAACCTAAACCGCTTCAAGTAGAAATCTAAAATTTGGACAGTAGCTACCTTTTATGACATAGAAATCCGCTATGAAATAACTTTGGAAAATTCAATCACTAAGAGAGAGAGAGAGACTTTAAAAAATTATTTTACAGGGCGACTGACTCGACACTTACTGAGAGAAAATAAACTGCAATTCAGCATTTTTAGAGAAAGGGACAGATAATGTTCAATTTGAAGGGAGAAAAAATATTTAATGCCTTAAAGTTATCAAATAATAAAATTTGCATCTTACGGTTTTAAAACAAGGGTGTAAATTTTGTGGATGTCTACTTAATAAAAGGAAGTTATTGTCCCAATGCGTGAAATTGGGACAATAACTTCCTTTTATTAAGTAGACATCCACAAAGAAAGAATTTTTGGAAAATTCAAATCCTTAGATAGTAAAAAAAGGTTTGTAAGAATCGTTTTTTACGGGGTGATTTCAGATTTGTATAGGGAAAATTTATTAATTATTTTTGTAACATTAGTACTGTGGCGGCGCTGTCGTCGCGCCACAAGCGAAACACATTAAAAGCCTAAATCGCGCTATCAAAGTTCCGAATCATAAACAGTATATTTAGAACAACTCCGAACTATCACATGGAGTGTTGGCCGCTCCCCTGGCAGAACACCTTGCCCGGCGGGAGATCTCCCCTTTTCCTTCCACGGCCACAGTGGGATAATAATACGGGTAATAATACGGAGGGAAAACTCTAGGATTAAAATAATGCAATTAGTTTCGTTTTTTCATTTTCGTAATAAGTCACCTTAAAGTGTTAAAACCAGGTTGCGTGGTTTGCGTGGAAAAATGCATGGTTTGCGTTTTTAGTTGCAAGGTGGCGGGTAAATTATGATAATTATAAATAATACTTATTATAGAACTCTACAAAAATCTGCCCCTATTGATCATTATTCATTATATACAAAATATTAAAAATTGTCTATTTATCAGTGTGTCTGAGTTAGTAATCCGTCAAAAATATAGTGAGATCAGATACAGATAAAACGGCTTTACGTGCTTTCTGACGCATAGGGATGAACGTGCTGAAGCTCGACGGCCAGGTGTTTGCTGTTACAAATCGCCCGTGCTCTCTGTAACAAAGATTTGCCCACGGTAGCTAACTGTGAAGGATAGTGGTGAGATTCACCGTTTAAATATCGGTTTGTATGGGTCTTTATTCTATACACAATGTGACTTATGGTGCTGTTAGGATTTCGAATGACTAACACATCTAAGCAAGCTAAGGAATTATTTGCCTCTAACTCCATATAAATAATTCCTTAGCTTTCCTAGATGTGTTAGTCATCCGAAAGTCTTTGTTACGGAGAGCACGAGGGATCTGTGACAGCAAACACCTGGCCACCGAGTTACAGTACATCAAGCAGGTTATGCACGACAACAAGCTTCAGGTCCCGTGCCTACGTCACAGTGACCGAGTGAAGCCGGCCACAGTAGAGCGTATGCATGCTGTACTACCATAAGGGTGTCACAGACAAGATTGGCTACATCTTGAAGCGAGCTTCTGTTAGAACATTCCACAAGCAGCCGAGCAAGATTAGTCAGTTCTTACCATCCGTCAAGTGTCATATTCCTATACAAGATGCAGGAGTGTACAAGCGTGATTGTGAATGTGGTCTCTGTTATATAGGGCAAACAAAAAGAGATCAATTAGAACCCTCGTAAAAGAACATTTAGCTGATGCGAAGCATCAACGTTCCGGGAAATCTGCAGTTTTTGTATCATATCCTAGACGGCCCCAACTATTACATCAGATTTAACAGACCACAAATCCTCGCGAAAGAACATCGATTCCTACCAAGGATGATACGTAAGGGTATTGAATTTAAAAAACATCCTAATTTCAATAGAGAAGAAGGCTGGGTACTACCTCCTGCTTGGGGCCCTATAATCAATAAAATTTAAACTAAACCCAAGCATACCACTGCAAGACTTCAAGACGCAGTCAGTTCATTTTGCATAAATCGGACCATAAACAATAATTAAAAAAGCTGAAGTTACTCCTGGTTCAACAATGACATCGGGACGTCAGTCACCACAGACCCCCGTGACCATGGGTGCTGGAAAGCACCCGAAACGTCGGGAATTAAAAATAATAATTAAACGTGACAAAATCCGTAAAAGTAGTTTTAATCAATGTGTAGTGTTCGCGTAAATTTAAAAAATCATTATAATATAATTGTTAATATATGCATGCACACATAAAAATACACATACACACATTACAAACAAAATTTAAAATGAAATTGATGAAAATAATAAAACACGAGGAATTTTGTATATCGTTCTTAAACGCAATTATGATTACTGCAGTTGCAATATATTGGGCTGTCACGCATACTTCCGGAAATCCGGCCATATGTTGATTTATCACCGATTCTGCCATTTTGGAAGTATGAATGTATATGAATACGAGTTAATTAACACGGCTACATAATTTCGCAAGGCTATGTGCGTTTACTCGGCAGATAAAACAATAAATAACAGCGAACATTACGCCTGTTTTTTAAATAATTTATACGTAAATGAACATTTTTGTGCACGTGTTTATTGAATCATATAAATTTTCTACTTTTTACAGTCTCTTAAAACTCAATTACTTTCTGTTATAAATAAAAAGTAACCAAATAGAATGTGAAACTAGGACTTTATAGAAAATGCTATTCTCGTACATTTTCTATAAAAATACCGTCCCATTAACAGTTGATTATTTTACGTCTGGTAAAATATAGTATAGATAGTTAAATTACCATCTATCGGAAGTTCATAAGACTTTTCCCTAACTACCTGGTATTTCATTCATTCATTCAGCCCTTCACAGGTCAATGCTGAACATAAACCTCCCAAAAGAATGCCACAAAGCACGGTCCTGAGCTACCTTCATCCATCGAATTCCTGCATGTCTAACCAGGTAACTCCAATTAGTAGGGAGCCACCTCACACTTGGCCTACTGGTACAAGGCTGCCATCGAGAACCATGCTTCCCCATCGATTGTCGATTCTTCGAGCTATATGGCCGCCCCATTGCCACTTCAGCTCACTAATCTGTTAGACTATGTCGGTTACTCTGGTTCTACTGCAGATATCCTCATTTCTAGTTTATCACACAGAGAAACTCCGAGAACAGCCCTCTCTATAGCTCGCTGATCGACCTCGAGCTTCCTTATGCGGCCAGCAAAGAAAGACTACGTCTTTTCAAGTTTTGAGGTGTACCTGACCAGAAGATGTGTCCTAATGTCCTGAACGTTGTCCAGACGAGTTGAATTCGTCGATTGACCTCTGGGTCGAAGTTGGACTTACCTAATCGGACTATTTATTCCAGATAAACATATTTGTCAACAACTTCGAGCTTAGTGCTCCCAAAAACTACCGGCATAGGTGTGACATGGACGTTACACATGATGTTTGTTTTATCCATGTTCATCTTAATACCTATATGTTGCGAGGCACTATTGAGGTCATTGAGCATAGTGCTTAGGTCCTCCAGCGATTCTGCCATAAGAACTATATCGTCGGCAAATCGAAAGTGTTCCGGTATTTCATATAATATATAAATAAATATACTTAAAGATGAGATAGAAATCACCACATATATACGTACAACTATAAATAAATTTAATGCTTTATTAAATACCTACATTGATATTATACCAGCACAAAAAGAAAAATATTGGCTTTGATTTATATTTTGAAAACTAATGGTGTAATCAAATTCTCTAATTACCTTTTGTTTTATTATTTATTTTATTGTTTTATTTATTATGTAATTATTTACAAAGACAAGATTTATATTTTTTAAGATACCTTGCGAAAATGGAGCCCCTTTATACTGGAAAGAGGCATTCCATCTTAGTTCTCACGGGTGACAACGCATCTGCATATTGATTCGTAACCGAGGATAGATGTAGATGTCTATGGGTCACAGCAACCACTTATCATCAGGTGGTCTATGTGCTCGTTTGTCACCCTATCCTATTTAAAAAAAAATGGGGCCATAGGCGGCATGTTTGGCTCTAACAGCCCCAGGCGACAGTAACCCATGGTACCCCACTGTACCACTAATAACTGCTTTTCCAAATGCCAACCTCATCTAAAAGTGGTGACTGCTGGTTAATGAATGCCACTGTACGTTTCACTAGGAGTTATCTTCCGCGTGCGACCTCTCTGTGGAATAGTTTATCACTGGCGATTTTTCCGGACCGATACGACCTGGGGACCTTCAAGAAAAGAGCTTACTGCTTTCTAAAGGGCCGGCAACGCACTTGCAATTCCTCTGGTGTTGCGGATGTTCATGGGCGGCGGTAGTCACTTAACATCAGGTGAACCATATGCTTGTTTGCCCCCTCTTCTATAAAAAAATAAGCCTCCGACGGCCGAATGGTGGCAGTTCTCTTCACAACATCATCATCATTACAGTCCTCCACAAATCTACTGCAGAACAAATACTTTCACTAAGCCCTAACGAAAAACACAGTTATGAGCCACCTGCATCCATCGACTTCCTGCAGGACCGTACATGTCTTGTCAGGTCATTTACCAGGTCACCCTACTGGGCAGGTGGCCTGTATTCCACTTGGCGGTTCTACAATTCTTCACTTCTCTTCTTAAAATGACATATAGTTCTGTATCGAGGAAAACACTATTCCTATTCCCCTCCGGTCCGCCAGTGTTGCTTCTTTGCACGGATGTGTAAAAAAATAAAGTAACTGCTTGTTGATCTACATCCAAAATAGACTGCTGGAAACAAACCTTCTCTTCTTTCTGAGATGTGTTTTGGAACAGCAAAAAGTGCACCTCGCTGACCCAATACATATTGACTGACTTCATAACATGTTCTAGATATGATTTACTTTTTCAGGTGGGCAAGTTTCATTACAGTCTTTCGTCTATTAGTATAACTAAGTGAAATAAAAATGTAAAGTGACAGCATATATACGTCCCAAAGCTGAACGCATGCTTCCTGTTTTTTTCTGAGAAGCATAGCTTTAACTTATTCGTGTTTGTAGCTTAGTTGACTAGATTTTTTGACCATCAGAAGCCATACGCGTGATAGAAATTGATCGAACGACAATCGTGAGAAATAACTCTGATGAATTAGATTTACTAATAATTAATCTTATTATATACAAAAACGAAACTTTGTGTCATATTTCTTTGGTACAAGTAACTGAACAGCTTTGTTTTTAAAGAGATATTTTCTTCGCGTTATTTTTAAGAAGATGGTCAATAGCTTTTACAAATTCTTCTTAAGTTGCAATCAACCTTAAATCTGCTTCAAAGATACGAGAAAAATTGTTTAAAAATGTAATCTTTGACCCTTGTTATCTTTTATAGATTAAGGAATTATAAGAATTTGTAAATTCTTCTTTTATCTTTATATTTTTGTGAATATTAATTGAACGTTCTATTCCCGTATTTTAAAGTAATCTATGGGTTACAAATGATATATTCTCTTTCGTTTGTTATATTTCCATATAAATTATTCACTCGTTTATTTACCTTGTTTTGTTAAATGATCGAGCTTTTTACTTGAAACAGGGGATTTACCTTAGTCATCGTAGGCAACTACGCATCTGCACTCTGAATTTTGATAGTGGATGGATGTAGATGTCTATGTGCCACAGCATCCACTTACCATCAGGTGGACGGTGTGCGTTTAGCGTACGTTTGTCACCCTATTTCAATAAAAAAATACGCTTACGTCCTCTCGAGTGGAGAATAATCACGCACGCATGAAATATTAGTTTGAAATAGCACCAAAAAATTGCTGTATTTCATATTATGTTGGGTGACTTGAACCGGAGACCCTTTTTACTGGTAACGAAGTATTCCATTTTAATCCTCATTGGTTACAACTCGAGAATCAAAATGCAGATATCTTTATTTTTTTTTTTGTTAGTACATAGTACATGTATATAGTAAAGCAAATTATCTTGGTAGAATTGAAGAAGAAAAGGTTAAACGTAAGTGCATTTTGTAATAGATCAAAACAGGTGTGATAAATAAATTGTGTCGTTAAACGTGCCATAAAACTTTTATATCTTTTTACTCTACCGAGTATGAACGTGTCTTGCCGTGCAGTATCTTACCTTGAAAATTCTCTTTTTGTGGACTAACATACACAAAGTTTTAAATTAATTTTGAAGAAAAGTAATTGATTCTTCACAATTTCCACATTGATGGTTTCCTACTATACAGTACTATTATTTTTCTGTAACTAGTGCAGTGGTGCAAGAATATATCTATCGTCTGGAGTATCAGCGAGAAAGTAACAGTTAAAACAAATATTTCAGTTTTTATATTCAGATTTGTGAAAACAAATATTTCAGTTTTTATATTCACGACACTCAAATTCACTTTGACAAATACGACGTCTGTTTTCAAGATTTCCCTTCCCACTTCTTTTCAGTTACACGAAGAGGGGCGGACGGTGTCACCAGTAGTAATCAATTTACCAATACGTAAGTGCCCTAAGAGGCAGGCAGGCAGCACAGGGAAACAAACCATTCTGGTTTGTGCTTGTTGTTTTAAGGACAGTACCGTCTTCTTAAAAAAAAAGCTAGAAAATAAAAACTGCGCTTGCCAACCTGCCTGCAAAACGTGGGGGGGTTTTGTGGCTTGTTTTTGGCGTTTTTCATTTTGCTTGTGGTAGTATACAAACATTGTATATGATTTGTCTTTCTCTTATTTACGCTTACGATCGCCATTTTGTCAATCTTTGGAAAGGTCTTGTTGAGCAGTGAACGTTGATAGCTTGATAGGCTGTAACGAATGAATGAGCATGAAATGCGTACACTGCTGTGTTCCGGTCTGAAGGGTATAGAGGACCAGTATAACTACATGCTGCGAGTTGTTCCATCTTAGTCCTCCAAAGCGACAACGTATATTTAGACGTCTTTATTTGAAGGTAGTTGCAAATGTACACAACCCATGGGGTTGCAGTTGCAGAAGCCACTTACAATCAGGCGGACAATAAGTTATCATCTTGAGAAAACCTGCATCACGGAGAAACAAAAACAAATATTTCAAAGACTTGATGTATTACTAAAGTTTTTTGGCGACACTTGAAGTTTATGACTAAGAAATAGCTTGAAAATGTGATATTTTGTTTAATGTTTTATTATTCTTTAATGTGATGTTAATGTTTTAATTAATACCGTGATTTTATTTCACGTAAAACTCAATTGTATAATGACATTATTGGCAATAAAGGTTTTGGGCAATAAATGGAAATGTTGCGGGGGGCGCAAGAGTAAGAACAGACCTTTTTAGTCGGTTTCCATATCTTTTCCGAGTAAGATTCTCCTTGTAAAGTTTACTCTGTAATTTAGAAGTACGTCGTCGCAATTTGTTTTTAATTTAAGTGACAAACTAAAACACAGTCCACCCGACACAAATGACCACTTCAGTCCATGTACACCTGCAGCCGATTTCAAATAAAAAAGGTTACAGATGCTTTGTCACCTATTAAGACTAAGATGGAAAGCCACACAGTCACTATTATACTCTGTACACTTAGTAGTGTGCAGAAATAAGGAGGTACCTACACAGATGGTCTAGTAAGCGGAACAAGAGACCCACCAAATAGAGTACTAAACTTTAGAAGTAAAATGAGAAATTCAAAACCTAATACAATTTTTTTAAGGAAACAGCTTCAAATTTTTCGGATAAAGCTGCTAGTAAAGTTTTATCACAATCGGTTCAGCCATTTTGAAGATAAGCGAGGACAGCGAGACAAAAATTTTAAAAACGGTAAAATTTTAAAAATAGAAGCCAGTTATTTCCATGTTACAGACAGACACTTACATTTTATTTATATATATGTAGGTTTAAAAATTTGAATTTTCAAGAATACGATTATGGCGGCATCTATGGGGTCCTCTATGAACCATCGACTGGACAAAACAAATATATCGTGGTAATATTACCTCAATTGGTCATCTACCACCAAATGTTTTCCGTCCTTTCCAGTAGGTGGCGCAATGGGTTTCATAGGAAGGTACTTTTACGGTGAATACATAAAAAATATTAAAAAAATGACCACAAGGCTAACCCTACCGCGTCCAGATTTTTACATTTTCTTTTTTTGGCGCCAAACCAACTTTATATTGTGAATTCAGTCGTATTGGTCCATAATTGCAGAATTTGTTACCAACATGACTGCAGCGCCACCTATCGGATCATAGCGTAGATATAAACCACCGTCTCGATAAAACAAAATATACTGTGTCAATACGACCTCAATCAGTCGATTCGTTCAGAAGTGACACGATCAATAACAGACGTGCGGAATCCGTAAGTTGCAGTAACTTTGGGTGAGCCTAGCTCAAAGAAAAGAAAAACGACAGGAAAAAAGGTTCTCGAGCAGCCGTTCTCCAGATGAACCAATGACCTAGAGAAGAGATGTAGAAAGTACATGGATGCGGGAAGCTCATATGGCATATGAGCACTATATCAACTATCAACATTACCAACCACCAAACAATACAAACATAAAAATTAGCGATATTTCTGAAGAACATATTTTCTAGAGAACTAAATCAATAAAAGCAGACAGGCTATCTATTAGAACGCGAACTCGGTGCCCGGAAACTTTTCTGTACTAGCGGACTTCCAGTAGATGTTACAGCAAAAATGTTACAGAACTTTTGTCGTGGAAAGTACGCGTCGGAAAGATTATTTGTTTAACAATTCTATAACGTACATAAATGTTATGAAATATATAATAGTTTGCCGTAGAATTAGTATTGTTGTAAGAAATGTGTATAACATATGAAGTATGGCCATAAGTGCGACGGCTGTTCATGATATATTCCAGGGTTCGGATCTCAAATCGGGCTTCAATATGTAAGTAAAGGGGTTTTTCTATCAAGAAATCCTCAGTTGCAGCGCGGAGTCAAGGGTTGGCGGTGATTAATTCACATGCCTCGAAAAGCACGTAAAGCCGTTGGTTTGCGCATGATGTCTCCGGTCGTATCGGATTGCTTTCCCATCGGACTATGAGATTAATTCAATAGAGATTGCACTAATGCTTGCACACACACTCGTGCACTATAATCCTGGTCTGAGCAGATGGCTAGTCTAAGACTAACCACCGTGATCAAAATTCGCTCTGGAGTACATTATATTTATAGAAATATTTTAATTATGACATATATTCTCGTCATTCTTGCAAACAATAGCGTACATAATATGCATCTGAGACATGGTTTTTCTTTGCTGGCCGTATGAGGTAGCTAGTCGATCTATAAAGCAAGGCTACACTCTTAGAAACTTTTCATGATATACTTTGTAATGAGGATATCCGCAATAGAACTACTGTCAATGATACTACTGATTCGTCGGCCTACAACGTATCTGTAAGTTGAAGTTAGTAGTAGTTGAGACGACCATATAGTTTAAAGAAATGAAAACCGATGGAGAAAAGAAAGAAAGATTCCCGAGTGCTAGCTTCGTATGGGTAAGCGAATTATATAAGATAACCCTCCCCTATGTGGAGTGACGACCTGTTATATAAGAGATACAGGAAGTCGACGGTCGCTGGTAGCTCATTCATTCCTTACAGCCTTGATGGGCTGTAAACTCCTGCTGAACATACGCGTCCCCATAAATTGCCTCATAAGGGGGTACTTATAATAGTTTCCATGTTAACAGGCGGGTTTACAGCCGCTGTTTTTAATTTTCTGTTTTGTATTGGATTGTCTCACTCTGTCGCCTCTTACGAAACCCACGGGAAAATATAAGTTGATGGATGTTCTAACACTGCCACTACACGGTATGCAGGTAGCTCAAAACCGTATCATAATGATGAGGATAACGATGATATAGAAAAATTTACCCATGATAGAACTACGCTGCGGCTATAATAGTGTTGCAGCACGAATTGGTTGACTTGGTTGGGTTGGGAGAAACGAAATGCTCTTATTAAATTTCAGCGCATAATTTTCGTTTAGTTAGTGTAGAGAATCGAATAACCTTTATATTGGTAACAAGGCTTTTCAACTTAATTATGACATGTTAGAATTCATTTTTCATTGTGATTCTCAATCGATGATCCCTAGGGCAAACTAAAAGGTTTGCGCTCCTAGCCTAAATAAATATTTGAATTTCGAATGTTACATTTTGTAAAATTACAATAATTTTTAGGATCGTTCGCGTGTCAATTATCACAAGTGAGAGTTCGTCATCCATAGCAATATAAAGCAGCATAAATCTTGATAAACTCAGAACGGTTGTAAAAGTTGTCTACGAAAAATTTTTAAATAATTTTTTTTTTGAATTTCATTACCAGTATTCATCTCGTGACAAGCAATGAAATAATCTAAGCAATATTTATTACATTGAATGTGTTCTCTTGAAATTAATTATAAAACTTTTTGGAAGTTGCTTTTTAGACAAATTTTAAGTAAACATGAAACTTATAATTTTGAATATTCATGAAAATGTACTCGTAAATCCTAAATATTCTTTGTTCGGGACGCAGCAAGGATACGGTGAATATTCATGAGCCAGGTGAATGATTTAATTAGGAAATCACAATACGGAGTGGAATGTTGAGCGATATAGCTGGATATTTTGAACGTATTCGTTACTTTTGCAGAAATCCATAACTACGTTATTATTCTACGGAGGTTAATATTTGAAATAAAAAAATGACAATCACGTGGCTTAGTAGTCAGGCTAATGAGTCGTTAAGACTGTGTTTAATTCTAGAATGAGTAAACAATATGCAAAACGAAAATTTTCAGGTTACCTGTTACTTTTAACCTTATCGCATGACCTCAAATCGAACGCGGCGCGGTGCGTTGCAATGCGATGCAATAAATTGGAACGACCAATGGTAAAGTCGGATTAGTCGAAGTGGTTAGCGGCTACACTTGTTGTACGTGGCCGCGGTGCTACCACCACTGCCACGTAGGTATAATTTACGCAAATAGGAAACATTTAGTAAATTAATAATATTTAATTAAGTGAGCCTTTAAAGCCAAAAAGGCTTTAATCACTATGTTTCAAAACATACACATAAACACAAACACTGTTTATTTTTATAGAATAAGGGTGTCAAAGGTACAGGTACAGGTCACAGTTCACCTGATGGTAAGTGGTCACAAGGTGCAGGTTCGGCCGCACATGGAATACTGTTCCCATCTCTGGGCTGGGGCTCCCCAGTACCAGCTCCTTCCACTTGACCGCATCCAGCGCAGAGCGGCTCGAATCGTCGACGCGAATCTGTGTGAATTCACTGGCACTGCGAAGAGATGTTGCATCTCTTTGCATTCTCTTTCGCATATACCATGGAGAGTGCTCTGAGGAATTGTTTGGATTAATCCCAGCCGTCAAATTTCAAAAACGCACTACGCGGCAAACGTCCCGATACTATCCACACCATCTGGATGCTTGGTGGTCCACCACTGTAGTTTCACGAGGAGTTTTCTTCCGCGTACGGAATACCATTCCGCGTGTGGAATAGTTTACCACCAGCGATTTTTCCGGACCGATACGACCTGGGGACCTTCAAGAAAAGAGCGTACTCTTTTCTAAAGGGCCGGCAACGCACCTGCAATTCCCCTGGTGTTGCGGTTGATCATGGGCGGCGGTAATCACTTAACATCAGGTGAGCCGCATGCTCGTTTGCCCCCTCTTCTATAAAAAAGTGGATGCTGTGGTCCATTTACATCTACATCTAACCTCGATTAAGGATCAAAATGCTTCGGCTCTCTACACTCACCATAATATGTAACACAGCAGAATTACGCTGCTTTTTACAATGGTATTCCGTAAGAGCCTGGTCCTTTGTTCTTAGCTCTACCACACATAAAATTAACTACGTAATAACCCACTATTACCAGTTATTTTGGTAGCTTCGTTTTTCGGTACGATGGCATACCTATTTCTAACGAAATCTAACTGAAATTGCAAACCTCGTTCAAATCGCGCGTCAATGTCCGAACCAACTGATCGCGTTCGTTCCGCATCATGGAACATTTCCGTATTCTCTGCTTCGCACCTTATTACGTACTTCACTTTGCATGCATTTGGTCACATAGGAACACTCCAAGCAGCTGCAGCTGTTTGATATTTTTACTTCGCTCCGCGCGGCTTTGAGTCCACTTAGAACAGTATGTATGTATCTACCCGTACTTGTGACATTACAATGTGTTCTGCATAGTTATTCTTTCTTATAATATTTGTAAAAAGTTACTGTATTTAGTAATACCATCATTGTCATCATCATCATCATTATAAAAAGCGAATTTCCTCAGTTTATAAATTCACCTTGCATATAATTTGATCAAAGAAATCTGATAAATATAGCACAGGCATTACGATAAATCTTTCTCAATTTCCGCAACGGATATAACTTTTTTGAAACGCAGCGTTTGATTGATGACATCTAGATTACCATTTAATGAGAAAAAATAATTCAATTTTTATTATTTTATTTGCATTACATCAAATAAAACATTTATAATTTTTGTATGTTTCGTTGTATTTATCCTTGACGCAGTGGCCGAGCGTCAAAGACATAAGGCAAGATCCCTCCCTGAGTCATCATAACTGTTGGTAAACGTAACGTGTTTATTGATAAATCATGAAGGTTTCACATTTCATCTTCATTACAGCTTTAAGTTGTAAAGCACCCAAAACGTTTACTAACTGATTTGCTACGTACTCGGTAAAAGTATAAAAAAATATTTCGGAAACATGTGAAGCTCGCCAACATGCACTGAGGCTGCACGGCGGACACTTCCTTACCCTAAAAGCCTCTCAGAGGTGAGAGGAGGCTTGTGCCTAACAGTGGGAAACGTATGAAGACTGTTATATGTGCGTTATAGAGCAAAGTTACATTTTATCTACTCACTGTAAACAATCCTGGGTAAGTGTTCCCCTCCCCCCACTCCCCCATGGCACAACAAAGATTACGCTGAATCACGGTTTTTTTTGCAGCTTTAAAAAAAACACGGTACTTGAAAAGTATGAAGTGTGAGGGAGAGTGGATAAAATATAACTTCGCTCTATAACGTACATAATTATGGCGATAGATATTAAGTACTCCATTAATTTTGACAATTTTTTCATAAATTCCATCAAAAATTCTTGAAATAGTTGTCATTTCATGTCGCGCGGTTCAGGCGAGTGATATACGCGGGTGTAACCGCGGGAAGCAGCTAGTGACTTATAAAAGCATTTTCGTATCACCCAAAAAAAGTGTGATTTATCACTCAATTAGTCACGATTTATTACGATTATTTTAGGACTAAATGTAATGCTGAAAGGTCATTAACATGTACTTCTAGAATTTTTTTATAAATTTTGTTATAAATTAAAATTATTGACAATTAGCGTATTTTTATAGTCTCCAATAAATACCTCTGTCTTTTTTGTGACCATAGGCGCCGCAAAACATTCGTAACGGGGGGCATTTAAAAATACGAAAAACGCGATAATATCCGTCACAGTGAGTTTTAATCAATGTGTTGTATTCACATAAAATAAAATATGTAATATAGTATGTAAAGGAAAATATATTATACAAAATGACGTTATTTAAATACAATAAACGAAAGCTCCGTCGTTACTAGTTTCGGTATTTGAATATAGTTAATTCTGTTCTTATTAATTTCCGTATTGATATCCAAATTAAAAAGGTAAAAGTTTTAATCAACTTAAATATTTTATTATTCAATAAAAAAATAAACATGCTTTAATTTTTATAACAACGGCCACGTCGTGGCAAAACGTTGCTTTCTTCACTTTAAAGACCATTTTGAAAGACAGTGAATTGACCCCTCGTGAAAAGTGTTGTATTTACATCGTGTGCAAAAGCTACTACAAAATAAATTTTCAGTGGGTAAACTGAATGTATGTGATTGATTTATTGTGTACGATAGTAAAACTCTTTATAGAGCTGTTGGTATTATTTATTATGTTTAACGTAGCACCACCCTGTTTAGGTACTTAATAACAATGTGTAATATGTACATACATATTGCAGTGTGTGCATTTTGCACAATAATCTTCTATATAGTATCATTACACTGGTAAGGAAATGAAGTGTGAGTTAGCCGCAAAGCGCATGAAGTAGAGTTGATGCGGTGTAAATGAGAGCACTCCGGAAAATAAGTGGTGAGAAATAAGTCTCGCGTTGACCGTATTAAAGATGTAAAAAACGGCATCAAGTAATGGTTTAAGTTTGTTAGAAGTAAAGTGCACATTTAAAAATGAGTTATATAAATTACCTACAGGATGATTAAGTAATATTAAAAGCAAAATGGGAATTCTTCCTTATTTTAAGGGATATTAAAGTGTGAGCGGGAATTAAAACATGTCTTAATACTATTTTTAAGGCTTTAAAATTGCATTTTTAATTTTAAAAATCAAGTTTTTACTAGCTCTATGTAATAAAATTTCTTTAGAACAATAAAGTCATCCGCTTCGCTTGGGCGTGTATAAGTCCAGCGATATGATAATAGTACAACTATAAGCGTCTTATGTTCTATTCTACGACATAATCGCCAATCAACCGTTCAAGCTTCAAGCCTGATGGAAGTTAAAACATCGAAACAAAAATATCATACGTACGTTCACATTCACATTAATAATGGCATAGTAAGATTATTTCATAACTAACGTACCTAGTCTTACAACATTAGTTAATATGAACTTCAGTAGTAGGTCAAGATTATTGTATCCACAGAATTTCTACCGTGTAGTCACCATATTGGCGACCATGGTAACGGCGGGGCAGGGGGGTGCTAAGAATCTCCGGTGGAGGTTCGGTTGCCACCTACGGCGACTCGACCTGGCAACATTTAACACACGCACTCTGAGGACTGACGAGAAGATACTGGAACTGGAAGAAGAGGTAGACAAGTTGCGCTGGAGTATTATAGGATTATCCGAGGTCCGAAGAGAGGGGGAGGACACGGTGATTCTCGAATCCGGCAACTTGTTCTATCACCGGGAGGGCGACCATTTGTCCCAAGGAGGTGTCGGATTTATCGTCCACAAGTCTCTCGTCAACAACGTTGTAAAGATTGGGAGTGTGTCGACGAGGGTCGCGTACCTGATACTCAGAATCACCAAACGATATTCGCTGAAGGTCATACAGGTTTACGCACCAACCTCGGCACATTCCGATGAGGAGGTGGAGGAAATGTATGAGGATATTTCCAAAGCCATGCATTCCTCCAAAACCCACTACACGGTGTTGATGGGAGACTTCAACGCAAAACTAGGCACAAGAGAAAACGGTGAGCTGAAGGTGGGGAAATTTGGAGTAGGACAACGGAAACGAAGGGGCCAGCAGCTGGCCGACTTTATGGAGAAAGAGGGACTTTTTATGATGAACTCTTTCTTCCAGAAGCGGCCCCACAGGAAGTGGACCTGGTCGGGCCCCGACGGTTTGACAAAAAATGAGATTGACTTCATTATGACGACCAGACGCCAACTGTTCAGTGATGTCTCAGTGATCGCAAGGGTGAAAACTGGCAGCGATCACCGAATGGTTAGAGGCACACTGAACCTAAACGTTAAGTTGGAGAGGTCTCGTCTAATGAAGTCAACGCTCCGTCCCCCTCGTGCTCTAATCCAAAATTCCGAAAACTTTCAGCTCGAGTTACACAACCGCTTTCAGTGCCTACAAGATTGCAATGCAGTGGACGATATGAATGACAAGCTCTTGGAAACTGTCCATACGGTCGGAACTAAGTTCTGCAAGACCCGCCGCAGAAGAACACAAAAACTCTCCGATCACACTCTTAATCTCATGGCTGTTAGACGGGAAATGAGGCTGCAATCGTCAACAGATTTGACAGCATACAGGCAACTGAACAGACAGATCTCCAAATGCATGCGGCGAGACTTACGCAACTTTAATACTGCTCGTATTAAAGAAGCGATCGAGCGGAACCAGGGCTCCAAAGTCTTTGCCAGAGATCTGTCTGCCCGTAAGAGCCAACTGTCAAGGCTGAAGACTGAGTGTGGCAACATCGTTTCCGGGACACCTGAGATTTTGAGTGAGATTGAGAGGTTCTATGGACAGCTGTACACATCATCGTTGGAGCCACACGCAAATGTGAGTAACGATCCAAGAGCCAGTCTTATCCGACACTATTCCGATGATATCCCGGACGTCAGTCTAAGCGAGATTAGAATGGCTCTCCAGCACCTTAAAAACGGCAGGGCCCCAGGCGAGGATGGAATTACAGCGGAGCTTCTGAAAGCGGGTGGAACACCGGTACTTGAAGTCCTTCAGAAGCTCTTCAATTCCGTCCTCCATGGTGGCACTACTCCAGAGGCGTGGAGCAGAAGTGCGGTGGTCTTGTTCTTTAAGAAAGGCGACAACGTTCTCTTGAAGAACTACAGACCGATTTCCCTACTGAGCCGCGTCTACGTGCTGTTTTCGAGAGTCATTACGAATCGTCTCGCACGCAGACTCGACGACTTCCAGCCTTCCGAACAAGCCGGTTTCCGAAAAGGCTTCAGTACCATAGACCACATACATACCCTGCGGCAGATTGTACAGAAGACTGACGAGTACAATTTGCCACTTTGCCTGGCGTATATGGACTATGAGAAAGCCTTTGATTCCGTCGAAATTTGGACGGTGCTGCAGTCCCTTCAGCGGTGCCAAGTTGACTGTCGGTATATCGAAGTGCTGAAGTGTTTGTACAGTAGGGCTACGATGGCTATCCGAGTACAGAAACAGAGCTCGAAACCTATCCAACTGCAGAGAGGTGTAAGACAGGGTGACGTTATATCCCCGAAACTCTTCACCGCTGCTTTGAAAGACGTTTCCAAGCTACTGGACTGGAAAGGATACGGTATTAACATCAATGGCGAGTACATCACTCACCTTCGACTTGCCGACGATATAGTTCTTATGGCAGAATCGCTGGAGGACTTAAGCACTATGCTCAATGACCTCAATAGTGCCTCCCAACGGATAGGTCTTAAGATGAACATGGACAAAACAAAGATCATGTTTAATGTCCATGTCACACCTATGCCGGTAGTTGTTGGGAGCACTATGCTCGAAGTTGTTGACGAGTACGTTTACCTGGGACAAATAGTCCGACTAGGTAAGTCCAACTTCGACCGAGAGGTCAATCGACGGATTCAACTCGGCTGGGCAGCGTTCGGGAAATTACGACACATCTTCTCGTCAGGTATACCTCAATCTCTGAAAACTAAAGTGTACAACCAGTGCGTGCCAGTGATGACTTACGGATCAGAGACGTGGTCCTTCACTGCTGGCCGTATGAGGACGCTCAAGGTCGCTCAGCGAGCTATGGAGAGGGCTATGCTCGGAGTTTCTCTGCGTGATAGACTCAGAAATGAGGATATCCGCAGTAAAACCAGAGTGACCGACATAGCCCAACGGATTAGTAAGCTGAAGTGGCAATGGGCCGGCCATATAGCTCGAAGAACCGATAACCGATGGGGAAGAAAGGTTCTCGAGTGGCAGCCTCGTACCGGTAGGCGTAGTGTAGGGCGACCCCCCACTAGATGGAGTGACGACCTGGTAAGATATGCAGGAAGTCGTTGGATGCAGGTGGCTCAGGACCGTGGTTTGTGGCATTACTTGGGGGAGGCCTATGTTCAGCAGTGGACTTGTGAAGGGCTGTGATGATGATGATGATGATGAGTTACCGTATAACAATATCCAAATATCCTATACCGTATTGTAGATGTCGTAAGAGGCGACAGAGAATAACAATCTAACAAATATAAAATAAAAATAAACTGCGGTTACCTACTGGCCAAGTGTAGCTACTATGGTAATTATGGGGAGGGGTATTTGCCATAATTGCCACCTTTGTCAATATATGGGGGAGGCCTATGTTCAGCAATGGACTTTTGATAGGCTGTTACAAATGAATGAATGAAAAATATATAATTATTCATATATATATAGGGTGGAATATCTAAAACTTTTATTCTGGTAGAGTATTTAATGAAGATCGTGCAGCCTATTTTTCAACTCATGAAAACATTCTCTCTATCGCCTTTTTGACACCTACGGAATATGATAGCGTGGTTAACTCTTTTACGTCACAAAATACGGAATACCGGGTAGGAATCGAAGTAGGAGAAGACATGCTGGATGTCGATGGATGCAGGTGGCTTAAAACCATATTTCGTGGCATTTCTTGGGATGGCCTATGTTCAGCAGTGAACTGGTGACGGACTGTAATTATAAAAAAGGTACTTAAAATATAAAATGTCGTTTCTTATTATACATTCCTTCTTTCTTTTTGATAATGAAATGTTTCAATGATGATCGATTAGTAGCTATTCTATTTCATATTATCATCTTAATATATAAAAATTCCGTGTCATGATGTACGTTGACGCTAATCTCTGAAATCAGTCAACTGATAGTAATGAAATTTTGTAAAAGCTTGTATTCGATTGATCCAACTTGAGATATAGATAGTTTTTATCGCGTTGATTTAATATTTTTGACAAAAAAATGACAAAGGGTCGTCGGTTAGGGCAGAACAATCTGCTTGGCCAGCTAGAATGGTATATGTGTATATCATTACAGGAATATTTTAAAAAGGTCGTTAACAAGTATTTGTGAAACACCAAGTTAAGCGATTAATGATCGCCGGTGAAACCCTTCTAGAGTTAAGTAATTAATGGTTATGGCCACAGTGTTACCCGGTGCTGGAAATAGAGTAACTTGTCTTATTACACTGGTCGCAGTTACTTATTGAACTTTATAAAAAATCAAATGGCTCTTAGCCTCTGATAATTCCTAGAATCTGAATTCACTTAATTCAAATCTGAAAATTATTGTATACGACTAAAATATAGGATAAAAAACTATATTTTAGCACTCACTCATATAATGATTTCTTAAATTTACGCGAACACTACACATTGAATAAAACTAAATTTACGGATTTTATCGCGTTTATTTCACTACTTTTACTTATTTTTAATTCCCGACGTTTCGGGTGCTTTACAGCAACCATGGTCACGGGGGGGACTGAGATGTTTGACGTCCCAATGTCATAGTTAGTCCGGCTACCTTCAGTTTTTGAATATTAATTTTTGGTCCGATTTACGCAAAACGAGCTTATAGTATCATGAAGTCTTGCAGTGGTATGCTTAGGTTTGGGTTTAATTTCGTTAATTATAGGATCCCAAGCAGGTGGCAGCACCCATCCATCTTCTCTATTGAAATTTGGATGTTTTTTAATTTCAATAGCCTCGCGTATCATCCTTGGTAGGAATCGGCGTTCTTTTGCGAGAATTTGTGGTTTATCAAAACGAATGTAATGGTGGGGGCGATCTTGAACATGTTCGCAGACTGCAGACTTCCCGGAGCGTCGGTGCTTCACGTCAGCTATATGTTCTTTCACGCGGGTTTTTATGGATCTCACTCACTCATAGTTCTCCACCATATTCACGTCACAAATACACACATACTTACTGAATGTAACACACACACACCTCATAGCTACACGTACACAAATATACTCGTGAATAACAATATTCTTATGCTGTGTTCTTACTCTATATTTCAAAATATAACTATTGACCATGGTCTGAAATGGGCGGTGACTATCTGACAGTGGTATATCTTTATTAACTAGGTTTGTTACCAAAAGTATTAAAAGCTCATCAATCATTTTAATACAGTCACATTTGGTACCTCCACTCTCTAGAAGTCGGGTAAAATGGATCGCATTAACACACTTAAGAAAATATAGACACGTGCAAAATTAGACAGTTGAAGAAAATAAAAACTCTATGTTCAAATTTAATTAAAGCCGGCAACACTGTGAACAACCCTTAAGCGAAATTTTTGACTTAAAAGCGTACAACGTAATTGAAAGAGAAGAAGGTGCTTATGATGAAAGGGCTTTTAACATGTAACGGAATTTTCAGGTACGCCTTACAGAAATCATTCTTTAATTTATTTAAAGTTGGTGAAGCAATTAAATTTTTATAGCCCCTTCTCGATACAACGGTTCCAATTTTAAGAGGTTCACTGCGTGCAAGGTCAAATAAACCGTAAGTAATTACTTGTCCTATGAAAAGTTGTACGGAATTCACGCTGGGACAGTTTCTAATCGGCATTTAATCCATACAAACGTATTCCTTTGTTTATTCTCAGGATACTGACACTAGAAAATTGCCATGTTCCTATGTTTTGTTATTCTTTTATAATTTAATTAGTTTAAAACAAGGAACCTTCTAAAATTACTATAATATACTTTAAACTTTACAATGATGATTTCCTGTGTTAGTTTGAAAACTACACATTAAATGAAACAAATTTTACAAAATAGTAGGTACATAGTCAAAATACTTCATATATTGTTCTTGAAGAACAAAAAGTCCAGTTTTGTAGGGGGAAACAGGGGAAAACTATTTGGTCAATTTTTATAGGTATAAATAGTCCAAGCGCAGTATTATTCATTATCATCATCATTGCCCCAAGTCTACTGGTGAACGTAGGCCTCCCCCAAGAAATGCAACAAAGCCCAATCCTGAGCTCCATCTAGTACCTAGAATAATTGTGTTAACGATATGAAGTTTCCATTGACACCTATCTTCCCCAACAAACTTCGGAATAAACTATTTGTAATTGTGTTTTTACGTTTATAATTATGACACAGTAATTTATTTATAGCCGCACCTAGTTTTGAACAATTCATGTAAGCAAACAGCCTCCATGATACAAGAGAAAATCCTACTGTAACGTTTGAGATTAGATGAGACAATTAATATACAGTAATAAATAATTCTATATAAATACTATCCCTAACATTTTACGCTGTAGAGCAACAATGCAGCACGTATGGATCATCCCAACCGGGAAAGAGCCATTACCGCGCAGAATATCAGTGTATTGTATGGTGAGTGACAGAATTCGTAGCCCGTTTTTACAGGTAACGAGGCTATTCATTTTGGTCCTCAGGATCAAAACATCAGCATTTAGGGATCCTAATCGAGCGTAGATGGAGATGTTAATGGGTCATAGAACCATTTATCATTGGCTAGACTGAATTGTCGTCTTGTCAACATTATTTCCATAAAAATATTATCTTCCTAACTTATTAGAGATATTTGCTATACGATTTCAACTTGAAGTAATTAATAGTTCTTAACTAAACGCTACAACTAAAAAGGACCAGGGAAGGAATACGCTCTCACAGAATAGCAGCGGAAAATAACAGCTTAACGTTGCTATGTTTCGTTTGATGAGTATAGAAAACGGGAGACCTTTTTGACTGGAAACGAGGCATTCCATCTTAGTCCTCACGAGTGACAACGCATCTCATTTTGATTCGTTATCGAGGATAGATAGAGATGTCTATGTGCCATAGCAACCACTCACCATCAGCTGAACTGTGCTCGTTTGCCACCCTTATACTATTAAATAAAGGGCAAAAGACGGTATCAATTGTAATATTATAGTTGTGTCAAATTCAGATTGTTGTTAATGACAAAGTATATTATAAGGTCATACTAGATGGCTCTGTATTTCATTACTGCACAATGTTTTTTCATGGAGTTACCGTAACAGCCTTTTAAAGTCTACTGCTGAATATACGCATCCGCCATAGATTGCCTCATAGGCGAGATATTTTCCATAGTTACCACGCTTGGCAAGCGGGTTGGCCACCGTAGTTTTTTATTTTTAGTCGTTATTTGGAAGACGCTGCTGCATATCTCCTGATTTATTCCCCTCTGTCGCTTCTTATGATATCCACAGGATGATATGTATACCTTTTCATAATATAAAAATATACAATATTATTTTATAATTATACTAATAACTAAAAATAAAAACGAAAAATATCATACAGTTCTACTCGCCGTAGAATATTCAAGAACAGGTAACTGCTTTTCCTCGCTGGATGTAACCAATCAAATTTGCAGAGGAGGCTTAGAATAGGTTTTATAAGCGAATGGTAAAACAAAGTATATAAGATAAAAACTCAAACATTTTGTCTTTTATATTCAAAATGAGTGGAAATGCATTATTTTGATTGATTGTTACTCATAAATATGTAGCGCCTACTATTTTATTACCACGCACACATTCGTAAGGAATTGTTGAATTTTGAAGCAGTCAGTAATGTTCAACAAGTTCACACGATTACAGATTTAGCGCGTCTCTCCGCGCTGTCCCTTCCGTAAGCTGTTAAAATGCTGGGTACGTTCACCTGGCCGACCGTCTTCGCTTGACCGTGACCACCAGTGTCCTATTTTTAAAATTTCGTAGGTTAATTTCGCAACGAAAATATTGAAACTGCGAATACTATGAAATGTTTAGGTACTTTAAGGAATGAAAGTTCCAATCGGAAGACAATTTTTGCAGCTTACCAGAGGCTGTTAGACAGTTCACCACTCCGTTACATGGAAGTGCTAGAGGTGGTCATTCAGTAATAAGCCCAGATGTCGAAAACGCAGTGATCGAGTTTTTCGAGTGATACACCCGCGCTAACAAATATTGTGTAGCTCGAGTTCATAGTTAGCTAGTACGTGTGGAAATAACTAAATTTTTCTGGATATCACCCATTACGTTACCAACGTTTGATACGTAATAATGGTTTGTGTAATTCTAACTGATTGCATATTTAACTCGTTGTTGTAAATAGTTAATGGCTTTAAATTGTTCATAGGCATCATAGAAGACAGTCATCGAATACGTCGTTGAAATTTATTCTTTTTTTAAATTAATTTATTACGACGGTACTAAATAGAGCCGACGGCCCGTTCAAAATATGTAGGGGAAATCGGAATCATAATTAGCGTCATGGAGTTAACAACTTAGAAGCGAGCATGTTATTAAGAAAGTAAATAGTAAGAAAAAGCTCCGTGCATTGACTCATACACGCAAAAGCGCCAGTATTTTGTGGTTTTTTACATTCAATTTAGGAAATTTTCTAATAAATATAGGAACTTTATTTACGCGTACTTTTAAAAGTTGAAAAATGTTTATATCAGTATTTATATTTTGAACTCAATTATTAAATTTCGCTAGTCTTTGAAAAATAACTCTGTATTGTCTTTTAAAATTAACCTTATATGTGTCCAAAAGTATGAGATCTCTTAGCTTATAAAAATACTTGTTCTTGCGGGATTAGAACCCTCGATTTCGCCACAAAGCAGTTTCGCCGCAGAGCACAAAAAATAACAGTTCCTAAAGGAGTTTCACGTGCAGTGTGCAATTCAATTGCGCGTGAAGCTCACGGACCGAAAGTCTCTTAAGAAATAGCAAAAATATGATGTCATCACATAAAAACTCCCATTTGCGCCATTTATTCAGTTCAGCCACTTCTATTTTTCTCTTCGAAAAACTAATTTTTATTCGCATTCAATGAACGGTTGTAACAAGTGATTTTTTCTCATAAGCTACTCCAAACCATAATTGGAAACTTCGAACAAAACTCATGTTTTGTTCCAAGCCTCAAGTTTCAAGTGTTATGAAATTATATAACGTTGAATTTAGTATATGGGGGTTAATTTCTTCAGTTATTAAGTTTCAACTACTAACTTTAAGAGGAGTATTAAAAAAAACACAAAATTACAAGGTTTCCTCGTTGAATTTGCATGTTTTCCGTTCGTTGCTTGAAATAACAATTACTTGGTAAAATAGTTCGTTTTTTCTACTATAATAAACTCACGGCAAAGGAGATGGCCAAAAATTATATGAACCTGTGCCCCAGACTATACAGAGATGAAATCTATGTCATTTGAAAGTACAGATCTTCTATATAAAGAATTAGAAAAGTACATGTAGCTACGCAGTAGAGGACTATAATTATGAAAATTTAAAAAAGTTGATTATGGCAGTCGGTTTTTATCATTATTACACAATGTAGATATTAATAAAGTTCCAATTCATGAGTGTTATGTAGATTAATGCATGATGATTAGGAAAAAGGTTTTTTTTAGGCTAATCGGTTTAGCCTAAAAAAAACCTTTTTCGCCGCCTTTTTAGAGATCCGGTGGACGAAAACCGTCTCCTATGATTTTGGGACTACGCCTAGAGAGTAGGAGTACCGGAAAAGACGCGTTAAGACCGGTGCCAACTCTGGAGCACACGTCCTCAGCGCAATTGGGGGGATACCGTCAGGCCCACATGACTCGTGTATGTCCAGGGAGAGGAGTGCATTACAAACCGAGCGCTGTGTGAATCGCATCTCCGGCATGGAGCACTCACACCGCGGGATGGACGGCTGCATACTCCCATGTCATCGAGAGTCGAGTTGAACGCAAAGAAATAGCCTATCAGATCGGCTTTCACATTTGCAGCATGGGCCCGTGAGTCGTCCTCCCTGTGCAGAGATGAAAGAGATGGCTGACAGAAATTCCCTTGGACAGCTTTGGCGAGAGACCAGAATGCGCGGGTTCCAGAAGGAAGGCGAACTATTTTCTCGCTAATTCTGTCTATGTGCTCTGACTTTGCTTTGGCAATGACTATTTTGAAGGACCTGGAAGCGGAATTATACTTCTTTTTTAGAGTGCTGGTGTTTACATCCCGGGACGTTGATGCGTCATCACAGGTTTGGTAGCACTCCTGCTTATAGCATGATGCTATTTTACAGGAGCGACCAAACCATGGCTGAGATTTGCCTCCGATGGACACCACAGAGGAAGGAATAAAAAGTTCCATACCCTGACGTACCACATCAGCGACAGAATCAGCAACAACGTTACGGTCGTCCGGTGAGAAGCAAAACCAAGGGAAGGATGCAAAGAAAGACCGCATCTTATCCCAATCAGCTGACCTATGGTGCCAAACACGGCGGCAGACTTTTTTTTTTTTTAACATGGGGAAATGCCTACGCATACCCGCCTCGCGGGGGCAAGGACGGGTTATGTCGGACTCGCACCGACTAAAACCCCATGGTGTTCCACCTTCGTCGCATATTGGCAGGGCTACGGGAACGCTTTCGCACACTTCCGCGGCCCCACCAGCGACTGCCGCCCCATGGCAGCACCTCATCGGGAGAGGAATATTTCTCCCCGTTCTCCTTGCCAAGTAAGGCGCACCAGAACACATGGCACGCCTTCCTCCACGGCCTCCAATTACATCGACGCGGGGGCGTCTGTTACGCCCCCGCGTCCGATGCGCGAAGGCCATGGGGCCAGGAAAAACGAGCACTTAGAAGTACTAGCCTTCCTGACCCCAGCGGCGGATCTGGTCTATGGCTCCGCCGCCAACCAAGATTCGGCTGCGGAGGATAGGGAGAGCGGCGCCTCGCAATACCAACAATCCTCTCCCCCCGCAGCCCCATCACCACCGCATCAACGGTGCGGCCCCGTTTGAGTCGCGGAGGATAGGGCGAGTGGCGCATCGCCATACCAACACTCCTCTTCCTCCGCGACTCCACCTCGGCTGCAGCGGTAGGTGGGGAGGACACACCTCTCACCGCAGTCCACCAACACACATCCGAAGTGGGTTTCCCAAGCCCACTCGGAGTGGCCACCTCGGGCCGGCCCTCCACCTCGGACCAGCCATATGGGTTCCTCTTTGTTTCGCCGTGGGTGACGAAGCCACGGCTTCTAAGCCCCCCGCCACGACAAGGCGGGAACCCGTTCGGGGGGGGACGGCGGCAGCCTGCAGAATGCAACTGCGATTTCAGCGTGAGTGGCACCACACTCCGGACAAGACTATGGTCCGAGGAGCCTAAAGGGGCGTCGATGGAAATCTGATATCCGTCCCGATGAGAGGTAAGCAGAAGGTCCAACAGGGAAGGTGCATGATCCTCCACATCTGGAATCCATGTAGGCAAAGTATCCAGTTGTGTCTGACTATATGCCTAGACAAAATCATAAACAGATCTCCCCGCATGATCGGTTGAACGTGAACCAAGCCATTCGGCGTAGTGGACTTTAAAATCGCCGAGTATCACGATCTCTGCGGAGGGGATCTGCGTAGCAACGAATCTGTAGCCATTTGGACATGGTCGACGAGTCTAAGCAAATGTTGATGAAGTGAAATGAAATGAAATGAAATTTTACTTCAAATAGATGTAGAACTTTGGAGATATTGGGGGTTGTATCGAAGCTTTTTCGGTAGATAATTGAATTATGTCGATTTTTTTCCCTTACGTGAAAGGCATATAACGAAAATGTATTTAATAAATAATTAGGTATAGGATATTTGTGAGATAAATGATTTTTTTTAACATTGGTAGAGCCACGCGGCAGCTTTGCTTTACTTGCAACAGTATGGGCCGGCTCAAACCGGGGTGGTACCACGACCTCACAGAATACAGGCGTGAAGTGTAAGCTCTTCTTCCGCTTTCCGTCCGGTGAGTGTAGATGGCCGGAGGCCCCATTTCCCCCCCCCCCCCCCCTAACATGATAGCGGAATTAAGTGAAGATCTACCCCAGGAGAGTACCAGCACCCCTGGAGAATCCCTCGCTGAGCATCCACGACCAAGTTACTCCACACCTGAGCGTGGGTGCTCAGGCTGCCCCAGCGTATTCTGGGGGGGGGGGGAGCAAAATTCCTCTCAAGACATCAACGGAGCAACAATACCAAGGCGACCCCTGCCACGCTATCCGTGAATTTTCGCAACATAAGGGGATATCATTCCAACCTTAATGCTGTCCACTACCATCTGGTTACTTCGCTGCATCTGGTTATTTATTTATGTATTTCTTATGGGACAACACAACAGATTACATCATGACTTAAAGCTATAACTTACAAAAATAATGGTGTGATACAAGACATAATCCTTATACGTGTTATCACGGCATGCCAAGATTGAGAAACAAATATTTTAAATAAAATTGCTTAAACTAACAGGCTCACAAATCCAACAAATCAAGAACTATAAATATAATGAATATCAATCGAAGGGGATGTCCTTCAGAATGTCTTTCAAAACATTTCTAAAGCGAACCAGGCTAGAGTTGAAGATGTCAAGGTTGGTAAAGCGAAGGAAGAATTTGAGCTGACTTATTTACATCCTCATAAAGTCGACATAACCTTGATAGGGGTTGATTTCAAGAGATATTATTTCGCGATACTTATGTCAAATATTTTTTTCACAGGTCTACGTGGGTTGTGTTTTTTGTTAAAATTTAACAGTTCCAAGACCTCGGGGCTATCCAGTTCCGAGTGTATTATTTTGTGTAGGTTAACTAGGTCCAATTCGTCGTGACGGAGGTGAAGTGGTGTCATGTTAAACTCTTCAAGCCTCTCAGCATAAGACCGGAGTCTGGATGATTGTCCATCACTGTGCGTTTTACTAGGAGTTTTCTTCTACGCACAACTTCTCTGTGGAATTGTTTACCACCAGTGATTATTCCGGACAGATATGGCTTAGGGAACTTCAAGAAAAGAGCTTACTCCTTTCTAAAACGCACCTGTAATTCCCCTGGTGTTGCAGTTTTTCATGGGTGGCGTTAGTTCCTTACCATCAGGTGAGAATCATGCTCGCTTGTCCCGTCTTCCATTAAAAAATAAATAAAAAATACGTGTGGCACTCGGTGACTCGGCGGTAAAGCTATTGCATAGCATTTTTTATCAACTTATGCAATTATAATTATTTATTTATTTTATTTATGCAGTTAAGTCTTTGATATTAAATCAAGTTACACTTTTTGAGAATGAGAATAAATGACAAGTTAATATTGTTTTAAATATTTTTAATATCTTACAATACATGTAGGTTATTCAGGAATTTTTATCATTGAGTTAGCAGCTAGTGTACACGCATACGTCTAGTCGCACGCACACAAACACCGTGTCGAACTCTGCCGAGTGCCGAAGTCTGCCGAACTGAAACGACGTTAGACGATGCACGGCTTTCAACGCCACACCTCCGTGCCCGTCGGAGTGGGGAGCGTGAGGTTTTTTTTCGTTACGGAATTTCTGGATTCGGTCTCCGCGCTCAACACCCGCGATAGAAGCTAAACAATAGCTTCAAAAATCATAAAAGTTGGTTCATCTAGAAAAAAGTTCTGAGTTACACATAAAAATACAGTCGATTTGAGAATCTCCTCCTTTTTTTGAAGTCGGTTGAAAAGGTAAAAGCAATGTTAGAGAAACCAGCCGTGTCAGTTTCACTTTGTTTTTTATTGTAAAATTGTAGACATACTCGAAGGAAAACAATTCCCATGTGTAGTTTTCACAACAAAACTTCCGTATTGAAATTTTTCCGGCTATAATGAAGTGCTGAGAGTATGCGTACAACAAAGTTTGCGTGCACCAAGTTTTGTATAGAATAAAGGAGGTAGCCTTCCATTGTGTTTACTTCATTAGGAACTTAAAAGTGCTACTTTATTGGTAAATGCGTAGCCTTATTATATAATTGAATAATAAATAATGAAAATAAAAATAATAAACTTTCGGTAAATCCAAATGTGCATGGCGTAAGCGCTCATGTTATAACGTCAAGTTTTTTAAATACACACAAATTTTCACGAATAACTTTATTACTATTACTTCTAATTTTCCAATAACTTTATGTTAAACGTCAATAAAAAAAACGTTCGGAAAATCTTAAAGTGTACGACCCATAATGCTCATATCATCGTGCTCATATCAAAATTTGTATGGTTTGTATGGGTTACCAAAGATACACAAACCAAACGCTCCACTACGTCCTATAGTGAGCCAGATCGATTCACCAACTTATAAGCTGGCACAACACTTAGCAAAAATACTGTCACCACTGAGAGGACATATCAGAGCACACACAAAGGATTCATACCATTTTGTTAGTAAGATAAAAGACCTACATCTCGCTGACAATGAAACTATGGTCAGTTTTGATGTTCAGTCACTATTCACATGCCTAGACTGCATCTCAATTGTAACTAGGAAGCTAGAGGATAACAAAATGCCTGCTGAATATGCAGTATTACTCAAACATTGCCTCACATCTGGCTATTTATTGTGGAAGGAAGAGTTCTACAAGCAAGTAGATGGCGCTGGGCTCACCTGTATCTCCCATAGTAGCCGACATATTCATGAAGGATTTCGAGGAGAAAACCCTTCTTACTGCTCCTGTAAATCCAAGATTCTACAAACGGTACGTAGACGACACTTTCACAATTTTACCATCTGACAAAGTAACTGCATTTTTAGACCACCTTAACTCTATAAACTCTAAAATACGATTCACAATGGAGTTAGAGGCAAATAATTCCTTAGCTTTCCTAGATGTTTTAGACATTCGAAATCCTGATAACACTATTGGTCACACTGTGTACAGAAAAAAGACCCATACCAACCGATATTTAAATGGTGAATCTCACCATCATCCTTCACAGTTAGCTACCGTGGGTAAATCTTTGTTTCAGAGAGCACGAGGGATCTGTGACAGAAAACATCTGGCCGCCGAGCTTCAGCATGTCAAGCAAGTGTTGCAAGACAACAAGCTTCGGGTCCCGCGCCTACGTCACAGTGACCGAGTGAAGCCGGCCACAGTCGAGCGTGTGCCTCCTGTACTACCATATGTCAGAGGTGTCACAGACAAGGTTGGCTACATCTTGAAGCGAGCTTCCATTAAAACATACTACAAGCCGCCCAAGAAGATTAGTCAATTTTTACCATCCGTCAAGTGTAATATCCCTCTGCAAGATGCTGGAGTGTACAAGTTAGATTGTGAATGTGGTCTCTCTTACATAGGTTACACAAAAAGATCCATAAAAACCCGCGTGAAAGAACATATAGCTGACGTGAAGCACCGACGCTCCGGGAAGTCTGCAGTCTGTGAACATGTTCAAGATCGTCACCACCATTACATCAGATTTGATAAACCGCAAATCCTCGAAAAAGAACACCGATTCCTACCAAGGATGATACGCGAGGCTATTGAAATTAAAAAACATCCAAATTTCAATAGAGAAGATGGATGGGTGCTGCCATCTGCTTGGGATCCTATAATTAACGAAATTAAACCCAAACCCAAGCAAGCATACCACTGCAAGTTTTCAAGATACTGTAAGCTCGTTTTGCGTAAATCGGACCAAAAAATATCCAAAAACTGAAGGCAGCGGGGCTAACAATGACATTGGGACGTCAAACAGCTCAGTCCCCCCGTGACCATGGGTGCTGTAAAGCACCCGAAATGTCGGGAATTAAAAAGAAGTAAAAGTAATTAATTAAACGCGATAGAATCCGTAAATTTAGTTTTATTCAATATCTTAAAACGATCAGAAATCAACTTTAATATTACTTTAATATTTGTGTTTTTGTACTTAGGCATTATAATAAAAACTAGTCTTTTAGCCTGCTGTACATCTTGTTTAAGAGGAAATATAACCTCAAATGGCTTAGCATGATCCTCCTTTATGCCGAAAATATTGCAGCATTAATTTTGAAATAAATATATGGTTGAGGATTAATGTTAAGGACTATGTTAGACTAAATCACGATTCCGTAAAATTTTCACGATAGAAAAAAAATCCAAAGTTACCTCCAAACTGAACAATAAACCGCTGTTATTTATAAAATACATTAAATAAGATCATGAAACTTTGTATACTAACTGAACTAACTATAAAGGAGTGCTTATGTTATTTACTATTTTTTTAAATACCATAACATAACTGTAAAAAGAAATTACCTAAACTATCGGCGTCTTGAAGCTTGATTCCTGCCGCCCGGTCAGTATCGCTTCGGCTTTTGAAGGGCGAAATTGTGTCGCTTACGATCAGAATACACATTACGCAACAGGACGACGTAAAATTAAAATGGGAAATAACCGTAATAAAAATAAGAAGTGACTGGGTTGGCGTTAAGAAACAGGCATAAATATGATAAACCTAATGAAATAAGTATCTAACAACCTATCTACTTACATTATTAGTGACTACAAACATGTCGGTACATAGCATACGACGCGCTGGGAAGTGGGGGCGAAATTAGAATTTGAGCTGACTTATTTATATCCCCTTAATTTATGTTTGGGGTTGAAGAGGGTACCGGAAGACTGGTGTAAAGCAGTTATGTAAAATGTGAAGAAAATGAAAATATTATTATGTTAGGAGACTTTAATGGAAGGGTTGGGGTGTAGAGGTCCAGTTATGAAAGGATATTGAGAACGTTTGGTGATGGAAGTATAAATGAGAATGGTAAAGACCTCCTCACCTAATGTGTGGAAAAGAATATTTTTGTGACGAATACTTTTTTCATCAATTTTTTTATAGGATAGGGTGACAAACGAGCACTCAGTCCACCTGATGGTAAGTGGTTGCTGTGGCCCACAGACATCTACATCTATCCTCGATTACGAATCAAAATGCAGATGCGTTGTCACCCGTGAGGACTAAGATGGAATGCCTCGTTTCCAGTAAATGGGTCTCCGGTTCTCTACACTCACCATACGAAATACAGCAGCATTAAGCTACTATTTCTATTCTGTGAGAGCGTGGGCCTTCCCCGGTCGAGCCGACCCATTCGTGCTACAACTATACATCTAATATAACTGCAGCATGGCTCTACCACGTAAGAAGATTTACATGTATGCATGAGAAAGAGGTGATGATAGAAGCATGATGGATTTAATAATTGTGGATGATAGAATGAGGAGCGCAGTGGTAGATATAAGGGTTTGCCGGGAGTCTAATGTAAGGCCGGATCATTACTTGGTCCTATGTCGGATTAATGGTCTATTCAAGCGATGGTGGCTTCGGACATCTGTGTCTACCACTGCATTACAGTGTATAAGAATAAAGAAGTTACAAGATGATGATGTGAAAGAGGTGTATAAAAGTAGTCTGAGGAAAAGTATTAAGTATGTGAATGAGTTGTGTATGAATGATTTAGACTTGAATACTTTGTGGGATAATGTTAAAAAAGGATTGGCAGCCACCGAAGTATGTGGTGTAAGTAAGTGAGCAAATGAAAGAAAAAATAATACGTTGTGGTGGGATGATGAGGTACGGGTGGAAGTTGAAGTAAAAAAGAAGGCATGGTTAGATTTATTATTAACCAAAGCTGGTAATTCTGGCGGTATAATTGATGAGATTGAAGGAAAAAAGGCAAAATTTTGACGACTAAATAAGAGAGTAAAAGAAGTAGTTGAAAGGAAAAAGCAGAAAATAACGGATAAGAATGATAGAAGGAATAATATAAAAATGTTCTGGAAACTCGTAAGAACTGCCAGGGGAAATACAAAACAAAAACGGGTGTGATACGAGTGACGAATTTTTGAATTTAAAGAGATGGAAGGAATATTTTGAAAGCGTGTTTATGAGTGAAGAGTCATCTGAATGAAATGTACTAGAAATTTCAAAACAAGTGGAAAGGGGTATGGAGATAAGTGTAGATGAAATACTTAAAATAATGAAAAGCATGAAAGCAGGTAAGGCAGCTGGATATGATAGAGTATCACACGAGATGCTAAGGGCTGGGGAGGGAGTGGTGGCAGGCCTGCTGTACATCTTGTTTAATTTATGTTGGGAATTGACGGGTACCGGAAGACTGAAAGGAAACCGAAAGGAGACTGAAGGATGATTTGAAAAGGGTCACAGCAGGAATGCAAAAACTAACGTGGTATCAACTCGCTTAGTATTTTAGGTAAACTGTTTGCTAAGGTGTTAAGTTAGATGCGCCCTTACCGTAGTAAGATCACTCCGAAATGTGTTTATTCTCAAATGAGTGAGCTCACTCATTCGCAATCAGTGCTAATTTGTGCGCGGTGACAGCCAGATGTTGCACATTAGAAATAACGCGTTAATTTCTGGTGAAGATAAGGTTGCGTGAGACATCACTGCATGAACATACGTCACGTAGTTTTAGAAGCGGAAGGAGGGTGAAGTGGTACGGCAGGATACGGTAGCGGTTCGCTACGACTTAGTTTAGTCCCGAACGACTTAGTTCAAGTTATCGATCTCGCGGTTACATTGTCGGGTGAGCTCTGTAGCACGAATAAACCCAATTCAGTACAGTCCAACTTTAATTTATTCTCATCAGGGTAGGCAGTACTCCCTATCACAAGGTGTACAGGGCATTTTATTACAAACTTCTTACCTTTACAATTCTTCTTACAGATCGATATTACGAAAATAAAAGTGTACATTGTTGGAATATTGAGCGACTGCCAATTTAGTTGCAAAATATTGGTTGTATTTTTTTATCATGCGTCATGTATTATTACTTACTTTATTTTCTATTCATATATTATTATTTACTTTAATTTGATTTAAAGGTTTAGCTGATTAAGACCTAATTTAAAGTCTAATAAAAGCAAACTTTGCTTGCTTTTTGTTTTCCTTTTTTTAATTATTAATTAAAATAAAAAATAACAATGAGTGAAAAATAAATAAAACAGTTAATTAAAAAAGAGTTACAATTAAAGGAAAGCTTACTAACTTTAATAGTTATTTAAAATCAATTCAAAATATTAAAGAAATTAATGAATTGCAAGTTCAAATTGAGCTTCAGATGCGTTTAGATAAAATTGAAAATTTACACGATGATTTCGACGGTTTGCAGAGTGAACTGGAGGAGTTGTTGGATATGCCCGAGGACGAACTTAAGGAGCGCGAGGCCTTCGAGTTATAATACTACTCTCTTGTGTCCGCCGGTCGTGCCTTTATCCAAAGCCATAGCAAGCTTTCACTTCCTTCGCAAGACACTATGGCTGTGGTCTGCTTTGATGTAACATCACACTCACACAAACGTAAGGTTGTTGAACTTCCTAAAATAGACTTGCCACATTTTAATGGTGACTATCAACACTGGCTTGGGTTTAGGGATACGTTTTATTCTTTCATCCATTCAGACAATAACATCGACAATGTAAATAAATTCCATTATCTGCGGGCATCTCTTGAAGGTAATGCAGCCTTAATCATATCAGGCTTAGATTTTTGCGCAGATAATTATGAGTCAGCATGAAAAATCCTATGTGAACGATACGATAATAAGCGTCTTCTGGAAAATCATCATTTAAATTCGCTGTTCAAAATAGAATCTATTCAGAAGGAGTCTAGTATAGGTTTACGTAATTTGATAGACACGATAAATAAAAATTTGAGAGCACTAGCTAATTTAGGTCAACCAATAGAACATTGGAATACACTGATTATTCATGTGATATCTTGAAAATTAGATAGCGTCACAAACAGTGAATGGGAATTCCATAGGAGTAATCTAAAGGATCCTCCTACTATAGATAACTTTATTAAGTTTATTTTTACTAAGGCAGATCTTTTAGAAACATTAGAAGTATCGAAAATGGAAAAAATTAAAGCTGATAATGTAAATAATAAACAAAAAGGTTTTATATTGTCGTCTATGTCCCTTATGTAAGAAAGATCATACTTTATTTAATTGCGAATCTTTCAGATTGTTACCAGTCGATATGAGAATTCAAAAAGCTAAAACATTCAAAATTTGCTTGAATTGCTTGCGTTTCGGTCATTCTGATATCGAATGTAGATTGACACATTGCAAATATTGCACCAAAAGGCACAATACTTTATTGCATTCTGATCAGTCTGCCACGCAGAATGTAGCTCTTTCGGCTAACGAACTTCATACTAACGCATATACAAATCCTATCGTTTTACTTGCCACAGCCTTAGTTAAGGTCCTCGATGTTAATGGACAGCCGCATGCTGCTAGAATATTACTTGATAATGGAAGCACTAATAATTTCATAACACAGGACTTCAGTCATAAGCTAAAACTTAATACTATTTCAACAGATTCTAAGGTATCTGGTATCAACAATCAATCTCTCAGTAGTTCACAGTGTTGCTCTCTTACATTGGAGTCTTACGTTGGTGACTATAGGACAGACATTGATTGCATAATTTTACCGAACATCACAACACATCTTCCTTCTACGTATGTTAACATACAGAACATAAAAATACCATCAGGTCTTTGTTTAGCTGATCCTTCGTTTCACATTCCATCTACAATTGATATTTTAGTTGGAGCAGAAATATTTTGGAATGTGATTGGAACAAATCGTATTAATTTAGGAAAACAAACCCACTCTTTTCGAAACAAGGTTAGGATGGCTTGTGATCTTAGAAAATAATCTTAATAATAAATATAACTCTATATGTATGTTAAGTAACCATTTAGACTTCGATCTCACTCGTTTCTGGGAGTTAGATTCTATTTCTCCCAAGCATAACCTTTCCCCTGAAGAACGCACTTGTGAGGAACATTTAATAAGGACCACAAGGCGTAAATCAGGTGGTCGATTTATTGTTTCGCTGGTACTCAAAGAGTCGCGTAGATTTTTATCTTTGGAGCGTAGATTAGATCGAAACACTATTATGAAACAATTATATGTAGAATTTGTGAAAGAGTACCTCACTCTTGGTCACATGACAGAATCTAAATTTCATCAAACCATCACTTGTTATTTACCTCATCACGGTGTTTTAAGGGAATCTAGTACGACTACGAGTTTGCGCGTTGTCTTCGATGCGTCAGCGACTACATTAACTGGTAAATCACTAAACGATATTTTAAGAGTAGGTCCAACATAACAAGAAGATCTATTGTCAATCTTGTTAAGATTTAGACAACATAATTACGTTGTAACCGCTGATATAGAAAAGATGTTTCGCCAAACATAAGTCTTCAATGAGCAACGCACACTTTAACAAATATTATGGAGGTTCGACCTCTCTCATCCTATCAAAACTTATCAACTGAATACAGTTACTTACGGCACACCTTCAGCACCTTATCTAGCTACAGGATGTTTGTATCGGTTAGGTCAGGAGTCTACAAATCCAGATATAAAACGCGCGATTTGTCATGATTTTTACGTTGATGATTTTTTATCTGGTCATAGAACTGTAGAAGAAGTAATTTTACTTTGTCAGGGAGTATGTAAGGTCTTAAAGGCAGCGCAGTTAAATTTGCGTAAATGGTATTCTAACAATAACAAAATTTTAGTAGCGATATCCAGTGAGATTAATTTATCTGAATCTGTAGATCTTAGTAATGACAGTATTTCTAAAACATTAGGTTTAAATTGAATATGCTGTGCGGATACTCTAACTTTTCTAATTTCTATACAATTAAATGACTTTATCACCAAACGTTCTATTTTATCAACAATTGTGTCCAAATATTTGATATTCTCGGCGTAGTTAAGCCTAGTATTGTAGAAGCTAAATTATTTATGCAACAATTGTGGCTAAAAATGTAGTTGGGATGAGCCAGTTCCAGCTCATATTAAAAAGGCTTGGTCAGATTTCGCTTCATCATTACCAACGTTAAATAGCTTAAGTATACCAAAGCGTGTTGCATCTCAAGCACCAATTAATATACAACTGCATATATTTACAGACGCGTCGGAGAAGGCTTACGGCGCGTGCGTCTATTTTAGATGCTTAGACGTTGATGATACAGTTACTACACGCCTTCTTACTTCCAACGACAAGGTAGCCCCATTGAAAACGGTCAGTATTCCTCGATTAAGCTTTGCAGTGTACTACTGGGACCGAGGCTTGGCATCAAGGTATTAGAATCTATAACACTTACCATTAATAAGTGTATATTGTGGTCCGACTCCACAATCGTCTTGGGTTGGCTCAGAACTACTCCAAGCCAACTGAAGCCGTTTGTGCGTCATCGTGTTTCAGAGATACAGGAAGGTTTTTCTAATCATGAATGGCGCTATGTTCCCTCAAAGGACAATCCCGCAGATGTTGTTTCACGAGGTTTGAGAGCTGATATGCTAGGTAAATCATCTTTGTGGTGGTCAGGGCCTTCCTTCCTACAATTAAATCCAGCAAATTGGCCAGTCCAACCTAAGCAGGTATTATATCCTTCTAATTTACCAGAAATGATTAAATGCCTTCACGTGGTTAAAGAAAATAATATAATTTTAAATTTGATCACAAAATTTCCATATTTTCAAAATTACAACGTATTACTTCGTTTATATTTAGATTTATAAATAACTGTCGCTATAAATCAAAGAGAATAAGCGGTAATGTAACAATTGCTGAGCTTACTAACGCTACTAATTTCCTGTTAAGGTTTGCTCAGCAGGAATCCTTTCAAGAGGAATATCAGTTGCTGATCACTAACCAAAAATTATCTCGTAAAAACAGACTTTTACCTCTATTACCCTTCATTGACAATAATAGACGTTGGTGGGAGACTTTCTAATACCTATTATGACTACAACGTCAAACATCCCATTTTATTGAGTGCCAAGCATCCTTTATGCCGATCTCTCTTTGTAATGCTACACATTAAGTATTTACATTCGGGTCCTCAACTATTGCTGGCCACAGTAAGACACAATTATTGGGTTTTACAAATCTAGCTAAACGTACTGTCCGTTCATGTGTGAAATGTTGTAGGCTTAAGGGCATCTTGAGCTTGTTTCGGACCTGACGAAGAAAGCCTTTATAGCAGCTCTGAATAGATTTACGTCTCGTGGGAGTAAACCGCGAACCATCTATTCCGATAATAGAACGACATTTATAAGTACATTTCGTGAGTTATCTAGACTTCTTAAACAGCTTTCACCTGCAGACATGACTGAGCAATATATTAATTTCACTTTTATTCCCGCATATACCCCTCATTTTGGCGGCTTGTGGGAGTCGGCTGTTAAATCTATAAAACATCACCTCCGACGTCTTTTGAATCTGACATTCCTATATTACGAAGAAATGAACAGTTTATTAATTCAAATAGAAGCCATATTAAATTCCCACCCACTCACTCCTTTATCTAATGACCCCTGGGATCTTTATCCTTTGACTCCAGCCCATCTCCTTATTGGACGGTCTCTCATTTTTGCACCAGAATCACAGATCAGCACCAACAACATATCATCCCTCGCAAGATTTCACAGAATCCAACTGTTGAAACAATATTTCTGGAACCGATTTTCTAACGAGTATATTATCACTTCACTTTACTTCAGCAGAAGACAAAATGGATGCAGTCACATGATACACTTAAGGAAAACATGATACACTTAATCAGATGAGCCTTCAACACAATATGCCCCTTGCCAACATCAAACATTGAAGATGTCTCTTCAACGCCGGGAGTATATGGTGAAGACAAGGTTGCGCGAGACATCACTGCATGAACATGCGTCACGTAGTTTTAGTAGCGGCAGGAGTGGGGAGTGGTACGGCAGGATACGGTAGCGGTTCGCCGGTCGCACAGAACGACTTAAGTAATCGATCGCGCGGTTACATTGTCGGGTTACCTCTGTAGCACGAATAACCCCAATTCAGTACAGTCCAACTTTAATTTATTCTCGTCAGGGTAGGCAGTACTCCCTATCACAAGGTGTACAGGGCACTGTCCCCACCATTTCATAAAAAAAAAACTCTCAGGATGCCATCGTGTGCCTTTCGAAAGTGCAATAATAATTCTAAAACACAAATTAAAAATATCTAAAAAACAAAATAAAAAAGTGTAACTTTCACTCGTAAATAGCTATATATTATTAAATATTTAATATATTTTATTCCGATGTCAGAAAATACCACGAAATAATTACGGGCACACGGAAACTGTGTGACAGAGAAAGTAGTATACACAATTTCCGTAAGATAATAAGAGATGACACTTTGTCTTAGTACTCTTCTAATAACTAATATAGTATGCGCCCGTCAACGTCTTGCAAACGCACACATTGAAAAACAATGCAACAAATTTTCAAGGTAAAGGCGCATCTAACAATTTAAATCTTTGACTGAATTACGATATAACACAGCGGAACTGTAACAAGCTCTTGTTGTCAAAGATACGAAATTTCCTTTGATTAATTTAAATGATTACTGAGAACCGTACAATTCAATAGGCACTGATATTCTAAAATCTAAAAGGAGTATAAAGTTTGTAAGGACTCCAGTAAAACAAATATTAAAACCTCTCAATGCCTATTCAGCATTAGAGACCGACGTAATTATTAACATAGAGGATTTATTAGAACAAATGAAATAAATTTTAGCCATTAACAAAATTTTAACTTTACAAATGATAGCTTACCATTAAAATTTTGCTTTACTCTCGATTAAACAGTGTTTTGTAAACCAATTTAATTTTTTAAGTTTTTATATTTAGATGACTTTCTTTACGAAACAGACTGAATTTTTAGTAGCAGCGGTTCATCAATTGGAACAACTTATTTTATACGTCCAACCAGTCCATCCATCCTCAAAGATGTATCGAAAAAGCAAACTCCATTTTATTATTTCCTTCGGTTACAATTTTTAAAAATACGATAAGTGTGAGCCGTTTTGATATACTGCGGGTTGGCAACCGTAGTTTTTTTATGTTTTGGTGGTAATAGAAAGGCGCTGCTGCGTTTCTCTTGGTTTCATTTCTTTATGTTGCCTCTTACAACACCTAGGGTACGATATAGGGTAGTGGATATTCTTACACCGAGAGTACATGGTCACGGTTTATTCATTATTACCTAAATAATGTAAATATTAAGGACGTATCGTATTTTAGCTTAACTTGATACACAAGTGTCGACGCTTAAGGCTATAGAAAACCTGAATGGCCTAGATGAAACGGCGACCGCAGAGATTTTAGGCGACGTCAACTCCACATAGCGGCTACGCTCTGTACTACTTAGACAAGTGCAAAGATTAATAGACTTGCCGTGTAGTTGCGGTTGAGAATATCCACTACCCCATATTTTCCCGTGGGTGTCGTAAGAGGCGACAGAGGGACACAGGCAGGAGATGGGCAGCAGCATCTTCCTGATAACAACTGTGTTATAATAAAAACTGCGGTTGCCAACCCGCTCGCCAAGCGTGACAACTATGGCAAATATCCCCCCATGAATAACGACGCAAAAAAACGGCCCCCAGTCCCCGACGACCCCGCTATTCCTGGCTACGGTGGCGACCATGGTAACGGCGGGGCAGGGGGTGCTAAGAATCTCCGGTGGAGGTTCGGTTGCCACCTACGACGACTCGACCTGGCAACATATAACGCACGCACTCTGAGGACTGACGAGAAGATACTGGAGCTGGAAGAAGAGGTAGACAAGTTGCGCTGGCATATTATTGGATTATCCGAGGTCCGAAGAGAGGGGGAGGATACGGCAATCCTCGAGTCCGGCAACTTGTTCTACCACCGGGAGGGCGACCATCTGTCCCAAGGAGGTGTCGGATTTATCGTCCACAAGTCTCTCGTCAACAATGTTGTAAAGATTGGGAGTGTGTCGACGAGGGTTGCGTACCTGATACTCAGAATCACCAAACGGTATTCGCTGAAAGTCATACAGGTTAACGCACCAACCTCGGCACATCCCGATGAGGAGGTGGAGGAAATGTATGAGGATATTTCCAGAGCCATGCATTCCTCCAAAACCCACTACACGGTGTTGATGGGAGACTTCAACGCAAAACTAGGCACAAGAGAAAGCGGTGAGTTGAAGGTGGGGAAATTTGGAGTAGGGCAACGGAACCGAAGGGGCCAGCAGCTGGCTGACTTTATGGAGAAAGAGGGACTCTTTATGATGAACTCTTTCTTCCAGAAGCGGCCCCACAGGAAGTGCACCTGGTCGAGCCCCGACGGTTCGACAAAAAATTAGATTGACTTCATTATGACGACCAGACGCCAACTGTTCAGTGATGTCTCAGTGATCGCAAGGGTGAAAACTGGCAGCGATCACCGAATGGTTGGAGGCACACTGAACCTAAATGTTAAGTTGGAGAGGTCTCGTCTAATGAAGTCAACGCTCCGTCCCCTTCGTGCTCTAATCCAGAATCCCGAAACCTTTCAGCTCGAGTTACAAAACCGCTTTCAGTGCCTAGAGGATTGCAATGCAGTGGACGATATGAATGACAAGCTCGTGGAAACTGTCCACGCGGTCGGAGCTAAGTTCTGCAAGACCCGCCGCAGAAGAACACAAAAACTCTCCGATCACACTCTTAATCTCATGGCTGTTAGACGGGAGATGAGGCTGCAATCGTCAACAGATTTGATAGCATACAAGCAACTGAACAGACAGATCTCCAAATGCATGCGGCGAGACTTACTCAACTTTAACACTGCTCGTATTAAAGAAGCGATCGAGCGGAACCAGGGCTCCAAAGTTTTTGCCAGAGATCTGTCTGCCAGAAAGAGCCAACTCTCAAGGCTGAAGACTGAGTGTGGCAACATCGTTTCCGGGACACCTGAGATTTTAAGTGAGATTGAGAGGTTCTATGGGCAGCTGTACACATCATCGTTGGAGCCATATGCAAGTGTGAGTAACGATCCAAGAGGAAGTCTTATCCGACACTATTCCGATGATATCCAGGACGTCAGTCTGAGCTAGATTAGAATGGCTCTCCACCACCTTAAAAACGGCAAGGCCCCGGGCGAGGATGGAATTACAGCGGAGCTTCTGAAAGCGGGTGGAACACCGGTACTTGAAGTCCTTCAGAAGCTCTTCAATTCCGTCCTCCATGGTGGCACTACTCCGGAGGCGTGGAGCAGAAGCGCGGTGGTCTTGTTCTTTAAAAAAGGCGACAACGCTCTCTTGAAGTACTACAGACCGATTTCCCTTCTGAGCCGCGTCTACGTGCTGTTTTCGTGCTGCATTATGAATCGTCTCGCACGCAGACTCGACGACTTCCAGCCTCCCGAACAAGCCGGTTTCCGAAAAGGCTTCAGTACCATAGACCACATACATACCCTTCGGCAAATTGTACAGAAGTCCGAAGAGTACAATCTGCCACTTTGACTGGCGTATGTGGACTATGAGAAAGCCTTTGATTCCGTCGAAATTTGGGCGGTGCTACAGTCTCTTCAGCGGTGCCTAGTTGACTGTCGGTATATTGAAGTGCTGAAGTGTTTGTACAGTAGGGCTACGATGGCTATCCGAGTACAGAACCAGAGTACGAAACCTATCCAACTGCAGAGAGGTGTAAGACAGGGTGATGTTATATCCTCGAAACTCTTCACCGCTGCGTTGGAAGACGTTTTCAAGCTACTGGACTGGAAAGGATACGGTATTAACATCAATGGCGAGTACATCCCTCACCTTCGATTTGCCGACGATATAGTCCTTATGGCAGAATCGCTGGAGGACCTTAGCACTATGCTCAATGACCTCAATGGTGTCTCCCAACGGATAGGTCTTAAGATGAACATGGACAAAACAAAGATCATGTTTAATGTCCATGTCACACCTATGCCGGTAGTTGTTGGGAGCACTATGCTCGAAGTTGTTGACGAGTACGTTTACGTGGGACAAATAGTCCGACTAGATAAGTCCAACTTCGACCGAGAGGTCAATCGACGGATTCAACTCGGCTGGGCAGCTTTAGGGAAATTACGACACATCTTCTCGTCAGGTATACCTCAATCTCTGAAAATTAAAGTGTATAACCAGTGCGTGTTGCCAGTGATGACTTACGGATTTGAGACGTGGTCCTTCACCGCTGACCGTATGAGGACGCTCAAGGTCGCTCAGCGAGCTATGGAGAGGGCTATGCTCGGAGTTTCTCTGCGTGATAGACTCAGAAATGAGGATATCTGCAGTAAAACCAGAGTGACCGACATAGCCCAACGGATTAGTAAGCTGAAGTGGCAATGGGCCGGCCATATAGCTCGAAGAACCGATAACCGATGGGGAAGAAAGGTTCTCGAGTGGCGGCCTCGTACCGGTAGGCGTAGTGTAGGGCGACCCCCCACTAGATGGAGTGACGACCTGGTAAGACATTCAGAAAGTCGATGGATGCAGGTGGCTCAGGACCGAGCTTTGTGGCATTACTTGGGGGAGGCCTATGTTCAGCAGTGGACTTGTGAAGGGCTGTAATGATGATGATGATGATGAAGAGGTGACAAGTGGGTATATAAGTGGTATACAGTCTATTATGCTTGCGCATCACTGAGAGTTATGTCGCGTGCGCTGTGATAAGCGTCTTCAATTCCATTGCACGGTGTGCTACTGTAACTTCATCATAAGGTGTAATGTCTTTATTAAATAAGACAGCATTTATTTTTCAAGTCCTGTTTAATACTGACTTAAGTGTTAGTGGATATCTTGCCCACACTGCATGGGCATCACGAGCTATTAAGCGTTTAAGTTTTAAATACGTAATTAATTTATTATATTTGTTGAATCGTTGTTTGGGTTGTTCTATGCTGTAACTTTAGTTTACTTTTGTATCGTATTAAATGCAATATTGATTTTCGTTTCAGATACAGAAGGATACGTAATGCTGAGAAAAATATTATGTGGAGGCCACGGAAACGTAAAACATATTTGTACCTAGATAAAATGTTTCAGTGATTAACAATCATTTCATATGCCACATTTTATAAAGAGTTTAGAATGTTTCAGAAAGGGAAAATTAAAAAATAATACGAAATATTATGGTGATGATTTAAGAAATTATACATTTATAGCTATTTATAATAAAAATAATAAACACGCCATAATAATGAGCAACAGAATTGTAATATTGCTGATATCGATTTATCAATGATGAATTGATGAAACGTATAATCAAGATAACTTTTATATAAAAGTTAAAGTGAGTTAGAGTGATATCCTATATACGTCCCGTCGTGGTAGCTCTGATGGTTAGCACTCGCTGTAAAGTTGCGAACAACCCAGGTTTCAATCCCCACTGGCACCAGTAAAGTTGTTAATGGCAATGTTAAGTGCTGATTTACCACGTGCTTGGTGGCGAAACAATAAGGGTTCATTGTTGTGTAATTACGGAACCCTAAAAAGCGGGTCGTGATACAGGTGAAGCTATACCCATATTATATTAGAGCCCTCGCGACAAGATAATATTATTTCCGCTAAACGTGTTCCGGTATGAACGGATGCGTTTGTAACAGTCTCAGCACCGACTTCAGAGGCTTTTAAATTGTGTGGAAATTATTGTATTCTGTTTGTTCTTTAAAGTCGGTATTTGCTTTATTTTTTCAAGTTTAATTTTTCATCGAGGTAATAAAGAAATGATATATTCGAACTATTATGTGCTGTGTTGGTCCCTACTTTAACGTATGGTAGTGAAAGTTGGGTGTGGCAGAAGAAGCACGAGATTAGAATCAACGCAGTAGAAATGCGGTCGTTAAGGAGTATGTTAGGGCTGAATCTGAACGACAGGGTAAGAAATTGTGTAATAAGAGAAGAGTGTGGTTTGCAAGATGATGTTGTGACCAGGATTAAGAAAGGAATGCTTCGGTGGTTTGGTCATGTGGAAAGAATGAATGAGGAAAGAGTGACAAAGAAAATTTATGTTGCAGAAGTGAATGGCAGAGCCGGAAAGGGACGTCTTAGGCGAAAATTTATCGACCAAATTGGCGATTTATTGAAAACGGGCCAAAGTAGGAGTACCCTTAACCGACGAGCATGTATGCGTAGGTGTATGGATGTGAAGGAGGCGAGAGAGGTGTGTCAGAATCGTGCCAAATGGAAGTTTGTAGTCTCTGCCTACCCCTCTGGGTGACAGGCGTGAGTGTTTATGTTTATGTTCAATAACAGCTAGTTAACTTAATGACCTACCGTATATATGACACAGACAAGTAACATTCACAAGTAACGTAAATTCTGGTAGAACAGTGCATCTTGAGGGCGACGACAGCGAATATTTCCTTGTTCCGTCGCATGCCGACTTCTTCGTGATGTACTCTACCGTTGAAGGTCTACTTAATTTTGTTATATAAATATTAGAATAGCATACCATTAAGCAAAACAACATTTGTATAATTCATTATTTGAATAATTGTAAATTATTTTTACCGTGTAGTGGCGGTATAAGAATATCTACTACCTCGCTATACCTCCTCTATGACTACCCCATGTCATTCCGTAAGAGACGACAGAGAGAAACAGATCAGAAAATACGTGTGGCACTCGGTGACTGCCGCGGTAAAGCTATTGCATAGCATTTTTTATCAACTTATGCAATTATAATTATTTATTTATTTTATTTATGCAGTTAAGTCTTTGATATTAAATCAAGTTACACTTTTTGAGCGTGGTGACCGATAAGAAAACATTTTTTTTCTGTTATTGAATAAATGAGAAGTTGATATTGTTTAAAATATTTTAATATCTTACAATACATGTAGGTTATTCAGGAATTTTTATCATTGAGTTAGCAGCTAGTGTACACGCATACGTCTAGTCGCACGCACACAAACACCGCGCCCAAGCCTGCCGAGTGCCGAAGTCTGCCGAACTGAAACGACGTTAGACGATGCACGGCTTTCAACGCCACACCTCCGTGCCCGTCGGAGTGGGGAGCGTGAGGTTTTTTTCGTTACGGAATTTCTGGATTCGGTCCCCGCGCTCAAGGCCCGCGATAGAAGCTATGCAATAGCTTAAAAATCTAAATAATAATTGCCCTAATATTTAGATTTCTGTGGTAAAAAGTCCACAAGTCTTTGAAAGATTTCGTTGTAACAAACTCGTGGATAACGTGGTCGTACTAATGATAATAAATATCTAAGATCATACATTTTGTATCATCTGAGATATGTTAAAAATTTAATTATATTTTATAAAGTAAGGTCTTGCTGCAGGTATGCTTGGTCCACGCTCTCACAGAGTGTCGGCGTGAAACAACAGAATGCTGTTTCACGAAACAGGTCAGGCTCTCACAGAGTGGTTTGGTGAGTGTAGAGAACTGGAGACCCTTTTTATTGGTAACGAGGCAACCAATCTTTGTCCTAAGCGCTGACAACGCATCCGCATTTTGATTTTTAATCGATGCTAGATGCAGATGTCTATGGGACATAGCATCCACTTAGAACTGGGTAGACTAATTTGCTCGTTTGGCACCATTATTCTATAAATATATATTTATTATTTACCACGTGATAGTGATATAAGAGACTGTGTAGTGGCGTTGTAAGAATATGTATTATAATGAAAGAAGTCAGAAATATTTTATGGTCATCCTTAAGGCAATAAAACTGTCTCGTATGCCATATTTCAAATTCGTGGGCCGGCGACGAACAACAGCTTCAGAAGGTTGAGATGTCTGGTAGAGCGACTGCCGATTCGCGATGAACCATGGCGATTGCGGAAAATCTTTCTTATTATAATATGTACCGTGTAGTAACGTCCCGTGGGATCCATAAGAGGCGACGGAGGGATTTTGATGAACAGCAGCATCTTCCTAATAACAACACAAAATTTGCCAACCTGCTGTGCGTGGCAAATGTGGTAAAATCTCTCTCATATATATATATATATATATATATATATATATATATATATATATATATATATATATATATTCAATGGTAGGTACCTAGAACATTGTTTTATTATCAGAGTCGTATTAGAGACTACTAAGTAGTTTTTAAACGCTACAAAAAATAGTGATTCAAATTATATACTAATGATATTAATTAACGATGATATCTAGGCCCCAATTTGTTTCTAAGGCAATAAGCGAAAAATTTTTTTGTTTAATTTTTTATTCATATTCATGATCGTGCACGAATAGGTGTTTTCCCTTGAGGTAATCGCCACACTTTGCATATTTCGATATACATGTCTCAGCCAATCTAGCTTAATCAGCCTTTCAGTTAACAGCCTAGCCTTGTAGCTAAACAGCGCCGTTCAATTAGCTGCCCAAATGATATTCAACTGTAGCGTTTTTTACAACATTTAATAAACTGGCTGGCTAATGCTTAGGTCATTCGTGTGATAGGGTGAAACAGAACCGTTTAATTAGCGGCCTGCATGATATTCAGCACATGCGTTTCAGCCGATACGTTTTATACAACATTTCATGCCTAATTATGCACTATGCGCTATATTATGTAAATATACGCGGCTTTGGCCGCACCCTAACCTACTGTCGCTGATATTACAAGATAGTTGCAATGTATTATTAGACGCAGCGGCTGAAAATCATTCAGGTCCCTAGTTAAACATAAAAAGGCTAAGCTGTTAATTGAACGGCTAATTAAGCTAGTTGGCTGCGACAGCTTGTAATATTTTTCATTTAGCTTTGGAAAACACCATCAAATTTGTTGTTTGCCGTCACCATATTGACACTTTGGAAAGTTTCAGCGCTAGTTGGCAGAAAGTGGAACTAAATTGAAATGAACAGGCTAGGCAAGTAATGAAACGTCATCGATCCAAGTCATTTGTCTAGTTGTTTGATCAAATGGCTGAGTATCATTCAGGCCGCTAGTTGGATGGCGCTGTTTAATAAAGAGGCTAGGCTGTTGATTGAATGGCTGATTAAGCTGGTTGGCTGCGACATATACATGCAGTAAGTAGTTTAAATTAAAGTATTTTATTTATTTATATATTTGTTTTGTATTGTGTTCCTTAAATCAAAAGAATACAAAGGGCGGACTTAATTCCTTGAGGCGTTCTCTACCAATCGACGCATGGAGTGGTGATAATTTGACGTAGGTGTGGCAATAAAAAAAATTATGTGTGTTAGCGCCATTCTGCAGTTATATTAGTAGTATAGTTGTAGCACGAATGGGTCGGCTCGACCGGGGCAGGACCACGCTCTTACAGAATACCGGCGTAAAATAGTAGCTTAACGCTGCTGTGTTTCGTATGGTAAGTGTGGAGAACCGGAGACCCTTTTTACTGGAAACGAGGCATTCTATCTTAGTCGTCATAGGTGACAACGCATCTCCATCTTGATTCGTAATCGAGGATAGATGTTGATGTCTATGGGTCACAACAACTACTTACCATCAGGTGGCTTGTGTGCTCGTTTGTCACCCTATCCTATAATAAAAGTATAGAATAAGAAACCAAATAAAAATGATAATTAACTACGTAATATATAATTTTACTGATATATAGAACTACTTGAAATATTACGAAACAGCTGATAGCCCGTTTATACATCGAAATCATCGAATTAAACATTTACCATTTAAAACGAAGCTAAATAATTAGAAAAGTAACAATATGTATAAATTAATGAGCTGTGATAAAAAAATGCGATGTGTAGAGTAAGGAGGTGTAGGGAAGTTGAAGAACCGCTTATTATCATTGTTAGATATTATTATAGTATCTAATATACAAGGTTATTTCTTTCAGAGTTGCCAAGTTTTAAACTCTATTATGAATAAATAATTAACAAAAAAATATATAAATAACGATATACATCAATCGATTACGATAAAATCAGTTAAAATTATGTATTACGACGCATTTTGAATTTAAAAGACAAAAAGGACGGAATGTTTGAGATTTTTGAAATTAATTTTTTCTTCACCATTTGCTTATATTACTTATTCTGAATCTTCTCTAAAAATTTGGCCAGTTATTACAAAACATCCCTATATAAAAATTAATGTTTGTTTGTTCGTATTTCATGCGTTGCCATACCGTTCATTGGATTGCGACAAAACTTTGTCAACTTATTGATCGGATTTGCGCGAAGATTATAGACATAGTTTAATTAACTTACAGTAGATGGCGCGCGTATCGTACCGATAAATTCATTTGAAAGTTATATATCATTCAATTTCAATGAACGTATTATTATTCCAACATAACTTTTCCAAATTTAAAACAACATTTCCACAATTATTTGTTCTGCGGCAGCAACGCGTGCTTCGGGTACCAGCCGGTATAGAATAAAGTACATAATATTATGATATCAGTGCGTCTCGGAAGATGAAAAAACGCCACCAAATTTTGTTACACAACGTACACAACAAAGACATATTCATAACTCGGATAAAATAAGACAGGATCAATTTATGGACCTAAAAACAGAAATGGCTAAACTAATGGAAATCACAAGTAAACAAGCAAAAGATCACAATGACCTCACTTCGACACTTAAAGAGGTTCGCCTGTCAAATCAAAATATTGAGAGCTCGCTTACATTATTAACCGCTCAAAATGAAGAGTTCAAAAAACAAATTGTAGCCCTACAAAATCATGCAAGGGAAGACAGGAATTATATAATGCAATTAGAAAACAAACTGGAGGATTTGCAAATCTCCACCCGTAAAACATCATTCGAGCTGAAAAATGTTCCTAGGAAAGAAAATGAATCGAAGCAAGATCTAATTGACATGACTATACGTCTTTCAGAAACCATAGATTGTAAAATTAACAAAGGCGACATTAAAGATATTTACAGGTTGCGTGGAAAAAAGCCAGAACAAAAAAACACACCCATAATTGTAGAAACAAACTCTGCATTGTTAAAAACAGATTTTATGAGGATGGCGAAGGCATTCAACATTCGGAACAAAACTAAAATTTGTGCTAAGCATCTAGGCTCTAAAACCAATGAAGACACCCCTGTTTTGCTCTCTGAGCACCTGACTGCTAGAGGATCACGTCTATTCTTTTTAGCTAGAGACTTAGCAAAATCAAAAGGCTATAAGTACTGCTGGACCGCTTATGGTAAGATATATGGTGGAGCCACGTGTTTAAGGCTGCCGAAAATCTAGTTCCCCGGTCAAACCTCAAACCTATTACGCGAGATATTAACTAAAGTGGACTGTATATGCGATTGCTTCTACGCTTACATAAGGCGACTACTATAGCATGCGGTACAATGCACTCGCTCTTCCCTAAACTAAACTATTACTTGTCGAATCGATGAAAGGAATCCTGCTTGACTAGGAAAAAAAACACAGATTGGAGCGGGTTAAATTATTAGCAAGCAGGTATAATTAAGGAATATTGACTCACCGGGGTTTCTTCTTCCTGTCGATCACTATAGCGACTTCTGGAACACTCCGGAGAGAGGCGGTGCGCGACGATATCTCACACGAGGTGAGGCGGGTTCCTGGAGCTCGACTGCTTCCAGGCCAAAGCGGTTTCCACTAGTGAGGTGTTTCCAAACGAGCGCGCGGGAAGAGGAGGTTGTAGTTCAACGACGACTGCGGCGGGAGAAGAGGCTCGCGCATCGGTCGCGCGTGTCTTATATATCCTCGGCTCGGGTGATTACGCGATGTTCTAGAATCGTCTTCTTTCCCCTCCCACCCCACCACCCCGATGTGTCGATAGGAGGGTACGAATGATATTGTTTGGAAAGGAAATAATGATTCTACAAGTTCCTACCGTCAAAATAAAAAACGCGAATGGTTTTCCGCGCAACCATCTCCCCCGCCCTTGAAGGATTTCCTTCAAAAAAAAAAATAACTAAACAACTAGAGCTAAGATCGACTAACAAATAACTAACTAACGCTAAGATTACCTAAATTAAACTACAATTTCAGTCTAGAAAGCTAATTTAAATTATGGAAGAGGCAAGGGGCACAAACGGATAACAGGACGTAGGTAAGACCCAACCGTGGTCTTAACGCGAGCTATCCTAATTACTCCGTCGGAACCGGGAAAGACCTCCTCGACGATTCCTAACGGCCAGTGGAGAGGCGGCGTATTCTCCTTAGTGAGCACAACTACGGTTCCTACAGCTAAAGGCTCTGTCGCTGTGTTCCATTTTTGCCGAGACTGCAAAGTATGCAAGTATTCCATCCTCCATCGTTTCCAAAACGATTGCACTAACCGATCTAATAATTTGTGGCGTGTGGAAATGCTAAGTCTGTTCTCATCCATATCCGCGGCGGGCAGATACCTTAGAGGCGTTAAAGTCAAAAAATGTGCTGGAGTTAGAGCCAGCGGTTCCGAGGGGTCACTAGATAACGTCCGACAAAGTGGGCGGCTATTCATTACGCATTCAATTTGAGCGAGCACCGTACTTAGCTCTTCGAAGGACAAAATTTGATCTCCTATTACTCGGTATAAGTGGCTCTTTAGACTTTTAATATTAGTCTCCCAATTGCCCCCAAAATGACTCGCGGCTGGGACGTTCAGAGACCACTCAATGCGGTTCTCGGCTAGAATGTGAGCGAACTCCGAATTATAATACTTGCTAGCTAAGAGCTCGTGTAGTTCCGATAGAATACGTTTTGCACCGACGTAGTTCGTACCGTTATCCGAATATAATTTACTTACAGGGCCTCTGCGCGATAGAAATCTTTTAAATGCACCCATAAAGCCTGCTGTGCTTAGATCACCAACGAGTTCTATATGCACTGCTCGAGTAGTTAGACATACGAAAATGCAGACGTAAGCCTTTGTGGATCTTATACCACGCCCGCGAGTGAGCGTGACCTTAAACGGACCAGCAAAATCAGACCCGGTGTGCGTGAAGGGCTTTACCGATTGTATCACTCTACAAGATCTAAGTTCCGCCATTTCCGGAAATGACGGCTTGGGGCGTGCCCGAAAGCAAGCTATACATCTGTGCACCCGATTGCGTATTAAACTACGTGCAGAAAGAATCCAATAATTCTGACGCAAGATCGACATCAATAAATCGGGGCCAGCGTGCGAGTTCAATTTATGATGATAATCGACTAATAAGTTCATGATATGGTCTTTACGCGGTAAAACTATAGGGTGCCGTTGGTCGAAACTCAATTGCGAGTTGGACAAGCGTCCACCTACCCTTACAATCCCATCCTGTAAAAATGGCTTAAGGCGTTGAAAGGCGCGACTACAAGCTCTATTCGATTGTAATCTTGTAATTTCTTCAGAGAAGTGCGCACGTTGAAGTTCACGTAATACTAGCGACTCGGCATAGTTGTAATCGGATGCTAAGACATACGGACGTCGCGGTAAAAGCTTCGCGAATCGACAAACGTAAATTACGCTACGCAATAATTTCGACCAAGAGGACAAGCGGTTCGCCAGAGCAATGATTGGAGAAACCTCGCTCGAAACGTTCGCCACTAGAGCGTGTCTCTTCTCTTCCGGCGGTTGTGACACTGACGAAGGTTCGAAATCGGTTATTGGCCATTGCGAGGGATCCAAGTAAACCCAAGAAGGTCCATGGAACCAAAGCGGGTGGTCCATTATTTGCATCGGGGTGAGTCCCCGGGATAGACAATCGGCAGGGTTTTCCTTACCGGACACGTGATAAAAGTTCCGCGTTTCTAACTCGTCTTGGATCTTGGCCACTCGGTTCGCGACAAACGTATCCCAACGGTGGGGTGAAGAATGAACCCAACATAAGGCGACGGTGGAGTCGGAAAAGGCAAATATTCTTTCTATGTGAACTCTATCCCTACATGCGCCGATAACTGTGGTAATAAGCTTGGTGAGTACTAATATTGCGCAAAGCTCTAAGCGCGCCAGAGAGACAACCTTACGGGGGGAGACTCTCGACTTAGAACTAATGAGGCTAATCGAATTTCTACCATTATTCTGGACATGGAAATATACAACGCCCCCGTAAGCCTTCTCGCTGGCGTCTGCAAATCCAACAACCGTTATGCTGCTATTTCTATCGACATTTATATGACGCGGTATTTTAATTTCTCTTAGTAAAGGAAGTTCCTCTCTAAAGCGCTGCCACAATCGAACAATGCTGTCAGGCGGCGAGTCATCCCAATCGCATTCAAATAACCAAAGTTGTTTAATCAAAAGCTTAGCGTATAATACCACCGGAGCTACGAAACCCATGACGTCCCATAATCTAGCAACGCATGACAGTATTGTGCGCTTTGTGCATTTCTCTACGGGCGGATTTACCTTAAGGCTAAACACGTCGGACTCTGGTGACCAACACAGACCGAGCACCTTGTGTGTATCGGAATCGTCGAATTCCTTTATCGCCGAAAGACGGTGTGATAGTGGGATTGTATCTAAAACCGGACGCGAATTACTAGTCCACTTCACAAGATCGAATTGACCCGATTTCATGAGCCTTATAACCTCGGCGGTGGTTAGGGTGGCCTCCTCCACGCTATCGACCGAATACACAAAATCATCCATATATAATCCGCTCTCAATTGCCCTCTTAGCTTTAGGATAAGAGGGACCTTCATCGTGAGCGAGCTGTCTCACCGTGCGTAACGCATGAAATGGGCTCGACTTTAAACCAAAACAAACGCGGTTAAATTCTAACACCATTAGAGGTTCCTTTGGGTGGAAACGATATAAAATGCGCTGGAATCTACGGTCGCATTCACGGACCCCTATGCAAAGAAACATTTGGCGAATATCGGCGGATAGTGCTATACTAAACAAACGAAAATTGACTATTATATCAAATAAACTGCCCTGTAAATTTTGCCCACTATAGAGGATATCGTTAAGCGACAGGTGAGTGCTAGTTTTAGCACTAGCGTCGAGCACTACACGTAATTTAGATGTAAGTTTGTCCTCTCTAATGACTCCGTGGTGTGGTATAAAATACGACGGTGTGTCTTCGTAGTTATCTAATTTCGAAGCCACAAGTGATATGTAACCTTCTCTTATATATTCGTTAATGACGCCGTCGTAAGCTTCCTTTAACTGGGGCGAAGCGAGCATCCTACGCTCCAAGCTGTAGAAACGTTTTTCCGCCATTTGACGCGAATCGCCGAGAGATAAAACATCTCCCTTAAAGGGTAGCGCTACACTATATCTACCGTCGCGATCACGAACGGTCGTGCGGACGTAAATTTCCTCGCATATCCTGTCATCTGAACTAGCTATGGGTGGGACGTTCACCTCCTCCATCTCCCAAAATTTGCGGACTAACGACTCGAGCGGTTCGACAGCCATACCACAATAAGAGGCTGCCGAAATACTATCTAGGATGGGGGCGGAGCCAAGGATCACATAGCCCAATACGGTTTCCAGTGCGTAAGGCGCGGTATGCGAGGAGTTGCTCCTGACCTTATTGTTTAACAAAAGATGAGGGAAAAGCGATGCCCCAATGAGCATGTCTATGTTTCCAGGAACGGCGTAAGTGTCGTCTGCTAGAGTCAAATTTTTAAATTCAATCATTGCCGAGGTGTCAACCGAAACGGTTGGCAACCGTTCAGTGACCCTATCTACTACTAGTGCATTTATATCAAAGTTAACGTTACGATCTATCCGAGAATAAAATTTTAAATTTATATATCCCAGTGTCGCTTTTCTAGTACCTGCGATGCCTTTAACTACAGGTCATGAAAGTGACCTATTTATTACTAAGCCTAAGCGCTGACAACATTGTCGTGTTATAAAGCTATTTTGGGCTCCGCTGTCCAGCAGTGCACGGACGCTTTGTTTGTTTCCACGCGAATCCCTAACCAAAATACGCGCCGTACCCAGTAACACGGTTGAAGGAGGTTGTGCTCCCATATTTGCCAATGAGCACAGAGCGACATCACCAGGTCGACCGCTAGAATCGTTGACCTTAGTAGGGGTGAATTCCTTATTCGCCTTACTTGACGCCGCTATGTTGCTATTTTCAAAATGTAATAGCGTGTGATGTTTCCTGGCGCACTTGCTACATACGGAACTCGAATTGCATTTTGCAACTAAATGCTTATCGCTTAAGCAGTTCAAACATAGGTTGTTTGTTTTTACTAACTTATAACGTTCGCTTGGTGAATATTTACGAAAAGTCGCACAGTTATATAAATTACCGTGTTTATCTTTACATACTATACAAGTATGCTGGAGCGATATCGGCGTAGCGGTTACGTAAGTTAACGACCCTGCTATTTTAGATGGTTGAGTCTGTCTACGGTCGACGCACCTTTTAATCTCCTGTTTAACGTTCGGTGAGCGCTGCATCACCTTTATTTGATCTCGCACGAACGATGCTAATGAATGAAAGGAAGGCATCTCCGAGCTACGATGCTCCATTTCAAACGCACGCACGGTGTCGGAGTCTAATTTCTTTAATGCTATATGGAGAAACACCACGTCCATGAGGTCATTAAACTTCAAATTCTTAAGTGCAGCCACCGATGCCACAAATTTATCGAGAAACTGCTCTAAGCCGTTGATGTTCGCGGATGATATAGGTTTAAGATCGAATATCTGGTTCAAATATTCGGAAGCTAACATTCTCCTATCTTCATATTTAGTTTTAAGCGTTTCAAATATTAATACGTAATTGTTTGCTGTAGGTGTAAAACCCGAGCAGATCGACTGTGCTCTGCCACTAAGTTTGCTAATTAAGTAATATAATTTTTCAGCGTCCGATAACGATGGGTTGTTGTGTATATTGTTTTGAAAACTACTGAAGAAGAAGGGCCACGTCTTAATATCACCATTGAATACCGGAATATCTATTGGCGGTAACCTAATTGAGTCACGAGGGCGTACCTGCATTTCAGGCTTCGCTTCACCTTGAGATTGTAGCAATTTTGCGGTTCTCTTCACGCGACACAACATATCTTCGAATGCCAGCAGCGGTTGGTAGTTCACTATGTATTTCGGGTCGGTTTGTAGTTCCGAATGATTAATTTGATCTAATATTCTTTCGTAATCTGTCCGCAAATTATCTATCGTTTCGATTTCATTTAAAAAAGGCCTCCCGTACTGCCTCTATATGAATGTTCTTTATATAATCACTTATATTCTGCATACGCGAAAAGAGTATGTCCCTCTTGGCATAAAGCGTTTTAATTTTGATTTCACTTCCACTAACTGCCATTTTAAATTATTATAATAAAGTTATATTAATCACAATTAATCTCACACGCATAAACGACGTAGGATGAATACTCGGCGTGCCGTATTACGTAATCAGATCGAGCGCCCGATGCAGTCAAGGCTACGCGTCGTTTGCTAAACCTAATAATTTTATAAAATTGTGGGGTAAGCGTATCAAACGGTTGCTATCACGCCGTTTCAATTATTTAATAAGCTTTAAATTTAACCAAATACGAGCGCTATTAAATGAATAATTCTGTTTGCGAGTAACAAATCAAAATTTTAATTTAAACGAACACTATTTAAGTCTATTCTATAAATTAGAGTGCGTTATCTAAACAATTAATTTAATAATTCGACCAGAAAATGGTTGGATAACCACTAAACACCAATCCAGATCCTGCTCGAAGGACCATAAAATGGTGGAGCCACGTGTTTAAGGCTGCCGAAAATCTAGTTCCCCGGTCAAACCTCAAACCTATTACGCGAGATATTAACTAAAGTGGACTGTATATGCGATTGCTTCTACGCTTACATAAGGCGACTACTATAGCATGCGGTACAATGCACTCGCTCTTCCCTAAACTAAACTATTACTTGTCGAATCGATGAAAGGAATCCTGCTTGACTAGGAAAAAAAACACAGATTGGAGCGGGTTAAATTATTAGCAAGCAGGTATAATTAAGGAATATTGACTCACCGGGGTTTCTTCTTCCTGTCGATCACTATAGCGACTTCTGGAACACTCCGGAGAGAGGCGGTGCGCGACGATATCTCACACGAGGTGAGGCGGGTTCCTGGAGCTCGACTGCTTCCAGGCCAAAGCGGTTTCCACTAGTGAGGTGTTTCCAAACGAGCGCGCGGGAAGAGGAGGTTGTAGTTCAACGACGACTGCGGCGGGAGAAGAGGCTCGCGCATCGGTCGCGCGTGTCTTATATATCCTCGGCTCGGGTGATTACGCGATGTTCTAGAATCGTCTTCTTTCCCCTCCCACCCCACCACCCCGATGTGTCGATAGGAGGGTACGGATGATATTGTTTGGAAAGGAAATAATGATTCTACAAGTTCCTACCGTCAAAATAAAAAACGCGAATGGTTTTCCGCGCAACCAATATACGTGCGAAAAAATTAACTTTCTCCTATTATCTTGGTTAGAGCCGAAGAGCAAGTACACCAGCTACTAAAGGAAAAGTGACTAGCTTTGCATATCCTAGGTCTGTTGTTTCGTCTTTTTTATCTCATGCTCGCGTTTATTGCGCAATTATTTTTGATTTACTTTTGTTTGCAATTAAATGAATTTCGCTTTTTTAAGGGGCCGTTTGAAATTTTATATCCTAATAGTTTCAAAATTACTAAAGCTGAACAATATATGAGGGTATGAATATGTAGTATCTCAGAATCAATACTATAGAATTTGGGTAATATAAGACTATTAAAAATGTTAAGTAAACTATATAGCTGCTTATTTTCTTTCAATCGCGGCTGTTTGGGTCTTATGTTGGGGTCCGTACCGGTATACAATGCTAGATATATAGTCTTCAGTTTGTTGGTTAACTTCTGTACTAAACCATCATCTGGGAGATTTATTTCAGCTGGGTGTGAAACACTTAAAATACTAGTTTGAGCCGTGCAGCTCATTGATAGAGTTTGTGTTTCAGAATCGGATCTTAAGGTAATTGATTGATTTTCGAATAAGGAAGAGGGCGGAGATGACTGACGACGGCTAAAAAGGTCGAGATTTGAATTACCCGCCGTCATATGGTTGGTGTCTCTTGTACCTGAACGTGAGTCCGAAATATTATTCTCAGCTTTCTCGTTTTCAATTATTTTAGCTGCTTGTTGCTTTATACTTTTGATTTGTTCATCAGATAACAATTTATTTCTTATTATTACTCGTCTCTGGTCTGCAATACGTTGAGATGTGACATTTATATGAGGATATTTTAATTGAAATTGGTCAAATAATTTCTTAACGTACATAGTGCGATCGGTTTCTAATTCGGTAATGTAAAAGTAAGTGCGCATAATAAAAGTATTTATTTCTTCATCCGATTTCATGCGCACTCTAGGCTTGCCAGCTTTGGTGGTCACAGGCTGAGTGGCCCTTGCCGCCCGTGAAACATCCGAGGCCGGAGAGACTGCTTTACTATCGCACTTGTATTCATCAGACGATGTTAGTGCTGATGATGCGCTGTACTCGCATTGTTCGGGAGACCCGGCAGAGGGCCGTCCAGGTAAACCCTCGCCACCGGTGGTTCGCATACTGAAACGCCCAGCACCGGCTCCAGGCGTGCCCTGACGATTGCCATCGGGAAGCGGTCCTTTACTAATACTTCTATTTCGCAACTCCATATTGATGGGTGTGCTAGAGCCCCGTTGGTCACTCACAAAGTACCTTCGTTGCGGGTGTCCGCCACTCACGTGAGCGTAGGTGTTAAGCTCGGACGTGGGGTTAGACTTGTAAGTATTATTATTATTATTATTAGTCTCGAATTCGATTTTGCATACCTAACTTTTATACCTGTTTATATTTACTATAGCAATTTGCTCAATGATTTCTAATATTTATGCGAACACTAAACAAAAAAAAATATTTTAATCTGGAGGTAGCCGTGGTTAACTATGACATTGGGACGTCGAACACCTCAGACCCCTCCTCCCTTTATCATATCTGCTGTAAAATGCTCGAAACATTAAGAATTTAAAACAAGCTTATGCGATAAAATTTGTAAAAACTAGTTTTATTAAAATGTATAGCAATTTCTACCACGGCACTTAAAATATGACAGTACGCAAATAACTTGAGTTCGATTTTAGCCCTCACCTACAAAATCGTCGTTGCTTGATGATCTAAGAAAATGTCATAAAATAACCATAATAATAAAATGTTTTTAAATAAAAAATATAAAATACATTGTTTATTAGGCGGTCATATCGCTAAAAGTGATTTCGTTGAATAAAACTATATTTACGGATTATATCGCGTTTAATTAACTACTTTAACTTATTTTTTATTCCCACTGTTTCTTTTTAAGTCAATTATATTGTATACTAATTTTTATAAATTTTTGCGTAAATCGGAAGGAAAATTAATATTAAAAAACTGAAGATATCCGGGCTAACTATGACATTGGGACGTCAAACATCTCAGTCCCCCCCCCCCCGTGACCAAGGGAGCTGTAAGGCACCAGGAAATGAAAAATAAGCGAAAGTGGTTAATTAAACGCGATAAGATCCGTAAAGAAATGATTAATGGTAAATTTAATAAAAGATTATCAAAAGTGATTTCTTTCAGACAACCTTTGGATGATTATGAATGAGTCGGTGATGCACTGATACTACAAAAAACTACTAATTTGAAAAAAAAAATTAGTGACATAAATCGTAAATATAAGTATAAATAATATATACAAAACGAGATAAATAATAAATGAAATAAACAATAGACATTATAATAATACTAAAACATTCCGAAGCAAAAGATAGTACCTAATTCTTTACAAGTTTTTAAAGAAGAAGATTGAGTGCGCTATATTGATAAAGGAAGGGATTTTCACAGAATTTTCCTTTTGATGTAATGCTATGGAAAACTATACTATAGCTACAAATCAACAAGAATCAAAAGACTTAGAGAATTCGCGTCGTAGCTCCAGGCCAGGACTTTGCACAGTTGAAATATATTGTTATTTATTGTGCTCGTAAGCTTCTCCATGATATTCTCTGTGGCGCCAAACAATTGGTAAACATATATAATCGTTGGTCTGTCAGTGATCTTTTAACTTCTGAATGACAACCGATTGAGGTCATATTCACACAATATGCTTTTGTATAGAGATGATTCATAGTCAGAGTTCAGTTGACATGAGTCTAGAAAACGTTCGAATATTTTAAACTTTTTATTATTATTATTATATATTATTTATTGAATTTTAATTTGTCTTATAATATGTGAATCTTTGTGTCTGCAATAAAGATAATTATTATTATTGTCTATTATTATAGCTACGCTAGGATCCAACAGGTGGTACTTTAATCAAATTGTTACCGAATTCTTTACTAGTGGACCCAAATGAATCATATTCACAATAAAGTTGACTTAAAAAAGAAAATCTTAAAATCTGAACTCAATAGGTGGCGCTATAGGCGAGTTATTAATAAATTATATATTTATACAGTTAAATGTCAGGAGTGAATTCGGAATTCGGAAAGAATTTTAAGTAAACCTTCAAAATAAATAAAATTAAATTAAAAACATTTAACTTTTATATTAAATCTGCAGTATATTTATGTTGTAAAAATCTAGTTCCTAGTTTACGAAAATTTAATAAACACAAAAACTGTATTTTTTATAAAAATTGATATCGGCACATTACATATGTAAATACTGCTAAGAATCACAGGCTGGACAACTCTATTCTACATCATTAGTTATTCATAGGTAATTATACAACGTCTTTTTATTACCAAGGTTAAAAGAAAATACTTCATAAGAACGTTAAATATAATAAGGGCTGCATGACTGATGATAACGTTATATTTGTATATAACATAATTATTTTATTATGTTACTATATTGTTAACTTCGACTGCCTCGTTGGTCTAGTGTTCTAGGGACGGGCCAAAAAAAAATCAATTATTGAGTTTTTCCATCATGAAGTTCTCAGTAGCTCCCCGGAGTCAGGAAGTTGGCGGTGTCTCACCCCCGTGCCTCGGAAAGTGCCTCTGATCTCTGTCCGGTTGTGTCGGTTTACTGTCCCATCGGACCATGAGAGTGAGGGAACAGAGAGTGCACTGAGTGAGTGAGTCTGGAGGACATTATTATATTGTTAACTTTAAATAAAAAAGTCAAGCTGGGTTTCCTCCTTATTTTATTTCAGGAAAAAAGAAAAAATTACGGTTATGACCTTTTACTGTTTTACGTACAGATAAATAAATAGTGGCACTGCATTGTAAATAAAAGTCTGTATTTTTAAATAAGGAAAAAAACAGGCTGTTTATTTTAAACAGTTTTGTTTTTTGATTCATAATAAAGGTTCCCTGTCTCAAACAACCGAATAAATTATAAAATCTTCCGAATATTGTAAATCTTAACTTAATATTTTATAGTTCAGGTAACTATAAAATATTGCTAAACTTTCTGTTACAAGTCAGCGTTTCTTAAGCTTGGCGTCTTGTTGACTAGACGATAACAAATAATTTAATTTTTCACTAAAAACATAGACACCTGAAATCACAATATTACTAATAACAATGAAAACAATCCTCGAAGGCCAGTTTAATGTATCGAAGATGGGATAAATCCATACTCCAGTTTTAAAATAAATCATCAGGTACCACGCAATATACAACTTTGTGAAAGCTAATGTCATTGAAAGACCAACAGCTCTTGATGGATAATTTCTGGATGTCATTATAAGCTCCAAGAACATAAAAATCGAAACCGTCGTGTGCATGACATGGTTCATCCAGGTCGGATACAATTTCTCTATAAAATCTGGGAATATTAGGTCCTTGTCTACTGCATAAAGGCTCCAGAATGCTACGGATACGTATATTGCAACCGGAAATGCGAGACTGAAGAGCGTGTCTTTTATCAACCGTATCAGAGGTTTCTTCTTTGGCGATGGGTCGTTTGATCCGAATATATCGTTCAGGAAGGCGATGGTGTGGTAGGCAATTTGCATTATCTGAAAGTAGACAAACGAGTGTGAATATATTTATTCATTTATTCATTATAACCTAACAAAAGTGCACTCGATAAAAAAAATTACTTTACACTTCTGCGGAGTAACTTCATCATGAAATCGATCAAGCCATGGATGATTTCAATACCGTGAATGTCGTTTCCGTTCAATGTTAAATTTAAATAAAACTAAGTAACATAGATATGCACTAAGATAACATTAAAAAAACTAAAAATGAGGTTAAAATAGTTCTAATTTGTAAAAAAATGGAATATATTTATGAAAACATGAGGACAGAACACCAATTCGTTTGCCGTGTAGTAGCGGCGTCAATGAATCCATCACTACCGGTACGTTTCGAAGGTGTAGTAGGAGGCCTGTGGAAAATGCCAGAGAAATGTAATCGATATATGGCGCTATGAACAAATCGGTTACATCAGAGCCTGACAAAATACACAGACTGGCTACGGACAGCAACGTCAAAGTTGCGAGACTGTGTGAGTCTGCAAACCGTGGCAATTATAGCAAATCATTCCTACAGTTGTAGAGGTCCATGTCTTACAGTAGTCTTTTACGGCCTAATAATGATGGAGAAGAATAATAGATAATTCTTTTGACATTTTTGTGTCATAAAGTAATGCAACAAACTCTGCCTTCTCCAAATTTTAGAGTAACGCGACCGTGTCTGACTCCCCTCCAAACTTAACATCCGTTCTTGCAAGTCACGTTGAGCCAAGTAATGAAGCAGCTTAACCAAAGAAATCTTCATTACAGCCTATAAAAGTCTACTGCTAAACAGTTGCCGATAGATTGCTTAGGGGGAATTTTACAATAGTTGTCACGCTTGCCAGACGGGTCGGCAATCGCAGTTTTTATAATTTTTAGTTGACAATAGGAAAATCTGCTACTCATTTCCTGTATCAGTTTACCTCTGTCGCCTCTTACGACACCCATGGGACGGATATTCTTAAACAGCCACTACACCTTTAAGAGTCAGCACACCTCGAGGGCAGCCAGATAACTAAGCTAGTTGAAATAAGTTGGTACCTCTCAGCATGTTGCCAGCGTGTACTAGCTCTTTTTTTATAGGATAAGGGTTACCCCTATTGTAAACGAGCACACTGTCCACCTCATGGTAAGTGGATGCTGTGGCCCATAGACATCTACATTCGATTAAGAATCAAAATGCAGATGCGTTGTCACCACTGAGGACTAAGATGGAATCCCAGTAAAACGGGTCTCCGGTTTTCTACACTCACCATACGAAACACAGCAGAATAAAACTCTAATGAAACTAAATATACAACTAACTAACGTTAATTGAATGTTGCAATGTTAATGTTAACTATGAAATTATCGATACTTTAACAGATTTAAGTATGTCCGATATAAACGAAATTCCAAACGCGATATTTAAAAAAATAATATGTTAAAAAATTTAGTCTTTGTCTTTTTTTTAATTTTCTTTAGCAAATAACAATTTAAATTGATAAAGTACAATTTAACAAGTAACAATTTTGTTTAAAAAGTAACGTTCGAAAAGTAATACAAATCAAAGACCTTGTTTGCATATATAATTAAAATCAGAATATCAATGCAATATAAAAGTATCATTCGAAATTGAAGTTCAATTCAGTCAATTTTTTATATTCGGAACTGGACGATTTATAAAAAATTTCTACCACCGTAGTGAAAATAGGTTATTTGTAATAAAACGAAAAAAAAATACATTATTAAAAAAGAGATGGCGCTATTATCACCAGTTCTCAAAAATAAAAGATAAAACTAGACGCGATTTACACATTATATGAAATTATATAAAAATTTTGATAAAATATATAAAAATCCTAGGTAATTTTACACTGTCGCGGTCACCTCATTTTTGGCTTTAGAAAATCGAAAAATCATCCGATTTCGATAACTTTTTAAAAATATTCATTATTACGGCGCATTTACGAAAATAATTACAAAAATTTAAAATAATAGGTTTCAAGACTTTAAATGTTCATGAAAATGCACTCATTCACGTATAATTGTTGATAACTTTTTTTTAAATAATCAAATGAATTTTTTTTTCATAATATACACCAAAAAACAAACATTAAAAAAGAAACATCAATTTTTTATTTTGGTTTTTATTGAGTGTAAGATCGAGCGTTGCGAGCTCGGGACTGAGGGCATCCCGACTCGGAAAAAAAAATAAAAAATGTTTGTTTATTAATTTTTTATTTTCGTTTTTATTGAGTATAAGATCGAGTGATGCGAACTTGGGACTTGGGCATCGCGACTCGGACAGGTTAGCTTTGAAGGAGATGGCGGGATTTATAAATATTCCGATTTTCTAGAGCGTTTATGATAACATATAAAGTCAGAAAACCATTGAATAAAACAAAATTTACGGATTCTATCGCGTTTATTTAACTGATTTTACTTATTTTTAATTCCCGACGTTTCGGGTGCTTTACAGCAACCATGGTCACGGGGGGGACTGAGATGTTTGACGTCCCAATGTCATTGTTAGCCCGGCTAACTTCAGTTTTTGAATATTAATTTTTGGTCCGATTTACGCAAAACGAACTAACAGTATCTTGAATTCTTGCGGTGGTATGCTTGGGTTTGGGTTTAATTTTGTTAATTATAGGATCCCAAGGAGATGGCAGCACCCAACCATCTTCTCTATTGAAATTAGGATGTTTTTTAATTTCAATAGCCTCGTGTATCACCCTTGGTAGGAATCGGTGTTCTTTTGCGAGGATTTGTGGTTTATCAAATCTGATGTAATGGTTGGGTCCGTCTAGAATATGTTCACAGACTGCAGACTTCCCGGAGCGTCGGTGCTTCACGTCAGCTATATGTTCCTTTACGCGGGTCCTTATGGATCTTTTTGTTTGTCCTATGTAAGAGAGACCACATTCGCAATCTAACTTTTACGGAGTGTACAATCTGTATGTGCATCTTGTAGAGGGATATTACACTTGACGGATGGTAAAAATTGACTAATCTTCTTCGGCGGCTTGCAGTATGTTTTAATGGAAGCTCGTTTCAAGATGTAGCCAACCTTGTCTGTGACTCCTCTGACATATGGAAGTACAGCAGGCACACGCTCGACTGTGGCCGACTTCACTCGGTCACTGTGACGTAGGCGCGGGATCCGAAGCTTGTTGTCTTGCAACACTTGCTTGACATGCTGCAGCTCGGCGGCCAGATGTTTTCTGTCACAGATCCCTCGTGCTCTCTGAAACAAAGATTTACCCACGGTAGCTAACTGTGAAGGATGATGGTGAGATTCACCATTTAAATATCGGTTGGTATGGGTCTTTTTTCTATACACAGTGCGACCAATAGTGTTATCAGGATTTCGAATGACTAAAACATCTAGGAAAGCTAAAGAATTATTTGCCTCTAACTCCATTTTGAATTTTATTTTAGAGTTTATAGAGTTAAGGTGGTTTAAAAATTAATATTCAAAAACTGAAGTTAACCGGGCTAACATGGATCTTCCAGTTGTGGTTGATTCGAACGACGATGAAATAGTCTCCCACGAACTTGAGCAAATGAGGAGTATATTGGAAGAGGCGATTTTGGAAACGCGCAGCACCCCTCTCGAAAATCGACCGCAACTTCCCCGCATACCCCTAAGCAAACGAAATCGGGCTGTGTGAGGGCTCTTAACCAATGCTGGTGACCTATGAAGCGCGGCCAATTTTCTTTGGCGCCACAGTGGCATTTTGCCGTATTATTGGCACCAAACTTCCCATGGCTGGACACGCTACTACACAAAGTAGCGCCATCCCAGCCTGGAGAAAAAGAATCGAGGACCGTATCGCAAAGGCAAGGGCCCTTATAGGCAGACTGACAAGCTTCAGGTCGGGTAATAATAGACCGAGGATTGTGCGCACCGTTAGGATGGCGTTTGCTGGGACAAATATCAGCCGGATATCACGCAAAAACTAACGTAGCGCATAGACGACCTGAAGCAAAAGATCGCTGCTTGGAGGAAGCGGATTCGACGATTTACCGAAAGGTCAAGGCGGTTCAACCAGAGTCGTCTCTTCCAGAGTGATCAGAAGAGGCTCTATAAATCATTGGAGCGACCAAAGGTATGTGGAGCGGGCCAAGGACCGGATCAGGTTGACATTATCACATTCTGGCGTGGCCTGTGGTCAGAGCCCGTTAACCACAGCGAGGGCCCTTGGATGGAAGTTGTGGCGAGCCAGGGTGCGAGTGTTACGCCTATGGACCCCATCACCATAACGCCGGAAGATGTGGCTGAGGCGGTCTGTAGGGCCCCGAACTGGAAGAGTCCGGGGCTCGACGGGCTGCATCATTTCTGGCTGAAGAGGTTCATAGTGTGTCACACTGTGCTCGCCCGACAGTTTCAAGAGGCTCTCGACCAGCAGTCACTCCCGAGCCTCTTCACTACTGGGATCACTCACTTGGTTCCTAAAGATCAGGATACCACAGACCCAAGCAAATACCGCCCCATCACGTGTCTACCCACCATATATAAGACACTGACATCCATTTTGAGCGCGAGAATCACTCGTCACCTGGAGCTAAACCAGGTGATGTCATGCGCTCAAAATGGATGTCGGGGCGGTGGTCGTGGAACCAAGGAACCACTCCTCATTGACGCGGTCATAGGTAAAGTGGTGAAACGCAACCGTCGGAACTTCTCTGCCGCCTGGATAGACTATAGAAAGGCGTTCGACTCTGTGCCCCATACATGGCTAAAGAGGGTCCTCGAGCTGTACAAGATTGACTGTACAGTTAGAATTCCTCGAGCAGTGTATGGGGCAGTGGAGTACGATCCTTTGTCATCTGGGCGAGCGGATGATGGCTGCAGAGAACCACATAAGGATAAGAAGGGGTATCTTCCAGGGCGATTGTTTGAGTCCAATCTGGTTCTGCCTCTCTCTGAACCCTCTCAGTACTTTACTGGAGGGCTCCAGGAGGGGATTTCAGCTACGGAAAGGAGGGACAAAAGTGACCCACCTTTTCTATATGGATGACCTCAAGTTATTCGCCTCCAGTCGCTCCCATCTTATGGAACTGATAAACATCACTTGTGAATTTAGCAATTCCATTGGAATGGAGCTGGGGACGGATAAGTGTGCGGTCCTCCATGTTGAAAGGGGAAGGGTTGCTAACTCTGAGACATAGACAAGTCTATGCCCGTCAACTTAACGACCCTTTCCGAGGCTGAAACATACCGATACCTGGGTATGTCACAGAACATCGGTATCGATGAGGCTGGTATGAAACTGTCAGTTTGCGACGTGTTTTATGCATGCTTGACCAAAGTGCTTAACAGCCTTTTGTCCGGTGTGAATAAGTCACACGCATATAACTGCTGGGTCATGCCTGTCCTCATGTATACCTTTGGCATACTTAGGTGGACTCAGACTGAGCTTAACGCCCTGGATCTGCACTACCATGACGTCCCATAGGATGCATCATCCGAGATCGTCAGTAATGAGGCTGTACTTGCCGCGAAAGTATGGTGAGCGTGGCTTTCTGAGCGCGCTCACCATGCATAATCGCGAAGTGTACAGTCTCCGTCAATACTTCTTGGCGAGATCGGATAATCCATTCTATAATGACGTCATTTCTAGTGATAAAGGGCTTACCCCTCTATCCTTAGCCATCGAGCAATGGCAGGACCCAGCAGTGCTTAGCATTTCCGACCGTGAGACCGTATGGAAGGAGAAGGAGCTCCACGGGAGGTACTAGAGGCTCTACATGAGTCCTTCGTAGATACAGTCGCCTCCCTCAACTGGCTACGTTTCGGTGACCTCTTCGGGGAACCCGAGGGTTTTGCCTGTGCAATACAGGATCAGGTTATTAAGACCAACAACTATCGGAGATACATCCTAAAGGATGGCACCGTCGACGTCTGTCGAGCTTGTCGCCATCCCGGGGAGTCACTTAGGCATGTCATCTCCGGTTGTTCGGCGCTTTCTAACTCTGAGTACTTGCACAGGCACAACCTAGTAGCCAGAATTCTACACTAGGAGCTCGCTCTGAAATACGGTCTCGTGGACCGGAAAGTGCCATATTACAAGTAATTGCCGGAAGCCGTGCTCGAAAATGACCGCGTCAGGCTTTACTGGGACCGGGCCATCATCACAGACAGGACTTTCATAATTGACTTCCGAATAAGCCTGATATTGTGCTGATGGACCGGGCCCAGTCAAGGATATTTTTAGCCAATATTACCGTTCCGTATGACGAGAACCTCGTGAAAGCCGAAACAGATTAAACGAACAAAATATCTGGACCTGGCTCACGAGGTGACCGACATGTGGAGTGGTCGGTCGACCGAAATTATTCCTGTAGTCGTCTCTGCGAATGGGCTAATCCCAGTCAGCCTCTCGGGTCATCTGAGGCGACTGGGACTCCGTGACGGACTGCTCCGGGCTCAAATGCAGAAGGCAGTGGTCCTCGATACCGCCCGCATCGTCCGTCGGTTTCTTTCCCTTTCCTCCTAACCCTCGGCCGTTTGGTCTCCTCTGCCGAGGGCTTCCATCTGGTTGGATCTTTATTTATTTTTGTATTTTTTGTATTTATTTTATTTTATTGATATTTATGTATATTTATCTTTTCATTTTAATTTATAATTATATATTTATAGAAACCAACCAGATGAGAAAACTATACAGATACCCCTATAATAATAATAATTATTATTAATAGTTTAATAATAATAATAAAAAATAATTTAATAAATAAAATAATTATTTATGTATATTTATCTTTTCATTTTCATTTATATTTATATATTTATAGAACCCAACCAGATGAGAAAACTATAATAATAATAAAATAACATAAATCGATTTCACCGTTACACATACATTAATTATATATTATATTACATTTAATTATATATTAACAAAACCATCAACAAAACTTACCATAATGATACAATACTTTTTGTTAAAAATACAAAAAAAAGTCTTAAATATATGTAAGTAAAATTAGGTAATAAATTAGTTCATATACCTGGGGTGCCTGTCCGAGGCAATGGGTACATGGACATGAACCCAGTGCCTCAAAAAAGTACACTCGGGTTTCTCACTAATTACGTTAAGAATGCTGTTGGCGCTCCCACGAACCCTGTGCATCAGTGACGCAGTTCTTTTGCGAATAAGTGTTGAAAAATTGTTTACGTGGGCGTCAACAACCATACCTGATGCACTACAGTAACGTGGGAGCCCCCGCAACAATCTAAAAGCGTTATTATATTGAGTACGTAGGGTGTTGTATGCCCCCCGCGTACATCTGACCCATAAGGCACACGTATAGAGGGATTGGCAATAGGCCTTAAATAAAATAACTTTTACCTCTGCTGTACAGCGTGAGAAGCGACGGGCCAGCATATTGCAGCTGACAGCCAGCGCTCTCCTTTCTCTTTCAATGTCTTTATCATCTTTTAAATCTTCGGTAACAACAGGGCCTAGGTACTTAAATTCAGTTACTCGTTTAAGTGCAACACCCCCCTAAAGTTACAGGTGGTACGAAATTTGGTTTCTTCGTGCCCACTTTAAACACCATGAGCTCACTCTTCGCAACATTATATTTTAGACCGTGGACTTCTGCATAAACCTCACATATGAACAAAAGCCGTCTGAGTGCAGTGACTGACGGGCTCAGAAGCACCATGTCGTCTGCGTAACTGATGTTGTTCATGCAGAGTCCATCAATAGAGCAGCCGACACGTGCACTCCCGAGTCTATCAATCAGTTCATTTATATATAAATTAAAAAGCGTAGGTGAGGTTAATCCCCCTTGTCTCACACCACATTCCAATCTGTACTCGTCCGACAGTGCACTAGACAACCTTACCTGATTAATTTGATGATCGTACCAATAGCTAAAAATACTAATGTACGAGGCGGGTAGAGCAGCCTCTCACAATTTATCCCACAGAATGTCATACCTGACAAGGTCGAAAGCCTTTGAAAGATCCAGGAAGGCTGCGTACACTGGCGTATTCCTTACAGTGTAATACCCCACAGTGTGCTTCGGCGACAGTATTGCACACTCAGTTGATAGATTTGCTCTAAAACGAAATTGTGCATCGTTTAACTTAATATGTACTTTTAACTGTCTCTCAAGAATACTGTCAAGTATTCGCAGTTGTCGCTAATGAAATGGGCCGATAGTTGCACATATCTGAAATATCCCCAGTTTTGACAGCCTCATTATTCATCATTTTTCTTTAATAAAGATAGGTTATTCGATTTAGTTTCGGATTTATAATTCTCAGCGGTCGTTAACTCGTCATATTCAGTTTGATTTGGTGAAATATGAGGCATACCACAAGGATCACTCGCACATTCTGAACTGTTTTTTCGACATATTCCTCTTCGTTTCGTATTAACATTGTAGTTTGTCACGGGTGATTTATTATTTAGCATATCCTTTGTAGCATAAGTTTCCTTAATAACTGAGATGTCATTCTGCAACCTAATCATATCTTTTAAGAGTGTAGTCGCGTCGATGTGATCAAATGTGACTGGCAGAAGACGTTGTAAATCTCTTTCCACAAAGATAGGTAAAAGCTCAGAATCCGTCTCTTTTATAGCACAAATAATGTCCGTGATTTCTCGCTTACTTTTGGCATCTCCTTTTCTAATCATATAGTGCTTATTCGTCTTCAAGGACTCAAAAAGTAATTTCTTAGCCTCTGTGATTTCGTTACTTGAAAATGCCGTAATGCACAGACGAGTAATACTATCTTCGTCCATCACATCCGCTTTGTTTTGTACAAAAGCCAGTAACTCGCATATTACAATATTACAATTGCTACATTTCACGGTATTCACAGCTATATTTTATAAATATAAACCAATAAAAAGGTTGTTAGGGTACTTTCTAATTGAAGTCAATCGTCTATATTTTCCCTTATAATAGATAGGCGCTACTTAAAAATAAAAGACAATTTAAACCTTTGAATTGGAATATTTTGTATTTCTACTAGCAGTAAACTAAAGATACAGCAATCTACTCACGACGGCGCGGCGGCCGAGCCCGGAGTGAGTAAAAGACTCAAAGTGTATTTAGTGAAATAGATTATTAAAGGCTGATCAAATATCGAAAATTTGGGAATTTCTCCGCAGTAAAAAAAATGATTATAACTAAAAGAAACTAACATTAAACTGCCATTTACATTCCATGGATTCTCACATGATAGATGAAGATATTAAAAAAGAGATTGAGTTGAACATTTGATATTTTCAAAAGTTATCGTGTTTACCCCTCCATGCGGACTTGATAAATTTACATCATAAGTCACTAAAACCGCTCTTTAATGTAAAAATAGCAATAAATCGATTAAAAAAAAGTTCAACAATCATTTATCTTTCTGATAATGTGCTTTTTATAGCATTTATATGTTAAATGTGATTGTTAGATTCGATTTCATGTGACAAAACGTTGGATTCTTGATTTTTAGGCGCTAGTAGAACATACCTACGTTCTTTGCGCTTAAGGCATGCAATATAAGGAATCGTTATTTATGAACTAAAGGACAAGCCAGCGTTAGCACCTATAACAAGATAACATGCGTATAACGGCTGTATCATTGAATTTACGAACTCTATCGTAGGAAATAAAATCTTTACCTACGACAAATACGCGGACCGTTTAATAATGACCGTATGTATACTTCGATACTAACTTAGTACCTGTTAGAAAATATTTTAGAGGTCGTTATTATCACAGCGTTACATTGATATTAAAACCAATATGTGATATTTGTTGTATTACTACTACACATTGACGTGGTATAAAAATAACGGTGCTTAGGGCAAAGTTGGATAAAAGTTTTGTATTTTATACACGGTTTTGACGCTCGAGGATTAATGCTTAGAAGTATATGTTCAATAAAATTCTTAATTAAATGGATTTTGAAAATACTTTGTATTAATCGACATGAAAAAACGGAAAAACGGTTGACCCTGCAAGCCATTCCTGGAACTTCCTTCTTATTTTTATGCGCAACGCTCGAAAATCTTCTTAATTTTTTTTGTTTTTTATTTTTTGAAAATCTTTGAAATGTGGCGCCATTTCCGATTGATTTGAAAATCTAATCAGCCCGAAGTCTCAATGAACATTTTCGAACGCCGTGTCGCCCATCTCACACGGCCGGACGTCCTGCCGAGAATCGTCGGAAATAGTAGGACCGTAAAATGTGGATATCTGATGAAAACTTGCATTCTTAAAATCGGACTGCAATCTATAATTTCCTACTTTTGAAAATATTAATTTTCAAAGCGGGAAGTTAAAAATTATAATTTAATAGCCAGGACAAATCTTTGACGTTGGAGTTCTCGTTCTTGCCATAACCATAAAATATTTTTCGATAATATGAAAGGCAAGTAATTGTATTAGAATTTTAATCGGCTACATATTTATTTAGATTATTTATTTTCTGATATAAAGCAAAAGTGTTTCAAATAAAGTAACTGTCCATCGACCGTCGTACGCTTGCAAATACGCATGCAGCATGGAAAAGAGCGAGAAAAAACCTTTTTAACGTCGGAAGTATCATAAATACTGTCGCGACCTGCGACACATATTCATTATTACTGACGCGATAACCACAAGTACAGCGTCACGAGTTACGATGTGATCGTTCTACCGTAACTTAGTCTAGGTCGGCCTTGTTTACTTAATAGAACTGCAGAACACCACACACCACGCAGAACTTTTGAGATTTCTCCAGTAACAAAGTTTTGAGTTTAAGTTATATAGATAATCCATATTTATTCTGTAAGATAATATAAAGGTTTATGAAAGTGCCGCAGCGAGACATTTAGTATATAATTTTGTTTAGTTTTTGCTTGCTTGTTTAGTTTTCATGAAGTACCTACACCGTCTTACGATACGCGAGCAATAGAAATAGTATATATACAAAATAGAATAAAATAAAATATTATATGTTTTTATTAGTGATTAATGTAGGTACAGAAAATCAAGTGTTACATTGCCTTATAGCATGCAAATTTATCGTATACTGTACTTGAAAAAACTTAATAATTTAACCATAGTAATTTCGCGGCAAATAATCGGCAAATAAAAAAATCTTGCACTAATAATCAATACAGAAAATATTGATTATTAGTGCAAGAATTATAAAATAAAATAACAAATGTATAAAAAAAACCTTTATACATTTGTTATTCTGTTGAAAATTGCGCCTGCCATGCAAATAACATTTTTCCTCATCAAATAAGTTTTATATTCTCTTGTTCACAATAATTTCTAATATTGTGATTTCACACTTGTGATTCGGATTCGAGGTTCATTTAAGTTATAAATTAAACATAGTTCTGTGGTAACATTTTTGGTCTCAAAATTGTTTTTATTTTTCACTGCAGTTATCTCATAATGATACATACACACATATACATGTATGTATATATGCCATGAGTAGGCAATTAATATTTTAGAAAATTTAAACTTTTTTGATAAGTTTAGCAACATAATACATTCCAACGAATTCTTTTGCAGACGTCTTGCTTCCTTTTTCTATACTCCTGCTTGAGCCTTCCATTTAGGTGATAACTAAAATTTTTTATAACGCAAAATACGAATTTAATGACAGCACGTGTTAAAATGCGTGCGTTTTGCCACTGATGAGTTATGGATCTGAGACGTGTTCCTTCACTACAGGCCATATGAGGAAGCTCAAGATCTCTCAGCAAGATATAAAGAAGGCTACCCTCGGGGTTTCCCTGCGCGATAAACTTCGGAAATGGGATATCCGCAGTAGAACCAGAGTAACCGATATAGCCCGACGGACTAGTAAGCTGGAGTAGCAATAAGCCGGCCATGTAAATTGAAGAACCGCCAACTGGTGGGGAAAAAAGTTTGGAAAGTAGGGCGTCCCTTCACTAAATGGAGTGACGACCTGGTACGAGATGCAGGAATTCAATGGATGCAGGTGGCTAAGGACCGTACTTTGTGGCATTCTTTGAGGGAATTATATGTGCAGCAGTGGACTTGTGAAGAGATGTAGTGATGATGATGATAATGGTGTGTTAAAAAGTACATTTAAAAATTAAAGTTGAAAACAGTAAGAAATATATTTACGTATCTTAATTCACAACTGTACGAGTTAGCGGACGGAGTACCTACCTATTGAGTCGGAGCCTGGAACTTAAATCTCAGGCCTACAAACTGTTTGTAATTGAACTGATTTTCTTGTCTGGGCTTATGGTCTGTATTTCAGTATTTACGGTACTGAATTTTATACATGTTAGGGCCATTCTGCAGCTAAATAATTGCAAAAATGCAGCGATTAACTGGTATTTTACGCTGGTATTTTGTTTTATATGGTGCTTGTACCAGATACACTTTTCACTGGAAACGAGGCACTTCAACTTAGTGAGGACTACAGTGAGGGGTGACAACGTATCTGCAATTTGACTCTCAATTGAAGATAGATGTAGATGTCTGTGGGTCACAGCATCTACATACCATAAGGTGGACTGTGTACTCATTTATCACCCTTACTCTATAATAAATCTGACGTCACACCTTTATTCTATTTCATCACATCTACCTTACGTCAGGTCTTTTTACTGTCACTATTGTAATACGTAGAATTAAGATTACCTATTGTGAAGGGAGAACTCAGATTCATTCACTCATTCATTCATTATTTATCTCCTCAGTCATTCTTAATTCTCTGCTCTAACTTCCCTATATTCGCAGTCTAGTGTAACGATAAAGTTTGCAAGTCCAGCTGATGATAGGTAGGACAATTATTAAAGGTGTGCACTCACGTCAGCCATTTAATGGAGACGTAATCTACTACCTTATATAACTACCGAGGGTATCGTAAGAGGCGACAGAGGAAAAAAGACAGCACCATATTTCTGGTAGCAACTCACAATAATAAAAAACTGCTAACTGCTGCGGTTTGCCTACCGGTCTGATAAGAGACAATTAATGGAGTAGGCATATGTTAAGCAGTGGACTTCGATAAGCTGTGAACAATAAATGAAAGAGTCACGTTTGATTACAAACATGAATTACTTTGACTTTAAAGTTAGTAATCAGTCACGCTAACTGCTAGATAACGAATGCGCGAATGTTAGGATAATTACTTTAAAATAATACCTATTGTAGCACGCTGGAGCCGTGGTAGCTCAGATGGTTAACACTCGCTGTAAATATAACAGAACACGAGCAACCCGGGTTCGATCCCCGCCGGCACCAATGAAATTGTTAATTGCAATTTTAAGTGCTGATTTATCACGTGCTCGGCGGTAAAGGAAAACATCGTGAGGAAACCTGCATGCCTGAGGAATAAGGGAAAAAATATTTCGAAGACATGTGAAGTTCGCCAACACGCATTGGGGCAGCGCGGCGGACTTCCTTGCCCTTGCAAAAGAAGGGAGGCCTGTGCCCAACAGTGGGACGTATATATGCTGTAACTTTACTATTATAGCACGCTAGATATGGGCTATGTCTATGTAATTATGTCGTAATTTTATAACCTGTAGATGCACTTTTATGAAGGCCGCGAATAATTTAAAATTACATAAGATTTTTTTACCTACATATTATGAGCCAGTGCTTATCTAAAATCCCATCTGGTGGGAACAAACGATAAAGATTTATACTACTGAGTTGCAATTAGTACTAATTTAAGTTCATAATTATTTTATATTATTGTTGAATGTACAGCGTTTATGATTTATTATTTTAAACTTTATTATGAGATAAATCCGAGCGCCCGCGTCACAGAATAAATAATAATACTACCTGAGCCTCGAGCGTATGTTAATAGAGGTTTTGCTGACGATATTGACTTCAATCCAGATATAAAACCTTAAATATTAAATTAGACGCGACGATGTATTTTCAATATTAAAGTTTTATTTTACATACAAAAATACACATTAATAAAATAATATATAAATCATACAATGCGGCAATGTCGTTACAACATTATATATTAACCATAATAAACAATAATTAGTATATCTATTATGTATTATTTAGTAGTTTGCGTATTGCAATTTGGTACCTATTCATTCAATACATTATATATTATTGTTTATTGTTATGTTAATATGTAACAAATTGTTTAAATTACTACTAATTGAGTAAAAAAATATTTTAAATCCACAAATACTTACAAGGCACCAAATAGTTAAGAACATAGACCGAGATTTCAATGGCAAGCCTTTAAGAAGTTCATTGTGTACAGGTAATTCCACGTAATGCTGGTCGTACCACATCACATACGTATCAATTCCCGCAGCGAACAAGTGAAAAATTGGTAACAACATATTGACCTTCGTCTGAACTAATAAAAATATACAAAACAAGCAGCTACAGTAACCAGACGTCAAGTCTGTTTAACGTCTGTACTTTGACTGTGTGTCAGTGTTTTTAAACGAAATAATTACTACTACACGTTATCTGTTAGTTCGTGAATTTTTAATCTGCGGGTTTAATTAACATAAAATAGGTTTTAACGAAATTAACGTTTATGAAATCATTATAACTCGATATAGTCCAATGATGAATATGTGCTTGTGTAGAGCTATGTGGTTCGTTCTATGACAGATGATGCAAGCCCTGCTAGCAATCTTATATGCAAGGTTTACATAAACACTCATTCCTCCATGTCCATGACGACTTATTCTTTGTATTTAGAAATCTTTACTTATCCTTGTAGAAGTCTAGTCCGTCTGTCGTTCCGGGTGGAATCTTGCAATTCAATTTCAAGCACTTCCCATTCAGCTAGTAACTTGAAATTTTGACACAGCTGAAAATCGGATAACAATGAAATAATAAACAATGTAGAAAAAAACGTAGTATATTAAATTATTAGTACAAAATTAAAAAAAAATCACTTGAATATCGTTTAATAATAATCGTAATAGATAATTGTAGTGCTATGATTAAAAAATTAATCTGTGTTTATAAATATGTATTTAATTTTTATAATCATTAAAGTTTTCTATATATTATTCTTCAGTTATATAGGTAAATAGTTCAATTTGTATCAAAGGTTATATTCTGTATACTCGTATTTATCCATTTTTAAATATAATATAAATATAACATAGGTAAATAAGAAATTAGCAACTTCATAGTAGGATTAATTATTTTTATTTCTTTTGCCAAGTCTGTGTGTTGTGATGTGTGGAATAAATTTTCAAAAACAAAATGTTACCTTCTTTACTTGGTTAGTTCATGCATTGAAATAATAAGTACTACTATATTTCTATGAGTTCATGAGTTGTTTTATGTGACTTGGGGGAGGGTGGATAATTTTTCACTTAACCACTTACGTTGTCTAACTTGTCGTTCAAAGTACGTATGCACAGCAATATTTCCCACTTCTTTTAACGACCTTTATTTAAATATAAAATAAAATTTAATATGAAACAATGAGAAAACCTTTAAAATAGTTATTAAACTTTTCTTACTTTGATTTCTTATAGTTACATGAATACTTAACATAAACTAAAATGTATTTTATGGATTTTATCGTGTTAAATTTTACTTATTTTTAATTTCCGTCCGTGACCGTGACCGAAAAGCAACCGAAACGTCAGCTATTAAAAATAAATTAAATTAAAATTCGTAAAATTCGTTTTATTTAACGAACTTATTTTTTTGTATCAAGCTGTTAATATAATAAATTAAGGATTCCCTCAATACTTTAATTCGTCTTAAAAGTGTTTCGAACGTATTTAGGGCTGAAAATCTAAATAGTTTCACACTAATCATTTATTTTATTATTTTTCTTTATTAATATTTTCTACATTTTCCTGTTGTAAGTAGTTGTCTAGATTTTATAGCATAAGCAATTAACATATACCATAAGCAATTTCTATTGTGTTTAAATAATCTTGTAAGATATTTTTAATAGTATAATATCTGTATTTATATCTATGAAATGACGCCCTATTATCATGGTGGTGTTGTCTACCCAATTCTGTATACATATAAGTAAACTATTACTCAATGACATTATCTATTTTACAGATAACGAGCGATCTGTCCCGGCTCCGCGCGGGTGATATCGGGTGAATTCTACAACAGCGCCATCTACCGGGTCTAGCTATTCCTATAACCTTTGCGAAAGTGCAAGCTATATGTAAACAAAGTTCATCTGATGAATGAAAAACATCTGATGACCGGTATAGCAGCGCATAAAATACGAACAAAAATTTATTAGTTTTTATATATTAGATGTTGTAAAGTAAAAGATATGTTCATATAACTAAAAAATATTGTAGTATTTGAGTGTTCGACAAAATTTCGTTTCGTCAGTTAAAAGTTATCCGTTAAGTTAACTATAACCTGACTGAACATAAAAGTGAAACAATTAAACTATTTTCTTCCAGCAACTATAGTTTTTTAATTTTAATTTTATAGTTTTTTATTTATTTATTCAATAAATAAATTTTATTTGAGGATTGAAAAGTGGACCTTATTTATTATTCTGTACGTGGTAGAGCCACGCTGCGGCTATATTATGGTTGTAACATGAATAGGCTCGACCGGGGAAGAACTATGCTCTCACAGAATATCAGCGTAAAATAGCAACTTAATACTGCTATGTTTCGTATGATGAGTGAAAAGGAGAATTTTTACTAGAAACGAGGTATTCCATTTTAGCCCTCACGGGTGAAAATGCATCTGCATTTTGATTCGTAATCGAGGATAGATGTAGATGTCTACGGGTCACAGCATTCACTTACCATCAGGTGGACTGTGTGCTCGTTTGTCACCCTTATTCTATAAAAAAATATAAGTTCTTATAAAACTGACATCTCCTTCACCGCTCAAAATAAAACGGCAATGTCAAAAAACAGCATCATATTTACGAATAACATAATGAATCGATTTACGCTTAATTAACGTTAGCTAATAATGATGACTTGCTACCAAAGTAATTACCGTAAAGCCGAAACAGTGGGTATTTTAAAAAGAAGTTTTGGTCTAAATTCCGCTTTACCCAACTTTATGTAAAAGTTCGTGAGACGTGGATGTTAGAGGACAATATGGAATAAAAATGGATGACGATTCATATTTATCATATCATATCATACTGCTCAAAATTATACTTCCTTTTATTCATAAGTATATATAATCTTTCTCGATGCATGTGGTGTATACCTTAAACGATTGTTACACTAGCTACGTAAGTTAGTTCTAAAGCCATTTTGTTAAATATATTGTAATCAAACATTGGTAAACCTTAATAAATAAATAAAAAATATGTTCTGATGAGGTTCATTTATATTTGGGCTACATCACCAAGCAAAACTGCCACAGTGACGGCTTGGTGCGTATTGTGGAGAGGTGGCTTCATAAGATAAGATGCATGATAAACGACTTTTTGTGATGGATAGATTATAAATAATTCCGAATGACAGTGTTTTTTACTTTAAATTTTAGATAGTGGTGGTGGCTTTCCAGCTGGCTTTGTAGTATCATAACCTCTATCTGACGTAAAGCACATTTAACATGGGGGCCTAAATCGTTTACGGACCCACAAAAATAAATGTAACGGAAACAAATAGCTGGACTGATTACATGTTTACCGAACTTTGTATAGGTGGTAGAGCCACTCTGCAGCTATAGTATTAGCACGAAAGAGGCTCGTTTGAAGGAGTAACACCTCTGCAAGAATTCCAGCGTTAATTATAGCATCTATTTAGTAATATATATATACACCATCATCATCAGCATCATTACAGCCCTTCACAAGTCCACTGCTGAACATAGGCCTCCCCCAAGTAATGCCACAAAGCACAGTCCTGAGCCACCTGCATCCATCGACTGCCTGCATATCTTACCAGGTCGTCACTCCATCTAGTGGGGGGTCGCCCTACACTACGCCTACCGGTACGAGGCTGCCACTCGAGAACCTTTCTTCCCCATCGGTTATCGATTCTTCGAGCTATATGGCCGGCCCATTGCCATTTCAGTTTACTAATCCGTTGGGCTATGTCGGTCACTCTAGTTTTACTGCGGATATACTCATTTTTGAGTCTATCGCGCAGAGAAACTCCGAGCATAGCCCTCTCCATAGCTCGCTGAGCGACCTTGAGCGTCCTCATACGGCAAGCAATGAAGGACCACGTCTCAGATCTGTAAGTCATCACTGACAACACGCACTGGTTGTACAATCTAGTTTTTAGAGATTGAGGTATACCTGACGAGAAGATGTGTCGTAATTTCCCGAACGCTGCCCAGCCGAGTTGAATCCGTCGATTGACCTCTCGGTCGAAGTTGGACTTACCTAGTCGGACTATTTGTCCCAGGTAAACGTACTCGTCAACAACTTCGAGCATAGTGCTCCCAACAACTACCGGCATAGGTGTGACATGGACATTAAACATGATCTTTGTTTTGTCCATGTTCATCTTAAGACCTATCCGTTGGGAGGCACTAATGAGGTCATTGAGCATAGTGCTTAAGTCCTCCAGCGATTCTGCCATAAGGACTATATCGTCGGCAAATCGAAGGTGAGTGATGTACTCGCCATTGATGTTAATACTATTCCTTTCCAGTCCAGTTGCTTGAAAACGTCTTCCAATGCAGCGGTGAAGAGTTTCGGGGATATAGCGTCACCCTGTCTTACACCTCTCTGCAGTTGGATAGGTTTCGAGCTCTGGTTCTGTACTCGGATAGCCATCGTAGCCCTACTGTACCAACACTTCAGCACTTCGATATACCGACAGTCAACTTGGCAGCGCTGAAGGGACTGTAGCACCGCCCAAATTTCGACGGAATCAAAGGCTTTCTCATAGTCCACATACGCCAGGCAAAGTGACAGATTTTACTCTTCAGTCTTCTGTACAATCTGCCGCAGGGTATGTATGTAGTCTATGGTGCTGAAGCCTTTTCGGAAACCGGCTTGTTCGGGAGGCTGGAAGTCGTCGAGACTGCGTGCGAGACGATTCGTAATGACTCTCGAAAATAGCACGTAGACGCGGCTCAGAAGGGAAATCGGTCTGTAGTACTTCAAGAGAGCGTTGGCGCCTTTCTTAAAGAACAAGACTACCGCACTTCTGATCCACGCCTCTGGAGTAGTGCAACCATGGAGGACGGAATTGAAGAGCTTCTGAAGGACTTCAAGTACCGGTGTTCCACCCGCTTTCAGAAGCTCCGCTGTAATTCCATCCTCGCCTGGGGCCTGCCATTTTTAAGGTGCTGGAGAGCCATTCTAATCTCGCTTACACTGACGTCTGGGATATCATCGGAATAGTGTCGGATAAGACTTGCTCTTGGATCGTTACTCACACTTGCGTGTGGCTCCAACGATGATGTGTACAGCTGCCCATAGAACCTCTCAATCTCACTCAAAATCTCAGGTGTCCCGAAAACGATGCTGCCACACTCAGTCTTCAGCTTTGACAGTTGGCTCTTACTGGCAGACGGATCTCTGGCAAAGACTTTGGAGCCCTGGTTCCGCTCGATCGCTTCTTTGATACGAGCTGTATTAAAGTTGCGTAAATCTCGCCGCATGCATTTGGAGATCTGTCTGTTCAGTTGCTTGTATGCTGTCAAATCTGTTGACGATTGCAGCCTCATCTTCCGTCTAACAGCCATGAGATTAAGAGTGTGATCAGAGAATTTTTGTGTTCTTCTGCGGCGGGTCTTGCAGAACTTAGCTCCGACCGCATGGACAGTGTCTACTAGCTTGTCATTCATATTGTTACGCGCTCCAGTCAACGATACACTAGCGCCATCTAGTGTCAGGAACGAGAGCGAGGGGAGCATTGAGAAAATGACATCACAAATTACTCAACCGACAGCGCCTAGTCGAAACTCGAACGCTCGGTACCTTGCCCGTGTTTACTTGAACATTCTGGATATTTCTTTGCTAATTTAAATATATAGGCGCTGCAAGATGCGATCGAGGCAGTGTTGATTTGGGCGAAACAAGCGAAGCTTCGGAGTGGAATTAAGTGAATTAGTGTGTTTAAATTATTAGTGTTTTAACTTTAATTGTGTAAAGTAAATTAAAGTGTTAATTTAGGTAATTTTATCGGCAATTTTTATTGTCACGAACCTCAAGCTCGTAACAATTGGTGTCAGAAGTGGGATAAAATCATGCCGATTTTACCTAAGGAGGAAACGGAGGGTGTCCGTACCCGAAGTCAACGCCAGCAGGAGACGGACCAACGAAGATTTGGTGGTGCGACGCCGCAGACGTCGGAGGGCCAGCCGCCAGCTGCAGGCCCGTCAGTAGCTCCTACATCTGCAGCACCTGACTTAGGTGCTCTGATGGTGATGCTGCAGGAGCAGGCTCGCCGACAGGAGGAACAGGTCCGTCGTTTGGAAGAGCAGCTGCGGGGCGGACAGGAGGAACAGGCCCGCCGATTAGAAGAGCAGCTGCGGGGCGGACAGGAGGAACAGGCTCGTCGGTTCGAAGAGCAGCTGAAGCGCGGACAGGAGGAACAGGCCAGTCAGTTGAAAGAGCAGCAGGAGGAACAGGCCCGCCGACACGAGGAACAGGCCCGCCGACAGGAGGAACAGATGCTCCTCATGAAGGACCTTCACGCTACCTTCGGGAAGGAGATAAAGGAGGTGAAGGATAGGGTTGCTCACCATGACAACCGCCTGTCGGAAGCTGAAAACCGAATCGAGAAAGCTGAAATCCGAATCGACCAAGTAAACAATCGGGTTGACAACGTAATGGCTGACATGAAGAAATCACTGGACGAACTCAAACTTGGAGATGGATCTACAGCTCCCGTAGTAGCTACAACACCTTCGCTGCGTGGGTTCAAGGTGCCACCGTTCGACGGTACCTCTTCCTGGTCAGCCTATAAAATCCAGTTCGAGGCTGTTATGAAGGCGAACGGCTGGAATAAAAGTCAGGCCATGACTGCTCTCACACTAGGCCTACGCGACCAGGCCTTAACAGTTCTGGAAGCTCTCGGTGAGGAAGTGACTTATGAGCAACTCCTTGAGGCATTGGAGGCGAGATATGGCGACGCTCACCTGGAACACGTCTTTCGTGCGCAGCTTAAAGATTGTGTGCAGCGCATCAACGAAAACCTGCAGCAGTGGGCTCTAGAGGTGGAGAAGCTGGTGCGAAAAGCTTACCGGTCTGTACCTGCGCTCATTAAAGGGAACCTGGTGCAGACATTTATCGACGGCATCCGTGACCTGGAAGTCAGAGCTGCTGTGAGGCTCGGGCACCACGAGACGCTTAAGGACGCCTTGGCCCATGCACTGGAGGTAGAAGCCGTGCGGCAGGATCATCGTTCCCATCGCGTCAGGGAGGTTGCAGCCGCTACAGTTCGCGACCGCAACAAAGGATACAGCCCTAGGTGCTATGGCTGTGGGGAAAAAGGCCATCTTCGAATCAGCTGCCCTAAGCGAACCGTTGAAAGGAGAGTTGATCGATCTCGAGAGGGTAGTGCAGCTAACGACACTGCCTGGCGGCGACAGGATCATCGTTCACCTCACGCTAGGGAGGTTACAGCAGTTACGGTTCGCGACCACAATAAAAGATACAGCCCTAGGTGCTATGGCTGTGGGTAAAGGGGCCATCTTCGGTCCAGCTACCCTGAGCACACCCTACGAAGGGAAGGTGAACGGTCTCAGAAAGGAAGTGCGGCTAACAGCACCGCCCAGCAGCAGCAGGAATACGACTTTACTATCAGACACTGCAGCGGGAAATCTCACGGCAACGCAGATGCATTGTCAAGAAGACCTTGTCCTGAAGATTGCAACCATTGTAGTAGGCAAGAGAGTAAGGAGGTGGTATCCGTGAGGATGCTCAGGACAGACCACCTCAGCAACGGGTGGAAGGACAACCTACGACATGCACAGCAGGAAGATCCGGACATCAAGCCGATTCTGGGATGGATGAAGGCCCGTGCTACCAAGCCTAAGTGGAGGGACGTCTCAGCGATGAGTTCAACCACGAAAAGCTATTGGGCCCAATGGGACAGCTTGCTGATTCAGGATGGAGTCCTGTGCCGTAAATGGGACAATGGTCGAAGAGACAGCTGTCGTTTGCAAATGGTTGTCCCTAAAGCTAAAGTGCCGAATGTTCTACAGTTGTGCCATAATGGTCGTTCAATAGTCCATCTGGGAGTTAAACGAACTCTACTGAAGGTCCGAGAACAGTTTTACTGGGTCCATTATCGTGACGATGTCGAGGATTGGTGTCGTACATGTACAAGTTGTGCGGCCGAGCGGGGACCTCGGACACGTAGTAGAGGAGCACCGAAATTGTACAATGTTGGTGCACCACGGGATAGGACAGCCCTTGACATTGCGGAGCCGTTACAGAAAGGCGCAAGAGGGACTCCTAAGATCGTCCATGTGAATCGCTTGGCGCGTTATTATGGGGCCGATAATGCTCGGGACGAGCATGTCTTAGGAGGGGGGCAGTGTTACGCGCTCCAGTCAACGATACACTAGCGCCATCTAGTGTCAGGAACGAGAGCGAGGGGAGCATTGAGAAAATGACATCACAAATTACTCAACCGACAGCGCCTAGTCGAAACTCGAACGCTCGGTACCTTGCCCGTGTTTACTTGAACGTTCTGGATATTTCTTTGCTAATTTAAATATATAGGCGCTGCAAGATGCGATCGAGGCAGTGTTGATTTGGGCGAAACAAGCGAAGCTTCGGAGTGGAATTAAGTGAATTAGTGTGTTTAAATTATTAGTGTTTTAACTTTAATTGTGTAAAGTAAATTAAAGTGTTAATTTAGGTAATTTTATCGGCAATTTTTATTGTCACGAACCTCAAGCTCGTAACAATATCGTCCACTGCATTGCAATCTTGTAGGCACTGAAAGCGGTTACGTAACTCGAGCTGAAAGTTTTCGGGATTCTGGATTAGAGCACGAGGGGGACGGAGCGTTGACTTCATTAGACAAGACCTCTCCAACTTAACGTTTAGGTTCAGTGTGCTTCTAAGCATTCGGTGATCGCTGCCAGTTTTCACCCTTGCGATCACTGAGACATCACTGAACAGTTGGCGTCTGGTCGTCGTAATGAAGTCAATCTCATTTTTTGTCAAACCGTCGGGGCTCGACCAGGTCCACTTCCTGTGGGGCCGGTTCTGGAAGAAAGAGTTCATCATAAAGAGTCCCTCTTTCTCCATAAAGTCGGCCAGCTGCTGGCCCCTTCGGTTCCGTTGCCCTACTCCAAATTTCCCTAACTTCAGCTCACCGTTTTCTCTTGTGCCTAGTTTTGCGTTGAAGTCTCCCATCAACACCGTGTAGTGGGTTTTGGAGGAATGCATGTCTTTGGAAATATCCTCATACATTTCCTCCACCTTCTCATCGGGATGTGCCGAGGTTGGTGCGTAAACCTGTATGACCTTCAACGAATACCATTTGGTGATTCTGAGTATCAGGTACGCGACCCTCGTCGACACACTCCCAATCTTTACAACTTTGTTGACGAGAGACTTGTGGACGATAAATCCGACACCTCCTTGGGACAGATAGTCGCCCTCCCGGTGATAGAACAAGTTGCCGGATTCGAGAATCACCGTGTCCTCCCCCTCTCTTCGGACCTTGGATAATCCTATAATATTCCAGCGCAACTTGTCTATCTCTTCTTCCAGCTCCAGAATCTTCTCGTCAGTCCTCAGGGTGCGTGCGTTAAATGTTGCCAGGTCGAGTCGTCGTAGGTGGCAACCGAACCTCCATCGGAGATACGTAGCACCCCCCGCCCCGCCGTTACCATGGTCGCCACCGTAGCCAGGAATAGCGTGGCCGCCGGGGACTGGGGGCCGTTTATTTGGGTAATTGTTCATGTGGGGTATATTGCCATAGTTGCCACGCTTGGCGAGCGGGTTGGCAACCGCAGTTTTTTTTTGTCGTACAGTTGCTGTTATCAGGAAGATACTGCTGCCCATCTCCTGCCTGTTTCCCTCTGTCGCCTTTTACGACACCCACGGGAAGATATGGGGTAGTGGATATTCTTAACCGCCACTACACGGCAATATACATATATATTACGGCATATATACATACACATACATATATACACATATACATATTCATGTACATATGTAATTAGTATGTACAAACAACTCAAAAATAAATACGTTTGTTTAGCAATATATATTACATGGATGATTCGTGTAAGAAGTTCATGACAAAAAATATATGAGGTGTTTGCTTATCAATGAAGTAACGGGCTTTTTTTAATAATCAATTCAATATAAAAATATTGTTATCTTAGAAAATCACGCAAGTTTATAATGTTCTACCTATTTAGCTTTCCCTAATTATGATATATCTGTCTTGACATGCTTTCAACATATGTCAGTGCTTGTGGCTGTGGAAATTTATGCAAACGTTCAAATTCACCATCGTGAACCTGAGATTAGTTTCTATATTTGTCACTATTTCGACATAGTACTTAGGTGATATAGCGCCTACAGACGGGGCCCAACAGATAATTCAAGTTTCTGCCGAGCTTAAAAGGTTAGCGCTAATATTAAAAGTCTGTAAATGATTACTCGCATTAAATAAACACATGGTTTTCTTAACACATCTTTTATTAAAAATATGTGGAATTAAAGGCTGGCTTCGTACGCCATATATATATACACACATATATATATATATATATATATATATATATATTTATAAAAAAATAATGTACCACAGAATGAAAACTGTTGTTACCCCTAATAGATTAAATAAATAAAAAGAAGCATGTTTAATTTATATGGCTTTCGAGTGAAGAGAACCGGAAATCCATTTTAATAATGGGAACTGGTAACGAAGCATTCTATTTTAGTCCTCAGGATGGACAGCGCATTGGCATTTTGATTCTTAACAACGGATAGATATGAATTCTTGCCTATCGGCCATACCACCACTATCAGGTTGACCTTTTTGCGCCCTTCTATAAAAAACTTACACACAACATTATGTGATAACAAGTCTATTCATTACTATACTATGTATTTTGGTTATTTTTATGTACTTCTCGCTGTAACTTTATTGGAGTTAATAAATAAGTGTTAAGTAAAGTAAAGTAAATTAACAGTCTATATACGTCCCACCGCTGGGCCTACCCTCATTTCTGAGAGGATTTTAGGGCAAGGAAGTGTCCGCCGCGCTGCCCCAATGCGTGTTGGCGAACTTCACATGTCTTCAAAATATTTTTTTTCTTATTCCTCAGACATGCAGGTTTCCTCACGATGTTTTCCTTCACCGCCGAGCACGTGGTAAATCAGCACTTAAAATTGCAATTAACAATTTCATTGGTGCTGGCGGAGATCGAACCCGGGTTACTCGCTTTCTGTTATATTTACAGCGAGCGTTAACCATATGAGCTACCACGGCTCTCTAATAAATGTTAATTATTATTATTTTAGTCATACATTATAAAGTTATAGTGTATTAATAGATAACTTCGAATTCCTATTCATATTTGATGAGTTTATAACGGAATATATACAGAGACAATACGTCAATGGATACAGTGCTTTGTAACAATATTTTTTTCCTTTAACTTTGCCGCGTAATGGCGGTATAAAGAATAGTACCCGGTTGACCGAGCTTTGCTCGGTATTTTTCGCTCGGTTTTTTTTTTAATTCGTGTGTTTTGGAAATTATATTTAGATACAAATTACATACTGATGAAATACGAATAATATTTTTTGATCTTAGCGACATAATAGAAAAAACTGAACTGGTTATTTGAATAAAAAATCATGAGTGCAATTAGTTTAATTTAAATTTTCGTGTTTTTAAAAAATACTAAAAAAAGTGCTCAAAAAATAGATTTTCTCAAAAAAGAAAGGAACTTGAAAAAAAATTAAAAAAAGTAGGTCGGTCGGTCTGGGCTCGAACCATGGTATTACGATTTTGTGACCGCCCAATATGCCAATTAAACTATTTGTAATCATTAATAAACTGTCAAAATTTACCTTCTTTTTCTAACGATATTGTAGCAGTTTTTCATTGCCTAAAAACACGGACAAAAAGACATTTTCTAAAAATAAATCCTAGCTAGATCGATTTATTGCCCCCGAAACTCCCTGCACACAAAATTTTATGAAAATCGATGGAGCCGTTTCCGAGATTCCGATTATATATATACAAGAATTGCTCGTTTGAAGGTATAAGATCCATATCATAACCACATATTATGCCGTGGGTATCGTAGAAGGCGACAGAAGGAAACATAATTAGGAGATGGGTAGCAGCGTCTTTTTTATAACGACTTAAAATTAAAAAAACTGCGGTTGCCAATCCGCGTGTCAAACGTGGCAACTATGGCAAATATCACCCATATGAGGATATCAATGGGGAGGCATATGTTCAGCGGTGGACTGTAACGGTAACGGCTTACTGCGAAAATAGTTAATAATACTAAAACTTGTTGGCTTTTTAATTTTTGATAATATAATATTCTTTCCATTACTGAATTTCGAGGGAAGACATACTACAGTTAAGATGTAGGAGAAATAGATTTTATGTTAAACTAGCTGTTCAACGCGACATCGTCTGCGTGGAATTTATTGCGATTGGTTTTCAAAGGGGTTTATTATTTTTGCGCGGAACCCTTATTATTACGACATCCTGACGACATCAGATAACTGTCAGTAAAAGTCCCGTCAAAATCGGTCCAGCCGTTTCCGAGATTAGCCGGAACAAACAGACAGATAGACAGATGGACAAACATTGTAAAAACTGTATTTTTTTTTGTTATAAGTACCGTGTATGCTTTCATATGCATTTAGTAAAAAACTGTTATTTTGACGTTACAAACAGACGTTTCATCTTTAGTACCCGGTTGACCGAGCTTTGCTCGATATTTTTCGCTCGGTTTTTTTTAATTCGCGTGTTTTGGAAAATATATTAAGATACAAATTACATACTGATGAAATAAGAATAATATTTTTGATCTTAGCGACATAATAGAAAAACTGAACTGGTTATTTGAATAAAAAATCATGAGTGCAATTACTTTAACTTAAACTTTCGTGTTTTTAAAAAATACTAAAAAAAGGGCTCGAAAAAATAGATTTTCTCAAAAAAGAAAGGAACTTGAAAAAAAATTAAAAAAGTCGGTCGGTCGGTCTATATATATAATACCAATTAAGCTATTTGTAATCATTAATAAACTGTCAAAGTTTACCTTCTTATTCTAACGATATTGTAGCAGTTTTTCATTACCTAAAAACACGGACAAAAAGACATTTTCTAAAAATAAATCCTAGCTAGATCGATTTATTGCCCCCCGAAAATAAATATATATATATATATATACGAGAATTGCTCGTTTAAAGGTATATGATTTATTTGATGTATAGATATATAGATTATAGTTATGAAAGCATTAAACAAAACGTAAAATTATACTATGCTGTTTAATTTTTTAAATTCTACGGTTATATCATAAATTTATAAAATATCAGCAGTCGTTATAAAAAAATATCACTTGCATTTTTTTTTGCATAACCGAAGTTGTATAAACGTAGCCGATGTGCAGCGTTGGATCATTCACAGCTCACATACCAAATAATATCCGTTCGGATAATATCCGTTAAGTAGTTTTTGGGAGAATTGTAAACGCACAACTTTTCTAGTTTTATATATTAGATGTAAGGTATACGGTTAAGAGCTCTACGTTATTGCCTTTAAGACTGATAGAATGATGGGTAAAGATTATAAAAATAAACTTGTAAAGAAAGGAAAAACCTAACTCTTCTTTTACCACATCTAAAGTTAGTTAAAAAATGCCTGTATATTGCCCAAAGATTGGTTGAAAACGTTAAAAAAAAGAAAAAAAAGATATTCATTCACTGTATATAAATTTACATGGAAATTCGTTCGGCGTTTTTTGCGTTAAACGAGAACACAATTTTTCTACTATTGTTTGTATAGAATAACGATGACGAACGCACACACAGTCCACCTGAAGATAAGTAGATGCTAGCCCATACACATCAACATCTATCCTCGATTAAGAATCAAAATTCAGATGTGTTTTCACCCTTGAGAACTAAGATGGATTGCTTAGTTTCCAGTACAAAACCTTACCGTGCGAGACACGAGCTGCTATTTTATGCTGGTATTCTGTGAAAGCGTCGTCCTTCCCTAGTCCATTTGTGCTACAACTATAGTATAACTGGAGCATGGCTCTACCAACTACAAAAAAAAATAGTATATTTATAGATTGTCATGCAGTTTGATCGATGTTTAGCGTAAATATTTTAAGAGTGTTTGAGATGAAGTTATACGATGCGACGACTGTAACTCCGGGTCATAAGTTCAAAGAGATCCGGTTAACTACAATCAGTTCTATAATCAATTAAATTTAAAGGTCGATGGTGGTTATAAGCGGATCTTTAATAGGGCTTGTAATATTTTTGTTTTTAATTATTTTAAATTTTAATCAACAATGTCACTGGTGTCGACGTGAATCGAACCCAGGTTAGTCGCATATTATGAAATTTGCGGCGAGGCCTTAAGCCCTCCTACTATCATGCTACTCTGTAAAGGTAGGTAAAATTATAAAATATAGTAAAATTTATTTACTTATATTTTATTTATTGTAGTACCTCAGAATTGAGAGAAGGCCTGTTATATATATATATATATATATATATATATATATATATATATATATATATATATATATATATATATATATATATATATATTAGATAAATTTAGTTTTAATCTTTTACTTATTGTAACGCTCTCCTCTGTATGTATGGAAAAGAGGCCATCTGTATAACATAAATTATAATATAAGCTATTATATACGTGACCAAGACAACAAAATATTGATCTTTCTTAAGGATTATTTATTAGGCCGTTTGTCGTATTTATTATAGCGTGATCGTCTTAGTTAGGACCCTTATTTACATTATGTTTGTTTAGTAAGTTAGTCCTTTTAGGTATTTCTTTTGAAAGCTGATCGTAGTGCCTTATAATTATTTAAAGCTAAAGAACTCTGATCACGAAGAAAGGGCTCAAAATGGTTGAGAACATAAAATCGTTCTTATTCTACTTGTATTAAATTTACATCAGTCAATTTTTTATTAATTAATCCTTTTCTGCATGAAAAAGACTCACAATATTTATAAAAAATACCCGGTACAAGGGCTTCGCTCTCCCACATTTAAAAAAAATATTGGAGAGATACACGGCTCCACAAACGCCGTGTGCGGTGAGCGCCAACCAACCAACGCGCTCCTCCCGTAAAGGAACGTTAAGTTAGGAACGCTGTCGTAGTCCACAGCAAAATAACTGGCGAACCAGTAAAAGAGAGCTTGGTACCTTGGTAGTGCGTAAGCACAAACATCGACCGAAGTCGGATATGAAAATACATGTGAACGCCATACAGAATACGATCAAATCTAGCCACAGTGAATGCATGTTACACGGTTTACATACACGTCGAAACAACAAGCACACTGGCCATAAAAGCTTTCCTTGAGCGCCGCCACCTGCCAGACTGCCGCTCCTGCAGACGTGATGTAAGGCATCACCACCAATAGCATGATCAGTACGGCTTCTAGCCTAAGACCGTAACATGAGTCTAACGCTCACCTCAAGGGAACGGGGTCCCAGGTTGAGCCAGTTGGAGAGCCTTGAGAGTCTCCTCCCTCCAACTACCAGCCCCATAAGGTTGAAATATATGCTCCACCAACCAATATTACGGCAGATATACCCTAAAGACAGTTTATAAGATAATTGTAACATTCGCAATCAGAAAAGGATTGTGTAATTGATGTTGAGTATATGTGTAGGAGAGAGGTGGTCCATGCTGAATAAGTAGTCGCAGAGATTTAAGGAACACTATTTATTTTATTTTATTATAAATTGCACTATTACAATTAAAGATAATAATCAATTCTATATTAATTATCTGCGCGCGTCTAGGATAAGCTACAACCTAGTACAACTAGTGCGCCGAGTCACGCCAGAGCCGAGACTGCCGATCCGTCGCTGCGCGTTCGTTTTATACCCGTTGCAAAGCAAGTCGAGTAGTGGGGCGGTGGGGGAAAGCGTGCGGCGCGCCGGTGGCGTGATCGGTGCACGTGCTGTTTACAGTTAACAGCTGTGCCGGCGTACGACGACGCTGTCGTTATGCCGTCACGGCCATTCTGACATGCGGACGTCCTCGTACGCAGCAACAGAATCACTATCGTTCTGAAACAGTAGACATCGCTCGACTATCCTGACGAAAACATAAATTTTTACAAATTCGGCAATATATTCTGGTCCGGTCTATAATGACCCTGCAGATATTAATAATCAGCTCTGGTCCGGTCTACATCGACCCTTCAGGCAATTAGTATTGGACCGGTTCCTCTGAACCCTGCAACACTATAATCAGTTTTGGTCCGGCAACATGCCCTTCAAAACTTTTTTTTTTTGTAACTTTTATCATTGGACCGGCTAAGCCCTACAATGATAATTTTCTAGATACATGTTAATTACCATCATTAGCTCTATGGATATCAGCTTGTGTTACTATAATTGTAGGTTCAGAATAAACAGACATGGTATCTTCAGAATCAATTGAAATTGTACGTGAGCTAGTAGTATGATAGTCGTCATTTTCTGCAGTTAATGTACTAGAGCCAGCAGTATCAGTTTCAGAGGTATTATCAAGTTGGGCATAGATTTCATGATCATTAATATCCCCTTGCTGTAGTTCTTCGTTATCTTCACTACAGTTTTCAATAATATCTAGGCAAGCAGAGGGACCACGGGGCACCTCTCTTAAGTTTTCATGGGAATATTTAAAAATTCGATTTGACCCATTGATATGTTTTAATTCATAGCGATCATTAGTCAAGACAGCAGTAATTTTAAAAGGACCTTTGTACTTCCTATCTAGTTTGGTCTGATGTCTTTCTTCGGATTTTACGAACACGTAATCACCTATAGAAAATGGTTTAATTTTGGCTTTACCTTTGTTGAAGCGAATGGAGTCTGTTTGTGATAATTTAATGATATTATCTGACGCGCTTGCTCTAATGTTATCAAGGTCTAATCTGTGTTTTTCATTGTCTGGGAAAGAAGTAGCTATTTTAGATAACCCTAAGGAATTACCTTGAATTCCAAACATTAGTTCGATAGGTGTAAAACCGGTCACCCTACAACGTGTGCTATTGAGGGCTAATTGAATTTCACCTATCTGATCCTGCCACGAGCTATCAGAATCGCATTCTATTATCGTGAGCAGACTTTTAAGAGTTCGCATCACTCTTTCGACCTGGCCATTAGCTCTACTGGAACCAGTTGCAATTAGATGTAAATGAATGTTATGATCTTTACAAAAATCTTTAAAATCTGAATTGTCATATGAACGTCCACGATCAGCAATTATACTTTTGGGGGCACCAAAAAGATTTACCAAATTTTTCAGTGCTTTAATAGCATGACAAGAATTTAACGAAGTAGTATGTTCCAAAATTACAAATTTTGTAAAAGCATCTATAGCAACAGAGCAATATTGTTTTAAATCGCTTTTACCACTTAGTTTGCCAGACAAATCTAGATGAATGGTATGCCATGGAATAGCTGGTTTTGGGATTGGGTGTAATTGTACTTGTTGAGCACCCGAAGGTCCCTTAGATGCTTTGCATATTACGCAGGAATCGATATATTTTTTAACATATTTTGCCATATTCGGAAACCAGTAGAGATCATACAATTTATCGAGAGTTTTTTCGTAGCCAAGATGTTTTATTTCATTATGAACATGGCCGATTAGGGTCCATGTTAATGATCTAGGAACAATGGGTAACCATTTTGAAATTTTGCCCCGTTCAATTTTTCGAAAGAGAACGCCCTGTCTAATATCGTACGTGTGTGATATTTCAGTCGGATAATCACTGGACTTTAATTTTGAAATGGTATCTGCGATCTCAGAATCACGTTGTTGTTCTACAAAAAAGCCATCCCTTTTCCAGCTCTGTAAGATTAACGATCTTTGGTGTTTGATTGACACTTGGAGATAGATCGTCATGAGCAAAATTACGTGAAAAAAAATCGGCATGAGCCATATTTCTACCTTCTTTATAAACTATATTGAAATCATAGGACTGCAGTATAGCCCACCATCTATGTACTCTGGGCATCAAGTCTTTCTTTGAGTGAGAAGCTTTTAGAGAACTGCAGTCAGTAAAAACTGTAAATTTACGACCGTACAAATAGTGCCGAAAATGCTCTACAGCCTTAACTACCGCCAAAGTTTCGAGCTCGTATGAGTGATAACGACTCTCTGCACCAGTTGTTCGGTGGCTAAAGTAAGCAATCACGTGAGGTAAATGATTTACTTTTTGTATCAGAACTGCGCCGTAACCTTCGCTACTCGCGTCTGTGTGAAGTTCTATGGGAAGCTTTGGATCAAATATTTTAAGAACAGGCTCGGTTGTCAAATAAGTGATTATAGTTTTTAGAACTTTATTGTGATCGGGGGTCCATGATATTTTCCCTTTCCCTGCGGCAGTCAAAGGGTAAAGAGGTTTTAGTAATTTAGAGAAATTGGGAATGAATTTACGGAAATAAGAGGCCAAGCCAGTCAACTGTCTTACTTGGGTAACAGTGCTTGGGGTTGGCAATTTTTGCAAAGCTTCTATTTTCCGATGATTTGGTCTAACTTCTCCAGAAGAAATCGTATATCCCAAATATTCGATCTTCTTTTTTCATAAATGAACATTTATCAAACTTGAAAGAAAACCCTAAATTAGAAAGTGTTTCTAGTAATTTGTCTAGCCTCACTAAACCTTCACTGACCGTTTCCGATACAGAGAGTACGTCATCCATGTAAACTAGGATTCTGTCATCGTCGAGGGGCTTAAGTGCGGAATTGATGGCTCTTTGAAAGACTTGTGGGGCATTTCGAAGCCCAAAAGGCATAGTTAGATATTCGAACTGACCGATTGGAGTAACAAAAGCAGTTTTCTCTACTGAGTCTTCATGAACTTTGATCTGATGAAACCCCGAGGCCATATCTATACTTGAAAAGTAATTTGCTCCGTGTAGCTTATCTATTTGGTCACTAATCAATGGAAGTGGGTAGCTATCAGAACGCGTATTTTTATTCAACTCGCGATAATCAACACACAAACGATCACTACCATCTTTTTTTTTTACCAACAAAGTGGGACTTGCAAAGGGTGAAGAACTTTCTCGGATGATATTTGCATCGAGAAGTTCTTTGACTTTAGTATTAACGATTTCTAACTCCATAGGGGATACTCTATAAGGTCGCCTATGAGCTATTTTGCTTGGGTCAATAAGTTGAATTTTTAACTCGCCTGTGGTAACCTGCGTGGTTGGTAGCTGGCTAATAAAATTGTTGGAATACTTATTTAAAATACTTATAAGCTTTTCTTTGTCGGAGCCTGTTAAGTCAGTATCAATAGTTTGTAGTCCACTGTTCAGCTTTGTACAGAAATTTGTTATCTTGGGCTTGAAAAAATGTATTGAGTTACTATTAATTTCCACAGAAACTTCGTTTTGCAATATATCACGTCCTAACAAAACCTCTTCGTTTGTACATTCGTCCGGTAATACGTGAAAAGTGACATTTAAAGGCAAACCCTGAATGTAAACCAAGCATCTTACTTGCAAAGGAGATATAATGCTATTGACCCCTATACCCTTTAATAGAATCTGATCATGAAACCTATCACCCTCAAGGTGATCACTTTTACTTTGTTTAATGAGACTACATTCTGAACCAGAGTCAAAAATAAACGACAATTTCATACCACTAGTTTCCAGGGTACCGCGAGCTGCCTTGGAGCACAGGTTGACTTGCTTGCTGCTCGATGGGGCGTCTTCTTTCTTGATAAGTCGCTTAGGACAGTTGCTGGCTATGTGGCTGGTGTCATGGCAGATGTAGCAGGATGTCATAGCCTTCCTTTGCTCGGGTTTATGCGATACAGAGATATTTTTATTAGTGAAACGATGTTTGTCACGACATTCGAAACCGCGGTGTCCAACTCTTCCACAGAAGTGGCAACTACCCTTAAACATTGTGGACGTTCGAATCTTCTTGGGTTCTATTTCTGATGCGACGGACTCGTCACTGCACCTTTTAAGTGAAATTCCCCGCAAGATACGAAAAAGTTGATGCTTATCGTTTACGACAACTGAATTCAATTCACGACGAATTTTGTCGTCACATTGGGATAAAACAGAGATCACAAAACCAGTGATAACGTGTTCGGGTAAGTTGGCATCAGGGATTTTTTCAATCAGCTGCCATAAACGCAAGCCGGCCTCAGCGGGGCTATCTTTATTACAAATGCGAAACTTAATTATTTGATCGAAACGATCTTGCATCATCATAGGTTCACAAAAATTTGAGATAAGCATTTCCTTAATGGTGGGCCAAGAAATTTTGTCAGGTTGCATTTTTTGTAAGGCAGGTAGCAGCACGCCCCTTAAGGGAATGAGTTAGTGCAATGATAAGGTCAACGCCTTCTAATTTTCTTTTTTCTATGATCATTTCGCTTAATGCGCACCAGTTGCTGATATCAGACTCTGGGATATCGGGGTCGAAAGATACCAAAACTGTCGGTATGGTAGATGAAGAGTTTTGTTGGGAATTTATGCTATCAGCCATTTTTTTGAACATTGTTTCCATTCCAGAGAAGAAAGAGATTGGTGGTTGTGCCGAAACATTATGGTGTGAGGGTGGATCTGATCTCACTTCTGATGTAGGAGAGAGGTGGTCCATGCTGAATAAGTAGTCGCAGAGATTTAAGGAACACTATTTATTTAATTTAATTATAAATTGCACTATTACAATTAAAGATAATAATCAATTCTATATTAATTATCTGCGCGCGTCTAGGATAAGCTACAACCTAGTACAACTAGTGCGCCGAGTCACGCCAGAGCCGAGACTGCCGATCCGTCGCTGCGCGTTCGTTTTATACCCGTTGCAAAGCAAGTCGAGTAGTGGGGCGGTGGGGGAAAGCGTGCGGCGCGCCGGTGGCGTGATCGGTGCACGTGCTGTTTACAGTTAACAGCTGTGCCGGCGTACGACGACGCTGTCGTTATGCCGTCATATGCATTTTTCAATCGTGTTGGTCTCACCAGCGAACAAGTTGCGTTCAGCCATTCAAAGGTGGGAAATTTATACAGACATTTTGTTATTTAAAACACCATGGAATTCAGGCAGTCTACAGCCTAGTCATGGAGGGACCCGACTTGGGCAAAGCTACGTAGGTGAGATATAATAATAGGTGAGATATGTAATATTAAACAGTAAAAATTTAATTAATGAGTTCTTACAATATCACGGGTAAGAAACTGAAGGAAACCGACTTTATTCAAGACCTGACCTCCATTGTGAATGTTTCTTTCAAATTTCTCGGCTTTATTCTTAGTTAAGGCTTAAGAGAAGATGTGAACAACTCCCAAAAAGAGGCCCTAAGTGATGACGATCAAGTTGAACGAGAGTCAATTCCGATTTTGATAAACGCAGAGGCATTATCAGCAGTAAACGATTTAAGGCACTATGCATCTACGTTGGAAGAAAGTGAAGACGCACTGCAAAAGTTAAGTTATATTGAAAGCCTTGTCATTACAAATGCATCAAAATCTCTTTTTCAAACCCAGATAAGTGATTACTTTAAGTAATGTCATAATAAATAACAATTAACTATGATGTAACGTATTTAAATACATACACATTTGTATAATACCTATTATTCCTTTTCCAACAAATTTATAAATATACCTATAATTCAAAACCTAGACAAATATATGATATGTTTTGTTTGTTTTTCCGCTTAAGTCGCGATTTTGGCTGGGTCCCTTTAAAATCATTTTAAGCGAGTTTTACTGTATATGAAAACGAATTAACACTCAATATCCCACCACTTAATAAAATTTTCATACGCTTTTTACTTGGTTAACACCTGTAATCAGCATTTGTGTCGGCCGCAGGGGTATACATAATAATAATAGACAGAGTATTATCGACCGCGAGACTGTATGGAATGAACATAAGCATTTCGTAGACACAATTACCTTCTTTTACTGGCTACGCTTCGGTGACGTCTTGGTGGAAACCGAGGGTTTCAGGTTATTAAGACAAACAACTATCGGACATACATTTTAAGGCGTTGGCCACGCTAGAGCGACTGCGGGGACCGGAGGCGACCTGCGGAGGCGGTAGGCGTGAAGACGCTGCGCCTTGCCATTGTAGTATGCCACGTTGAGGTTCTTCTTGTTATTTTTGCGCGGGTTAAAAAATGAGTTTTTTTAAAAATTGGCACTTTCATGTCTAGAAGAGAGTAGCATTTTTTGCACAAGATATAACGCAAATAAAAATAGGAGTTCATAACTTAAACCAAAACAGGCATCAGTGTTGAATATCTTAGACTTATGATGAAATACGTCAAAACCCACAAAACTTTTGATAAATATTATATTATGCATATAATTTTCATGCTTTCTTGACCATATTGCAGACTGAGACATTATTTCGCTAGTAAACGTCTCCGTATTTTTATTTTGCATCGCGGAACAATCAACATGTTTTGATTAATCCGCAAGACGCACGAACACGTACTTTGTCCTCCGCTGGTCGCGATCGCTTGACACGCACGCCAGACGCGCCAACGTGGCACCTCCCGTTCGTCTCGTATTGTTATTTTTCCCGCTCATCGCATACGCAAGACGCGTCGTGCTAGGGTGGCACACGACTATGGGATGGCACCGTCGACATCTATCGAGTTTGTCGCCATCCCGGTCAGTCACTTGGGCATGTCATCTTTGATTGTTCGACGCTTTCTAACTCTGAGTAATTGCGTAGAAACAACCTAGTCGCCAAGATTCTACAACAGGAGCTCGCTCTGACATACGTTCTCGCGTATTGGAAATAGCCTTATTACTAGTACTTACTTTTGTGCTGATGGATTGGGCACAGTCAAGGATATTTTTGGTAGATATTACCATTCCTTATGAAGAAAACCTCATGAAAACCAAAACATTTAAGCGGACAAAGTATCTGGACCTGGCTCAAGAGGTGACCGACATGAGGGGTGGTCTGCAGACTTAAATTATATAGTCGTTTCTGCGAACAGACTATTCACATTCATCCTCTTGGGTCATCTGAGGTGACTGAGACTCCGTGACGGACCGCTCCGGGCTCTAATTTAGAGACTGTGCTCTTTTCTGCTGGTTTCTTTCCCTTTCCCTGAATCCTTAGAATTTTGGTCTTCCATGCCGAGCGCTTCCATATGGTCGGTATTTTTTATTTATTTATTTTTATTTATTTAAATCTTATTTAAGTATGAGTACCTGGTTGACCGGTCATTTTTCGCTCGGTTTTTTTTTAAATTCGTGTGTTTTGGAAATTATATTTAGATACAAATTACATACTGATGAAATACGAATAATATTTTTTGATCTTAGCGACATAATAGAAAAAACTGAACTGGTTATTTGAATAAAAAATCATGAGTGCAATTAGTTTAATTTAAATTTTCGTGTTTTTAAAAAATACTAAAAAAAAGGGCTCGAAAAAATAGATTTTCTCAAAAAAGAAAGGAACTTGAAAAAAATTTTATAAAGTCGGTCGGTCTGGGTTCGAACCATGGTATTACGATTTTGTGACCGCCCAATATACCAATTAAGCTATTTGTAATCATTAATAAACTGTTAAAATTTACCTTCTTATTCTAACGATATGGTAGCAGTTTTTCATTGCCTAAAAACACGGACAAAAAGACATTTTCTAAAAATAAATCCTAGCTAGATCGATTTATTGCCCCCGAAACTCTCTTTACACAAAATTTTATGAAAATCGTTGGAGCCGTTTCCGAGATTCCGATTATATATATACAAGAATTGTATTGTATATATATACAAGAATATATATATATATATATCGTATAGGTATAGGATATGTATCGTTTTATATATTATTTTTATCTATATATATATATATATATACATACAAAATATATAACATACGGAATACCTACGGTTTCCCGACTCTGGGTTGCTACAGAGAATTTCTTGACAGAAAAACCAAATAATTGATATTTTAGCCTAACCCGGGATTTGAACCCGAGAACTCACGATCAGCAGCCGCGCTTACAACCACTTTGCTCTTACTGTTAACTTGTTGTTAACTGCTTGACTGCCGAGAGGGTTTAAGAGGGTAGTGCCAATTCCGACGGACTTCTAAACATAAAAAGAGTCCCGCCATCTACGCAACCCATTTACTTCCGTGGGTGTCGTAAGAGGTGACAGAGGGAAACTGAAACAGGAGATGGACAGCAGCATCTTCCTGATAACAACTCAAAATGTAAAAAAAAACTGGGGCTGCCAACCGCATGCCAAGTGTGGAAAGTTTGGTCAAATCCCCCTCTATGAGGCAATCTATGGGGGAGGACTATGTTCAGCAGTGGACCGCCGCGTAATGGATGGATGGATGGTAATGCATAATAAACTGACTTAAAGAATATTATGTCTATTTTTGGTTCATCGAAGGGTAGGTACTCTTAAAATTTCTAACTAGTAATAATCTTAAACTAGATTCGACGATAATAATTAAAGTCTACCTATATTTTTAAATAATCCAATTACATTCAATACGATGCTCGAAGCGACGACGGAAAAACAAGATATATCTGTGTTAAGACTTTGACGCAACGAGCTGAAACCATACATGTTAAAAGCTGTCCATTCATTAATTAAATTAAATGATTATGAGCATTAATCAAATTGAGGAAAGGATAAAAACTGTATGATGAATGAAAGACATAAATCTCTTTTAAACTGCATCTTCTCCTTTATTGTAAATCAAAATCTTTCGAAAATTATATTTTTACAGAAAATGGCTGACAAAGGAGCTCACTGTCCATCAGGTTGTTAAGTAGGTTAGCTAAATACATCTACATCTACCCTCGAGTAGGAATCAAAATGCTGAAGCGTTGTCACCACTCAGAACTGCAATTCCCCTGATGTTGCGGTTGTTCATGGGTGGCGGTAGTCACTAACCATCAGGTGAACCGTATGCTCGTTCGCTCCGTCTCCTATAAAAAAAAAACTAAGATGGAATGCATCGTAACAAAGGTTCTCTAATCTCACCTTACGGTACACATAAATTGCTATTTTACGCCAGTATTCTGTGACAGCGTGGTCATATTCCGGTCAAGAAGTTTTGTTTGAAATTCGTCGAAATTTTTAGATTCAAAGTGAAAAAGGATCATTGGCAGGATTTTGTATAACAAAAATGGTTACATTTATATCCGCCAGGGGCGCTGATCATATTTCCATACACTTTTAGTTGGTGATGATACGAAAATGTTAATGCTCAAAGTTTTACAAAGCCTGAGAGGCTTAATTCCACCAACTCACATCGGTATATTAACACCACTTGGATGCTTGGTGGTCCACCAACACTGTGATTTATTATGAGTTTTCTTCATCGCATACAACTTGGAGACCTTAAAGAAACAAGCTTACTGCTTTTAAAAAGGCGAGCAACGCACCTGACTTTTCCCTGGTGCAGTTGTTCATGGGCGATGGTCATCTCTTACTATCAGAAAAATTTGATATAACGTGGGTGAAACTGTGGGATGGAAAAATAGGAAAATATAAAAATCTAGTAAATGTATTCGTAGGCTGGGCCAGACACTGACAGAACAGGCCGGTGGGGGGGGGGGCGCATATTCATAGTTAGCTTAGGGCTGTCGGAACTGTAAATCAGACACTGGTTACGGTCAAGCGATTTTAGTGTATTTTCCCTATTCCAAAAGTGCCCAACGTGCCTAAAGAAGTTTTTACTGCAACAAAGAAAAACATTAGTTAAATTGTCGACCTTCTTCCGTTTTTGAATTCGGCTTAAAATAACTAATAAGTTCTATGCAGACTACACCAGTAAAAATTAAAAATCCTTTTTTAAGAAATTATGCTTTGCAAGTTAAGCCAAAGATCTCACATAGTCATCTAACAGTAAATGTTAATGTTCACAGTGAAATTTCTTGATTACGATACGAATTCAATTTGACAGAAAATTTATGCTGCGGGGGTAATTCTGTTTTTAATAGAAGAATAGAAAATGCTTCTTTTTTTCACTACCCCGTGGGGTTTACTGCTGGATTTGCCATAACCAACTCTCTTGACTGTTAGATTGGCGATCAAAGTACTAGAAATCTCACACTGGTGCTCACCTCGTTAATCTGGATATTTTGCATCTGGTATATAAGACAGGTATTTTACGCGGTAAAACTACGCTGCAGCTGTGCTAACTATACATAGCTGCAAAGCTGCAACGCTGACTGCTTCGTTGATCGTAAATGCGTACAAATCCCGTGTTGGGTCAAGATCAGTTATTGATTTATAATTACAGCAAAATTTGGATTATTTGAGAAATAAAAATCAAAAGGAATATATGATGTGACGCTCTGATGGTTGTAACTTGAACAAGGTCCAAAACACAGTCTCATTAAACGAAGACAGCTTACGGTGCAAAGAAATGGGTTTCACGTGAAATCGATTAAATTTACTGTTAGATGACTATGTGAGATCTTTGGCTTAACTTGCAAAGCATAATTTCTTAAAAAAGGATTTTTAATTTTTACTGGTGTAGTCTGCATAGAACTTATTAGTTATTTTAAGCCGAATTCAAAAACGGAAGAAGGTCGACAATTTAACTAATGTTTTTGTTTTTTGAAGTAAATACTTCTTTAGGCACGTTGGGCACTTTTGGAATAGGGAAAATACACTGAAATCGCTTGACCGTAACCAGTGTCTGATTTACAGTTCCGACAGCTCTAAGCTAACTATGAATATGCGCCCCCCCCTCCCCACCGGCCTGTTCTGTCAGTGTCTGGCCCAGCCTACGAATACATTTGCTAGATTTTTATATTTTACTATTTTTCCATCGCACAGTTTCACCCACGTTATATCAATTTTTTCTGATAGTAAGAGATGACCATCGCCCATGAACAACTGCACCAGGGAAAAGTCAGGTGCTGCCCGCCTTTTTTAAAAGCAGTAAGCTTGTTTCTTTAAGGTCTCCAAGTTGTATGCGATGAAGAAAAACTCATAATAAATCACAGTGTTGGTGGACCACCAAGCATCCAAGTGGTGTTAATATACCGATGTGAGTTGGTGGAATTAATCCGAACAATTTTTCTATGTACTCCCCGTGAAAATGCGATAGAAAATGCAATAGGGTTTAACATTTCTTCGCAGCGCCAGTGAATGGAACCGATCAGAAAGTATCTAACTAAAACTCGGTCGTCGACGATTCGAGTCACTCTTCGCTGGATGCGGTTAACTGGAAGGAGCTGGCACTGGGGTGCCTCAGTTCAAAAATAAGAAAGAACTTGCGACCTTTGAGTTTTAAGCTCGCGACTCATGTCGGGGCGAACTTGCGACTTGTAAAGTTTCAAACGGTGGGCCGGCATGAATTTCTGTCCCACTCTGCAAAAAGAGAACCAAAAAAGTTTGACTTACAATTTAGCTAAAGGTTTTATTATTTTTTTAACAAATTTTATTCAGTACATAAGTGGCACTTGAAAAGGCAAGCTCAGCGCCCCCTCGAACCGTGCACCGGAGGCTCCAGCCTGGTTAGCCTGTGAGTAAATCAGGCCCTAACTCTCTCGCTCAGATACATAAATGTGATATGTATTTATATATTTTTTTTAATTATATAGAAATCATTCTTTTTCATGTTAAACAGCGCAATGCATTAAAATTTTATGATCATATCATATATTGATAAAAATAATTTCTAATAAAAATACTTCCTAGAAATATTTCTTAACTACTCAAAAATGTTTACTAGTTTGTAAAGCTAAAAAGTTTTCACTTCTGGCGTGTAGTCCTGCCACTGACAGTTTTTTATTTGTATGTACGTTACGGAATTTTCGTCAATTCTGAACATTTTTGAACAACAACAGCTATTCTTTTTTTAATAAATAGTCTATACTTTAGGGGTGATCCTATATAAATTTGGTGAGAATATTCCAACCCTAAGGGTGGGTAAATGATGGAGTGGGCCATTACCTGGCAAGAATTACAGGAAGTCTTAATGCTGATGGTGATTTTGCAATATTTAGAGCCACTCTGCAGCTATATTATAGTTGTAACACGAATGGGTCGGCTTGATCGTGGCAGGACTAAGTTCTCACAAAACACCAGCGTAAAATAGCAGCGCATTATTACTGCGATTCGCATGGTGAGTGAAGAGAACTGGAGACACTTTTTACTGAATTCGAGACATTTCATCTTAGTCGTCAGGGGTTACAACGCATTTGCATTTTGATCCTCGAAGATAAATGTGGTTTCTGGCACAGCATCCAAACACTAGTTGATGTCCTCGTTCTCTTCTTCTTTTATTATGATTTCTGTAACACACTTGAATGATGTCTTTTGTAGAATATCGGAAACACTAATACGCTATCCATTTTGAACTTTCATCGACATTTGGCAGCACTGGTCGTGTCAAAAACAACTTCCTTCGCAGATAATATAACTTTTTTGACGCTGACAATATCTGATTGATGATGATTTGATGGGACCATTTTTAGTCCTTTTGTGTGGATAACTTTATTTCCGATTACTTACGTTTTTGCAATGAACGTAAGTAAATGAACAGTTCAATATCCGGGCTATGACACTACACGCGTTATGTAAATGACAATTTAGTATTTCTGAATAAATAACTATTTAATATGGGACTATAAGTACTGACACTTAATAGTTTGTTATGAGTCTTTTTCCATGTCTTTCTTACAGGTTTCAACGCACTTGCATGAACTTGGTTATTCCTTGGGTTACAGAGGCTAGTTCATACCGAGTAAACAATTCGTGAGTATACGCTTTACGTACTAATTTTGCTAGAAAATATCACGCCATTTCAATAAGCACAGTACATATAAAGCTTTGTCCAAAATAAATTAGTAGAGAATAACGTTTACTTTAAAACGTACTCGTAGAGTAGGTTTTCCGTAGTAAATATTAATACCACCAAACTACACGTAAAAAGGGGGCCTAATATTATATAAACAACGCTCGACGATGTCAGTTTCGTCGTTAAGAGTTGAGATCTGAACAGGCGCCAAGCTCCATAGCTGTAGCCTAAATCAATATATTTTTGGGTATTGTTATATCCCGTTTTACAACGCAGTAAAATCTTAGTAAACGTGTATTTAATCCACATTATTTTTCCTTCACATAATCTTAGTCAGCAATTGTATTTTTATTTTCGATGTTAATTTTAATTCCATTTTTAATGATCAGTTAGACTCAAAGCACCGGGAAGATCGGACATAGATTCCGAGACGTATTAAAGCTCGGAAGTCAGGAACAATATCAATTTTGTGTGTGAGCTTTTACTAAAAAACCTTTAGGGTAACTTAATGTTTTTTTTAATCAAACTGTATCGGCCTCTTAACTGTATTAATATTTTTTTAAAGGTGTAACTACTTTATTAATTTACATAAATAAGCCAAGACCTTCAACGTTTTTTCTTGCTTTTAAATTAAACTGTAAGAATTATACGTAAACACCTAATAGCGATAACTTCTAGTTATCTGATTTCCTTGCTTGTATATGCCTTATCATATATCATCAGTCAAGGTAACCTTTGGTCTCAAACTTCAAGTTTCTAAATAAGCTAGAAGTGCCCTTGGTTTTTGATGAGTCACTGAGTGAAAAAATATGCACTTTTCAGGTTTTAATAACTCGAAACTTTCAAATTGTATGGATACACCTACCAACTATAGTAGGTAGATGTATCCATACAATTTGGAATCCTAGGTCCTTATTAGGTGTATAAAATGACGAGTATGTAGATCTAATATAATTTTTTTTAGCTATGGGGAGTTCTAAAGTTACTCCAAATGGAAATAGAATGGTGCAATAACCTTTTCCTTTCGGAACTTGGCTGACTAGTGGTAAATAGATAGTGATAGTCTAGACATTAAAATCGTTCTCAACTTAACTGTTCACCTATTCGTCAGCGCCATAGTCTACGTGAACTCAATACTCTTTACTCTATCTTGATGTCTCCTAATTCTCCATGTTATTTTACCACTCATTTTCAATATTTTAGCTCCAACCATGATAGAGTTCTCCGTTCTAGTAATAACCTTTTGTTTCAGTGCCCCCCTTATAGTATTAACTTTGTCCAATCATCGTTCTTTGTTCAGTCTGTTCGTCTTTGAAACGCTCTTCCTTCAGAAATCAGAAATGCCGAAAACCGGATTTTATTCAAGTCCAAAGTGCGCGAACTTCTGTCAATAAAATGGCAGGATCAACTTAGCGTTCGTAGTTAGCCGTGCTTAATATTATTATATTCAATATATATATATATATATATATATATATATATATATATATATATATATATATATATGTATGTATGTATGTGTATGTGTTTATATATGTGAATATTAATTTCTGTACTTCACCTACCTTTTTTATCTCTGCACTACTCTAAGGTAGACTGGTAGATAATGCCTCAGGCATTCTCTCTCTCTCTTTTTTCTCTTTATTAGGATTACCAACGATTAATACATTATTACATCGTTAATTAAAATTTACGGTTTCGTTATTTCTAAATATACAATCACTTAGAGGTAATCACAACAATCTATCAATTTACATTTTAGTACTATTTATCTAAGGAATTCTATTTTAAATAATTTGATATAATATGAGCGCGTGCGCGCGCACTGTGTGTGTGTGTGTGTGTGTGTGTGTGTGTGTGTGTGTGTGTGTGTGTGTGTGTGTGTATGTGTGCGTGTTTTACATTAATTTAATTATTAATAATTTGGTACACGATCTGTGCTTGTTTGAAGTACTTACATAAATTCTTATAAAACTGACATATGGAATCAAAATTAACATCAACGACATCACTACATTCATTAAAGACTTTACAAAGCCTTGCGACTGGCGAATGCGCACCGAGAACAGGTCTACGACTAACGACGTAAAGAACTGGAATTAGTTTGCGTGGAATTCTTATTGGAGTGCGAAATTTAAATTGGGCGAGAAGCTGTGGACAATCTACTTCATTTCTAAGCAACTTGTATAAAAACATAATATCTATTAATTTTAGACGTATTGATAAGGGTAGCATATTAAAATATTGAAGTCTATCTGCATAGGATGATATTTTTAGTGCTTTTCCAACAGAATATATAAGATGCCACATAAAGCGTTTTTGAACACTCTCCAATCGCAACGAATGTGTAGAATAATGTGGACACCAGACAACACTGCAGTAAATTGTACAATATTTTTTAGGGTTTTCAAATGACCTACCATTTCTTATGACAAACCCTAACATTTTGGAAGATCTATTTATAACACTATCAATATGAGGTAAAAAAGTTAGTTTTTTGTCAAAATATACACCACCCTTATCACTTGTACTTCTTGAATTTTGTTATTCCCTATGAAGTAATGGTTATTGATCAACTTAGTATTTCTTGTAAATTTAACATGTGAACATTTAGAATAATTAAGATTCATGCTGTTAAGATTACACCAATTTACAAGTCTATTCTTCCAAACTTTAAATCATCCGCATACATGTCCGAAAATTTTATGAGGCATCTTAGGACGTACTGCTTTTAGTAATACTAAGTCAATATCCGATTAACTAAAACGACTCTAATGAATCACTTATACAAGCTAAATAATATACTGGCCAACATCACACTTATGTAACTATTCTACGAATTAAACTAAATCTACATCAAACTCAAAGCATAAAAAATGTTAAACAAAACGAATTTCATTCGACTTTAAAATATTTAGAAACATTCCCATTTATAATAATATCTATTTGTTGAAGAATTGAACTCTGAAATTTTATTTTTCTCTACAGCTACCCATACATTTTAGTTATTTTCCGCTACAAACTAATTTGAATTGAGCACAAATAAAGTCGAAACGTGTAATATATACCTACTTTAAATTATGACCCATATGTACGGGTTCGTACAAAGGTTTCACTTATTCCATAACTTGCTGAAATATCTTCCAGTAGACCCATAAAGAAAAATATATTAAAAGTGGCAAACTTAGTGCATTATATTACTACTACTAATTAATAATTTTTACTGAGGATACCTCAAAGAGAGGGTCTACAAACATCCCATTACCTCAGTGAACCAGCTACGAGAGCGTGTGCAAATGGCAGCACAAAAAATTACTGAAATGAGATGCAATAAGAATAAAGCGATTATTCATTAGAAGGTGTAGCGCAGGCATTAGAGCTCATGGTGGCCATTTTGAACATCTTTTGTAAAATTTAATTTAATAAAATGATTCTTTTTTTTTTTCCCTTGTGCTTGTTTTGCGGTTTTTTTGCTGGAAATACAGTGAGTTATACCATTTCAGAATCTCGATGAAACAGCCATGTTTTTTGAGTTATACCATTTCAGAATCTCGATGAAACGGCCATGTTTTTCTTAATTTGGAACTCAGGCGACCATATGACAGAATGCATTTGAGATAAAAAATTAATTAATATTGTTATTACTAGTGACAATATGAGTTTGGTTTTAAATATTGAATTTATATAAATATTTATAACTAGCTGAACGTTCCGGTTTCGCCTGAATAGGATCTATTAATGTAGTGTATGTAATGGTTGTAAATGTTTCTTCAAGTTTGTCGGATAAAATATAGACTAGGTCTCTCTTGGTATTGCTCTCTATCTGTTCGTAAAGTTAATTGTCGTCTTCACGTACTGCCGCACGTGTAGGTAACGGGCCTCGGGGTGACCCCCATTGCCCGGGTGTCCTCATGTCCCATTGCTATGGGACAGTCCTTTTGCCTATTAGGCTAAATAGCATACCGGGTTTGTTCCGTATTAAATGTTATATTGTTTCCGTAGTTAACCAACTACGGAAAAAGGTGGTTATCTGGTTGAGTCTGGGTTGGCCTTTCTGCGGCATTGTGGGTTGTTACGCAACTCTCTAATCACATATCGAGAGGAGTTCTCTTGGAAGAGGTCGCCCGTCCTGTGGCCGGGTATGCAACGGCGCAAAGCCGTTGAGATGTTCATGTGGCCCGTTATCGGCACGGTCAAACATGCCGCGTGCTAATCGGGCCACGAAGTCGATGATGTTCTCGATCTTCAAATCCGCCGCTATCACGTCGTTCCGGACGTAGCGACCTGCTCCAACGATCGTCCTTAATGTCAGATTCTGCTGGGCCTGTAGTCGCCGCCTCAGAGGGTCGCTCAGAAGTGCGTACCAGGCCGGTGCAGCGTAGGTGATAATGGTCCGGATATACATCTTGTATATCCGGAGCTTGGTTCTTATAGGCAGCTTGGATGCCAGGACCGGCAAGAGCGTCGCCCGCGCACATCGGGCCCGGCGGACGACGAAGTCGACGTGCGCGGTCATGCGCAGCGTCCTGTCGATCCTACACCCAAGGTAGGTTACAGCCTTCTGGTACGCGATCTCCTGGCCGTTGAGGGTCAGCGGAGGTGGTAAATTCCTGAGACGGCGAGTGAGCAGAGCGGTCGTCTTACCAACGTTGACGACCATCCTCCACTCGTCCAGCCATGGTGGCAGCAGGTCCAGCAGACGCTGCATCTTGGCAGTGGCTATGTGGGCTCTTCTGGACGAGGTGAAATAGGCGCTATCGTCCGCGAATAGCGCCAGCTCGACGTCGTCCTCCCACTCTTGAAGCCTGCCTGCCAGTGTAGGTATATCGTTGGTGTAAGCCGCGTACAGGACTGGAGACAAACAGCTGCCCTGTGGGACGCCGGCTTTAATGGATCTTGTTGCGGATTCGGCGTCCTCTACGCAGACGTAGAACTTCCTGTCTTCCAGGAAAGACGCTATTAGCCGCAATATAGCAGGAGGGACACTGGTCTGTTGTTCCAGTTTATATAATAATCCTGCGTGCCACACCCGGTCGAACGCCTTCTCGATATCGAGAAAGACGCCCAACGATATGCGGCCACGATTGTACTCTGCCGCAAGCAGGTGCAGCACTCTAGTCAGTTGTGTGACTGTGGAGTGACCCCTCCTGAATCCGTGCTGCTCCGCCCGAAGTTGGATGCACGGACGGAGACGTCTTAGCAGCAATCTTTCGAACAGTTTAGCTATATGTGGTAATAGCGTGATCGGCCTGTAGTTGGCAGCTCTACGCCTGTCCTTCCCGGGTTTCGGCAAGACGATGATTTTGCCTTTCTTCCAGTCCTCCGGGAAGTGGGATGTCCGCAATATCCCATTGTAGAGTCGACCAAGCTCTACTATGACTCTATTGGGCAACTGTCGGAGTGCAGCGTTGGTAATCCCGTCGTGCCCCGGCGCCTTCCTCGGTTGCAGGCAGGTTACTGTCCTCCGCAATTCTGCGGGGGAGATGAACCAATCTCCTGCAAGAGGTGGCGCGGGCAACGACAGGAACTCCTGTACGCGACTTTCCTTCCGGGCATGAAGCTCCATGAACTCCGCACTTGCTGTGTTCGGCATAAATTGCTCCTCGAAGTGCTCGACTAGGATATCCGCTCTGCCCTTGGCATCATAGCATCGTTTGCCCGTACTATCAGTCAGTGGGCAAACGGGAGGTTTAGATTTGGTCAACTGTCGGTTTAGTCTATAAAGTGACACATCTCTCTCTTCCGCCTTCTGGATGCGCCGATCCCAGGCTTCACCTCTGAAGGCCTGGACTGAAACCGACAGTTCCTCCGTTAGGGTGTTCAGCTGTGTTTTGATCCTGGGGCAGCGAGTACGCGCCCAGAGCTTTCTCAGCGCTCTTTTGCGCTTGATCTGCACGCATATCTCACGCGGCAGATCGTCTCGCCTTGCTGTTATCGGGACGACCGTAGAAGCCGCGTGGAGGGCTTCCTTGATGTTATTGGTGATTCTAGTCGCAGCGGCCTCTACGTCGTCCGCTGTGCATATAGGTTGATGTGCTGGAGGTCTCTGCTGGAGGTGTTGGCAGTAGAGCCTCCAGTCGACACGGGTTTTAAAAGCTCTAGGCGGCGTAGTCACTGCCTTTAGGCCAAGGGTTATCAGTAACGGGAGGTGCTGTGAAGGGAGGTCGTACAGCACTTCTACCACTATCGGATAGTTGACGTTCCTAGTGAGCACGATGTCTAATACATTCGGGTGCCTCCTTGGGGCGGTAGGAACGTGTGTTGGCTCCTCGGGACCTAGAACGTCATACTGGTTCTTCTCAGCGTCTTCATATAGCTCACGACCCGGCGGGGTGATCACTCTGGACCCCCACGCCGGGTGTTTGGCGTTCAGGTCCCCGGCGATGATTACAGGAGTATCGCCCTCCATTACCGTCCGGATGTCTGAGGAGCAGAATGGAGTCCCTGGCGGGCGGTATGCTGCGTATATTCTTAGTTCCTCGCCCGCCGCCTCCATTCTTATGCCGATTGAGCGCATAGTCTGGAAGGATGGTAGATCCAGCTCTTGGTGGACGATGTCCCTCCTCACTAGAACCGCCGTCCCTCTATAGGCGGCCCCTCGAGAAGTGACCTCGTCCCTTCTATAGATGTGGAAATTTGGCAGCTTTATGCGCGTTTTGGGATTCAGTATTGTTTCGCCCAGCAGTATAATATGTATGTCCTGTTGCTGGGCGACAGTGCGGGAGTTCCTGCAGCTTCTGCTGAATTCCGTCCGGGTGCCAGTACATTAGGCGCAGGTTATTATCCTCCATAATGTCTGGCCAGGAGGTTTGCCAGCGCCTTCATGATCGCTGTTATTGGATCAGTCCCGGCTCTGATGTCGGCCAGGACTTGCGTGCCGACCTCGATGGCAATACCAACTAAGCGCTGGATTGCATCAGCTGTTTCGAGACCGGCCGTCGGTGGTCTCCTATCTGAAGGCGTTGGTACTGGTCTCGGGCGTTGGACTTCTTGTTTTTGAGTAGAGCGCGCTCTGTGTGTAGCTCGGGCTCTCTCCTCCGGTGGAGCCCTCTCCTGCACTCTACTCACGCCCTTTGGGGTGGTCTCCTTTGTAACCTGCGCCTGAGGCGCTATTGGTCCTGGTGTCGGGGTAGAGGTAACAGCCCGAGGAGGCTGCGACTTCTTTCGGCTTCTCTCCCGCCTCCTCTTCTTGGAGGGCTGCCGTTCTGTGGCAGGGTTGGCGGGTGGTTGCAGGGTCGCCCCGGTGGTTGCCCTTTCCTCTGTGGGTTCCACCGTTTCCTTGTGTGGTACGGGTGGGGGGGGGGCTGGTTGTCTGCCCTTCCCCGTGATGGTGGCCCACCCGTCTTTCTGGATGGTGATGGCTTTAGGGCGACTCTGGGGGATCCTTTTCGGGTCCTCCGGGAGTAGCCCCGGTAAGGTTATCCCCTGCCTCCGTGCAGTCCTCCTCAGGACTGGGCAGCGACGGTCATTGGCAGTATGATTTTTGCCACAATTGGCACATGTGGGTTCCTCCTCTCTACCCCGAGGGCAAAGGCTCGCTATGTGCTCCCCGGCGCAGCGTACACACTTCACCGGCCTGAAGCAATTTGCTGAGGCGTGTCCAAAGGCCTGGCAGCGGTGGCATTGTGCCGGTCCGGCTTTTCTTTGCCAGGCCTCAATAACTACTCCTCTCATGAAGAGTAGTTCGTCAACTTCGTAGAGTCTTTTAAGCTGCTCCAGGCTCAGGTGGTCGAATTGGGCAAAGTATACGCATCCTGGTCTGCCCCTTCTCGGTGGGATTGTTTTCACATATTTGACCGGGAAGCCCTTTGCCTTTATGGCCTCCTCGATGGTACTGGTGTCGGTTCCCATTGGTAGGCCCCGGATGCCGACTTTGGTGGGCTTGTCTTCATCCGGGGTATAGCAGTACCACGAGATGCTGGGTGTTGCCTTGGAAAGTTCAACCATGTAGCGTTGAACAGTCCTGAATTCGGTGGCGCTTTGTGGTGTGAAACGAACCCCCCTTCCCGAACGGACGGGCATTCAACGGGTGGCCTAACATTCTATTAAGCTCCTTGAAATGCCTCGTCCAGTCCGGGAGGCTTTCGGCCACTATGGGCGGGTATCTGGTCTTCTCCTCCTGGTCGGCAGGCTTATCAGAAGTCGCTGCCGCCGGTTTGGGTCGTGGCACTGCTGGCGCCGCTACCATATGGGCGTAGCTAGTAGATGGCCGTTGGCCATCATCCAGCGGACGCCCGGACGGATTTTCGGTAGTCTTTTTCGGCGATGTGGACGGCGAGTGTCCAGCCGATGTATTTGGGGCTAAGGTCGCATATGTTGTGGCACTCCAACCATACGACCCTTCTCCTCCCTGCTCTAGATCTACAGCTTCCATGCTGGAATGGTGTTCCTCTGATCTAGGGGGAGTGGGCTTGGTCGGCGATGGCGACTTCGGTGGCGATCTCCTTATCGGTCTTTGGATTAGCTCCTCCTCGGATGACGAATAGTCCGAGGAATTGGAGGATCCTAGGCACTTCCTCTTCTCCTGCATTGATGCTGCAGTCTCAGGCGGAGTGTGCCTTCTCCAAGACTTCTTAGCCCGCTGCTGTTGGGGGACCGGTTCCAGCCCAGTCGTACCTTCAGGTACGATGGGCGAGAGCGCGGTCCTCGGTGCAGGTCCTTTCCCTGGAGATAGGGGCTTCCTAGTAGGGATCTGCGAGTAGGAAGACACTACTCGAGTCCTTTCTGGATTGAAGATGTCCCGGTATGCTATCGGTCGCTCCAGAACACTAGTTCGGTCCGGTGGTTTTCTAGTTCTCGGTGGTGGCCCCCTTGTCGTTGTCCTTGTCGGACATGGTGAACCTACCTAAGTCAGTAGTCTACTAATGGCCCTGTCTATATCCAGCCGATCGGCTGTAATGCGCGACGCGGATGGAGGTAGCAACTACGTTGGCGTAAACTCTTGGGGCACTGCCTTCTCCTTTTACAACAAAAGGATTGGGGGAAGTGCAACAGTGGCACTTTAGTACGCGACTAGGCACAGGATGCACGGAGCGCATAAAGTGCCAAGAATCACCTAGGGGCCGGTGACCTCGACGCCTCACGGAATCACGGGACTCAACGATCGGCGGAGTTTGTCGAACCGGCGGTTATTTGCAGCCACTGCTAACTACGGATAACGCACACCTAGGAGATCCTTCTCTGTTCGTAAAGTTTTATCACATAACTGATTGTGATAAAACTTTACGAACAGGTAGACCAACGATTAGCCCTGACAGACAGATAGACAAACAGACAGGTAAACAGAGAGACAAATATCTAAAAATTATTGTTTTCGTTTAAATCGTATGCAAATAATTTCTTCAGCTTAATATAAGCCATTTATTATATGTATGTATATATATATATATATATATATATATATATATATATATATATATATATATATATATATATATATATATATATATATATATATATAATATATTTTAAGATTTTCAATGCAAAATCTTATATAGGTATTTCGTTATCTGTGTACCAATATAATATAATATATTGTACTTACAAAAGTAAAGATATCTTTTCATTATATGTTTTTTTTTCTTAGTTTAAAAATATAATCCCACTAGATTGTCTCCTGTGTCGTGGAGGCAATTTTCAATTAAGAATTCGCACATGGATAAACATCCAGAAATTATTTATTATGCCATATAAACCCTTGTTTCGTTCGAGATTCCTTAATCACGATAACCAAATGCTTAGCCACTGCGCTACGGAGTCGTCAGACAACGGCGTGACAGTGATGACAGTATTTGACTACAACAACAACAAGCTTGACTGAACTTTGATTGACTACAAAACTTGACTGAACAAAGTCGAGGGTCTAAAATTCAACTACCAACTGAGGCTAATAAAATAAATAAATAAACTTTTAAATCTAACCAAAAAAAAAACAGTAAAAGTAAAAAAAAACTAAAATAAGAGTGTAGTTATAAAATTTATGTATTTTTACTTTTTAATCAATTAATAACTTAATCATTCTAATCTGATAATCTGTATCTATAGTGATCACTCAAGTCCTGGTTACATTTGTGGCAGTAATTACGAGGCAATCGCTTTCTCCCAATCAGCCGTCCGAACTTTATAATGCTGATCGATTTTTACATAAGACTATAGTGCCATGAGTCAACACAAATACGAAGCTATTTTCAGATTGAAATGTATTAGTAGAGATTAAATGGAAGAAATAAACAACATTGTTATACTATTTTTTAATAATATTTTCTACTTGGAGAGCCACATAAGGACAAAGATGGTAAAGTTTGGAATTATTTAATTTCCTTGATCTTTCTTTGTGACATAGCATCACCTTGACTGCTCCCTTCCTTTTTACGCGGACTGTACTATACACTTCATGGCGTTACTTTCGTTGGCCAACTACCGTTGCAGCCTATTAAAGTCCACTGCTGAACATATATACATTCTCCATAGATTGCCTTATAGGAGAAATATTAGCCATAGTTGACACGCTTGGCAAACGGATCGGCAACCGTAGTTTTATTTTTATTTTTAGTCGTTATTAAGAAGACTTGCCGCTCATCCCCTAATTTGTTTCCCTCTGTAGCTTCTTACGACACCCCCGGAATGATGTGGTTTAGTGGATATTCTTATATTGCTACAACACGGTAAGTGATGGCCAAACCTTACTGTGGAACTGTACTCCCGTGGGTTGATGAAATTTTAATGTGCTTTGTTGGTACACCTACCTCCTATTCCTGATATTCTGCATTCGTCTCATTCTCTCAAAGTTTAGTCTTCGGAAGGTTTAACTGCTATCGCGTATGTACATAAGTTTATTTATTTTTATATCGTAAATCGAAAAATAAATAGTTTCCATTTTATTTTTATTTCGTTGATCTCCGTACAAAATGCCTATCCTAACGTTTAAAGAATTATTGTTTATTAATATACCCTCAAGTTTAGATTCTGATAGATACTGCTGACCTCACGTGACATACCAATGAGAAGGTGTAGACGAAACAGTAACTGTGGCGTGTTGTTTTTTGTCAGCCAGTTTTGAATTGTGATACTGATAACATTTACACACAGACATTATTTTATATTATGTCTACGCAGTTTAATTGCGTTTGATAAGTTTTTAATCATAAAATGTAATTATATTGATATTAATTTATTTCATTGCCTCTTCAATCAATCAATTTTTAATGGCTACTATGTTAAATAACTGATTCATAACTCATATTAGATACCTTTTGGTATGAACTATTATATATATATATATATATATATATATATATATATATATATATATATATATATATATATATATATATATAGTCAAACCTGGGTAAGTGTGAACTGGATAAGTGAGAAAACTCTATAAGTTAGAGTAATAGCCAGTACCCATCATTTTAAGCTCCCAATAGCTCTATTAACGAGAAACGGAAACCTCTGTAAGAGAGAGTCGTTTTTCCCTCATGGACTTCCGTAAGTGAGACTGCTGCTTATCTTTACCTCTATAAGCGACAGTCGAGCTTTTTTTATTTATATTGTTTAGGAGGAACTATAGCTTGCGAAGGAAAGTTCTGTTCTGCATCATGTCAAAACGGAAAATTGAAATACTGTCATTAAGTGATAAACTTAAAATAGTGAATGCGTTTGAATCTAGAAAATCGCGAAATGAAATTCAGAGGGAGTTTAATTTACCAGAATCCACCTATTATAAAATTAAAAGATACCCTTATAAAATACTTATATGTCAAAATCTAATGAACGTAACATATACACACTATTAAAAATATATATGTACATAATAATACATGCTGTGCATATTATTCACCTAATTTTATCATATTACATATTTACTACATTCGTACTTGTGATTTGTTATTGCTGCGTACCTCTATAAGAGAGAAACGCTACCCATGTACCTGAATTAGCGAGAAACTCGGGTTAATGAAAAATCTCTATAAGCGAGAATGAGATTGTGCTCCCTTGAACTCTCGCTTATCCAGGTTTGACTAAAAATTTTCTCTTCAACACCGCACACTCCTTCTATACGTTAGTCAAATATCAATTTCGCTAATTGTCGTTTCTAATCTGAGAAATTACAATACCAATTGTTATACATTTTCCTCCACTAATCTCTACAAAAGAGAAAATCAGAAGATCTATATACCTCTATCTATATATATATATATATATATATATATATATATATATATATTAGGTTCATACAGTAACAAAATAGTGTTTTAGTATTATCTGCTGCAGTTCAATTGTAAGTATTGTAAGTACAATATAGTTATTATTTCGAAGATCTTTAATTTCGTCTTAACCCCTGCTAGTTTAAAATAGCAATTATCATCGATTAAGGTATTAGTCTGACAGATGTCACAGTAATTAGCTTTCTTCATAGTAGTTCAGTTTCTCCCTTATAATAAAACATAAACACAGTTCACTCAGCTCTCATCCCCTACAATACGTATAACTTCTTGTTTTGTAGGCTATGTTCAGCAGTGGACTTATTTATTTAATAGTAGATTTTCAGTCAGATAGGTAAAATAATCCATTTCATATATTGCGGTTATTCGTTTGAGATATAATGCGGTAATCCAGTTCTATTATAGATAAATTTGGCACTGATTATATTATACAGAAAATCTCCAAGCACATTCCCTCTTCGCAGCTCGAGGAACGTTTCTGTATGGCTAGAAGTGAAGAACTAAGTCGCAGTTTTATAGGAATATTTAGCATAAACTTTGTAAGTAAGCTTTTCAGGGAATACTTGACCGAAGCAATGTCTTGATTTACAAAACTTAGAATTAGACAAGTATTTGAAATACTGAATTCCAACACCAACCAGAAAATGTTCCTTGACAGAAAGAATAAATTAGTTGTAGCTATATTAAAATTTTTGTTGGTAACTAATCACAAGATTCGTTCCTTTTTCCAAGTTTATTTGCAAAGCCCTTTGTAAATAGTTTCGAGGCTCTTCCATTAATTCGACATAAGTAGGAATATATGAAATTCTCAATGAATAGAAATTAGAAACATCCTATACTTTTATGACCGCTACTTTTATTTAAGTTTCTAGTATCGTTAACGAAAAATTTATTCAAAAAAGATTAACCTACTGCATTCAAATCACATTTTGTTTAATTCCCTACTCTTAGTTTTCCAGATGTTTGGTAGTTACTGCCTATATATGTCCCACTGCTGGGCACAAACCTACTGTCATTTCTAAGAAGGTTTAGGTCAAGAAAATGTCGGTCGTGCTGTCCCAATGCGTGTTAGCGGCTTCACATGCTTTTGTAACATATTTTTTTCCTATTTCTCAGACGTGCAGATTTGCTCACGATGTTTTCCTACAACGCCGAGCATAAAGTAGATCCGCACTTAAGATTGTTGATGTGACTGGGTTGGTCCCATGGGTGACTTTGGTATTAACTTAAGTAGACAAGTGGAAAAATTAAAAAAATTGTACAACCGACCTTAGTGTGAATAAAATGAGAACATCATCATTGTATTCGAAGTTAATTAAATACGCATTATTAAAGATAACTCAAAACTACTGGTCAGATCCTAATCAAATTTATATAGGACCACAAGAGAAGCATCGGCTTTCAAATAAAACATACGATCGTCAAAATCGGTTTACCTAGAAAAAACTTCTGAGGTAACACATAAAAAAGATACAGTCGAATTGAGTACCTGCTCCTATTTGAAGTTGGTTAGAAATTCGTTCCCGTCCTTGCTATGATGTCAAAATACGATGTTTAAATATTTTAATTACCCGCAGTCATTACCAACGTGTAAACAACAAGTTTAAATAACATTCCAAAGGAGAAAATTTCAATCATATTTATTTGTTTGGCATTTTTATCTGCTGTATGTTGTAATTATTTTTTTTTTCATTTGCTTTACATCTTATACGATGAAATAAGGGTAACCATCACCCCGTGGGCAGAATAAGAATATACCGAATTTATAGTTACATACTTTTTGGTAATGCATCCTAAAGTGTTGTTTTAATTAGTTTTCCATTCCTATTTTTATTTGTCCATTGTAAATGAAATGATGCATTTCGGAAACGCTCTTTAAATGCATGAATTTTCAAAAGTGGAAAAAAGTACCAGAAACGGAAACATAATTTTTTTTATTCAATATGGATTATAAATAATACTTATTGAAAGTTACTTATTTTTTTCATTTACCACTGGTTCGCAAAAAAAAAACCTCTGTCCTGGGAAGAACCAGCAAGAAACCCAGCGGGACAATTTTTTTTAAATAAGAGCTAACAATCGTGTATGTTACAATTAACCTTTACAATTATCGTGGTATATCAAAGCTTTTAAGCAGAAATTCTTTATACACAGTTCCCTGCTGTCATTGACTTATATATTACTAGCGTAAGGACCGGGCCGACCGAATAACTAAAACGGACCAGTGCGCTGACCAACGCCAACGCAAATCGGTCGACAGTAGTGCGCGCGCAGGACAGATTTGCCTGTCATAAATATGTCTAGTTGCGTGGTAAAAGAATGCAAAAAATACAATACAAAGATTATAAAAAAACATGGGATGGGACCTTATATTAATTTTGTTACAATGAAATTGTTATATAAACGCATTTTTAAAGTTTTATTTTAGTTAGTTTAGTTACGTTACCAAGATTATGCCAGGGTTGGATTCAGATCCTCAAAAATATTTTACATGGAAATTAAAATTATACTATTTTAAAAATATTATATCATGTTTGACGTTTCATGTTTCTGTTTTCCCTTGTGCCGGGATTTTGGCGTCGCGCGTCTAGTTTATCTATACATTTCGTTTTTTGACGGTTTTATTTTTATTTCTGTTTATTTTTTGTCTAAAGAACTTAGTGTAATTTAAATTTTGAATATTGTTACCTAATATATTTTATACTCAGTAAGGGTAAAACGAAAAGAGTACAAAAGAAACCATATCTGCTTAATTGAATCTGAAAATCTGTTTCATAAAATATTTTGAAATTCTGTTTTCAAACCGATTGCTTCTGGAGCATAGAGTTTTTATCGTGGTAGCCCCTCATCATAGTTGTATCAAGGATGCAACATAAACGCGATCGCGCTTTGATTGACCAGAAAGATAGCTAATTCTAATTTTATTAAAAAAAACGCTGTACTCATGTACAATACAAAAATTCTCGATATCGTAGGGTTTATATTAAAATGTAAAAGGAAAGGACCCAATAATAATACAAGTCGACCTTTAGGTAGTTTTGCTTAGTATTATTACTATATACTACAAACTATGAAATAATCGTACAATTAGGATAATTATACTACGAAATCCGACCCTGGTTAGGTCATGTTTTGATATGAGGTTTGTATTTTGACAGATGCGCTACTTTTCCTTGTATGAAAAAGTTATGAATAATATATTTAGATGGGCCTATCCTTCCTTTTGAAATCATTGCCTGCAGTGAGACAATCATAAAAGATGTTATATATCGCCTTCTACGGATTTAATCAAATGAACGCACAGTTAAAGTAGCTCGCTAGCAAGGTCAAACTAGTATCCGATTTGTTTGATTGCCTCTGTGATTTGAATTGAACTCGTTATTTTCTTCTAATTCGTTTTGTTTGAAAAATTGCAATGGAATACAGTAGCGAAAACTAATATGATAATTATATTCTTGAGAGAATAAGCCTACATGGAATGATCAACACAAGAAAAGTGATCAACACAAAAAGATATCGTTATGAACACGGGCATAGAGTATATAAATAAACATAAGTTTAATTTAAACTCGTATTATTAGGGGAGGATTTAGTTTTGACCATTTCACGTTTGCTTATCAGTTGTTGAACTTGAGTGAAATCATATCAGGGTGTTATTCTATCCAAGTACACCATTTAATGCTATGCATACAAACGACAAAGAGTCTTTTGAGTATTTTTTATGAAATGAATGGTTTGCCATACCGTACGCACTGAGAAAGATCTTATTTATCATAGCGTTGCTCCTATACTGATGAAAGTAATCTTTGTGAATACGGACCTGAATGCATTGTATTCGACTGCAATCTTCTTAATATTTAGCAGTAACTAACGAGGTATGTTAGGATGCAGTATCAAAATCGACTTGGTAGAGCAGTGGCTAAAGATCTGAATACAGATATAGATTGAAAAAAGATACAAGTATGACCAACCAACATTGCGTGCAATACAGTCTTAGATACATGATTAAAATATTATATCCAATATGTACTAAGATTCACTGTCTAATTGTGTTTCAAAATATATCGTTATATCTCGTCTCGTAGGTATAGTAAATGACGATTATAGGATATACCAGTAAAACTATTATGGCTTCCAATATATTTTTTAAATAGAATAACAACGGGTTTTGATGATAATTGGATACTGTGGTCCATAGACATCTCCATTTATCCAGGATCCAGGATCAAGAATCAAAATGCTAATGCAATTCCACCCTGGGGACTAAGATCGAATGCCTCGTATCCAGTAAAGAAGATCCCCGGTTATCTACACTCACCATTACACACAGCAGTATTTAGCATCTAATTTACTCTGGTATTCTTTGAAAGTGTGGTCCTTCACCGTCCCAGGCAACCCATTTGTGCTCGAACCATAATATAGCTGCAGCATGTCTCTACCACGTAAAAATACTATATGGCTCAATGGCTTCCAATACATGGCGGTGTAATCATCTCTTTTATGCCAGGCGTCGTAAAACCTAGACAGATCAGCTACGGGGAACAGCGTTAAGGATGCGAAGCGTCTAGTACTGCGATCGCCAACCTGGTAAGCGTGACCGTAAAGACATATCCTTCCCACAATTCCTTCTACCACTTTTCGTATAGATTAGACTTCAGAGAATTTACTACCCCATAACATCCCATGGATGTCGTACGAGGTGGCAGAGGGGAATGAATCAGCAGATAGGCAGCAGCGTCTTCATCATTACAATTCTAAATAATAAAAACTGCGGTTTCCAACCTGCCTGCCAGGCATGGTAACTATGGCAAGAGACAGCTATGGCAATATACTCTTGTGATATAATCTATGGGGAAGATCTATGTTTTTTTTTTTAATTTTTTTATTTTTTTATAATTATGGGTGAGCAAACAGTCCACTATGGTAAGTGATGCTGTGGCCCATACACATCTACATTTATCCTCGATTAAGAATTAAAATGCAGATGCGTTGTCATTCCTGAGGACTAAGATGGAATGCCTCGATTCCAGTAAAACGGGTCTCTGGTTCTCTACATTCATCATACGAAACACAGCAACATCAAGATCCATACGCGTACAACCGACAACCTACAACGGGGAGACTTATATTAAGCAGTGTACTTTTACGATTTGAGGATAATGGCGATGATGTAGAATCAAGAAAAAACGGAATTGTAAAGATAAAGTTTTGGTTAAATTAAGGTTATAAATATAAAAACAATTTTTTCCAGAACATTTAATAAGATTTATAATTTCAAATATAATATCTCTTGCTCTATATAGGAAGTTGATACCATGAAAAGTAGTCAGTTTTAATAACGAACGAGTCTATTTTAAATAATCTCTGCTGCATGGAGAAATTGAGGAGCGTTCAAACCAGCGCACGATTTACTTTCCTTAAAATTAAATTGAAGGAAGTTTTGCATCATGCATGAATAAAAGCTCCAACGAATTGCGTATTTTAAATTATTCCGATATCTACAACATCGTCATCATTTTTTATAGAATATGGGTGGCAAACGAGCACACAGTCTACTTGATGGTAAATGGTTGCTGTGGCACATAGATATTTATCCTCGATTAAGAATCAAAATGCAGATGCGTTGTCACCCCTAAAGACCAAGATGAAATGCCTCGTTTCCAGTAAAAAGGGTCTCCGGATCGCTACACTACCAATCACAGCAGTATTAAGCGGGTATTTTACGCTGGTACGAGTATTCTATGAGAGTGTGGTACTTCCCCGGTCGAGCCGACCCGTTCATGCTATAACCACAATATAGCTGTAGCGTGGCTCTACCACGTATAAAAATCATTATTATGGCCTTTCAAAATCCACTCCTGCCTCCTCATAGCCTTATAGGGGGAAATTTTCCATTGTTACCACGCTTATCAAGAAGATGCTGCTGCCTATCTTCTGTTTCAGTTAACCGTTTGTTGCCTCTTAACGGGATGATATGGGTATTTTCATTAAGTAAGTCGTCGCTATTAAAGCGCCGTTTGTATTATTTTGTAATGGTGAATGCAATAAAAAATAAATAGTTAATTTTAAATCATATGTTATATATATATATATATATATATATATATATATATATATATATATATATATATATATAGTTAGGATAAGTAATTCATGAGAAATCAAACGTATGTAATAATAAAAAATTCCCAATGGTGTTCCCCATTGGTGTCTTAAGGTTACTTAGTTGAATAAATGTACTAGGTTATACTAACCTTTAAATGAAGAAAACCAAAAAGTTTTTGCGAAAGGTGTTTATGAATGATGTTAAAAATTAATAAGCTAAAAGCCGTGCAATAAAGTAAAATAATGATATGTGACCTCAATTTCGTGTACTATCCCCATCACCACTAATCTCAGTATAACTCTTCCAAATACCAGTACATTAGGAAAACATACCACCGTCAATAATACGACACGTGTATCGCCGCTAAACGAGGCATCTTCAGGTGAAGTAGACTGTGGTGGTTGACCACTATAAGCGAAGAGGGAGCAGGAGGTTCTCTTCAAACCAGGTATGACACTTCATTTTATTTTATTACGTGGATCTTAGCTGATTATTTTCTAACATCATAAACATTAAAAATCAAACTAGGCGAATGCTACATGATATTATAGAAGAAGTTCAAAGTGAGTGGTCTAGCTATATTTTACTAGTGCCTAAAAATTCTGATGCTGTTAATAATAAATTGAAGATTAGAACCGTAATTTAAATGAAATAACAACAAGATGATTCTATTAACAAATATTGCAGATATTTTTAAATCCCTTTCTAGTGCCGTTTATTTTACTAATTTAGACCTTAGCTAATTCTATTATTAGGTGACTTTAAACCCCGAGTCAGGGGTGCTTACAGCCTATACAACCAATACTGGACAATACCAGATGAAGCGAATGCCAATGGGTTTTAAACCAACCCAAGTTCTTATTCAAAGGCAATGGTTATTGCTATGTAAATAGTTACGTTTGAGAAATGTTTTGTTTACCTAGGCGACCTTGTTATTTTTGGACGAATTTTTTAAAGCCACAGTAAAAATTTGGTAGATATTTTTGAGCGGCTTAGAAATGTAAATGTAAAATTAAACACGAACAAATGTAATTTTTTGAAAAAGGAACTACTTTATTTTTAGGGCACATTGTATCGGCAGAATTAATAATACTAGATAAGAATAAAATTTAAATTGTTGAAAATTACCCAACACTAAGAAATATAGATGAATTGAAAACGTTTTTTGTATCTTTATTAAAAATTTCGCAGAAATAACCATTCCTTTAAATAACTTATGACATAAAGATGTCCCTTTTATTTGGTTTGATCAGTGTGAAAATTCATTTCATTTTTTTAAATAAAGCTTTAGCTAGCGATTATCGCCCCTTATTTTATTATAGTATCCAAATTTTTCAGACAAACGAGTTTATTTTACAAACAGATGCTTCTGGCTGTTGGAGCAGTTGAAAAAAATACCCAACTATACAGTAGGAATTAGTTGCGATTGTATGGGGATTTATTCCCCATTGTATTTTAGGCCACATTTTTGGTGAGAAATTCATAATCATAACAGACCGCTATTGTATTTATTTGGAACGAATGATCCGTCAAGCAGATTATTAAAATTTTAGTTAACTTTAGAAGAATATTATTTTAACATTGTTTATAGTAAACGAAAAGAAAATGTCGTAGCGGACCCATTGTTTAGAATTTCAATAAACTCCGATGAATTAAAAATTATTAATGAAAAAATACTTACTGTAATAACTAGAGCACAGAAATAGAAAATTTGAAGACATGGGAGATAGACCAAGACCCTTGACCCTTATCGCCAATAATAACACAGACTATCGGCCTAATTAACCGAGAATCATGGAATTATTGCGGATACCGAGTGGACTGTAGCGCTGATTTTAATCGATGGGAAATAGATGAGAAGAATAAGAAAACAAAAGGTTCTGTAAGGAAATTATGTAATTTGTGTAAAAATATTAACGCTGACGAAATATTTATTCTAAAAGATAATAATATCGCGTTTTCAAAAAATAATTGAAGAGATTAAAAGTAATACTATATGGACCGGTCCACATATTTTACGAGGTGTTGAACGAATTGATAACGAAAATAATAAAAAAGTTATCATTAATGATTACCATTTACTGCCTACTAGCCGACATGCCGATGTGTGTAGAATGATTAATAACATTAACAGGAAATATTTCTGGCCAAGAATGGAAAAAGACGTCAAAGATTGTGTAAAAAAATGTGAGGTGTCAAAAATCTAAAGAGCCTTTGGTTATAATAACCACTGCTTCATATTCTTTCGACAATGTGTTTTTAGACTTAGTTGGTGCGTTAGATAAAGATATAAATAATTATTATTATATACTTACGCTGTAGTGCGAGTTATATTTCTTGAGGCTTACCCTCTTCAAAATAAGGAAGCGGTTACTGTAGATAGAGCTTTTGTTACAATTTTATCTTAAAGTTCGGAAACCCAAAAACAATAGTTACAGATAAAGGTACTGAGTGTATGCCATTTACAATAACGGAGGTCTGCACACTTTTAGGTATTCAAAAATTAAGTTCAAATTAATACCAGCTCAGGCTGGTTGTTGGCTGTCAATTGGTTCAGTTGAAAATGCACATAAACATTTAGTTTTATTTTTGAGAATACAATGTAACAATTTTCTTGATACTTGGAGCCACTGGCTACCTTTCTGGTGCTTTAATTATAATATACTTCATTCTTCTACAAAATATGCCCCGTGTGGCGGCACTGTCGTCGCGCCACAAGCGAAATACACCGAAGCCTAAATCACGCTATCAACATTCCGGATCATAAACAGTATATATAGAACATCTCCGAACTATCACACGGAGTGTTGGCAGCTCCCCGGGCACAACACCTTGCCCGGCGGGAGATCTCCCCTTTTCCTTCATCGGCCACACCCCGTATGAGTTAGTCTTAAGTAAACCTGATGATATTCCTAGTAGATTAAGTAATAGCATAGAACCTTTGTATAATCGTGATAATTATGGTTTAGAATAAAAATATCGTTTACAAGTAGCACACAATGATGCACGAAATAATTTCTTTAAAAAGTAAAGATACGCGGAAATCTAGGTACGATAGAAATATTAACCAAGTTTTATATGAGAAAGGTGATTTAATATTTTAAAAAATGAAACTGCTAGTAAATTAGATACTTTATGAAATTTATAGATATAATTAATATAATAGCCCATATATTGTCATTTAAGATCAGGAACCTAATGTTAAAATTATGAAAAACAATAAGGTAGAAATTGTACACATAAATCGGAAAAAATAATGAAAAAAAATAACATTGTTGTATGGGTTTTATTGTTACCTACTTCTATTTCAATTATATTACAAGGTTTGTTAGTTTAATAATAAAAAATATGTGTATTAATTTTTTTTTCTTTCTTTTGTACCCCTATGGTGTAGTGTGGTACCTACATAATATTGTAGTTTTAATTATAAAATAATGTGTAGTTAGCATTAAGTCAGTCGTGAAGCTTCCATGTATCCTCATTTATTCTCCCCGTAATCTGCACACTTCAACGATAAAGTAAATTCGGATTTATTCGAAATTCGATTATGTTTTGCAGGTCCTCAGTTTTTTCTCCGACGCATCAAACATGATTTTTCGCTTAGCAATAATACTTTTTAAATCTTTGATTCACTTTCTAAAAGTTTTTAAAGATGGTGTGACATATAAAATTAATATTAATTTGTGGTCTTGATTACGGCTGTAGCGATATTATAATGTTACTAATTTTATGTTTGTAAATAGAGTTAACTTAATATGATGATATATTTGTATACGCGAACACAACACATTAAAATAAAACTAGTTTTTACAGATTTTATCGCGTATATTAACTAATTTTATATTCCCGATATTTGAGCACTTAAAAGCATCCATGATCAAAGAGGGGGGAAGGGGAGGTGTGGTGTTCGAAGTCTCAATGTCATAGTCAACCATGGCCACCTTCGGATTAAAATTATAAATTTTGGTCCGATCATACTGCACTTATCGTAACTTGAAGACTTGCAGTTGTAATCTTGGGTTGGGATTTAATTTTATTAATTATTATAGGATCCCAAGCAGATGGTAGCACCCATCCATCTTTTCTATTTAAATTAGGATGTTTTTTTATTTTTCTTGCAAATCATCTTTTGTAGAAATCGGTGTTCTTTCTTTTTCTTTTCTTTTCGATTTGTGGTCTATCAAATGTGATGTAGTGACGTTGACGATTCTGTACATGTACATGTAAGCGACAGTAGCCTAATGGCAGGGCGCGGACCGCGAACTCCAAAAGGTCGTGGGTTCGAATCCACCATTCGACTACTGGCGTGAACCGCTCGTAACACAAGCAATTTAAGCTTACCACGAGTGGTTAAAGGGGAATATTAGTAATGTTTATTGCATTGTTAATATTCTTTATTTAAAAAAAAACTGTTGTCAATTTGCTTGCTTATCGTAACGAGTAAACCAAATCCTCCGACACTCAACGGATGGAGAGACCCATATCTACATATATCATAAAGAAGAAGACAATACTAATCGCAATGTACATTCAATCTACTATTATTCAAACTATTTTACTTGGATATTGTTGCACTGGAAGTAAGGCCTTAGGTTGCATTATCATTTGGATCATTTGTGTATTGAATTTGGTACAATTGTATTATTATAAGATGCAATTGAATGTAAATGATATCGACCAAAATTTAAGGGAAGGGTGAAAGATAAGGGAAAGGACCTTCATGTACTCATGCGTAATCGTCAGAAATCATCTAATTTTGTAATTAAAATGACTAAAACAACGTTATGCATGTAAAAAAAGAACAAAACCTCTCAGAAATGTTGGCAACTGGCCTATCATAAATAAATTCAGGATAACGATTCTCTTGCTAAACGAAATACGTGTTACACCGCATATAATCCGAAAAACCGTTTGAAAAATGTTTTCTAACGAAACGTGCCCAAGCCGGCGTTAAGGGTATTTCTATTCGAATATAAAATTTTCTTACCATGAATTTTAACTTCGAGACTAAAGTAGATAGAAAACGTGAAATATTCTTGAAGTTTTTTCTTATTTACTCGTGGTAGAGCTACGCTACAGAATTAGTTAGCTATATACATAGCTGCAGCATGAATGGATCAGCTCGACTGGGTAGGTCTCACAGAATACCAGCAAGTAACAGCAGAATAATTCTGCTGTGAGTCGTATCTATTTTTCGATCAGTAATCGAGGATATATAATACGTGGTCCTTCACTGCTGGCTGTATGAGGACGCTCAAGGTCGCTCAGCGAGCTATGGAGAGGGCTATGCTCGGAGTTTCTCTGCGTGATAGACTCAGAAATGAGGATATCCGCAGTAAAACCAGAGTGACCGACATAGTCCAACGGATTAGTAAGCTGAAGTGGCAATGGGCCGGCCATATAGCTCGAAGAACCGATAACCGATGGGGAAGAAAGGTTCTCGAGTGGCAGCCTCGTACCGGTAGGCGTAGTGTAGGGCGACCCCCACTAGATAGAGTGACGACCTGGTAAGATATGCAGGAAGTCGATGGATGCAGGTGGCTCAGGACCGTACTTTGTGGCATTACTTGGGGGAGGCCTATGTTCAGCACTGGACTTGTGAAGGGCTGTAATGATGATGATGATGAATCGAGGATAGATGTAGATTTCTATTAGCTATATTCACTTACCATCATGTGGACTATGTGTTTGTTTATCACGCATAAGCGTGACGCGTAACTAAGATAACCTAATTTAAACAAATATAGGCCAAGGTCACGAACGATCATTTTACTTATTTTGATATGGTTTAGTTAATAATTCTAATTCAATGACAAAGAAACGGAAAAATAGCTATACTTAGATAAAAAAAATAATTCCATCTCGAGCAGTTGGTTATCAAGTATATTAAAAAAGTTTACTAACTTCCTAAAGCATGGGTATATATATATATATATATATATATATATATATATATAGGATAGAGGTATATAGATCTTCTGATTTTCTCTTTTGTAGAGATTAGTGGAGGAAATTATATAACAATTGGTATTGTAATTTCTCAGATTAGAAACGACAATTAGCGAAATTGATATTTGACTAACGTATAGAAGGAGTGTGCGGTGTTGAAGAGAAAAGTTTTCTGTATGTAAGCTCTGCTTGCAATTTTTTTTGTAGTTCCTACCTAAGGAGCAATATTTTTTTAGAATAGGTGTACCGTACAGTGTGTGTTGCTATTGGATGCAGTCTACCCGTGTACCTATAGATTTTATTTTATACTTATTATATTATCATATTACTTATGGCTCTCCAGCACCTTAAAAACGGCAGGGCCCGAGGCGAGGATGGAATTACAGCGGAGCTTCTGAAAGCGGGTGGAACACCGGTACTTGAAGTCTTTCAGAAGCTCTTCAATTCCGTCCTCCATGGTGGCACTACTCCAGAGGCGTGGAGCAGAAGTGCGGTGGTCTTGTTCTTTAAGAAAGGCGACAACGCTCTCTTGAAGAACTACAGACCGATTTCCCTTCTGAGCCGCGTCTACGTGCTGTTTTCGAGAGTCATTACGAATCGTCTCGCACGCAGACTCGACGACTTCCAGCCTCCCGAACAAGCCGGTTTCCGAAAAGGCTTCAGTACCATAGACCACATACATACCCTGCGGCAGATTGTACAGAAGACTGAAGAGTACAATTTGCCACTTTGCCTGGCGTATGTGGACTATGAGAAAGCCTTTGATTCCGTCGAAATTTGGGCGGTGCTGCAGTCCCTTCAGCGGTGCCAAGTTGACTGTCGGTATATCGAAGTGCTGAAGTGTTTGTACAGTAGGGCTACGATGGCTATCCGAGTACAGAACCAGAGCTCGAAACCTATCCAACTGCAGAGAGGTGTAAGACAGGGTGACGTTATATCCCCGAAACTCTTCACCGCTGCTTTGGAAGACGTTTTCAAGCTACTGGACTGGAAAGGATACGGTATTAACATCAATGGCGAGTACATCACTCACCTTCGATTTGCCGACGATATAGTCCTTATGGCAGAATCGCTGGAGGACTTAAGCACTATGCTCAATGACCTCAATAGTGCCTCCCAACGGATAGGTCTTAAGATGAACATGGACAAAACAAAGATCATGTTTAATGTCGATGTCACACCTATGCCGGTAGTTGTTGGGAGCACTATGCTCGAAGTTGTTGACGAGTACGTTTACCTGGGACAAATAGTCCGACTAGGTAAGTCCAACTTCAACCGAGAGGTCAATCGACTAATTCAACTCGGCTGGGCAGCGTTCGGGAAATTACAACACATCTTCTCGTCAGGTATACCTCAATCTCTGAAAACTAAAGTGTACAACCAGTGCGTGTTGCCAGTGATGACTTACGGATCAGAGACGTGGTCCTTCACTGCTGGCCGTATGAGGACGCTCAAGGTCGCTCAGCGAGCTATGGAGAGGGCTATGCTCGGAGTTTCTCTGCGTGATAGACTCAGAAATGAGGATATCCGCAGTAAAACCAGAGTGACCGACATAGCCCAACGGATTAGTAAGCTGAAGTGGCAATGGGCCGGCCATATAGCTCGAAGAACCGATAACCGATGGGGAAGAAAGGTTCTCGAGTGGCAGCCTCGTACCGGTAGGCGTAGTGTAGGGCGACCTCCCACCAGATGGAGTGACGACCTGGTAAGATATGCAGGAAGTCGATGGATGCAGGTGGCTCAGGACCGTGCTTTGTGGCATTACTTGGGGGAGGCCTATGTTCAGCAGTGGACTTGTGAAGGGCTGTGATGATGATGATGATTACTTATGGGCTTATCATATTACTTATGGATCGGTTCATTGAACAACTATATAAAAACACGTAAATATATTTAATAAATAAACTATAAAGCAGCGCCTGTTATACTATCCTAGAGAAATTCCGAAAAATCCTAAAAATAGTTTTTATAAAAGATTTTAAGTTTTTATAGAATCAAACAAGTATGCGGCTTACCTGATGGTAGAAGACTACCGCCACCCATAAACATATGCAATACCAGGGGAATTGCAGGTTTTTTTGCCGGCTTTTTTAGAAAAAAGTAAGCACTTTTCTTGAAGGTCCCTAAGTCGTATCGCTCCGGAAAAACCGCCGGTGGTGAACAATTCCACAGAGAAGTTGTACGAGGATGAAAACTCCTAGTAATACGCAGTGGTGGGCCACTAAGCATCCAGATGGTATGGATGGTGTCCTGAGTTTTGTCGCGATGTGCGTCCCTGAAATTTGGCGGATGGAATTAATCCGAACAATTCCTCAGAGCACTCCCTAGATGCAATAAAAATGCAAATGGGTACAACATACCTTCGTAACGCCAGTAAATCGAGCCGATCAGAAAGAACACAGTCGTCGACGATTCGAGCCGCTCTGCGCTAGATGCGGTTAAGTGGAAGGAGCTGGCACTGGGGTGCCCCGGCCCAAAGATGACAACAGTATTGCATGTGGGGCCGAACTTGAGCCTTGTAAAGTTACAAGCGGTGTGCTGGCATGAAATACTGTTCCGCTCAGGTGAGCACGCCGAGCTTCTTAGAAGCCAATTTAGTCTTCCCTTCAAAGTGACCACAAACCTGCACATTATTCGATATATCGATTCCGAGGATTCCGATGCTAGCTGCAGCAACCAGTGGAGTGTCCAGTTATTAGTCATTATAATGATCTACTTGAATGCATTCAAAATAAGGCAATTTTAAAACGAACATATAAATCCTCGTTCTTCCCTACCACGTGGGAATTTCAAAATGTACTGAAAATTATATTTTCCGAAAAAAGAAGGGATGTTAAAATCGATATCAAAACGTGTTATCAATACCATAAATAGCCTCTACAAGCATGAATCATCTATCATGCAGTCAATAACAGTTTATCGTTAGGCCCCGGAATACTTGTCGACACACGTAACTCAATCTGTGGAACTACTGAAACGTCAATCAGTTCGGAACGTTGACAGAATACGAGAGGTTAGAGCTTACAGACTTTTCGTATACATAAACGTACTCTGTGCTATAAACTTTGTACTACAATTTTTGTATATTTCATATCATATCATATCAGACGCTTTGTTTACTATTTAAAAACGAATTTTTAAATTTGATGATTTTAAAATACTTGTAAAGAGTATCGTAAGTACGTGATGGTAAGTAGTGACGCAGCCGAAGATGGTAAAGCGCACTGAGTTTTCTTGACAATAAATTACTTGAACAATTCATGCAAGTGAAAAAGTTCACATATTTTTACACAAAAATTCGACTGCAATTCGTAACTGAAACTAGTGACTTCGCACTCAGGTATAAGTAATACAAATCGATGGACTTCATTGACAGTTAATTAAGAAGGAATCAATAATTAACATTTCAAGAGTTTACTGCCTAATCAAGTTTTGCGCAACGATTTAAACTTTAAACACTCATAAATTTTGAATAGTCTTGGACTATTTGCTTTTTAACTTGTGCGTGTAATTTTAACGAAGCTACAAATTACTTTAAAAATAGCAGTGTTATTGCTCGGTTCTACGAAAATGATTGTTCATACACAATATTATGTCTATAGAATTAAACTTTAAGAAAGTCACAACCGATTTTAAAAAACCTAAAAAAATATTTTCACAACATAATTTAATAACTTCTAAAGTTGGGGTTGCAATTCAAAGAATTGCATTAGTAGAAATTTTAATATTTGAATATATGTGTAATCAAAACTTTTCAAGGACTACATTGATGTAATATATCACGCATTCGTTAGGAGATCATAGCCTTACATACGAGTAACTAATCTCAACGAAACATATATATTGTTTGAATATTCTATACATACCATGTATAGCGAAGTGAGATATGCAGCAACCATATTATGATTTTAACATGAATAGGTCGGCTCGACTGGGGAAGGATCACGCTCCCTTAGCATACCAGCGTAAAGTAGTAGCTTCTGTTTTTTGTATATGAATAGTACGCGAAGAAAACCGGAGACCGAGCAAATTCTATAATTCGGTTTTTATCCATTTTTAAGAATCTGAATAATCTAAAACTTTAAAATTCATCTAACTAATCTAAAACTATAAAGTACTGATAATAATTTAATAATTTCGTAACTATGACCTGGGATCGTAACTCACTTGTGGTATAAGAGATGTTGTAGAGTAGAAGATGTGATCAATGCCTGCTGCTTATCTTTTATTTAATATTTGCTATTCAACATTTCCTGTTTATTGCGCAATGTTATTCATTAACATTGCTGAGAACACTTGTAATAGAGGAGAGCTCTTGATTTCTCCCAGCGTAGCACTGCATTTTGCAGTGCCTGTAACAAGATTAATTAATTGTATTATAATGCGCTTCGTTACGCAATTGTGCTGTTGAATGTTGACGGCGTGTATTAAAAAATTAAATATAGAATATAAAATTCAATTTTGTTTTTTTTTTTTAAATATTAGTCAAATACAGGTGCTTTATTTCTTTTCTTTCATAAATCAATAGGGCGGCAATCCAGCACGACCGGGGGGAAATTAAGCGCAGATACCTCCACTTTTATATGCTTTCCTAGGAGTGCAACACCGCTAAATTCCTGACTACGGGCTTCTTCTGAGAATTCTTAGATAAAAAAACATAATAACTAATTTTATCGCGACCTGCGATTTGAACTACACTCTACGACACTGAACTATTTTCATTGAATGAATATGAATGTAATGGTTTATTATTATATTTAATAACGTTATTTTTGTATTCCTATTGCATGCCTTGCCATGTCGTAAGAGGCAATTGTAGTATTTGGCAAAAGGACCGCATGGCTTGCACTGGATGGCAGTATTACTATATCGTTTACGCCAGTCGTAAAAAACGCATACTAATCTCAGGAAGCAGCATCAAAGGTGTGAAACCTCTAGACTGCGGTCGTCAATCGTACTGCCATTGTCAAGCGTGACAATAAACTTAAATACTTTCTTCATTAGGAGATACCCATGTCCAGTACTGGACTTGTTAATCAGGATGATGATGAATGGTTTTTTTTCTTCTAGTTTCCGAATAAAACGCACCATCATAATATTTCAGCAGAGTTATATTTTTGCCGATTTTGTAACATAATATCTCATATCCAGTTGAATATTAATCGACTGTAGGGATAATGAATGTAGGGACGATTCCCCACACCACACACACATATTTAGCCCATCATATATATTAGTCCAATACAACAGTCCATCAATAGACCTGCTGAATTCGAATTTTCTCATAGGGGAGATATTTGCCATAGTTGGCGCTTGGCTGGTGGGTTACTAACAGCGGTATTTTAATATTTCGAGTTGTATTCAGAAAGATGGCGCTGCTCATCTCCTATTTCAGTTTCTTACCATCACGTCATAAGGGGGATCATATGGGATAGTGGATTCCCCTACGTCACCTTTACACTGCAATGAATGAATGTGCAAAGCCTCCACGGTGCAGGATCAAATGTCTCCTACATTTTGTTAAAGGAAGAAAATACAGATTCTAACGGCGATGCATACAGTGATATTGCTTTAAATCTACATAATGTTTACAGAGTTTAAACGAAATCCAATAGATTATGACACATTTCGAATAGGTTAGTGGCCGTACCTCACTCCTGATGTGCTGGTTGATATTCAGAGAGACTGAATAAAGCTCGTTACGGTCGCCTTAAAGGACCGCAAGATGCAATTTGCATTTGCCACGAAGTTGAGCGGTGCACTGTCCTATTTTAAAAAAATGCATATCTGTGTACAACTTATATAATTTACGCGACAGCTTAATTGTAAGTAAGCTTAATTATTGTGTATGAATTTAACGTGTAATTACGTGATAAAATGTTAAATTCATTAAGCCTCTGTAACAAACTGCTCATTAATGACTATAATGACAGACAATTTACACAACATTAATGGATTTTTTGATTTTTTTAAATTAAAGTACTATCGCTATTGACATCACTAATACTTCCGTAGACTGTCTTGTTTGTCTAGTGGTAACGCAACTGTTGATCATAAGGGACAAGGTTCAAATCCTGGGTCAGACCAAAAATCAGTTATAGTTTTTTTCTGTCAAGCAATTTTCAGTAGTGCTTGAAAAGCACGTAAAACCGTTGGTCCTGCACTTGATTTCTCTCGGGTCGTGGCGAATTTCTGTTCCACAGGACTATGAGAGCGAGGGAATAGAGAGTGCACCTGTGCTTGTGGCATACATTCGGGTACTAGTCTGGTACTAGTAGGGTAGTAGTCTCCATTGAGACTCAACGCCATGACTGAAAAATTTGGTCTAGAGAATATTACTCCCGATAACCACTTCAAATTAAGCTGAAAATGTATGAGTTAGGAGTGATACACAATAGTAGTCAATGGGTGGATTCGGTCTTACATCTTTCGGAGTGTGCAGTCTGAACTCTTAAACCTCGGGCTACTGTCATAATTCGAAACTTACTAAGTAACACTAGCTGTTCCTCGCGATTTAATCCGCGTGAATTTCATGGGTATAATTTTTTGCGCGGAACTTTTATTCTTTTTCTAAAATAAAGGTAGTCTAAGTTACTCCTTATAACATCATCTATTTGCAATTGAAAGTCACGTCAAAATCGGTCCAGACGTTTCAGAGATTAGCCGGAACAAATAGATAGAGAGACAAACAGGAAGACAGATAGATAGACAGTAAAAAATTAAAAAAAAATGCATTACATACAGACAGTTCAATTCTGTTTATTTGTTATCATACATGTGAAAAAACTTTTGGTAAATCCAAATAAGTGCACAACTAACCTCATTACAGTTACTTCTAATTTTCCGACAGCCAGACGTCAATAAAAAAAAGTTTGAATAATTCAAAAGTGCACGACTCATATTATCGTGAAAAATTCTAGAAAAAGTTCTTAATCAATAATAGAAAACATTCTTTTTAATTTTCCTTTGTTATTATTATTGTGATACAAAATTTGTTTATTATTGTTAATTGAAAAAACTGTTAACAGAATCATCTTAAAACGACCAGAAATCAACTTTAATATTACTTTAATTTTTAGGTATTTCTACTCTGGCATTATGGTAAAAACTAGTCTTTTTTAAGCGACTCGTTAATTCATCAATTTTTTTCTCATCAACTTTATTACGTTTTCAAAATGTTTTTCATCTAAATAATACTAGTTCTTACGAATTTTATCGCGTATATTTAAATAATTTACTTTAGAACCTGAGATTGTCCAATACAAGCGGGATTTCTTTTGTACATGAATGATACCAGGTTGCAAGCTGATAGCGTCCAGGGCCTTTTCTAATGGTAATCAGGCATTCCATCTTATTAGTCCTCTGGGGTAAAAGTGCATAATCGTAAAGCTTAATCGATGATGTGGGGTTAGGTAGACTATACTATTAATCTATTGGTGTCAATGGGCCACAGTACTCATTCGCCATGAGGTGAACTGTGGACTGGTTAGTCAACCTTACTTTTATAAAAGAAGAAACAAGGTATAATATTATATCAATGAAAATATATATTGTTTTTATATTCTCACAAAAATTAATGTACCTAAGTTGAAATTTGAATAGAAGTTAAGATATTTTGTTTAAGTATTTAGTTAACTTGTTTCACCAATAAATCTATTGGTACTCGATACTGTGGGCGTAAAGACGATCAAATATTTGTCTTACTGGAGCTCTTCTAAGTTACCTACCCTTTTATTGAACATCGGTATAAATTGGGCGAAGCTAAACAATTAACAAAATGTATCAAAGGAAATTTATTAACATCCTTGCAAACAGTCTACTGATATTGTTTTTGCATAGTAAGTAATGATAATATGGACGTCAGCTATCTAGATATCACCGAAGCTCAACTTGATAAACTTGAGCGAATTCAGAATTTCTGTATAAGGCTTATATTTGGATTGCGCATTGTCTCTCCCTTTCGTACTAAGCTCAAGTGATTACCAATATGCCTTCATCGGAATACTCACATACTTCATCTTCCCTATAGTGTCCTCTTTAGTCCATCTTACGCTTCTTACCTCAAAAAGTTTTGAGTTTCTTCGTGATTCACATTCCGGTAACCTGAGATCAGCAGAGAGCTTGAAACTGAATGCTACTACACACTTCACGACAAGTCTTTTACCGTACAGGCCGTTCGCATATGGAATGACCTCCCATTGGCAGTAAAACGACAACCGTCCGTACCGGTATTTAAAAAACAATTGACCAAGTGAGTGGCGGGCCACGCACAAAGGTAGGGTTCCGTAATTGCTCGTCACAATACGCGGGCTTTGTTGATAATGAACCTAATAAGTGATTTCGCGGTTTAACTGCAATAACGACTAAAAATGGGCCCAAATAGGAAGATAGTAACTGTAGGACTTGTTTTCAAAACAGATTTAGGTATAGGGAGAAGTATTCAAAAATTTACAACAAATCATTCACATGCCAAATCTGTACAAAGATGGTCATAGTTGTTAACTATCTATATATTCTCGGCAACACCTTCCCGTAAACCACCACTGAGGGTCGTCCACGTAAACCACGAGTATAATTGTACAAACTGTATGAGGCTATAAGAAGTGTGCTGAGGCAGTGTAGGACTAAGGGTCGTGGGTGCACGTGCAGGGCTAAGGTTTGATGACGCATGTGCGTGGCTAAGGCTCACTGGTGCGAGTGCAGCGCTTCGGCTCGCTGGTGCGAGCGCAACGCTACAGCTCGATAGCGCTAGTGTGGCGCAGTGACTCGCTGGCTCGAATGCAGTGGAACCGCTCGCTGCAGTGCGTTTAGCTGGGTGGCTTGTATCTTCCGTGCTCGGTACGATCTGTGCCACGTGCACAGTGTTCCTCAGAGGTGACTTGTGTTATTTGTGACGTATGTTAAACTTCAGTAGGAAGCGTTGTGTTGTTGTACTAAAATCTGATTTCGACGATGTTTCCAATTCTGGAAAAGCTTAGTCTATATTTCTTGGTCAGAAAGGGCCAAGACGGGCAAGTTACAGTAAGCCAGTAACGTTACTTTAGCCTCCGCACGAGGTGTATGCTTGCCCCATTCCATCGATGGCGACGGATATTCAAAGCTAAAGGGAGCCCGAGGACGGTCTCCTGTCAGAAGAGGCCGTATTGGGAATATGGTTAAAAAATAATAGGATATACGAACAAATGAAGCTAGAACTATAACTTCCCACTAGTTCGAGCGGTATAATGTATCGCGCAGGCGATTTAGAGGGATCAATTGGTGATTCTACGAGTCTCACTGTCGTTACTCTGCTCTTTGGGTTATTCTACTAGTGTGGGCAAGGAAGATCGTGTTGCTGCGAGGCTGCCCTGTGTTATAATTATAGTGTTACAGTTGGTTTGCATAGTTTGGTGTTATTATGTAATTGTGTCCTTCACAGTACACCTGTGTGTGATTGTGGCGGGGACGTATTACGCTTGGTCGAACTGTGTTTGCTCTATACTGCATGTGTAGTGCAATACGTTGTCTATTCCTGATAATCATTGATTGCGTAAGCAAGAGAGCAAGTTGAACATCTGCTCTCACACATATATTATTTTTAACAATTAATCTGCAGAATAATTTCTAATAAATCGCCAAACTTTGAAAGATGAAGAATGTGGGTTAAGAATGGGCGAGTTAACCGTCAAATGCCTTTTGTATGCCGATGATCAAGTCATATTTGCGTCATCGGCGGCTGAGTTGCAAATGATGGTTACATTAATGAACTGGGAATTAAAGGAAAGGGGAATGAAAGTGAACGCAAGTAAGACGAAAGTGGTGGTTTTTGAAAGAGAAGAAAGCAAAACGGTATGTGAAATAAGAATAGAAGGAGAGTTAATTGAGCAAGTGGATGAGTTTGTGTATTTGGGATGTGTATTTAGCAGGGATGGTAGATATGATAGGGATATAGAACGACGAGTAAATGCAGGGAATAGAGTGAATGGGGCACTACACTCTATTATGAAGAACCAGAATGTGTCAAAAAAGGCACGTATGGTAATTCATAATGCTGTGTTAGTCCCTACTTTAATGTATGGTAGTGAAAGCTGGGTGTGGCAGAAGAAGCACGAAAGTAGAATAAATGCTGTAGAAATGTGGTTTTTAAGGAGTATGCTGGGGTTGAATCTGAATGAAAGGGTGAGAAATTGCATGATAAGAGATAAATGTGGTATGCAAGATGATGTTGTGACCAGGATTAAGAAAGGAATGCTTCGGTGGTTTGGTCATGTAGAAAGAATGAATGAGGAAAGAGTGACAAAGCAAATTTATATGGCAGATGTGAACGGCCGAGTCGGGAAGGGACGCCCTAGAAAAAAGTTTATCGACCAAATTGGCGATATTTTGAAAAGGGGCCACGTTAGAAGTACCCTTAACCGACGAGCATGTATGCGTAGATATATGGATGTAAAGGAGGCGAAAGAGGCATGTCAGGATCGTGCCAAATGGAAGTCCGTAGTCTCTGCCTACCCCTCTGGGTGACAGGCGTGAGTGTTTATGTAATGTAATTTCTAATAGTAAAGAAAGTTCGTTACCGAGTACTATTGTTTCACTTTAAATTATTTTAAGATTAATTTCTAACAATAGTTACTAAACTAAACGGCCACTAATGGGTAAACCTGCACATCTTTGATCTGATTATATAAAAATAATGTTATAAGTCTACAATATATATGTTGTACTGTTGAGCACAGGCTTCTTTCTTCCTTTTCATAACTAAGAGGCTATGGATTGGTTAGTCCGCCGCGTTGTCGAAATTCTTATTTCACAGACTTGTAGGTTATTTCAACGCATTTCAGAAAAGAAAAACAAAATAACAACGCGATTTGAAATAACAAAATGTCATTAAAAATATTTTGCCGTGAAGTCCACAGTAGAAATGCGGACGGTAAGCTTCGTCGAATACCACAACTCAACTGAGGAGCTAACCACTGACGCGTTAATCACTGCGGGATGCCATCGCCAAAGTGGAGCATCTGCCAATAACAATTGACCCGAAAATTCACGTTAATTGAAATTTTTGATTAAACAGTATTAATTTCTGGGGAAAGAAAAGAGTCTAACCTTTTAGGAATTCCTAAAGGGATATAATAAAAATCAACATTGATAAGATAATATATTCGTATTTATTCTTTAAAATTTGCTAACATTGATATATGTGTATATATATACAGATAATATATATACAGTATAACATATATACACAGTAGAACCTAGATAACTTAAACCTCGATAACGCAATAACCTCTATAAATTCATAAAATTTTGTGTTCCCTTCCGCTCAGAATCCAAAACCTCTTTTAATTGAAATACAAACCCTCTATAACTTAAACGAATAGTTTGAGCGTCGCACCTCAGTAACTCAAAGTTGTAACGAAGATGACCTTTGCAACTTCAATCATCTCTCTGTAAGTACAAATATAAACATAAAACTCTTAGTAAGTAACTTTATTATTTAATGTTGTCTTTATTTTCGAGGTTCTTTTTTTTTTTTTTTTTTTTTTTTTTTTTTTTTTTAACACTTATATTAACTAAAAATTTAATTATGAACGAAAAAGAGCACACAACATTTCTGGCGCTTTGGCTGGACGAAAAAATGACATGGAGTAAACATATTGACCACAAATACAAAAGACAAATCAATACCACTATGCACTACATAACTTCAACATTGAGATATGGTATAATATTTTGGGGAAACTCCCCAAAACGCGAATTAGTATTTAAAGCGCAAAAGAAATGTTTACGAGCAGTATGTCAGTTGCAGGTTATCGATAGTTGCCAATCGCATTTCATTGATCTTAACATTCTGACTCTACCATCTTTATATACTCGCATATGCGAAGTAGCTGTGTTTGTAAGCAAATATTTTAGCATATTAGAAAACACTAATAATACGTCATAGAAACACACTACGTACAAAACCTCATAAAACAGCTCTGTAATCAAAAAGTTTCCTGGGTATGGCCCCTAAAGGTTTTAATAAACTCCCGAAAACATCAGAAAGACTGATAATATACATTTAAAAAATTGCTTTCGGTTTTTTTTTAAATAAATAAAGCATACTACTCTATCAACGAATATTTTGAAGATAAAATGAATGGTTCTTAATACATACAATTAATGTCCGATTTATTTATTATATTTTATCTTTATATTATTAAGAATTATGTAATTGATCGTAAGAATAATAATTTATGTAATTTTTAAATATTCTAATTATAATTGAAATTGTTATGTTATTAAATATTATTATTCATAATGCCAGGTGATAATGATAACCAAATATTTATTTGCCGTCAAACATAGTGTTACTTATACTTTTTCCACCAAGTATGTTACTTTGTACCTATGTTTTACAAATAAATTATTTTGATTTGATTTGATATATATATATAAATAAATAAATATATATATATATCATCTGGATGATCACAAGAAAAATAAAATTAATATATAAGTCTGAATATTGCAATTAAAAGTGGTTTGTTTTCAATACTGTAAAACGTTAGTGAAAATGCAAGATTGATGGGCATTTAAAACGATCGTTTAATGTTATGATTGAATGAAAATCCAAACGTACATACTAGAACCAGACCATTTGGAAGGTAGAATTTAAAAAGCGAAAAATTTAAATCACGAACCTGTTCTTGTTATAATTAGGTACTCTGAATTATTGCCACAATTAAAAAAGGTTTAAAAAACACTCGCAAAATGCAAACAATGTTTTTAAAATGTTGTACAATTTCTCTTATACTGAACAAAGTTCACGTAATATAATTTAATGCCATAAAAGTAAAATCCACTGAAATAGCATTTGCTCAAGTTCGGCGATGAAATTCGCTTCACGCATGCTTAGGCACATATTTGTCGTGAAATATAATCCGAGGATGTTTTGGAAGTCTCAAAGGCTTCGCTTTACAAAGGCGCTGAAAGAACATGTATTCGATAACTCACGTAAACGCGTTTTAAAAATAGTTTGTGGTATATTTCTTTAAAAATTTAAGTTGGTTTATATTTAATTTTATTTTTATGTTAAAAATTAGGTGAAATGTTGTGGAAGAAGCGTTGGTTTCATAAAACAGCTTTAATAGTTTATAATTTAAGGCCCATTTAAGCCAACCGTTTAAGGCCATGTAGTGGCTGCGTAAGAAAATCACTACCCGTTCGCTACTGGTAGATGTAGTAAAAGGCGATACAGGGAAATGAACCAGGAGATGGAGGAGGAGATGGGCAGCAGCATACACTTGATAGCAATCAAAATAATAAAGAAACTGCGGCCGGGAACCCGCTGGCTAAGCGTGAAAACTACGGCAAATGTGCCTGTGAGCTATGAGTCAATGCACGGGGACGCCTATATTTAGTAGTGGACTTATGGTAGGCTGTAACGGTGATAGTAGAGCCCGTTTGTAGTACGATGTGATAGAAAACGTTACCTCGCAATCTTAGAAAAATTAGTACTCAATCGTCAAGAATAAAAAAAACACGTACGTCAAATCTCAAATATGTCTCCGTTGACATTGGCTGTGTGACCAGGGCGGCCGCGAGACTATGTTTATTTTCTTCATAACAAAAAACTAATTTGTAAAATGTGTTCTCATTTCCTAAACAACAAACATTTTTATCGATACAAATAAATAAAATTGAAGTGTCTGTTTGTATTGTCAAAATAACAGATTTTTACTAAATGCATGTGAAAATACATACGGTGCTTATAACAAAAACAAGTTTTACAATTTTTGTCTGTCTGTTTGTTCCAGCTAATCTCCGATTTTGACAGGACTATCACTGACCGATAGCTAATGTTATAAGGACTAATTTAGGCTACTTTTATTTTAGGAAAAGAATGTTGGGGTTCAGCTCCAAAAAATTAATACCCAAAAATCGTAATAAAGTGCACACGGACGAAGAAGCGAAAACAGCTAGTTATATATATAAATTGACACGGTTTCATTAGAAATATATGTAAGCTACTCGTTTAAGTTGCACTTTAGTCTCTTTTTTAATTGTGATTCTGCATTCTGTCTTTACAAATCTCTTGTCCGTATGTTCAGTTTTTATAAAATGATTTCTTTTTACACAAAAAATTTACTAACGTGGATTTACATAGATTAAAATAGGTTAAAAAATACTATAATGTTGCCATATTGATCAATCTTATACTGTTTAATAAAAAGTAAGTAAAGTAAAATTATAGGTTATTATATCAGATTTACTAAAATTTCCTCGAAATACAAATATTTTATTCCATGTTATAAGGGCGACAGGACATAAGATACTTAAAGTAAAATATTGCACGGATCTAGTTAAAGTAAAAAAAAAAAATCAAAACCTTCTTGAATTTTTAATACATAATAATCTAGTTTCATATTTTACCAGCAGCTAGTCAATTCGAATTCCGACCTTCACGGCAACAATTTTAGGTTAAAATTAAATGCTCAGGGCAACTGTTACCTTACGTTTTCATCGAACGAAGACACGTTTTGGGAGGTAAGTAGGATTATTAGATAAGTAAAGCTTAAGTCCTTACTCAATATTAAAAGTCGTGAATGTTTCGTCGGAATACCAAAATATTTATGTCATATTATTGCGTATAGAAGTTTTCTTTTAAGTCAGATAATTGCTTTTACGTTACCGCATTTATACTGCATAAAAATATCACAAGGTTGGCTTGGAATGCTAATTTTTGAATGAAAGTACTCAAGATTTTAAATTCTGTTATAATTTTTTACAGCAGGTTTGTTTTGTCAAACATAATCATCCGCAACAAAGTCTTTCTAAGTTAGAGAATATTTTTCCATATTCACTAGAGTGGGCTGGTAGAGTGGTACCGAAACCCTAGCTCCAGTAACGCTGCTTCAATCACAAGCTTGTTTGGTGTCAGCGCTCTATGATGTTTTTTTTTGCCAATAGACCGTCACCAGAGCTTCAATCGGTAGTCAGGAGAGAAAACACGTGCAGGTGATGTTGTAATGAATACATAATACATAATGGCATTATTAGTAGCTTTTTTATCATTTTTATCGTTAGTATTAAAACATAAAAGAGACTTTTTTAATACTCCGAGGTCAGATTAAAAAATAGTATACTGTGTACAAGGAAAGTTTTAGTTTTCTTTACTATAGATTTCACGTAGTATATTCAATATCATTAATTGGCTCGGCTTCGTTGGTCTAGTAGTTGTAAGCACAATTGCTGATAATGGAGACCTAGGTTCGAACCGGGGTCGTGTCAAAATCGGTTATTGGGTGTTACTCAGTAGCAGCCCGGAGAGAGAAAGTCACAGTGTTTCACCCACATGCCTCGGAAACCACATAACTGTTGTTCCTGTGCGTCACTTCGGTTGTGTTGGATTTCCATCTCATCGAACTACAGTATTGTAACGACAACTATGGAACGAAATTGGATGAAAATTCTCTTACACTATCACCCCTCATCATCATACCATTAAAAGTGTATAGTGAACGGATGATATCTGAGATCATGCATAAGACCGGTGTTTCCTTAATTGAGTCGAGTCGATCTATAGGAATTCAAGCTTAGACCGCCCTGGGCGTTAATCCTGAATAAGATAGCCTTCTTTTCTTTATTTAAATAAAGGACAAAGGGGCGTTAGGTATATAACTCGTACGAATTAACTTGAGACCTGGGCCGATGACGTAATTGTCAATGCACGGTGTGCAAAATAATGCGTCGTAATATTTTTTTATTTGAAATTTTTGAGATTTGCATAAGATTATTAATAAAAACAAAATAAAATGTTCTGGCAAGGGGTGAAGTAATAAGTGATATACAGTTGCCATTTTTATATATTTTAAATATTTATTTTTTATAATATATATAATATTATTTTTAGTTAACGCGTCAAGGAAGGACAAAGAAATAAACATACACAGTTTCTCATTTATAATATTATTAATTTATTTATTATACACTTTATTGCACTATAAAAAGTGTTACAGATTCGTACATGATTTTTCATCTTCGAAAAATTTTAAAACTTTTAGAGCAAGTGTCCGTGTGGCTTGGCTATGTATTGTCTTTCCTCCCATCTTTTTTTAAAAATAAAAAAGGCGGAGTAACTCCTAAGCGTCACAAGAAAACGGCACAACACAACGTCCAAACTTAACAATAAAACAACGCAATTAACAACAAACAGATAAAATAACGTTCAAGTATAACAAAAACAAACAAAAGTCCAAACCAAACAACAAACAATTATCAAAAATATCGAACTAGAGTCGAGACGCGTATCCGTAACAAAAATGCTATCGGTACTGAGCGCGCACGGCCAGCGCGGGACGCGGTGCGGGGAGTCGGGAAGGCGGTCGCATTCCAGCGGAGTCTCAAGTTAATTCGTACGTGTTATAAAAGTGCATTAAAAGCCGCTCCAAGCGATGATCGTATCGTTACAGTTGCTATTAAATAGACAGTCCTTTGAAGACTATTTAGTATGTCCGCAGTAGTCTTTTGGATGACCTTATTACACCAAACAATGTGGTTTTAGGTAATAATCAGCCTTACTTTGCTGCTTTATAGCCGTAGTATCATACTGCGTCGCAAGCCCCAGTTGTTTCCAAGCATACGACTGTACGTACTTAAAGCAATTTTGGCCTTATAGTATACGATACTAATTGGTAATAAATTTGGGCCCTAGTGTAGAAGAGTTGTTTTTCATATTATAATTATTTGGTCGTTTTTGAATAACACTAAATATTTGTACTAGTTAAACGTAATAATTAGAATTAAGTGATTTAGCAACATTAGAAGGCTTTATCAAAGTCTGAATGCAAGTTATTGCTAACTCGACTTCAATTAAGTTTAGTGATTTAGAATGCCTTTTGTTCGTTGCTTGTTCAATTTATGCCAAACATCATGATACGCAAAACATGATAGCTGTTAGAAATAACTTTTGTTGATAGAATCGGCCTTTTAAAGAAAATTCCACTTGAAATTTTTTAACACTGCGGTTTTAATTTCGGTCTCAGGGTTAGTGTTTTCTGATCAGTGGGTTTTGAGTTAATATTTGATTTCTTGTTTGATCTGATCGCATTGCATTACACCGAAGATTGTTGGACTGTTATAATTAACTTACAGATATAAGTTATAGTGTTTTGGAGAAAATAAAAAATAATATTTAAAATAAAGTTTAAGCAACTCCGAAAAATAGTTGCTAAATATTTACAAAATAAGTTTTAGTATGTCGTATTTATCAAAACATTTTAATACTCTATTGATTTGTTTCATTCTTAGTTTAGTTATTGCTTGATTATTTTGAACAAATAACGTACTAGATATCTCAGTGTGAACAACATGACAAGTATTGTTTCGAGATTTTTTTTATAGAAGAGGGACAACGAGCATGCGGCTCACTTGATTGTAAGTGACTACCGCCGTTCATGTACAACCGCAACACCAGGGGAATTGCAGGTGCGTTGCCGGCCTTTTAGAAACGAGTAAGTTCTTTTTTTTTGAAGTTGAAGTTTTGAAGTCCTAAGTCGTAGCGGTTGGAAAAAATCAGGTAGTAAACAATTCCACTGAGAAGTTGCACGATAAAGAAAACTCCTAGAAAACCGCACAGCGGTGGACCGCCAAGCGTCCAGATGGTGAGCATGGCAGCATCACTATCAGAGCACCTAAGTCAAGTGCTGCAGATGTAGGAGCTACTGACGGGCCTGCAGCCGGCGGCTGGCCCTCCGACGTCTGCGGCGTTGCACCACCAAATCGTCTTTGGTCCGTCTCCTGCTGGCGTTGACTTCGGGTACGGACACCCTCCGTTTCCTCCTTAGGTAAAATCGGCATGATTTTATCCCACTTCTGACACCAATTGTTACAAGCTTAGGGTTCATGACAATTAAAAACTGCTGATTGAATTACCTAAATTGACACTTTAATTACTGAACACCAATTAAAACTTAAAAGACACTATTAATCACACTGATCACTTTAGTTCACTATATTTCGCTCCGAAGCTTCGCTTGTATCGGCAAATTCAATACTGCTCCGATCTTGCAGCGGCTTTATATGCACCTTTTCCACCGAAACATCCAGAATATTCCAGCAAATACCGGTCCTGACCGACTAAGTGTGGAAAGTTCAAGCGTGAACTTTTCTAGAAAGTTTAATTCTTCTATTCGTTACTAGATGGCGCTGTTGGTAGATTTCCAGAAAGATCTTGATACTCCTATTTCTGATACTTGATACCAGATAGCGCTAGTACCATCAACTGTGGCGCGCGACATTATTATTCATTATAAGAGTAATAGCGAAACAAATTTTCCAATCTTTGCAGTCTATTAAATGTCTTTTTCTAAATGAAGGTTCCCCATAGATTGCCACAAATGGGAGCGGGTTATTAAAATAAAATGAAATAAAAACTCTTTATTTTTCGAGGTAAGAAATTGAAATTTCTTTTTTTGTCTAACGTCAATATGTCTTATAAACTACTATCGTTTCAAAATAATGTTTCCAGGGCAACCGGACAAATCCGGAAAAGAAATGGCCATAAAACTCCGCAAGTATCCTTTTTTTCCATTTTGTTTAAATTTGCTATAATTACCACGTAGTCAAGTTGCGGGAGCTGCCGAGAGCTTTTTAAAAACTAATTAAAACTACGTGTTCACAGAATGAGATGTGAATTTATTCTCACCATTGTCTTTTACAATTCTTAATCCTATGCTTACAGTCGACTTAAATTACTACATACTCAGCGTTTATGTATTTATGCTGATTGACGCTTTATACGTATTATGGGTGGTGCTGGTGTAACCATAACTCCTCCCTCCTCAACTGCAAAGTTATCGGCAAGATTTGGATTCCGATAACTTTGCATACAATGTAAGAGCTTAGACTTATTTTCCCAAATTAAAGCAATAAGACTAATTAAAACTAATATAACATAGAGTAAGTACAGTGGTACTAACACTTTTCTTATTCACTAAGCTTTCACTTTCACTTTCCACTATTTCACTTTTCAGTTTGTACGAGAGATATTTAAATTCACTGTTTTCTCCGCATTTGTGGGCTACTCTATCAATTTGGGTAGAGTTAAAATGGGTATCACCTTATATTGCAGTTTTCCTGAATAGTATCGTTTCCGGTGTAATTTAATATTGCCTAATTTTATCTCACAGTTTTCATCGATTTCCAAGAGGTAAGTGCCCTTTACAGCATTTCTTTGAGTGTCATCGCCACACGTTTTTGTAAGCACTATTTCATTTTGTGTAAACAGGATTCAGTTAATAGGACCGATAGACTGTATCTTAACACTTTCCAGCTCTACTATTGATAACTTACAAAGGCTTAGATTTGATGCGAAATTCATAAGTTGTTCTATGCATGTGTTTTCAGGATACTGCACGATATCAATTTCCTCACACAGGAACTGGTTTGCTGCTATCTCCTGACATTGGCATTTAATGGTATGCACGTGTGATCTTTCAGCACGAGGTAAGGATATTTGGGAAAAATAACAGTTGTTCTATTATAGGTAGGATCAAACATAGGTAAGGCATACATTTTAAAATAAGTGTATGTAATATTATCAGTCAGAGGGATTTCCATAATGAACGTTATTTGGTTTTCTTTTACATAGGCCTTAACAGACATAGATCTTTCTAAATTAACTAAATTGTTTTCAGTAATAGGATACAATAAACTATTTATGTGAGATATAGATTCTAATATAACTAATAATTCAGTGGAATTAACAATAGCTTGATGTAGAACGTGAAGTTTAATGAATTTACTGAATCTAAACCTTTGTAAATTATCAATAGTAGAGCTGGAAAGTGTTAAGATACAGTCTATCGGTCCTGTTAACTGAATCCTATTTACACAAAATGAAATAGTGCTTACAAAAACGTGTGGCGATGACACTCAAAGAAATGCTGTAAAGGGCACTTACCTCTTGGAAATCGATGAAAACTGTGAGATAAAATTAGGCAATATTAAATTACAACGGTAACGATACTATTCAGGAAAACTGCAATATAAGGTGACACCCATTTTACCTCTACCCAAATTGATAGAGCAGCCCACAAATGCGGAGAAAACAGTGAATTTACATCGCGTTAATTTGGACGGGAGATGAGGCTGTAATCGTCAACAGATTTGACAGCATACAGGCAACTGAGCAGACAGATCTCCAAATGCATGCGGCAAGACTTACGTAACTTTAATACTGCTCATATTAAAGAAGCGATCGAGCGGAACCAGGGCTCCAAAGTCTTTGCCAGAGATCTGTCTGCCAGAAAGAGCCAACTGTCAAAGCTGAAGACTGAGTGTGGCAGCATCGTTTCCGGGACACCTGAGATTTTGAGTGAGATTGAGAGGTTCTATAGGCGGCTGTACACATCATCGTTGGAGCCACACGCAAGTGTGAGTAACGATACAAGAGCAAGTCTTGCCCGACACTATTCCGATGATATCCCGGACGTCAGTCTGAGCGAGATTAGAATGGCTCTCCAGCACCTTAAAACGGCAGGGCCCCAGGCGAGGATGGAATTACAGCGGAGCTTCTGAAAGCGGGTGGAACACCGGTACTTGAAGTCCTTCAGAAGCTCTTCAATTCCGTCCTCCATGGTGGCACTACTCCGGAGGCGTGGAGCAGAAGTGCGGTGGTCTTGTTCTTTAAGAAAGGCGACAACGCTCTCTTGAAGAACTACAGACCGATTTGCCTTCTGAGCCGCGTCTACGTGCTGTTTTCGAGAGTCATTACGAATCGTCTCGCACGCAGACTCGACGACTTCCAGCCTCCCGAACAAGCCGGTTTCCGAAAAGGCTTCAGTACCATAGACTACATTCATACCCTACGGCACATTGTACAGAAGACCGAAGAGTACAATCTGCCACTTTGTCTGGCGTATGTGGACTATGAGAAAGCCTTTGATTCCGTCGAAATTCGGGCTGTGCTACAGTCCCTTCAGCGGTGCCAAGTTAACTGTCGGTATATCGAAGTGCTGAAGTGTTTGTACAGTAGGGCTACGATGGCTATCCGAGTACAAACCAGAGTTCGAAACCTATCCAACTGCAGAGAGGTGTAAGACAGGGTGACGTTATATCCCCGAAACTCTTCACCGCTGCGTTGGAAGACGTTTTCAAGCTACTGGACTGGAAAGGATACGGTATTAACATCAATGGCGAGTACATCACTCACCTTCGATTTGCCGACGATATAGTCCTTATGGCAGAATCGCTGGAGGACCTTAGCACTATGCTCAATGACCTCAATGGTGTCTCCCAACGGATAGGTCTTAAGATGAACATGGACAAAACAAAGAATATGTTCAATGTCCATGTCACACCTATGCCGGTAGTTGTGGGGAGCACTATGCTCGAAGTTGTTGACGAGTACGTTTACCTGGGACAAATAATCCGACTAGGTAAGTCCAACTTCGACCGAGAGGTCAATCGACGGATTCAACTCGGCTGGGCAGCGTTCGGGAAATTACGACACATCTTCTCGTCAGGTATACCTCAATCTCTGAAAACTAAAGTGTACAACCAGTGCGTGTTGCCAGTGATGACTTACGGATCAGAGACGTGGTCCTTCACTGCTGGCCGTATGTGGACGCTCAAGGTCGCTCAGCGAGCTATGGAGAGGGCTATGCTCGGAGTTTTTCTGCGTGATAGACTCAGAAATGATGCTCATCCGCAGTAAAACCAGAGTGACCGACATAGCCCAACGGATTAGTAAGCTGAAGTGGCAATGGACCGGCCATATAGCTTGAAGAACCGATAACCGATGGGGAAGAAAGGTTCTCGAGTGGCAGCCTCGTACCGGTAGGCGTAGTGTAGGGCGACCCCTCACTAGGTGAAGTGACGACCTGGTAAGACATGCAGAAAGTCGATGGATGCAGGTGGCTCAGGACCGTGCTTTGTGGCACTACTTGGGGGAGGCCTATGTTCAGCAGTGGACTTGTGAAGGGCTGTAATGATGATGATGATGATGAAAATATCTCTCGTACAAACTGAAAAGTGAAATAGTGGAAAGTGAAAGTGAAAGCTTAGTGAATAAGAAAAGTGTTAGTTTAGCCACTGTAATACTCTATGTTATATTAGTTTTAATTAGTCTTATTGCTTTAATTTGGAAAAATAAGTCTAAGCTCTTACATTGTATGCAAAGTCATCGGAATCCAAATCTTGCCGATAACTTTGCAGTTGAGGAGGGAGGAGTTATGGTTACACCAGCACCACCCATAATACGTATAAAGCGTCCATCAGCATAAATACATAAACGCTGAGTATGTAGTAATTTAAGTAGACTGTAAGCATAGGATTAAGTCTACTTCCTTGTATGCTTGTCCTTGCTTTACGGGTAACATGTTTAAATTTTCAAGCAATAACTGGTCCGTTTCTAGATCAGAGTGATTTATAGAATTTACATCCCACACATTCACAAATTTCAAAAGGTTTTTTAATAGATAGTTCCATTTGTTGATCCAACCTATTTTGTATAATTGTAGTGCCATATCCATTCTCACATTTTACCAATGCAGAAGGCATGCGCACTCTATCACAGAATCGGGTATAATTTAATATTCCTTCGCCATAACCATGTTAGCAGTAATTTTGCTCTAACTTCAGAACGAGGTGGGAGTATTACAACATAATCTAAGCTATTGTGTATTATAGGTATTCTAGAAGAATTTGTGGTAAGTACTTGTTTCTCTAAATCTATTACAGCTTCCATTTGCTTTAATAAATCATTCCCAATTAGCCCATCATAACGTGAATCGACATTATAAAGATAAAATTTATGTTCGTTATTACTTTGAAATATGGAAAATAGTAAAATTTTAATTACCTGATTGTGTTTGCTAGATGCATGAGTGCTTATAACTTCAAAGGGTTCATTTGTTGTATAATTACGGTAGTATTGGTATGCTTTATTGGGGCTTATAAAAGAACGGATGCTTCCTGTGTCTATCATAAAATTAGTATCTATTTCCGGTATATATATGTAAGGTAGTTTTAGATGTATGTAGCAATACAATTCGATTATTTGGGGTGGTTTTCGGAGGCATTTACTTGAAAATTTTCAGTCTGTGCAGGCATGTCATTATCCTCTGAATCATTGTTTTCGTCGACCTCTATTATAGAATTTTCTTGTATGAATTCATTTTCATAATAATTGTCGTATGTTTCCTCATACATGTAATTTTGAGGAAATTCGTAAGTATAGTATGATGGATAAATTTCTAATTCGTTGAGGCGGAAACCTGGCTTTGGAGTTCTCACAGAAACATCAGTATCTTTAGAAACCGGCTTATTATGCACATTATTATTACGAGGATAAATAAAACGCTGAGAATTACCAAACTGTTGTGGTAACATTGGTTGCATTGGACTATAGCCCTGGGGTCTAAATCCAAAGTTTGGTCGGTATCCAAAATTAGGTCGGCATCCAAACTGAGGTGGGTGATATTGCTTAGGGAAACTCATTTGCTGTTGAGGCTTATTTTGTGGTAACGGAATATTCATTTGTCTGCTATGGGGAATGCCAAACTTAAATTGAGGTGGTGTTACGAAATTCTGCCCAGGGGGTTGGTTTGGTGCTAACATTGGTCTAAAACCTGTAGGCTGTGTTGGCATTGCAAACTTAAACGATGGTTGTTGCACTGGTACACTACTAGACTGTGGCTTAGACATATGGCTAGACTGTAACATTTTACTACGCATCTGATATTGGTCATAGAAGTTTACTTCTTCTAGAACTATACTTAGTGTTTCCTCTAGTGTATTGGGTGTTTTCCACCTAAAAATGCGCACCATATTTTCGGGTAAATTATATAAGAAAACCTGCAGAGCGGTGTTATTATAAATAATAGTTTTACTTATTTTTAAGTTTTTATCACCAATTTGATTAACCTTCGATAATAGCACTGATTTAACGGATTGTATACGACCACAAAAATCTATATAATTTTCATTTTAGTGTTTCGTAAAAGTTTCTAAAATGGCTAAACATTCTTCGCTACGTGGGTCGCCGAAATGAGTTAAAAACAATTCCTTGAATTCCGCCCACGTCTCTATATGTTCCCGTTCACTGATAAGCGACGCAGCCTCGCCCGTAAGACGACTAGTACCTAATGATTTGCATTATATATTCATTTTGCACATCGGATGATTTAAAGTTACTTATTATATATTCACATTTACGCAAAAATAAATTTAAATGGCGTTTATCGCCGCTAAATGTTGGTATTATTTTAGTTAATTCATTAGGGATAAGTTTAATTTCCGACATTTTTAATAATTTATTCACCGGTTCTACACAAAAATAAAAAATAAAATAAAATATTTATTATAACTCTACCAGTTCCACAAATGTAAGCAAAATTCGAGTAAGTAAGTACTAACCTATTATGTATTAACGTGTCAATATAATCTTTAAATTAACAAACACATGTAGACACAATAAGAACTTAATATAATGTATAATACTTAATATAATATTACTCTATAATTTTATTGAGTAATATGGGACTTAATATTATGTACGTATTACAATTAATTTAATATTATTTTTATTTAAGTAATAGTTTTTTATTGCACTAAATACTTTATAAAATTTACGTAAGATTAATAAATGAAACCCAAATAACAGTCAAAATGGAAAATGTTTAATTCCAAGTTTACTAAGGGATTTGAAGGAGGTGAAGAGTCGTACTCACGCAGTGCCCATCATCAGCTTCACGGCTCCTTATTCTCGACGAATTTGTTTGTTTCGCTGGATCACCTCGCTGTATGAATCGCCCGCCGATGCGTGAAAATGTGTAAAATTGTATACGTGATATTCACGAACGGTGGCACAGCTTTTCCGGCGATCCTACCGGATGCGCCAGTCAAGTTGCGGGAGCTGCCGAGAGCTTTTTAAAACCACTTATTAAAGTACTAATTAAAACTACGTGTTCACAGAGTGAGATGTGAATTTATTCTCACCATTGTCTTTTACAATTCTTAATCCTATGCTTACAGTCTACTTAAATTACTACATACTCAGCGTTTATGTATTTATGCGTTTATGCCATATATTATTGGGGTGACAAACGAGAACTGTGTCCACCTGATGGTAAGTGGAAGCTGTGACCCGTAGGCATCTACGTCTATCTTCGATAACGAATCAAAATGAGATGCGTTGTTACCCGTGAGGACTAAGAAGGAATGCCTCGTTTCCAGTAAAAAAGGGTCTTCGATTCTCTACACTCACCATATGAAACGCAGCAGCCTTTAGCTGTTATTTTACGCTGGTATTATGTGAGAGCGTGGTCCTTCCCATTCACCATTTTTACTACAACTAATATAGCTGTAGCGTGGCTCTATCACGTAAAAATCTACATTTATTCTCGATTAAAAATCAAAAGGCAAATGCGTTGTCACCTTTGAGGACTAAGAGGAATGCCTCGGTCGTAGCTCGGTAGCGCCGACCCATTCGTGCTACAACCGTAATATAGCCGCAGCGTTGCTCTACCACGTCAACTCTTCGCTTCTCACAGATTCTTACGCCGTCACTACACGGCAAAACTAATGAAGCGTTTGTAGATGTCAATAAAAACACTTAAATGGTTCAACTTGACTAATGTTGAGCCACGTTCTCGTGTTAATAGAAATGAGGCATTGAATCGCCAACCTAGTAGAATGATAATATAATCGGAGTCACTTAAAATATAATATTTATAATGAATGGTACTGAAATATATCACAGATAACTGCATGAGTTTACGGGATATATTGTACCTAATTGCGTTAAAAGATATACAGTCTTGTGACAAACATAACAGCTAAATTGACAGAAGTTGTAATACTTTTCAGTTATTAACAAAGCAAAAGGCGAGAATAATTCACTTATCACAGCCTCAGAAGTTCTTAATCACATTCAGCGCTGTCAAAACTTTGCGGTTGAAAAAGTTACGCCGCTTTGATAAGCGTAGATAGAAAATATTGTCTTTCTAGTAAAACGTCTAAATTTTCCTTTGAAATTTTACAAAAATTACTATACTTGTACTAAAAAGCAGAGCGTAGCCTAGCCGTGACTCTGGTACATTTTTAAGACTCTGGTAAATTAACCGTGATCATGTAGTGTCGGTGTAAGGCTATCCACTACCCTACAACGTACCGTACGTACGTTTTAAGAGGTGACATAAAGAAATGAAGCAAGAGAAACGCAGCAGTGCCTTCCTATTACCACCAAGATATGAAAAATCATTTCAGACCCTTTTTTCTGGAAACGAGGCATTTCATCTTAGTCCTCACGGGTGACAAAGCATCTGCATTTTGGTTCGTAGTCGAGGATAGATGTAGACATCTACATTAGCCACAGCAACCACTTACCATCAGGTGGACTGTGTGCTCGTTTGTCACCCTACCCATAAAAAAGCTGCTCTTGCCAACCCGCTGCCAAGCGTTTCAACTATGGAAAAATCCCCACTATGTGGCAATCTATGGAGGAGATCTATGTTCAGCAGTGGTCTTTTAAAAATAAGCTGTAACGGTAACAAAAAATCGAAACGGCTTTCACTTATCGTATTTTTAAAAGTAGTAACTGAAGGAAATAATAAAATGGGGTTTGCTTTTTCGAAACTGGTTAGACGTATAAAATATGTTCTTGACGAATCGCTGCTACTAAAAATTTCGGTCTTTTTCGTAAAGAAAGTCATCGAAATATAAAAACTTTAAGTGAAATTAATCCATTTTACAAACCACTGTTTAATGAGAGTAAAGCAAACTTTTAATGGTAAGCTAACATTTGTAAAGTCAACATTTTGTTAAAGGCTAAATTTATTTCATTTGTTCGAATAAATCCTCTTTGTGCAGAATTACATCGATCCCTAATACTGAATAGGCATTGAGAGATTTTAATATTTGTCTTACTTGAGTCCTTACAAACTTTCTACCCCTTATAGAATATCAGTGCCTATTGAATTGCGTACAATTCAATAGGCACTGATAAGTAAATTTTTAATTATTACTGAGAACCGTAGTTCTAAGTAATAATTAAAATTAATCAAAGGAAATTTCGTATCTTTGCTAACAAAAGCTTGTTACAGTTCCGCTGTGCTATATCGTAATTCAGTGATGATTTCCAATTGACAAAGTGGTCACAGTTATCTCGTGATCTTGTCAGAATCAGAAGCTTATGGTACACATATATGTTATTACTCTAAGTTATGTGGTTTAACTCCCAATGCTACATAATCTAAATATTTTTTTTCATATAAAGCGCATAGTAGATTCGATCTGGTTATGCCCAACAAGAAAATTATTATAGAAAACAAAAAATACCACTGCAGTGACCTACCCACTACATATTGTGGGAAACACGCAAATCAATAGAATAATAATATCGCTTTTTCCTCAACAATTATTATATCTTCACATATTTTCCTTATTAATCATAATAATTATTTATTAATTTAAATTTATATATTTATTTTTTCACACTATTAATTTATTTTTGCTGCACTACCTCCCATTAAGTCTGCCATTAAAGGTACGATTTTTTTTTGTGCATAAAAGTTTAATAAATAAATATTATAATTATTACAAACATAAATTATAGTCATTTAATGCACAAAACTGCAACTTGTTCGCATCAAAATTAAAGTCTATACATACATAATAGAACAGGTGAGTGAGCGGAGCCCGTGTAGCCACTACATGTCAGTAACACGTCAATTCACACGTATAAATGTGAACACAATCAATCGTTTCCAATTTTCGTGTCAAGCGTCGCTGCATGCAGATTATTTAAAAAATGGCAAATTGTGCAATTATTACGTGTCGAAAGAATAGCGGGAAATGGAATTTAAATAAAGGAGACATATTCTACGACCAGTAAGTCGAATTGCTGTGTGGCAGCGGCCTGGAATACTGTCACTCCTTTTCATCCCGTGGATGTCGTACGAGTCGACAGAGGGAAATGCCTTAAAAAAAGGAGAACTTAAGGCTTCCGATGGATGACGGCATAACCATCCCAGTCTTCGTCAGACCAAAAATGCCCAGACCTGTGATGGGCAGCAGCGTCACAGGTGCGATGTGTCTGGCACTGCGATCGCCAACCCGCTTGCCCAGCGTGGCGATTAAGGGCAAATCCTCCTGCCCCTGAGTAGCACCACAAAAACACGGCCCCCAGTTTCCGGTCGCCCCATTATTCCTGGCCGTGGTGGCGGGCATGGCAACGGTGGGGCAGGGGTGCGAAGAATCCCTGGGAGAGGACAGGTTACCAACAAAAACTGAACTTGGCGACGTATAATGGACGGACTCTGCGGCAAGACGGACACATTTATGAACTGGAAGCTGAGCTGGAAAATATAAGATGGCATATTGTAGGGTTAAGTGAAGTCTGAAGAGAGGGGGAGGACACAATTACCCTGCAATCTGGCCATCTGCTCTACTTTCGAGAGGGAAACGGCCTATCCCAAGGCGGAGTAGGTTTCCTCGTTCATAGGATCCTCACTAACAGCATTGTAGAAATCTCAAGTGTATCGACACGGGTAGCGTACCTTGTACTTAAGTTATCAAGGAGATACTCTCTGAAGATCGTACAAGTTTATGCCCCGACCTCGGCACATTCGGATGACGAAGTAGAAACTGTCTATGAAGACATTTCTAGGGCCTTACGTAACACCACAAAGGCCCACTACAATGTTGTTATGGCGGATTTTAACGGCCACGGGCGTCGAATCGATTTTGGAAGCAGGAATCACAGGGGGCAAATGCTGGTCAACTTCCTCGAGAAAGAGGGGCTATTTCTGATGAATACGTTTTTCGCGAAGAAGCCACAAAGGAAGTGGACCTGGCGCAGTCCCGATAATACTACAAAAATGAGATTGACTTCATCATGACGGACAAAAGGCACATATTCACAGACGTCTCAGTGATCAACAAATTCAATACCGGAAGCCATTACCGACTTGTTCGAGGCACTCTGAATATCGATTTTACGCTTGAAAGGTCCCGATTGGTGAAGTCTACGATTCGACCAAATCTTAGTTTTCCATTTAGAACTTAAAAATGATTGATGCCCTGAGACCCACTTTTGATATTGACGAGGACTTTAACAGCGTGATTAAGATCTTACGGGATGAGTGCAACAGGTTTTGTGGCAAGCAACATACGGGCCGAAAGTCGAAGTTGTCAGATGAGACACTTCAGCTTATGAAAAGAAGGCGTGAGTTAACAACAGCATCACCATCGGAACAGGTGACACTAACCAAGCTTGTGAGGAAAGCGGTGAGGCTGGATCTGTGTCGCTCTAATGCAATTGCTATACAAGCGGCAATAGAGCGAAACAAGGGATTCAAAATCTTTGTTCGGGAGCTTGGAAGAAATCACAACGCAAAACTCCAGACGCATGATGGCAAATTCCTCACGTCAAAGCCTGAGGTTCTCTCTGAGATCGAACACTATTATGGCAAACTATATGCCTCACATAAGCCAAAACCCGACCCTAAATGCGATGATCCCAGAGCCACGCTGACCCGCCACTATACCGACGAGCTGCCAGACATCTGCCTTGGGGAGATTGAGCTGGCCCTCGGTCAACTTAAAAATGGAAAAGCCCCTGGAGAAGATGGAGTTATAACAGAGCTCTTAAAAGCTGGTAGTTAACCCTTGCTAAAAGAGCTCTGTCGAGTTTTTAACTGCATCTTACTAGATGGGAGAACTCCCAAGGCGTGGAGCAAAAGCATTACAGTCTTGTTTCACAAGAAAGGTGACAAGACTATGCTAAAAAATTATCTACCCATCGCTTCTGAGCCACGTCTATAAGTTGTTTTCGAGGGTCATCACAAATCGACTCGCGCAAAGACTCGACGAATTTCAGCCTGCGGAACAGGTTGGATTTCGAGGAGGATTTGGCACTATAGACCACATTCACACGGTGCGGCAAATAATACAGAAGACAACAGAGTATAATCAGCCCCTGTGTCTTGCATTTGTGGACTACGAGAAAGCCTTCGACTCCATTGAAACTTGGGCTGTTCTAGATTCTTTGCAGCGGTGCCAAATTGACTGGCGGTACATCGAAGTGCTGAGATGCCTTTACAACACCAGTACGATGTCCGTCCAAGTACAGGACAGTCAAACAAAACCAATCCAGTTGCATCGCGGAGTGAGACAGGGGGATGTTATATCCCCTAAACTGTTTACAAATGCACTGGAAGATGTTTTAAGACGTTAGACTGGATAGGGCGCGGTATTAACGTAAATGGTGAGTACATCTCACACTTACGCTTTGCTGATGATATCGTCATCATGGCAGACTCGCTGCAGGAACTTCAGGATATCCTGAACAGACTAAATGAATCCTCCCAACGTGTTGGTCTGTGCATAAATCTGAACAAGACAAAAGTTATGTTCAACGATTACATTATTCCAGTTCCAATTACTGTTGATGGTGAAATTCTCGAAGTTGTCCAGGAATATACCTATTTTGGGCAGATATTGCAACTAGGCAAGAATAACTTCGAAAAGGAAGCCGATCGGAGGATTCAGTTGGGCTGGGCAGCATTTAGAAAGCTCCGTCGGGTTTTCTCATCGCCCATACCGCAAAATCTGAAGACAAAAGTTTTCAACCGGTGCGTTCTGCCCGTACTCACTTATGGTGCCGAAACGTGGACACTGACGATACATCTGCTTCAAAAGCTTAAAGTCGCTCAGCGAGCAATGGAAAGAGCTATGTTCGGAGTTTCTCTGGTGGACAAAATTCGAAATGAAGAAATCCGCCGGAGAACCAAGGTTACTGATATAACTTTCCCGGTTTGTAAGCTGAAGTGGCAATGGGCTGGTCATATCTGTCGCATAGGTGACAACCGGTGGAGTAGACGTGGTTGGAGGGCGCATTAAACGGTGGATGAAGTGGAGCGAAGATCTGGCAAGGTGGCTGCGCCGTTGGGAGAGGCCTATGTCCAGTAGTGGACTGCCGTAAGCTGATGATAATGATGATGGTGTCCGCACATACCTACCGGCTAACTCTGAACTCAAACTGTATAATTGGTGTTAGCGCAGGGGTTTCACTCGAAAAATGCGATCACAGCGTTTTTAACAGCCAGGTTTATTATTATGACTATATCGAGCACTTCCATGTGACGGAGTGGTAAAATGTCCAAAGCCTAACAGCCTTAGGTTAGCTGCAAAAATAGTCCTCCGATTGGGACGCAAACGCGGTAAATACTCACTTTCATATAATCTTTGCGCACCAGGTAAACTTTCATTAATTGTACTGTATGCAATACCGTACAGTTGGCTTACGGAAGGGAAAGCGCGGGGAAACGCGCTAATTCTGTAATCGTGTGAACTTGCTGAACGCTAGCGAGTGTTTCCAAATTCAACACTTCCTTACGAATGATTGCGTGCAATAAAATAGTAGGCGCTACATATTTATGAATAATGCAATCAAAATAATGCATTTCTACACATTTTGAATATATAAGATAAAAAAGAAAAAAAAATTGAGTTTTTTCCTATAATATATTTTTTACCATTCGCTTATATTATCTATTGATATGACGTGACGTATATAGTATAGTACATAATATGTCTATAGGCCCAAGCATACATTATCAGATGCACTGTGCGTGTGCTCGTTAGTCATCCATATTAGATAAAGAAAGTATAGTCTGTATCTTTACGAGTTTTACTAGTGAAAAACACACAATTTTATCTTACTTTATTTTAGATATAAATTTTATTTAGTGGAATAGAATTAGTAAGAAACTCCAAAATTTATGATACTTCATTGAAAAGCTAAAACCTCTGATTTAAGAATAATACATTGGCCAGGTGTGTGTTGGATTACCCATTTCTGCCTTAATTATTAAAATACGTCTCACTGTGTAGCTAGGTAAGACAGGTCTGCAGGTGTAGAACGTGAAAATATCCACAGTGGAAAATATGTATAAAAATGTTTATTTTTGATTTTTAGTTAATGACACTCCTTGAAAGATGAAGAATGTGGGTTAAGAATGGGCGAGTTAACCGTCAAATGCCTTTTGTATGCCGATGATCAAGTCATATTTGCGTCATCGGCGGCTGAGTTGCAAATGATGGTTACATTAATGAACTGGGAATTAAAAGAACCCCTTTCTTTGAACTCGAATGAAAGTGAACGCAAGTAAGACGAAAGTGATGGTTTTTGAAAGAGAAGAAAGCAAAACGGTATGTGAAATAAGAATAGAAGGAGAGTTAATTGAGCAAGTGGATGAGTTTGTGTATTTGGGATGTGTATTTAGCAGGGATGGTAGATATGATAGGGATATAGGACGACGAGTAAATGCAGGGAATAGAGTGAATGGGGCACTACACTCTATTATGAAGAACCAGAATGTGTCAAAACAGGCACGTATGGTAATTCATAATGCTGTGTTAGAGCCTGCTTTAATCTATGGTAGTGAAAGATGGGTGTGGCAGAAGAAGCACGAAAGTAGAATAAATGCTGTAGAAATGCGGTCTTTAAGGAATATGTTAGGGTTGAATCTGAATGATAGGGTGAGAAATTGCGTGATAAGAGATAAATGTGGTATGCAAGATGATGTTGTGACCAGGATTAAGAAAGGAATGCTTCGGTGGTTTGGTCACGTAGAAAGAATGAATGAGGAAAGAGTGACAAAGCAAATTTATATGGCAGATGTGAACGGCCGAGTCGGGAAGGGACGCCCTAGAAAAAAGTTTATCGACCAAATTGGCGATATTTTGAAAATGGGCCAAGTTAGAAGTACCCTTAACCGACGAGCATGTATGCGTAGATATATGGATGTAAAGGAGGCGAAAGAGGTATGTCAGGATCGTGCCAAATGGAAGTCCGTAGTCTCTGCCTACCCCTCTGGATGACAGGCGTGAGTGTTTATGTATGTACACTCCTTGAAGCGTTTAATGGCGGTGTAACAACATCCACTACTCCCATATCATTCTGTGGGTACCATAAGAGGCCACAGAGGGCAACAAATAAGGAGATATGTTGCAGCGCCTTTCTAATAGTAACTAAAAATTACTGCGGTTGCCAACCCGCCTGCCAAGCGTGGCAACTATGGCAAATATCTCGCCTATGAGGCAATCTATGGCGGAGGCGTATATCCAGCAGTGGACTTTAAAAGGCTGTTACGGTAACTCCATGAAAAAAAACACTGTGCAGTAATGAACTACAGCGCCATCTAGTATGACCTTATAACATACTCTGTCTTTAGCAACAATCTGGATTTGACACAACTATAATATTGCGATTGATACCGTCTTTTGTCATTTTTTATAGTATAAGGTTGGCAAACGAGCACACAGTCCACCTGATGGTAAGTGGTTGCTGTGGCTAATAGACATCTACATCTATCTTCGGTAACGAATCAAAATGAGATGCGTTGTCACCGTTGACGACTATGATAGAATTCGTCGTTTTCACTAAAAAGGGACTCCGGTTCTCTACACTCACCAAACGAAACACAGCAGTGTTAAGCTGCTATTGTATATAATAACCAATTGAAAAAGGACAGGAACTAGGGAAGGGTCTTTGTCACGGCTCGTTCAGCAGCGGATTCCCTAACGTCCTATGACACCTACGTTGGGTTCGGGAACAACGTATGTGAACCCCGCAACGGAGTAACACACAAGGGCGTCGACCTCTTCTTTTTCTTCAAATAGGTTCAGGCGGGGATTACGGGTCTTCCAAGGTCGTCCCGGTCCCAACGCCTTAATTCTTCAGTATGTGCCGCGCTAGCGACACCAATGAACTGTACTTATTTTAAAGGTGAAGGATCCCTTGGGAATAAAACAGTAATTATCTTCAAACCGTTCCGTGAGAGAGTAATTACTTTCCCTATCACTTCCCTATATACTTTTCTTTCTTGATTATATTATATACTGGTAGCTGGTCCCGAAGCTGGTATTCTGTGATATTGCAGTCATTCCCACGTTGTTTATAGATGTAGCGTTTAGCTAAGCCCTAGTAATTATGACAAGTCGAAATCGTATAGCAAATATCTGCCATAAGTTAGGAAGAGAATTCCTCCATTAAAATTCGCTTCGGATATCTAGCAGTTAGTTATCTCAGCGATTCAGGAATGTCAAGTTTTTTTATGGAAATAATGATGACAAACGAGCATGCAGTCTATCTAATGATAAATAGTTCTATGAACTATAAACATCTCCATCTATCTTCAATTAGGAACCAAAATGCAGATGCTTTGTAACCCTGAGGACTAAAATCAAAAGCCCCGTTACCAATAAACCGGCTACGAATTCTGTCACTCACCATACAAAATGCAGCAGCATGGTTCAACAACATCATGGTTATGTTTTACACTGATATTCTGCGCTGTAATGGTTCTTCCCCGGTCGGGCTGATCCACACGTGCTGCAGTGTTGCTATACAAAGGAAAATGTTGTTAATAATATTTCTTTGGAATTATTTATTAATTTATTAATTGTCTCATCTAACCTCAGACGTTACAGTATTTTCATTTGCATCATGGAGGCTGTTTGCATATATAAATTGTTCAAAACTAGATACGGCTATATATAAATAACTATGTCATGACTATAAACGTAAAAACACAATTACAAAATAGTTTATTCCGAAGTTCGTTGAGGAAGATAGTTGCCTCATATCGTTAACACAATTATTGTAGGGTGGCCGGCACTAGATGGAGCTCATTGTGCTTTGTTGCATTTCTTGGGGGAGGCCTAAGTTCACCAGTAAACTTAGAGCAATGATGATGATAATGAATAATACTGCACTGGAACTATTTATACCTATGAAAATCTGACCATATAGTCATTACGTTTTCCCCTGTTTCCTCCTCCAAAACTGGACTTTTTGTTCTTCAAGAACAATTTATGAAGTATTGTCACTATGTTATATATGTTACCACTATTTTGTAAAATTAGTTTTATTTTATGTGTAGTAATCAAACTAACACAAGAAATCATCATAGTGCTATTTAAAGTATAGTATAGTAATTTCAGAAGGTTCCTGGCACATCCACATGGCAGTGTTCTAGTGTCATTATTCTGGGAAAAAACAGAGGTATACTTTGTATGGACTAAATTCCGATCAGAAACTGTCTCAGCGTGAATTCCGTACAACTTTTGAAAGGTCACTTACTTGCTATATGAACTTGGACGCAATGAACCTCTTCAAATTGGAACCGTCGTAACAACTTCCACGGGAACTGAATATTGATTAACGAGATGGGCCTATAAAAATTTAATTGCTTCATCAACTTTAAATAAATTAAAGAATGATTTCTGTAAGGCGAAACTGAATATTCCGTTACAGGTTAAAAGCCCTTGGATCATAAGCACCTTCTTCTCTTTCAATTACGTTGTACGCTTTTAAGCGAAAAATTGCTAAGGGTTTTTCACAGTTGCTTTAGTAATTTAACTAGAATTTTTTTTTTTCTAATTTTATTTTTTAAATAGTTATTGGTCACCCGACTTCAAAAATGGAGGTACCAAATGTGACTGTATTAAAATGATTAATGACATTTTTATAATTTTGGTTATTATCATACCTAGTTAGTAAAATATACCTCTGTCATGTAGTCACCGCCCATTTCAGGCCGTGGTGACACGTTTAAATAGTTAAAAATTTGAAATGTATAGTAAGAACACAACAAAAAATTGTTATTTACGAGTAATTGTAGGTGTTTGTTTAGATACGAGGTGTGTGTATATTGTGTGTGTGTATATATATTTGCGACGTGATTATGGTGGTGAGCTATGTGTGTGTCCTATAGTTTAATCTTATACAATAATTTTCAGATTTGATTTAAGTGGATTATATGGCAGATTCTATGAATTTTCAGCGGGCAAGATCCATTTGATTTTTTATTAACTTTAATAAATAATTGCGACCAGTGTAATTAGAGAACTTGCTCTATTGCCAACACCGGGTAACACAGTGGCCATAACCATTACTTACTTAACTCTAGAAGGGTTGCATCGGCGATCATTAATCGCTCAACTTGGTATTTCACAAATACTTGTTAACGGTTTTATTAGAAAATTACTGTAACACATACATATATATAATATTAGCTGGCCACGCAGATTTTCTGCCATAACCGACATTTTGTCCTACAAAAAAACCTTAAATGAGCAATAAAAAATATCACTAATTGGAATAAAAAGGACAAAAACTATCTTATCTCTAAAGTTAGAGCAAGCAATACACGTTTAAAATTTTCATTACAATCGGTTGAATGGTTTCGGATACTAGCGTCAACGACATGCCGCGAGCCATGCAGGCCGCGAGCCTTGCAGGCCGCGAGCTTTGCAGGCCGCGAGCCCTGAGACAGATGAAGCTGTAAGAGTCGCATAGACTAACAGCACTAACATCTAGATAATAGTAGCGTCAACGAACATCGTGACACGGAATTTTTATATATTAAGATGATAATATGTAATATAATAGGTAATAAACGATCATCATTAAAACATTTCACTATCAAGATGAAAGAAGGAATGCATAAAAAGAAACGATATTTTATATTTTAAGTACCTTCTTTATAATTATAGTCCGTCATTAGTTTACTGTTGAACATAGGCCACCCCAAGAAATGCCACGAAATACCTGTCCTGAGCCACCTGCATCCATCGACTTCCCGCATGTCTTCTCTTACTTCGACTCCTACCGGGTGTTCTTTATTATATATTTATAAAATAGTAAAAATTTCGAAAAACTGTTTTTTTTTTTTTGGAATAACTTTTTTAAAAAATCGATCGATTTCAAAAACTAATTAGCTCTTAACCTTAAAAAATGGCGTCTAATACCGTTTGTAAAATAAAAATCAATTCATTCGTTCGTGAGATATCGAAGGAGAAAGAATTTGAAAAAAATGTTATAATCAATATTATTAAATAAATAAAACTTGTTTTTTTTTTAACATAACTTCGAGATTTCGCAACATAATTTGGTGAAATTTGGAGCGCTTTGCATTTGAAATTAGCAGGAAGTTCCAGGAATGGCCTGCAAGGTCAACCAATTTTTTTGGGTGATATAAAAATGCTTTTATAAGTCACTAGCTGTGCCCCGCGGTTTTACCCGCGTATATCACATGACATGACAAACATGACATGACACCTATTTCAACCATTTTAGATAGCTTTGTATGAAAAATTGACAAAATTAATGGAGTACTCTTATCTATCGGCATATATACGATATAGAGGGAGGTTAAATTTACCCACTCTCCCTCACACTACTCACTTTTCAAGTATCGTGTTTTCTTTAAAACTGGAAAAAACCGTGATTCGGGATTATGTTTATTGTGTCGCGGTGGGGGAGGGTCGGACACACTTAACCGGGATGGTGGAGAATGTGAATGGATAAAATATAAGTTTGCTCTATATCGTACATATAAAGAAAGTTATAGCCTATATACGTGTTAGGCACAGGCCCCCTCTCACCTCTGAGAGGATTTTAGGGCAAATGTCCGCCGTGCTGCCGCAATACGTTTTGGCGGACTTCACATGTTTTCGAAATATCTTTTTATACTTTTTTTATTTTTCATTACATGCAGGTATCCTCATGATGTTTTCCTTCACCGCCAAGCACGCAGCAAATCAATTAGTAGACATTTCAGGTGCTTTACAGACTTATCAGACTTCACGTTACGTTTACTAGTTGTGACTGCTTGCTACATATTTAATGCAAGGAGGGGTCTTGCCTGAAAATTTTGACTTAGATGCTCATTCACTGCGTCAAGGATAAAACAATAAAACAAACGAAAATTATATGATTTTATTTGATGTAATGCAAATAATATAATAAAACTTGTTTTTTTTTTTACATTAAAAGGTAATCGAGATGTCATCGATCAAACGCTGCATTTAAAAAAGTTATATCCGTTGCGGAAATTGAGAAAGATTTACCGTAATGCCTGTGCTATGTTTATCAGATTCCTTTGATCAAAATAAATGCAAGGTAGATTTATAAATTGAGGAAATTTAGCGCTTATAATGATAATGATGATGATGACAATGATGGTGTTACTAAATATAGTGACTTTTTCCGAATATTATAAGAAGGTAATAACTATGCAGAACACATTGTAGTATCACAAATACGTATATATATATATATATATGTATATATATATATATATATATATAGATATATATATATATTATATATATATATACCTAAGTGAACTCAAAACAAAGTAAAATTATCAAACAGCTCTATATTGAGTCTGACCAAATGCATGCGTTAAGCTGAATTATTGTTTTTAATTTGTACGGTGTCAAATAACTGGTTGGTACGTGATTGTTGAGCGGGGCTACTTTACAGAATACTGAGCAGTACTGCTGGTTACATATGGTGAGTGTAGAGAGCCGAATATTTTTTTTTACTGTAACCAAGATATTAGCATTTTGATCCATAATCGAGGATAGATATAGATGTAAATGGGCCACAGCATTGACTTACCATCAGGTTGACTATGTGCTCGTTTGACACCCTTATTCTATAAAAAAGGAGAGTGTTTATGTTTATGTGTATGATCTGAAACATAGTGATGTAAGCCTTTTTGGCTTTATATGCTTATTTAATTAAATATTATTAATTTATTAAATGTTCGGTATTTTCGTAAATATAAGAAATCATTAGAGTCACGGCTCGTAAAAATATACCTACTATGTGACCGTGTTGGTGTCACCGCGGCCACATACAACAAGCGTAGCCGCTAACTATTCCGACTAATTCGACTTTACCATTCATCCAGGTCGTTCCGATTTCGCATTGCACCGCACCGCGCCGCGTTCGAGTTGAGGGTCATGCGATAAGATTCAATGTAGCAGGTAATCCCAAAATTATTGTTTTGCATATTGTTGACTCAGTCGAATTAAATACGTATTAGTATAAGTATATTTTATATATATATATATATATATATATATATATATATATATATATATATATATATATATATAGTAGATTTCTGCGAAAGTAACGAATAAGTTCAAAATATCCAGCTATATCACTCAACATTCCACTCAGTATTGAGATTTCCTAATTAAATCACTTACCTGGCTTATGAATATTCACCGTATCCTAACTGCGTCCCGAACAAAGAATATTTAGGATTTGCGAAAACATTTTCATTAATATTCAAAATTATAAGTTTCATGTTTACTTAAATTATGTCTAAAAAGCAACTTGAGATGAATACGGATGATGCATTTTACAGAAATTTTATGTTTACATTTTTCGTAGACAACTTTTACAACCGTCCTGCGTTTATCAACATTTTTAATTTTGCTTTTTATTGCTACAGATGACGAACTCCAACTTGTGATAAAAAATTTGACACGCGAACGATGCTAAATTAATCTATATTCTATATTGGTATTACGAGTTTCAGTTTTGAAAAATGTAACATTCGAAATTCAAATATGTATTTATGAGCGGCTAGGAGCGCAGAACTTTTATTATGCCCTAGGTATCATCGATAAAGAATCAAAATCAATAATGAATTCTAACACGTCAGCATTTAGATGAAAAGCCTTTTTTTCATTACCACTGCAGCTATATTATGGTTGAAGCAAGATTGGGTCGGCTCGACCGGGGTAGGACCACGCTCTTACAGAATACCAGCGTAAAATGGCAGCTCCATGCTATTGTATATCGTATGTATATCCGTTATATCCCCGAAACTCTTCACCGCTGCATTGGAAGACGTTTTCAAGCTACTGGACTGGAAAGGATACGGTATTGACATCAATGGCGAGTACATCACTCACCTTCGATTTGCCGACGATATAGTCCTTATGGCAGAATCGCTGGAGGACTTAAGCACTATGCTCAATGACCTCAATAGTGCCTCCCAACGGATAGGTCTTAAGATGAACATGGACAAAACAAAGATCATGTTCAATGTCCATGTCACACCTATGCCGGTAGTTGTTGGGAGCACTATGCTCGAAGTTGTTGACGAATACGTTTACCTGGGACAAATAGTCCGACTAGGTAAGTCCAACTTCGACCGAGAGGTCAATCGACGGATTCAACTCGGCTGGGCAGCGTTCGGGAAATTACGGCATATCTTTTCGTCAGGTATACCTCAATCTCTAAAAACTAGATTGTACAACCAGTGCGTGTTGCCAGTGATGACTTACGGATCTGAGACGTGGTCCTTCACTGCTGGCCGTATGAGGACGCTTAAGGTCGCTCAGCGAGCTATGGAGAGGGCTATGCTCGGAGTTTCTCTGCGTGATAGACTCAGAAATGAGGATATCCGCAGTAAAACCAGAGTGACCGACATAGCCCAACGGATTAGTAAGCTGAAGTGGCAATGGGCCGGCCATATAGCTCGAAGAACCGATAACCGATGGGGAAGAAAGGTTCTCGAGTGGCAGCCTCGTACCGGTAGGCGTAGTGTAGGGCGACCCCCCACTAGATGGAGTGACGACCTGGTAAGACATGCAGGAAGTCGATGGATGCAGGTGGCTCAGGACCGTGCTTTGTGGCATTACTTGGGGGGAGGCCTATGTTCAGCAGTGGACTTGTGAAGGGCTGTAATGATGATGATGATGATGATGCTATTGTGTTTCGTATGGTGAGTGTAGAGAACTGGAGACCCTTTTTACTGGAAACGAGGCGTTCCATCTCGGTCCTCAGGAGTGGCAACGCATTTAAATTTTAATTCTTAATCGAGGATAGATGTAGATGTCTGTGGGCCACAGCATCAACTTACCTTCAGGTGGACTGTGTGCTCGTTTGTCACTCTTTTTATATAAAAAACTGGTGACATTTTTCTATATCATCGTTATCCTCATCAGCACGACACGGTTTTGAGCTTCTTGCATACCGTGTAGTGGCAGTGTTAGAACATCCATCAACTTATATTGTCCCGTGGGTTTCGTAAGAGGGGACAGAGTGAGACATTCCAATAAGATAAATTCGTCGACTTCCTGTATCTCTTAGGTCGTCACTTCATCTGGAGGAGGGTTCCCCGATACACTTCGCTTTCCGATACGAAGCCAACACTCGGGAATCTTTCTTTCTTTTCCCCATCGGTTTTCGTTTCGTTAAACTACGTATATGGTCGTCGCAATGTAACTTCAACTTACAGATCCGTTGTAGCCCAACAGGTCAGTAGTATCGTTGACTGTAGTTCTATTGCGGATTTCTTCATTACAAAGTATATCACGCAAATATTCAATGAGTGTAGCCTTGCTTTATAGGTTGACCAGTTACCTCATAGAGCAAGCAGTGAAAAACCATGTCTCAGATATATATTATGTACACTCTTGTTTGCAAGAATGACGAAAATATATTTCGTAATTAAAATATTTCTATAAATATAATATATTTTGATCACGGTGGCTAGACTTAACCGTGACTAGTAATCCGCTCAGGCCAGAATTAGAGTACACGAGTGTGTGCTGTCTGTGCAAGCATTAGCGCGCTCTCTATTTCCTCAATCTCATAGTCCGATGGATCTGTAACAGAGAATTTCTTGACAGAAAAATCCCATTACTGACTTAAACCCGATTTGGGATTCGAACCCTGGAACCTGGATATCATGAACAGCCGTCGCACTTACGACTAGATCAATATTTCTATTACAAATTCATATGTTATACACATTTCCTACAACAAGACTATTACTACGGAAAACTATTACTATATTTCATGACATTTATGCACGTTATAGAATTGTAAAACAAAGAATCTTTCCGACGCGTACTTTCCACGACAAAAGTTCTGTAAAATTTTTACGACAATAGTGGTCTACTGGGAGTCCGCTAGTACAGAAAAGTATCCGAGCACCGAGTTCGCGTTCTAATAGATAGCCTGTCTGCTTTTATTGATTTAGTTCTCAAGAAAATATGTTCTTCAGAAATATCGCTAATCTTTATATATTATTGGTGGCGGTGGTTGGTAGTGTTGGTTGGTATATGAAATACCTGCATTCATCAATTTCCCGCATTTCTTAGGTGCCAGGTCATTCATCTATCTAGAGAAGGGCTGCTTGAGAACCTTTCTTTCTTGTCGTTTTTCTTTTTTTGCAGTTATATGGCTCAACCTATGTTCCTGCAACTTACGGAGCTCGTACGGTCTGTTAGTGATCGTGATAAAATTGAGTGATTGAGGTCGTATTGACACAATATATTTGGTTTTATCGAGGCGTTAGTTTATAGCTACTCTAGGATCCAAAAGGTAGCGCTGCAGTCATGTCGGTTACAAATTCTCCAACTACAGACCAAAATGACTCACCTTCAAAATATAACGTTGGTTATTAAAATATTATCAAAATATTACGTGGCTATTAGGGCCAAAAAAAGAAAATCTCAACATCTACACGCGATAGGTGGCCTTGTCAAGTTTTAATAATTTTTATATTTAGGTACACCGTAAAAGTACCTACCTTATTGAATTTAGAGTGAAACCCATCGCGCCACCTACTGGAAAGGACAGAACAACATTTGGCAGTAGATTACCTATTGAGGTAATATTCCCACGATGTATTTGTTTTGTCCAGTCGATGGTTCATAGATATGTTAGGATCCCATAGATGGCGCTATAATTATGTTATTAAAAATTATTTTTTAAATCTATATAAATGTAAATAAAATGTTAAGTGTCTGTCTCTAATATAGAAATAACTGGCTTCTATTTTCAAAATATAATCGTTTTTAAAAAAAATTCTCGTTCGCGCTTATCTTGGAAATGATTAAACCGATGGTGGTAAAACTTTACTAACAGCTTTAGCCGAAAAACTTGAAGCTGTTTCCTTAAAAAATTGTATTAAGTTTTGAGTTACTCATTTTAATTCTAAAGTTTAATACTCTATTTGGTGGGTCTCTTATTCCACTTATTAGACCACCTGTTTACCTCCCTCCATTTCTGCACACTTAGCAGTGTGCAGAAATGGAGGGAGGTTTATTTTATTTTAGGAGTATAATCGTGACTCTGTGGCTTTCCATCTTATTCCTAACAGGTGACAAAGCATCTGTAACCTCTTTTATTTGAAATCGACTGCAGGAGTCCATGGACTGAAGTGGTAATTTGTGTCGGGTAGACTGTGGTTTTGTTAGTCACTTGAATTAAAAAAAATAGCACCGTCGTACTTCAAAGTTACAGAGTAATCTTTACAAGCAGAATCTTGCTCTGAAAAGATATGAAAACCGACTAAAACGGTCTGTTCTTACTCTTGCGCCCCCCGCCACATTTCCATTCATTCCCCAAAATCGTTTTTGCATAATATAACAATATCATTTTACAATTGAGTTTTACATGAAAGAAAATAAAGACGCAGTATTAATAATAAATAATAAAACATTTACATCACATTAAGGAATAATAAAACATTAAACAAAATATCACATTTTTACATGCTATTTCTTAGTCATAAACTTTAAGTGTCGACTGAAAACTTTATTAATACTTCAAGTCTTTGAAATATTTGTTTTTGTTTCTCCGTGATGCAGGTTTTCTCAAGATGATAACTTATTGTCCGCCTGATTGTAAGTGGCTTCTGCAACTGCAACCCCATGGGTTGTGTACACTTGCAACTACCTTCAAATAAAGACGTCTAAATATACGTTGTCACTTTTGAGGACTAAGATGGAATAACTCACTGTAATGATACTGGTTCTTTATACTCTTCAGACCGGAATACAGCAGTGCACGCATTCTATGCTTATTCATTCGTTACAGCCTATCAACGTGTACTGCTAAACAAGACCTTTCCAAAGATTGCCTCGTTGTTTACTACAGCTGCCACGTTTTGCAAGCAGGTTGGCAAGCGCAGTTTTTATTTTATAGTTTTTTTTTAAGAAAACTCTGCTCCCATCTCCTGGTGTATTTCGCTGTGCTGCCTCTTACGGCACCTACGTGTTGGTAACTTTATCACTACTGGCAACACCCTCCGCCCCTCTTCGTGCGCAACTGAAGAGAAGTGGGAAGGGAAATCTTGAGAACACGCGTCGTATTTGTCAAAGTCAATTTGAGTGTCATGAATATAAACATTGAAATATTTGTTTTCACAAATTAGAATATAAAAACTGAAATATTTGTTTTATTTGTCACTTTCTTGCTGACACACGAGACGATAGATATATTCTTGCATCACCACTGCACGGTCAGCACGCACTGTTACTTATTTGGTGGCAGAAAACCTAAGAGTGTAGAACCTGTCCATTCGGACTTGTAGGCATAAAAAGTATTTGTACCTAGTCACAGAAAAATAATAGTACTACTTAGTAGGAAACCACCAGTGTCTTTGTGTAGAATCACTTACTTTTCTTTAAAATTAATTTAAAACTTTGTGTGTGTTAGTCCACAAAAAGAGAATTTTCAAGACAAGATACTGCACGGCAAGACAAGTTAATGCTTGGTAGAGTAAAAAGATATAAAAATTTTATGAGACGTTTAACGACACAATGATAAAATGCCTTGTTTTATTTTAAAAATTGTAGTGTCATACTAATACTAAAAAATTAAAGGTGTCCGGCCTTTTTACCAAAATATCCGGCTAAGCTGGCTGGTCTGTCCGGCTTTTCGGTTTTAAGAGCTGGCAACCCTATCTGCATAGGTTAGAATCAAAATTACCTGCATTTTGATACTCGAGTTGTCACCCATGAGAAGTCACCCATAACAATATGAAATACAAATGTTTTTGGTGCTATTTCAAAGTAATAATTCCTGCGTGCTTGATTTTTATCCGGTCGAGAGGACGTGAGCATGTTTTTTTTTAATAGAGTGACAAACGAGCACACGTAAGTGGATGCTGTGGCTCATAAACATCTACGAGTACATATGTTCACCATTAAAAATCAAAATGCAGAGGCGTTGTCAACTATGAGTATTAAGATAGAATGCCCCGTTTCAAGTAAAAAGCTCAATCACATAACAATACAAGGTAAAAAAACAAGTGAACAATTTATAAAAATATAATTAACGAAAGATAATATTTTATTTGTAACCCACAGATTATTTTTATTCTGGAATAGAGCGTTCCATTAATATTCACTGAAATTATAAAGACGAAAGAAGAATTTACGAATTCTTAAAATTCCTTAATCTATAAAAGATAACAAGGGTCGGAGATTGCATTTTAAAACAACTTTTTCTTGTATCTCTTAAGCATATTTAAGGTTAATTGCAACATAAGACAAATTTGCAAGAGCTATTGACCTTCTTTTTGGAAATAACATGAAGAAAATATCTCTTTAAAAACAAAGCTCCTTAGTTACTTGCACCAAAGAAATATGATTCAAAGTTTCGTTTTGGAGTATAATAAGATTTATTATTAGTAAATCTAATTCATCAGAGTTAATTCTCACGATTATCATTTGATCAACTTCTATCACGCTTACGGCTTCTGATGATCAAAAAAAACGAAACTTTTAAGAAATAAGAGGAGGCATGTGTCCAGCTTTGGGACGTATATAAATTTACAGCCTTTATATGTTATGGCTTATGGCTTTTAATGATCAAAAAACTAGTCAACTAAGCTATACACACGAGTAAGTCAAGCCTCTCAGAAATAAGAGGAGGGCATGTGTCCAGCTTTGGGACGTATATAGATTTACAGCCTTTATATGTTATGGCTTATGGCTTTTAATGATCAAAAAACTAGTCAACTAAGCTATACACACGAGTAAGTCAAGCTTCTCAGAAATAAGAGGAGGCATGTGTCCAGCTTTGGGACGTATATAGATTTACAGCCTTTATATGTTATGGCTTATGGCTTTTAATGATCAAAAAACTAGTGAACTAAGCTATACACACGAGTAAGTCAAGCTTCTCAGAAATAAGCGGAGGCATGTGTCCAGCTTTGGAACGTATTAGGCTTACAGCCTATATATGTCCCAATGCAGGAATTCGATGGATGCAGGGGGCTCAGGACCGTGCTTTGTGGCATTCTTTGGGAAGTTTTATGTTCAGCATTGACATCTAGAGAGCTGAATATATGAATGAATGAAATACCGGGTAGTTAGGGAAAAGTTTTATGGGCTACCGATAGATGGTATTTTAACTATTTCATATTTTACCAGACTTAAAATGATCAACTGTTAATGGGATGCTTTTATTATAGAAAGTGTACGAGAATAGCAGTATGTAGTCGTAGTTTCACATTCTTATTGGTTACTTTTTTATTTTTTTAACGGAAAGTAGTTGAGTTTTAGACGACTGCAAAAAGTAGCAAATCTAAATTGTATGATACAATAAATACGTGTACAAAAACGTTCATATACGTATAAATCATTTAATAAACAGACGCAATGTTCGCAGTTATTTATTGTTTTATCTGTCGAATAAACTCACATAGCCTTTCGAAATTATGTAGCCGTGTTAATCCACTCGTAGTCACATACATTCATACTTCCGGGATGGCAAAATCCTAACGTATGGTCGGATTTCCGGAAGTATGCGTTACTGCCCAATATCATGAAGGTTAGAGAACAGGAGAACGATCACTACGTACTACTGACGCGAAGTTAGCTGTTTATGAGTACAAGTAGATGAAGTAAGTTGAATAATGTACAAATTTTCTTCGCGGCATTGGTGAGAAAATTTTCGTACTCCGTAATTTTGTAATTACTGACAAAAAGAAACATTAGAAAATGGAGAAATATTTTATTGTGCGTGGAAGTGATGATTTAGCATCTGATCGGAAAAATACACTGAAAATTACTTATATTGACCGAACTTAGCGATCGCAGCGCCTCACTATGGTGTCCATATTTCTAGGACATCTATTTTCTACGGCGATCGTTCTCCTGTTCTCTAACCTTCATGGCCCAATATATTGCAACTGCAGTATTTAAGAACGAAATACGAAACACCTCGTGTTGTGTTATTTTCATCATAATATTTCATTTAAAATTTGTCTGTAATGTGTGTATGTGTGTTTTATGTGTGCATACATGCATATATGAGCAATTATATAATAATTTTTTAGTCAACGATCTCATCTAACCTAAACAGCTTGAAGATTTTGAAGTATGATTCTTCTTCATCTACGGAGTGTCACACAGACTTATTTGTGATTATAAATTTCACACGAAGGTCGTTAAAACAATAAGGTGTTTGGTCCAAGTAGTCAACTTAGCAAATAAAGAAATGTTGTCATTAGAACCACGATAGGCACACGATAAGCCCATATAATAGTGGGTAGTATTTCAAATATTATGAATACTTTTTTCTTAATACTATTATAGTTTTTAAATAACTCTTTAGCAAGAACGTCTACCGCTTTTGTGGTTTGATTTTAATGTTACAATATCACTTAATATGTCGTAAGCCAATGGAAAACCGTGCGATAATTAAGTACATTTCTTTAAATGTTGAAGGGCACTTCGAGAATCTGTTAATATCAACAAGTTATTACACTTAAGTGACTTGACATAAGATAAGGCTTCTGCAATTGCAATGAGTTCCGCATGCATAACTGAAATTTCCTTACCTAAGCAAAGCTTAACATATTCTTTGGTTTGAATGTCTTAAAATGTAGCACCCGTTCCTTTTTTATCCTTAGAGCCATCAGTATATACTTTATAATAATTTGTAAAGTTTTTAGTTAAATATTTACGACATAACATTCATAGGTAATGGGGATTGCATTTATGTTTATGCGCATTTACAAATTCTATTTGAGGGTTGTTGATTGATCTAATAAAAACGTGTACAAAAACGTTCATATACGTATAAATTATTTAATTAACAGACGTAATGTTCGCGGTTATTTATTGTTTTATCTGTCGAATAAACGCACATAGCCATGGGAAGTTATGAAGCCGTGTTAATCCACTCGTGGTCACATACATTCATACTTCCGAAATGACAGAATCGGTGATAAAGCAACATATGTCCGGATTTCCGGAAGTATGCGTGACAGCCCAATATATTGCAGCTGCAGTATAATAGCATTTAAGAACGAAATACGAAACACCTCGTGTTGTATTATTTTCATCATAATATTTCATTTAAAAATTTGTCTATAATGTGTGTAGATGTGTTTTATGTGTGCATGCATGCACATATGAACAATTATATAATAATTTTTGCGTCGACGATCTCATCTTACCTAAACAGCTTGAAGATTTTGTAATGGTCGAGCAAGTAGATGAATTTGTATATTTTAGATGCGTATTCAGCAGAGATGGGAGATATGATAAGGAACGACGATTGAATGCAGGAAATAAAGTAAATGGGGCTTTACACTCTATTGTGAAAAGTCAGAATGTGTCAAAAAAGGCACGTATGGTAATTTACAATGCTGTATTAGTCCCTACTTTAACGTATGGTAATGAAAGTTGGGTGCGGCAGAAGAAGCACGAGAGCAGAATAAATGCAGTAGAAATGCGGTCGCTAAGGAGTATATTAGGGCTGAATCTGAGTGACAAGGTGAGAAACCGTGTGATAAAAGAAGACTGTGGCTTGCAAGATGATGCGGTGACCAGGATTAAGAAAGGAATGCTTCGGTGGTTTGGTCATGTGGAAAGAATGAATGAGGAAAGAGTGACAAAGAGAATTTATGTTGCAGAAGTGAATGGAAGAGTCGAAAAGGGACGGCCTAGGGGAACGTTTGTCGATCAAATTGGCGATTTATTGAAAACGGGCAAAATTAGGATATCTAATCTCCCTTAACCGACGAGCATGTATGCGTAGGTGTATGGATGTGAAGGAGGCGAGAGAGGTGTGTCAGGATCGTGCTAAATGGAGGTCTGTAGTCTCTGACTACCCCTCTGGATGACAGGCGTGAGTGTTTATGTTATATTATGGTAAAAAAGAATAGGAAGGTTAATGATCTCGAATTACCGTGATCAGTCAACTGTCATTTGAAAAGTACGATTCGCTAAGAAAATTAATTTGTGTATTATATATAGGTTATAGATATATATGTTACCAAATCTGTTTAACTCATAATTATTTTTAAAATTAATTTTAAATATTTATACTCGTCGATTAATTATTTTAAATACCTACACACATCACTTAGCATTTGCTTATGGCCACAGCACTATGGCACGGCACAAATGTTTCTTAGGCTGACAAACCTGGACTTTCTATAAATGTTGCGGATATAAATAATATTTGCCGTGTGCAATGTATGTATGTAAAATGCCAGAATTCGCTAATTACCTATCTTCCTTCCTGTATAATCCAACATGTCGTAAAACGAAAAAACGTATCTGATAACGAAATGGAACGATTCCATTGATGGTTCCATATTCTTAGCTTTATCCAAATTCCCTGATCCTGACATTCTGAAATATGTGTGTGTTTTTTAAAATGTAGTAGTGTCCGCGTACCCATAATAAATCATTATGAAATATGTGGTTGTTTATCAAAAATTTAACAATATTTTTATACTAAGATTATAATTATCCCTGGGAATGAGGTACTGCCAACTGAATTATATGTTATACGTTGTATGTAATTTACAATATGATATAAACATCAAGTGGTTTTTGCGCTTTATGATATTGAAAAAGACAAATTTTAATGATTTCTTATATTTACGCGAATATTACACATTGAATAATATTAACGAATTTTAATACCCCGACGTTTTGGGTGTTTTCCAGCACCCGTGATCACGGTTGCAATTTGCAGTTTGTGATCATATACTAGACGGCCTCCGCAATTACATCAGATTTGATAGAATACAAATCCTCGATAATATACTGAGAGGCCAAAGTAAATAATAATGTGTTTCTTTAACTTTTCCTTGAGAATTTTTGATTCGATTATTGTTGCATTTGCTATTGCATCAATAGGAAAAGATACAGTTTTAAATTTAGTGTGGTCGGTTATTTTTTGAAACGTTGTGCTATATTCAGTTATTGTAAAATAAAAATTACACTTGTACATAGCTGTCTATATCGTTTTTTCTATAAGATTGAAGGATACAAGCTAGAGTCGCAAACACTGTTTAAGCTAGAATTGTACCATACACTAACACATCTAGAAATTTAATTTCATTGTCAGTTAAATCGCTAATTTCACAAATGATTGTCTCAGGCACTGATTTATAATAATCTTTATAATCCAAGGTGGTAGCATTCATTTTGTTAATATTTATATACTTGGAAAGGCTTCAATTTCAAGAGTACGTGCTAAAACATTTGTGATACACGTCTGAAAAACGTCATTGTAAAAGGTCGAACAATTAAATTTATCAAATAATTTTTATGTTAATGAGCTTAGTTAATTACAATAGTCTAATTTATAATCTGTAATCTAATCAGTAGTAACTATGTTTGTGATTTGAATTTCATTCATATGTGATTATAATATTTATATTGTTATTTTTTAGTATATGAATATGAAAGCATTATAAAAGTAAAATAGAAACAATCAAATTAGATTGGATACAGAATCTTTTCTGAGAATATGCCAATCATTTGGTGAAGATGTGTTAAGCTCGAAAACCAAACTCGGTGTGTTCATTTCTCTGTATGATTAAAATGTGGACCGTGTATTCTATAAAAACAATCGATTAAGCATTTATGTAAATTTAAAATTTTTGAAAGTAAAATTCTAAATTGCAAACCACATTCAATTCATTCATGCTTATAATCCTATCCGACAAACTAACTCCATAACTGTAGATATAAACGCAACTACAATTAGGACTACACTCAAACATTGATCTATTGGCTGATTAATTTAAAAGGCGTAACACATTAAAATACGAAAAAAATTCAAGCATTAGTTAAAGGTAACTGACATTGTCCAACGCATCAGTAAGTTGAAGTGGCAATGGGGCGGCCATGTAATTCAAAGAACCGTCTACCAATTGTCGTAAACAGCTAACTGCTGGATATGTGTCTTTCCCATTGCAAGTAGGATTTGCTCCTTACGCTACGCTTGATAGACGGATTGGTGATGGCAATACCAGAAATAACAGGTATGGCCTTTTCATTTACGTGCGTTGATTTTATATGTGATTAATAAATATGATCTTCACTATCAGAAATATAAGAAATGTTAAAAATATGGAGAGGCTATATATAGTCAAACAATATATTATATTCGTAAGATGTGGTATTAGAGTTAAATTTCTAGTAATTCAAACCAAAATAATCTGCAACAACGATGCAGCTTTCCCGAGGGAGCAATGAGTGGTAAATTATTGAAGTGGCACTCAGAATTACTCGCAATATTTTATTTGCATTTGTTAATAAACGGAGAGCAGTCAACAGTTTTATTTTTCATTTTATTGCAGTTTGCATTTGTATAATTGGTTATCAACTAGAAAAACTTACTCAAACTAATGGGGTAGTAGCGATGTACTAATATTCCATATCGTACCGTGCGTGTCGTAAGGGACGTCAGAGGGACATAAAACAGGACATGAGCAGCAGCATCGCCCTGATAACAACTGAAAAAAGTTATGCGTGGCAACTATGGCAAAAATCTCCCTACGAGGGAAGTAAGGTGGAATTTTGATAGGTTGCAATGATGATGAATAAAATATTAATATATGATTAGCTGCCCTGAGCGAACTGTAGAAAGGGAAGTTGATCGATCTCGAGAGGGTAGTGCTGCTAACGGCACCGCCCAGAAGCGGCAGGATCATCGTTCCCCTCACGTTAGGGAGGTTGCAGCAGCTACAGTTCGCAACCACAATAAAAGTTATAGCCCAAGGTGCTACGGTTCTGTGGGGAAAGGGGCCATCTTCGACCCAGCTGCCCTAAGAGATCTGTGAAAAGGGAAGGTCGGGTGGATCGATCTCGAGAGGGTTGTGCGTCGAACAGTACCATCCAGCAACAGCAGGAATACGACTTTGTGATTGAACATTGCAGCGGGAAAACTCATGGTAACGCATATGCATTGTCAAGTAGACCTTTTCCTCGATGGCATTGTACTAGGAAGTGGTATCTGTGAGGATGCTCAGGATAGACCACCTCAGCAACGAGTGGAAAGAAAGCCTACGACATGCACAGCACGAAGATTTGGACATCAAGCCGATTCTGGAATGGATGAAGGCCAGTGCTCCCAAGCCCAAGTGGAGCGACGTCTCAGCGATGAGTTCGACCACGAAAAGCTATTGGGCCCAATGGGACAGATTGCTGATTCAGGATGGAGTTCTGTGCCGTAAATGAGAAAATGGTCGGGGAGACAGCTATTATTTGCAAATGGTTGTCCCTAAAGCTAAGGTAACGGATGTTTTACAGCTGTACCATGTTGATTGTTCAGTAAGCCACCTGGGAGTTAAAAGAACTCTGCTGAAGATCCGAGAACGTTGATTCAAACTACTTTTACTGATTTTATCGCGTTTCTACTACCACCTGCTTAGGACCCTATAATTCATAAAATTAAAACTAAACCCAAGCATACCACTGCAAGACTTCAAAACACAGTTAGTTCATTCTGCGTAGATCGGACCAAAGCCAATAATTAAAAAGCTGAAGGTACTCTGGGTTAACTTTGACATCGGGACGTCAGTCATCTCAGTCCCCCGTGACCATGGGTGCTGGAAAGCACCCGGAACTTCGGGTATTAAAAATGAAAATAACATAAATAAACGCGATAAAATCCGTAAAAGTAGTTGCCACGCCGTGCCATGTCGTGCTGCCTGTGAGCGCAGGCCCTTAGTTAAGTTAATTAAATAAAAAATTCTTGGATTTATTTCCTTCTTCCAATTTATTAACTACTGCCATGTATTCTCGCGTTATGTGTGACAAAATATGATAAAAATATTTATTTATTGGAAATATTGAAAAACTTAGTTGACACTTTTTAATCTTCAACTATTTCAGCAGTTTCGGATATTGAAGTAAACCAGGTCATAATCTAAATCATATCGTAAATCGTAAATAATCGTTTAAATTCGTTGGGTACACATTGCGTAATTTTTCGTATATAATTAGTTTTTTCTCATTTATGAGTATTTCGGTACCAAAAATAAGGACATAATTTTTGGAATTTTTGGTTTTATAGATGGTTTCTGAAGCAAAAATGTAGCTTTTAAGAAACCATAGATAAATTCAGAACATGTCAAGTAACCTTTACGACTGGAATTGTAACTCAAAAGTTCTGTATTGCGATAATTTGAAAGTGATTGCCTTGTCTAGTAACGTGCAGGTCCTTTTTATAATATTTTTGCGACGAATTTTTAAAATCTTCCGAAATTATGTTTACGAGTATAACTGAAAAGTACTCCTACTCTTCGCAGTCAAATTTTTTTTATATTTTTTTGTATGGGATAAGGGTGACTAACGAGCACACAGTCCACCTGATGGTAAGTGGATACTGTGGCCCATATACATATACATTTAACCTCGATTAAGAATCAAAATGCAGATGCGTTGTCACCCTTGAGAACTAAGATGGAATGCCTCGATTCCAGTAAAACGGGTCTCCGGTTCTTTACACTCACCATACGAAACACAGCAGCATTAAGCTGCTATTTTACGCTGGTATTATATGAGAGCGTGGTCCTACCCCGGTTGAGCCAAACCATTCATGCGACGATCATAATAGCCGCAGCGTGGCTCTACCACGTACAAAATAATACTCATTTTGAACGTCAGTTCTGTCTTCTCTCCTGATAAGTATTTTAGCGGTCCCAAAAATTATATCGCACTGTAAACAGGAATGTCCACGCACCGGAAAGTATTGATACACCTTTTTAAAACGATCCATTGCAACAAGGATGAGAAAAATCTCATGAGGGTGTTATTCCTGTTTTGTCCCGCGCAAGCATCGTTGAAAACGTGTTGTTCTTTGACAGACAGATCCATAGTCTTTATCGTTTTCCACAACAAACTACAACACTTCATCCAGGCCGCGTTTAGCTTCACGCTCATGGTAAGTGTATAAATCCGCTGAATTAATCTTTAAGTCATGTACACAAGTTTTATACGTGGTAGAGCCATGCTGCAGTTATATTAGTAGCATAGTTGTAGCACGAATGGGTCGGCTCGACCCGAGAAATTTGTATGGTGAGTGTAGAGAACCGGAGACCCTTTTTACTGGAAACGATGCACTCCATGTAGATGTCTATGGGTCGTAGAAACCACTTACCATCAGGTGGACTGTGTGCTCGTTTATCACCCTATCCTATAAAAAAAAAGATATAAAGCAATAATTTGCATAGGCAGCGGCAGATTTTGCATACAATCAAATACGATGGCTCCAACATTTTCTGTCTGTGACTGTCACTCTCTTTGCATTTTTATGAAGCGATGGACTTTTATTTTTGCTTCAGGTTCCTTCATGACCGACCATATCTGTAGCCTGTAATTATCATTAAAATATTTTCTTTAATGGTCGTATTTTATATCATATTGAGTAGTATTTTTCTAAAAGAGTTCATGCATTATTTTACGTTAAGGTTGCTTCTAAATACCGCTGTAGTTAAGGGGAAACGATCTAGTATGTTCATCAGTAGCAATATTTGCTTCGTTTGATAAGACATAACCTCGATTACGATGAAGACCACGTTTAACTTCATGCAGTTTTCCCTCCGATATAAGAAAAATAGCTTTATTTTTTGTTGCGTATAAAATGGAGAAAGCTTTACGGCATACTTGAATTTTTTCATTTCCTTTCATTACAAAATATGTGAAACTATTGTCGCGTTTCTTCGGATTATCGTTTTTTAACGGCGGCGAGTAACATTTGAGCGTTCAATGAGATTCATCATATAATGTATCTTGTTCATTTTTCGGTTGTCCATTGTCAACGAATTCGACCGTCAAAAAGATTGACCGAGTAGACGCTGTGACTTTTGTTTTTCTTTTAGTATAGGGTGACGTATAAGTAACGTTATGAATTAATAAATGAAAGAATTTTTGTTTACGGTTTTTTTTTTGTTTTTTTTTTAGGATTGACTTTGAAAATCTTGGGAAATTTATGATGGAAAGACTCAGCGCAGAATACAGAATTAAAGTTGGTCAATTGATTCAAGTCGAACGGCAGCGTTGGGTGCTCTACTGTTTGAGATGGCGTTAGATTTACCTTCAATAACGAAAATACGAACAAAGTCGCAAAGTGAGGTCTGAGCATTAGCATAACTGTGCCAAGTTTAAACACATATTTGCACTTTGCCATCAAGAACTGCGTGTGCCCCTAACTACGAAGTAGTTATGTCAAAAATGAATTGGAGTAAAGATGCTGTTATCGACTTTCCCAAATTTCTTGAAACAGAACCATCAATATGGTAATTGTAAAGGTGTGAATATAAGCTAAAAGTAATCTTTGAGTAAGAAATTATTTCTGCTCTGAATCTTTTACTGAAGAGCTAAAAGCGAATCTTTATGTCTTCCCTTTGTAGTTTTTAGATTATTTTACTGCTAATGAAAGAACTAATTAAAGACCAAATAAAAAAGAGGTACGCCTTCCACAAAACTGTCACCCATTAATTAGCAGTCTTTTAAAATAATCAGCAAAACAAACTAATTGCGAGTGTAAATATTTAAAAACAAATTCCGACAAGTGAATTTGCTTTCTTATATGAGCACAATAAACTTATTTTAATGTTTTGCAAATTTGTGTCTTAACTTTGCTCACGTGTCTGGGCGCTGGGATTAGTGCCAAAAGCAGGTAAGAAAGTGGTACTGATTTTAAAGTAGAAACTGAGTTCTATCAGTTTGTTTAAATGATAATTGCTTCGATATCATTACAGAGACACTACGAAAAGTGAATTAGCTAAATGTGAAAGTCCATTCACTACTTTTTGAGTTAGGTCTTTATTTATGATGTTGCCGTTTTGTAGAACTGGCCGCTTGGAACTTTAAAGTTATAGTTTGACTTGGAATTCTAGTTTCAAATAAATTGTTATTCCTTTTTCAATATCAGTTATTTATTTGTTTCTTTGGGCTTTGGTTTTCCTGCAATACCGCTTTATTTATAACCAAGAGCTCTCAGAAAATTTGTGTTATTTTTACTCTGAGTTCCATAATGGGAACAATGCGTCTCAAACGGCACATCACTCGTGTATACATCAATGACTAATGTATACGGTCCAGGGGATGCGTATTTTAGACGTAAAAAACGAACCTCGTGGTCACCCGGAGAAGAAGGAAAATTATGATGAACTAAAAGCGATAGTAGAAGTGGATCCACCTCAAACTACAGCTGAACTAGAGTCGGCTCGTAAATGTAAGAAGGAAATAAAATAAGTTTTAAGAAAGAAGTTACCATCGAGACAGACCCTAAGGCAATAAAAGAAGTGCAAATTTAATCTATAAGTATTAAAGTTACACATCTAAAATTATTTGAGGTTAAATTCTAACCATGTAGTGAAGTGTTACGACTAAGCATCATCATCATCACTTCAAATCATCACAAGAGTACCCATGAACAAAGACCTCCTCCATAGATTGACTCAAAGTATGGTAATGAGTCATCTGCATCCATCGACTACCTGCATGTGTGTTCATGTTGTCACTCTATCTGGTGGTGGCTCGCCCAACACTATACCTGCTAGTGCGCGGTTACAAGTCGAGAAAATTTCTTTCCAAATGTTGCCAGTTTTTCAAGTTTGCCATGTAGTGGCCGGTCTAAGAGAATTCACTATCTCATATCATCCCGTGTTTGTCACAAGAAGTGACAGGGAATCAGAAATAGGAGATGGGCAGCAGCAGCTTCTTAAACCAACTCAACTAATTTATTTATTTATTATAGCCATCAAAGCCCACTGCTGAATGTAGGCCTCCCCCAAATATTCCCGTACAGGGAGGTATTTGATTTCATTGCCCTTTTTATTGCCAAACCGTCTGCCAAGCGTGGCAATTATGGAAAATATCCCCCGTCAAAGACAAAAAATAAAATATTTCAATAGTCCGTAACTTTGTACATTTTTCGTGCGAATTTAAATTCATCATTCGTGTATAAATGTCATACTAACGAAGTTTCTAAACCTTCCCAAAGCATTTTTGTGTACTTGATGTTTGGTGTAAACGAGATGATTATATCGCTCTATCTATTAAAATATAACAGATCTTTATGGTATTTCTTTTTGGTCACCTCTTGGGATAATTACAGGACGAAATGAGGTGATAAAATTTATTACGATCGATATGTGTTAACTGCAGAAATGAAATCAATACCCTTTTGTTGAAACAATTAATTAAAATACATTTTTTATAAGTTAGTAATATACGATATCCCAGACGTCACGTGTAAAAGACACGACGCTACTGCTCATCGTCCCACGAAGTTATTTATATCTCGATACTGATTTTATATATCTGCTAGTGCTTCAACTTTAAATTTAAATGTGAAAAAATTTCAAAAATAGAAAACTCCCATTTGAAAAAATAGGTTCCACCGAGATTTGAACTCGGATCGCTGGATTCAGAGTCCAGAGTGCTAACCGTTACACCATGGAACCGGTTGATAATCGGTACGAAAATATTATTCTACTAAATATTTGTATTATTTAAAGTAAAAATAAATCTATGCCCTAAGTAGGTCCTATATGAGTACATAGTTCAGAGTCAGTTATGAAACTTACGAACTTACTATCTGGGGATGTTTCACCACTAATTTATGAAAAAGTTTATGGCGAGATAAATACATTTTTATTTTATTTATAATTAATTAGTCCGCTATGCCGTTTGAGTGCTTGCTAAGCTTTCCCTTGTCGAAATATTTTTATTCTTCAAGCATGCAGGTTTTATTTACGATGGTTTACAGCACCGGAGCATTAAGTAAATCAGCACTAACAGGTGGTATAGTTAACAATTTTGTACAACTCTACTTTAAATACTAGGCTATAACGATGACGGTTGTATAGTCATTCATTATTTTGCAACAACAAGGATGTTTGATATCTAAAATAAAGTGTTATGTAATATTGGCATGAGGTATGGTAGTACAGAGGGTAAGCACTCACCCGATCATCCCTGACATCATTTGAATTGAACACAGCATCCCCCTAACTATTAGGTGGACTATAATGTGCTAATTTGTCATCTGTGTTTCAGTAGAGCTATGCTGCAGCGGTCAGTACCACCAGGAAAACAACACGCGCTCTCAGAATACGAGTGTGATATAGTAGCATAAAGCTACAGCTTAGTATGGTCAGAGACGAGAATCAAACTGATGTAAAAATTGTTAATTCTTAATTATAAGTGTATGTAGGTCTATAGGCCAGAGCAAGGGTGTGCCCTTACGTAAGTATATGAAACTAAAATAAAAATAAATTAAAATCATTCCATACATGTACTACAAATGACCAAGACAAGCAGCGTCAAAGATTCGACACGTCTGGTCGATTGTACGAACAAGTGTTCGCTAATCCACCTGATATTTCTCCCGTGCGGATGTCCAGGTCTGACAACAGATTTTTGTTGATGAAAGTCATCTCACATTAGAAAGGAAACAATCTCTCATGAGAATCCCATAATAGATATACTTCAAAAATGTTTTTTTTTAGTTTTAATTAGGGTTACAACTTTGCTAATTATATCATACGAGGGCGGCTCTGAAAATTACGGGAATCAAGGAAGTGACACAACATTACTATTTAAAAAAATTATTAATTAATTAAAAATTAATTATATTTAAGTATTCTCCGCGAAATTTGACACATTTTTCCATACGACAGAACCAATCATTGAAGCAACCATTCCATTCGGAAGTTAGGGTCTCCAAAATGGCCGTTTTGTAGACGTTCACAGCTTCTTCAGGTGATGAAAATCTCTGTCCACGCAATTTATTCTTTATTTTAGGGAAAGTATAGAAATCATTAGGGCTTAGGTCGGGGCTGTACGGCGGATGGTCTAATAATTCTATGTTTTCTTTCTCTAAAAACTCTTTTGTTCTGTGTGCGGTGTGAGAACTCGCATTGTCGTGATGGAGGATGATGCGGCGTTTGCAGTTCTTTTACGGAGTTTAGAAACGACCTGTGGCAAACAAATGCTAGCATACCATTCTACATTAACCGTTCTTTGTCGCTCAAGAGGAATAGTCGTAACATGGCCGGTTTTGGAGACAAAAGTGGACACCATTTTTTTTTGCAACACTCCATGAACGAACAATTTTTGTTGGCTTTAACTCATTTTCGAACACCCAAACTCGTGACTGGTTTTTTATTTCGGGTTCGTACGCGTATATCCAGGATTCGTCACCTGATACGATGTTGTATACAGCATTTGAGGATCTTGCGTGGAATCTTTCGAGAGTTTTGACGCACCAAGTAACGCGAGCCGCTTTTTGCTCTTCACAGAGCGAATGCGGTATTCATCGGGAAAACAACTATTTTACACCTAATTGATCATGCAAGATTATTTGTAAGTATTTGACTCATACCCATGTCTAAAGTTGCCTGAATTTTGCGGTATGTCACATGTCGATATTCCTCAATCAGCTTACGCACGAAACGTTTTCTTGGGTGACTGCAGTTTCTGGACGACCTTGACGGGGATCATCACTGAGCTTGACACGTCCACGTTGAATTTCATTAAACCAGCTATAAATTGTGGCTTTGGATGGGGCTTCATCACCAAATGCAGAAATCATTCGGTCAACACACTGTTTTTGTGTTAAACCACTTCGAAAGTCATAATAAATCATCGCTCTTGAATTTTCTCGAGTCAATTCCATTTTCTCAACAACTAAACAAGTTTGACAAAATCTTGTGAAAAGACCGAGAATCTTTTTTTTAAATAAATAAATGATATTCGATTTTTAAAACCAAGGAGTTTTCAATTAAAAAGATTTTAATATGACACGAACAGTGGAAATATTCCATTCCCGATACTTTTTGCATGTTATAGGCTATGAACTTTACTAGACTTATTAAGGCCAGAGGCCGATGGAGGGGAAGCTAATATTACAGTGTTACTGCTTTTATAATAACTGTAAAATAATAAAATGTATTAACACATAAAACTACATAAAGTAATTAAAAACTGTCTGAATCCCCTGATGCTTACTATAGGTACAAAATTAAATTGTTACTCGTATGTACCGGCGGCACACAATAAATCTTCCTTTTAATTACTAAATGTTCGAAAAATGAGTATAGCCATTAGTTGAGCAAACATGGTCACGAAGGAGCAATAAATCGTCTTTAACTTGACTTAACTGCAGCCAAGTATCGCTGAGTTGTCTTCTCATAAAGTTCTAAGTGACTTACTACCACGAAACTTGTATAAAGATTAATAACTAAATTCATCATCATCATCATTACAGCCATCACAAGTCTACTGCTGAACATATGAGTAGGTGAGAATTGGGGCTTCTGCGTCACTTGCTCTCGCTTCGCTCGAGCTACATGCCGCTGAAGACCCCAATTCTCTCCAGTAGAGGTACAAAATTTTTGTTTAACCAAATTAACGTCTACATACTCACAGTTCTATCCTGCGGGAATAAGTGTACTTCCACTTCCAGTTGAGTTATTGAGCATTACATTCAGAGCGTTTGCGAGATACTGCTGGTACTGACGCATCTATATGATTAATTTCTAATAATACAACTTGTTTAGCCCAACTTCGTTGTAGTTAGTGCTAATAAACGTTTTTTTTTTTCAAAATCTATCGTATTAATATAAAACATCTATAACTTCTTCTGTTTATGGTCAGGTGTGCAAAGCTAGGCTTACGCTAATGTAACTGATAGAATCGATCGTTACTTTGCGGAAATCCATTATAATAAAGATATTAATTAATTTGCAAACAACCGCTAACTAAATAAAATGATGTGTCTTACCTGGATTGAAGAGCGCCTCCCGTCCTCCCTCAATTGTTTCATTATTGTTAGTAGTTAGTTAGTACCAGTTCTGGCTCACTGATTCAGAAGTGCACTCACGATGCTAAAAAGGAAGGTTTTGGCATGCTCTGATCACGAATCTGCGGTTGCGGTCCGTTTTTGCGTAGGATGCATGGTTCCGGAGATGTGCAGATCAATTAATTCTTATCTAATTGATATCCGGTGAGGGCTTCCACCGTCATTAGCGCCCCATTATTATTTATCTATTGTTCATTGAATACCGTCATTGTCTATTCGTGCGCCGGATTATCAGTGCTATTATATTATACTCCCCTGTTCCTAACTGCAACAGTAATCTGAATCATCAATAAAATACATTACCTAATTTTGTTACAATTTTTATTTACGAAATACAAAATCTTATTACTTATTATCTATAAAATAGGAGCGAAACATCTCATCCACTAAAATATCGTTGTACAATGTGTTTCCTGTAAATATACTCATAAAAATATTGCATTGAACATCCCTGAAACTTATATAGCAAATACATTAAGCAATATTCGCCACAAACTGAAGTCCACTCATTCTGAATCCTATAAAAATTCCAGTTCCATCTTTTACAATTCCTTTTTAAAAACTCTAGATGATATCGTACAAGTGCTCGTTCGTATGAATCAAAATATTGACCGACGTCATTCGTATCGATATATAAAGCTACCCAATGTGACCCTGGTTTATCATCTGTATCCAAATTGCATATTATATACGTTGGCACGTGGGTGTGTATGGGCAGTCTATCATCAGCAGGCAGCATAAACATTATTTTCTAGACTGGGGTAAATCTTTTTCAGATGTTGTTGTACATCTAGTGTATCCATGATATTACTGCTATTAGTAGATTATTACAGTACAATCTACTCAATTACTAACATAGGAATGATCAATTATAGTGATTTCTAAATATTAAATTGCATTATTTTGTGTTATACAAAACGTATTTGAGTCGTAAATACTCTGAACAAGACGCGACACGAAGTAATGTTGAGTGAGATAAGCATGAAAATGTGAGATAAGCTTGTTGACGCATAAAGTTACCATCAATTCCACTGCAGAAATTCTTTAGATTAGAATTATTACTTACTGGTACTATATAAGACCAAGCAAGTGCAGTCATGGAGTTAGTGTATGGTCGTTTGACCGCAGTGGATCTATCAATACTACATTTGTGTTACTTCAACGCATCAAAGACCACGGATGTAAGTGTTTATTCTATTGACAAACTTACTTTTCTTTCTGTTACGTGGGTATGATTAAGTGTTAACAAATTATATTTAAATATTGTGTGTGTGTATATGATTAAGCCGTGGTAGCTCAGATGGTTAGCGCAAGCTGTAAATTTCACAGTACCGGGGTTCGATACCCGCCGGCACCAATTAAATTGTTAATTGCAATTTTAAGTGTTTATTCTATTAACAAAGTTACTTTTCTTTCTGTTATTTTACTACGTGTGTATGATTCAGTGTTAACAAATTATATTTAAATATTGTGTGTGTATATTAAGCCGCGGTAGCTCAGATGGTTAGCGCAAGCTGTAAATTTCACAGTACCCTGGTTCGATCCCCCCGGCACCAATTAAACTGTTAATTGCAATTTTAAGTGTTTATTCTATTGACAAACTTACTTTTCTTTCTGTTATTTTCTTACGTGTGTATGATTTAGTGTTAACAAATTATATTTAAATATTGTGTGTGTACCGCATCTACGAATACTAGAGTAGTTAAAAAATACTTTTTTAACAATGACAGTCATTAGTTGATCATTAGTGAATGCGATTCTGTTTACTTAAATTACAGGAAGACAAGAGCAGAAGGAACAAATGGGATGATGGGAAGTAATGAAGCATTGTTATGTGAAGTTTGTTGGAACAAACATATTTTTAGTCACGTGTAAATACTTTTAACATTTTGGTTCAAAACGACACAAAATCTAAAAAATATTAGATACATCATCGACATGGACGGATTTTTTTCATGACAGAGAGCACGAGGGATCTGTGACAGCAAACACCTGGCCGCCGAGCTTTATCATGTCAAGCAAGTTCTGCACGACAACAAGCTTCGGGTCCCGCGCCTACGTCACAGTGACCGAGTGAAGCCGGCCACAGTCGAGCGTGTGCCAGACATATGTCAGAGGTGTCACAGACAAGATTGGCTATATCTTGAAGTCTATTAGAACATTCTACATGCCGCCGAAGAAGATTAGTCAGTTCCTACCATCCGTCAAGTGTCATATTCCTCTACAAGATGCAGGAGTGTACAAGCTTGATTGTGAATGTGGTCTCTCTTATATAGGACAAACAAAAAGATCAATTAGGACCCGCGTAAAGGAACATATAGCTGATGTGAAGCATCAACGTTCCGGGAAGTCTGCAGTTTGTGATCATATCCTAGACGGACCCAACCATTACATCAGATTTGATAGACCACAAATCCTCGCGAAAGAACACCGATTCCTACCAAGGATGATACGTGAGGCTATTGAAATTAAAAAACATCCTAATTTCAATAGAGAAGGAGGCTGGGTACTACCACCTGCTTGGGATCCTATAATCAATAAAATTAAAACTAAACCCAAGCATACCACTGCAAGACCTCAGGACATAGTCAGTTCATTTTGCATAGATCGGACCATAAACAATAATTAAAAAAGCTGAAGGTACTCCGGGTTTAACAATGACATCGGGACGTCAGTCATCTCAGTCCCCCGTGACCATGGGTGCTGGAAAGCGCCCGAAACGTCGGGAATCAAAAATAAAAGTAAATAAAAAGTAAAAATAAACGCGATAAAATCCGTAAAAGTAGATTCAAATCGTACTTCTAATCTTACACTACCATGCTTTATGAGATTCCAATGAGCTGATGAGTTGGCTGATAAATCAGGAGTTAAGTCAAATGCAAATAGACAGTAACCTTTGGCATACTGTTCACAAGAGATTCCATTTCCTTCATTAAGAAAGTGAATACCAGTTCCCGAGAATAGAGTATGATATGCTGATGTAAATATACTATTATTAAAAATGGTTGCAAAGCTTTTGAAGGTATTTGTTGGCCATCAATATATAAGCTGAAAGAATTCATACCATAGTTTTCAAAGTTAAATGGATTTTTAGTAAGGGAACCATTAAATGCAGAATTGTTCACAAATCCAATTATACATCTTTTGGGTACCTGTCCTAAAAATATATTATCAAGAGTTTTTCCTTGAACACCCGATGGAATTGTTAAAACTTTTACTTCAGCTCGAGTAATAGGATATTTAGCAGTGGTAGAAGCTAAAATTTTTGATGTGCGAGTAATACACTTGGATTAACTCGTGCTCGTCGAACAATAAGAATTGCGTCCGTAATGCAAACTTTAAACTTTACATCGTTTGACCCAGCAATTAAATTAAAACTCTCTTTTGATCGAACCAATTTAACACTCATTTCAACACCATTATTTAAAAATTTATCTTGGTTGAAAATGTCACCTTGAAGATGACCAATCATTTCTATTTCCTTACTTTCACTAATCAATTCCTGTCTTTTAGCAAATCCTATGTTTTTACCATCCATAGAATCCATTTTTCCTGCTGTATCATCATACCAAAGACTACAAGTAAGATGAGATTGTTTAGCACAGGAGCATAGTTTAAAAGGGTTTCCATGTATGCTCGATATGCATAGGTATTATTAGGTGGTGATATAAGTTTTTGGTTTAAATAAACATCAAGTTGACTAAAAAGTGAATGCAGCCAATTATTTACAGGTGCTACTATTGTAGTAGATATCAAGTTAGTTGAATCTTGATTTAGTAGTTTTGCCTTTATGTGTACTAATGTATGAGACAAATCTATGTAGTCATCGCCTGTCCCAGGAACTTGAAACTCGATAGGTCCATCATCACCAAGAGATGAAATTGGTTTATAATGAATCCACAATCCATTTTCAATGCTAGTTTGTGTAGGTGGTAGTGCAAACAAATCCAATTCTGACTTAACGCACTCGCAAGAATGATTATGAAGGAAAGACATATTTAATTTGAAAATATATCTTTGATATTTTTTGGTTTGTGACCAAGTTTTTTCGCAGCTTGTAATTTAGCAGTTAATGGAGGAATGAACGAGGTCAATCGTTTTCTTTTAGTTTTATACCCAGATTCTGTCATGTCAAATTGATCAATTTTCTCATCATCCTTTCGTTTTAAATTTGTACTAACTTGCTTTAGGCGATCTTTTTTGAGGCTTCCATAGGACGCGCTTGAACCATATCCGATGAAAGTCCTACTCCAGCGCTTAATGCCTCCTTACCAATCACTCGAGCACCACTTGAAAGTAAAGGTAAAACTGATCTAAATAATCCCACTAAGAAGCTCCCAATACTATGACCGCGTTGGTATGGTGCACCCTTAACTCTCTTCGCATAACAGGTAAGTAATGAGGTTGAGAGAAAACGTGCATTTTATTTGCACCATAAATGTATTTTATAGGATCTAATGAAATGACTCTTAGTAAAGGAGTCATAACATCACCCACAATATGAGGATCGATAATGTCGCAATATAGAAATAGTTGAGATGGTAACCCTAAGTGTAAATTAGCAGGATTCTTTCCAAAATTTCTCTCTAGGAGATTTTTATTTGGTTCATAACCTAGTTGTAAACTTAATTTGGGTGATAATGTTATGGATGTTATATTTCTATCCAAAATAGAAATAGACACAAATTTTGTTATTTCATCATAGCGAAATATCAAGTTCTCTCCAATACCACTTAACACTCTTAAAATATGCTCAACGTTATCATAGTTGGTAGCTGGAATATGTTTTTTGTAGTAAACTATAGATGGTTATCTTCATTAGGCATTAACATAGATTTTGTAATGTATATAACATTTTCATGATCTTGAACAGTAAACATGGTACATGGATATTAAAACTCGACAACTCCAACCGACCATTCGCCTTCTAATTTAATAGCTTTTGGTAATTTCGTTGAAAAATTTGTGGTCTTGTTATCAGGAAAGTATCCCATTGAATTATTGCTGAGCAAAGTTAAATAAAAACTTTCTTTATTCATTTTTTTAAACCAGAAGCTAAAATCCAACTGTTAAATTTACATGGATAACCTTTCCACTTCACTAATACTTCTTTTCTGTTACCTGAATAACGAGTGTCAATTATTTTATCTATTTTATATTGTGAGGTGGGGTTGTAAGTGATTTTCTGTAATTCTCTTTCATAAAAAGTACCAACTATTGGTTCATTTTGTAAATCTGTTATTGTATAAACAACCCATGGAGATCTATCAATTTTTAAAGGTATAATTAATATTTCATCACTCCAATTTGATTCATATACTTTTTGGAAAACATATTTATATTTACTTATTCGAACATAATCACCCACATTGAAATCTGGTTTATGATTTTCTAAAGAAAGTTTGTTTGACCGTCTATCATAAAGATTAGTCCAAACTGTCATAATATTGTTAGAATTTACATCACACGGGCACATCTTAATACTAGAGTGAAAGCTGTGATTATAAGAGTATATTAAACCTCGTAAAACATCTATATATCTCTAAGTATTATTATGAGTGAAATAACGCAACATTTTTATTTTTAGTGTTCTTTGAAATCGTTCAACAATACTGGCCTTAATGTCAGGATTGTTAGTGGTATAGTAATTAATCTTTTTGGATTTAAAGTATTTTTGTACATCTTTTGAAACAAATTCTGTACCTTTATCAGATTGTATGTGAGTAGGTGTTAAAATACTTTCAGTAAATATACTTTCAAAACATTCTTTAGTTGTTTCTGAGTTTTCCTTTTTCATTGGTCTTGCAAAAGCATATTTACTAAATACATCAATAACACAAAGTGTATACTTGAAACCATCATTATATTGAGAATAAGTTCGCATATCACTTTTATCAGCTTGCAACAGTTCATTAATATTTGATAGAATGTACCTATTACGCGGGAATTTTTTTCGAATGGGTTTATGTAATGTGTATGTTTCTTGTTATTTTAACCATTCCTTTACTTGCTTTTTATTTATTTTACACTTCATAGCTTTTGATTATTTATCAATACTACCAAAACCAGGTTAAATGGATCATAATAAATCCTGTTAATTTCTTCTAGTACGGGGTCCATTTTTCCCACTCAAGCCTTTTACGTATTTTAGTTGTAGACTTTTTATCTCCTCTACTCGGTGTAAAAAACTCTTGAATTTCAATCTCAGAGGGTTTGTTCAGATCTTTTACCTGAAGTTGGTTAATAAACTCACATCTCTTTGGATTTCCAATATAAGTAAGTGGTACTTTAATATCTTTTAATGCTTCAGCAAATCTATCCAACTCTACTGGATCACTTCTTTTTAAGGGTCTTAGTGAATCATTTATTAAATCTACAATATTACTTCCAGGAATTTTTTCATTATCAATTATGACTGTACCTACATTACCCAATGTATTTTACTTTGACTTGTTTCAACTAAGTTTAATAATAACTGTCCCTTTTTATTATAAATTTTTGGTATTAAACTGAGTATTTGAGCTGGTGTGTAAAGTGGATTTTCATCATTTTCTTTACTTTTAATGGGTCGAGTCTCCAACAAAGATTCAGCATCAACTGAAGTTTTTAGATCTCTATCTTTATTTTTAAAACCAATTTTAGACTTATATTTGAATCTTAATTGGGTGTATCAGAATAAATTGGTAATCTGAGTGGTTGACGATCCTCTTCGATAAAATGAAGGTATCTTTGCAGTGTTTGTAAATATAACATCCATTTCTTTCGGTCTTCCGTCTTACTATTCATAATATTTTGCATTTCAATATCTAATCGAGATAAATTACTATTAATCTTATTTTCTTGTTTTAATTTTTCAATCAATCCAGGTTCGATAAGTATCATTTTCTTTGCATTTTCCATGTTAGCTGGCTAGTCCACTCACTAATCCACTCAATATTGCACCTAATATTATTGGTAAGAAAGCCCCTCCTTTTTGTATAATTATATTTTTTCTTAGTTTATGTTTACACTTACGCACTAGTTTACGGAGTATATTTTTGTGTTTATTCAATTTTTGTTTATCTTGATCTTTAAGAGGTACTTTTCCTTGTAAAACGTTATGAATACACTCATAAATATAGTTAATTTCTTCTTCATCACACTTTTTAAGTAATGCTCTTTGATATTTTGGTTTAAGCGTATGCAAAGCGTTTAGCAAATGTTTATGCGTTGTGAGTCGACGATGCATCATTTAGCAATGATTTGAATTGTTTGATTCTTGGTGTATCTAAACTCTTTTGTGGGGACGTAGACTGTACAGAAACCATTAAATGGGAAGACATTTGTCTTGATACGACAAAAATCATTGGTATTCTGTTTTAAATCTACCATTAAATATCCATGTGCCTCTAGAGTTGCATCCCTGTAGGCATCTTCAACGAATTTTGGGTTATCTGGTGACACATGTCGTGCTAAATATCTTATTTGAGTTTTATCTCGAGGGTTTTTAAAATATATTATATAACTTGAGTTTAAAGATATGTCTCTTTGCCCTTTACATTGATGAAATAAATTTTGTGTTAAATATAATACACTGAGATTACTGTGATGACTACCTTTTAAAAATATATCCACAATTCTTCCATCTCACTCTCTCATTAGAACATCAATAATAACGAGATATGGGTTTTCACCATCAAACATATTAAGATTTGGAATTCCTTGATGATAGTTAACATTTGGTAAATTATATAAAGGTTACATTTCATCAAAGCACCATGTGATCTGATTAAAATCACAATTACATATTTCTGTAACTGATTTTATGAAATTTGTTACAAAATTTGACTTCCCACATCCACTTGGTCCTGCCACAATAGCAGTAAACGGATGTATAAAGTGAAACATTACACACGTCTAAAGTTCTAAGGGGTGAAATAAAAAATGAAAGTGTTGGTGTAAACAATTAATATATATTGTGTACTATAACTAATGTGTTTGGGAAATCAAACAAAATTTATGATTAATTGAAAATTTTATTTTCAAGCAATAACCACTTGTAAAAAACCCACACTTCGTCACAAGAACAATGTAAAGATTTGTGATTATTTTTTGCAAATATATGATTATTACACACATAACGTTTGTTTAAATTTATGACATTTACCAAATCATTGTATTTTGGACATTTGTATTCTTCAATATTAAAAATTCTATTATTCGTCGTCTACATTTTTAAAAATTGTTTTTCTGATGAACCACCTTTGTACGCGATCACTTCGTCTTTGCACAAATTTCTAATATACCAATTTAATATGGGATGATGTTCTTTTGTTTGTAGGCATATTTTAATTCTTCGGTCACATCAAAATATGGAATGCCGTGCACGTGTGTTTCACAATAACGAACAGTTTTTTTGTCTTTTGTTGACAAATAATGAAAGGATAACTTGGCCGAAACAAATAATGATCAATAAACGCATCATTTTTATTAGATAGTTTTACGTCTAGAATAGTCATTTCTCTACATTGAAAATGTTTATGAGGATATGTAATGTAAAATCCGTCCATGTCGATGATGTATCTAATATTTTTTTAGATTTTGTGTCATTTTGAACCAAAACGTTAAAAGTACTTACACGTGACTAAAAATATGTTTGTTCCAACAAACTTCACATAACAATGCTTCATTACTTCCCATCATCACATTTCTTCCTTCTGCTCTTGTCTTCCTGTAATTTAAGTAAACAGAATCACATTCACTAATGATTAACTAATGACTGTCATTGTTAAAAAAGTATTTTTTAACTACTCTAGTATTCGTAGATATGGTACACACACAATATTTAAATATAATTTGTTAAATTGCAAATAACAATTTAATTGGTGCTGGCGGGGATCGAACCCGGGTACTGCGAAATTTACAGTTTGCGCTAACCATCTGAGCTACCACGGTTTAATCATATATCCACACACAACATTTAAATATAATTTGTTAACACTAAATCATACACACGTAAGAAAATAACAGAAAGAAAAGTAAGTTTGTCAATGGAATAAATTCTTACATCCATGGCCTTTGATGCGTTGAAGTAACACAAATGTAGTATTGATAGATCCACTGCGGTCAAACGACCATACACTAACTCCATGACTGCACTTGCTTGGTCTTATATAGTACCAGTAAGTAATAATTCTAATCTAAAGAATTTCTGCAGTGGAATTGATAGTAACTTTATGCGTCAACAAACTTATCTCACATTTTGTTGCTTATCTCAACATTACTTCGTGTCGCGTCCTGTTCAGTGTATTGATGACTCAATACGTTTTGTATAACACAAAATAATGCAATTTAATATTTAGAAATCACTATAATTGATAATTCCTATGTTACTAATTGAGTAGATTGTACTGTAATAATCTACTAATAGCAGTAATATCACGGATACACTAGATGTACAACAGCATCTGAAAAAGATTCACCCCAGTCTAGAAAATAATGTTTATGCTGCCAATAGACTGCCCATGTACACCCACGTGCCAACGTATATAATATGCAATTTGGATACAGATGATAAACCGGGGTCACAGTGGGTAGCTTTATATATCGATACGAATGACGTCGGTCAATATTTTGATTCATACGAACGAGCACCTGTACGATATCATCTAGAGTTTTTAAAAAAGGAATTGTAAAAGATGGAACTGGAATGTTGATAGGATTCAGAATGAGTGGACTTCAGTTTGTGGCGAATATTGCTTAATGTATTTGCTATATAAGTTTCAGGGATGTTCAGTTCATAGTTTTACGAGTATATTTACGGGAAACACATTGTACAACGATATTTTAGTGGATGAGATGTTTCACTCCTATTTTATAGATAATAAGTAATAAGATTTTGTTTCGTAAATAAAAATTATAACAAAATTAGGTAATGTATTTTATTGATGATTCAGATTACCGTTGCAGTTAGGAACAAGGGAAAATAATATAATAGCACTGATAATCCAACGCACGAATGGACAATGACGGTATTCAATGAACAATAGATAAATAACAATGGGGCGCTAATGACGGTGGAGGCCCTCAACGGATATCAATTAGATAAGAGTTAATTGATTTGCACATCTCCGGAACCGTGCATCCTTCGCAAAAACGAAACCGCAGATTCGTGATCAGAGCATGCCAAAACCTTTCTTTTTAGCATCGTGAGTCTCGACGAACGTTGTACCACTTCTGAATCAATGAGCCAGAACTGGTACTAACTAACTACTATTGTTTTATTCTCATAGCGATTGCACGTTGATTACAACGCTCGTCAAATATCATCTATATTGGTGAGTTTAATCAACTTTTTTTACTATTTTGAAATTCAGCCGCCATTACCTTTTTTTTTCTTCTTCATACTTGTTTTTGTTAATTGCAGATCATGGCCAACACTGAGGAACACAATGATTCTAATCCCACCACTAATCCGTATTATTATGCACAGGATGTGGATAAATTTACATTAAATTATTACATCCGAAAGGAGCAGCTTCATGATTTACCACCAAATAGAATAGCTATTAATGAAGAGCTGCCATCGAAATCAAAGAAATGTTACAGGAAGAGAAACCGTTCTCAAGAATTATCACCATCATCATACATTATCCGCCGAGATAAAGATAAACGAGGTCATTGTCTGATTAAAACCAGCATTTGCGAACTTAACGAGGAAGAAGAAAATGTCATCCACGATCTTAGTGCTAATATAAGTGTTCAATATGTTGTGGATTCAATGTATGATGAAGTGTTAGATGCTACAAATTGTCTTATAAAAAATAGGTGAAAAATTATGTGAGAACTAGTAATTTAAGTAATGTAGCTTGTAAAATATAATAAAAGTTATACATTGAATTTTATTGTTGTTTTATTATGTATCATTATTATTCAATTGTGTAGAGGAAAAAAGAAAAGACTTTTATTGTTACAACGAATGTATTTATTAAAAATATATATTTATTTATTTTAAATTAGTATAAAGTTATAAACATGATAATGCATGTAACTTAAGCTATACATTTATCTCTTACTTACTTATACAGTACGAGTACATAGTAGTAGCATTACATAGTTTTACATTCAAATTTATTAAAATATAGTTTTATATTGTTCCCACGGTAACGTATTGTAGCCATCTGCCATAATTTGTCTCTTGTCATCATCTCTATTAAGTACAAGTTTATCAACTTTTTGAGTAAATATTTGATGATTCTTTCATCTAATCATACACATACTCTTTCTAAAGTTTCATTAGACCATAACGCTCGTTTATATTTTTCAATATTAAGATTTTTAGTAACAGATTTTTTAATACCCTTAGCTTTCCTTATTGAGGTTGTTTTAGAATCAATACAATATAATTTCGCTCTTAATCCAACAAATTCAGTTATTATATCACCACCCATTTCGTCTTTGTAAAACCCTGGAAGTTTACAATTTACTTTAGGCATATCATACTGTTCGTTTTTGAAATTACTTGTATCAAAATATTTTATGTTTTTTTTCATGTCTTCATAAAAATCATTTGTATTTATTAAATACAGCAGACTATCAGTATCAGTATAACAGAGTTGCAGCGAATTTTTATACATGCGTTTCATTATAGAGTAATGAAAATGATATAAATGACTCTTAGCTAAATCCAGAATTGAAAACCCAATGTAAATTGGGCGATCAAGGACAACTTTTGTTAGTTCTAACTGGATTTCTACTAACGAATCTGAAATTATTGACAAATTTTTAAAATTAGGAGCACTTACATATTTTTCAGCTCCACATAGTTTATTAGTCTTATTGGATGTATCTTTCCATACATTAACCAATTTTACATCGACTTGTTTTCGTTTATTCTCTATTGTCTTTCCAAAAATAGAATTGTTTTGTTTTTTAAAAAAACCTCTTTTAAAGTCTGAAGCAGCGTTTTGTCTAAGTGTTGTATTTAATAAAATATATGGTGCTAAAAATTCATTTTGACTAAATGACAATATTCTATAAACTTTGAGCAAAATGAGTCTATGACGTAAACATTCTTTTAAATGCTGATAATGAATAACATATTTACATTTATCGTACATACTAGCTATAAATTTTTTTATGTTTGCTTCCTGGCGGAGCAAACTTCTCTGCTGCAAATGGTAAATCTCAATGATCATCATGAATTTCAATTGGATAGTGCAAATCTACTTCAAGAATATACCCAATATCACTATCATCAGGAACACTCATTATATCAAATTGATTAATTTCTTTTTCACTTAGAAATTTAAAGTTCTCCGTTGGTAACTTTTGCATCATAGAAAAACCATATAAATTTATACAATCAAGATAAACTAAAAAATTGTATTTATCCTTGTTGTCATAATAGGACATGTTTTTATTGTTTGCTTTTGCGTATCTTAGAGAACATTGAGCAAGACCACCGCGAATTCTTTTCTCTAAAAATTGGTACATTTCAATATCTGAAAGTAAATCTAACTGTATGTTCGTATGAAACATAGCATCCCGACTTAATGATGGGGATGAGACATAGTAACATGGGTCAAGACTATAATGTTTTAAACTCATAGCTCGGAATTTTTCAAAAACATAACACAACAGTAATACGTCACATTTTAAACATAAATCGGTGTATTCACCTAAGTTACGGATTTTAAAATCATTCCATACCTTCAATGCATGATCGTAATCTTCATCTGAAACAGATTGAGATGTAAGGTGATTGAAAAATTTCGATTGCTGTGGTAATTGATTTTCTTCATACCGATCCCACGAATCTATATAGTCATAACAGTAGATACCTTTCTTTCGAACTAAATTAAATAAATGTTTATCTTCAAAAAAACTTACGTAAATTTTTAAAATCTTTCACTTCCATCGTTTTCACTAAATTATCTAAGCTCGAGCTCAAAAAGTTGAAAGAGTCAATAAATTTCAACTAAACTGAGTTCTTATTATAATTATTATTATTTTCTATTGGAATAAACTTAGTAAATGAAATAAAGTTTTTATTTCTGGGTATTAGATTTATACGACCACAAATGGCTGAAAGTTCCTTTATAAATAAATGGCAATCATGACCAGAAAATTTGTGAAATATTATAGACATCTTTGTCAAAAATTTTTAAGGAATTACTGGAAAAAGCATTTATATAGAGTGTGAAGTAAATAAACGTATCACTATAAAAATGTCTTTCACTGTGTCTATAACCGGGACAGGAGCTTTTTTATCAACGAACTATTCACCGACAATAGAACTACGAGGAGACTACGAATGTGGCCTTTTGTATTTTTCAACTTTCAATTCTATTCCCAATATAGATGAAAGAAACAATGAATTTTATTATGGTGAAAAAGAAATGATCGAAACTCCTGAAGGGGGAATAAAGAGATAAATTTACGAGGTGAAGAAGTACAACTGTATTTACATTTCCAAAAAAAATATGATAAATTTAAATAAAAGCCCGTCTACTTCGTGTATCCAAGCGTGTTTTAAAAGAACATCTCATAAAGGCACACCTCTTCAGCTAAAAAAGAAGCTTACCAAGTCTAACAAAGAATTTCTTAAGCTAGTTGGCTTGATAAAATGAATATTTTAAACGTATCTCAACAAACATCATACGATAACAGCATTGAAAGTTTTGAGTATCATACATACAAACATGACGAAATACGTATTCCTATTAATCAGCAAGACCTGTATGTCAGTGGCGAAGCTTCCATTAAAGCCGAAAAGCCGGGCTTGCCTTATTAAAACTGAATCAATCAATAATATCAATCAATAATATCAACTAATAAAATAACTACTAAACTGTTTCAAATTATTTCAATTTTCCCGCGCACTCCACTGTTCGACACATGTCGACCGATGACCTCGTATTGCCTTAGCGAAACGTTTATACAAAGGTACTCTGTGGCGATACTGCTGCTGTCATAAAGTGAGTTTTAATAGAGCGATTAGTTGTCTCCCTCACTCGCGTGGGCTTTTTACGGGGCTTTCGAGAAGACGATCGCTCTCTTTCTAACCTATGGCAAAATATTCTGCTACTACTACTATGAAATATAACTACGAAATGTTTATATAGCAATTACTATTGAGCCAACAAGCCTGGCTTTGCCATGAAGTTGTTTAGGAGTGCGTTAGTGACTAGCAAAGTAGTTGCGGGCCCCTCGTATGCAAGTTCACTTCACATTTTAATATTTGTTTGTTTTTGTTGTGTTTGTTAAAAAGTTATGCTTTTTCGAAGATTTTCAGTGAAAATGGGAGGATAATAGTGTTCATTGTGATGAATATAAGTATGAGTTGAAGTTCTAATCGGCGAAGAAAAGGTAAAAATCTTTAAAAATGAAATTTAATGTTCAATAAACATTTCTTTATACTTTAAATATAAGTACAGGACTCTTTAGTATTAAAGTTTAATTAAGTTAGGCGTATTTAAAGGTTTAATAACTCAATATTAATATTACCATACGAATTAAAAATATCAATTTGAACAGCAGCATAAAGTATGAGACCTAGGTTTAATTTTAGAGGAAATAAGTGTTTCAATCTTTTTTTAACGTGAAGCCCAAATTTTAATTAAATAAATCAAAACTCTCTACTCCCTTTAGTTATTTCCAGTTAGGTTTCTCTGTCTACTTTTCAGTATATAAAATTTTAATGGCGCCATCTACTTAATTCTATACGTAAAGTCATTTTATCGAACGAAAATTGGTTGATTCTCACGATGGTACCTAAAGATTACGCTAGATGGTACAAATACGCTATCGGCTAATTTATAGTGATATATGAGTTTAAAAACATCATTTTGTACGGTTTATTATGATGAATTTACAGCGCTAAATAAATTACGGAACAGACCAGAACTCACGATTCTCCGCGCGGATAAAGGAAATGCTACGGTAGTAATGGACACGTCGGAATATAATTTTAAAATACAACAACTTTTATCGGACGAAAGTACATATAAAAAGGTCAAAACAGACCCTAAAACTAACACGCTTAAAACAACTAGCGATTTAATAAAGAAATACTCCGAAAAATTAAATCTCGACGTGAATTCGCTAATACCATCATGTGCCAAACCACCGAGGTTGTATGGGTTACCGAAGATACACAAACCAAACGCTCCACTACGTCCCATAGTGAGCCAGATCGATTCACCAACTTATAAGCTGGCACAATACTTAGCAAAAATACTATCACCACTGAGAGGACATACCAGAGCACACACAAAGGATTCATACCATTTTGTGAGTGAGATAAAAGACCTACATCTCGCTTAACAATGAAACTATGGTCAGTTTTGATGTTCAGTCACTATTTACATGCCTACCTATTGTGGACTGCATCTCAATTGTAACTAGGAAGCTAGAAGAAAATAACATGCCTCAAGAATATGCAATACTACTTGAACATTGCCTCACATCTGGCTATCTATTGTGGAAGGAGGAGTTCTACAAGCAAGTAGATGGTGTGGCGATGGGCTCACCTGTGTCTCCCATAGTCGCCGACGTATTCATGGAGGACTTTGAGGAGAAACCCCTTCTTACTGCTCCTGTAAATCCAAGGTTCTACAAGCGGTACGTAGACGACACTTTCACAATTTTACCATCTGACAAAGTAACTGCATTTTTAGACCACCTTAACTCCATAAACTCTAAAATACAATTCACAATGGAGTTAGAGGCAAATAATTCTTTAGCTTTCCTAGATGTTTTAGTCATCCGAAATCCTGATAACACTATTGGTCACACTGTGTATAGGAAAAAGACCCATACCAACCGATATCTAAATGGTGAATCTCACCATCATCCTTCACAGTTAGCTACCCTGGGTAAATCTTTGTTTCAGAGAGCACGAGGGATCTGTGACAGAAAACATCTGGCCGCGGAGCTTCAGCACGTCAAGCAAGTATTGCAAGACAACAAGCTTCGGGTCCCGCGCCTACGTCACAGTGAACGAGTGAAGCCGGCAACAGTCGAGCGCGCACCTGCTCTACTACCATATGTTGGAGGAGTCACGGACAAGATTGGCTACATCTTGAAGCGAGCGTCCATTAAGACATACTACAAGCCGCTGAAGAAGATTAGTCAATTTTTACCATCCATCAAATGTAATATTCCTCTACAAGATGCAGGTGTGTACAAGCTAGATTGTGAATGTGGTCTCTCTTACATAGGTCAAACAAAGAGATCTATAAAAACCCGCGTGAAGGAACATATAGCTGATGTGAAGCACCGACGCTCCGGGAAGTCTGCAGTCTGCGAACATGTTCAAGATCGTCCCCACCATTACATTAGATTTGATAAACCACAAATTCTCGCAAAAGAACACCGATTCCTACCAAGGATGATACTCGAGGCTATTGAAATTAAAAAACATCCAAATTTCAATAGAGAAGATGGTTGGGTGCTACCATCTGCTTGGGATCCTATAATCAACAAAATTAAACCCAAACCCAAGCATACCACTGCAAGACTTCATGATACTATAAGCTCGTTTTGCGTAAATCGGACCAAAAATTAATATAAAAAAACTGAAGGTAGCCGGACTAACTATGACATTGGGACGTCAAACATCTCAGTCCCCCCCGTGACCATGGGCGCTGTAAAGCACCCGAAACGTCGGGATAATAATAAAAATAAATTAAAGTAATTAAACGCGATAAAATCCGTAAATAATAGTTTTATTCAATGTGTAGTGTTCGCGTAAATTTAAGAAATCATTACGGTTTATTATGAATTGAAAATGAATAATTATAATTATAATAAATAGTCATTATTTTATGGTAAAAATTAGCAAAGCTTTATCTTCTCATTATAACTATCTAATTCCTGTCGTAATCTGTTCTTTTATGCATATAACTTAAACAAAATATAATTTCGATTTTTTTAACTTTGTACATAGTTTGTTTGTACTTTGTTCATGTATTGTATTGTTTTTAAATATCTCAAGCAAACCCAAACGGCTCTTTTCAAAACCACCGAAGGTGTGCAATTGCATATTATGTCATACAATCTATCTAGCGGTAGTATGCTTTCTGTGTGCTTTGTTAAACATGTCCTTGTCAGCACTGAATATGAAACTAAAGAGTGGAGACTGCTCAAGATTGGTGTATTTTTATTAAACTGCTAAAAACAACAAAACCATATCTTGGGCTTGCCCTAGTTTGGAGCCCTAGCTTCGCCACTGCTGTACGTACTACCTTCAGTCAGTAATTTATATATCGAGGGAAAGGTGAACGTTAACAACAGCACCACAAAAGAAAAGGTATCAAACGTACATTTTGGTAATAATCCTATGCTATTTCTTTTTCAAGACATACGATATGAACTTAATGGAGTAGAAATAGATAAAATTAAGAATGCTGGTGTCACTACTAAAATAAAATCTTACCTATCCTTAAATGAAAATGAATCCAAATGTGCTCGAGTTTGGGGCTGGTCAACTGGCGGAACAAGCAATACTAGCGGTGGAGCGTTTTCCGCGTCTATACTATTGAACAAGATATTAGGATTTGCAGAAGATTATGAAAAAATTATAACTAATTGTAAACAAGTTAGTATTATTACGAAGCAATACAAATCTTAATGCGATCAAGTTAAATACAGGTGAAGATGTAGAAGATATTATAATAAATAAAATTGTTTGGCGAGTTCCACACATCAAAGTATCAGATCGTGAAAGAATCAGCCTATTAAAACATTTAGAGAAAGATAGAGCTATTCCATTGGAATTCCGTTATTGGGACTTATATGAGTATCCATTGCTACCCAAAACAAGTAAACATACTTGGTCTATAAAAACTTCATCGCAAATAGAGAAACCACGATTTGTGGTCATTGCCTTACAAACCAACCGCAAACATAACGCGAAATTATTAATGGCAGAGTTTGATCATTGTCACGTACGAGATGTAAGAGTCTTTTTAAATTCATCATATTATCCTTATGAGGGGCTGAATGTCAGTTTTTCAGAAGATAAGTTTACTTTATTACACGACCAGTATGCGAGATTCCAACAGTCGTATCATGGACGCCGGTCAGAGCCGTTGATGGGTTTAAAGGAGTTCAGAGACGTGGCTCCATTATTTGTAATCCAGCCAACATGATAGATCCGATGCACTCGTCATTTATGCCAAATCCCGTACCTTGTAATTTCTGACCAGCTTCAACAATTTGTGTTACATATGACGTCATCGAAGTGCAATTTTCTAATCGAATAGATATTAAATTCCACAGAACACTTATTTTTCTTGTAAATCCCGAGTCATCGAATAACATCTTCAATTTATCCCACAATTCTTTCGATGTTGCTACATTCTTTATATGAACATAAAGACCTGGGTCAATTGTTAGAATCAACTACGCTTTTGTTCTCGCATCGTCTGCAGCTGCTGGAGTAACGTTGGGCTCAGGTTTGATACACCCAACCATTCCCTCTAAGACAAGGAAATTTTCTGCTGCGAAACACCATTCACTGTAAATTTCACGCCCTTGCAGTTTCGGCACATTAATGTGATAGTTCGAACTAGATGCCAATACTGATGCCTGACGACACAATAAATCTGCACAACTCAACACACTTAATCCTATTCTGCCACGAATTTTTATTATCGATAATGTCCTGATAATCAATAATTATACTGTCGCGAGAACTAAGTAAGTACTTTTTATGAGCCAGGAGCAGCCTGGGCCCATAACCTATAATAAAACAACGTGACTCAGCGAGTACAAGAATGAACAGAACTATATTTTCAAAAGACAAAAGTAAAAAATCACATAATCAACATTTGTTCACACTTTGGTACGAGATGTCGCTAGTAGTAGGTACATAATCTATATTTTGCTATTTATAATACTGTAGCACCGCCCCAATTTCAACGGAATCAAAGGCTTTCTCATAGTCCACATATGCCAAGCAAAGTGGCAGATTGTACTCTTCGGTCTTCTGTACAATGTGTTGTAGAGTATGTATGTGGTTTATAGTACTGAAGCCTTTCCGGAAACCGGTTTGTTAGGGAGGCTGGAAGTCGCCGAGTCTGCGTGAGAGACGATTCGTAATGACTCTCGAAAACAGCACGTAGACGCGGCTCGGAAGGTAAATCGGTCTGTAGTTCTTCAAGAGAGCTTTGTCGCCTTTCTTGAAGGACAAGACCACCGTAATTATGCTCCACGCCTCTGGAGTAGTGCCATCCTCGCCTGGGGCCCTGCCGTTTTTAAGGTGCTGCAGAGCCATTCTAATCTCACGCAGACTGACGTCCAGGATATCATCGGGAAAATGTCAAATAAGCTGTCTTAATAATAAATAACTATAATAATATCAATATAAAAAACAATAATAATAATAATAATAATGCTGCGTGCTCGAAAATGACCGCGCCAGACTCTACTGGGACCGGGCCATCATCACAGACAGGACTATTCTTGCGAATAAGCCTGATATTGTGCTGATGGACCGGGCACAGTCAAGGATATTTTTGGTCGACATTACCATCCCGTATGACGAGAACCTCGTGAGAGCCGAAACAGATAAGCAATCAAAATATCTGGACCTGGCTCACGAGGTGACGGACATGTGGGGTGGTCTGCCGGCCGAAATTATTCCTGTAGTCGTCTCTGCGAATGGGCTAATCCCAGTTAGCCTCTCTGGTCATCTGAGGCGACTGGAACTCCGTGACGGACCGCTCCGGGCTCAAATGCAGAAGGCGGTGCTCCTTGATACTGCCCGCATCGTCCGCCGGTTTCTTTCCCTTTCTTCCTAACCCTTGGCCGTTTGGTCTCCCCTGCCGAGGGCTTCCATCTGGTTGGGCTTTTATTTATTTATGTATTTTTGTATTTATTTTATTTTATTGATATTTATGTATATTTATCCTTTCATTTTCGTTTATAATTATATATTTATACATCCCAACTAGATGAGAAAACTATATAGATACCCCACACATAATAATAATAATAATATTTAAAAAAATATTAATCATAACAATTAGTCGCAGGTTTATTATCGCACGGCGCGGTCACTCGCTACTTTGGTGGGGAGCGTTTGTGTCGGCGTGTATAAATAGTAGCTGTTTCAACTCGCCGCTCACTTAGCGGCCAGTCGCCGTAGAGTCTACATCACCTGAGGATGCCTCGTGTAGAGGCGAAACACGTGTCGTATTGTCGTCGATGGTGTGTCTTACCTGGAATAGTGGTGTTGGAAGTAGTGGTGCTAGGACTAGTGGTGACGGAGTTAGTGCATGCAATTGAGGGAGGGCGGGAGGTGCTCTTCAATCCACGTAAGACACATCATTGTATTTAGTTAGCGGAAGGTTGCGGAGTAATTTATTTTTTATTACAATGGATTTCCGCAAAGTAACGTCTGATTCTATCAGTTATCTAAATAATAAAGTTATTTAGTCATAGTTAAAACAACAATTTGACGTGTAGTGCGGTTAAGAATATCCACTACCCCATATATTCCCGTGCGTGTCGTATAAGGCGACAGAGGGAAACAGGCAAGAGATAGGCAGCAGCATCTTCTGGATAGCAGCAACTGTACAAAAAAAACTGCGGTTGCCTACCCACTTGCCAAGCTTGGCAACTATGGCAATATAACCCCCATGATAGTTACGAAGAAACGGCTCCCGGTCCCCGGCGGTCCAGCTATTCCTGGCTACGGTGGCGACCGTGATAACGACGGGGCGGGGGGTGCTAAGAATCTCCGGTGGAGGTTCGTTTGCCACCTACGACGACTCGACCTGGCAACATGTAACGCACGCACCCTGAGGACTGAGAAGATCCGGAAGCTGGAAGAAGAGATAGACAAGAAATCAGAAATATTTATTGACCATAAAATAACATTCGTTACAGGCAAGTCGTTGGTTACAAAAGTTTTTATAAATTTATAAGGCTAAATTATAAAGGGTTTTTCAACAAGAACTTTGTTTTCTGAAACAAAATAAAACAAAGAGTTTAGATGAAGATGATTCAAATTTTTATTGTATTACGAAGAGAAAAGTTTGGCAATTATAAATGAAAAATGACATCTGGCAAATGTCCACCACGACCACGCTGACAGATGTCGATTCTTTCATCAAAGTTTTTAATCACTTTTTGGCAAAATGGCGGGTCTATTTCGTTAATCACGTCACGGATTTTGAGTTTTAAGGCCGCGATCGATTCGATTGGCTCCGTATAGACTCTGTCCTTAACATAGCCTCACAAAAAATAATCTAGTGGTGTTAAATCACACGATCTGGCTGGCCATTTAACAGCTGAATTTCGTGGAATTATGCGATCGGGAAATTTGGTTTGCAATAAATTGATCGTTTCGTTGGCTGTGTGACATGTGGCACCGTCCTGTTGAAACCACACGTTTGTGATATCGATATCATCAATAATAGGCCAAAATTGAGATGTTAACATCTCGCGATAGCGTGATCCATTGACCGTTACCGCATTTGCAGCCTCATCCTCGAAAAAACGGCCCAATCACGCCTCCAGACCACACAGCGCACCATACAGTGACACCTTGAGCATACAAAGGCTTCTCAATAATCGCTTTAGGATTTTCTGAAGCCCAAATGCGGCAATTTTGCTTGTTGACGTACCCTGACAAGTGAAAATGGGCTTCGTCTGAAAAAATGATTTTTTCAGAAAAACCAGCGGGCTGTTCCTGAGTGAATTGAGCGAATCTACGGCGATGTGAATGGTCGGTCAGCTTCAATTCCTGCACCAGTTGAACCTTGTAAGGCTTCAAAGCCAAATCCTTACACAAAATTCGCCATGTGGTGGTTTTGGATAACCCCAATTGTTGAGAACGTCGAGGAATTGACAAATTTGGATCTTCTTCAACACTGTGGCTCACGGTTGCGATGTTTTCGGTTGAACGACCCGGTCGAACACGCGTTGGTGTTGGCACATTTTGTACCGAGCCTGTCGATTCAAATTTAGCGACCAAATTCTTAATAGCAGTCTCAGAAGGACGCTTATGTTGTCCGAAAATATCACGAATTTTACGAAACGTAACTTTAACAGACCCACCATTTTCAAAGCGGATTTTAATGCGATTTTCGAGCGAAATTGAATTCATTGTAGCAATTGCCAAAGCATCTATTACGAATAGGTCAAAAAACTAAATGTCAAAACTGTCATGTTGTTGGTGTTGCCCCAATTGAAAAACAAAGTTCTTGTTGAAAAACCCATTATTATTGTACTTTATAGCTTAATTTAGTTACATTGACGCTTTATGTCTTAGAATTAGGTAATTTATTTTGTCTGCACGTTACATAAGAATGACGATTCAATGAGTTGCATTGACATGTATTCGCTTAATTTGTAAAATGGGTTAGTCTCAAAAAAATACTTAAATTTCCATTTAAATTTGCTGTTATGTAGGCTGGTTAACCTTTTTGGTAATTTATTATACATGAAATTTTTGAGAAACGCCTATGTTTTTCTTTCATTAATCTATTCATGAGTAGAACACGTTTTTCATTATAACGCAGAGTGTGTTGATTTGTCGTTCTTAAAATGTTTTCTTGCCGGGATACTTTTTTTTAGACCATTAATTATTATAGACTGTTTTTGACATTTGAAAACTTTTATAACATCCGGAGCATTACCCAAATATTAATGGCATATCTTATATTAAATGGCATATCTAATAATGGAATTAATGTAGGCATAGTACACAGATATTAGTGTCTTTTTACCTAATAATGGTAAAGTTACACTGGAATATTATTGGATAATCCGAGGCCCGAAGAGAGGCGGAGGACATAGTGATTCTCGAATCCGTCAACTCGTTCTATCACCCGGAGGGTAACCATCTGTCCCAAGAAGGTGTTGGATTTATCGTTCAAAAGTCTCTCGTTAACAACGTTGTAAAGATTGGAAGTGTGTCGCCGAGGTTTGCGTACCTTATACTCAGAATCACCAAACGGTATTCGCTGAAGGTCATACAGGTATACATTCCAACGTCGGAACATCCCGATGAGGAGGTGGAGGAAAAGTATGAGGATATTTCTAGAGCCATGCATTCCTCCAAAATCCACTATACGGTGTTAATAGGAGACTTCGACGCAAAACTGGTCACAATAAAGAACGGTGAGCTGTAGAGAAATTTAAGATAGGGCAACAGAACCAAAGGGGCCAGCAGCTGACCAACTTAATGGAAAAAGAGGGACTCTTTATTGTGAACTCTTTCTTCCAGAAGCGGCCCTACCGAAAGTGGACATGTTCGAGTCCCAACGATTCAACAAAAATGAGATTGACTTCTTATGACGACTAGACGGCAACTGTTCAGTGATGTCTCAGTGATCGCAAGGGTGAAAACTGGCAGCGATCACCGAATGGTCACACAGATCTCCAAACGCATGCGGTGGGACTTACGTAACTTTAATACTGCTCGTATTGAAGAAGCGATTGAACAGAACCAGGGCTCCAAAGTCTTTGTCAGAGATCTGTCTGCCGGATGCCAGAAAAAGCCAACTGTTAAAGCTTAAGACTGAATGTGGCAACTTTGTTTCCGGGACACCTGAGATTTTGAGTGAGATTGAGAGGTTCTATGGGCAGCTGTACACATCATCGTTGGCGCCATCCGCAAACGTGAGTAACGATACAAGAGCAAGTCTTATTTGACATTTTCACGATGATATCCCGGACGTCAGTCTGCGTGAGATTTAAATGGTTCTGCAGCACCTTAAAAACGGCAGGGCCCCAGGCGAGGATGGAATTACAGCGGAGCTTCTGAAAGCGGGTGGAACACCGGTACTCAAAGTCCTTCAGAAGCTCTTTAATTCCGTCCTTCATGATGACACTACTCCGGAGGCGTGGAGCATAAGTACGGTGGCCTTGATCTTCAAGAAAGGCGACAAAGCTCTCTTGAAGAACTACAGACCGATTTCCCTTCTGAGCCGCGTCTACGTGCTGTTTTCGAGAGTCATTACGAATCGTCTATCATGCAGACTCGGCGACTTCCAGCCTCCCTAACAAACCGGTTTCCGGAAAGGCTTCAGTACCTTAAACCACATACATACCCTGCAATCTATTAAAATTCTTACACTATTATCGATATGTAGACGACATAATTATTTGCTGGACTGGCACTAGGAGACAACTGGATGGATTCCTTAATAAAATAAATCCACGAAAAAATTAAATTTAAGCTTGAATTGGAACAATATTGCTCCCTTAATTTCCTTGACTTAACAATAGCAAGGAAAGAGTCGTATTTATCGAAAGCCAACTCATACCGACACGGTCATCCCCGCGTCATCGTCTCATCCATGGCAACATAAATTAGCCGCTTTTTATTTTTACATCAACCGTCTGTGCACTGTTCCATTAGCCTATCACTCACTGCGCCCGCCATAACAAAAAACAGCTTTGTACCGAGGCGTCCGTCGTCACCTCAGCTGGCGGCACTTGTTTTAAATATTTATGTTTCTCGCGACCTTTCATTTATGTTTAAAGAGGTTTTAGTTACAGTTATTTAAAGCCGATAAGATTTTCGATAAGTAGAAACAATAACCATAACATATAAATGTTTATTTTATTTTGTACAGCTCTTTGTTTCTAACGGATCTTGATAAAGTGTACTTACTGACGATAAATTTTATTTTATGAATGAAATATCGTAAGTTTTTATTTTATTTTTATGTTCTTACAATCAACACAATATATTCTTCCTAAATGAACCGAAATTATGCATGTAATAATTATAATAATTCTACTTTTTCACTTGTAAACATTTGCTAAAAATTCGACAATAGACAGTTTGCGCGCGCTTACTAAACTCATTTTCAAAACCTTTTTGTGTATATATTTTATATCGTCTTCCTTTATTTTTCTTATACAATCATATAGATATAACATTTAGCAATTACTAGTAAAAGTATTTACTATGGTATTCCAATAAGAAATATACTATTATTATCTTATTAGAATCTTATTAGAAATCTTGACCGTTACGAATTGTTCGCGTAGAGGTTTTTTATTTCTACTTTTTTTATCAATTAAAACATAAAAAGTTACTGTTATTGTAACTTAAATCATTCAAAAACATTACGTAGTAAAGAAAAATAACATTACTTACAGTTTTTTTGAAAGAAAATCCAACTAAAATCACAATCACAAAACTTCAACGATTACGCAACCAACCGCACCGGCACGCAAAAGCGAATGGCTTATATTTGATGATGTCTATGTAACCGAGTGAATATAATGCTACAGAATATTCTTTAGTTCGTTCAGAATCGAATGAAATAGTGTTCAATCGAAAATATACTGTATTTTTATATCAATCAATGACGAAAATAGCAGCACGTAATGCGGACATGTATACACGTCCTCTGTACTTAGCGGTCACAAAACTTGGACCTGTCAACATGTCCACGGTATCTTAGGGGGTAAAGAATATTATCTAAAAAAACTTAATATAATTTATCAAATTGCAGTCTCTAACAATTTTTCAAAAAATATAATTAATAATCGTATTAATGAGAAACAAAAGCATGTTGCTCGCAATTCTTTGTACGCGGTTCGATCTCAAAGTGTCCGCCGATATGTGGGTAGTTTGACGTACTTAGGCTCCACATCGGAAAAAATTGCTAATAATCTTAAAAAAACGGCGTTAACGTGGCATTCAAAACAAACAATTCAATTAGGAATATTTGTAATAATACAGATAAGTTAAATATTAGTCAAAAATCGGGTGTTTACGTGGGTCAGACTGGTCGAAATTTCGGGACGCGCTATAAAGAGCATTTGGCTGCGTACAGAAATTGCAATCCTGATAAATCCCATTTTGCTAAACATCTCTTGCACACTGGACACAACCTAGCCAGCGACCATTCAATACCACCGGAGCTACGAAACCCATGACATCCCATAATCTAGCAACGCATGACAGTATTGTGCGCTTTGTGCACTTCTCTACGGGCGGATTTACCTTAAGGCTAAACACGTCGGACTCTGGTGACCAACACAGACCGAGCACCTTGTGCGTATCAGAATCGTCGAATTCCTTTATCGCCGAAAGACGGTGTGATAATGGGATTGTATCTAAAACCGGACGCGAATTACTAGTCCACTTGACAAGATCGAATTTAGCTTTATAACCTCGGCGGTGGTTAGGGTGGCCTCCTCCACGCTATCGACCGAGTGTACAAAATCATCCATATATAATCCACTTTCAATTGCCCTCTTAGCTTTAGGATAAGAGGGACCGTCATCGTGGGCGAGCTGCTCACCATGCGTAACGCATGAAATGGGCTCGACTTTAAACGTTCATTGCGTCTGGGTGCGGCGTTGGAATCTACGGTCGCATTCACGGATAATACATATGCAAAGACATATGACATATGCAAAGAAACATTTATCGAATATCGGCGGATAGTGCTATACTAAACAAACGAAAATTGGCTATTATATTAAATAAACTGCCCTGTAAATTTTGCCCACTATAGAGTATAGCGTCGAGCACTACACGTAACTTAGATGTAGGTTTGTCCACCCTAATGAACCCGTGATGTGGTATGAAATACGACGGTATGTCTTCGTAGTTATCTAATTTCTAGGCCACAAGTGATATGTAACCTTCCCTTATATATTCGTTAATGACGCCGTCATAAGCTTCTTTTTAACTGGGGTGAAGCGAGCATCCTACGCTCCAAGCTGTAGAAACGTTTATCCGCCATTTGACGCGAATCGCCGAGAGATAAAACATCTCCTTTAAAGGGTAGCGCTACACTATATCGACCGTCGCGATCACGAACGGTCGTGCGGACGTAAATTTCCTCGCACACTCTATCATCTGGGCTAACTATAGGTGGAACGTTCACCTCCTCCATCTCCCAAAATTTGCGGACTAACGACTCGAGCAGTTCGACAGCCATACAACAATAAGAGGTTGCCGAGGGATACTATCCATGATGGGGGCGGAGCCAACGATGACATAGCCCAAGACGGTTTCCAATGCGTAAGGCGCGGTATGCGAGGAGTTGACCCTGACCTTATTGTTTAACAAAAGGTGAGGGAAAAGCGATGCTCCAATGAGCATGTCTATGTTTTCGGGAACGGCGTAAGTGTCGTCTGCCAGAGTCAAATTTTTAAATTCAATCATTGCCGAGGTGTCAACCGAAACGGTTGGCAGACGTTCAGTGACTTTATCTACTACTAGTGCATTTATATCAAAGTTAACATTACGATCTATCCGAGAATAAAACTTTAAATTTATATATCCCTGGGTAACTTTACTAGTACCTACCTCCGATGCCCTTGACTACGGGACACGAAGGTCCTCTATTTATTGACAATCCTAAGCGCTGACAACATTGTCGCATTATAAAGCTATTTTGGGCTCCGCTGTCCAGCAGTGTACGGACGCTTTGTTCGTTTCCACGCGAATCCTTAACTACAATACCGGCTGTACCCAGTAACATGGTTGAAGGAGGCTGTGCTCCCATATTTGTCAATGAGCACAGAGCGACATCACCAGGTCGACCGCTAGAATCGTCGACTTTAGTAGGGGTGAATTCCTTGTCCCCTTTACTTGACGCAGATATGTTGCTATTTTCGAAATGTAACAACGTGTGATGTTTTCTGGCGCACTTGTTATTCGCGGAACTAGAATTGCATTTTGCAACTAAATACTTATCGCTTAAACAATTCAGACATAAGTTGTTTGTCCTTACTATTCTATAACGTTCGCTGGGTGAATGTTTACGAAAGGTCGCAAAATTGTATAAATTACCGTGTTGTTTATCTTTACATATGATAAAGGCATTCGGGGGTGGTACCGACGCAGCGGTTACATACGTTAACGACCCTGCGGTTTTAGATGGTTGAGTCTGTCTACGGTCGACGCATTTCTTAACTTCCTGTTTGACGTTTGAGGAGCGCTGCATCACCTTAATTTGGTCTCGCACAAACGATGCTAATGAATCAAAGGGGGGCATTTTAGAGCTACGATGCTCCATTTCAAACGCACGCACGGTGTCGGGGTCTAGTTTCTTTAGTGCAATATGGAGAAACACCATGTCCATAAGGTCATTAAATTTTAAGTTCTTAAGTGCAGCCACTGAAGCCACAAATTTATCTAAAAACTGCTCTAAGCCGCTGATGTTCGCGGATGATATAGGTTGAAGGTCGAATATCTGGTTTAAATATTCGGAAGCTAACATTCTCTTATCTTCATATTTGGTTTTAAGCGTTTCGAATATTAACAAATAATTGTTTGCTGTTGGTGTGAAACCCGAGCAAATTGCCTGTGCCCTGCCACTCAGTTTCCTAATTAAATAATATAATTTTTTAATTTTTTTACATTTCCGAAAATTATAATAATAAATTCTCTTCGTGATCGTCATAAACGTCCATATGAAAATTATTATACACATCAAGCTGGGTCAGGAGTTGGAGTAATTTATAAGGGTTCACCATACCAACGCGGCCATGGTATTGGGAGCTTTTTAGGGGGGTTATTTAGATCAGTTTTACCTTTATTTTCAAGTGGTGCTCGAGTGATTGGTAAGGAGGCATTAAGCGCTGGAGTAGGACTTTTATCGGATATGGTTCAAGCGCTTCCTATGGAAACCTCAATAAAAGATCATTTAAAGCAAGTTAGTACGAATTTAAAACGAAAGGCTGATGAGAAAATTGATCAATTTAACATGACAGGATCTGAGTTTAAAACTAAAAGGTAACAATTGACCTCATTCATTAACTGCTAAAGTGAAAGATGCGAACAAAACTTGGTCTAAAACCAAAAAATATCAAAGATATATTTTTAAATTAAATATGTCTTTCCTTCATAATCATTCTTGCGAGTGCGTTAAGTCAGAATTGGATTTGTTTGCACTACCGTCTACACAAACTAGCATTGAAAATTGATTGTGGATTCATTATAAACCAATTTCATCTCTTGGTGATGATGGACCTATCGAGTTTCAAGTTCCTGGGACAGGCGATGACTGCATAGATTTGTCTCATACATTACTCCACATAAAGGCAAAAGTATTAAATTAAGATTCAACTAACTTGATATCTACTACAATAGTAGCACCTGTAAATAATTGGCTGCATTTACTTTTTAGTTAACTTGATGTTTATTTAAACCAAAAACTTGTATCACCATCTAATAATACCTATGCATATAGAGCATACATGGAAACCCTTTTAAACTATGCTCCCGCTGCTAAACAATATCATCTTACTTGTAGTCTTTGGTATGAGGATACAGCAGGAAAAATGGATTCTACAGATGGTTAAAAACATAGGATTTGTTAAAAGACAGGAATTGATTAGTGAAAGTAAGGAAATAGTAATGATTGGTCATCTTCACGATGACATTTTCAACCAAGATAAATTTTTAATTAATGGTGTTGAAATGAGTGTTAAATTATTTCGATCAAGAGAGAGTTTTAATTTAATTGCTGGGTCAAACGATGTAAAGTTTAAAGTTTGCATTACGGTCGCAACTCTTATTGTTCGACGAGCACGAATTAATCCAAGTGTATTACTCACACATCAAAAAGTTTTAGCTTCTACCACTGCTAAATATCCTATTACTCGAGCTGAAGTAAAAGTTTTAACAATTCAATCGGGTGTTCAAGGAAAAACTCTTGATAATATATTTTTAGGACAGGTACCCAAAAGATGTATAATTGGATTTGTGACCAATTCTGCATTTAATGGTTCCCTTACTAAAAATTCATTTAACTTTGAAAACTATGGTATTAATTCTTTCAGCTTATATATTGATGGTCAACAAATACCTTCAAAAGCTTTGCAACCATCTTTTAATAATAGTATATTTACATCAGCATATCATACTCTATTCTCGGGAACTGATATTCACTTTCTTAATGAAGGAAATGGAATCTCTTGTGAACAGTATGCCAAAGGTTACTGTCTATTAGCATTTGACTTAACTCCTGATTTATCAGCCAACTCATCAGCTCATTGGAATCTCATAAAGCATGGTAGTATAAGATTAGAAATACGATTTGAATCCTCACTAATACAAACAATTAACTGTATAGTTTGTGCTGAGTTTGATAATATTATTGAGATAGATAAAAACAGAAATGTTACTGTAGACTATAGTTGTTAAGGTTAGAATATGTGTTGTGTGTTAGATTTTATGTGTTATGTGTAATGCATTTTGTGTGTATGTAGTTATGTGAAACTTTATAAAATTAAATAAAACAAATTGTATGCAATATATTATTTTTTATTTCTTTATAAATCTTCTATTTAATCTAATACAAAACACTGTTCGAGCTTAAAGTTATATCTGACTCTCTCATTAGATCATCAATAATAATAAGATGTGGGTTTTCACCATCAAACATATTAAGATTTGGAATTACTTGATGATAGTTAACATTTGGTAAATTATATAAAGGTTGCATTTCATCAAAGCACCATGTGATCTGATTAAAATCACAATTACATATTTCTGTAACTAATTTTATGAAATTTGTTACAAAATTTGACTTCCTACATCTACTTGGTCCTGCCACAATAGCAGTAAACGAATGTATAAAGTTCTAAGGGGTGGAATAAAAAATGAAAGCGTTGGTGTAGGTAAACAATTAATATATATTGTGTACTATAACCATCCATGTCCATGTCACCTATGCCGGTAGTTGTTGGGAGCACTATGCTCGAAGTTGTTGACGAGTACGTTTACCTGGGACAAATAGTCCGACTAGGTAAGTCCAACTTCGACCGAGAGGTCAATCGACGGATTCAACTCGACTGGGCAGCGTTCGGGAAATTACGACATATCTTCTCGTCAGGTATACCTCAATCTCAAAAACTAGATTGTACAATCAGTGCGTGTTGCCAGTGATGACTTACGGATCTGAGACGTGGTCCTTCACTGCTGGCCGTATGAGGAAGCTCAAGGTCGCTCAGCGATCTATGGAGAGGGCTATGCTCGGAGTTTCTCTGCGTGATAGACTCAGAAATGAGGATATCCGCAATAAAACCAGAGTGACCGACATAGCCCAACGGATTAGTAAGCTGAAGTGGCAATGGGCCGGCCATATAGCTCGAAGAACCAATAACCGATGGGGAAGAAAGGTTCTCGAGTGGCAGCCTCGTACCGGTAGGCGTAGTGTAGGGCGACCCCCCACTAGATGAAGTGACGACCTGGTAAGATATGCAGGAAGTCGATGAATGCAGGTGGCTCAGGACCGTGCTTTGTGGCATTACTTGGGGGAGGCCTATGTTCAGCAGTGGACTTGTGAAGGGCTGTAATGATGATGACGATGATGTGTACTATAACTAATATTTTTGGGAAATCAAACAAAATTTATGATTAATTTAAAATTTTATTTTCAAGCAATAACCACATGTAAAAAACCCACACTTCATCACAAGAACAATGTAAAATTTTGTGATTATTTTTTGCAAATATATGATTATTACACACATAACGTTTGTTTAAATTTGACATTTACCAAATCATTGTATTTTGGACATTTGTATTCTTCAATATTAAAAATTCTATCATTCGTCGTCAACATTTTTAAAAATTGTTTTTCTGCTGAACCACCTTTGTATGCGATCACTTCGTCTTTGCACAAATTTCTAATGTACCATTTTAATATGGGAATGATGTTCTCTTGTGCCTACAAACAACACATTTTAATTCTTCGGTCACATCAAAATATGGAATGCCGTGCACGTGTGTTTCGCAATAAAGAACAGTTTTTTTTGTCTTTTGGCATAAATAATTGAAAGCATAAATTGGCCAAAACAAATAATGATCAATAAACGCATAACTTTTATTAGATAGTTTTACGTCTAGAATAGTCATTTCTCTACATTGAAAATGTTTATGAGGATATGTAATGTAAAATCCGTCCATGTCGATGATGTATCTAATATTCTTTAGATTTTGTGTCATTTTGAACCAAAAAGTTGAAAAATATTTACACGTGACTAAAAATATGTTTGTTCCAACAAACTTCACATAACAATGCTTCATTACTTCCCATCATCCCATCTCTTCCTTCTGCTGCTGTCTTCCTGTAATTTAAGTAAACAGAATCACATTCACTGACGATCAACTAATGACTGTCATTGTTAAAAAAGTATTTTTTAAATTTTTCATTTTCTGCTATTATCTTTGTATTCAAGGCTAGGAAATGTCTGCCGCGCTGCCCTATGCGTGTTGGCGAACTTTACATGCCTTCGAAATTTTCTCAGACATGCAGGTTTCCTCACGATGTTTTCCTTCAACGCTGAGCACGTGGTAAATCAGCACTTAAAATTGCAATTAACAATTTAAATGGTGCCGGCGGGGATCGAACCCGGGTCGCGTACTGTGAAATTTACAGCTTGCGCTAACCATCTGAGCTACCACGGCTTAATCATATACACACATAATATTTAAATATAATTTGTTAACACTAAATCATACGCACACGTAAGAAAATAACAGAAAGAAAAGTAAGTTTGTCAATAGAATAAACACTTACATCCATGGCCTTTGATGCGTTGAAGTAACGCAAATGTAGTATTGATAGATCCACTGCGGTCAAACGACCAACACTAACTCTATGACTGCAGCTGCTCGGTCTTATATAGTACTAGTAAGTAATAATTCTAATCTAAAGAATTTCTGCAGTGGAACTGATTATATGAGTAACTTTATTTGTCAACAAGCTTATCTCACATTCTGTTGCTTATCTCAACATTTCTTTGTGTTGCGTCTTGTTCAGTGTATTGATAACTTATATACAATTTGTATAATACAAAAGAATGCAATTTAATATTTAGAAATCACTATAATTGATCATTCCTATGTTAGTCATTGAGTAGATTTGTACTGTAATAAACTACTAATAGCAGTAGCTCATGGATACACTAGATGTACAACAACATCTGAAAAAGATTCACCCCAGTCTAGAAAATAATGTTTATGCTGCTAATAGACTGCCCATGTATACCCTCGTACCAACGTATATAATATGCAATTTGGATACAGATGATAAACCAGGGTCACATTGGATAGCTTTATATATCGATACGAATGACGTCTGTCAATATTTTTATGCATATGGACGATCACCTGTACGATATCATCTAGAGTTTTTAAAAAGGAATTGTAAAAGATGGAACTGGAATGTTGATAGGATTCAGAATGAGTGGACTTCAGTTTGTGGCGAATATTGCTTAATGTATTTGCTATATAAGTTTCCGGGATGTTCAATGCATAATTTTACAAGTATATTTACAGGGAACACATTGTACAATAATATTTTAGTGGATGAGATGTTTTACTCCTATTTTATAGACAATAAGTAATAAGATTTTTTATTTTGTAAATAAAAATTATAACAAAATTAGGTAATGTGTTTTATTGATGATTCAGATTAGTGTTGTAAATAGCAACAAAGAAGTATAATACAATAGCACTGATAAGCCGACGCATACGCTGAGGAAAAATAGAAAATGACGGTATTCAATGAACAATAGAGAAATAGATAAGCACAATGGGGCGCTAATGATGGTGGAGGCCCTCACCGGATATCAATTAGATAAGAGATAATTGATCTGCACATCTCCGGAACTGTGCATCCTACGCAAAAACGGATCGCAGATTCGTGACTGATCACAAAAAAGGTTTTGTCATGCTCAGAGCATGACAAAACCTTTTTTTTAGCATCGTGAGTCGACGAACGTTGTACCACTTCTGACTCAGTGAGCCAGAAGTGGTAATACCTATCTACTTACTCGTCAGGTATACCTCAAACTCTGAAAACTAGATTGTACAACCAGTGCGTGTTGCCAGTGATGACATACGGATCTGAGACGTTGTACTTTACTGCTGGCCGTATGAGGACGCTCAAGGTCGGTCAGCGAAACATGTAGAGGGCCAGTGGCGAAGCTTCCATTAAAGCCGAAAAGCCGGGTTTGCCTTATTAAACCTGAATCAATCAATAATATCAACTAATAAAATAACTCGTAAAATGTTTCAAGCTATTTCAAATTTCCCGCGCACTCCACTGTTCGACACATGTCGACCGATGATCTCGTATTGCCTTAACGATACTGCTGCTGTCATAAAAAATGAGTATAGAGCTAATAGTTGTCTCCCTCGCTCGCATGGGCTTTTTACGGGGCTTTCGAGAAGACGATCGCTCGCTTTTTAACCTATGGCAAAATATTCTATAATGAAATATAACTACGATTGTATATATAGCAATTAGTATAGAGATTTAAAGCCAGGCTTTTGGTAATAAATTTGTTAAAAGCGGAGGCGCGCGGGCAATACGTTTGCAAGTTCATTTCACGTTTCAATGTTTATTTACTCTGTGTTCTTATCTTAAGCGATTTAATATTACGAGTTCAAAATTTATGCTTTTTTAAAGATTTTTAATGAAAATGGAGGATAATAGTGTTCCTTGTGAAGAATTGAAGTGTGTTAAAGTGATAATCGGAGAAGAAATCTTTAAACTTTTTTGAGATAATACACAAGGTTAAGAGTGTATTTCAGACTTATCAATTATCGCAATTAAAAACAGTTATTGGTACAATTAAAACGTTCACCAACATTTTACGTGGACGTAATTAAATCTTTCCATAAGAAAGCGAGACGATTCCACTTATCTTATCTTATCTCTTATCCATTAGAATGTAATTTTTTTTTAATTTTCTACATTGTTTGTACTTTGTTCGTGTTTACTTTTGTTCATGTATTGTATTGGATGTAAATATTTTTTTCTTTCGCTTAAACAAACCGAAACGGCTTTCTTCAAAGCCACCGAAGCTATGCAATTGCTGATATGTAATACAATCTATCTAGCAGTGGTATGCCTTCTGTGTGCTTTGTTAAACACGTCCTTGACAGCACTGAATATGAAACTGAAGCGTGGAGACAGATCAAGATTGGTGTATTTTTATAAAACTGCTAAAACAACAATCTATATTTTTATCAATTTATATCTTGGGCTTGCCTTAGCTTGGAGCTCTAGCTTCGCCACTGTAGAGGGCTATGCTCGGAGTTTCTCTGCGTGATAGACTCAGAAATGAGCATACCCGCAGTAAAACCATAGTGACCGACATAGCCCAACGGATCAGTAAGCTGAAGCTGCAATGGGCCGGCCATATAACTCGAAGAACCGATAACCGATGGGAAAGAAAGGTTTTCGAGTGGCAGCCTCGTATCGGTAAGCTTAGTGTAGGGCGACCCCCCACTAGATGGAGTGACGACCTGGTAAGATATGCAGGAAGTCGATGGATGCAGGTGGATCAGGACCGTGCTTTGTGGCTTTTAGAGGCCTATGTTCAGCAGTAGACTTGTGAAGGGCTGTAATGATGATGGTGATGATGATAATGAGTGCAAATAATAGTAAATGTTTTTGTTTTATCATGTCACTTTCTAGTTTATTTTTATGTTTTTTTTTTTGGTTAATTGTTACCAATGTTTTTTTTTGTAATTTTAATCTATATTGTACTTAATAATACTTAATTTTTTTAAATTTCTATCATTTTGTACACCAGAAATGGTTAATGTGTTGTACTATATTTTTTACAACAACTGTAAAACACACACATTATGCAAAATAACCAAATTGCAAAAAAACCCCATTTACATTCAGCCCTGTTGGACAGGGAAGTGAGCAGGGCAGTGAGCAGGGCAGTATGTAAACAGGCTACTCGCGCTGACACTGCCGCTGCCGCTGCCACTGCCCGACGATCCCTCAAATGTCGGTTTTTCGTGCGGAAGTTAAAGGACGGGCAGCGCGAGCGGCAGTGAGTGTTCACATTCAGCTCCATCACTCACTTCGCGCCAAGCGCCTGGATGAACGGGCGGCACGCACGTCCGTTATTAAATAATTACGATCTACCAAAATGCCTTTCGAGTGAAATAATGAAAATACAATAAAGTTTTTAGAACTACTGGAATCAGAAAAAACTATATGGGATTTCAACGATAAAAACCACAATTCATCATCTTCTACGAACACGAATTTTCTTTTTGAGATAACGTAGTACCTAATTAATTATAATTTCGTCAAATTTATTATATTAATATAAAATTTAGTTTAAGGAATTAATGAACATTGATATTTTATTTCCAAAAAGGATTAGTAACTCATATTGGTTATTTATTTATTAAAATGTAAAATAAGTTAAATGGTAATATTTGCATAATAGCCTGAGATTTTTAAATTATAATTTTATTGTAATTAAAATTATGAATTAATTTATACTGTAGTGTAATTATTAAAATAATAATAGCTTAACTAATCTCATATAATATTTAATATTATTTATGTAACAATAATGTAATAATTCAATTAATAATTTATGAACACTTTACTGTATAGGAATTCAAATAGAGAGGATATGTATAAGTATTTAATTGTACATAATATTTGAAATCAAAAAAAATGTTTGTACCTAACTTTTAAGCAATGCAATAATTTTAAAATGTAACATTGGGTTTGTGTAACTATATTTCATATCATTTTTGCAGGCCAACTATGGCAAACCATGTCAGTTTCACGTCATTGATCACCTTATGTACTATGTTTTTAAGCAAATAAATTTTCTATCTATCTATCTATTTTCTTTTGAACTTGATATCTTTTTAAATTATTGACATAACTTTGTATTGCAAGAAGACACAGCGCGGACGCTGTAATTATTTCGACGTCTGCCATAGTCGAAAGCCGAAAGTGATGTGAGTGGTAGGGCAGAATGTAAATACACACTTCCTGCGATCCTCCTACGGCAGTATTTAGCGAAGTATTGCCGGCAGCGCGAGGAGCAGTGGCAGGGGCTGAATGTAAATGAGATGTTATGCCCCATTTACATTCGGCCCTGTTGGGCAGGGAAGTGAGCAGGGCAGTGGGCAGGGCAGTATGTAAACAGGCTACTCGCGCTGACACTGCCGCTGCCGCTGCCACTGCCCGACGATCCCTCAAATGTCGGTTTTTCGTGTGGAAGTCAAAGGACGGACAGGGCGAGCGGCAGTGAGTGTTCACATTCAGATCCATCGCTCACTTTGCGCCAAGCGCCTGGATGAACGGACGTGCGTGCCGTCTTGTTATGGAATAAGTACGATCTACCAAAATGCCTTTCGAGTGGAATAATGAAAATACAATAAAGTTTTTAGAACTGCTGGAATCAGACAAAACTATATGGAATTTCAACAATAAAAACCACAATTCATCATCTACGAATACGAATTTTCTTTTTGAGATAACATAGTACCTATAATTAATTATAAATTCGTCAAATTTATTATATTAATATAAAATTTAGTTTAAGGAATTAATGAACATTGACATTTTATTTCTAAAAACGATTAGTAACTCATATTCATTAATTATTTATTAAAATGTAAAATCAATTAAATATTTGCATAATAGCCTGAGATTTTTAAATTATAATTTTATTGTAATTAAAATTATGAATTAATTTATACTGTAGTGTAATTATTAAAACAATAATAGCTTAACTAATCTCATATAATATTTAATATTATTTATGTAACAATAATATAATAATTCAATTAATAATTTATGAACAATTTACTGTATAAGAATTCAAATAGAGTGGATTTGTATAAGTATTTAATTGGACATAATACTTGAATTCAAAAATAATGTTTGTACCTAACTTTTAAGCAATGCAATAATTTTAAAATGTAGCATTGGGTTTGTGTAATTAGCTGTATTTCATATCATTTTTGCATGCCAATTATGGCAAAACATGTCAGTTCCACGTCATTGATCATCTTATGTGCCATGTTTTTAAGCAAATAAATTTTCTATCTATCTATCTTCTTTTGAACTTGATATCTTTTTAAATTATTAACATAATTTTGTTTTGCAAGAAGATACAGCGCGGACGCTGTAATTATTTCGACGTCCGCCATTGTCGAAAGCCGAAAGTGATATGTGGTGATATGAGTGGTAGGGCAGAGTGTAAATTAATGGTGATTAATATAGCGCATAGCGTCATATTATAGCGCGCTATATCTCCATAACACATAGCGCGTGTTATGTACGTAGTCACCATAACGCTATTGCGCTATGGCGCTTTGGCGCTATTAAGTTTTAATATTTAGCGGCAACCAGTTCTAGCAGCAGCGCTGTTGGGAGAGGACGTGTGACCAGTGTTGCCATATATACAGATTTCCCCGTATTTATACAGATTTTTGGTGTGTGATACAGATTAGCACTGGATACAGATTTTTATACAGAGTTTTCTGACTACATTGATTGGATTACCGTAATATTCAACTTAAAAAGTAATGAAGCAAAATAAGTGACTATAAGATATTATAGATAGATATGATAGATAGATATTATAGATACCGCGTTACACACATCATTGCATGATTCTATTCTTTATGGTTAATTTTATTTTTTCACAACGTAATTAGTTAGTAAGGCAGCATTAAAAGTGTATTATAAAATATGTATATATAAAATATATATGACTGAAAATAATAAAGTTATATATGTGCATTTGTTGTAAATGTTTGAGTTTTAATATGTCGTTTGCTTAAATTAATGTTTTCAATTTTGCTATATAAAAATTTAGTGCATAGTGTATATTTATACGTGGTAGAGCCACGCTGCAGCTATACTATGGTTGCAGCACGAATGAGTCAGCTCGACTGGGGAAGAACCACGCTCTCACAGAATACCAGCGTAAAATACCAGCTTAATACTGCTGTGTTTCGTTTGGTGAGTGTAGGAATCTGGAGACCATTTTTTTACTGGAAATGACGCATTCCATCGTGAGTCCTCTGGCGTTAGTCCTCTGGCGTGACAACGTATCTGCGTTTTTATTCTTATGCGAGGATAAATGTAGATGTCTATGGGCCACAGTATCCGCTTACCATCGGTGGACTATGTGCTGTATACCATACTAATTCGTCAAATTTATTATATTAATTTAAAATTTAGTCCAAGGAATTAATGAACATTGACATTTTATTTGTAAAAACGATTAGTAACTCATATTGATTATTTATTTATTAAAATGTAAAATAAGTTAAATGATAATATATGCATAATAGCCTGAGATTTTTAAATTATAATTTTATTGTAATTAAAATTATGAATTAATTTATACTGTAGTGTAATTATTAAAATAATAATAGCTTAACTATTCTCATATAATATTTAATATTATTTATGTAACAATAATGTAATAATTCAATTAATAATTTATGAACAATTTACTATATAAGAATTCATAAAGAGTGGATCTGTATAAGTATTTAATTGTACATAATATTTGAATTCAAAAAGAATGTTTGTACCTAACTTTTCAGCAATGCAATTATTTCAAAATGTAACATTGGGTTTGTGTAATTAGCTGTATTTCATATCATTTTCGCATGCCAATTATGGCAAAACATGTCAGTTCTACGTCATTGATCATCTTATGTGCCATGTTTTTAAGCAAATAAATTTTCTATCTATCTATCTTCTTTTGAACTTGATATCTTTTTAAATTATTAACATAATTTTGTTTTGCAAGAAGATACAGCGCGGACGCTGTAATTATTTCGACGTCTGCCATAGTCGAAAGCCGAAAGTGATTTGATGTGAGTGTTAGGGCAGAGTGTAAATACACACTTAACGCGATCGTGCTACGGCAGTATTTAGCGAAGTATTGCCGGCAGCGCAAGGAGCAGTGGCAGGGGCTGAATGTAAATGAGGTATTACAGTTATACTTTTTTAGATTAAATCACTTTCACTTGTAAAATCATTTTAAATAATAACTTATGAAAACTTAATTTTATATTATATAAAATTACTCATAAAATGTAGATTCTCACGAACATCTCGGTTTTCCAAAACGCGTCAGTTATTTCAACACTGCAGCACACGACGTGTGCAGCAATGACGTCAACAGTGGTGGCTTTGAGTGTCCGATTCAGGAAGTCTTAAATTACGGCGCTACCTCGAAGTAACGTTGCGTTGTCCGTGAAGCCACCTTACACGTGGTGATGATGATGATGTTGGTGGCCAATCAAACTGTCCGGTGATCCAATAGTGCAAGAGGTTGTGATACGGGCTCACACTCGAAAGTGGAGGCTTATCGTCAACCACGTTGGAGCAGCAGGAGGTTCTTGATGATACGGCGCGGGCTCGCGCTTAGTAGCGAAGTCTTATCGTTGACCACAAGTGCAACTGTGCGGGCTTAGGCACATATACCCAAGGCTTACGGTCGACAGCTGGCACCTTATCCAAGGACAGTGGTGATGAACGCTGAGGTTCACGGAGCCAAATAAGTATTAGGCGGGAATTCTTTATCGCGACGCGTCTGACACCTAAAGCGGGCTACATACGACACGATATCGGTGGCGATCTAGGGTGGAGTAGTGGGGATGCCTCCTAGATTGCCTCTAAATCGTGTCGTATGTAGGGCCATCCTAAGTCGTGGCCGATATCGCCTCCTTAATCGGCTGGCAGGAGCAAAAATGCTTCCTAGATCAGCCGATGCTTCCTAGATCGGGGCACCGCCCCCTCCTTACTGCGTGTGTGTAGGCGCATCGGCCCGATTTCTTTTAGCAGTCGCTGCCGGCAACCCTCGCGGAAGGAAGTTAACAAAACAGTGATACTGAATGACCTTTTTTATATAACAAAATTTTTACATTTTAATCATATAAACGGAATAGAAGCCTATGGCACTGATATTTTACAAAAAACCAAAAAAAAAGTGAATAAAATAAATAAATTGAAATTTTATCGAAATTCAAATCATATCCACCCTAGCCTGTGACCCTGCGAAGTGACATGGTCAAGAATGCCTACTAAACTAATTTTTTTATTGCCGTTCGTAAAGTAGAGTGTATGAGCGAGTTCGTAATGTAAGTAAGGAGAAGATAAAGCCTCTCCTCAACAACTAACTCCTATTCCAACGCTATCAACACAAGACCGCACTCATATCTCTTACAACTCCACAAGACCACACTTCGATCTCTTACGTGCCTTCATCCTCTTATCAACAACTAACTTCTACTCCTTCACCATCTCCACATCAATAAACAAGTTATATAAAAAGGAGTATGTTCGAAATTAAAGGTTTCTTTATGTTTAAAAAAAGATATAAGCTATTTTATTTTCTGATAGTTTTACTCCATAAATAAAGATTACATTTAAAAAAAAAGTATACATATTATTATACAAAAGTATTTTATTTCCTTGTTTGTTGTGTGTAATACATAACCAGATTTTGACCAAAGCAGAAACGAACAAAGAGAAGAAATAACTAAATAGCATAGGTAGGAGAAATTGACGTTTTTATATAAGTGGCGAAATCATTTCTAGAAGGAAGAAAAACTGTCTTCATCCATCCGGAGAAAATTAATCACGTCCTTGGATTACAGGCCATTTAGTACGTTTATGTGGCTTAATTTTTATCTCTTTTGGAGCCATTTTTTCAACCAGCAACTTCTCTTTTTCTATTTTCGAATAAATTAACCGAGATGGCTAATGCCAAACCAACACGGTGGTGTTTTAAGAGAGTCGGAGGTATTTTGAAGAACTCTACCGCATATGCATTCCCTAATGTCTACCCCGATAAAAGCCCCGATTTCTTTCCACCCTAGATCGCCACCGATATCGTGTCGTATGTAGCCCGCTTAAGAATCCCAGTACTTTTATTGCTTTCCCAGGATATCCATCTTCTGACACTGAAATTATTAGGATGGCTCGCCTAAGGTCCTTTTTTTAAAAAGACACCTTTTACTCCTGCAAAACTATTTTAATTTAATTACACTTCGGAATATTATAAACTACAAGAAAGTTGTATACCGAACAAGGATTAGAGTTTGACTGCATAAATTGTGTGAAAAATTACTTTTATTATCTTACATAATGCTTACAAGAGCAATTACTACCTTGTACATCGGTTCATAACAGAACGCGAAGTGGGAATATTATTCATACCCTGTGGATATGTAGTTTGTTGCCTTAAATGTGTGCCCCGTATGGAATTTTGCGCCATATGTCGAAAACGCGTTAAATTAACACTTAGACTAGAGCAAGATTATGTTGATTCAACAAAAAAGTGTTATCAATTGTCGTAGACTTCTCAATAACGAGTTCATGAGGTCAACTTCGCTTGCAAAAAATAATAAAGATAACGAGACTTGCTTATGTTCCTACGTGAACATGGGTCAACCGTTTCCCAAAATAATGTCGCAATAAAATTTCCAACTAATTAGTGGAGGGAGGGGGGGGGGGGCATTTATCGCATGTAGTTTAGTTCAGCGGCGTTAGTCCACTTCAGTTGTTCGTTTGCAATCACACGCTCCTCCAAAATGGCGGCGTTTCTTCACATCGTTCTCTCATTGTCGTTATTTTATACCTTCATCGCAGGGGGGGCATGCAGTGAAGACCTACGTTTCTGCGCTACCGTCCACATATCGCCAAGTGCTTACCTCGTCCCAACACAGCACTTGGAGTGGGGAAAGTGGATTGAGAGTTATTATCATACGGCAGAGGCTGAAGCCCCGACCGCAAGGACCAGCCCGATAAAGTTTTGCACCTCGGGACGAGAGATGTCTCCGTCGGGCACAGAGGGACGCGTTTCTGTGGTACCGCTCAATTTCGGACACAACTCCGACACCAACACAAAGTTCACCATCGAGTGGGATCGTCCATGGTCAGGACGCAGTTATGTGAGGGAGATATATGACGAGAAAGTTTACGACGTGGAGAAAATTAAGCTCGGTCCCTGGCAATATAGATACAACCTGATCTATAAACCGCGCTCGTGTAAGTAAAGTGCCGTCGTCCCACGTAGAGGAAGTTTTTTTATATAGTGGTAAAAAATGTAACTAGAGTAAAAACGTTTCTATCATGTAAGTAAAATTGCAGGCAATGTGTTATATAAATAAAGAATTTACATTTTAATTTTTATTAAACTTTGTTCCCAATTCCCACCACTCTTGTCTCCTTAATATATATATATATATATATATATATATATATATATATATATATATATATATATATATATATATATATATAATTGTAATGCTATCTACACGGCGTTTGGTAGGTTAAAAGGTGCGGATACACTGTAATTCTTAGCGCCGAGTAGACCGTGATTGCGTATCGTTGTGAAAATCGTCAAAATTGTTCTCTGTGAGCGTGGGCACGGGCCGACTTGAACGACGAGACGCGACGCCACTTGCGACCGGTCTCCGTCGCCCTACCACTGAATAAATAATAGGCCCTATGCACATGCAATTTTCTGCGGGCCACTAACTGCCTACTGCAAACCAGAACTATAAGTATTTCTTTTAGTTTATCACGAAAAAAGTAACGTTTATAGTGCATAGAATGATCGGATATTTACAAAAATTATTTTTCAGTAGATATTTTCATCATAAGTCGATTTTTTTAGAAAACCAATTATCTTCCGTAAAATTTAAAGATTTTGAGTTAGAGTATCGATCTTCAGCAGGTTTTGGCTTTGAACTTACGCTCGTGCCCTTTTAACGGACGAGCGTGTATGCGTAGATATATGGATGTAAAGAAGGCGAGAGAGGTATATCAAGATCGTGCCAAACGGAAGTCCGTAGTATCTGCCTATCCCTCTGATAATAATATATATAAAATTACATAAAGTAATTTAAAATATTCTGAGTCACTCGAAACTTACTATAGGTACAAAATTAAATTGTTACTCGTATGTACCGGTGGCACTCAATATATGTATCTTTCTTTTAATTACTAAATGGTCGAAAAATGAGTACAGTGTAGCCCCGGTAATCCAGCCCCTGGCTAATGCGGCACCCCCTATAATCCGACATCGTCTATTACATACATGTATTCGCTAATGCACGATTGAACAAGTTACAACTTGTACGCAACATCACTATTGTGCTCGACGCGTAGGGTATTGTTTTGATTCTGATTGCTTGAATTTTATAATAAAACGTTATCTTTCTATTGTGTTGTTTAATTTACTAAATTTGACATACATAATGAAGTATGATTTGTAATCTTTTTTTTAGGATAGGGTGACAAACGAGCACACAGTCCACCTGATGGTAAGTGGTTATTTATTTATTTACTTTATTGGAGACAAAACAGAAACAAAAGATATGAAAGAAAAATATACAAGTAAAATAAGAATGGTAATTACAATTGTTTCCTATAAGCTGTCTCACTAAGAACATACATAATATTTATATTATGAAGCAGGTCGTAATTGGTATCGTCTGCACAACAAGCAGGGTAACAAGTCTGTACTTAAATAAAAAGAAAACAATCATCTGAAAACAATCATCTAACATGTACAATAATAAATACTAAATATCCTTATATATCTAATTCATAATTGCTACTAAAGTACTTTTTAATTTAGTTTTAAAAGCTGAACGGGAGATAGAGAACATATCGATGTCGTTAAGCATTTTATTGTGGAGGACACACATTCTGTGTACTGGTGCTCTTTTACCAATGTTGGTCCTGGTTTTTGGTATGTGAAATAAATTTTTTGATCGTGTGTTTTTGGGTGGTATTCGAAACCTTACCTCGGATAATAACTGTGAACACTTAATCTCACCAACACAGATATTCCTAAAAGTAGTGGCGTCGATTAAAGTGCGTCGGTCTTTACGTAGTACTATTATTTACTGTAGCTTTGGTTGCTGTGGCCCATAGACATCTACATCTATCTTCGATTAAGAATCAAAATGCAGATGTATTGTCACCCGTGAGGACTAAGATGGAACGCCTCATTTCCAGTAAAAAGGGTCTCCGGTTCTCTACACTCACCATACGAAACACAGCAGCATCAAGCTACCATTTCACGCTGGTATTCTGTGAGAGCGTGGTCCTTCCCCGATCGAGCCGACCCATTCGTGCTACAACTATACTACTAATATAACTGCAGCATGGCTCTACCACGTAAAAATCATTGGATCTGTGATTTGTCGGATTACAAGGTACTCTTTTGTAAAAAAAATTCGGACTAAAGGCTGTCTTAGGCAGTACTCTATAATCCGACAAATTCGATAGTTCGACACTGCCCTGCAAAGTGTTTGTCGGACTACCGGGCATCCACTGTATAGCCATTAGTTGAACAAACATGAGCACGAAGAGGCAATAAATCGTTTTAGTATCGCTGAGTTGCCTTCTCATAAAGTTCTAAGTGACTTACTTTCACAGGACTTGTACAAAGATTAATTACTTAATTATTTCGTCATAGTTAGAATAAGAATCTTATCTTATAAATTAATAAAATGACACGTTCGTTAGAATGCGCTTCAAGCCAGGGTTCTTTAATGAGCGAGCGGGCGTCGTTTTGATATTATATCGTAAAAGTATTTTGTGACAAGCATTTTATAATCACTTATTTACTTGTAAAAAACATAAATTCTCTCTGGGGCAGTTCGATAGATAAGTATTACAGAATTTTGATCATTTCGGCATAAGTCTACTGCTAAAAGTAGTCGTCCCCAAAGCACGGATTAAATAATAGTACTACGTACAGAAGTTGTAATCCTTTGATATTGACTGCTTACCGACGCTTAATATCC